>OX578282.1:702340-1964624 GCA_951217055.1 Gerris lacustris
GTTGCAAACATTTTTTGTAGTCATCTTTAGTAATGGCTGACATCTCCTCCTCGTTTTTAGGGTCCCTAGGCAAAACCAAGGACCCTTATATTTTCCTGCGTGTGTCTGTCCGTCCGTCCTGTCGCCTGCTCTCGTGGCTACACCTTTCGTCCGATCACTTTGAAATTTGGCATTTATGTGTCTTGTATCTACCCACATATTTTAAAAATATAGCGACTTAAAAAAAAAACTTAAGGGTTAAAATTTTTTTATTTTTTTCGACACCGTGAGAGGTATCACATGAAAGGGTACGTCGAGTTGATTATAAAAATATACTAGGCATCGCGTGGCTCTATCATTGAAGCGAGCGTATAGTAATAAATATGTATTGAATATTGAAAAAAAAGATTATTGTGAATCATGATGAGTTGATAGATAATGGGACTGGTAGTAGTGCAGCGGCTAGTAGTAAGGGAACCACCCCGCATTCTTACTATTCCTCTAACCACACATCTCTATTTCAATATTTATAATTTGTATCTCTTTGCTACAAACAAACTACTGCATGTATCAAATTGCAATTTTGCATGCCTGTTTCAATTGTGCATCAGATGGTGTCTATGAAGTTTTATTAAAATCGTTACGTTAGAACGTAAGATATCGGTAAAAAGGTTGTTTTCTCTATTATAAACGTTTAGGTCCGCTTTAATAGTTTTAGCGATCTTTATTAATTCATAGCGGTGTCGCTGTTGGTTTTACTAAAACATGTTATTTGAAAAAAATGTTCGTCTCATCGAATAGATGATGATAGAATCTTTTCCCGTCCTGAAATTCCAATTTAATTTTTGTACCTCTCGTTTACGCGAGCGTTGCGCGCGAACTCTTGGACGGATCACGCTGTCCAACGAACTTAGCCTGAGTATTAGTAAAAGGATCATGTATACTAAATTTCAACTAAATCGGTCAACTTTTACTCAAGTTATCGTCACGCGTGAACGTTACTGACAGACAGACAGACAGACAGACAGACACGGAGCATATTCGTTGAATGTAAGAAGCTCGCTACGCTCGCTTCAATAATTCTTTGGTTATAACTTTGATAGGGTGAACGTAGGCGAGTTTGAAGCGGTTGTGAAACGTGTCTCCCCCCCCCCCCCCCCCCCCCCCCCCCCCCTCTATCTCACTTATGTGTAGTGCAAACAATATCTGAAATAATTCCTGAACATTCTTCCACCAAAAGTAAAGATACCACTTTTTGGAAATTTCGAAAAAAATACGATTTTATTTTTTATTGACAAAATACGTTTTTTTTTATAATTATGGTCTTTTCTATGTATTTATATGGTTGTAGTCCGGTTCAGTGGCAAACAAATACTTTATCGGAAGTTTGTTATGTGTTTTGAGAATATCAGACCCATAGGATAGTTCAAAGTAAGCTTTTTAGCATTTTAAAAAACACCATCAATAGCGAAATACTTAAACTATACAGTGTGACCTACGGACCCTCGCTGTGTGCTGACTAGCATACACTTGTACACATTATTTTTCTTGACCTCTTCAATGTTGTCGAATCGGAGTCGTGTCATGTTTTGAATCAACAACTTGAAACTAATGCAGATTTTCTGTCGAAGGTTATTAGAGGTGATGAGTCACGGTGCTGCGGGTCGCGACCCAGAATCAAGCAACAGTCGAGGCGATGGAAGACGTCATCGTCACCCCGCCTAAAAATATTTCATCAAATCAATAACGCTGGTTTGCTTTTTTGATGCCAAGGGCGTAGGTCATTCGGAGTTTGTTCCCCCAGGTCAGAACATCAGTCAAACCTTTTCTTTGCAAGTTTTCTCTCGGTGCACCTGGCTCAGTGCCACTCTTTCTTATTTCCACGCATGAAACCACTCCGCTTTGACAACATTGAAGAGGTCGAGAGAAATAAATTGGTAAGCCGTGAATCTCAAAATTTCGATGTTTTTTGACAAAATGGCGCCGAAATTAAGCATTATCCCTAAGTGGTATATATATTTCTATTCTACTCTTCAGTACCTTTCATTTGATACCCCGCACTCAAAAATTATAAATAAATATTTTTTTTCGAGTGACATGAATTATCCGCCATCTTGAATATCCAGTAAATCAGATCAAATTGCTAATCTTATTTTTTCAATACCTTTCATTTGATACCCCACTCAAAATTTTAAAAAAATATTTTTTTTCGCGACGTGAATTATCCGCCATTTTGAATTTGAACAACTGATAATATTGAGTTCGCTATATTTTTCCTGTGTGCGCGTCAAAACGATCTTTTATACTGGAAAGTTTCACGTTTTTATCTTTTTTGGTTCAAAAGTTATTGGAACCGTACAGAGTGAGAGACGGACACAGGAACGAAACTATAAGGGTTTCTTTTTTTTGGTTTTACCAACGAAACCCTAAAAACGAGGGAGGGGCTGTCAGCCATTACTAAAGATGACTATAAAAAATGTTTCCAACACTGGAAGCACCGCTGGGACAAATTTATTAGTTGTGATGGAGAGTATTTTGAAGGGGATAAGGTTGTTGTAAAAAAAAAATAAAATAAATAGCTTTTAAAAAATAATTTTTGAGGTACCCCCTGGTATTTACCAATTTTGACGGTGTTTTTATTGTGTATTGAATAAGTTTTTAAAGTGTAAAATGCACAATACTGTATTTGAATAGTCGTATGAATATTACCAAGGTCACGCTCTACAACAATTTATTTCAATTTCGAATAACTGCTGCGTTAGTAAATAATGTATTATACGATCAACTCACAACTCCTATCTGTTCCAGCACACATCCAGTATAACACTGAAACTGAAATCAAAATATTAATTAGTGAGTTTATTTTCGGATGAACCCGGGTAAACCAGAATAGTTGTGTATATAAGTTAGAACAGAATTGAAAATACTAGTATATTATATAAAAACCTTTCTATCTTGAGTGTCCAAAATGTACCAGTTCTTAAAGGTTTCTGAAAAAGATTAAAAATACTCTGGCAATTAGTGTGGCACATAGCTTCCTCGCGTCCTATTTTTGTAAAAATTAATTATTTTAAGCTTTTACAACTTGTATAAACGTATTATTGTCAAATTTATTAAATTGCCCGCCCATTATTTAAACCTGTCAAAACTGTTTTTATTTTTCACATGAATTTAAGTATCAATCTAGTAAAATGTAAAGAGCGCAGACGGAAAATAATCTGGGGCTATCTCCAGGCTACTTTTGACCAACCATCAAGATTTAATAAAAATCAGTTGCGTACTTTTGAAGATATTGGTGTAAATAAATGTATGTTTGTGCGCATGTGCAAGAGAAACGAATGGGCGCTGAAAGTTGAAACTTATATGGGGCCAACAATATGCAAATTACGACCTACCATCCAATTTTTAATAAAATCGGACGAGTAGTTTTTAAGATATTTTGGTTTGCAAAAATTGAGCGACAGACCGACACACAGACACGGAACCAAAAGTGTTCCCTGATGTCTGAAACGGATTTCTCTCTTGGAATTTTTGGAATCGAAGACCAAACAATTTTTTGTACATTCACATCGTTGTAGAGAGTGCACTGGACACCTATAAAATTATTCGTTGGAATCCGGTTATCCGTAAACTAGGCATCGCGTGGCTCTATCATTGAAGCGAGCGTATTGCAATAAAATACTGAATATTGAAATTTGTTAATCATGATGAAGATAAGTGGAAGAGGGTAGTGAGAGGGAGAGTGGGGGTTCTCGGTACAAAGCTTTACTTCCTAAACAAACCTACACACAAAACGACTATAAGAATTTTACCCACCCGTAATAGCTTTTAAACTAATTGAAGCGAGCGTAAGCGAGCTTCTTACATTTAACAAACTATGCATCTTGTCTGTCTGTGACAGACCTAAACGTTTAGAATAGAGAAAACAAACTTTTTACCGATATCTTACGTTCTAACGTAACGATTTTTATAAAACTTCATATACACCATCAAATGCACAATTGAAACAGGCATGCAAAATTTCAATTTGATACATGCAGTAGTTTCTTGGTAGCAAAGAGATACATTTTATAATAATTAAAAAGGAGATGTGTGGTTAGAGGAATAGTAAGAATGCGGGGTGGTTCCCTTACTAGCCGCTGTACTACTACTATACCCATTATCTATACACTCATCATGATTCATGATTATCTATTTTTTCAATATTCAATACATATTTTTTACTATACGCTCGCTTCAATGATAGAGCCACGCGATGCCTAGTATTATAAATGTATCACTTCATTACTTAAATACTACTGCTTGTATCAAGTTGAAATTTTACATACTTGTTTGAATTATACTTTAGACGATGTACATGAAGTTTTATTAAGATTGTTATGTTAGAACGTAAGATATCGGTAAAAAGGTTGTTTTCTCTATTTTAAACGTTTAGGTCCGCTTTAATAGTTTTAGCGATCTTTATTAATTCATAGCAGTGTCGTTGTTGGTTTTAGTAAAAAATGTTATTTGAAAAAAATGTTCGTCTCATCGAGTAGGTGATGATAGAATTTTTTCCCGTCCTAAAATTCCAATTTTAAATTTGAAGCTCACGTTTACGCGAGCATTGCGCGCGAACTATTGGACGGATCACGCTGTCCAACGACCTTAGCCTGAGTATTAGTAAGAAGATCATGTATACCAAATTTCAACTAAATCGGTCAACTTTTACTCAAGTTATCGTCACACGCGTAAACGTTACTGACAGACAGACAAGATGCATATTTCGTTGAATGTAAGAAGCTCGCTTACGCTCGCTTCAATAAATACATTCATAAATTATAATGTCTGAGGTTGCAATCCAGTGAGGTTGTAAATAAAGTTATTTAAATAAGTAAGGTTTCAAATGTGTTCAGCTCCACTGCTAATCTTCTCATACTAACTTGGGCTCCATCGTCCACATGAGAAGCTTCGGTACAACCGCAAGCATCCAACCTAAAACCGACGTAGTTTAGGTACCAACTTTGAACTGTACTACACGTGGATTTGATGTATCTAGAGCTGCTGTGAAACACACAATATAACTTCCCAGCTTTTTCTGAGTCGTGAGGGTATTAAGTCGAGGAAAGTTCCAAATCCACGCCTGATCTTGTGTACGGCTCGCCCGGGCAACGCTTAGGTAATCGCCGCATACGGTCGTCACCATGTTACGCACGACTCTCGATGCTCGGAAGCGTCTTCGCCATATCGGTTTGTGGCAGGGTGTGGCTAGTATAAGTGTTTTAATTGAAGCGAGCGTAGCGAGCTTCCTACATTCAACGAAATATGCTCCGTGTCTGTCTGTCTGTCTGTCTGTCTGTCAGTAACGTTTACGCGTGTGACGATAACTTGAGTAAAAGTTGACCGATTTAGTTGAAATTTGGTATACATGATCCTCTTAGTAATACTCAGGCTAAGTTCGTTGGACAGCGTGATCCGTCCAAGAGTTCGCGCGCAACGCTCGCGTAAACAAGAGGTACAAACATTAAATTGGAATTTCATGACGGGAAAAGATTCTTTCATCATCTATTCGATGAGACGAACATTTTTTACAAATAAAATTTTTTACTAAAACAAACAGCGACACCGCTATGACTTAATAAAGATCGCTAAAACTATTAAAGCGGACCTAAACGTTTAAATTAGAGAAAACAACCTTTTTACCGATATCTTACGTTCTAATGTAACGATCTAACCACCAAAACACTATCTAATGCACAATTGAAACAGGTATGCAAAATTTCAACTTGATACAAGCAAAATTCTTTGCGTAGTGACGAGATACATTTATAATAATTGTTTAAAAGCTACCGCGGGTGGTGAAGATTGTTATAGTGGTATAGTGTATAGGTTTGTTTAGGAAGTAAAGCTTTGTACCGAGTACCCCCACTCTTCCCCACACTACCCTCTTCCACTTATCTTCAACTATGACATTCATCATGATTAATAAATTTCAATATTCAGTATTTCATTGCAATACGCTCGCTTCAATGATAGAGCCACGCGATGCCTAGTAATATTAGTGTTGATATGTGATATAAGTTCCTAGATTCTGCACCTGGTCCGAGGCGTTCTGGAACCGTCATCACTTAGTCAGGTAACCCCCGGTACCTTATAAAGTTGTTTACTTGTCCTATAAGGTAAGGTAGGATATCTTGGTTACCTCACATCTTTCTCAAGATTCTTTAATATTACACAAAGTTTTATCGATCTTTATATTATTGCTCGGCGAACTCCCCGTCAAATTAACGCACCACTTTTATATTTTGATGCTCACACAAAAGTAGTTCAATGAGGATCTTTTTTCTATTGTAGAACCACCGAACAGCTCGGCCGATTGTATTTAGATGCACTCCTAGTCGACCACCAACCTTTTGAGGAAAGGCTTTCTTAACCCATCACTACGGGTTTAATCGCTTCCTCCATACTTAAATTAGGAGGTCTATTCTTGTTGACACAAACAAACAACTGTATTAATGAATAACTACGTGAGAGCTCTCATTTAATCAAATGCAAATAACAGTGAATCATTAATGATGATGATTAAATATAATTAATAATGATGATTAAATATGATGAACGTTGATGATTAATATGAGATGATGATTAATGATGATATTTAATGAATAATTAATCATCAGTATAAATTAGAGACAGTCAAAACAGAGAAATATAAAGGTGGTAAGTTAATCATCTGAAGTTTGGATCCTTGAAGGGTAAGAAGAAGAAAAAGACTAGTACTCTTTCATGCTAGGTGGCAACGTTTCGGCTAACACAAGCCATTTTCGAGCCTAAAAATAATATTTATTTATTGTAACATGACATACATAAGAATAATCATGATAGATACCATATTGGAAATAATCTAGTAATTACCTCTATCCTAAAACGTTAAAAATCTATTCTCAAGCAGAAAAAATGGTGATAATTTTTTCTTCTTCTTACCCTTCAAGGATCCAAACTTCAGATGATAATCATTCTACAGGGTACACCTAGCTTTTATGTGGTAAGTTAATTTTGACGGTACACATATATATATATATATATATATATATATATATATATATATATATATATATATATATATATATATATATATATATATATATATAAGTTACCACGACCGATATTCAAGACATCAGCAGTCCCGGCATCAGCAGTTTTCATTCTATATAACAGGCAAGACTGCACCTGCCCGCCAGTCTTAGTTTTGAATTAATACTTGTAAGTATGGTACCAATCACAAAGTATGTGCTGAAATCAAATAACGTGCTCGAATCTCTAAACAATTTCTGTTCAGAACTTCAGTCAGATCAATGCTCTAATGATCTCCTCACTCACAAACATATTATGTGTGAGACACTACTAGTTATCCTTCAAGGAAAATCTGATTACTGCAATTACGTCAACATATCGAACTAATAACAGAAGTAAATCAATGCCTAGCAGTTTTCACTTCTCCAGAAGAAATAAAAATAAAATCAACTAAAGAAACAGTGTCAAAAATACTTAACGGAATTTTCTTGTTAATAAATCAAAAAGATGGAGATCTAATCTACAAGAACAAAATCCTTCAACATATGTCTACCACTCCAGGACATACCAACCAACATGGACCTTCGGTTGCCTATGGAAAGGCAACCGAATAATTAATTAATTAATTTTAATTTCAATTTCACCAACACAATTTAATTTAATTTTAATTTCACCATTAATTTATGAACATTGGATTTCAGGAACACTCCCACCATATCTTTCATTTCAGTAAAAGGACATCCATTGACTACTTATGTAGCCGGCACTTGGAGAACGTTTCTGTACTTTCTGTTATTTACAGTGTTGTGCTTGGCACTTGGCTTGTCGCGCCTCATGATGTAACCTCTTACGGATTTCGAAACAAACCAATCAGGACACCCTTTCAACATCTCCCAGGATCATCCTTCCAGGAGAGGCTTCAATCTAAGAGGGAAGGAGTTACCACGACCGATATTGAAGACATCAGCAGTCCCGGCATCAGCAGTTTTCATTCTATATAACAGGCAAAACTGCACCCGCCCGCCAGTCTTAGTTTTGAATTAATACGTGTAAGTATCTAATGTAATTGCTAGGCTCCAACCTTGTGTTGTAAAATTTTATATTTGTTGTAATTAATTATTAAAAGTCTTTTTAAAAAGTCACTTAACTGTTCTTTAATTATAACTTATATATATATATATATATATATATATATATATATATATATATATATATATATATATATATATATATATATATATATATATATATTATTATTATTATTATTGCTTTTATAAGTTTAAATAGACCCTAAATAATGCCCCCCCCCCAAACCACCAGTTTTTTTTGGAGGGGGTCCAAATATATTTTTTTTTCTTGGGTGGGTTGTGGAAATAAAAAAAAATGGTATTTCATAATACAATAAAGCATATGCTTGCCGCAGAGGAACTTAACCGACCACATATTGTTAAAAGAGGCCGAAAATTTAACTTGTTCACACAAGTAGGCTAGGCTGCTGTTTGTGAGAGACTTGTTTGCGTAGCGTGCAAACAAGTCTCCTGGCCTTGGTCTACTATAAAGTATATTATCTTGGTCTACTATAAAGTATATTATCTTGGTCTACTACTAAGTATATTAAACTTGTCCACATATCTACAAAATAATAATAGAAAATTAATTAAAAGATTTGTACCAGTTGATAAGTTTAATTCCTGCTTGCACTTAGTACTTGCATTATTCAGTTTTTCTACCAGTATTTGTGTTGGGTTATCTCTTTCTACCTGAAACAGCAAAAAATAACTTGAAATTAATTGCTAGCATTCCTTATTAATAAATATGTAAATATACACTGGTATTAGTTTACAAGTTAAACGACATATCCTATAGGGACTACTCTTGTCTCATTTTAAAAAAAATTGGGCGGTGATTAGTTCAGTGTTGTTCCCATACTGGTTTATCTGCCACTTACGTATTATTTTTTTTATTAACAAACATATAATAAGTAGTGATTAAATATGTATTTAAGAAATTTTTGGAAAGTAGTCCACAAATGAGCTATGGGCCCACACTAATTTCAATCGTTTTGCGCACGTTAAATATTGCTAAATTGATACTTTTTTTTACTAAAAGAAAGGATTGGCAGATTATCTCTATATATAAAAGTCAACGTATGTGTGGTCTGTATGTTCTTTATACAAATCTACCGTTTTAGTCCGATCTCGATGAAAATTTGCACATTGACCTTCAAAGCAAGGGGGAAATCACTGTCTACATGAATTTTCGAAATTTAAACTTTGGTAAACAGGGTGTGCCCCGCACCCATGTTTACCAAGTAATGTATACGAGGTCAAAGTAATGAATACCCTTCACGATGCATATCGTTGAAAAGCTCTTTAAGAGTACAGTAATTGTTGTTATATGTACAGTTTTTTCAAATTTTTATTTAGGAGGGGGTAAATTCGGGATATTTTCAAATTATCTAATCAAAGAGGAGGGGGTATAGAAATAATTGGGAGGGATAGAATCTAGATATTCTCACATAGTAATAGTTATTTATGCACCTAGGGAATAATGTAAGATATTATTTCCCGCGTGACTGAGTTGATTCCTGAGGCAAAGCCGAAGGAATCAAGGTAACTAAATCCCGAGGCGAAGCCGAGGGTATTAGGTATCTTAATTCCCGAGGCGAAGACGAGAGATTAATGCCAATTAGCTTCCGAGGCGAGGGAGATAATTATAACAAGGGAATTAATGCATTATTCTCGAGGTACATTCAAAATTTTATCTCCAGAAAAAGCGCTGTATAAGATTTATTCAACAAAGAAAACATTTGTATTTCTTTTGTTAAACGAATTTAATTCTGAATGAAATTAAAAATATCAATTATTTAAATGATTTAAAACAATTATAGTCAGGGTGCCCATGCCCATAGGCAAAAAAGTCAATTATACATACTCTTTCCAAACCTTTTTGTATGGCTTGTTTAGGCCAAGTCTGACACCTTTTTCCTCTGTGACTTTTTTTGGTTTTGGGGCGTTTTTCATTATTTGGGCCCTATAACTTTGACGCCTCAGACTGGAAAATCATTAATTAATATTAATAAAAAATAATTAATATTAATTACTATTAATTATTATTAATTCATATTAATTACTATCCAACTGATTTTCTCAAGATACATTATTTGAACCCTATAACTCAATATTTTAATATTGTCTGACGCAGAACTTTTTCCGATTTTCCAGTCTGAGGCGTCAAAGTTATAGGGCCCAAATAATGAAAAACGCCCCAAAACCAAAAACGTCACAGAGGAAAACGGTGTCAGACTTGGTCTAAACAAGCCATACAAAAAGGTTTGGAAAGATTATGTATAATTGATTTTTTTGCCTGACTACTTTTGCTGGCACCCTGACTATTAGTAATCACTTTTAAAGTAATAAAAAAAATAAAGTTCAACGAAAGCTAACAAAACATCGTAGAATGACTCGCAAGACAGCTGGGAGTTTAAAAGCAGTGTTGCCAACCTGATTTCAACCAATTCACTACATTTGCTATTCATTCTCTACTATTTACAAAATAATTAGGTTGGCGAACGTGGATTATAATCCCGTTTTTTCATTATTTCCCTGTTTTCACATTATTTCCCCGTTTTTAAGAACAGGGATAAAAAGACCAACATTATTACTTATAAACTAGCCCTGAAAAGTTACATTTCGTCCCTACTGGAGATAATAGTACATTACGCGTCGAGTGCGGAAAGTAGCATTTTGCATGAGAGTGTGGAGTTTGCACCCGAGCGACAGCGAGGGTAGTAAAACTACACGAGCAATGCAAAATGCCGTTTTCGCACGAGTTGCGTACCGTACTTTATCTACGATTGTTAGATTTAAATAATAAATACAGAAAAAAATAAACTTGCTGTATGTAAGTTCGTATCTCTTCTCTAGATAAAGATGGCATTAATCTTGAGTTATATTTTTTGCCGAATTCATTATTTCTGGAGGAGTATTATTCTCTACATTTTCGTCAAAGCCACTTGATCCATTCATTGTTTTTCACTAAAAACTCGATATAAACAGTTACTTTAATAAAAGAATTGCAAATTAGTTTTGTTAAATGTAAACAAACTCGCTAATCGTGCGTAAAGCTGAAGAATTCCTCTTCTTTACCGCGCTAGTGTGGTAAAGAAGAGGAATTGTTTAGAACTATGAGACGCGCATGCGCAATGAATACAAGTACGTAAATAACCACTTTCTACGCATCTAAACAGAGATATAATGTTTTTATTTCTTATCAATCGTAGATAAAATAATTTAAATGTTTCTTGATGGTGGTTTTTAAACTTAAATTAAAATAACACTCCGTAGCGAAGCTCAGGTATCCAGCTAGTTTTAAAATAAGGGGGAAAATAATTAAATAAATGATACAATATAATGGTTGTGAGGGTCTGGTGAATATGATGGGTGTGGTAACTCATGTGCATGTGGTAACACATGCTATCATTTATAGACAGCTGTTAGAAAACTGTTGTCAAGAAAGAGCCGTATGATGCCTAGTTAAACGAATACCCCCCTCCCCTATATATATATATATATAGTTACTGTTACCGTGTGAGCACACTGAGAGGACGCGAAGCAGAGGAGAACAAGTAAAGTTAGAGAAGAATGCATGACGGTTGAATGAGGTACTCGGACTGTTTGCCTGCCTTGGGATCACAAGCCAACACTGACTGCACCACGTTATGCATTGCAGTCTGTACCATCCCTCATACTGATAACTAGCTTCAGGTCAATATCACAGCCGTTATCATTAGATATTATTAGAAAAAGGTCATGGTTGTTTCGGGTTTTCTTGGTTGCAATTAATTAATTAACTGATTTTGAGCAGCAGATTAATTCTGATAATTACTTTTTTTTTATTAATCAATAATAATTGAACAAGCGTAGGGGATTTGCATCTTCATTTCAGGTACTTAGGATTTTAAAAGTTAGTTTGTGTGACAAATTTGAACGAAATTTGGGCACAAACGTGCATCTCAGCATTTGTCACTACTGTAGTGTTATTGTTTTTGGAAGTTTCACACTTTAAAATGCCATATAAAAAAAAGTTTTAGAGGAAATGGTGAATAGAGAAATAATATATACATAGCATGACATTACTTATAAAAAATGTTGTGTAAATGTGATGCCAGATGATGCGCTTTCATTTTGTTCATCGAGAAGAATTTGAAATAAATGATGTTGTTCATCATTGTAGCTGAAGTTCTGAATATGTACGTTAAACAGAAACAGTCCAAACCCACTCAATGCCTCAACTAAAATCCTTCCATAAAATGCCATGCGGCCCGCTCCGCCTCTAGTGTACGCCCACCCTAATTGAGCAATCGGTCGCACTCTGGGGGATCAACACTGCAGGGCTCCTAGTTTATTATAATTTCAAACTAGTTTTGCTAAGGAAGTAAGTAAGGGTGTGTAAGGGTTTCAAATACCCCAAACTATTTCTCTGGGAAAACTGGGTGAGAATAAGAATACATACAACGCCAGCTTTAGACTTCTCAAATATATTTAAATAAGAGGTAAACAAATGAGCATACAATAAGTAGGGCCAACGGGCCAAAAAAAGAAGTTAAACAAAAAGGACTAGGCCTGAAGGACCTGTCGCTAATCCAAAAAGGTGACAGATAAAAGAAGAAAGTATCCTCGCTGTGAGAAGCACAACGCGAGGAACAATCAAAAGTTAAAACACTGAAAGAGTGTAGCGAGACCTGATAATAGACAGAGGTAATAGACATAACTGATAGACGGAACTAATAGACAGAGCCCTGCGTGATGTTACCAGAAACCAACCTGTGTTCTCCTCTGAGGCTCGATCCAAAGTGAACCGATCGTCAGGCCGCAGGCCCCTCCCTCACTCCTCTGACAATCAGTCCCCACTCTTGGAAACTGATTGCAAAGCACAAGTTCAGCACAATTGTGCTGAAACTCTCAAGTTAGCAAAGTGCTGATTAGCTGATCCCACGGTCCCAGCTACCAACACAATGCCAAGAGAACACATAGACACACTACAACAAACACACTTCAGACAGTCTACATCCTGTTTATTGAAACAGTGGAAAAACAAGTAAATGACCTATGCACAAGACACGTGACAATAAAATAAGTTAAATTGCCATGCTTCCCAAAACCAAGCCGAGGAGCGTCTTACAATTCTCCCCCTCCCCTTTCGAGATGTGGCACAGCAGCTGAAAGCTGCTGAGCCGCATCTCCAAAGAGCAGCAGAGGGCGGAGCCAAACGGGGACTGCTAGACCAAAGGGCAGGGTAGCTAGGGGGTAGCATACTGCCACCACTCAACTAGCTACAGCCCAACGAAGAACCCATGGAACACATGGAGGAGAGGTGGACAAGCCAACCTCCCATGACCTTGGAGGTGAACTGGATTTCCCCCGAAGGGTCCGTTGATGTCCCCACCAGACTTTCCCCTCGGATCCACCCAGTCCAGCCTCAGGTTAAGTCAGAAGATGAGAAGCAGACGCTTAGCCAAGTGCGAAACACTGGTAAGACGGTCAAGGCAGCCCGGCAGAAGATTCACACAACGTCCTGAAGAGGACACCGAGAGCATACAATAAGTAGGGCCAACGGGCCAAAAAAAGAAGCGGTCCCAGCTAGAAGCAGGTTTGCAATGTTATCCTGCACAGAGCTGTTAAACTGCTGTTTATTTAGCTGTGAGCCAGCCTCCTCGCCGTACTGATCCTTCCATGATTCTATATCCAACCTTCCTAACAATAAACACAAGCCAAACCTATGCTCTCCATCCAGTACTGGAAACCCTTCTCCACACCCTTAACAGACAGTGCTGGCCTCCACACTAATTAAACAATTAACACGTCAAAACTTGAAGTTAATTACTTTGTACTGTTGATGTATAACCTCGTGTTGCCCCTAGTAAGTGTCTAAACATTGCCGTCACAACTGTCTCGCTTACATCATGTACTACAATATAGCCCCAATATTCTAATCAAATAAATAAATCTTGTATATACTTGCCGTTTTAACAATTTTTGCAATGAATTAAGAAAAATAAGTACAAATTATTTCATTAAAAAAAAACAACAAGATTTTCTTCTCAGCAAACCCTTTCATTTGATACCCATAAAATGGGCGTGTTTAAAAAATAACTAGTCCATTATTTTGGGCTGTCCGCCATATTGGATATAGAATCATCCAAACTAAACATTGTAGGTAAACAGTAGAATGTTTTCATTGTATATTTTTGTAATTAGGTAGCTAAAAGAAGGGATTTTATTAATATTTAGTTTTAGTATGGATGAACTTAATATGATTCAAATATATATTTGACAGTTATTCTGTTGACTAGAAGTTAACTTAACTCTGGTCGTGTTTAAACACGACCAGAGCCAGAGTTCATATTTCTTCTCTTGGTATTTTATAGTACAAATAATGTAGAATAAAAACAACTACGACACTAAGTTTTAGCGGCGCATCTCATCCTGCAGTTCCTCACGTACAAGCACGTAGCGTCACTGTCTCCATCCACTGTTTTCTATTTGTCACTTGTTTCGTCAGTACATTTAATTATTATTCGACATGTTATCAAAATTTACCATAATAGTAACTCCTCACCCGCGAGGAATCGAACCCTACCTCACCCTTCAGTTTATTTTATAGAACTACATTGTTCCCGAGAAAACGACTTTTAGATTCGTATTTAAACGGAGAATACATTTTAAAAATGTATAATCGAATTGGTCAGAACTATTTTCGAGTATCACAATACTTTCTCTGTACAGTACGCATATGAGAAAATAAACATAGAAAACTCAATTAAACTAATTTAATTGTCTTGGATGGAAAATTTTACAAAAATATAAAACAACAATTAAGTTTTTTAAAATGTTTTATTTTATTTGATGATAATGTTTTAAGATCTCAATTTAATTTAATATAATATTATATATACATAATTTATTTAAAATTGTGATGGAAATTATAAATAAATAATAAAAAATTAACATGTATTTTTTTTTTTTTTTAATATGAATTTCTTATAAATTGACTAAATATGTAGTCGGTTTAAGTCGAGGAAGCATTGAAATAAAATATTATGAAAAATATCAAGATTGTACTTTTTAAAAATAAATTATGAAGATTTAAAATAATTTTCCGCAAAGGTCAAGCTTAGCGATGGAATCTTTGACCATGGGGAAGAGGCGAGCGTTGATAGCCTCCTGGACGGTGGGTGCGACGTGGTCCAGAATCATGTTGGCGATGTGGTCTTCTATGTCGGTCAACAGGCCGGAGCCGAGTGTGATGCTGAAGTCTCCTAGTTGGTCGACTTCGGCCAAGTTCAAAGTGGACACGCAGTTCGGGTTGAACGCCAGGGTCACTTTGAAAGATGCGGCGTTGGTACCGACGACCACCGTCACCGGGTCGTGCACGTGAAGTAATCCCAGCTTGAAGTCGAACATGTCGGCTTGCAGAGTCAGATCTTTCATTCCGAAAGTACCTTGGATGCTTAAAGTTTCGTCGGTGTCGTTCTGGACCGGGGTCACGTCTCCGATACGGTAGATAGAGGAAAGATTCTTCACGGAACCTCCGCTGACAGACAGAGATCCGTCTACACTGAAGAACAGGATTTTCTTAGTAAAAGTTTTAGAGATTTCCGGAAGTTTTAAAACGGTCTGCGACTTATTGATCATCTGCTGTTCCATCTCGTAAATCACTTCGTCGATTAATCCGTTGAAACGGTTTTTCTCGCACGATACACTCAAAACGGACAAACATAATGCGAAAGCACAGATAAAGAACTTCATAGTGAAAAATGTAATCTTACCCAAAACAAACTGAATGCAAACGACAAACAAGTTAAAGTAAATTTAAAATTTCCGTTTGCCGACTATATATATGTAGCTGTACCTCGTATCTAAATTAATTACGTACTCGTGGACAAGGTAAACTGTAAATAACCAGCCTTCTTATCGAGTTAATTAATCGACACTTAATATATCTCTAATAATATTAATATTCTTTTACACCAAAAATAATAATTAAAGAGGTTTGTAGTGTAATTACATTATTATAATTAATAATTGTACTAATAAACAGATGTGTTTATTTAAAATACATTTCATTGTGTTTCTTGTTATTGAGGCATTTGAAATTAATAATCAATTACGATATAATCACTTTAACGGAAAAGGTAAAAATTAAATTAAATGTAATATTTATGTATTTAACATTATCTATAGGGGGGAAACGGGTTTATTCCGATTGATTTTGTTTTTCATGTATATAGGTACTTGTAGGTACTTATTGTTTTTTTTTTTTTTTTTTTTATTGATGTAAGTTTCTATAAAATAATTTAATTAATTAAAAATAATAAGATGACGGTATGGCGTTTATGTATGGAGCGCCCTCGATAAACTCAAGTGTTTCAAATTTCTTATTAAACTTACCTCACGTGTTCAAGCTAAACGCTTTCTCGTACATTAAAAAAAAATGCTATCTTATACACTGCTGTCGATGTAATGTACATAATTGCTCCGTCCAGTGTTTTCCATTAATTGTCATCATAGAAGAGGTGTAGTTCAATAACCAAACAACGTCTTCACACTAAATAATTTTATTTGTTACAATTGACCGGTTTCGCCTGTTCTAAACCAGCCTTCTTCAGATAGTCTGTGTAGGTTATAAGGAAACTCTAAAAGTGCAAGTAAAAAATAAGTCTATAAGTGCAACTTGCACTTTTATTTTAGAGTCTCCTTATAACCTACACAGATTATCTGAAGAAAGCTGGTTTAGAACAGCCGAAACCGGTCAATTGTTACAAATACAATTATTTAGTGTGAAGTCGTTGTTTGGTTATTGAACTACACCTCTTCTATGATGAGTCGCTATCACACACTGCAGAAAAACACAGTAGAGGATATTAATTGTTAATTATATTTCGCGTATTCACGGTTATACATACATCGGTTATTTAAAATTTTATCAAAATTTACAATAAAAATAATTTTCCCTCGCGAAGGGATCGAACCAGATCTCTCGCCCTTTCCAATTAAATTTAATTTTAATAATATCTGGGTGATTAGTTTGCATTTCGTTTTGGATTTTCAACAAAATGGGATTTATTTCGGTCGGTATCCCGTGTTTCGGCCTGTAGGAGGGATTCTCTGATACGGGTACCGAAGGGTAAGGAATATGAAAAGGATTCAGATGACCAGTCCAAAGAGGTAGGACTGAAGGGTGGACTGTAGGTTAAAGAAGTGACATGTATAATACTGTTGACTAATAATATTTATTAGACGTGTATGAGCAAGTATGATTAATTGATCGTAAGTTGAATTAATGAATTGAATTAATTAATAAATTAATTAATACATAAATAGATTGGTTAATAAATAAATAAATTAATAACAAATGAATAAATTACTGAACAAATCAGTTAATGAAAAAATAAATAAATAATTTAATATCTATATATGTATATATTCTAAAGCTTGGCCAAGATAGAGGACGTTCACAATAAATAGTTAAAGCTGAAATATATATATATAGAGACAGACTACCACCAATAATGTAAGTAAAGAAATGTTAGTGTTACCTGTAAGATGAAAGAGGGGCGGTTAACAACTAAGAACATGCACAGGCCGAAGGGGACACTGGAAAGAGAAAAGAAGTTATTAAACCTAGGTAACAATATGAACAAAACTAATAAAATAACAAGCATTAAATGAAACGGGCAATAAATAAAACAAGCATTAATATCACAGGTGGTAGATAGGATAAATAAAGTAAGTGTGGTAGATAGTGGCGATGGCATGCCATGGTTGTCATATAATGACTCCGGGTGGTAAGCGTTGTCCTAACTAGCCATGTCGTTCATCAAGGTCAAGTAGGATGTACCACTTGAAGCTGCATGCAAAGACGTAATAAATAAGTATAACAATAATTATAAGTGAAGTAATAATAATCGTAAGTATAAGTAACAAATACACGTAAGTACAAAGAACGTTCATACAAGCCAACTAAATTATAAGAAAGAGTAAACACGCAACATTAAAGAAAAAAGTGTTTACATATATGAATATCAAAATAAAAAGGCTTTAGGTACAGGCCTAAACATCCCGTGAACTATTATTTTCTCCGGAAAAACGACCTATGATTAGATGTGTGTTTAAATGAACTACATTTTTATATTTTTTAATTAAACTCTTCGAAACATGTTTTCGAGAAATTGTTTCTTCATACTTTTGGGAGGTGGAAAATTAGAGCTACAATTTAGCTATTACAATTTATTGAGAGCTCTAATTTAATGGTTATGGGCCGTGTAGTGTCGGCTGCATTCTGGCAGCGCACAGACTACAAGACATATGTTGTCACTTTCTTGAACTCAGGGGACCTTGGGAAACCTGCAAATCAACCAAATTCTCAAAATGGAATTTTCTTGCAATCACAATACTTTCTTTATTATTATACTTAGTTTAATATGACAAAGTAAAGAGAAACTCGTTTTAAGATTCTCGTTTAAGATAATTTGTCGGAGCAGTTTTCCATTTGTTACTTTGTTTAGGGTTTTTGTAGTCAAATTTATTTATTATTTAATATTTAATCGAAATTTACGATAAACATAATGCCTCCTCGTCGAAGAATCGAACCCTATCTGTACCCCTTTAAATTTATTTTTATAAATATCTCGGAAACAAGAATTATTTTTGGAAAACTACTTATACGGTTACATTCTTATTTAAATGAACTAAATTTTAGATTTTTTTTTTTTATCATAATCTTCGAAACCGTTTTCGTGAAATCTTCAAACAGAAAAAAATGAATAAACGACGGACTGACTGTTAAAGTTTTGTATATGATCCTGGAAATCCTAATGCCGAGGATGATGTGTCTGTCTGTCCGTCGTACTTTGGTTCACATCCCGTTCACGCTAGAGAGTTGAAGTTTGAAATACCGGCGTAACTTTTTGACTCACACAAAGGAAAATATACAGAAGTTAAACATAGCACAGTACAATGCGCAAAAGAACAAATATTTTATTTTTTTAAATTTTGAGGGGGTATCAAATGAAAGCTACCGAAGAGTAGATTACAAACATGTTTAACATTTTATGAGCATTTTGCTGGGCCGATTTTGACAACATTTGGCATACATGTTCAGGAAAATCATACCCCGAATCGAAATAGAAAATTAATTTTAGCTCCAAATTTGGGAATGCTTCCCCTCAAAAACTCTTAAAAAGGTGCAAAGAAATTATTTCTCGAAAACGATTCAAACGATTTTAATTAAAAAAATTCTAAAATGTAGTCCATTTAAATATAAATCGAACGATATAAGCCGTTTTCCCGGGAAAAATCTATTTCCTGATAAAATAGCTTTAAGCGTGGACAGAGAGACTCCGGGTTCGATTCCCCGCCGAGGAGAAGTTATTTTTATGATAAATTTTGATATAGTGTTCATTAATAATTAATGTACCTACGAAACCTAATTAATAGAAAACACTGGGCTAAGTAATTATGAACTCGTATATGAGAACGTTTGTCTGAGTTGTCTCGAACCGATTTTTTACTTTCATATAGGCCGGGACGGGAGAAATCAAAATTTTATTTTCAGAATATAATAAAGTATATGCTTAGTAATAATCTATGAAACACTAAAATGTACTTGGATGCAAGTATTTACCTGATTATTTTTTTTTATTGCTACTTTCTTGGACTGAGGTGAGGGGACCTTAAAACGTATCTCACCAAAAACCAATTGTGTGGTAAAACAAACACCCCGCCAAGTCTGTGGTCCAAAATAGTTGTGGAATCAACTTTTTGTCCCGCCAAGTGATGTTGGCACTTTCTCCTGACCCAACACTGTCAACTTAGATACTTATCAGCTTCTTCTCCTTGGCGGTGTGCCTTGCCATTTCCTGAAACTGGAATTTGAATATTCTTCAAACACCAATGCAATTTCTTGTTTCATGTTCAAGTTTGCCACATGAGGTTTGTGTGGAAAGATAGTTGTTCACCTCATAGTCTTAGTTCTAGACAACTAGTACTAATATATGCAGGCGCATATTGGAGAGGAAAGCCTTTTAACAGTCTTGTTAAAGGCTCTTCTCGATGCCACCATGGACATTGCAGTAAATATTTCCCATTATCAAAAATCAAATAAAATAGAAATAAGTAATACACAAATTAAGCTTTAAAGGAATGACCCCATGCAACTACTACTTTCTTTGCAGAGGATGCGTGGAATACAACCAGTTAACTTTGGGTAGTACTGCAGGCACACCGCCAAGGAGAAGAAGCTGGTAAGTATCTAAGTTGACAGTGTTGAGTCAGGAGAAAGTGCCAACATCACTTGGCGGGACAGAAAGTTGATTTCACAACTTTTTTGGACCACAGACATGGCGGGGTGTTTTTTTTTTACCACACAAGTGGTTTTTGGTCAGATTTCATGACTTTTTATACTGTACACAGTACACATTCAGCGTAGGAATGAGTTGAGGGGTTGTAGGGGGGATGAGTTGGGGGGGGGGGATGCATTAGGACCCTAAACGAATCCAAAAAGCCCTCATTCATTAAAATCGGCTCAGATAGTTCAGTTCAGGCTGTAGGTGCGTCAACGTAAAATGAAGGAAGAAAGAAAAAGAAGAAATATCAAAACTACCATTATCAAACCTATTTTTCTCTACTTCTACTTGACCGATTTCGACCCTTTTTTATTTTGATCTACAGGACACGGCCTACAAAGATATTAATTTTTTTTGTAGGTAGCTTGTACGTATTTCACGCTGCAGACCCTCAAAACTCCTAGTTTGTCACCTACAGTATATATACACTGGCAGCTTTTGTGAAATTTTGACTTTTTGACTTGGCGGGGCGGAACGCTAACGCGTTCCTAAATAAGTGCAATGAAATTTCAAGATGGAATTTTCACGCGATCGCAATCTTCCTCTATATTACTACGGATACATGCTAAAAGAAAAAAACTTGAGGTTGAGAGTTGAATGTTGAGAACCAGCCTGCAGCTCGTTCAGCACACTGGTCACAATTTGTTGATCATTACCAGAGTTATAATTCATTTCAATTTCAAACATTGTCCCATGTCCCGTCATACAATTGGGAATCAAACTTGGATTCATATAAATTATTAAATATATTTCACTTCTAAGGGAGAGACTTAATTCTGTACATTCAAAGATCAGCATTGTAGATTGTGGTCAATTGTCGCAATAAACATTGAAAATTGAATTCCACGTACAAAAATTTTCATTTCGTAATCGTAGTTAAAAACTGTTGCCATGACATTTGAAGTATGCCCGCATTCTAGCGGTATTTTTTGTAATTACATATTTTTAAAACTCAAAGTTCCAAGTTGTTCTAATAGATGCCACCACCTGTTTATCACGCTGTTATCTGATAATTTTATTTTTATTTCCTGACTTACATTTTATATCATTTTTAGAAAATTAAGTTATCGTTTTCATTAACTATTTGTCTTAATATATATGGTATGGTGTAGTTATAATTGGAAATTATATTTCCCATCGCATGATGAATAAACATGCTCTCTTCTGTTGTTAAAGGTAAAGTTTAAAATTTATTTGACTTGGGTAGGATTTTTTATACGGGGTAGGACTAAGTTTACAAATTTTGTTGAAAATACCAATGTTTTCACAATATTATTATTGAATTAGTTCTGTTGGAAAAACTACGTGTAAATACGTTGAAAATTAATCATTATTTTTTTCTAGTTTGCGAAGACCTCGTAAAGTATTATTTATGAAACTTACTCCTCAGTATTTTACATCAGATTTTTTGCGTCCTATTTGTGTTTGCGTATTTATTGTTTCAATAATTTCGGTTTCACTTCAAACATATTATTAACGTCAAGCTTTCATTTCTACTGCATTAATGTTTGTTTACAATTGTATTCTCACACTTTAAGAGCGAGCTTACAGAACATCCAAGCCTACTAGATATTTTTTTAACGCCCTACCTTAAAAGTCGGCCAACCTATAAAGCACACAACACAGAATTACAAAATAGCTTAATATATAATAATATACTTACTCATAATGTACAGTGCGCTTTTGTAAAGTTCAGTTTACATTGAGAACTCATACACAAATCAATGGAGGAGTAATGCATATTATTATTTATACATGATCTTAGATGGCCATGTCCTCTTTAGCTTTGTGAAAGCATGAATGCTCTTAGATCAAGTGGTGTCATGGAGAATCAATCTATAACC
This sequence comes from Gerris lacustris, assembly GCA_951217055.1. Taxonomy (NCBI): domain Eukaryota; kingdom Metazoa; phylum Arthropoda; class Insecta; order Hemiptera; family Gerridae; genus Gerris; species Gerris lacustris. The sequence continues at coordinate 724,625 of OX578282.1, forward strand.
TTCTTCTTACGGCTGAACTGAAGGAGATGATACGGTCGAGAATCGCTTGCCGGCACAACATGGCTTAATTTATACACTTGAGAGATAATATTCCTTTGTCAAACAGTACATTTGAATGATTTAAACATTTGAGAAATTATATATGTATGATTTGTTCATAGGAGGGTTTATATCCCTTTGTCAAAAAAATATGTTAGAGTCCGCCATCTTTTTTATAAACCGTATCATATTCTGCAGTTTTACCCTTCTTACAATAATGAACATCTTACAAACTCAACTATACTCGTGTCATTATACTTTGTTATTCTGACGGCGCGGGAAAATAGAAAAAAACCGGGAGGGGACCAATGAGAGCTTGAGGTTTTAGTGGGTAGTAGGTCGGACCAACTGGGCAAACAAAAATATCACTGGATAACCCTAAGATAACCATTTTGTGGTTCCCATTTTATGGTTCCCTCGCATAGGTTGGCCAATCTGAGCTGTCAGATTTACAAAGTGTAATGGCAAATGGCACGAGTATATACTTAGTGTTTACTCTGTCAGCGTGGGAAAAAAATTGGTCCGAGACAACTTAGATTAACTTTCTCATATAATCTTGGTCCCAGACCCCAGAAAACATGATTATATTGCTCTCTATTCAGACGAATATACTAGTACATCTGCTAGCTGAGACTGTGAACTTACCTTTAGCAACCCTCCTTTACAAACTTCCAAGTAAACTGAGTGTCTCACTCGGCATTACCGTTGCAGCCAAAATTGATAATTATTAAAATTATTGTAATGCTCGGTTAGTCATTTAAATGACAGTGTCGAGGCATCTCCAACTTGAACCATCCTTATCCAAACAAAACACTCAATAATGAGGCACATTTGTGAATACAATTCAGATTTAGACCGTCTCTAAATTAATATGGCTGGTTCTAATTAATGGTCAAATTCGACCAAAAAGTCTTAGAAAATGGCATTTCAATAGAAATACAGGTTTTTGACCCCCAGAGACATTTAACTTGTCTTTTAAAAATTAAAATAACCAATATATTAATTGGCTACTATAAAGTTCAACTTTATAGTAAACCTCCTAAAAAAACTGAAGATTATTATGACACTGTATGTATTAATCACTAAGTATGATGTAGTCTGTTTCATCAATTTGATTAATGTTTCAGATTGTGGAGAGGTTTTCACTCGTTTGTTCGACCACCGTCCTTTCACTAACGGGGAAATCAACTACTTTGTCAGGGAATTCGAGGTAACACCCACCTTATATTTATATTATCTTGGTAGCAGTGGACTCTTATTTGTATAAATTCTATTTTTACCGGGTAATCTTATTCACTTTTTTTTACTTAGTTGAGCCCTGTTTTACCTGGCGGTGTCGAGGGGTGACAGAGCCACTAGCAGACCAGTCTATCTCAGCAGAAACCCTTAACCATTAACTCAGCCCTCAGAGATTTTTAAACCCTTATAAGGAGTCTGCCTTCTCATCTTGCCACATTGACTCTCTTTGGGATTATTTTGTGATCCATTTTTTGGACATGACTGATGACCATACCATATGAGCTGGCCATCGGTCTTTCTCCGATTGCCAGCCGGATGATTGTATTGCTGACTAAGTCTCGCTTAGTTTTTTCAGCTACTTTCCAAAGATATCTCAATTCAGCAGCTTGAAAACCACTTCTCATGGAGTTACTTTGACTCGATGCTATAAGTTATCATTAGAGCATTATACTGTTTTGTAAACTGTCATTTTTATTTCCTTAAACCTCTTATTTACTTCATAAAGTGTAATTTACTGGCGGCCCCGATTCTTTGTCATTCTTGGGTGATTGTTGCACCTAGGTATTTCTGAATGTGGCTAGTTGCTCTACCCTCTAATTTCCTAAAGCCAATTTCAGTTTGATTCTTTCTTCAGTTTGATATGATTTTAGCCCCTGATTTTGGAGGGCAAATACTCAAACTTGTACATTGTGTTGCTGCTTTTCTTCTACATCCGCATTCAGTGGATCATCATCTGCAAATGCCAACATGGATAGTGATACCAGAATCTCCAGCAGCCGATATTTGCTAAACTAATTATGTCTTATGTTAGAATGTTAGCGATAAGACAATGATTTTAAGACAGATTTCTATGTTGTAGGAGAGTCGTAAGGACCGTGAGCAGGCGAGACTAGCTGAGATCCAGCTCTGTATCGACGGCATTAAGAAGTGTCGGGTGTCTGATCCCGAGGCTGTAACGGCAAACTTCAACAAGCTTAACGCTCTCATCGACATTGCCACCCACAGCTGTGAAACCATCTTAGACAACCAAAAACTATTTGATCCGGTCAGTTCACTTTTTTTTTTTTTTTCTTTCTTTTTTTTTGTAATACATATCCCACAACTAAGCAGCTGAAAATCACTTCACTTAATCTTGCATGTAAATGTAACCTTGTAGATTTATAATATAACTATTAAGAAGGATATAAAAATCCTTATCTAAATCTACAACTTGTAGGTTTATAATGGAATTATTGAGAAGGTTATTAAAATCCTGTTATAGTCCAGGAGATAGCGTGCAAAAAAGTGTCTGACTAACATCAAGCTAGAATTTTGTAAACAAGTCAATCTTTTAGCCCCTTTTAAGAATATGTGGTCGGCTAAGTTCATCTGCGGGACATAGCTTGGCAATAGGTGTTTGAAAAAAACAAACTGGTGGAGAGCGGCCATGTTTCACCAATTATGGTGGACAATGTGATTTTCATGATCCTGAGTACAGAATTTGTTAGTAGACCGAAATTCAAGTTGATGTTTGTTTGTCCCTTGACAGGTGACCACATTGATTTTTAGTAATATTTGAATAACTAACATATCAAGTTTGAAAATAACTTCGACTTGATTTTTGGTCTACTAACTAATTCTGTACTCAGGATCATGAAAATCACATTGTCCACCATAATTGGTGAAACATGGCCGCTCTCCACCAGTTTGTTTTTTTCAAACACCTATTGCCAAGCTATGTCCCGCAGACGAACTTAGCCGACCACATATTCTTAAAAGGGGCTAAAAGATAGAGTTGTATACAAAATTCTAGCTTGATGTTAGTCAGACACTTTTTTGCACGCTATCTCCTGGACTATTATAACATTTTCTAAAAGAGGATCTGTTATAAGCCCTTTATAAGAGTCATAAATAAAGAATGCAGCTGTTGTAGCATTTCTTCGTTTGTCCACATTTAGTGAAACAGTGTGCACCGATTAGTGAAGTAACAGATTGCACTCCAAATAATCGAATGCTTCACCAGGAGCTGATTCGTAAGAATGTAGGAAATAGGAAACAATAAATTAAAAATCCGAATCTCGTTGCCTGATATGTTTATAAAATAAACGTATTAAACACACATTTGATAAAATAATAAAATAATAATATGCAAATTAAAAGTTACACTTAATAAGTCTGGTCTGAAACCGGTATCAATGAAATAATAAAATGAATCGAGATAATAAATAAATTTAAAATAGATTCTAATTCTGCAATTTAATAATTTACTTAAATAATAAAGGCTAGAAGTGGGGATAATAATACAAATAAGTATAAAATTAGACAAAATAAAGAGATATAATTAAGATTTTGGCCTGAGAGTTGTGGAGAAAATGCTGTGATGTTGAGTGCGGATGAAGAAGGCGTGTAAGGCGGAAAAATGAAGTGAGAATAAATTGAGTTGTTCCGTGAGGATGCCTGGAGACTCCAACAGGGAGCTGGAATAGCGCCTCCAATCGGCTTTACGAGTATAATTACGCAAGTCCAGCTGACGCAGAGCGGGGCTCCACACGTCCGTTCTGAGTGAGGGAGTGATCCAGACTGAATGACGTATCGACCATGGACTAGGTATCGACTATCGATAGGTGAGTGTTTTGATTAGGGTTTCTTCCTTATCTAGGCCGAAGGTAATTAGAATTAAACAAGATTATCTCTCTCACTAACTAGCCGTAATAACTGGTATAACTATTATATTATGTAAACAATGTTTATCTAATTCAACATTATTCAAAATAAAGAAATCTTTTAAAATAATAAACAAGACTCAGAGATTTAATCAAAAATACTTCTTTAAAGAAAACGAAAACTTCCTAACGTAAAAATAAGGTAAAACATAACATTTAGGATGTTTATTCCTCTAGCTATTTCAATACTGCAGGGATTCGGAGGTGTTTACTTGTACCATTAGTTTCTCTGGTTTATTTTGACTTGTCTCCAGCTAACGAGAGGGGTTAAGATTTATCGTAAATTATAATGTAAAATTTGATTGTGATTTCAGAGTGTCGCACTGAAGGATAGTCGAGAGGAAAGAGCCAAACAATGGGAGAATTTCAATAGAGAAGTTGAGATTAAAATGACTGAAATCGATTCCACATTCGTTGAAAAAGAAAAGGAACTGATCGGCGTGTACAAGGATCTCGAGAGGAAACTCCACCTCACCAACTAAAACCTTTTGTGTTCAACTCTTTGTATTCTTCTCCCGACATATTTAATCAGATCAAAAATGACTGTTTCAGGCTTAACTGTGTTTAAAGTAAGTAAAATGTAGTTCATTAACAGTTTGCTAAAACCCTCACTCAGTTCAGTTATTCCATACATGTCTCTGGATTTAAACAAACTGTCTCCCCACCTAAAATAATTCTTACTTAATCGCAGTCTAGAGAGCCAGAGTAATCATGGGGGTTTGGTGCCTGTCCCATCTGCTCAGCTATTGGTGAATTGAGGCCTATACACAAGGACGTGGATTTTGTCTGATTTCTGTGGATTTGTGCCGTGGTGTTCTGTCTTACATCTATGAATCAAGGGGTAATTGGCTGCATGGGTACCCCTTAAGCCTTGTTGGCACTTGACAAGTAATTTAGTAACTGAGCTAGTAGCGACTCACCAAAAAGTGTTCGCACTTGCACTACTAATGTACTATCCAGTACATCAGTAGCTAGTGCATTAGCAAGATGGACAGGCAACGCAACAAAGTAATTAAGCTAATAAAGCTTATTGCAGTGTCTATTTTATAAGAAGTTAAAGAAATTAGTATGTCAAAATCAAATAATAAAGTATGGATACGAAAATGGATTCAGGGAAGGGATGGATTAGGAGGTACTACTTCTCTTCTCAAAGAATTGGCATTAGAAGATCCTAAAGAATACTTCGGAACTTTGAGAATGACTGGAAATTGTTTTAATTTTCTGTTAATGAAAGTGCAGCCACAAATTCAACGTAAGGATACTTATTTCTACTCACCCGAAAAAATAGAGTAAAATGAATTAAGTATTTAGTAAAGTAGTTTAGTAAGTGACTAAATTACTTGACTAAAACTTGTTGCCATTCAGACATGTTTAGTTACTAATCTACTCGCCACTCGACTAAATTACTTGGCAAGTGCGAACAAGGCTTTAAGGGCGTTTCTTTAGTAGTGCTCTCATTTGTATCTGTGAGTTAAATAGTGCTACAGGGTCATGGGTGTAACCCCACACTTTGATTTACACAGCTTACTGATGACCATAATATACTTGCTTGGGGAGTACAGTGGTACAATGTGTCAAGTGGCTGCAGCTCTCCACCCGTGGGCTAGTAAAACAGGCCTAAAATGATACCTAATTGGTAGGTTTAAACAAGTTGTTGATTCTACCCTTCTAGCACCTACTACTTTTAGTCGCACCCTCTTCTACCTCACGTCTAGAGGCTTGACAAAGAGATCTTCCATTCAGAATGATGTTACGGCAGACACCGAGCCTGGTTCTAGGTCACACCACGTTCTTGAAGTGATGACTTGATGTTGTCTTCCCAGGTCCTCTCCTAGGCTTGTTACGTACCTGAACCATAGTAGTGGCAGATGATAAATGGTTTCACTGACTTTACTAGAAGCTTGTGTCAGAAGGTTTGGTTTTTAAATGTGATTCCCTTCTTCCTTCCTATGATACCTTATTTGAGAAGTCTATTGACCAGCTGCTTACTGTTTGCATTATTGTCTGACACTCTGACATGAATTTAATAATTTTTATTTGTTAAATCTGGTTTCGGTCTTTATAAGGCCATTGACAGTGGCAGTTAAGAAAGGACCAGAGTTACACAAAGTCTTAAGTCTGTCTCCATCATAATATAGACACATCCCCTCGGTATTGTTTTAGTGCTGTAGGTATTCGGCTGTCTTAAGGTAAAAGGCAGTATCCCCAATTTTTAACATTTTAAAGTTATCTGACTCTCTAGTTTTACCATAACGGGCACTGATAATGGCCGTAGAAAGCCTGAAACCTGCTTTGATTAATAAACAAGTATTTTTTATGCGGAGAAACAATTTGTTTTATTCCTTTTTAGATGACCAGATCCAGAGTGGAAAAGTATTTTCGTGTAGAAAAATGATTTGATTTTAGAAAAAGATCTATTGAACCTTAGACTCGATATGTTTTAAAAACCGTGTTTTCAATTCAGATCGAGTTCTCATCATGTTTTTAATCTTCCATCAAAACAGCTGATATCTTTTTTTTTTTTTTTTTTTAAAGGTAAATATAAGTGAGGATATGGTGACATCGATGGAGGAGTTGGTGAAGGATAAAGCTGATGTTCCGGAATCAATCCAGCGCATCATACAGGATAAATCAGCTTCACTCGATGACATCAAGCATATACAGACTTACTTCAAGGTCACTACAACTTGACATATTCTAATTATCATTTCATTTTTTATCGTAGAAACAAAAAGAATGTAAGTAATGCTTTTGCTTTCAAGCTTATCAAAAGCATTATGGTAATTTTAAAAAATGACAATTTTTTGTATCTCCGAATTCGAAACATGGTAGACAGATATCCGTTCACACATCAGACGTATGGCAATAGTTTTGGTCTCTTGTCTGTCTGTCTCTTGTAATTCGTCATTTACCGAATACTTGTTTGTGTTTATCTACTCCTAAGTTTTATTTTCTGACTCATTTAGTTGTCTTTTATTTAAGTTGCGTTGTTCTATTGTAGGACGGTTTGATGCTGCACGAGTTGCTTGGAAAAAGTGAGATTGTGTTACCGGAGCCGATAGTGGAGCCGAGGAATCCCGAGCTGGAGGCGAGGATACAGAAGCTCAAGAAGATGGTGGAACAGCAGAAGTACGACCAGATGACCAAGAACGTCAGGGCCAAGGGCAGAGATCCCGACGACTCTGTGGGGGCGCAACGTCAGTACAGTATTCCATCACTTTACACAAAGTGCACAGACAACATCCTTTCACTAATCAAACGAATAATCAATATTTGTATAATAACAACTAAAATATATTTTGACAAAATTAACCATAAAAAATAAGGGTAGTTTACTTTTGGTAAATTTATAAAGTTTTCAAGTAACAACACCCTGTACACAATATCAAGAAAATGTCATTTTTAGAGGTTCAAGAACAAGCAAGTGCTTTTAAGAAACACTGTTTTGGAAAACCCAAAAGTTATTCCTCTTGGATACTCTACCAAGTACTCTACTCGTATGTTGGCGCACACTCTAGAACCTTAGTTAACAAAGTAAATGGCTTTATAAGAGTGCTCTATTTAATGAAATTTTTTTTCAGTGCACTTTATGAACAAGCAACTGATAGCGGTGGCTCAGTTTGTCGTCTCGGTAGGTTCCGGATTCGCTTTCGGTTTCTACGGAATCGAGCTGATGGTCGGAGAACTGGACTTTGGTTTCAAACTGCTGCTCGGCGTCATCTGCGCCCTGGTCATAGCGCTCGCCGAAATCTATTTCTTGGCCAAGATCATCGCCGAACTCGACCTCGAAGGCATCGTCAAAACGGAAGAAGAGTGTACGCCCAAACACAGATCTTCCTTCGACGAAAACCCGCCAGACGACACCGCCCAAAATAAACCCTTCGTCGAAAAACTTCATCAGGATTAATACACCACGCGAACCGATCGAAAAATGTCAATTCTCTTTTTTTGACATTCTAAAAACCGGTTAAATTTCCAGCATTATAAAATTTTGTATCTTGATTCGCTTTGAAACAATTTTGTTTTAAACAAAACTTTAATTTTATATATATAAATATAAAATAAGATAGTGCCTGCTGCTACGGCTTTCCATCAAACCCTTTAATTGATAAATTACAACTGATGTTAACAGTGGTCGTGCTCAAAAATATCCTTATTTTATTATTATTATTCCTGATGTTTGCTTCCATTGATTTGGTCGGCATATCCGACTTTATTGTCCTGTAACATATAAGGCAAGTTGTATAAGAAAATTATGCTCGACGATAAATTTTGTAAATTTGCTCATGCTGAAGTATCGTATATTAAGTGAAAACTTATATCTACTCGGTGCTAGGATCTGCGTAACTTATGTATTTAGTAGACAGAGGAAGCCCTCTTAACTGTTATAAATAGTTAAATACAGTAGTTTTATGGTTTATATGCGAAGACTGGATAGGGAGGACTGTGTTTTACAAAGGTTCGGAAGGATCCCCCCTGACTGACCGACACTGTATAAGAGGGCTTCTACTGTATTCAACATGTCTTTTGACTGCGGGCTGCCTCCTTTATTAAAATAATTTCCTTTTTAAAATTCTTTGAACAAATTTAAATTATAATAATTAAAATTCTTTGATCAAATTTAATTAATGATAATTAAAATTCTTTGAACTAATTTAAATAATAATAATTTTTAAAAAAAATATTATAGATAAAGTTAGTGATTTGTAATGTGTATTTTTTTCTTATTTTGTTTTTCAGTTGTACTTAATCAAAATGTCACCTATTTAGGTGTCAGAATTAAGAATCAGAAAAATATTTGTAATTATTATCGGCTTAACCATTTTTTAAAAAATGATTCCTTTTTCTATTAAAAATATTGTTGTTAATATGCTAAAATTCTAAGCGTTTGTCTGATAACATATGTAGTAATATTGAAGTGTATGATAGTGTAAATATACCGCTCAGTCGTGTTATCATATCGTGAGTTTGTGAATATGGTGGATTGTAATGAATATATTGATTTGTACATGGTTACTGTCGGCTGTCTTATTTGTTACTATAACTTGTCTTGTTGTCTTAATTGTTACTAACTAAGCGTGGTTAGAAGATAGTTGAGACTGGTTGGATCTAGGCTCTAGACGGTTGTTTTTGCTCTGCCTAGAGTTTCAATTTTTACCCGTTTATTTTATGTGGAATCTGGAGGGAGTAACGCTGACCACTGCACCATTGTGCAGACATCATTAGTTAGTAACAATTTAGGCTGCAAAATGTCCAAATAAAAATATTTATTGTATTTTTCTTGATTTTAATTGTTATTAAATTGCAAGTTTTTTTTCATTAGTAAAATATTTTTGTCCATAAAATAATTATAGTTATTTAATTATTAGTAATTTCATTATTTTGGTTAAGGTTGGTTTGTTTGCTTCAATGTTCATATAATCGTATATAAATATAATATATATTATGAATTTGGATTTTAAAAAAATAAATTATTTATTAAAATGTATCCTTTATTTTTATTTTCACTCCTACATTGTGAAAAGACAGTGAAGAAATTATAGTAATATAATTTGGTGTTTTTAATGGACAAACTATTTAGACTTTTAAAATTTAACTGGAATAAATTTTTTAAAACGATATAAAATTTAAGTTTGAAAGAAAATGAGTTCAGTTCTGTCTTTAAGCTGTTAAGGCCTCAAACCACTGTTGACACACCTACGGTCTCCGGTTCAATTTCTCAAGAAGTGAGACATTTTTCTAAATTATGTTCAATTCGATGGAATGGCTGTGCAATTCTGTATCTGCACTAAAATGATTTCTTTTTTCAATTGTTAATGAAAAAGAAAACAATTTTCATCTCAGATTTGGTAAGATGTATTTAAAGCCACATTAAATAAATATATTGTTTATTACATAGCCAATTTCTATCGGATATAACAAGTCAAAGTAAAATAATCATACAATATAAAATGATTATTTTTTAAAAAAAAAACTAACAGCACTTATAACAATTTTAGAGCCACAAATAGTAATAACAATTTACCGAAACAATGAACTGTTAAAAATAAATAAATAAATAAAATAAAACAGTAAAATTCTAAGTATATTATTTGTCAGATAAATATTCTGAGATTGAATAATACGCTTTATCTTTAAGCATTTGTAAAATTTACTGAGTTAAATGATCACCTGCATAATTAGTGCCAAAATTAATCATTATGCTTATTGAAGCCGGTTAACGAGTGTTAACTCGACCATTCTGGCTTTGAGTGCAATAAGATGGCTGACCAGTTAGCCAAAAAGGGTTCCAGTTTGACCCCAATTACACCTAAATCTATTGTGAGCATGCTACATTCCAAAACAAAACAATCGGTCCGAGACAATATCAGACAAACTTTCTCATATACGAGTTCATAATTACTTAACCCAGTTTTTTCCCATTTATTAGTTTTCATAGCTACATTTAGTTATTATTGAATATTTCATCGAAATTTATCATAAAAATAACTTCTCCTCGGCAGGGAATCGAACCCGGCCACTCTCTGTCCAGGTTTAAAGCTATTTTCTCAGGAACTAGATTTTTCCCGGAAAAACGGCGTATATCGTTAGTTTTGTATTTAAATGGACTACATTTTAGAATTTTTAAATCAAAATCGTCGGAACCGTTTTCGAGAAATAATTTTTTTTCAGAGTTTTTGAGGGGTAGCGCCCCCAAATTTGGAGCTAAAATTCATTTCTGGATTTTGCCTCAGGGTATGATTTTTCTGAACATGTATGCCAAATTTCGTCAACATCAGCCTAGTAGTTTAGGCTCCATGCATCTGTACAGACAGACGACAGACAGACATTTTTTAAAAACCACTTTTTTGGATTCAGGGGACGGATTCAGGGATCAGATCACTGCTTTCGTTTGAATACTATCCTTATCATCTTTTCATTGGCATTCCTACTGGACCCTGTTGACTAAATCCACATGTGCAGCTTCTGTGTCTTGCTTTGAAAGCGGTGTATAGGCTGGGTGTGGGAAAGGATAAGACCCCTTCTATTTTCATGCATTAACTCGTTCGAGATGGTAAGTATTTGGTCGGACCATTTTGTCTACTGATGAATTTGGGGTATTTCCCCTATCGATACCTTTAATCCAAAACCTCGTAACTGCAAAAAGCACAATTTTTTTGAGAGGTTTTGAATCTTAAAAAAAATCTCAATAGAATGCGTTGCAATACAAAACATTGATTTTTAAATACACCCATACATGCAGGGGAATAAAGCACACAATCAATTAAAAAAAATCAAAGATAAAAAAAATTGTAGTTACGAGGTTTTGGATTAAAGGTATCGCTATGCAAGTTAGTACACACTTTCTATTGGGCTGTCAGCCTACTTAGTGGATAAAGGTAATATAAGAAGCTTTGAACCCTGCACCCATGCATCAAGTCTTACTCACTCAATCTTTAAAGTCTCCTGGAAAAACAAAACAAGAAACATTATTCTTAACCGTACTTTATCCTAATAACCAAATTAAACAAATAAAAATTAGCAAATAAAAAGAAAAGTTGCTCTATGTTTAGAAATATCCTGCGAAACAAAACAAAATAAATAATTATCTGGGTGTATATGACCTAGTTGTCTGACACCCTCAAAAAATAAAATAATTAATTATCTTATCCAAACAATAACAAAAATAATACTAGATTAGCTAAAAATAGCTAAATAATGAATTTGATAATCTTATTACTGTAATCATGAGAAAGTTGAAAGTGTTATTAATTATCAGTGAAGCGGGTTAACTGTTAGCATGTCCTCCAACAGACAACAAGATAACAAGACAAACAACTTTAACTCTAAATAGTCTTCCCATTAGTGTGCCACATAGCTTCCTTGCATCGTATCGTTGCCTCTCATCCAGAGAATTGCTTGATTGATAAATTGCTTCTATTTCAATTCCCAAGGGAGCTACATGTATTTTTAAGCAATATGAAATGTCAGTAAACGGTTAAAATTAACATGGGACAATCTATGGACTACTTTGGTCGAACTGTCCTAATTTCTTCAACACCACATGAGTACTTTTAAATACATATTTATAAAAACATGTTTTTTCACTTACGGAAAGAAGCAATGGGCACAGAAGATTGAAATTAAACTGACAATGGGCTAGTTATGACTTTCCATTCAAATTTCTTCAAATTGGAGTATTAGTTTTTAAGATATGATGTGTGAGACATGAGGCAAGATGTTCCTTCATGTTTAAAACAGACTCTTGTCCACCAATTTTCAAATTCAGAGACAAAAATATTGCCTTCTTCAAAATTATCACTATGCTTCCGTTACCTTGGTAAGCTTGAAACCAAAAATTATACAATCTTGAAAAAACTGAGTTGATGAATAAAATATGTTAGGCAATAATGATGATAAACCTACTAACATATTTAAGTAGGGAAAAATTTATTAAAATTGGTCTTAACATTTTGTAAAGGTGAGTGTACCCAAATTTAATATCGGTTTTCAAGCCCTTGCAGAATCAGATATATATTTTTTTTTTGCAGCCTTCTTATTATGGGGCTTAACTATTGATACTTAATGATTTTATGTAATTTCTGATAGATTTATCCTACTAATCAGCTTTAAGATTACTTCAACATATCATTACAGTTTAACAGGTTGGCTATACACATTTTGGGAATCACAGGTTTATGCATATAATGAATTTAACAATACAAGTACATCGTTTGAAATTTTTTAATTTGTTTTAAAAATAGGTTTTAATAAGTTTAAAATTCTCATTATTATCGTATATTTCTCTCCTTTCATCCAGATGATGGAAAAGGGGGAAATAAGTGCTTATGAAATCAGAATGTAGGCTAATTCGGATTGTACGTGCCCTGGAAATTTCTTCGAGTTGGACCTCTACCTGGTTTATACACAGGAGGGTTGTTTTTCTTCAGAAAATGAGCGGAGCGGCTATAGAAAATTCAAGGGTACACAAAATTAAGGTTTTTAATTTAATATGCGGAATTTTATCACCTAACCTCAAAGTGGGGGCACGTACAATACGACTTTACCTAGGATGTATAATTAACAGTCTAGGAAAGTAACAGACGCGTGCAAAGAGTTGCTATATAGAAATAGGACGAGTGGAAGCTATGTGTCACACAAATGTATATATAATTATAGATGTTAAAATAAATAAATAAAATCCAAATCTACAGATAAAGACAAATGCTGCTCTGTAAATTCCTTTCCGTTTATAAGATAGTTTAATGGAATAAATGTGCCTGCCCGTTAGCACGCCGAACCGAAATATCCTGAGACCTGACCCATTTGTTGATTAGATAAGCCCAACCCTTTTCCTGTAATCAATTTCGGCGTTTTTGTTTACTTTTTTATTAGTGAGTTTAATATTTACGGCCCAGTCTCCCAGTCGGCTCTAATGATATTAAAACAGCCTTAGTTCATTAGTTTAATTGATCTGTCATGTGATATGTTCGGTTTGGTAGGGATCGACGCTTTGAAACCGTGAGTTTTCCACAGGTAAACATCATTTCTAGTCCAGTCCCACCTGATCGACTTATTTCGGGAGTGTTAAATTACGGATATAATGAAAAGACAATTTGTTTATAATGGAATGATTTATTTTGTGGTTTAAAGTGGTCATGGTTCGAGTGGTGTCGGCTCATCATTTCCTCAGTCAGGGTATTCAGACGTGCGATGTTCCTTACGCAGCTACCACTGCACCACCTGACAGGTAACTCGTCATTTTTAAATCATCCGAGATAAATAAATTTCCTCTGACCTACTTACTACTCCAGTCCTATTTAGCAACAAATTTAGCTTACCGAGTCCAGCTATTTACTAATTTATCACATTTAAATTTTCAAACAGGATTATAAAAACTATTTGACCACAGATGTTTCTAATAAAATCATTGTGATTTACCAATATTGTTAAATGTATACGTAAAAGATTCTAATTTTCTTTGTCATAAGTAAATATCGATGGTAAAAGTGAATTAATTGTACGGTGCTGTTTACAGAATCGAAGTATACTAGAATTTTCAACAGCTGCTCCGCACCGCTTCGCGGTGCTCCACTCATTTACTGAAGAAAAGCAACCCTGCTGCATATAGACCAGGTAGAGATACAAATCAAATTACAAAATTCGATGGCACCGTACAATTTACTTAAGCCATCGATATTTCATCACCTGTTCTGTTTAAGATTAAACAAAACGTGATTGATAAACTTTGTCCATCGAGCCAATATAATTTAATCAAGTGGAAAAAGTTGATGTTGGTAAGTCTGAAGTGTTTGACGTGCTTCAAGGTGGCTACACCTTAGAAGCCTCAACCCCATCCTTCGTACACTTGAATGATAAAATGAATACCTAGTTACTAATAGAATTGTAAACGATGAATGGTCACTGTTTCTCTAGTGTGAGGGTTGTTTAAGACACTGTTCTATGTGAGCATATGATTGAGGTATCTATAACCACCAGTGTGCTGCAGTGTGTGTTTCTCTTGGCCTTCTCTACCATCTCTGAGCATTCCAGTGAAATTCTTGAAGATATTCTAGTTTTTATGTGGACTGCTAATCCAGTTCCGTAACCTGTTTATTCATTTGTTTCTCTGATACTCATGCTCGTAGCTACTTATTTGAAATTACCTCTATTTTTTGTTGTGGCACTTATTTTTTAAAAACCTACAATTGGCAGATAATTTGCTTTGTGATCGCAACTACAAAATAATTCAGTTTTGACATGGCTTCTGCAAATCTTTAACATTGTCTTTGTTGTTAAAAGGTTAAAAGCTGCGGTAAAAGGACTGTTAAAGTGAGTATTTTTTTTCAAAACTCTATCATGAAGTAATTAAGAAAACTCCTAAAAAAAATATTGTTCATGTACGACCAGGACCAGGGGAAGAGTCCAAATGAACCTACGGACTGCTTTAAGTTGTTTTTAAATAAAAATTTAATAAATCATGTTGTTTTGTGTACTAATATTAAGAAGGAAGAAAATTGAGAAAATACTTTATGCAAACGACTCATAGGTAGAGTAAAAAACAAAATAAGCTGAAGCTGCATGATGCCAGAGTGACTCGTCCACTCTATTTTGGTTTAGGAGCTTTCTTTGATGGAGACCGACACTTGAGGGATTCCTGTTGGCATGCTGTACGGCATGCTTTTGCCGTCGGCTTGTGCAAACAATCATGTCCACATCAATCTGGCCTAGTGTGGACGAGCCTTAAGGCTCTGTCCCTTGATTTTAATTATTGAACTTAGCTGAGAAGTGTGTGTAGTATTTAGTGATGTGGGCCGGGTAAATACCCAGCGGGTAGGGTAAATAAAAATGGGTATTTACCTGGGTATTTACCCGAGGCCAGGGTAAATACCCAAAATGAGGGTATTTATGACAAATGATGATTTAAATAGTGTTTTAAGAGGTTCTGAGCATTTTCCATACTCTAAGGGCTTTAATAAATGTCATGTAAGGAGTATAGGATGTTTTAAGCTTACTTAATTCCTAAAAAATAGCCTACAAAAATACCCAGCGTATGGGTATTTATTATTTTTAAGTACATATATTAATATTAGTAATACAGATTCAATTATTTCAAGCAGACTTATTTTGAAGGTCTGTGCAGTGAAAACTCCACCATTTTGAAGGAAAAGGACAGGATTATTTTTTTGAAAATTAGATTATGCATTCATATTTTATGCAGGCATTTGGTCCAGGAAGGTAGCGTGCAAAAAAGTGCCTGACTAACATCAAGCTAGAATTTTGTGTATAAGTAAATGTTTTGGTGCCTTTTAAGAATATGTGGTCGGCTAAGTTCGTCTGCGGGACATAGCTTGGAAATAGGCATTTATAAGAACAAACTGGTGAAGAGCGGCCATGTCACGCCCTTTTTTGTGGACAATGCGATTTTCATGATCCTGAGTACTAACTTTGTTAGTAGACCAAAAATCAAGTTGATGGTAGTCTGTCACTTAATAGGTGACCACTTTGATTTGGAGCAATATTTAACTAACCAGCCTATTAAGAGAGGAACTTGACTTTTAGTCTACTAACTAATTTTGTACTCTAGGATCATGAAAATTACATTGTCCACTATAAAGGGTGGGACATGGCCGCAATAGCGTAGCTACCGCATAGGGGGCCCCTCGCCAAAGAAAATTGATGAATGGATTTGCGTTCAAACTGAATAGGCCCCCTGGCAATAGTATAGAAGTATGATTCCAAGTTAGTTAGATTTTATTATGAGGGGGCCCCCATCGACAGTGGTACATTGGATTTGGGGGCCTCTATGGCACTGGGGGCCCGCCCGCAATGTGGCACATTGTTACGCCACTGAATGGCCCCTCTCGACCGGTTTGTTTTTTTCAAATGCCTATTGCCAAGCAATATCCTGCCGACAAACTTAGTCGACTACATATTCTTGAAAGGCACTAAAACATTTACTTATACACAAAATTCTAGCTTGATGTTAGTCAGACACTTTTTTGCATGCTATCTCCTGGACTATTTTTCTTATTAACTTATTAATATCCATTCAATAATATTATTAAGACCTAATATAACTTAATAACTACTTGAACTATCATAATATATTTTATTTACAATAAATGAGTTTGAAATTAAACTCGTAGCAGTCGTAACTTTAAAAATTATTATAAATACCTGGGTATTTACCCAAAATGGGTATTTACCCGGGTAAATACCCAGGGTATTTACCCGCAGTTTTAAATACCCGGGTATTTTACATCACTAGTAGTATTGTTGATATTTATTATATTAGCATGCCGTAGTGTCGTCATACCATCCATTTGCAAAAGTCTTCTCCAAATCAACAGAGATGTTGCATATAGCGTTAATTTATAATAATTCTTAGAGTAGAAATGAGGTCCCTACAGCAACTATTCAAACAGAATCCAGTTTTTCGCTTGCTGATTTTGTTTTCTGGCCCAACTTGAGCATTTCGGTTATCCATTGCAGTACAAATATAGTTATTTTGTCGTAGTATTTGCCTACCTCGGCAACTACCGTGCTTTCATTTTTGTCGTAAGAATAAATTGTGTTTTATTATTTTAACATGCGTGGAATTGTTTGTTGCAGGCTGCTGCTAGCTTTGTCCCATCAAGTCGAAGTGAGGGACTTATCTTCCGACAGTGAAGTCAAGTTCACTTTCCCAACTGTAGACCAATCTCACTTTCTCGCTTATTGTGCTGCAGGTAACTAAACATCTCCATCTAAACTTCTCTATCGTTAGTTCATTAAACACCTTTGAAATATTGCTTTCAACTAGAAAAAAAATAAAAATTGCCAGTTAGTGAGTGGGAATTAGGGTTTTAATTTTTATTTATATTGAAGTTTGTTACACTCGTAAAAATGAAAATTCTTTTGGATATTACAAGACGTCGATATTTCGGACAATTAGTTAGACGTTACGCACGGCCGGCCGGTCAAGTTAAAAAACCTAAAACGGAATCCAAATCCGATAAGGCCATGAACGAAGTCATACAGCATTTTTCAAATTGTAATGTTTTCAAGCGAGACCTCGAGTTTATCCCGAAGAAAATTTTAAATAAGAAACCTAAGCAGCCGGAAAACCTGCATTTAATGGACGAGACGGTGGCTAAGAATATCGTCGATTTGATTAAAAACGATATCGTCGGTAACGGCGCTCCTATTTTCGAATGCAACCCCGGCTTCGGTCTGATTACTGACGGATTGTTGGAAGCGGGCGCTACGTCCATCCGTCTTTGTGAAATGGACCAGTTTTTCAATTATTACGCTCAGAATTTAGTCGCCGACAACCCGGGGAGAGTGAGCTACTTCCAGACCAATTTCCTCCAGCTGTGGAAAATCACTTACCAGGACATAATGGACAACGGAGAGAGATTGAAGGGTCTGATGGACGGAATAGAAATTAAAAAGTGGGAAGACAAGCCCGTCTTAAATCTGTTGAGTGTTCTAACCAGCAGTACGTTCCTCCGTCACATAGTGTTCAGTATCATCTTCCAGAGCGGCATCGTCATGTACGGGCGTCCGGAGCTGTACGTCATCCTCCCCCCCAACATCTTCCTCCAGATCAGAGAAGATAAAGACTGCGGCAGGTACCAGAACAGGACGTTCACCACCCTGTGTAGTCTTTTCTTCGACTGCCACCTATACGACACCATCGACCGCAAAGCGTTCGTCCCTTGGCAGACCACCACCGCCAAAATGAAGAGAATGTGTCAGACGTACGATTTAGAGATGGACCGACTTTACCTGGTGAAACTGTCACCTAAAAAGCACCTGTACAAAATCCTGCCTCCGAACTCGGTGAAACTACTGTGGTTCTTTATAAAGCACCACTTGAACAGTCGTAACTCGAGGATCATACCCTGCATGGAGCAGTGGGTGCCTGGGTGCGGTCCGAGGCTTATCAACGCAGGTCACGGGGTCTTCACCCAGTTCTCCGAGCTCTCTTCTCAGCAGATCTTGGAACTCTTCCTCGACTTTATAAGCTGGCCGGAGTTCCAGTCCTGTGCGTTCGTCCCGGTCATGGAGACGACTACCATGAAGATGGTGACTCCTTCGGACTTGGAAATGAGCACCGAAGATTCCAAAGCGGACGACGAACAGTCCAACGCAAGTTCAGACTGACCATTTACTTAACAGGCTCTTCACCCAATTTTAAAGTTAAATTTTATTACGTCTAATTAAGATCTTTTTTTTACCGCATGTAATAATATCCTAAACAAAGTAAATCTTCTTAATAATCTCTATTAGAGAAAGCATATTAATAAGGCTAATAGGACCAAATTTTGGCATACCTAGTTAATTAATAATAGTTATGGATGCAAATTCATCAGCTACAAATGATCTACTGTAGAATGAGAGTAATCTGTTAAGGAACAGAGAGAGGAAGATGTTTGCTCTCCATAGTAATCGACAGCCAGCTTTCAACCACTAGCTGTCATATGCAGTGTTGTTGAGATAACAACAAAGTGTGAAAGTCAAAACAGAGTCAAGTAAACTCTATTCTTGGTCTCTTTATCATAATTCTTTATCATTTAGTATGTCATTTTTTTTTAAAATAATCGTGTGTCAAGAAACAATAAGAGCACCAACTTATGATAGAACTAGGTAAACCAGAAATGATTTAATGTTACTTGTATGTGTATGAAGTGTTGTTTAGCTAGGCGATTTAGTATGTTATTAGTACTCAATTTAATATTTTACCGTTATGTGTGAAATAAGTTTACAATTATTTTGTATTATTCTGATTGTTTAATAAAATAGTTTTGTATAATATTTTATTTACGGATGGTGTTTTAATTTAAGCTTTGCTTTAACCCTAGAACGACACACATATTTTTTTTACGTAAACTCCACACAGGGGTCAGTGAGACCCCAATTAATTAATGGGTTAAATTAATTAATTAAATTAAAATTAAATAGTATATACGTATATTATATATTTTCATCAAACTTTTTTTTTAGAAAAATTTGTACTTTAAAAAAATATATATATATAAAATTTGGTGTTCGTTAGATTGGGTTAATATTTTTTATTTATACATATATTAAGAGTTGTTTTACAGAAAACAGGAACAAAAATGATAAACAAAATGATAGATTTTCTTACGTACTCTGTCAAAGTTAAGCATTTTTGGTCTTAAATCTTTACGTTGATCCACTAAACCTTCAACTTGAATGAAGTTATATACGTCTACTAATAGTAATAAAAGTTTTATTTTGGAACTTTTGACAGTCTTAAACATTTCAGCAGCCCAAAAAATAATATAAAATAAGTTTTTTAATACAATAAAAAAATAAGACAGTTAACAGTGGTAGTAGTAGAAAAATGGGGTGGCAAACCGCTGGAGCCCTGGAGCAATGACGTCACGCCCCCTGACCCCTACAAGGACAAGTCAAGGTCACCGGAAACCCCCCCCGACCGCCCCCGACTCGTGTAAGGACATCTCAAGGTCACCCCCCCCCCCCCCCCCCCCTTGTCCCCCCGATTGTCCCTGACCCTTTTAAGGACATTGACCGTGTAAGGACATGGCAAGGTCACCGAAACGGTCTTCGCTCTCGACGTCGCCCCCTCCCCTCCTCATAGTAGCAGACATGGCCCACAAGCGATGAGGGAGAACCTACCTTATATAAAATGACATCATCTCTCTCTCGTTGCATTTCTTCTTTTATATAAAAATATATATATATAATACACGTGTTTCTCCATATTAACCTATCTATATCTTATAAATACTAAGGAAATAGGTATCTTATGAATGTAATCAAGTCAATAACAAGACATTTCAGGTTTAACAAAATATATTTTGTCGTAATAAATAATTACATGACATATAAACATTGTTTAATATTTTATTATAGCTTGATTGAAGCTGCCTATTTGCGATGTCCTCGTAGCGTCTCCTTATCCTCCACGATAAATGAGATATTGTAAGCTTTTCCAATCCGTCCGTGATACCTGAGGTACATATTGGGCGCAGCGTTGTAAGCGTCGGCCTGTCCTTTTGTAATTATAGTGACGATCCGTTTCGGAAGAAAAACGTCGACATCCTCCTCCTCTAGTTTTTCTGTACATTGCCTGTCGTCGTCATAATGTTGATGCAAGGCTAGAGTTGCTACGAGTCCAGTTCCATGTGTAGCACTGCTCACCAATTGAAATGACTGGATAAAATAAGATTCGCCTTCAGTAAGATCTTTAAGCTGAATGCGTCGCTTAAAGTCGATGGCTTCATTAAGTTTGTTGCACAAAGACATGATGTAGTTTATAGGTTGACTTGTAGAATAAGACTGATACCTGTAGATCGAAGAGCGACTAGCTTTTAAAGGTGTCTAGTTAAGTGGAGGGGGAAACTGGATACTCAGTAGGGTATAATTCTGCCAAGTCTTTTCGGATATTCACTAGCGTCAAGGCGCAACAGTAACAGATACATTCGTCCGGACCTTTTTCACATCTGATATCATTCCATTCGCAAGCAGTGTAGTGACTATTTGGATAGTCAAAAATACGCTTTTTACATATTTTCGAAGACTCCTTAAGGAAATTGAGGGACGATGCAACAGAATCAAATATGATCTTCCGCGGATCGTCTGCTTTAATGTTCGGATAATCCACTAGAAACTTTAGGTAGCGAATGGAGAGACGTACATCTGCTAGTTCCTCCATGATTAGATGTTGACTGAACAATCCGGTTGTGTAGGATATAAGTCCTCCAACTCCTCTAGGATATTTACAAGTGCAAAGGCACAAACATGACAGATACATTTTTCCGGACCTTTTCTTGTACAACTATCATCGTTCCATATGCAAGCTGTATAATGACTATTTGGATATTGATGTTTACGTCTCCTACATACCGTCGCACTTGATTTGAGGAACATGAGGGAGGCCGCGATAGACTCGAATTTTCTCATCCGCGGATCGTCCAATTCGAGGAGTGGATATTCCAATAGAAACTTCCTGTAGCCAATGCATCGACGTAACTTTTCAATCTCCTCCATGGTATCAGGTAAACGACTGAAGACCCGCTCTCCCTACGCACTTAATTTAAGTAGCTCATCTAGATCATAGTCATCTACAATGTCGACGGTTTGTGGTGGTGGAGGGGGTGGTGGTGGTTGTTCTTCGCCTATCTTTAACCGGACAATTAGATCCAATGCTAATTTAATTTGTTGGATCTTATCCAGT
Source organism: Gerris lacustris (assembly GCA_951217055.1). Taxonomy (NCBI): domain Eukaryota; kingdom Metazoa; phylum Arthropoda; class Insecta; order Hemiptera; family Gerridae; genus Gerris; species Gerris lacustris. Next base: position 746,297 of record OX578282.1, read on the forward strand.
AAAGACAGGGTTTCGACAGCAGATAAGGTGATGTTTTCCGGATGTCTGGATAACATTGAATCGATCCACGATGGTCGGTACGACAAGTCGGTCTGGACGGTGCGAGTAACCGGTTGATGTAAACGTATGATAAGATGCTTTCCGCTGAGTACTACATCTTGACTGGTTTCGACCGCTTTCCTCTTCCTATTGGCAGTATCATTTTTCTTGAGGTACTGTCGCAACTCATCCTCTCTTTGCACCAGCAGAACCCAATCAGCCATGGTTATAAAGAAGGGGGAGCATGACGTACCATCCAAACTTCTGATTGCAATCATCACCGATGACTTCTTAGTCAAGCCTACGACTATACATTTCTTCATAGGCTCGAGTAGAAAAGTCCAATCCAATACGAGGTGCTCCATTCTATGCTCGATATTGAACTAAATGTATAGAGAGATCTTTGTTAACAATTTAACCCAGAGGGGGGAATAGATTCACGGTTGGTTGCAAGGTTGTGGCGGGCGGAGTGGAACAGGCACATGGCGTGAAGGTTACTACCTCGCGTGTAAGTAAGAGTTCAGGGTCGGTTATATCCGGGAACAATACATGGAGGCACACTGCGTGAAGATTTAATTTCACTTGACAATTTAACGTCTAGACATGAAAGATGTATAAAAAAGAGAAAAAGTCATTTGTGTAGCTCTTTCAAGGGTATCCAGGTGTTTTGTGAGGATGGTAGTCCAATCCACTTGACAAGTGCTCGACCCTTATTTCGTCGTACAATATGTTCGACTAAATAATACTCTGGATATTGGGTTTTTTTCAACTCCTCCTCGTAAAACTTGCCTAGGATCGGTTGTCCTGCAGAATCGACTAAATTGTACAGGGGTACGTCACGTTGAAACACCTGATTCACTTGAAACTGTTCGTTAGTCCAATTGGGCGTGTATCCTTTGGTAAAAAGATGCTTATGTTTACTGATGCGAACCCAGTCACCGACATTAAACTTTGGTTTTCGACGTTTACCCTGCCTAGTACTCAAACGTGCGACAATTGTCGACTCATGCCTTTTGGTCACATCAATAGGTCTCATGCCTATAGAGCGATGTATTCGACGGTTGTAAGTGTCCACCAAACTGTCTACATAGTCCACCCACTTGTAGGCACCGAGTAAGCTAAAATGTCGCCACATCATTTCCTTAAGTGTGCGATTAAAGCGTTCAACAATGGTCGCCTTAAGCGGACTATAGGTAAAGTAATGATAGATCCCCTTGTTTTTTGTAAGTGATTTAAACTCGGAGCCTCTAAATTCCAACCCCTTGTCCGTATGCAACAGGGTCGGTGACAATCCGGATTCATCGAAAATTGAAGCCATTGCTGCACTCACCTCCTTACTGGTTTTTCTCTTGAGCGGTTTCGCCCATGCTCTTTTTGAGCCGCAGTCGATAACAGTCAGAAGGTATCGGTATCCGCGGTCCGGCACGGTCATTTCGACCAGGTCGGCTTCCCATAAATCGTCGAGAACACCCTTGATGACAACTCTGCTCCTAGCAAACCGTTTCCGAGCCGGAGCGTGTATCTCCCGGACAAGTCCCTCTTTAACACTTGTTGTCATGACTCAAGCCGACTACACAATGACGCCGGCTTCGCGCAATTCTTCCAATATGGACTGTATTTCGTTGTAATGTGAATTGTTACCGGCCTGAGTAGACGCGTTTATGAGACGTAAACGATCGACGAGCTCGTTGATATTGTTCCAGTAAACATAGTCCACGGGACGATTGGTAACACGCTTAAAAAAACCCTTACCCCTGACCGGCGGCGGATTTTTCGAAGCCTTTCCAGGCGGGTCCGGATTGACCAATTGTTTTAAAAGTTTGCGATACTTGGTGCCCGACGAATTGAAAACTCTTAAACTGGAATAACCCTGTCGTGCCGCGTTTGACTGCAAAATAATTTCCTGGTAATTGGCCAAGTCCTCGGCTGAGTAATTGGTGGGTTCGTAGAGGAAGAGCAAGTTAAACAGACCGTCCGTGGCCGGGTAAGGTTTTCCCTTGATATAAACGTTGTCGTAATCTAGCTTCATGTCACTATCGCCGATAACAATGTTTCCCTCTGAGGTGACTCTAGGTCCATAGACTGTGTCCATTTTCCTATCGATGGGTTCACCCGTGAGCAAATGTTTGACAAAGGGCCGTCCGTAAACACTGATGTCACCTAAAAGCATGTTCAACTGTTTGGATCCCTGTGGTGACGAGAGATAGGTTTTAAACTGCGGGCTACTTGTAGGAGTCGATTGAGCGCGTTTACTGGCAATGTTTAAAGGTTTGCGTAGAGGTGAGGAGGGCGATGATAAAGGTTTGTGCGTTGGCGGCGTTGTTTGCGATCGCGTAGCCATTATTGCACCGAGTTTTCGACGAAAGGCCGGTGACTGCGCACCACGTGAGCTTTCCGCTGCCATTTTAGCCGACGATTGCGGCATTTGTGTAGAAGCCAAATCTGGTTCGAAGGCAAATGTCTCTTCATCATCGTCAGCGGGGGCGAGTGCGGGGGCGAGTGCGGGGGCGATATCGTCGGCACTTTCTTCATCCCATTGCGTCGCTGCAGTCGAGTATTCTTTTGCGTCCCTAGCAGCTGTGGTCGACACGTTTGTTGTTACGTCGGGTCGGTACGTGGTCGACATGAGCAGAGTTTTGTCCAGACTTTGAGCAATATTCTGCAGGGGGTCCATAAGGGGTTTTACGCTCTCCTCTGTGATTCTCTTGACGGCCGCCCTTCCCGAGCGCAATAGTTTATTCTTCTTGCGAATGACATCTCGCGTTTTGATCAAACGTCTTTTCACGTCCTTACTCGTCGATTGCATTTTGACGACTGAACGCCTCGCCCAATTTGTTGAAAATTATAAACTCGTCGAAACCGCGACGAAACCTACCATTATCGATGGGTGCCTCTTTGTCAATGACTAAAAATCCGTATTTCTTACTCCAACATTGGACGCACAACTCGTGAAATTTTGTCCATGACATGTCGGTGTTGACATGATCGTCGTATACATGTCGGAGGTTTGTATCGTCCATTTTAAACAGTATAAGCATGTTACACTGATCTCGGATACAATGTTTTGGAACGTTTGCGTACGATTGCGAAAGGTAAAACGAATCGACACCCGCATGTCTACCTCGGGTAAAGTATTGTTTCATCCGCTCCTGTTTCTCCATCATTACGTCGTCAAATATAAAGATCGAGTTTTCCCCGACCTGTTCAGGTTCTACGACCTGGTCAAACTCATTTGTAGGATAGAAACCGATTTCGGGCATACCCCTCAGCACTTTGCTCAAATACCTGTACTTTGGCTGGTCCAACGTTTTGGCGTAGAGGTACACATTGTCAAACCTCAGTCCGTTTATATGCAATAAAAGCGACACCATCAAGTGGGTCTTACCGCCGCCCGATGAAGCGCAAATAAGCGCTCGGATCGGGTGACGTCCAAATAGACGACTGTGTCGACAATTTATCCCCTCGTGAATGTCATCACCATCTACTAGTTTCAACACGTCAAACGACGTGCTCTGTTTGACGAATCGCATTATACTAAGAGGTAAAGGATTTCCAATACTATATTTATAAAAAAAACAATAGACAAGTTGTGTGTAAAAAGTAGGTTTATTATTCTTTTACACTGTATAAAATTTTAGTTTATACCACAAATACAGTTTCGATGCCTGGTCCCTGGCGCAGACGTAGTTATCACCGCTGTGCCTGATGCATGCGAGGCGGGGCATCGATGTCCAAAAGTTTAGATTTTTAAGTGAGGGACATCCAAGTTGGTCGAGATCGGTAATGTTTGTACTCACTCCGCATGTATGTAGAAATTTTGATTTTTCAAGTCCCTTCACATAGACTTGATCGTAGAAGTTGTTGAGCACTTGCAATAGGGGAATCAGATGATGATATTCTACATCTCCATCCTCCCACGATAAACCGTGAAAGTGCTCTCGAAGCCATTTATTGTCCCTGGTGAGAGCCGTCGAAGAATCCTTTGTAGGGGGTGGTTTGAACAGATACCAGCTCATGGCACCGGTACCTACGTCAATGATGGCCAACTCCTTGACGATAAAACCGCCCGCAGCCCGATTGTTGCAGGTGTTACAGGACTTCTTCAAGTCTCGAAAGCAAATTATATCGACAATGGCGGCTTTCATTGTGTTGACTGACGATCCGAGCTTGAAACACAACACCTTATATTCATCCTCTCCCCTCTCCAATAATGGCAATTACGCATTCTTTGTTACAATGCCTGTGAGAGGATAATGAGTAACGAGTTGATCGTGTAAAATCAGGCAATATGCACTTGTGCCTTCGGGAATATTAGCAGACGTTTCAAACTCTATCTTGATGTCCACAGAGGCCGAAGTCACAGACTCCACTTGTCGACTGCAATCTAGCACAACAAACGGTGCGTCCCTGATAAACTCCTCGTATGTCAGCATGGGATGCGCCTCGGATCGGCCGTAATAGGAGCGTTGAAAGTCGGCGTACATTTCATACAACCATGCTAATGTTTTCTTGGTAAAGTTCAAATTTAAATTGTCATAGGGGTACGACTCGCTTCCAATGTAAAGACGTACATTTTTCAAAGCACACGCATCAAACTTGTTAACGTCCTTTTTCTGTTGGTTGATCCGACCCGTCTGCAAAGCTAAAATAACGTAGCGAGGCTTCTCCAATTGCGTGCTAGTTTTGATGGTCCATGTATGGTTCTGGGTCTGAGGAAGAATGGGATATGTAAACAGGTTCCACGTACGGAATGCCATCGATATGGGGACGTTACGCTCGAGTAAGTTAAGCATGCGAAGTTTCTGAAGATCGTTCAATGTAAAATAGGGGAGTTTCCACTTGATACTTGTAATATCGACTTTGTTTGTGGCCTCTCCTACGGGCTCGGCAGAATCGATAGGTATAAACATGTTGTCGTCCTTGTTGGCCCGGAGTAAAATCAACTCGAGACGGGAATTCATCAGGACTCGCTTGTAGTCTTCGGCAAAGCCCAAGACCGTGTCCAAAGGGATGCACATGCTAAATTCACCAGTGGTCTTGTTCAAAGCTTGATTGTAGGACTTGTCAGTTGTCGGTAACATCCATCCGGCGGACTGTAGTCTTTGCGCAGTGGCTTTGCTGAAACTCGAGTAACCCTTTAAAGTAGAAGTGATACCGGGCATCCTGGTCTGATCAATTTCGACGCCATTCAACTCAAGACGAATGTCGCTAAATGCGTGAGCGCCGGCATTTGATGCAAGCGTGTAGAGCACAGGTGGCGGTGTCATCTTTCCCTCAATGCAAATGAAGCTTTTTGATGGCAATACGTAGGTGTCGGGCTGTTGAAAGGGTATCCTTATTTCATCGGAATTGTCAAATTTACTCGACGAATAGGGTAGATGACTGTGGTACTCTAGTTTTACTATGGAATCGTCGAATCTTGGCGTTTTTGCCAAATCTAGCAATGTGGCGGAATCCATTGTTGCGAATTTTAAAGCCGAGATTCTGTAAATACTCGCGATTGACAGATGTTAGCCCAGTGACTTGTTGTTGTCTACTGAAGTCTACAATATCGACGGGTCGGTATTTAAAGTCAATCATTACTACGCTTAAGATGAATACGAACGGTAATCGTCTCTCCGCGAAAGTCCACCGGTCGGCCCTCTTGATCCTTTATTGAGATATTAACAGACGTGAGAGTATTTGTTAATGTGTGCAAGTAGACAACTGTCTGTGGCACTTCGACAATCTTGTATCCCGGAGCTACTGTGGGAAAGAACTGATGCAGGACATGAGACTCTTCACCATTTATATACGAACCGGTGACAATATTACATTCTACAGACAACGCGTTAACTTTGCAGGGTGGCCACAGACCGGGAAAACCGGGAATACAGGGAAAAGTCAGGGAATTTAGGCCGACAGGGAAATGTCAGGGAAAAGTCAGGGAATTTTGTCATAGGTCAGGGAAAATCTGCAGGCAATTAAAATCATTATTTCATAATTTTAAAGGACAGAAACCTTAACTTTCTCGAAATTTCTTATAAAAATATAAAATGCTGTCTTTGGAACAAAGGCAGAAGGATTAACGACCTCTTTACTTAGAAATTATATCAAAAAATCGGTCCAAGACAACTCAGACAAACTTTTTCATATACGAGTTCATAATTACTTAGCCCAGTGTTTTCCATTTACTAGTTTTCGTATGTAGATTTAATTATTATTGAACATTTATCATAAAAATAACTTCTCCTGGGCAGGGAATCGAACCCAGGCTCTCTCCGTCCGCGTTTTAAGCTTTTTTCTCAGGAACTAGATTTTTCCCGGGAAAACGGCATATATCGTTAGATTCGTATTTAAATGGACTACATTTTAGATTTTTTTTAATCAAAATCGGAACCGTTTTCGAGAAATAATATTTTTGAGAGTTTTTGGGGTGTAGCGCCCCCAAATTTAGATCTAAAATTCATTTCTCGATATCGCCTCGGGGTATGATTTTCCTAAACATGTGAGCCAAATTTCGTCAAAATCAGCCCAGTAGTTTAGGCTCCAGGTGTCTGCACAGACAGACATTTTTTAAAAACCACTTTTTTGGACTCTGGGGACCTCAAAACGTGTAAATCCATCAAAATTGAATTTTTGGGCCATCACAATACTTTCTCTTTTATATGAGAAAGTAAAAATACGTGAATTGTTACTTTCTAGGATAATAAGGAAAGGTTACGATTAGTTTATACTTTTTAGCGTTGAACAGGAAAACGCTTAACAGGAAAAACCGGTGTGGACCCGACAAAATACTAGGTTTCACACATAATTTACTTTTTCATTAAAGAAGAAGTATTGGCAATGGCGCGAAAATTCGATTTTGAGATTTCGATGGAGTTAGACGTTTTGAGGTTCCTTTTGTCTATCTGTCGTCTGTGCAGACATCTGGAGCTCACACTAGCGGGCCGATTTTGACAAAATTTAGCATACATGTTCAGAAAAATCGTACCCCACGGCGAAATCGAGAAATGAGTTTTAACTGAAATTTGGGGGCGCTACCCCCCAAAAAACTTGAAAAATAACGTGAAAAAACGTGAAAAATAATTATTTCTCGAAAATGTTTTGATTAAAAAAAAAAAAAAAAAAAAAAAAAAAAAATGTAGTCCATTTATACTAACTTAAATCAAATTATAATTACTATTTACAACGGGAGACAGACAGAGAAAAATAGGCTTCAGCACCGAGATTCGAACCACGGGCCTTCTTTTTTTCAGTAAAGACGCTCTACCAAATAAGCTATACTGAAGAATAATTAATTTCCTTTGTCGATAACGATACCTAGTCCCGAATTTAAGCTTTCAAATTTTCAAGTCAACATTAACGACATAGAACTTGAGTGAGAAATAACGCTTGTAATTATAAAGTACCCAATAGTACCTGTATCTAGTACAATCAATTAGAAATTCAATTTTTAAGTTTTTGGTAGTATTCATACTACGGAACGTTTAAATTTTAATTTAAATCAAATTATAACTACTATTTACAACGGGATACAGATAAAGGAGGGCTCGTGGTCGAATCCCGGTGCTGAAGTCTATTTTTCTCTGTCTGTCTCCCATTGTAAATAGTAATTATAATTTTATTTAAATTAAAATTTAAACGTTCCGTAGTATGAATACTACCAAAAACTTAAAAATTGAATTTAAAAATCTAACGACATAAGCCGTTTTCATGGGAAAAATCTAATTCCTGAGAAAATAGCTTTAAATGCGGACGGAGAGAGCCCGGGTTCGATTCCCCGCCGAGGCGAAGTTATTTTTATGATACATTTTGATGAAATGTTCTATAATAATTTAATTTTTCTACGAAAAACATGAAAACTAATATATGAAAAACATTGGGCTAAGTAATTATCAACTTGTATATGTATTCAATTTTAGCTTGATGATCTTTAACTTTTTAAAGGTAAATTTTGTAAAATAAATATCGATGATCGTCAGGGAAAACCTGAAGTAGGTCAGGGAAATGTCAGGGAAAAGACAGGGAATTTTGTCAAGCTTTATTAGTGGCCACCCTGCTTTGAATATGTCGACAATTGTATCCGAAACACAGCGATCATTTTTCTCCAATATTTTCGGTTCAAATCCGAGAATACTTCCAATACTGTTGACCGATTTAAAGTTTAAGTTTTTATCCTTACTAATCACAGTACAGGTGAGCGAGTTGCGTTGCTCCTTCACGTCAATATCGTACTTGGAGAGCTCCTTAGCAATATCACTAAGTTCGTAAGAGCCTTTGGGGAGTTTTATCATGTCACCCACTATAATCTTGCTATACACTATACTCGAACCTATGACCACTGGAGCTATATGCTCTATGTTAGCCTCGAGTATTGTACCGCGCTCAAAGCCGAAAGTGGTTAAAATTGTATCTTTTAAATCGTTGAATAATGTCTTGTTGCTTTTTATTACTACTCGTCCGCCTTTTATAGCGAATCTTATTTCAACACCTTCGGGAAGATTAGTTTGAATATTAGCAGTAATCTGTTCGTAAGTGGGATTTTTCGGTACAGTAAATACTATGTCATTATACATGAGATAAATTCGGTTGTTGGTCTCGTCTACGTTCGGAATAGAATTGTACGCTTCAAAGGACAACAGACCGCATACCCAATTACCATCGTTCAAATGCACCGGCGGGAAAAACTCGCTAGTGAGAACCGATTTGTCACCGGTGAATGTTAACGTTAGAGACATGACTGACTCTAGACAAAGTCAACAAGTGTAATATATAGTGGGCTAGAGATCACTGCACAATATGACTGCTAGTATCATGCATAAATGACCGCAGATAAACGTGTCAAATGGTTGTATTTGACGTTGGTTGTAGAATATTGTTGTGCCTTCCAAATAGTCGACCAGTTCGTGAGGGGGAGACAAATCGCCATACGGGTCGAAATACACCGCTCTGTAACCGTCAACATAATACAACACCCAATGACTGCCGGGTTCACGCCACGTTTGCAAATTGATAATGCCGCATTCAACGTTCCGTCTTATTTTTGGCAAGCGATCGCGCATAAAGACTCCGCGAAACTTGCTAAGGCAAAGCCGGTCTGTTAACGCACGTTTCATATCGTAATCGGTCAAAGGGCGTGCAGGAAGGCTCACGGTTAGTTTTTTGAGCTTACATAGAGTCCGAGTCCTTTTCTATACGGTCTCAAATATAGTCCCTTACCGAGCGCCACCTCCTCCATCTTTTTGTTGTGCCTCCTGGCCTCCTCCAAAGCTTGACTAGCCTGCCGACCTTCGTTTATGGTCTTGACCAAACTGGCCGCCCCGCCTGCAACAGAACCGAGAGCGGCCAAAGCCGGAATCGCGGCCATAAGAAAAGGTAAAATACCTCCTCGCTTCGGCACCGGTATTACTCGGGGACGATGACTAGCTTGACGAGTGCTAACACCTAGTTTTGCCGCACGCAGAGCCGCCACAGTTTTCTGATGAACGCTTTTACCGTTCCCAGCCTTTTCAACAGCGAGCCTGGCCAGTGAAATTGCCTTCCTAAGTTGATTCGGAGCGTTTTTCTTTGCTCGTTTTTTACCGCCACCGCCGAGTTTCCTTTTGACTTTCATAGCCGTTGTTACCGACCAAGCAGCTGCTTTTTCGCCAAAACTCGAGTCCAGTGCCTTTACACGTTTCCAAGCCGCTTCCTCCAAACGTCGGTCTGCTTCGGTTCTAGATTTTTGATTTGCGTAAGCAATATCGTGTTGCTTACAAGCGTCGTCCAACGGATTGATCCCCGCCTGACCCAATCTCTTTTGAAGTTTAGTACCGGGACCGCAAAACCGGTATCCGGGCAAATGTAGTTCTACCGGTAGACTGTCAACTAACTTGTTTATCACTCCTCCACGACCTTTCTTACGAAGTGCTGAACGCATACTGATGTAACACGTATTTAGCACTCTGTTTTTATATTCGCGCGCGATAACAAATATGTATATATTTTTTATGTAGATAGGGCCCCACCTCGCCCTATCCTGTGGTGACCAACCAATGTGTTTTGTCACCTCCATTGCCGATGTGATGTGTTCCGATGTCGCCGTGCCTTCGACATCTCTCCGCCGCCGCCGCTCTCCGATCGATGTTGTCCCCGAGATGTATGCGCCCTACTACTCTGCGTTTTCAATGTCGCTACCGCCTGCGACATCGAGTGACCTGTCTTCATCGACCTCCATTATTCGATGGTGACCATGGGCAAGGGTTGAGATCTTATCCGGTAAAATGTGACGTTTGTCGTCCAGTGAAGAGAGAGCCAATTTATTTATGGCTACGGTGTATAGCCTAAGGCGATAGGAGCGTATAAGGTTGAACTTAGTAGATATTGTTTTTGATTCAAAGAGCGCTCGTTTAAAATCTTCAAAGTCTAGCTTATTTTTCACCGCGCTCTTTTTAACTCCTTTGGCCTTTTTAATATACTCCGTGCCATCAATTTCGATGGCGTACATTTTGGCTCTCAATCCGACAAACGTCTTTATTTTTTTACCCGCGGTCTCATCTTTAAATTTCCCCAAGACTTGTTTGTTGGCTGACGAATAACACGGATGGTCAGGGGGGAGGTTGCTAAAATCAAACTCATGACCGAGAGCTCGGAAAGCTTCGACTCTCCAGTCTTCGTCAGCCGTCTTTATAGTGTAAATAAAACTGTCCGTATCTGTGTAGGCAAGTGTGAGTCGTTCGGGACCGTAATGCCGGATCATTCGGTCATAGTGGAATGTGAGCATTCTCAACTTTGCATGTTCGAGAATGGTCATACCTGCGTAGATTGGCTTGTCGAAAAGGATCTCTGTCTTGGACATATGAATCGAAACCAGATTTTCCTCTATAATAACCCTACTCTTAAAATTTGGTTTTGCAATTAGTTTCTCTGCACTACGCCAATTTGTCACTAACCGCAAATCCATCCGGCTGCGTACATTTTCGATCGTTTTCCCATAATTTGCGTTATTATATAGCTTATATAGATCCTTTTCGAATGCGCTTTTCGCGGTCAGGCGCCGCTGATTGTTTACATGGATGAACGGCGCTAACCATGCAGACTGTCGAAAGCCGACGACTCTGTGGACAGTTTTTAATTCACACCCGTGTGCTACAACAAACTGGAGCAATTTGTAGTGTAGCACATATTTAGTCTTGGGGCTGAGGGTTCCAACAAGTTTAACATAGGCAGAGCCAGCCGGTTTTATCCGTTCGGGCAGAGGTGGAAGGTCGTTAAAATAATCGTGTAAATGTTCCGGGATGTCTATGTCCACCTCTGCTATGTATCCCAAATCGGATTTGTCAGACACAGTCAGCAAATTTACATCGCGTGGATCAACCCATCGGAAATCGCACATCGGCAAAGGTTCTGACGATGCGAGTCCATATAGGTTGTTTGCGTCGATGTAACACATTTGCTGACTATTGTCCGATTCTACAAATCTTTGGCTCACCTGTGTAAACCCTCCGCGGATGCCACGTTCGATAAAAAGCATCATCGAGTAATCAGTTATGAGGTCTAGTTGTACACCGGTAATTTTCAGCATGCCGTTGAAAGCCAAACCGGGAAGACTGTAGTAGTTGGCCACCTCCAAGTTATAGTCCGAGTGGAAAAACTCCCTCCGGAAGTTCTCAAATACTTCGGCGAGAAGGTAGACATCGGTCCGGAGGTACAGCTCGGAATATTCTCGGAGGTTTTTAATTTCAAATTGATTCCAAATATCAACAGCGTGCTTGTATTCGTCCTCACTAATCCCCGATTCATTTAATCTGCTGTAAAATGATTCTCTTGGCGGCAAAGAGGTCTCGTCCAGTTTCTCCCAATCGCTCATGTATTCATAGGGCATCTGTCCTTTGCGCAGCAACAACTCTAGCTGCCTGCCTGCATAGAGTTTGGGCAGAATGGTAAAACGGTCAGGAGTCATCGTTTTTACAAGAGCGTCTAAACTGGATGGTAGGAATCTAAATGAATCGAGGAATCGAAGCCAGATTTTGCCCTGTGTGCAGATAATCTCTTTGGAAAATGAAATATATTTCTCAGAGGTATCTGCAATCACTCTAATCTCTCCTCCGAATTTACCCAGCTCGCGAACAATAAATTTATTGTCATAACCGGATCCGAAGTGGAGAATGATTGGCAGGAAATTTGGTTTTTTGGCGGCAACGTTACAACTCTTGTGAGCGGCACCTCTGTAACGCCCAGTGATGTGGCAATGTTCGACACATTTAACATCCGTATCGCTGGTGTAACCACGGCCGCAGAGATAGCATGTGATGGCGGACTCGTGTGCTAAAAGTTCTTGGTCGCTCATAATAACTGGAGTGTTTAGTGAGTAAAAACCAAGTACTTTTGCGGCGATCCCTGCAAGGGTCAAAATTAGTTTGTTGGCTGCGTCCGGTCCCGTATAAATAATGTCCTTGTTGAAGTCTGGGTCTTCGTCTGTATGTATGTCGCTTTTTACATACAGGCCAAAGGACATTATCTGGTGCTCTTGAATTTTATTGGTGTATGAGCGGTAGTGGACGCCTGTAGAGTCGGTTGATGCCGGTTCGCATGTTGATATTGGCCCTAAAAGTGCTTCTGTGTCACAGTACGCTACAAAAGGCATTCGGACCTGATTTTTTCCGCCAACAAACTTTAATTTCGCCTCTTCTCCCTCGGGCATTATCATTCTAGCCGGCTGTTCAATACATTCGCTTTGATGACGTCTTAACTTTTCCTCCTTTTTTATCCCATGTTGATCGTGAAAATGTGAGAAACAATTACGACAAACTGCGATAGATTCACGGTGTTTTGTAATTTGTGAGTGGATCAACCTCTCAAAGTTGAAGATTCTAACAAAGTGGTTATGTTCGTTTGCGCTGAGGAGAAGCAGATCGATATTCTCGTCAGTTTTTATTTTACTAACTCTATATGGATAGATTAAATTCTTCTCATCCAGCGCAAAAACGTTTATTCGAATCTTGTTTTGAATTTCGAACTTTGGAATGTCTTTTAACAAAGTAGGAAAAGTTAGTGAATCAAAAGTGTACAGTCTCCCCTCAGGTACGCGTGATAGCACTGCACTTTTAAAACAATCGTCCTCGTCCGGATACTGGGTATGGTCACAGGACTGAGTTTTGACTATCCAGTCCGGCAAAGGTATATTACATGCTGACTTGAGCGGATTTAGTTTGCTCAGGTTCATCACAATGGAGTCTATCGCGCTTAACTTTAACCCTGAGGGAGTGCCCTCATAAGTTTGTATCTCCGACTCGATTTTATCTACGCCCTCGAGCAGTATTTCATCGATATCGGACATCTTATAAACAGCTACACTTTTAGTCTTAAAATTGCGCTCAAAACTATTTTTCAATATGGGATGTTCGTATGTAGTTTCGAGTGCAAAATTAACCATGACAGCCGGCCAGTCTTCGAGGTGGTGTTCAATTTTTTGTCTAATTACATCGAGAGTCGATGTAAAATAGGACTTTAAATTGTTTGCGCCTTCCTTATTTGGAATTATATAGGTTACTAGATTCTTATTGAAGGCACTTCTAAGTATTATAACACCACTCTCTTCATCGCGAGGGAGGTTAACACGGGCCGCCTTTGAACGTTTTGAACGCAGGTCACTTTTACAGATTCTGTTATGGTCATGCAAGAGTAGTTTAGTTAAAAAATCCGATCCGCAGACTTTGCATACATGTTTCCGCCCCTTACACAATGCAATGTGAAGTTGATAAAAATCGTTTCTATTCCCAATCGTCCTTTTACATTTTGGACAATAATTACTCTTCTCCTGAGCGCATACTGTCTTTAAGTGTCTTGTCAAGTTACGTTTTACACTAAACTCCTTTCCACATTGCGTACACTTGAGTCCGACATTCCTTCTGCAAAAAATGGAAACAAACAAAAAATAAATACCTCAAAACACATTCAATCGGCTAAGATACAAATAAATTAACATTTTTTATCTTTCCTCATATACAAATTATACTATAAAGATTAGCGCAATAATTATTTACAAACACATGCGTGTGTCAGACTAATGAGGTAAGACAGGATTATTCTCTTTCCTATACAAATTATGATTATAAAGATTAAATCAATAATTATTTACAAACACATGCGAGCGCCAAACAAATGTGATAAGACAGGATTATTCTCTTTCATATGCATAGTATCTAGGTTAGTTAAGCGATTATTTCATCAATACGTTCATGAATTATCTAAAATTTTCCAACACGTCTTGTCGTTTTCAACAAGGTCTTGTTTGCTAGGTTATTTATAAGTATAAATTCATCATAAAGATTTTCTTTATTTATTTTATTTATTAATGTTAGTTGTTAAATATTATTCTTTCAAATTTTAATGATATTTTTCGCATTGTGAATGTTAAAGTTAGATTTTGAAGGTACATACCTCCTTGTACTCGAGGATGAAGTTGAGGACGTAGATGGCACATCCATATCAGTCCCACTTGTAGTTGTATTTATGTTTATCTTGTAGTGTTCGTTCAGATGTTTGCACAGAACTAATTTTTACTAGTCGCAGTTTGGGTATATATACAAGTTTGGGGAGGCCATTTTTCATTATTTCAAGTTATTTCTCATTAGACAATCCGACTTTCTGTAAAAGTCATAATTGCCAAAAATACATAATTGTATTATCCGATTTGTGACACTTTGGGAAAAAATAAAATAACAATAACTATGTCTAGGAAAATGATTTTCGGTGTAGTAGACTAAAGATTTAGCATTTTTCTCACTGAGCCATTGAGGACAATAATTCATCATATAATTATGAGAGTAGTATTGTTATTCTTTATATTTTAGTAATTATAAAATGGTATGAGAAGACTCACACTAGGACAGGGGTGCTGAGCAATAGCCGGTTAATTTAGTCATTCAATTAACTCGAATATATTTAACATTATGACTATATTAATAACTATATGTGTACATTGTATGTTGACTTATTATCAACAATAATAAAATAGTAGGGGAGATGTGTAAGCTTGTAATTATTACTTATTTATTCAAATATTATTAGCATGATTACTGTTCCTATGAAGTTGTACTGAGATTACTGGGGGATGAGCAATAGCCGGTTAATTTAATCGTTCAATTAACTCGGTGAATAACTTCGCGGTTGGTTGATTTCCCGCACTTCGCGGTTGGATGATTTTTCTTTTTCCTGTCGGAATGACCTTGACATCTATTTATACAGCATGCGGGAGCGTCGGAGAAATCGAGGGAGACGGCGGTACCGGTGACCTTGAAGGGGGGGGGGGGGGGGGGGGGGGTGACCTTGAGATGTCCTTACACGAGTCGGGGGCGGTCGGGGGGCGGTTTCCGGTGACCTTGACATGTCCTTGTAGGGGTCAGGGGGCGTGACGTCATTGCTCCAGGGCTCCAGCGGTTTGCCACCCCATTTTTCTACTACTAGTGGTATATGAAACAATTACGTAAATACCACACAGGGGTCTATGCGACCCCAACTCTAATTCTAATGAATACTGAAAGAAAACTAAAACTAATAACATAGGTATTGTTAGAAGTATAAACACAGAAAGGTTCAAAGGTAAATTAGAAGGGAGTCTAGGTTTAGAGAAATACAAATAAAACAAAAAAAACTTAATTGTAGTTTGTATGGGGTCTGTGGGACCCCAATAAGTCGTTCTAGGGTTAAGTTCCTTACTGACCTCTAATGATTTCAATGTACACTTTGTTTGTCTTGAGTGTGGTGTTATGTTATTTTATTTTAATCGTCTAAATATATGAGGAGATTTTTCCATTAAATGTTTATCAAATTTATATGAAAACCATGTTTTGTTAAAAAAGTCGACTGGGGTGTTTTTGTTTTACTGTCCAATAATATCAAATAATAATTATAACTAGAGAGGTTAATGGAAAATAAGACATTTGTCTCCCCAATATTATACATAATACTGGTGACAATACTGTCAGGTTACTTTCCTTTAACCTCTTTAGTCATAATTATTAAATGATACCACAAAATCTCATTCAAAATAACCAATCATCTATCAAATAAAAATATAAAATAAATCTTATGGTCATTAATTAAATAGCAAGGTCTTTGTAAAAAAAAAAGTTTAAACTAAATCAATTGCACAATTACATTCTTATCTCCTCATTAGAAGAAGAGTTTGACTCTGCCCAGTTACATATATCGAGTTATGTGCAACTTCTTCATTGTTAAATAAGCTCAAAGAATTTAATAAATTACAATTTTTCAATGTGATTCAAATTTAAAAGAGCAATATTGAAGTTTTTATTGTCGTCTGAAACAACAGAACAGTTGGATCAAGAAGAGAAAAATTGTCCAAATGTTTTTGGTAAATTTTGACTTATAGAACCAATCATTTTCCTCATTTTGTCTGCAGACCCTATAGAAGGACCGACTTTCTTGACTTGTTAATTAAAGAGAGGAGGTAAGAGGGAAGTAGGTTTATGAATGTTGAACAAGGCGTGGACCCGCAGGTAACTATGTGGCGAGTGTGGAGAGGAAGGTTACAAGGCAGGGTAGTCAGGCTTCCTACGTGAGACTCTACACGGGATGGGAAGGAGGAGATACGACGGCTATGAGGGCTCGTATAGCCGGCTGTGTGACTCCGGCCACCTCACACATCCCCTCCGACTCCAGCCTCGAGATCATAGAGCTCCCTCTCAGGTTCCCCAACACTTCACACATCGCATGTTGTCAGGTGAATATCTAGACCCTCATACATTCCTAGTTGCGGTGGTCGCCGTGTTACGTAGCATTCAAGTCCCAACATTTCCACCCAGTGTTGGGAGCATCTTCAGCGGAGTGCATGTAGTAGGGATGGGCGGAACGGAACGTAACTATAAAAATAACTAGTTCCTGTGTTGGAACGGTTCCAATCGTTCCAAGATTTCATGCAACTACGTTATTTTTGGAACGACTTTGAAAAAATTATATATTTAAGTGATTATGGAACAAAATAATACGAAACGTAACTGATTAAAGAGGAAACGGTAACAAGCAAAAGCAAACATCAACAAAACTAAACAACTAACTTAAGGGGAACGTAAAAAACTCGTTTCACGTGAAACAAAAACGAACTTAGAGGAACAAGTTTTTGTTCCTTCAAGTTCCAGGCAAAACTAAAACGCAACGTAACTAATTAAAGAGGAAACGGGAATGAGAAAACATAACGAAACTGTAAGTTACACGGAGGGAATGTAAAAGATTCGTTTCGTGTGGAACGAAAATGAGTTCCAACAAAACTAGTTCTACCAAACTGGAACGAAAAAATAGATGTTATCGTTGTGCATGTCTAGTATAAAGTAGAGTAATGGAGTGGGGATGAGAGCTCGAGTCTCGGAATCTCTCCTGTAAGCGATGCGTTATCTTTCTCTTTCACACTTCCTAGAGGGAGTGTGAATGAGATATAGATGCCTCTTTGCCCTTTTTTTTTTCTTTCAGTTCCATAATCAACTTCAACTTGTCGCTTTCAACCTTCGCCACTCGTTTCGTTTTTTTAGTTTAGTTTACCACTTCCACTTTTTGTTAGTCATAGTCTAGTCAATAATAGTCATTATTCATTATTATTCCGAAATCTTTATTTTTTTTATTCAAAGTTGACTTAGTAAAAGAGAAACTGTTTCTTTGGAACGCAAACTGAATCGTTCCAAAAATAACTAGTTGCTGGAACTAGTTACTGGTTTGGAACAAAACTATGTAACTCGTTCCATTCATGGAACCGTTCCTCCCATCCCTAGCATGTAGTCCTGAAGGTGTAACAAGGTTCACACTGTGATGTGAAATGTTGGGCCTTAAACCACATATGACACGGTAACCGCTGGAACACCTAGAACTTTATAATGAGACCGACTGCATAAGCCTCTGCAATAGTATAGTTCATTTTTATTTTTACTTGTACAACCACTGTCTTACCTTGATCTCCAACATGAAGTAGACTGGATTCAATCAGTAACATTTTATAATGTAACTCTACTTGTTCCACATTCCAGCCCTGATGAAGGCCTTATGAAGGTTGAAACCTGCTCTGAAATTTTAAATAAACAAATTAGCCAGTTTATGTGGAGAGACTTTTTATATTGTTCATTAAGATGACCTCCATAGCCGCTCCCATATCTACAATGTACAAAGACTGTTTCTAAGATTAAAATACTGTAGAAGCCTACTTATCCAGTGTGGGTTCAACAGGCGGTGGGTTCAACCGGCGATGGGTTCAACTGGGCGGTTTAAACTGACTCCGTATACATCTTGTTTTAAGGTCCCCTGAGCTCATAAAATTGTTTTTAAAAAAATTGTCCGTAGTCTGAAGTCAGTGCAGACAAATGCAGCCCCAACTGCCGGGCCACTGACGCATGACAGTGGTTATGTTTTAACACCAAATATTATGTTTGAAGTTAGGTATTCATTCTATGATACATTAATATAGTCTTTTAATTGATAAGCTCAATGTATGCTTGCTCTACGCCATGGTGTAGTCCTGAGATTGGAGGGGCTCAAATTACTACGAGCATTAATCTGCTTGGCAGAGGCTGCCTTCTAGGGGTTGACGAAAAGTACTGGTTACGGAACGGAATCCTCTAGAATGTTGTTAAATTAATTTTAATTTTCTTAGAAAAATGATATTTGCAGGTGACAGGTAACATAGTGGTAGTGTGTGAGAAGTACGTCAGTCTGTACCAGCTGGTGTTCAGAACACACGATATCTCCCGTCTCAAGTTCCTCGACTTCGAGCCCTGGCCCGTCACTCTAGAGTTGTCGTTCGCTCCTAGTCGCCTCGTTCTAGCGGAAGACGTGGTCGCAGCGTCAGATAAAGTTTGTCTTCACGTCTTCAGGATTAACAAAGGTTTCGCCAGACCTTCCGACTGGTCGTCGTCCGGGTCCCCTCTTTCGACTAAAGGAAGGATCGTGTACGGAGCAGGTCAGTTAATATTCGGCATTCATATTTTATCACTCTTTTTGTAAAACTTTTTTATAATGAAGTAAGTTTTTAGTTTTATGAAAGATGTTTTTTTATGCATCTGCAAGTAACATCTAATAAATAGCACTTCATATTTTACGATTTTGGTAGTATTCATACTACGGAAAGATTAAATTTTAATTTAAATCATATAGAGGCCTGCGGTTCAAATCCCAGCGCTGGAGTGTATTTTTCTCTGTCTGTTTCCCGTAGTTAATAATAATTATAATTTGATTTAAAATAAATAGCACTGTAATATAGTCTGTTTCATAAAACGTGCAGGTTTGGAATTGTTTGCTTGAAAGTTGTCAGTGCTGTTTTGTGTAATCCATTATAACTGTGATTAATCAAGGACTTGTTTGTTTGTTTTATTGCCATGTTCACTAACTAGGAATGCATTGTAATAGTGAAAACATACTGTATCAGGGAGGGTTACTCAGAGTCTTCTGATCGTGATACCCCACCGAAACAACAGTTATAAAGTTTAAGTTAAGAAAATTATAGAACATTGTTATTAAAGAGACATTGTTTGTGCCTCAAATCAACCTTTATGTTAATTAGGATTTAAAAAAAGCAACATTTTTGTTACACTTTCATAAAAATTCTATTAATGAAGGAGTTTATTATAAACGTACTTATTTTTGAGTCAGCTTTAGATAATATTATTTTATTTGCCTGGTACGGTCTGAAATTAACTCTTCTTTATTTATTTTGTTTACTGATTTTAATCATTTATAAATTATAATTTGATGCAGGTAAGAGGAATAAAGAGTCGAAAGTGATGGAGGAGTTCGGAGGACCTATACCCGTAGACGACTTGCTGAGAGAAGTGTCGGACGTTACAAGCAGTCCCAAGTATGTGAGTAAGTTGGGTAACTCGGGTCTGCCTGTACTCGCCATGCTGCCCAGTATCAAGTGTAGCCTGGCTCATAACCCTGCGAGGAACCTCAGGACGTCACCCTTTAAACCACCTCACTCTGTCACTATGGGCATAGCTGTCAAGGAAACACCTGCTAACGAGGTACTAGTGCAATGTCTCAATTGTTTCTCTGTACTTACTGCTTTTATTATTTTAATCCTTTTAAATCTCACTAAAAACCATGCCAAATGAGTCTTATTGCGTTGACAGCTCGGGAAAGTAAAAAAACTAGAGTGGGGAGCCAATGAGAGCTCAGGATTTTAAAATCTTTAGCTTTCATTGGCTTCCCATTTTTTTTTTACTTTCCTCTGCTGTCAATGCAATAAGAGTCATTTGGCATAGACTGTAGGTGGGTCCTGAAAAGCCTTTCTGAGAATCACAAAGGAAAACAATTGGACTCTGCTTTGGACTTTCTTATGCTTTATGGTGAAGATAGAGAAGTGTTGTCATTCCTGAACAGAATTGTAACCAAATTGAACAGAGCAAAGATCACGATGAATAACTGCCGCTGAAATTTTTTCGCTAACAGTGACCTCATAACTGTGCTAACTTTGCATTTGGTGGCAATTTGTATTGCAGCCCTCATGTTAGGGAAGCTACAGCAGGCAAACAAATGATCACTCTACAAGGATGGCTAGACCCAGGCTGAGCTCTTGCAAGTGTTTGTTCAGAACGGTGGTGCTACTCCCTCTAGTTCCTTCCCTTGCGAAGCTCAAACTGATGTTACATTCCAGATGACCCTTGTATATCGGTGTTAGGAAGTTGCTTTGAGCCGAGTGCTCTTACCACTTGACTAGTGCCGATGGTGTCATTATTTGTTTGTTGGATGTGTAGCCGTGGGCGGAGCAGATGACGACTATGGTGGAGAGTTTACTTCAGTTGGAACTGGGTGCGACGGAGGGAGACAGCCAGGGAGAGATGTTTACATCGGTGCATCTGAGACCCGTGTACATCTCTACTGCCAGCCCGCCCTCCCCTCACACCACCGGTAACTACTCACTCCATACACATTTTTCTCTGAAATTTATTCCCGGCTTATTCGTCTCACAACTTTTATTGTTAAATGTTAATCACCGACAGAACAAACAGAGTACATATTACTTGAGATATTTAGATACCTTTTTTTATTATTATTCTTTCCGATCGATCGAGAAAACAAACGTAAATAAATACATTTCTGCGATCGATTTCAAAATCATATTATTTATGTAAATAATAAATTAACTAGAGTATGAGTTTTGCACTGAGCTTTATTGTTATTTATTGAAATTATGTATTGAAGGCAACACTATTGTACTATTTAATTTAAATCAAATTATAATTATTATTTACTACGGGAAACAGACAGTGAAAAAAAGGAGACCCGTGGTACATATCCCGGCGCGGGAGTGTATTTTTCACTGTCTGTTTCTTGTAGTAAATAATAATTATAATTTGATTTAAATTAAAATTTAAACTTTCCGTAGTATGAAAACTACCAAAAACTTAAAAATTGAATTTTGAATTGATTGTACTATTTTACTAAGCGTCAAGAAAAAACATTCAATCTCATGAAGTGGCAACACTTCAAAATGGATCAAATGGGGAAAAGCTGAAATTTTATCCAGGAGACCTGCCTGTAGAGATCAACTTATGTACTAATTAAAATTATTTTAAAAATAAATGGTTCTTACGTTATGAACAGTAGTAATAAGTAATATGCGGCTCTATAGCAATTGACGAGCTTAGCCGTGCTTAAGTCCTTGTACAACTATATATGTAATGGATGATATGGGGTTGGGGTGTCATTTCATCAGCTGTATAAAACGTTATAATGGCTTCTGTAACAGGATGGGCGCTACTTCACTTAAGTAGCTGCCGATTTATGTTGGGATGCTGGGTGAACATTACCGTAGTCAGCAATCTAAGCTTTAACATTGAGAATCCAAAGTAAAGATGATGCCAATCAGTGAATTCTTGCAATACCAATGAATAGTTATTCAAATAAACATGAAAATACTCGGACGTAAGTTCTTCTATCCAGCTTAAGCTTAACTTAACTTACTCAATTTGAATTAAACTCCGAGATTAAAATTAATTAAAATTGAGAAAATATAGAAAAGAAGTGGTGATAATGACTAATATAAGTGAAGTATATTTAGTCAGACTTGGTTGTACTAATATGACTAAGTCAGAACATATTGATAAACATATTTATTAATAGAAATATCTTATTCATTAAGCTAACATTTGTCAAAGTATCCTCGTTGCAAGTCAAGTCACAGTATTTCCCCCTCCCTAGAGCATCTCGCACACACTATGACGACATTGGTTGACACTGACTCCCGTTGCAGGGATCGTTCTCAACTAAGGTTAATTTGTATTTGCACTTTGAATTATTATCTGCCTGTATATTAACATTGAGCCACATCCTATTTGTATCATTGAACATCCTATTTGTACCGTAGCAAGTGTTTATTAACTTAGTTATCTACTTATAAGCTCTTTTTTTTTTATTAAGTTTGTCTGTTTTGATCCTTCTATTAAATATTACTTTATTTAATGTTAATATTTAAAGTTCTTTCGATCAGACTAGAAAGGAACTCAAATTTAAATGACTTCTTCTTTGATTCTTCCTCTTTCTCACTTCATCTTTCCTTATCGGTATCCAAGATAACCAATTCTAGGTATTTTGTACATTACGGCAGTTTGGGAATCAAGAGCGAACCTGAGTGGAGTGGGCTCCTCATGGATGGCTTGTCTCTGACTGCTCGGCTAATCATGCCCGTAGTTCCGAAGTATTGAATACTAGAATGGCAGCCAGAAGCTGAGATACTACTCTCCTCTAGGCTCAGTTTCTGAAAGCCATAGTCCGTCTTCAAAGTGGAGTCAGTTTCCTTCTCCAACTCAATGTCATCCCTAATACTGAAAGCTGTACCATTTACGAGGAAGTACCAAAAAAAAAAAACGAGAATCACTTTTCTGTAGGCAAAGCGGGTTGATATCTCCCTGCTCTGTCCCTGGTCTTGTTACTTCCAAGAATAACCACCGTAGAGGATAGAGCGATCGTTTACTTAAGCCTCTCCCAAAGCTCTCAGGTATTTTGCGATGGCAAACTTTAAGAAGCAGCTCCCAACGTCAAATTCGGTTTTCCATTAAAGAAAACAGGAAGCTTAGGCAAGATTTTACGAGGGTTTTGCCTGGTTCAAAAATCACTTGAAGATGAACCATGTGTGGGTCGCCCCTCAAAGTCCAGAACAGACAAAAATGTTCAAAAAGTGCTTGATGCCATTGTCATGCAGAACGATCAAATTTGTTCCTCAAATTTATCTATCCTATCTGCAAGTGCTGAAGAGATTTAGTGAGCAGTAAGAAGTAATACTAACCCGTAAAAACCTTGTGTTTATTGTAAATCCTTTGTATTAATATAATATGTATTTTGTTTGTGCGAGTCATCTGCAAGTTGTTTACTTATAAAAACACACTTTTGACATGTTCATAACGATCAAGATTATTGAGTCTTTACAATCGACGTTAATCATTGTGTGTGTTAGAGTAGGTGTCCCTAAAATTCAAAGGAATGTATTTATATTGGTAGAGAGTCTAGGTGGCAAGTTTCAGGTGGATTGGATGGCTGGAAGAGAGGTAATTTGCCCACCAAAGACTTGACAGCAGACAATAGTCATAAACAAAATCAAAACTAATATTAAGGATTTATAAAAGTAAAAACCCTAAATTGGAGTGTTGTTATCTTAAATAAATAATTTTTGTTTTTTGGGTTCCCCCTCGTATGGTTTGTGTTAGTGGAGACAGTGTTTCAAAGTTGGGCTCTCAGTTGCCACCCCCCCCCCCCCCCCCCCCCCTGCAGCTCCACTCTGATCTACCGATGGTGGTCTATCTAAATTTACTTTCGGGGAAGAGATGTGTTTTCTGTGATTGTGTATCGGTTGAATCTTAGTACTTTTAGATTACGGGATTGTTGTTTTTCTTACATTGTTTTAATGTGTTATTGCGACTGACAAACAGACTGAGATCTTGTAAAGCTTCAGTTTTATGGTAAATTGTAATGAGTTCTATATTATTTTAATGAACAGTTCAGTTGACTCCTAGACGTTACATGGCGCAGTCAGAAGCTAACTTTACCTCCAGTACGTATAAAAACTATTTCTTTTACTTTATAGTTTAATATAAGCTGACTGATTCACATCAAGTCCTCATTAAATTTAGCAGTATTGTGTTGTCCTTTAGATATAAATTAGTTATCACATGGATCACAAACCCAAATATACTTGAATTTTTCTGTAGATTTGGATTTACATCATTTTTTCCAAAGGTACAAATAATTTGACACTAAAATGTTGTAGACATTTTAGTAGGAGTTTTAAAGATCACTACAGACTTGACACTTTAGCATCAAGTATTTATATTGCCCTCACTTTTGATTCTTTAATATTCAAAAATCTCCTTCTAGCGTTTCTTACAAATGATCAAAACCCTACGAACCACTGGTTAAGACGAAGTCTTAAAACTTGTTATTAGTATTAGATTTTTAAAAGCTATTTTTTAGACTTGATGATTTTGATGGTGTTTTCATGTGTTTAGAGAATAGCTGCCCGAGGCTGAGGTCGACTGGTTATAACGATATAGTGGCGTTCTCATGCTTCATCACCACTATGCAGGAGGGCTTCCTCTATCACTTCCCTGTAGAAGATGGTGAAGTGGTGAGTACCGTCGTTGCGTTTATAGAGCACACATTTACAGGCTCCCATCAGAGGTGGTGTCCTCTAACTTTCTGTAACTGAGACTGTTGTACAAATAATAATTTTGTCTTTTTATACATCACTTAGATTATTGCTACTTCTTGTAGCTCTACCAATACCTTCACTTAGAACACATAGAACTGGTCATATAACTAACATAAAAAACTTAAAACCACTTACATATTTCTTACATTAGTTCTTATAAAAAGTATTGTTCATTAATATTATTATTATATTGTCAAAAGAAGTTAAAGTTTATTTTTAAATTAGTTGTTTAGCATTTGTATGTATATGTTTGTATGTATGTGTGTGTATTTATATGTGTGTGCGTATGTATGTATATGTATGAATATATATGTATATTTATATATATATATATATATATATATATATATATATATATATATATATATATATATATATATATATATATATATATATATATATATATATAATAAACGAAACAACACACGACCGCGAATAGTTATTAAAACACTGAAAAAACCTTCTCCAAATATTTGATGACACAGACATATTCAATTCATTTCAATTTCTTTATTTCCGTTTCATATACATGTTACAATGACGGTTCATCTCAGGTAACGAAACGAGAGTCTTCAATAGCCAATAATGGCTAGAGCGAAGACTCTGTCTAGCTCTGGTACATAATCTTTATTTCTCTTTTTTTTTTTTTTTTTTGTTAAGATAAAAATACAAAAAATAATTTCAAAATGCTTTAAATTAAAATGAAAAAAAAAAAAAAAATAAAAATAAAATAAAAATATAAATATACATTTTAAATATATTTATGCATACATACATAAATACACACACACAAACTCATACATACATACATGAGCATATATATATATATATATATATATATATATATATATATATATATATATATATATATATATATATATATATATTAAAACACTGAAAAAACCCAGGGTTCGGTCACAAAACAAAAACTAACTCACACCACTCACAACATACTTAAAAACCCGACGTTTCGGCTTTATTTAAAACCTTCTTCAGAGGATCTAAAACAGAAGAAATACAAAAGGTTTACAAAGAATGCAACTAAATATAAGAGAAAAGTTAACAGAAAAACTCTTATGGAAGCGCAAAGATTTTAACTTACATTAAGAAACGTTGAAGTGAGAATTAATATAATAACTAATGGAAAGAAAACATTAAAATTGACTAGATGAGTTTGAAGAGGAAACAAAAAGTAAATAGAAGGAGGTAACCAGAAAGAGAAGGTAACAATATAAAAAAATATAAAACTTAACCGGTGGCGCCATCTAGCGGCAACACACCAAAACTACATACAAATTGAATTCAAAAATTTTTATAAAACAAAGCTAAAAAAGTCCAACAACCATTAGAAACATTAAAAACATTATAAAAACATTAAAAATACTCTATTCAATCAATCCAGAATACACAACATGCAAGTTATCTATGTCACTTCTAAAATTTAGAGATAATGGGTCCTTTTTAATAAAAAGCATTTCCAAGGTACGGCGTTTATTTTCATCTGGCTCCTTAGCCAATACCTTAACATCCTGGAAGTTAAACTTGTGCCCTTGGTTCACCGCATGTAGAGCTAAAGCCGTAGAAGTAATCTTGCGAGTCCTAATACTATACTCGTGTTGATAAACACGTTCCTTTAGAAACCTAGAGGTCTCCCCGTAATATACTTTACCACAATCCAGACAACTGATAGCATACACTACATTAGACTGTAAGTGAACTGGGTATTTATCTTTTAATTTAGTATATAGAGACCCAACTCTGTATCTACTATAAAAGGCCAAAGAAATCCGTGGTATTTCTCGTCGTAAGATCCGCTGAATTCCCTGAGAAAGACCATCAATAAAAGGGAACTTAAAATAAGCAACAGGACCATCATCATCTCTCTTAGTATTCAAATTTTGATAATAACGATACCAACATCGGTTAACAAATTGAATAGGGTAGCCGTTATTGCCGAAAAATGCTTGTAATCGTCTCCTATTTTTGTTAAGAAAGCAAGGACTACTAATGTCAATCACTTTCTTAACCAAATTCTGGACACAATTAATTTTTTGAGACATCATATGCGAGGATTGGAAATGTAGGACTCTCCTCGAACTGGTAGGCTTGATATACCAGTCAGTAAGCAATAGATTATTAGGACCCCTTATCACTTCAATATCCAAAAATGACAAGCGACCATTCTTTTCCAACTCCATGGTAAAATTTAGCCGAGGATGAAATGAGTTGAAGGTATCCAATACCAACTGCTCATCTCCTTTGTTAACAATTAGAAACAGGTCATCAACATATAAAGTAAGGAGCTTAATACTGGCAACTAATTGACTGGAACAATCTTCTAAAAGCTGACACATGACTATATTGGCCAACACAGGTGAAACAGGAGATCCCATAGGAAGCCCATAACGCTGCTTATAAACAGTTCCCTCAAAAACAAAATCAACACGAGTATAGTATTAGGACTCGCAAGATTACTTCTACGGCTTTAGCTCTACATGCGGTGAACCAAGGGCACAAGTTTAACTTCCAGGATGTTAAGGTATTGGCTAAGGAGCCAGATGAAAATAAACGCCGTACCTTGGAAATGCTTTTTATTAAAAAGGACCCATTATCTCTAAATTTTAGAAGTGACATAGATAACTTGCATGTTGTGTATTCTGGACTGATTGAATAGAGTATTTTTAATGTTTTTATAATGTTTTTTAATGTTTCTAATGGTTGTTGGACTTTTTTAGCTTTGTTTTATAAAAATTTTTGAATTCAATTTGTATGTAGTTTTGGTGTGTTGCCGCTAGATGGCGCCACCGGTTAAGTTTTATATTTTTTTATATTGTTACCTTCTCTTTCTGGTTACCTCCTTCTATTTACTTTTTGTTTCCTCTTCAAACTCATCTAGTCAATTTTAATGTTTTCTTTCCATTAGTTATTTATTTATTTATTTATTTATTAAACATATTTTAAGAGTCCTCAACAGCTGAAGCCACAAGTGAGGCACTCTATTACATAACAAACATACTATAATTACTATAATTACGCCTAAAATAACAAAAATTAAAAACCTGCCAATCAGGTGAGAGGTTACGAGATTTAAGTAAAAAAAACCAAGATAAAAAAAATATAAAAGCAATAACAAATAATTAAGTAACAACTAAACATTTTTACAAAAATTATTATAAAAAAAACGACTAGCTTAAGAAGAAGACTAGAAAAAAATAAATAAATAAATAAAATTTCAGATCACTCCAGAAAGGACAACACGGAACGGAGATTAGACAAACACAACAAATCAGAACAGTTAACGAGGGAGTTGCAGGACGAAACACATCTGACTAAGGGACAACAGTCTGACAACTCCTTAATATAGAGAGGGCGACCAGCTCTCCTACCAGGGGGTAGTATAACAATTTGGTCCTGAACTTGAGAACAGAAAGTCTTACCAGACAAGCAGTTCACCAAGAACAGAACCTCATGGGCCTTACGCCTCTTATACAAGGGGTCCAGCTTGAGCCGATCACACTAAGATTCATACTTGTAAAACACACGCCGAAACATATACCTGAAATAACATGCGCGGACAAATCTGCGCTGAATATTCTCAATGATTCTGGACTTAGTTGCACCATAGACATTCCACACAGGAGTTACATATTCAAGGAGAGGCCGTACGAGGGATTTGTAGAGAAGAAGAAAACACTCAAGAGAGAGATTATGAGTGATCCTACGAATTAAACCAAGGCGTTGGTTAGCCTTACTAATCAAGGCGTCGAGCTGACCATCAAATCTTAGCCTACTGTCAAGGATAACACCCAGATCTCTTACTGAAGAAACTCGAGGAAGAGTAATACCATTTAAGGAGTAGGGAAAGGGTATAGGAGACAAGGAGCGAGAGAAAGAAATAACCTGACTTTTTCCAACATGTATCTCCATATTATTATCGGAACACCATTGAAGAACAAGGTTGATTGAAGATTGAAGTTCAAGACAGGAGTAGAAATTATCTATAGCTCGCAAAATTTTCAGGTCATCGGCGTATAATTCAAACAGACAGTTATGCAGAACATTACCGAGGTCATCAACAAATATACTGAAAAGAAGAGGACCCAAGATAGAGCCCTGGTGGACTCCAGAGGAAGCGGAATAATAAGATGAGGTATGTGGACCGAGACGCACGGAACAGGTACGGGAAGAAAGGTAAGATTGGAACCAATGAATAAGGACTGGACTGAAATTCAAAGAGGTAAGTTTGGAAAGGAGTATACCATGGTCAACTCTATCAAAGGCCTTAACGAAGTCAAAATAGACAGCATCCACCTGAGTCCCACGAGATACAGACGAACCAACACAACTAAGGAAGGAAACCAGGTTAGTAGCAGTTGAACGGGAAGGACGGAAACCATGTTGGTGAGGATTCAGGAGAGGATCAATCTGAGGAGAAAGGTAAGAGTGCACAATACGCTCAAACACTTTACAAAACACATTACACAATGAGATGGGACGGTAATTACTAACAGACAAGCGATCACCAGACTTATAGATGGGAACAATGAGAGCTGAATTCCACAGAGAAGGAAAAATGTGGGAATCAAGGCTCAGGTTAAAAATATATTCTAAAACAGGTGCCAAGTAGCTAGAACAACCCTTAACAAAGAAAGCAGGAATGTTGTCATTACCTGAACTCTTGGTAGGTTTTAAACGACGAATAGCGTTGATAATATCACTGGTAGATACGCGAGGAACGTTAATTACATTGAGAGGTAAAGGAGAAAACGGGGACACATGATTAAAGGGAGACGAGTTTACAAACACAGAACTGAAGTGATCTGCAAACACCTCTACTAAAACTTTTGGATCTGACTCCACAGACTGGGAGACAGTAAGTTTAGGTGATTCATTATTAATACCGCGAACATTGTTTACATGCTTCCAAAAACAATTTACATTAGCTTTAATAGAATGTTCTATTTTACACTTATAACGGGTAAAATCAGATTTAAATTGAGATTTGGTCATTCTTCTGTAAATTCGAAATAAATTATAATGTATGCGATAACCGGAGACCGAGAATTTACGACAATGATAGTTTTTCTTTTTAATAAATGAACACAGTGAAGAAGAATACCACTTCGGAAAACGGGATTTCTTAGTAGAAAAACACGGTATGAAGTAATCTAACAGAGATTGTAGTCGGGTCGTCATAGTTTCCACGCAATAGTTGACATCAGAGTTTTCATACACATCCGACCAGTCAAGCGTTGCGAGTGCAGCAGTAAGCCCAGTGTAGTCGCCGGCAGCATAATTGCGACGGACAGATGTCACAGATGAAGCCTCTCTAGGACATCTGACGGAGGAGAGGTGAATATGAAGACTAGGGTGGTAAGTGTCTTCTTTAACCAAAAAGTCAGGACTACGAGACACCTGTACGTCCCGATTAGATAGAACTAAATCAAGAAGTTTGTTAAAGGAGTTCTTGATATTATTAAACTGGGATAGATTTAACTCATGCGTAAAATTGAAACGAGCAAGGGCTCGATCTTTTTTGTCTTGCCGTCTGCCTGCGTACATAAGTTTGTTCCAATCAATATCAGGGGTATTGAAATCACCCAAGAGAAATATAGAAGATGAGGCAGGAAAACAATCGGATAGAGTTTCAAAATAATTTGTTAAAACGGATAACTGAAGATGATCAGGGAAATAAGCGCAGCCGATAAAAACAGAGTTATGTTGCAGTATCAGCTCAACCCACACAGACTCAACATCACCTTCGAGATCTTTTCTTCTTATGTATTTCAGGTGTGTAGAAATAGCCAGAGCAACACCACCACCTCTAGCCCCACCAAAAGCATCGTAATTTCTATCAGTTCGTTCAACTGAAAAGCGATCAGGAAAAAACATAGGATCTGAGCACGTCGAATCAAACCAGGTTTCAGTAAGGGCAATTATATCACTAGAGCAAGCAGACGAAGAAAGAAAAAACTCATTGGCTTTAGTACGAAGCCCACGAACATTCTGATAAAGAACTGATATGGTCATAAAAAGTTATTTAGATCGCTCCTCCTGGATCACACCTGTCCCAATCATTGATTTTTCAAGCCGGCCACGAAAAGGCTTAACTAAAGAGCCAGCAGGCCAGATATCAGCGTTGTGAATTACGTTAAATTCGGGTTCAGGCACATCTATGTGAAAAGACGCGTACTTGTCAGACCGTGTTAGCAACCTGGTGACCAAAATATCTGTTATGTTGGCCTCCTCTTTCAAAACAGATTCAACATCCTCAGCTGATGTACTAGGATCGAGTCTAGTAACAAAAAGAGCAGAGCGACGTTTAACAACTGCTAATTTTGATCCGTTTTTAGAACCCACAATAACAGGTGGACGAGTGCGATTTTTGCTGTCATTAGAACGTCTACTAACCACAGTAAAGGGACGGTCATCATCAGATGCATTATTGCTAGTAAACTAAGAGGTGTGCACATCAGTTGCCCCAGATGAAAGGCAGGGCGAGGCCGCGCGCTCGGTTAGAGAAGGTTGAGCAGGGTACGTAGGAACGGTGTGAACGTCGGATCGAGAGGTGGAGGAGGGAGGTCTAGAGAGGGGGGACGCCCTTTGGTCTCGAGCGGTAGGAGGTGGAACAGCTGGAACAGTGGGAGCAACGCCACTGCGTTGCGTAGATCGGGGAAAGGTTATGTTCACTTGTTTAGTCACATCTACATAACTACGATTATAATTACGTAGCTCAGGTAAAGAGAGCATTTTTCGTAGTTCAGCATTTTCAGCCATTATAACATCTATTTTATTTTCGAGAGATGTCACTTTAGCAGATAGATTTTTCACAAGATCAACAGTAGCGGCTGAATTTTTGAGGATTTCAATAATCGCTTCATTCTCAAAGGAGACGGCTAAGGGTGACTTAATTACATTGTTTTTTAATTTAGAAGAATCACTTACCTTAGAGGGTGTCACTACGGTGTCATCATTCTTAGAAGATTTACAGAAGGTGCAAGTATAACTGTCTCGCATAAATTCGAACTCATTTTCCGTGATTTTTAGACATTCGGCGTGAGCAAGTTTGTTACAAATTTTACACGCTAACGCATTACTTGTTGAAAAAATTTGTTTCGAGCATAATAGGCAGCTTAAAGCTGAGACCGGATTATTTCTGGTGCTAATAGTTCTTTCATTTTTAGAACCCATTGTAATGGGAGAAAACAGTTAACGAATAACCACGAACAGATAACAGAACAACAACAAGAGATAATGATTAGAACTGTACACGACCGAGTCCAGTCTATACTGTATTAGTCCAGTCTACTATTATATTAATTCTCACTTCAACGTTTCTTAATGTAAGTTAAAATCTTTGCGCTTCCATAAGAGTTTTTCTGTTAACTTTTCTCTTATATTTAGTTGCATTCTTTGTAAACCTTTTGTATTTCTTCTGTTTTAGATCCTCTGAAGAAGGTTTTAAATAAAGCCGAAACGTCGGGTTTTTAAGTATGTTGTGAGTGGTGTGAGTTAGTTTTTGTTTTGTGACCGAACCCTGGGTTTTTTCAGTGTTTTAATATATATATATATATATATATATATATATATATGCTCATGTATGTATGTATGAGTTTGTGTGTGTGTGTGTGTATTTATGTATGTATGCATAAATATATTTAAAATGTATATTTATATTTTTATTTTATTTTTTTATTTTTTTTTTTTTTTCATTTTAATTTAAAGCATTTTGAAATTATTTTTTGTATTTTTATCTTAACAAAAAAAAGAAAAAAAAAAGAGAAATAAAGATTATGTACCAGAGCTAGACAGAGTCTTCGCTCTAGCCATTATTGGCTATTGAAGACTCTCGTTTCGTTACCTGAGATGAACCGTCATTGTAACATGTATATGAAACGGAAATAAAGAAATTGAAATGAATTGAATATGTCTGTGTCATCAAATATTTGGAGAAGAGGACCGTTTAGGCTGCACAGCAGCTGAAATTCAAGTCTGTAACAGAAGGACTGTAATAGAGCTACTTATTTTTTAATGAAATTTGGGTGCTAGGTCATAATTAGACTGTTGTTGATCCCACATAAGTTTCCACCTTCTACGCCCAATTGATTCTCTTCCACTTACACACTTTTACTTACATCTACATCTTTAAAAAAAATTTGGACGCTATGTCAAACATCGCTCCCAGAATAATCCTAGATTAATTTTAACTGTCTGAGCTCTTTACCGTTTTGCTAGATTGATACTTTAATTCATGTAAAAAAAAATAACTAAACAATTTTGACAGATTAACAAAAAAAAAAATTAGGGGATAAATTAAATTAAAAGCATAACATCATTTAAGAATATTTTAAAATGCGAGGAACCTATGTGCCACACTAATTTGCAGACTGTTTTATAATTTAATAGGGATTCTAGCTAAACTTTTATAAAGCTCCCTGAACTAGATAATGTTGTTGTTACCAGAGAATAAGATAACAACAACTTGTAAATTAGATTTATTAAAATTAATCTTTTTTTTGAGGCAGGGAATGTGTATCAGGATTTGTAGTAGTAATAAGGTTACTTTATCTACCTGGATTATTTAAAAAATTTACTTGTTTGGATTAGTAATAATAATAGTCAGGGTGCCCATAGGCAAAAAAGTAACTTATACATTCGATACCTTAGCTCACAGAGGTGTTAAGTGACAATATTCTGATTTCTCAGAAAACGAACTTGAATATTCAGTTCTCGATAATAGTGATCACAAACATATTTCGAGTTATTTACAGTTATATTCTTGTTATGTAAACATCACTTGTTGGTATTAAAGAGTTGTGACAAGAGATCACTTACCACATTTGACTTTTAAACTGTCTCCTCTCATAGTGGCCTTTGGTTGTAAAAGCCCTTATCACATCTGCGTATTCCAGTACAGAAAAGTGACTGTATTTACTTCATTCGGCATTAATATAAACCACCATTAGAGCAATGCTACACTTACCACATCTGTGCATTTGATAATATAGGTCATAAAGGGTCGGATTATCACTTAACCCTCATTTTACAAAAAATGTCACTTAACACATCTGTGCACTAAGGTATCGACATACTCTTTCCAAACCTTTTTGTATGGCTTGTTTAGGCAAAGTCTGACACCGCTTTCCTCTGTGATTTTTTTTAGTTTTGGGGCGTTTTTTTTTTTTTTTTTTTTTTGAACCCTAAAATTTTGACGCGTCAGACTTAAAAATCGGAAAAAGTTCTGTGTCAGACAATATTAAAATGTTGATTTATAGGGTTCAAATGTATCTTGAGAAAATCAGCTGGTTATTAATCATTAATTAATATTAGTTCATATTAATTAATATCCATTATTATTAATTAAAATTAATTAATATCATTAATTAATAACTGGCTGATTTTCTCAAGATACATTATTTGAACCCTATAAATCAACATTTTAATATTGTCTGACGCAGAACTTTTTCCGATTTTCAAGTCTGACGCGTCAAAATTTTAGGGTTCAAATTAAAAAAAAAACGCCCCAAAACTAAAAAAGTCACAGAGGAAAATGGTGTCAGATTTGGCCTAAACAAGGCATACAAAAAGGTTTGGAAAGAGTATGTATAAGTTACTTTTTTGCCTGACTATAAGCTTTATTGATGCAAAAACATAATAGAACATAGTTTAGTTGAAAGAGTTTCTTGTGATTTTCAATTCTTTAGAAGTTGGGTCAATCAAGGAAATCAAGGTGAGGCTTTTATTTCCTTGATTGACCCAACTTCTAAACAATAATAGAAGTTCTAAATAATGCTGAGTATACTTACACATATTTTTCAATGAAATCTATGTTGAAGACTGTTTATTTATTTGATGTGTAATAAACCCTTTTCATAACTTACTTGTGTACTTTCACTGACAAACACCCTCTGGCATTTTTATTTGAAAGAATAATTTGTTATAAAGCTGACTTTCATTAAAACAGACAAGCTTTAGTCCTTAATAAGGTTTTACTGCATAAAGGTTAACATAAATATAGCAATATTTTAGTTGTAAAGCCAGTACCTGTTTTCTTCCAGTTTCTTCCATTTTCATTATTCTACCAGAATAATGTTTTCTTCTCAGTTATTTTGTTACAATTAAATCAGTTCACAGTGCATTGTTCTTGGGATTTAAAATTATTATTCCATATACATATATTTCTACGATGATCATTGATGGCATATCAACATGAGACTCATTCTTAGAGGTTGTTGTTAAAAACCTTTATTTGTATATTATTTTTCAGATGAGCCTGGGCAGGTGTATAAGCACGTATAACTTCACTTCTAATGTTAAATTTGCCTGTGTGGAGCCGTACCTCATTCACGTCCTTACTTCTTCAGGACTTGAAACTTACACCATGCGCACCGCCAACATCATACACCATGAAAACACCCAAGTCAGCATATTTCACATACTCTTTAGTTTGTCATTTTTGTCAAATAATATAAAAAAAAAAAGTGTTTCTATCAACATTTTTTGGAACTTACTTTTAGTGAGTATAACACAAAAAGCCAAATTTCATGGAATGTAGAGTACTTACTTAGTAGTAGAGTTTATAATAAAAATAACCCAACAGACGTAATCTTCTTCTAGCAAAAGGAGACAGCAGGAGAGAGATTAGTGCAACTGTAGGGACTTATAGCTAAAATACTGAGAATAGAGATGATAAGAGTTCCTAATTAAACAAGAAAATATTCTTATAATAAATAAAACATTACAAATGTTGCAAATGGCTCTCGTGAGCAATTCCCTTGACAAATCTTGCCTGAAATCTCTGGCAAACTCCTCTGGAACATCTAGATTCATTAGGCTGTGGAAACCCACTCTATAGATGAAAAGATGGAGGCCAAGAAAAAGTAATGTGCAAAAGGTTCTGTTCTAGACTCTGCTTAGAAATAGTGTGTGGTTTTTTTAGTGGGTCGGAGAAGCGACCCCACACAACCTTGAGAGAGTAATTTGACTAGGTAGTTTGTGAAGCAGATTTTTGTCTTTAGGTACAAATAATTGGCAACCCTGAACAAAACTTGCTCATATACAAAGTGTTATTGGATTGAAATCCCATAATATCTAATTTAATTAATCTTTCTGCGTTGTTAAAAGTTTTTTAACCAAATGGGAGACCGGTGATTAAGAATGAGAAGAGTAGACGTAACTGTAGCAGTAGTAGGAGTTAGAGATATGGCTGCCCAGTATTGATTTTTAAACATTTAATTTTTATTTCTCATTGCTTTTATGGGGTACAAGCCTTCACCCCCATGCTCCGCGTGGGGCTCATGCTAGGTATTAGTGGCAATGATTCCTATATTGTCATGTAGGCCTAGGAATTAAATGAAATGCCTAAATAGTATTGTTTCCAAAGCCTTCTTAGAATAGAAACAGGACTATATTATACATAACTTATTCCATTACTAAGAATATAATACTCTCCAAATCGTAGCTTGGAGTCTATTTATCTTTTAAAATCAGTTACCGCTGGTGTCATCGTTTTTCTTAAATTATGATAAATATGTTTTTTTATAGTATTTGGTTGTCACTGCCCCACAATTTCAAAGCTAAAATCCATTTCTTGATTTCACCTCATGTACGATTTTTCTGAACCAGTGTAAGTGAGGAAGTGTTAGAGTGTATTGTTGAAGCGTGTTGTTATGTTTGTATGTTGCAGCACGAGGCGTGTCCGTGTCCGTCTGAGCCTGTGTGTTTACTTGGGTTGAGACCGTTCCTCGGTGTGGTTAACTTCATGCTCTCACAGTCTCACCTCGTCGTACTCTCCTCTTCAGACGATGACAAATCTCAACTGTAAATAACTCTTCTCCTTTATATTACACTCATTTCTATAGATAACAACTCGGGGGGTGAGAAGCAAATAGATACAACTGATTTGTTTGTTTGACAAAAAAATCACATTGATATATTGGTGACAAAGAGGATACAAGTGAATTTCTATCACATTAATATATCTAGCTGCTGGAAAATCAACTATTTCGTTGACTTTTCACAATCTTTTTAAAAAATTGTGCAAATATCAATGCCTTTGCTTCTTTCCTCACATGACAACAGTCACATGCCGACATACATTTAATGATTTTGAACATTTGTGACGTTTTTTGTTTTTTATTGTGCTATCCCAAAAATTAAGGATTAACTGTATATCAAAACTTATAATGTCGCTTTTAATGTTCTTGGAGACGTACAAGACAGTAGAAAACTCAAACACACTAGAAAAATATTAATAGAAGAGAACATAAAAAAATCTAGGGACAACATTAAGAAAATGGCTGCCAAATAGAGACTGTTGTTTAAGAAGTAAATGTTTTATAGTTTTTTATTATGTGGTATGCTCTTACAGATGGGTTTGACTCTTAAACATTCTTTTCAGCCTAAGAATAAATTTATTTTAAGAAATGCATTATGTTTTTCACTTGTCAAGTCTTCAATGTTCATTAAACAATATAAATATTTAATTACACAACCAAAAATATTATTATGTCTATCAAATACTGACAAACCTCGATTTACAAATTTTGTGTGTTTCCGCAACTTATTGGTAAGTCAGATTTACCCAAGTAACAAAATGCTAACAACCTAATAAATGAACAAGTTTACAAGCAAACAAAGAAACAAGTCAACAAACTAATGAGTAAACAGACTGCTAAAGTAACAAGTAAACCAACAAGCTAATAATATAAATAAACAAACTACTAAAGTAACAAGTTATTAAGGAAATGAAGAAACTATTGAACAGTAAAAGAAGAATAAAAAACTAAACAGAAGCAAATGACCATACTCACAAACCTTTGACTGACTTCAATGAAACTCTTGGATGAGCAATTCAGTCATATTCCCCTGTCATATAATTATTGTCATAAATAATAAATTAAAATTGATTAAACCATTTTAGTTTCCTGCGCTGTAAAGTGGTCAATTTACATTAAAATGTTATGTAAAAATGTATGTAGTCACACACACTTTATGTTGCACACTGAGGTTTGCATTTGTTAGAAGTTCACACATATTACTTATTTTATGTGGTAATTTACTTATTACTTAGACAGAGACAGAAAACTTGTTGTGCCCTGTCTTTGAGGTGTTAATTATTTGTTATTAATGTATTATTTGTATTAATTATGAGTAGTAACGGAGGAGAGCTGACTGTGTACTCACTGAAACTTCCCTCCGGAGCCGGACTCTACGCTGACATGCTCTCAGTCGGAGAAACTCACAGGTTTACTATTATTTACTATATTATTTAGATATATATTTTTTTTATCCGGCTAGTAATTCAATGGTAAATTTGCTTTTAATAACCCACTTAATTGTTCTCTGTACAGGCTTTTTCAGGGTTTTTATAGCATATGGGATTTACTATCAAATTTGAGTACTAAATAGAGTTTCTTTTTGCCTGAAAATGAACTCCTAAAAACTCCTTTTTGTGATTAATCAATAAATTATTGATGTTGATTGACGGTCACAAAACAAACTAATTGTTTTAAATAAATCAATATCTTTTTGAGGTAACCACATGAGATAATTAATGAATCCCTGCGTTTTCAAACCTATTTCAGGGATCATTCTGAAGGGAGTTGCTCAAGATGAGTTATTCCTAACTGATATTAATTTTGCACTGACTCTCATGATGAGCACCTCCCTTGTCATGATCTCTATAGTAGGATTTGAGACATTGGTATTCACCAACTCTCTGACATGGACTCTTCCGTAACATCAAACATAGATTCTGACCGTGGACACCTCCACTATGAATGTTCGACCCTAAATCCCATGCACCTGCTGATATATTTAAAATTCAAAGTGATTCAGAGTCACTAATGCTCATGTGTGCTCCACTGCCTCTTTCATTTTAAGGATAAGAAACCTCGAAGAATTGGTTTTGTCTTCACTTGTTGATGACTCCTCTAGTCTTATTAGTAGTAGTCATAGATGGGAGGATGAACCACTTGTTCAAAGCAATTCGGTGTTATTTAGGCCCATAGAGAGCAAGACTCTAGCCTTGCTCTAAACAAAGAAGCTAGTGAACACACTACCGAACAAACTTTTTACATCTTGAACTACCTTCCTTATTCTTACTTAGTAACTTTATTTTCCACCTCCTAGTGTAGAGAGCTTGCAACGAACCTTCCAAGGAGGGAACCTTTGGGGTCTGTAGCTAACCTTCTAGCTCGGTTCCAAGCGACATCCCGTTTCTTCCTAGGTTATTCTTCTTCTTTCAGGTCTAGCTTCGTAGCTTGTCCATCCTCATAATATGTTGCAATTGGTTGGTCTTAATGATATATTGAATAGAATTCATTTGTAATTTACCCAGGAAGGTTTGATTTCTCATTCTGTTTGGTTTGTCCCTTCCATTTTGTGAACATATCTCATTTCTGATATCCATAGGCTTCAGTGCTTTTATATGTAAGTGCCCAATTGTTTTAAGCGTACCTATATGTATTCTTGTATAATTGCACTTTAGTGTTTTTTAATATTTTCAATTTACCTGAAAAATGTCTATTGAGTGTAGCATAATGTTTTGCCGGTGCTGCTGTTGTTGTGTTTATTTCACTTCCTTTTCTTTCTGTCTGCAGTGATTACCATACCAGATATTTGAAGCCTTTCTTAGTGACAAAACCAAAACTAGTTATTAACATGTTTGACTTGATGTTACCTGTGCAGGTACACTATGAGGTCAGTGTACAGTCAGCTGCTGAACGAGGCTCACTCGGTGCTGTGTGCCATCACCAGGTTCTCTACTAAACCCAGGACTCCTCCAGATCCGAGACTGGTTCATCTCTACAAGGAATCCTGTGCTCTCCTAGCCGACTACCATCTCAGGTACCGTAGTCACACGTCTTATTTCCACTTTGAGTCTTGTAACATTTACTAATTACAAGAAATGCGTCCTTTTTACATTGAAAAAATGTGGCAGTACACACACTCTTTACTCTTTTAGGAGACCTTGGTTTCTCATATGGAAGAGGTGTTGGCTTTCCTGTCAAGGTGGTCACGCCTTGGATAGGTGACCACAGATCTGGGTGTCCCCCCCCCCCCCCCCCCCCAACATTGTTGTGGTTGGACTTAGTTTGTACTTTGCTACATGTACCGCAGCTGTAATTAATATGGTATTTGTTTGGTTTTTAGTTGCAACACAGAAGAGGATCATGAACTGGGATTTAAATATGCTTTTATGGCTGAACTCAAACCTACTCAGGTCATGGAGCGACTCAAGAAAATAGAAGCAGAAACTAAACAGGTCAACAAAACTATATCATTTAGTAATAGTAGTAGTAGTAGTAGTAAGGTACGGGTAGGGCGAACCACTTGTTGGAACCTAGCAATTAGGCTTTCATTCAGGCCCTTTTTACTAACCCCGTGGTAGAGAGTTGCAGCCACTTCACACATCATACTTCTACATTGTATCGCCGAAGCGAGTATGATGTGATCATTAGTGAGCCATGAAAATCAGAGTATCACGGCGAGGGATTGAACCCCGTCCTCCTGATCCATTGATGGCTGAGCAGACGTGGTTTAACCCACACGGCCACGCTAGCTCCCTTCATTTAGTAGTAATCAAATGTTGACTAATTGTTGAATTCTGATTACCCACTATAATTATTAATATTTATATAGAAATTCTTTCTTTAGGTCTATGTGGGTAGTGTTTAGTTAAAAAAAAAAATTATTACTTCTTCATTTTTTCAAAATCACCTGCTACATTTCAACCCCACCTTGGGTCATTTTCAAGCTGTTTTTTAATTCAATTTGAATCCTAGTCTAATATTTGTGTTTTCTGTATTAAAATTTAACCTTTAATCTCCAAAACATTTTTTAAATTATCAGCTGTCTTCACAGCCTTGTCAATCTATCAAAAAAACAATTTTTAAACACACAAACTAATAAAATATAATTCATTTTCTATAAGAAAATGTGTCTACTTTTTTTTTTTTTTTTTTTTTTTTTTCAAAATCACCTGCTATATTTCAACCCCACCTTGGGTAATTTTCAAGCTACAAAATAACAATTTATGTCAAACATTAATTTAAAAAACTCTAAAAACAAATTTATAACAATTTAAACAAAAATATCACATTCTATAGCTTATTTCAAAAACCATTTTGATTTTTCATCCACACAACTGATTTTATTAGTCAACAAATGTTGACTAATAAAATAAAATTGCACATTGTTGAAGCATGATGTGAGAATCATTTGAAACTGAGATCATCACGTTGGTGAATTTCTAGAGTTGCTCAACTGCTTTAATCTTGGTGTCAATGAGTCAATGAAATCACCTTATTGTTTTTCGCTAATAATTATAAATAAAATAAAATTGATACTTGAGGAACTTAGTATCAAAGACGGACAAGAGCACATTTCAAAATTTTACAGGAGAGCCGAAAAACTGTAGCTCAAATTCTACAGGTGCTAGAGCAATGATTTTTTTTCTTTAGATACTTAATAGACTCAAAACTAGTTAGAAGTACTAAAAACGTGAATTTCTTTGATATTTTAGCTGCTAAATGGAGTTAAAAAGTGGAGTTGTCCGCTTTTGAAACAAAAACAAGGTTTTGTCCGTTTTTGAAGCAAAATGACGTTGAAAATAATGGTTAGAATAATAATATTGGAAAAATATTTTTTTTTCCACGTTTTTCAGAGTTCTTAGGGGGTAGTGCCCCCAAATTTAGAGCTAAAATTTATTTCTCGATTTTCCCTCGGGGTATCATTTTTCTAAATATGTATGACAAAATGGTAGGAGTAGGTATTCAGATACCACAGCCCGCAGTGCATCATAGGAACGAGTTAGTAAAATGCAGCCTTCTGATTGGCTGTTTCGGTTATGTCCACTTTTGAAGCAAAACGTGTGTTGACTTGTCCGTATTTGAAACAAAACTACAAATATTATTGCATTTTTACCCCTTTTCTGGTCGTTTATGATGCAAAAGGATAGTAGAATCTGATGCAGCAGTCAAAAATCTATAAGAAACAATCGATAACTGAAATTAGGAAAAAATGTCGAATGTTTGTCTTTGATACTAGGCTCCTCTCTTATTAATAAACAATGGTTGCTTTCGGCTGAGCTTACTAAGCAAATTAATTATTATTTTACTTTTATAATTAATTTGTACATTTATAATTTTTGATTTATTGATTCATTTAATTTTCTTCTCTATTTTTCTGCTATTAAATTTTATTTCTTTTTTATTTATTTAATTATTGTTTCTATATAGCTATTTATTTGATTGTAAAGGAAAGTAGAATGACATGCTTTGTTGTCCTCCATTATTTTCTATGACCGGTCACTGTTTGCCATGATAGTTTTCCTTCTGCACATGGTTTTCTGTCCTCATCTCATTGCCCAAATTAATTTTTGGTCGGCCTTGTCTTCTATGTATATTATAATATTAAGGAGTTGCTAAATTGTAATAGTTTTTAGGTTAAATTAGTGCTTTTTTGACGTATCCTAATATTTTCAGGAAAAAACTTAATGGACAAATTTCATCTAAATCTATTTGTTCCTCTAGGATGCCATCCTAATACATCTTTACTCTATCTTTTCCATCTTTAGTCCTTGGTAAATGTCCGGTCCATTTCCATTTCCTTCTCATTACCATCTCTCCTATGTCTTTCATCTTTGTATTGTACCTTGTTTATTACCAACAATTCCGTTTTGTCCCAGGATCCAAACTAACTGTATCTCAATAAATTAACTTGTTTTTTTTTTTATGAAATCTGCTTCATGAGGGGTTTGAAGTCCAACGTTTTGCTGCCACTACTGGAAGCATCATCAGGGGTGTGATACATCGTAATGTTAACTCAAAGCAACAAAAAGATACACTGACTAATAGAGATAAGAACATGGTATTTATACTGGTTTTCTGGAGTGTAGATTGTACCTGGATTTCCTTTAGTCAGGTTAATCTTTTGTCAAGATGATGCAATTGAGCAGTCGCTGCTTTTGTCGATGTTCCTCTGTGGAGGTGATGTTTGAAGTCGAGGAAGTGACTACGGCGTGCTGACCAGATGTTTCCAGGTCTGGGAAAGGGTGAAACCATCGTCTCGGTTGAAGTTCTCCAGGTTTTTACAATCTCAATAGCCTGCCTTAATCGCTACCTGGCTGTCGGAACAGATGTATATCTGAGGAGCCTAGTATCAAAGACGGACATTCGACATTTTTTCCGAATTTCAGTTATCGATTGTTTCTTATAGATTTTTGGCTGCTACATCAGATTCTGCTATTCATTTGCATCAAAAACGACCAAAAAAGGAGTAAAAATGTTCATAATATTTGTAGTTTTGTTTCAAATACGGACAAGTCAACACACGTTTTGCTTCAAAAGTAGACATAACCAAAACAGCCAATCAGGAGGCTGCATTTTACTAACTCTTTCCTATGATGCACTGCGGGCTGCGGTATCTGAATACCTACTCCTACCATTTTGTCATACATGTTTAGAAAAATGATACCCCGAGGGGAAATGGAGAAAT
Organism: Gerris lacustris; assembly: GCA_951217055.1. NCBI lineage: Eukaryota > Metazoa > Arthropoda > Insecta > Hemiptera > Gerridae > Gerris > Gerris lacustris. The sequence goes on from OX578282.1 coordinate 789,504, forward strand.
CAATTTTAGCTCTAAATTTGGGGGCACTACCATCTAAGAACTCTGAAAAACGTGAAAAAAAAAAAAAAATTATTTCTCTAATATTATTATTCTAACCATTATTTTCAACATCATTTTGCTTCAAAAACGGACAAAATCTTGTTGTTGTTTCAAAAGTGGACAACTCCATTTAGCAGCTAAAATATCAAAGAAATTCACGTTTTCAGTACTTCTAACTAGTTTTGAGTCTATTAAGAATCTACAGAAAAAAAAATCATTACTCTGGCACCTGTAGAATTTGAGCTACATTTTTTCTGCTCTCCTGTAAAATTTTTAAATGTGCTCTTGTCAGTCTTTGATACTAAGCTCCTCAATCTGTCTTGTTTGGTTTTTCCTGTTACTCAGAATGAAGTGAATTCATGCAAGGATAGCATATCTCGTAAATAGAAATCTAGTACGTAGTTAATAAGTTGTTGTATTTGCAGGTGGAAGGTGGTTCAGGGTACAGCTGGGGTCTGTTCTACTACTTGAAGCGCTGCCTGTGTGAACGACTGAGTGAGGAGAGTTGGTTGCCTCCCCCGGTACTCAACACCCTGCTCGACCTGGTGGACGGAGCCCCTCAGCCCTTCATACTCCCTCATCTTATACTCATCTCTCCTATACTCAGACAGTTCTCAACGGAAAGAAGTGTTCGCATCATACAATCACATATAAACCACTCGTATGTATTATATACTCTTTCTTATTATTTAGTGGACTTCACCCATTGCTCCGCACAGGGCTCTAGCTAGGAATCAGTGGCTATATTTTCTAATATCATAATCATGTTGGCCAAGCCATTAAGCCAAATGCCTTAGTAGTTTCATTTCAAATGTCTTCGTAAAAAACTAATTGTTTGTACAGTTAGGTTGAATGTGCACTAGTAAAGACTGGAGAGTGAGGAGCCGTACCATGCAGTATAGAACCATGTTCATCAACATTCCATTACCTCTCAACAGGACAACGAGACTTATTGATCCAGTAAATTATTATTATTACGTGCTTTTATTTAACAGCACTTCTTGTTTGTGAGGTACAAATTTTTCATCTACTTCACAACTACCTAAAAAGCTGAAACATTCATAGATTATGTATTTTAAATGACAATGCATGTAAATCTGTTGAACTATTGATGTTGGGGCATTTAGCAGCCCACAATACGCTTATGCTTTGCTGGCGAAACAAACAGCACAAAATGAAGGATCACCATTTGTAGGTTTCACATAAATCTACATAATAAGATTTTTTTATTATTATTTAATAAATATAGTTTTTATGTTAAAATCAACAACTGCAATTTTAATGGAAATTTTTAAAGCATTTTTTTTTTTTTTTTTTTTTTTAAGATATCGTCCCCTCTCTGGCAAACTTGCGAAACTGCAAAATTTGCGAATCTGCACTAATGTCGTACATTTAACTCTTTATATAAGATCTAAACTCTGGCAAAGTCTCTTATTTGTAGGACGTTTTATATTCTCTCAATCAACCAAAACTTATTTACCAAACTACCTTGATAATGTTTATGACTCTGCAGAAATAGCGAATCTGGTACTTCAGTTAGTTTACTGTAGTCATCGCGGATAAAATTAGCTACGTAAAGTCACCAAAGTGTCAGATGAGCTAGTATGCTGAAGTATACTTTCCTCGTGAAATTATTTAAATCACTCCAGAAAAGTTACGAACCTGCAAAAAATAATTAATTAGGGAGATAGTGCAAGGCTAAAAAGTGGTAAGGTGTAGGTGGTACAAAAGTAGGGGTACTTTGAAGAGTGTCGGGAAAGAATTACACAGAAAGAACTACACACAAAAAAATAACACGGAGAAGAGATTACACGTGTGAAAATTACGCGAAGAATAAATTACACATAGAATGAAATTAAATTTTAAAGTAAGCGGATAAGTGTCAAACTATGAGGTTTAAAAATCCCCCTCCCCTCCTAACTTAAATAATTGAAGTAAAATAATTTTATAGATAAATTAATGAAACTGGGGGTATCTGAATCAGGAAAAGTAAAATTTGCTCTTCTGCCTCAAGATCAACCACCCGATTTGCCCTCAGGCCGTCCAACTTAAAATTTCAAATTGAAGTGTATATTTTTGATAGCAGATTTGGATTCTACGGTGAAAATAAAAAAACAAAAAAACTTTGAAACGTTTTTTTATATTTCCAATATTTTCCTCCCTATAGGAGGCAAAGATTGAAAAATTAATCTCCCTAAAACAGTAGAAAAATATAACTTGTATCGTTGTAAAATCTAAACGTTTAAGATAAATTAATTAAACTTGGGGGATCTGTACCATGTAAAGGCAAGTTAATTTTCATCCACTCCCATACTAGGGGAAACCACCATTTTCCCCTAGGCCAGACGATTCAAAAATTTCAAATTTGATTGCGTATTTTAGATAGCAGATTTGGAATCTATGGCAAAAAATAAGAAAATTTTTCATCTAACATTTTTTTATAACTCCAATATTTTGCCCCCTATATTGTAAAACTATCATTTTTAAACTTTTGCCCTCATATGGGGGGCAAAATATGGAAGGTAAAAAAAAAAAATGTTTGATGTAAAATATTCTTTTTTTTTTTCATAGATTCCAAATCTTCCAGACTTAAACAACTTTACATTGATCTTCAAATCCTAGGGACATCACAGCTTTTATCAAAATCTTCCATCATCCAAACAATTGGAGATGATCTTGCCAAACCAAATATTTCAGAGGAATCTGATTTCGAGTAGTTTATTATTACTTCGAGTTTCATTTATTATTATTCTATATCATTTCATTTATTTATTTAATTCAATTTTCATTTATTTATTTCTTTTAATCTATTTTCCTTCAAGTTTAAGTATGCTTTTTTACTTGTAAACTTATTCCTAATATTTGATTCTGTTATGAATGGCTAAATTTGTAATGTAATAATTTTTTATAAATTGTTTTTAGTGTGATTATTTTACCTCCTTATTAAACATAATGACACTTCTTTAGATTGTTACTCACCTTATAAAAAAAACATAGGTGGGGGGGGGGGGGGGGGGGGGGGGTAACAATCTAAAGAAGGTTTACGGAATGTTCTTCTTTAGACTGTTACTCCCCTTATAAAAACAGAAGTGTGATATTCCTTTATCAAAAAGTACATTAGACTAGGGATGCTTAGTCTAATGTACTTCATTGTTTTAATAGTTGTTTAGTCAATGGCATTTATATAAAAAAAAAACAGGGGAGTAACAATCTAAAGAAGTACCAAAATAATTGACATTGAGATTTATGTTGTCTTTTAAATCCTATACACAAATAAAGCTTCTTAAAGCATAATTAATAAGTTAATCTATGCTAGTAGTTGTGTAGATTCGTTACTTTACTGCACTACTCTGTATACATCATTACGAGTAGGTCTAATATAATCGCTCTAGCAAAGTAACGAAACTGCCATTTCCCCCCCTTAAAATGAAGATAAGCACAAAATATTAAACTAGCCGTGAGCATGGTGGTAAATGCGTTTATTAACAAATATCATCAATCATAAAACTGCAAAATCCTATTTTTGATGAGATGTTGAAGTTGTTTTTTGGCTCTCCTGAAAAATCGACAAAACGCAGTTTCGCAAGTTTGCCAGAGAGGGGACGATATACTTTTTTATATAACTTGGGCCACATGTCAACCACTGTTTAAAAATGAATGGATTATGGTAAAACCAGTTTTGGGCCTATAAAGTCTGACCTGTGCAGAGGAAAAAAGTTAAGGCCAACATTGGTTTTTGTAATTTAAAAAATTTTGAAATTCGGATTAATGTACTGATAAAGCCTATAACTATATAAATATAGATTATGTTTGTTTAAACTAGACATATTAGTTGCTTTACCTTACCAAACATTTAGCTATAGATGAGTACGAAGACTTACTGTACAAATGATGTCTAAAGTTGATGGATGATGTAACATGTTGTTTGCAGGGGTTGCGGGGAAAGTAACGGTGAGGGAAGTGTGGGTACAAGTGACTACCTGGCTCTGGCCGTACTCTACGTAATGAGATCCAAACAGAGCGAGGCGGCCCAGTCTCTAGAAGCCATACCCTCCCCCGAGGACGGCTTCAACCAGACCTTCGTAGACACCCTCGTCACTTATTGGCAGATCATATTCGACCCGATAACTCAGGTACGAGCAACACTCAGTCTAGCTCTTTATAAACTCGTACAGATGTGTGTTGGTCAAACTAAGGGAGGGTTTGTGGAGAAGTTAAAATACTCTCACTATCACTTTTCACAAGATTTAAATATTTTTATCTACGATTGATACGAAATATAAACATTGTATCTCTGTTTAGATGCGTAGAAAGTGATTCTTTACTCACTTGTATTCATTGCGCATGCGCGTCTCATAGTTCTGAAGAATTCCTCTTCTTTACCACCCTAGGACAGTAAAGAAGAGGAATTCTTCAGCATTATGCACGATTAGCGAGTTTGTTTACATTTAACAAAACTAATTTGCTGTTCTTTTATTAAAGTAAATGTTTATATCGAGTTTTTAGTGAAAAACAATGAGTGAATCAAGAGACTTTTGACGAAAATGTGGAGAATAACACTCCTCCAGAAATAATTAATTCGGCAAAAAATACAACTCAAGAATTAATGCCATCTTTATCAAGAGAGAGATGCGTACTTACATACAGCAAGTTTATTTTTTTCTGTATTTATTATTTAAATCTAACAATCATAGATAAAGTACGGTACGCAACTCGTGCGAAAACGGCATTTTGCATTGCTCGTGTGGTTTTACTACCCTCGCTATCACTCGGGTGCAAACTCCACACTCGCATCAAAATGCTACTTTCCGCACTCGACGCGTAATGTACTATTACATGTATCCTGACTTTTTATCAATCCCCTATTTTACCTGATTGTACTGATAATGAAGATAATAAATTAAAAATGTAATACAGAGTACTCTTAGAATTGTGTTTACTTCGGTTCTATGTCACCATAAACTTGTAAAATAATTCTAACCCTTGAGAGTGGTTCCTGTTTTAATTTATTTTCTACAACAGATAACTCATTTTAATAATGTCATATACCATTTATAACAATAATTTACCAAAAAATAAATTATTCAGTATTTTTTTGTATCTACTGAAAAGTGTGTCAGAACTACATTAATGTTTGTGTCAAATATAGTATTAGTCTTAGACTGACTTACGTATTACAATTGATTTTACTTAAGATCTAACAGCGGTGTTCGATTGCAGTATATTACTAATGTTATGTAGTAGCATTATACATAAAGTAATATGATTCATTGCAATGTTGTTCCAAGCTAGCAATCGATCCACTTATTCGGGTCCTATTCCTTCCTTATGTAGTTGAGCCACTCGACACACCAATGTTCCACTGAACGAAATACAGTTTGATGAATAGTCCACCGTGTAAATGAAAGGGTCTCGGCGTGGGATTGAACATGTGACCTCCGACCTCGATCACTTAGATGGCCGAGCAGATGTGGCTGTCGACTTAAGCACCACAGTCACTCTGGATCTCCACTCATATGATATGAACTGCTCTAGTTTTATTTGAATCATCACTAATTATAATTGAAAGACAGAGATAATTTAAATGTAATAATTATTGTCTTTGAATAATATAGCCGATAAAAATTGTTGCAAATTTATTTTGATTATTTTATTTTTTTCAAAGAGTGCAATAAAGACTTGGGCTTATAGACCCTACAACGTGAGTACAACACTCGTACTTAGCACAATTACCCTTATTATTAGTGATTTTGCTTTTTTGTAGTGTGACTCATTTATTATAGTTTTAGTTGTTTGTGTTTTTTAATGTAAAGTTAATTATTTGTTGTTTTTGGTGTCAGGTGCTTAGCGGAGCTGAGTGGGACTGGGAAGGCATTACGTTCTCAGATATCTCTGTTCTGCTTATGGATAAGAAACCTGTAGAATTCGCTATGGCTCTGTCTACACTTGTTTGCGACTCGTCTAGTCTTCAATTAGAACATATACTTCAGGTAATACATGCTTTACCTGTCACATAGTCCAACTGTACGAAATACAGTGCATCCGAGATTAACTGTCAGTCACAGATCCAGGGCCTTGACAGATAATTAAAAAAAATATGGTTATGCAATAAAGTCAAAAAATTTCTGGCCGAAAAATGACGTTATTTTTCCTACATCACCACTCTTAGCTGATAATTAGTGTGGGTGGGGTATGTTATTGATTAATGGCTGGCCACCCATTTCCTTAAAATGTGCTCTGACTAAGGACACAATAAACTTTGTCAAACCAACAGTTTATAACATGTTGCCTCATCCAGCCACTTTTATTTATAATTGACAGGGATTGCTGGAGCACGGAAAGCTCTCTGCCTCAGGGTTAAGTGAGAAACACAGTGAATCGGCCAACAAAATAATTGAGCTTCCATTGTATGTACAGGGTGGCCACAAAAAACTGGCTCACCCTGTTACCTCTTTTATTTTTTAAGATAGAGATAAAATGTAAATGGTAACTCACCTTCGATTTTCACGTAGTTTTATAATATGATTTCCAAAAATTAGTTTTCTCATAGTTTCGACGTTATCTCTCTCAACTGTGTAATCTTAAATGGTAACCTATACCTTTTATATTTTTTTTCTACAAGGTCTAAATCCCGGCTCTGAGTTCAAAAATAAAAGAGATAACTGGGTGAGCCAGTTTATCGTGGCCACCCTGTATATGTATATATATATATATATATATATATATATATATATATATATATATATATATATATATATATATATTTTTTTTTACTTTCTCATATAAGGAGAAAGTATTGTAATCACACGAAAATTTGATTTTGATGGATTTTTACATGTTTTGAGGTTCCCTCAGAAGTGGGTCCACAAATGTGTGTCTGTTGTCTGTATGTGCAGAAAATGTGGCATACACGTTCAGAAAAATCATACCCCGAGAAATGAATTTTAGCTCTAAATTTGGGGACGCTACCCTCTAAAAACTCTGAGTGAACAGTGAACTCGAAAACAGTTCCAATGATATTGATTAAAAAATTCTAGAATGTAGTCCATTTAAATACAAATCTAATGATATAAGCCGTTTTCCCTGGAAAAATCTAGTTCCTGAGAAAATAGATTATAGATTATATACAAATAGATTATATTAAAGCCCCGTTTCCATTACCGTTATGTTGCCGGCACAAGTTCCAGGATTTGGTTGAAATGGAAACAGTCTGCAACATGTTGCGGGACATGTGCCGGGGACAAAAATGTGCCAAGCGACTGTGGCACACAACTTGTGCCACAGGCAATGGAAGCACTTTGCAACATATCTTGGGAAAAGGCGCACGCGCGGTGCAGTCTATACTCGCTGCCCAAACCATAACTAAACCTTGCTGCCCACCTACACGTGCTCTCTTGTTTGTGGTTGAGGTATTTTCAGTGTTGTGTTACTGAACTGTTTCCAATTGCACTTGTCCTGCAGCATGTGCCTGCAACTGTTAGAATGGAAACGGGGCTTAAGACAGACATCAAGATATGAATGTTACAGGAAATTAAGAAGCAATTTATGCAGAAGGTTGGAATTAATATTAATATGGGTTCATAAATATGAAGACTGGAAGAAATGTTTCCAGCGCTGGGCACCAGGGCGACAATAAGGAGGCAATGTGCAATTATAATTTCAATTGAATTTTTAAAAAATCATTCTCATTACTTTATTTACACTCCTCATGTCATTCTAATTTTTTCAAAATTAACTACAGTAGAGTTCCGCTAATCCGAACCCCTCTGATCCGAAAATCTGAAGCCTAATCTGAACAGGATTAGGCGGATTTTTCTTGGATTAGAGGGCCAGTGATAGGGATTCCTATCAGTATTTTTTGAGAAATCCAGAGGAAAAGCACTTCGTCTAATTTATCGTAAGATAAATTTGACTTCTAGAAGGTTTTCTAGAATTCGTTATTTTTAAATTAGGATATTATTGCCGCCTAAAGTCAATATATGACATTAATTTACAAAAATCCACCTAATCCGAATTTTCGCTAATCCAAAACTGGGATCGGTCCCAATTAGTTCGGATTAGCGGGACTCTACTGTATTAGTTTTCAAAGTATGGGCGTATGCAAAAAAAAACAAATGTTATGAATTGGCCCACAGAGGCCCGTCTGGACCCTGCTCTGAGAGAGGCTTTATTATTATTGTGAAGCAGCGGAGTTGCCTGTTGTTTACACTGCGCTACTTTCATTGTTGTAATAATTGTTTATGTTTATTTTGTATGTTGAGAAGGTGTTTTTAACGTACCTGCCATCCAGTGTCGGGTCGAGTAACAGCTGCTCCGCGGGCTACGTTCTTCAGAAGTTCCTCGAAAGTGTTTTCTCCAACTGGAAACTCAGGAATTCCAACTGGAAACCCGAGGACAATGTCGACAACGAAGCACTTAAGGTAAAAACTTATGTTTATGTGCTACATCGGTATGTCCATGTTCTACAGGAGTAAATCCGTTGTGATAATCATTGCTTTCAATCGAGTTATGAGATATTTACTGGATGTTTTAAACAAGAAATAACTTTAACTCACTAAAAGCAAACAAATTACTTAAAAATGAACATATCTCTTAAATGATGTCGTGTGGGGGGGGGGGGGTAGAATGAAAAGGAAGCTTATTCAATTTCCTCAGTATATTTTGTCTCTTTAGACTTGTTACATGCTTTAGTTGTAGTTTCCTATGGTCTCAGAGATAGCGGGGGTAAAAGTGGCTGACTAACATCAAGCTGGAATTTTGCATAAGATTTAATTTTTTGGGGTCTTCCAAGAATATGTGATCAGGGAAGTTAGTCTGGACATAGCTTGGCCATAATATAATAATAATAAGCTCCACGGTTATCCTTTCCAGGACAGAAGCCTCTCTATTAGGAGGAAAAAGTCAGTTTTGATGTTAAAGAAAGTATTTTCACTACCTTGTCCCATCACTCGCGGTCCCTACCCACTCTGGCACTTCTTTAGATTGTTACTTCCCTTATAAATAAAATTGAAGGGAGTAACAATCTAAAGAAGTACCATCATCTACGTAAGTACCATTTCCTCTCCATCTTAACATCGGTCTTCCTCTCCTTCTTCTGTTAACTCTAGGGATCCATTCAGTTAAGATTTTGGCCCATCTGTTACTATTCAGTCTAGCCAGGTGAATTGCCCATCTGTTACTATTCAGTCTAGCCAGGTGAATTGCCCATCTCCACTTGGTGTGTCAGCTCTTTCTGTAAATCTTTCAGCCTTGTGGAAGCTTGGCCATAAGCTTTTAGAATAAACAGACGGGTGCAGAGCGACATGTCGGGTCCATTTTAGGGGACGATGTGATTTTTATGATCTTGAGTAAAAAATTTGTAAGTAAACCAGAAACAAAGTCAATTTGAGTTTTTCACTCGATAGGTGATCACTTTGATTTGAAGAAAAGTTGAATAACAACCCCATCAAGTGACAAGTGCCACGATGCAGGACTATACCCTCTACTGTATACTCCTGCATCGAACCTTCAGCATTACCTGGAGTTATTCTTTTTCTTCCAAGGAAGACTGGGTGCAAGGCCAAGATAATGTTTCCTTTCCTATGAAGTATGCATAATTTACTGATGGTTCTGTCTTAGAAGGCCTATCAGGGGCTCTAGTATTTATCTCTGACCCACTACAAGTTCTCTACAGTCTTCTGAGCTGAGATCTCTGCCATCGTGGCTTGCAGTCAAGTGATGACATAGATTGCTCAGTAAGATCGAGTCAAGAAAACAGATTTACATCTGCTTCCATCATGGCTATAAAGTCTTTGGCTAGTAAAAACCCCTAAAACTCTAATTACCTCTTTGCTTTTTAGTTTTTAGTGCATGGTGTTTAGTTAGTTGTGTATGTTTCCTTTATTAACTCAAACTTTTTTTTTTATAAAATAAAGCAAGTGTTAAGTTTGTACCAAGCTAATGGAAACTAGAACATAAGCACATAACAGGGCTGATGATGTCCCTCAAGGGACCAAGTTTAGCCAATGTCAATTGAAATAATCCTCAGCACTTTTTTACCCCTTCACAACACAATACTTAAATTGACGTGTTTTAATGTTGTTTATTATGAACTGGTTTCAGATACTGATGAGATCGTACCTGAGTGATTTAGTTACTAAAGGAGACAAGTACCCGAGCAACCATGGATTAGGGGAGCCTTTCAATGTGATCCGACCCGAGTTCCTGCAGCTCATCCCACCGTTATCAGTGCCTGATACTAAGTATCACCCTAGTCTTATTAATTTACAGGTCGGTTCATATAACCTTTACAAACTAATCAGTAAGTTTGGTTTTTAAAGCTTTTAGTTGATATTATGAGTGAAGGTTGTTGTAGGTTTCAAAGCACGCCTGGTTATCCAAGGGATTCCTAATGATTAAAAAGCAGACCCTCCACTCTTATCTTTCTAGATTCTCACCACAACCTATCCAAACTTTAATTTTATTTATCTCCAGTAGGGAGAAAAAGTTATGATTTTGGATTAGTTTAGAGGGATTAAAGTAAGTCTTTTCTGCCCTGAGCTCATAAAGTAGGGAGAAAAAGAAGGATTGCCAACTTAATTTTTTTGTAAATAGTAGAAAATGAATGGCTAATGTAATGAAGTTGTTGAAATCAGGTTGGTGGCACTGCTTTTTCGACCTTATTTATCATTGTTTAAACCTGCATCTAAATAACCTTCTTTTTGAGTTCAATTGCAATTCTTATTTGTTTTTAATATTGAATCTCTTATATCTGCTATTAAAAGTGCTAACAATTATTGTTATTTATTAAAATAATAAATAATAACTGTGCAATGAATGAAAATATGTATTTCTTCCCTACTGGAGATAAAATATTGTATGTACCTCGGGAGTAAAGTGCTATAATTCCCCTCACAATAATGATTAGCTAATAAGCATTATTCCCTCAGCTTCGCCTAAGGATTTAGGGATCATGGTTCCTCTGGCTTTGCCTCAAGAACCAACTTATTCACTCAGAGAATAATGGCTTACTTTACTCCTAGGTGCATAAATAACTATTTTGTATGTATTTACACCCTACTACAGTAACTCAATAAAAAAAAAAAACTGTTACACATTTCACCATGTTTTATTTCTCATTGTAAAATTATAAAAATCAGCTTAATTAGTGAGAACTTCAAAGATTTTTAGAAAAAATAAGATTTTTAGAGGTTTTTTTTTTGGAAAAAATAGTTATTTATGCACCCATGGAGTAAAGTAAGCCATTATTCCCTGAGCGTAAAAGTTGGTTCTTGAGGCGAAGTCGAAGGAACCATGGTCCCTAAATCCCGAGGGGAAGCCAAGGGAATTAGACTCTTTAAATCCCGAGGCGCAGCTGAGGGAATAACTCTAATTAGCTCCTGAGGAGATAATTATCGCGAGGGGAATAATGGTACTTTACTCACAAGGTACATACAATGTTTTATCTCCAGTAGGGAGACAATACACATGTTTGTCCATTGCACAGTTTTTATTTATTATTTTAATAAATAACAATAATTATTAGCACTTTTAATGACAGATATAAGAGATTTAATATTTAAAAAAATAAGAATTGGAATTAAACTCAAATAGAAGGTTATAAACAAAGATAAACATGGTCGAAAAAGCAAGTGTCGCCAACCTAATTTTAAGAACTTCATTACATTAGCCATTCATTTTCTACTATTTATAAAATAATTAAGTTACACTCTTTACTTTTTCTTCCTACTTTTACTTTTTCTCCCTACTTTTTGAGTTCAGGAATGAAAAGACTTACTTTAGTCCCTCTATACTAATTCAAAATCATAACTTTTTCTTCCTGCTGGAGATAAAATACTTTTTTGCCAATTGGCATTTAATTGCCAAAGTTATAAGGGTTTTTTTTTTTTTTTTATAAAAAGAAAAAGAATGGAGCAGTCACTTGTATTTGAGGCCCTTTGTCAGATGATCTAGAAGAGACTGAGGTGTTCAGAGCTAGGAATGTTGATATTTTGACTTACAATTAGATCATTTTGTAATAAAACAAATGTTCTATTTCATTTAAAGGAAAACTTGAATGTACTTCTTCTATAACTTTGCTAATTTTTATCTGATTCATATGTAATTTTCTCATTTGACTCATTTTTGATAGTTGTTTAAACATGTGTAAAAAAAACTGTCTAATATACTTAACACAACACAGATGTGTATGTGTATTCAATGTGGTGTAATAATGTGATTGCTGTGTGTTTCAGTGCCTACTCTGTACAGGTTGGTTAGATGAGAGTTCAATGTCAGAGTTAGTTCAGTTTGTGAGTGAGTACGTACCCCAGCAGCTCAGACTCAGTCTGTTCATACTGGCTCAGCCCAACAGAGCCGTAGATCTACTGATCAGTCACTCACCTCTAGCTATACCTCTCTACACCAAGGTAACTAGTCTTATCTTTTTATAATTCACTTTAGCTAACTCCTGTGTAGAGCAAGTTTAATGATAAAGTAATCTTAACCCTTTGAGTACTGAGGTATATATTGCAAGGTTGTTCCCCAGGCCTGGGGTCCAAAACAGGAATGTTGACCCTGGCCTCAGGTTTTTCTACCTCACACACTAAACTTACCACACTTTTTTTTAAGCTCTGCTTATATTTATAATATATTTTTACACAAAAACAATATATAAACCTTATTTAATATTTATACGTTTATAAAAATGGAATTTATTGAAAATTATAGTCGCTAAATGAATATATACATAATAATTTCTGTCTAGGATAGGTGGATGACGTAATTGTTAAAAAAAAAATATGATTTATTAATGCTGGAAGAGTGTACATTATATTATTGTAAAGCAGGTTGAAAAGGGTTTGTTTTGGCTGAGGGATTATAAAAAAAAAAGGGGGGAAATGCCTAAGACTGGGGGCCCAGCTGTACGAGGTACTGATAACAGGGGTCTATGAACTCTACATGACGAAATCTTGCTTCATCTTTCTGTTCAACCCTCAATCCCCGCTCTATCTACTGGGCTCTTCATAGAGTGTTCGTAGTACCCCAGATAGCCAACAGAAAGCGCTAGGTACACTACGTAAATTTACGTGAGCAGTACCGTGCCTCCAAACAAGAAAAACCTTAAAACGTAAATTTACGTTGTTAGGGGCGAAAGGGTTAAAATGTTCTTTTGAAGTAAACATAAGCTGAAATTATTTCTCTTTCCTTTGCTAATTTGAGATTGCTAATAATCCATCCTTGTTAACTCAAAAAGTACATAACTCAAAGTGACAACATATCCCATAGAATTTCATGTTATCCAGCTGCCACTGTATATGAATAGTCTGTCAATTAGTGTGGCACATAGCTTTCTTGCTTCCCGCGTATGTTAATGTTGTTACAGTTTTGTTTTTTTAACATGAATGAAAGGATCAATTAAGCAATATTGAATTTGTAAAGATGCTTGGAATAATTTTGGGTTGATCCGTGGGCTAATTGAGACAATCAATCAGAATGTATTTAAAATCGCATGAGTACTTTAAATTTATAGGAGTTGATAATAAAAAGTTTGTGCTCCAAAGCAATAACTCCAACAATCAGCTTGTCACCTGTCATCCAAATTTCATCAAAATCGTACAAGGTAGTTTTTAAGATTTGACCATTTGTAAAAATGTTTAACTACAGACTGTCCAACAAACAGATGCAAGACCAAAAATTATTCCTGATTTCTACCCAAGGATTTTTGAATTGAGAGATATAAAGAAATATTGTTCTTGAGAATGATCTCAATTGTATTTTAATTGTAAATGTAATTTGAATTACTCAGATTCAAATTAATCTGAGTAATTGATAGTAGGTCTAAGAGACTGGTGTGCCTGCAGCTAGATACCAAATTTATACATCCACCAGAAGCTTGATTTGATTATTTGAACATTGTTTTTTGATTTTAAAATTTATTGTGTTTTAAATTGTAGGAGATGTTGAAGGGAGAGGCCGAGCTGAAGGATGTGGTGTCGGCTCTTCAGACCAGAATAGAACAAGAAGACGACCCGACTGTCTACAAGCAAGTACTCGCTGGTAAATATTCTCATCTCAAAACTAAAAACAGTTCTTTTTTTTAATGTAGTACATATAATGATGAAGCATATCAACTTTACTGTGTGGCTATGACAGCCATAGAGGCCATGTAGCTGTCTGGCAGTTTCTGATGGAGAAGTGCCATCAACTTCAGCATTACCAATCAGAGGGTATGTTAGCGACATGCTGTCAAATTAAACACATTGTGGAGGTTTATGCTAACGCTTCGCTAAATTTATTAGCATCATCAGAGCAACAAAAACAATGTTTAAAATAAAAATAATACAAAAAGGTCGAGTTTGACTCTACGACATGTTATAATGGAATAAATGGAGGTGTGGATGAAAATTTAGAAACTAGGAAAGGGTAAGGCGTCAGGTAGGTGGATTAGCGCAACAAGATTACTTAGAAAACTAACTAAAGCTGGGAATACAATTACAGTAGAACCTCGCTTGCACGACCCTCAATAACACGCAACCTCAATTACAACTGCAATTTTCAAATCCCCTTGAGATTGCCATAACACATAATGTTAAATTAACCTCTATAACATGACTATTATTATCCAACCAACCTCAATAACCCAGATTTTTTTCCAATTCACAACTTAACTCAGAACCTCTATAACAAGTTGAGAAGTCAACCTCTCTAAAGCAACTCTATACTGGAATGGGTCGACCTTGAATAAGTCTAGACTTGAAAACCCCGCCCATTAACCTCTATAACACGACTGATAGATAAAATAATCTTGATATCACGACCCTCAACAAAAAGAGCACCTCGATAACAAGACTGTTTCTCTAATCCCCTTGAGACACTTCTTATCGAGGTTCTACTCTATAATAAAGTACTTACGTATATGAAAAACATAGTATCAAAAAATAATGAAAAATAACAAAAACAATATTGTTCTAGAAATTATTAATTAAATTTGTATAACTGTTTCTTAGATTGTTGGTGTCAGTTCTGAAATTTGTGGTATTAGGAGTTTTGGAAATGATGTACATTTCAAGGATATTACGTTTGAACTTGTTTTTTCTTGGGTACAAATCTTGGTACCTTTAAAGTCAAAATTATGTTGAGTATTGGAGTAATGATTAGTTAGAGCTGTGGGATTGGCACAGTTGGGTTTCAAACTATATCTATGTTGGTAAATTATTTTATGAAGATATTGGGAAGTCTGCCCACATATGACGAATTACAATCAGAACAATACATTTATCAAATCAATTTGATGAATGTAAATTTATCAAATTTTAATTTATTATAATTTTAATGTAAATTATTGAAAAGAATTTTGAATCAACTAAAGAAGAATTGGTTTGGGATGCAGAGTTATTATTTTGCTTGTTGATTATTTGGTTTACAATGTTACGGGGATAGTTATTTTTTGTAAGTATTTCTTTGAATAAGTTAATATTTTTATTGTGAAAGGACTGATCACTAAGTGTGAGAATTCTATTAAGAAATTACTTGGCAAAATTATGTTTTTAACTGTAAGGATGATGAGAATAATAATTGAGTAAGCGACCTGAGTTTGCGATACCAATCAGTTATAACTGTATTATCGGGTTTACGTACTACTAGAGTATCTAAGAAGGGAATGTTATTATTAATATCGGATTCATAGGTGAATTGAAAACGGGAATGGAAAGAATTAAAAATTTAAATAATTTACATTAATTTATGCAATATACATGACAGCAGTTATTTTTGCTGTTATGTAAACAGAGTGTCCGAGCTATACAGGGTGTCCCAGTTTTTGTGCATTACCCATTTACATTTCTTAGTTTTTTGAAAATGGAAAAAATGTGTAAATTCTAACAAATATGGTGTCCAACATTTTTGTTTAGCCTGACGTTGGGATTCACAAAATCTCTGATGCAGTAGCCTCCGCAAGATCTGTAATTATTAGAATGGGGCTGGGGATATCTCCGCTGTAGAATTCTGTTGTGTTAGTTTTGTTCTTTTTGCCCAGGTGTACCGACTGTTATGTTTGTCTTTGTTCAGAGTTACTGGAGGAGTTGGCGAGAACTCTCCCGTGCGAGGAGCTGTTGAAAGTGGTGCCGCCTGGTGAGGACTATTCGGACTACATCCTGACGTGTCAGAGGATGGCCCATGCTAACCATATCCGTTCCGTCATCATGGCTACGGGACAGAAGCTGCTCCAGACTCTCAACTTATAGGAAACGGCCCAACCACCGCATCGTTCCACCCTTCCCAAGACTTTCAACTATTCCTTTAACCATTAAATTGTTGAGAATAATTGCGGTATACAGTCGTCCTTCTGTATCCACCTGAGATCACTTATTCTACAGTTTATAAGCGGTGGTTTTAAAAAAATATATAAATAATTCTAAACCGTGATACGTGAGAACATATAATATATTAGTACTTTTATAATACTAAAGTAGAAGCTTATGTTTTGGGCTCGTTCTCAATTTAAAAATTAAAATATTTAGTAAATCCATTTTTTTATTTCCTTTGTGGGAGCACAAATTGAATTAATAAAACTTCTTGATAAAGGAGGAGAGATTATATAAATTATAACTTATAATAAATCTTTTTCGCATCCAAGTTATAAAATTGATTTAATAATATGAATATCTTATGAACTATGGGAGATCTTCCCTTACCTTGGGCACTTTGCAAAAAATCAACTATAGCTGATATAACTGATATGATACCTGGTGAAGACGGCAAGGTTGCTAACATAGTGTCACCAGGCTCTGCTCTAGCAAGTAGTATCATAGAAAACATTTCCTATCCCTGCAATTGTGCTGCCGGCAAGTATTTCATATTTTAAGCCTCTAACTGTTAGTATGTATTGTACTTATTCATAAACAAGTAACACATGTCACACTCTTACACTATGGAACAGATTAAACATGTTTTTTTACTATTCCTCATGAATTAAATACTCAAAAAAAAGCGCAATTTGTTTTATCACAAATTAAATACTCAAGCTAGTCAATTTTTTTATATATTTTTTTTTTTTTATTTATTTGATTTACTTTTTATGTTACATAATATGATAAATACATATTCATTTTATGTATTACACTACAATGTAAAGTAATATTGTGTTAAATACGGTGAAATGTTTTATAGCCAACTTGTGTGAAAGAAGAAATAAAATGACCAATGCCTGTAACAGTGGGATGAAGCATTTTTAGGCTTGTAATACTACAAATGAGCTACTTGTTTTAAATTGCTGTTCTTTTATAATGTTAATATCTGTCATTATTAAAATTGTTTCTAAATTTGAACTTAGATCATAATATTCAGTTGCTCTTAATAATTCAAGTTTTGATTATTCATTTTAAGTTTTATTATTATTTTCTAGTTGAATTATTTATTACTCTCTCTGGTTTATAATAATCAACTAAAATCCATAAAGACACAATCAACTACTACTGGGAGCTAGCATGGCTGTGTGGCTCAAATAATTTGTCAAATCCACTCGGCAATCAATGAATTGAGTGCGCCACGAGGTTGTAGGTTCGATTCCTCTCTACGATGCCCCAATTTATTACAGGGGCCTACTAATGATCACACTGTACTTATTTCAGCAGGGCATTGGCTAGTCAAATAAGGCAGATACAGGCCTAAATGGTTCCAACAGGTGGTCTGTCCTTGCCATCTAACTACTATCACTTACTACAAATGGAAATGGAATGTCAATTATTGAAGCATATATTAAAAAAGTTAGGTTTTGGCAAAAAGATTTAGATTTATAGAATGTGCCACTGACGTTGTTTCAGAATAATCATCCTTAGACATTTAATTTTTAATATTTTAACAATCGAATATAGTTCTAATTGATTTCTTTAATAGAATTGTCAGTTAATTTTTTGTTAAATGATATTAAGGAATAAACAATTATATTTTTCTATGTTGTGTCATATTTGTGTTGGTACGTGGCCCAAGTTGTTTTAGGAATTATTTTACTGTCACTGTAGCAACTATGTTTTGTGTAATCATAAATTATAATATTACTACAATGTACAAGTATATACAGGATGGACTGAACAAAGCACAACTTTGTGTTTTATATTTGTATTAATTATACCACTTGGATCATTAGCTGTTGGGTCAATTTCGAATACTTAGTCATTTATTTAGAATTGGATTTATTTATTATAAATGGTTTTATTCTGTTTCCTTTCATTGTTGTAAATCTTATTTCCTCCCTTACTTTATGTTGGAAGTAGGAATGTGCCATTATTGTTTTGATTTTTCTTCTCTCTTATTTGTTTTTTGTCACTTCTTAAAAACAAAAGTAAACAGACAGAAATTATA
The DNA here is from genome assembly GCA_951217055.1 of Gerris lacustris. Lineage (NCBI taxonomy): Eukaryota > Metazoa > Arthropoda > Insecta > Hemiptera > Gerridae > Gerris > Gerris lacustris. The sequence continues at coordinate 807,882 of OX578282.1, forward strand.
CACATTGGGGTTTATTAAAAAATTTAAGTTTTTTTTTATATTAGCAGAATATTCAAATATTTGGAGTAATATTCTCAAATTCAAGAGGTAGGCTCTCTGTGTATGGTTGGTTGTTATATAGCATGATTTAGAGTTGAGTGTTACACAGTAGTTATATAGAGCGGTACTTGGACATTGTAGTTACTATTATTTCCTCTAGCCATTTGTCAACTTAATGCTACAAATTGAGGATAGTCAGGAACGGTCAATATTAAAAATCAAAGTTTTGGGTTTTCTGACATTTTGGAAATAATTGTTACCTCCTTCAAGGTATACTACAAGGAATGGTCTTCATAAAACTTAATGTTAAAGTTATGACATCGTGTGACACACCTCTACAAAGAACATCAAAACTTAACAGCACTCACATTGTCACATATATCTCTGTTACAATTTATGATGGGCTCTAAATATTTGCTTAAATTTACAAAAATAATTTGAATTAAATTCATTTATTTTTTTTTAATGAAATAAATGAACCAAATCAATGTATCTCCTTAATGTGATAATAAATAGAAATTTGGAATAGTGAGGATTGGTCAAAAGTAAAAATAAAACTTTTGTATTTACTGACATTTCAGAAAAATGGATTTCCTTTATTAGGATTTACCATTATTGTATTACAAGATACAATATATTTTTCAATTTTAGTGCAGTACAAGAATTTATGAAAACCCACGGGTGTATTTGACCTTTGTAGTCCGACACCCAAAAAAAAAAAAAATAAATAAATAAGAATTTATGATACTTTTATTATTCAAGTACCTTGAAGAAATAAATACTTTTTTTAAATTTGGGTAAATTTAAAACTTGTATTTTTATTTTCGACCAATTCCGGCTATACTCAATTTGAATATCCACATAGTTAGCAATGATAAAGAATAGTGAAATAAGTAATAAAGACCAAAAAAAAGAGTATTTATAAGTAGAAAATAAGAAAATTTAAAATAAAAATAGAAACAACTTTACACAATGGAAACTAGGACTTTGTGTTGCTCTTAACTCTGCAGTTTATTATCATTTGGAGAAGAGTTTATAATGTGAGTCAACTTAATTAGATAATTCAAAATTAAATTTATACAGATATAGTTGATGAAATTAGTCAAATGCAATCAGTTCTATATAGTTTTAATTTACTTGTATATTTTTTAAAAAAAGGAAAAGAAAATTTGTTAAATTATTAGTTTTGGAATAGCTGCTTTAGTTAATTATAACAAACTGATGTAATGATAATAGAGAATTGAATAGAAAAATATATGAGACGGTGTGTCACAAACCTGTTACAATCAGTTTATAAATAACTAATGCACCTAATAGTATATTGGTTTATTTGTCAATTAGAAAAAATAAACTTTAATAAATGAAAAATAATAATAAATATTTAAAATTAAATTTTGAAAGCACATTAGACAATTAATTGTACATGGATTGATATATTAATGGAATTAATCGTTAAAATTTGGCCCACATAATTTTTATTTGATTAATAAATTTGAAAATAATTAATATTAAATTTAATTAATTCTAACTCTACTAGTATAATTAATTAGCTTATGTATAATTTGTCTAAATGTAAAGATTGTAGTTATGAGAAATAGAAAATTTTATTTATATAATTTACAAAAATAAAAAATGAAGTATATAAATTTAATGAAAATTTAAGGACTCGAAGTAAAGCACATGTATTAAAAATTTTAAATAAATATTGAAAAAAATAATTATTAACAAGGTTAATCTGCAGAACAGAGGACATTTATAAAATATGATCAGTTCTGTACACAGGAGAAATTATATTAGATAAAGCAATGAGAGCCACAAGTATGGGCAGTGTTAAACACACCACTCATGCATTCCTGGCTAGACACACGGATCAAAATAAGTGGTAGCTAAAGTATTAAATTCGATTGTAATGGGTAAATTTTCTACACTGGTGATGTCAAGGATTTTTAAGCCTTGTCCACTTGTCAAAATCAAAGTTCCCTTTGCTTGACAATTCGTGGGGCTGTGTCATACTTTATTAACCCTTAATTTCGTGTCGATACATTCGCCAGCAATGCATTGTTGTCTTGTGGTTTAGTATTTTAGCTTTATAAATAATAGGTTTGTTTCAACCACACTTCAAACTAGTTTGAAACTGTCCGACACAGGCGCATTAGGAACAGGGCGTTCCAACGAAGCCCAAATTCAAACTCTGACTGTTAATCGACTGTTCCAACCACACTCTGATTGAATCACGGATTGGTTTGGTACCAGTCAGAGCAGTCAGCGATCGGCGGCAGGGGCTAGTAGTTTGAGATTGAGTTTGGGTGAACAGAAACGTAACCTTCCGCTTCATTGTTTTTGTTTTGATTTCGCTCGCCTATTATTCTACTTTCTTGCGATTCAACTTTTCTTTTTAAAATGTTTTTGCACGAATGCGATGATGAATTTTTGTGCATATAGTGACATTTTCTAGATATTTAAAAAAAAATTGGACCTATTTTCCAAGATGGACTTTTGATACTTATTCCATTTTCAAACAAATATCGAAAGAATCCAATTTATTTCCGCAATATTTCTTTCGTTAACAGTTAACTGGACTAAGATTAATATTTGTTTTTTAAACAAAAGAGCATTTAGGATTATATCAATAAAAATACGTGTGTGCCGTGAGTCTGCTAAAACTGGTTCAGCACAGTAAGCCTGAAAATAGTGAATTTCGTAAATCGAAATGAAATCGTGAATTCATTGTGTTTTCGTCTTATCCTCTATGAGTATGTAGATTTTACTTCCAACTTTCGAGCTTAATTAGCATTAGAAAATGAAATGTTTGTGGTTTGGCCCCCCTTGTTGTACGAGCCCCTTGGCGGCCGCCTTGGCCTAAATCAGGCCCTTATTTAAACGACTGGTACTTATCTTCATCGACTATTGACTCGTCCATCATCCATATCTTTAATATTAATAAGTTCAGGTATTTTTGATAGCACTGGAACGCAAAATCACATAAACAATCAACTCAAAAAGTTGTTCTGATAACAGTGCTAAAACCTACCACAGCAAACAGTTTGGTTCGAGTTAAGAGCGTTCCAACAAAACGGAATCACCAATCAATTCCCAACTGAGTAATGATCACACATGCGCATTACGTCAATCTCGGACTAATTCGAAACTGATTTGGAACTGGTGGTTGGAACAAACCTAATAATTGCTTTAACTTCGACTCCTTTGTCTAAAGAAGTGAGTTTATAAAAGTGTTAATATCGTTGTCTTAACAGTTTATTAGACTAAGGCATATTATCACTTAAAACACCGTCTGTTCTGCAGATTTACCGATAACACTGAAGACTTACTGAAGCACTAAATTATTTAAAATTTGAATCAGTTTGTTCGATTTATTTGTTATTACATTTTTAACAATTATTATTATATTAATATCATTTATTGTGATGAGTGTTAGTTTTAAAATTGTTCAATTTTTTTATATTTTTTTTATTGTATAATTTGATTTAAGAAAAACAATGTATTAATGCTGGTGCTAAATTTGTTTTATTAATAAAATAAAATTTAATTTTTTATATTATTTATATTTAAATTTGTGAAAATAAAGTAAAACTAATATTTACGCTATTGAAATGATTTATTGTACTGAAATAAATATTAAAGGAACTTATAGGGCACAGAAAGTAAGTTTGAAATAATCTTACAACTTATTATTTTTCTTAAAACAATTTAATTTTTTTTTTTTTAATTTAGTTTTAGTTGTTATAATATAATAACAAAAAGCTAAAATAATTTATAATAAGTACATTCCGGATCCATGCGAGATATTTGTATATCTATTTTTAGGATCCTCTGGCAAAACTGACGACCCTTATAATTTTGTGTGTTTTATCTGTTTGAAGATCGTCACCTGATCTCCGAAATTATCCAACATAAAAATTTGAAACTTTTCAGTTGTGTTATATGTAATAACCTAAACACAGGAAAAATATAAGGGAACCCCAAACTATGCCTTATTTATATGGATACTTTTGTATGCAAACTATACCGTTGGTTATATTCCAAAACAAATTATTATTCATTAGTTTCCCCACTTGCGTTTTAAAAGTTTATTAAAATTGTTATATTTAATGATGTAAGTTCCTTTAAAGTAAAATGATGGAAAGAATATATTGAAAAGTATCAACTATTTGATAAGTTAACCAATAGCAGCTCTCCAATTCTCTAGGTGAAATAGCGTTGGTCTAATCTAAACTAACATTTTATTTGTAAAGTACTTTTAATAAACAATAGTGTGGTATAATTTATATGCCGTTTATTTTTGTTGAAAAAGGGCTTTGGATAGCAATTTAACCAGCTATTAAAATTTACTAAATATATATTTACAAATAATCTATTCTAAATGATGCTAAATATATATAAATATAAAACTAAATAATAAGCTTAACGCTGATTAATTAATGAAATTAATTATATTGTTCTGAAAGTGTAATTAATTAAATACTATATGTGTACAGTGAGATTTGTACAGCTTTTCGTCAGTTATTTTTGATATCCTAAGCTTTATTTGTTATTCTATAAAAAATTAACCAGCTAAAAAAAAAAAAAAGACAGAAAATTATATTTATTGAAGAATTGTATTTATTATTTATTTTTTATGGAACTGAAATTATAATAATTTGAAACAAAAAAAAAATATTAAGAAATATATTATTGAAATTGTCAATTTTATTTTGTTTGTTTTAATTTTATTCCTTATTTTGTCGCACCTTAGTATCAACATATTTGAGCTGCATTGTGTATAGAAGTGGTAATATTTATTAGTGTTAAGGGGCCCATACACAGTGTGATGTTTTACAACTGACTTAAACAACTTCTTCATAATAAACTAAACAAGTTTCATAAACAATTTAAAATTGTTCAACTTGGTTGTACAACAGATTTCTCCGTGTATGGGGGCCTTAAACAAATGTTTGATTTATTGATAGTATGAGTGATAAGCCGCAGGACCCTATTACTTACCCTGAGTCCATATTCATATCAAATCCGCATATCATGTTCTGAATCCATATTTCATGATCTGTGTGAAAAACAGAATTTGGACCTGTATCAAATCCGAAATGTATGCATCATGATCTGGATCTTTTCAGTTTTGCAACCTAAGTCCTGTATCTTTGGTATTGGCTTGTGTACAGTGAACACTGGCGAGTCTGTGCTACATTTATATTGAAAGGGAGTCAGGAAGGTTGTGGATGAAAAGTATTTTTATTAAGCTTCGCTTCATTCAGCTCTTATATTCACACTTTGCATTTGGTTGGACACATGCTCCTCCTGAACGTCTGAACCGATCCGCACAAAATTTCGGCACGGTCTTAGAGACCAACCACAGGAAGGTATAAATCTGAAATGGTCCTAATTGGTACGCAGGGATACGGAGTACAAAAGTTAAAATAGTATATGCCCTTCATGATGCATTTCATTGGAAAGCTCTTTAAGAGTACAGTTATTGTTCACAGTTGTTGTTGTTATGTTCACTTTTGTCATATTTTCATTTAAGATGGGGGTAAAATAGAAAAACAGGAAAGAATGTTCTTGTATTTTTTCTTCTTGTATTTTTTTGAACCCTTTTTTTTCCAATTTTGAACGCTGAATGTTAAAGGAAAGAATGTTTTTTAATTAAAAATTAGAAATATTACTAATTTTGATCCGATTTCAGTTGTTTATAAATAAAAATGTTCATTGTTTAAGATTTAAATGCACGCTCAGCTCAATATTGCAAGCAGACAACTGCATTGCACACCTTGTATAAAATCTGAAGACAGACTAATGATGGAGTTGAAATGTTATTTCAAAATTTTAAATTCCATTCAGTAAGTGGACAAAACAAAAATGTTACTTGTGTCTCCCACTGAATTTGAATACCTATTATTATTATTATTGATTGGAGGGAAAATTAAGAAGCCTGATACAATATTTAGACACAAACATGATGCAGGGCTTAACCTCAGAAATATACAAGCCTGCCCGAATAATTGAGTCATTAGATCTAGTAGTGTCGGGTGTGCCATGTTTGGCGTAATACTGCCCTGCTTTGCATCTTAATTCGTGCAGTTTTGTATAGTTATGTGCGCCCGGGTTTAGAAAAGCAATCCCCACAGTACAAGAAAGATTGACATATCACTTTGTGCATCTTGACTACTCAAGATGCCTTGCTAACTGTATCTTTCAGAGATATCCCGTATCCTTTCTGAGTATCCAACTTTGATGTGACGGGCCAATGGAGGCTACATCATTTTGATTGACAAGGAGTTTTGATCCTGCTGGAGTCCAAAGCAAGAGAAAATTACCCCATATTTATTGATGTGTACTGATCTTGTTCATTTGTGACAGCCTAATTTTTACTGCATAATACGCTCTATACATATAAGACGCTATTTACATAAGACTTAAGTTTAGCTGTTCCAGATAGTTCTAAAGCATTAAACCCATCTATCAGGAAAATCCATCCCATGGCTCATGAATAAATTAATATCGATAACTTTATGGATATCAACCCTCAATGAAATAGAATTTTATGGTAGCGAGAAAAAAAAAATGTATAGTTACAGGCGTTTTGAAAAATATATTTCCTCCTTCAAGGTATAATATAAGAATTAATAATTACTTATTAACAATTATTAATAATGACTTATTAAAGAAAAAGACGTTTATAATTTTTTTTTTAAAAAAGTGGTGTTTTATTTACATATACATATTTAGTTTATGTTTGTTTCAACCAGCTGAGAACCGTCGCATGCACAATGAGTAAAAGCCAACAGGTTTTATTTACTGTGCATGCATCGTGGACATTGGGAAGGCCGTGACGATCCAACTGACTCCTCCTAGCTCTGTTAGGACAAACCTTTTACAATTTACATCAAATGAGTGCGTTTTTATAATTATTTATAAATGAATATACTTTTTTTTTACATATTTACATGGTAAAAGGCAAAATTATTACAATATTTATGTATTAATATACTAAAAAAAATACTGAAAAAAATATACATATATAGTCAGTTAAAATAAATTACAATCAAGAAGTTCATTTATTTTAAAATTCTTAAAATTATAAATAATAATTAAATTTAACATTTTTGCTTTTAATAAAAGTTTTTACACTCATCGGTGAAAAACTGCATTAAAAAATTGTAATTCTTTATAAACAATTACGTATACTTTTAGTTGTGCTGTAGATGTTGTTTACATTATATTTGCTCTAAGATCGCACTATAATCAACATTTGGAACATGTTTGGCAGATCAAGGAACGCAGCTTTGCTAATTCGCTGAGTTGAAAGTTTTTAATCTATTTCAAAGATGGCAGAACACAGCTCCGCTTATTTGCATTTGTTCCTTATTTCATATCAAATCAGTTTGTTTATAAATTTATAGTTTGTTTTTTTTATTTAGAGAGAAAATAAAACTTATAAAATAGTTTTAACTAATAATTATGTATAATATTTATACATAATTACAGTAAATTTGTATCAATTATTATTAAATTGTATCACTAATGAAAGACAAAGGTATTATAATTAATTATATGCCTAATACTTAATAATTAATTAATTATATTATAATTTACTTATCATTAAATTTTTGAGGGCGCTTTTAAATTTGTTTATACCAAATTAGGTGAGTTTATTGACAGATTAAGTAATAATCATTTAATACTGATTTGAAACAATAAATCATTTGATTTGACCAATCAGGTCATTGCATTTGTTTCATGAGAAGTTAGAACTGCAGTTATATCTAACCATGAGTCTACTATGATGGCACTTCTTTTCTTCTTAAAGAAGATGTATGAAATGTTCATCTTTAGACTGTTACTCCCCTTATAAAAACAGAAGAGTGATATTCCTTTGTCCCAAAGTATATTGGACTAAACATCCCATTGTCTTAATAGTTATTAATAGTCAGTCATTTATATTCTAAAAAAAGTAGGGGAGTAACAATCTAAAGAAGTACTATTACGATTATACAGTTGAGAATATTTAAATTTCACCATCATTATTGGATATTTACGCAGAGTGGTCAACAACGATAATGTTACATAATATTTGTTGCTATTTTGACGACTAAAAAAATGCTTAAACTTTAAGAATTTACTTTATTTTCATTTTTAATATGAGTGAACTTAATTTCTAATAGTACATTGTATTTAATTCAATACTTTCATAAGTTAATTAATTAATTTACATTGGGTTTAATTATAAAAAAAAAGAAGGTGATTTAAATTAAGAAATGTATAATCTTAAAAACTCAAACAAAACTATAATACGAATAAATTAAACATCTAAACATAGATTGGTAAACACGACTAAGTGAGTTTAAAAATAGAAGTTTATCATGTTGGTAAAAACAAGAAATAAAGTAATAATCAATTAGTAAACAAATAATTTGAAAATTAAAATAACCAGGGTTGAAACAAGAGAGACAAATAATAACCTAAAATCTGAACACATTTCAATTTTTTTTTATAAATCTAAAATCTGCGTTTGTTTTAAGTTTATAAGGGGTTTTAGGTTCAAATCCCGATATATTTGAAAAACCGGGCTAATTAAATGCAAACGTAAAATTATTCTTTAAAAGGTAAAATATTAATGTGGAAGAGAGATACAATAATATTAATAATAATAATTAGTTTAATTTTGGCACGAATTGCCAATAATCTCAATCTCATTTAAAAATAAACAGTTTGTGTATGCTGGCAGTGCTGTGCTCACTGTGTGCTCGCTGTGTGCTGGGCAGCACACAGCGAGGGTCCGTAGGCAACACTGTATTGTTTAGAGGAGTTTAAAATGCTGAAAAGCCTACTTTGAACTATCCTATGGGTCAGATATTCTCAAAATACATAAACAAACTTATGATAAAGTATTTTTTTCCAGTGAACCAGACTATATAAACATGTAAATACATCGAAAAGAGCATAATTATAAAAAAAAGTATTTTGTCAATAAAAAAGGAAAAAAAAAACTTTCGAAATTTCCAAAAAGTGTCTTTACTTGCGGTTGAAGAATTTTCAGGAATTTTTTCAGATTTTTTGTACTTTACATAAGCGAGATAGAAGGGGGGGGGACACTTTTCATACCAATTTCAAACTCGCCTACACTCGCCCCATCAAAGATTATAAAAAAAAATTTACATATTTTTGTAATCTGTAATCAGCTCGACTACCCTTTCATATGATACCCCACACGTTCACCAAAAAATTTAATTTTAATTTTAACCCTTATTTTGGGAAGGTACTATACACATATATGCCAAATTTCAAAGTGATCGAACAAAAGGTGTAGCCGTGAGAGCAGGCGACAGACGGACGGACGGACAGACAGACACACACAGAAAAATATAAGGGTCATTGGTTTTTCCTACGGACTCTAAAAAGGGATAAGTAATTTATTTACTTATTCGTAATTAAAATGTATTAAAACTATATAATTTTTAACTGAGGTATTAAAAAGAAGTAAATAAATAAAAGAATACTGCTAAAGGTATTCAGGCTTAATGGTAACAAAATATATACAAAATTATTTTACATTATGATTATACTTTGTTCATATTAACAATTATTTGTTATTATTATTATAATAATAATAATAATAATTCAGTAATCTACAGTTAGATTATCTAAAGTTTTGACTTTTGACAGCGCGGGAAAATCCTTGGGGAGCCAATGAGAAGTCAGGATTTTGAATTCTAGAAGGTCGGGCCAACTAGGCAAACAAAAATGTCACCGGCCCCACCCCTCCTACAGGCTTAGTGGCTTTTTATTTTTTTCATCATTTAGGTTGGCCAATCTGAGTGTCAAAAGTCAAAACTTTAGATAATCTGACTGTATTTTTTATATATAAAAAATAAATATAAAGAAAAAGTATTTTATAAACAATAATTGTTTAAAAAAAAACATAGATTTATAATATTATACACAAAGAAATAATACAAATAAATAAAAAATTCTGGTAGTGTTTCACAAGTCTTGATTAGATACAATAAGTATATTTATAAATGCCATTACCAAATAGGTAATAAATAGCAACAATTAGGTACAATACATAAACATACATAAAACTATACCTACCTAATTAACCTATCTTGAAATTTGTGTAAATGCGTTTTTAGGTTCGGCCATCAAAGTAAAATAAAAAAACCCTTGTAAATATACCCTTGTTTCTTTTTACAAACAAAAAAATGTGTTAGTTACAATAATTTACAATTTTTTATGAGATGATTGTTATCAGTTCTTTTACAACCATTGGCATACTGTACAAGTGTCAAGTTATTACATTATTATTTGGTTAGTAAGCGTGTCATACACGAGACACTGGTAAAGTTTGAGATTTACCTGAAGTAAAGAGTCGTTTCCAGGAACGCACGGTCTTCCCTGACCAGACCCACATACCTGACGACACTCCCAGCACCAAGGTCAGGAACACTCGCAGAAGATTCACTTCCACGTTACGAGAGTGGGAGTGAGGCGAACAGTCCACTGTCAGGCAGAGGATGGACGAACGCGGAGATACGTAAGTTTCGTAAAGCGAGCACAACAACGCGCCTAAAGACGGAAATAAGTACATGGCTGTGAATACAGCCAGACGTGTCATCAGGCGTTCCAACTTGGAAGTGCTTCCACCTGATTTGAGAACTTCACTTCTGACTCGGATCAGAGCCGTCGACGTCAGACCGGACATGACGGCCGATACGAGCAGTAGAGCCGAATGAGGTACGATGACGGGGAAAAGAGAGGAACTGGGGGCGACTTCGCACAGCCCTGTCAGTTCATGACCTGAGACTTGGTGTAACGTCAGAGAAAGTAAAGCGGCCACACCTGGTACGGCCCAAGCGCAGACGTGAAAATAAGTGGAGACGTTGTAAAGGGCTTCCGAACTCCACTTCTTAGCCGCGGACAAGTACCACGAAGTCGCTAAAACCACCCACCAGATGGAAGCGGAAAGAGAACAGTAGTAGTGCACTAGGAAAGCGACGGTGCAAGGTGCGGATTCCAACGCGTCCGTAGCCAAGTAGGACGTGTAACCTTCCGAGTGAGGGACGCAGGCCAACCAAGGTCCAAGAAGACCTCTTACGATGTAGACTAGACTGACGGCGCCGTAACACAGAGATAAGAACACGACAGGTCTTTCCGGATAACGGAATCTTTTAGGTTCGACCCAAAACGTCATGAGGGTGAACGTAGTGGAAACCAACGACAGATAAGCCCAACCGGTGAACCATCTTTCGGCCAGGATCTTGTCTTGGTGGGTGAAGTAAGCGTGACGCCCGCATATAGGGCTGCACCCCGGAGGTTCTCTCGTCTGAGTGAAGTCCACAGGACAGTGGGGTTGGGTAGGTAGAGGAGGGGGCACCGTGTCGGGGAACCTGATACAGAGTCCATCCTCGGGGAACAGACTGCAGTCGAGACGTTGATGATCATGAAGGATACGGTGGTCGGCCAGTCTGAGCTGCGGAGGTGCTGAGGACAGACAGTCGTTACGTACCTGGTCGCAGAGAGAGCGACACGGTGGTATAGCTCCGACGACGTGCTCGGAGCACAGGGGAGCGACCACCGAGCACACTAAGAACTTGACGTAACGTGAGCAGTTGCTTTCGATGACCGGCATCAAGCTTTCAACCTGCAACACAACAAATAAAACAAACAATATAATCATACTGTGTAACAAAGTCACCTGCAATCACTGGAAAAACACACGACACGTGGGTAGCTTTATTTAACCCGATAAATTGAATTTTCACGATATTAAAATATTTTCTCTTTATATTATACTGCGTGTATGAGAAAGTAAAGGCATAAAAAATCTCCATTCTTGACGGGATTTGAACAGGCTGTGTAACATCAAAAAATTCGGGACACAACCGATTTGTTTCAATAAGTTGCGGAAACAGTCAAAAAGCCTCACACACGGTCAACATAATGTTTGGGCAAACATTTTGTCAGTGTTAGGGAGCCTTTTATTACAAATATATGTTTTATTGGCAGTGGATTTTATTTTTAGTGAGAAAGGTAATAGTCCAGTGACTACTTCTTTCAGCTGCTATATTTAGTAAAAAATCTAATATAATGAAGTGATACAATAATGATAATAATAATAGTAGATATGAGAAAATCTATATCTATAAGATAATAGATATGGAACCAGACTTTTCTCCACATTTTTCAACTTACATGGTTAAATTAGTATTTTTAAAATGGATAACGAAATATAATTGTTTTAATCAAAATACATGTGTCAGACAAAAATTTACGTATTATATGTAAAAACATTTTTATGAATTTGTTTACTATTAGGGTAATTAAATGTGCTTCAAATATTTGAGGAGATTCAAGGGAAGATTAATAACGTTAAATTCACCAAAAACAAATATTGGGGCCATCACAATACTTTCTCCCTATAATAAATAATAACTACGTACAAAGTAATCAATTGAATATTTTTGGGTTCGGGGTGTGAAGGAAGAAGGGTGAAGCGGAGGAGTGAGGAGGGTTTGACGTGGTGGGATGACGTGTAGAGTAGATCTGGACAAGGCTGGTAGCAGGGATACAGCAAGCTGGAGGAGCTCGCTCTAGCAGCCCCGCTACGGCAGTACTGTTCTCTATAGAGCGGTGTAGCACGGAGCTACCTCCTGTTAACTCCTAGTCTCCTCTTACACTCTGAGGCCAAGGACTCTGCAACCTTTAGAGGTGAAGCACCCGGGCGGGGGTCTCTAGGCCGTTCATCCCATCAAGATTAAGGACACTCCACCAGCTTATTCCATCTGTTTTTTCAACAGTTTAGCGCTAAGTTCGCTTCCTTCTCACTCGATAAAACCATAATAGACAAGTTTACTGTTTACTCCATAATATAGAAACAAACCAGGATAATAGATCCCACCAGCATTTATTATTTATTTATCCTTTAGAGAAAGGAACTCTTTAAACACAGCTTTTTTTTAATAGCTCTTTTATACTTTTTCATAATATATAATATAGAGAGAATGTATTGGGAGGGCACAAACAGTCTATTTTGATGAAAAGGTCCCCTGAGTCCAAAAATGTTGTTTTTTTTAAACAAATATCCTTAACCTACGCAGACGCGTAAATTCTCTACTGGGCTGATTTCAATGAAATATGGCATACTTATACTTGTTCAGAGAAATCACATCCCGAGACGAATTCGGATAAAACATTTCTCAAATCTCAAGTGCTGATCATAATATCAACCTAACCATGTAATCGTTGTCCAAAGAAAAATCTTCTTCTAAAAGCTATATTTGAAATGTTTTATTGGTCAGGTTCACTTCCCCGTCGGAAAGGAATTATTTTTATGGTATTTTTTTCCTAAAATATTGAAGGATAATTTAATAAATTCCAAATAATAATTTGCAGAGGTAAATCTATGTATTTAAATTAAAGTTTTGTCTGTACATTGATGAGAATTGCACATGTCTTTTTCATTTGAAACATTATGAAAACCCAATCTGGCCATAACCATTTTCATGTGAGTCTGTCGCCTCCGGTCTAACTTTATACACCGCAAAACTGGCAGAACGAAATCGATTAATGTTTACGCAGCGGTGTGCGCCACCTGTAACCTATGGTTCATAATTGTAGGCTTGCTTTCAAACAAATTTTAGTAGAACTTTAGATAAACATATTATAAAAAACAAAGCTTTAAAATGTTTCATAGCAATGGTGGTTATTGATTTTTGGACATGGAAACAGAATGCTTTTACAAACACACTTAATTATCAGATGGTTTGTTTATTTTTGCACAGATAATATGGTCTTATGTATACTGGCTATTTCATCTTACTACTATTCTATTCTACTTACTATTTCATGTTTATTTTATTTAAAAAAAAAAAAAATCTGAACTAATATAATAGCATTTACTTTGCTTTTTTATTTTACTCAAAAAGTAGGAAAGCTCCATTATTGTAGGATATGCTTTTAGGTTTTTTATCATTTTATTTGAGAGAATTAATTCAATCTTGATTAGAAAATGGTTATCAAAATAATTAAATACAATAACTATACAGGCATTTCATCGAGGCTTCAGGACTAATCACATTATTATTATTAGGTAATGAATCATCTTCTCTCACAATTACTGCGGCGTAATACAAATAGAAGAAGTATTTGAAATTGTAAAAGAAAGAAAAAAATAAATAAAATTATATTAACGTTAGAACGAAGTAAAAAAACAAGTTTCAAGCCTCATTTTGATTAATCGCGTCCAGATCAGTAGATCTAGCTTGAGATGTCGGAACCTTTCCCACAACGAAATTACCTTAATTAAGACCCCAGTTTAGACCTAATAGGATTAAAAGCTATAGAGAAGAAAAAAAAATTAAATAAAGACCTACGTAATCCAACCACAAAGTAACCCTAAAATTATTTTTAAAAAAAAGAAAAAAATGGGAAATTAAAAAAATAAATGTCTTATTATGGAAACCCTGATCTTCTTAAATACAGGTGTATTTTTTCTAAAAAAACAAAACAAAAAAACAGGAAGATAAAAATATATGATGGAGGAAGAATGTCCGAAGTTGAAAGTAAATGCTCGTGTGGAGTGTCCAAGTGTTGGAGGTGGTTATACAGCCGAAATTATGTTGATTAGAACTGAGCTCTTATTCAAAACCATTCAAACCACGCCTCCTTTAAAGAAATAATAATATGAGAAGCTAATAAACACTACGAATAGAAGCACTACTCGGAGAATAGCGGAGAAACGGCCAACTAATATAAAGCTTTTTATTAAAGAAGCAACAGGTATCTCCGTTTTAAATATCCATCTCTTTTTTTTTCGAATATTTAGTTTTCAAACTCCCGACATTTTTTATTTTTCCCAAAAAACGATTAGAAAAAAATGTTAATTTGAAATTCTTGAGCAGTTTATTATTATTAGTGATATTAAGCGGTTCTTCCTTATATGAGAGGATCGCATTTCATTCTTCTTCTTTTTCGTGATTTATAACCGTATTTTGAAGGTGGGTTTATTTTATAATGGGTTTCAGATTAACACTAATAACTAATAAAACGAATTAACATTTTAATAAGAAGAGATTATGAGAAATTCTTTAAAAAAGGATTTATGGGTTGTTTTTCAAACTGAGCACAAAACAAGCGGCTGAAATAATAAATAATTTCGTCTTCAACATCCGTTTATCGTAGATTTAACAAAATGCTTCGCTACATTTGATCTTATTCCACTTATGTAAGGTTGCTGTTAGGTGATGCGAAGTATGTATTCTAAATTAAAACCAAAAATAATTTGTACATCAAATCAATGTAGAACAAACTGGTCAAGTGTGTGCTAGTCAGCACACAGTGAGGGTCCGTAGGCAACACAGGATTGTTTAAGTAGTACCTATTGATGTAGCTTTTTAAAATGCTAAAAAGCTTACTTTGAACTATCCTATCACACATGGGACTTGGGTCTGATATTCTCAAAACACATAAACAAACTTCTGATAAAGAATTGATTGCCACTGAACCGGACTATAAACATATAAATACTTGAATATTCAAAAGAGCATAGTTATAAAAAAAAAAAAAAAAAAAAATATGTGTGAGGCTCTCACGCATTAGAAGTGAAACTTAAGTTTTAGAATGCATTGCTCTCCTTCATTTGTTGACGAATTTATTACATACTTCAGGATTATGGAATGTTTATGGGAAATTTAATTGAAATTTATAAGTTTGTTTTAGCTAAAAAAATTTGAAATACTCGATTAAATATATTTTTAACGTGGAAACGCAATGAAACTACTCGACAGGCCTTACTTCAACCTGTTCATAGTTCATTTTTGACATTTGTCAGGAGGTGGGGGACATGTTTTTCAAACAAAATATCCGTCGTATTAAAAATTACTTAAACAACTGTCTTTTGTTTATTGACAAAAACTAACTATAAGATTATTTGGTTGACTTGTATTTTTTAGTTGTTTATAACCTTTTAGTTGTTTATAATCTTTTAGTTTGTTAATAACCTTTTAGTTGTTTATAACCTTTTAGTTGTTTATAACCTTTTAGTTGTTTATAACCTTTTAGTTGTTTATAACCTTTTAGTTTTTTATAACCTTTTAGTTGTTTATAACCTTTTAGTTTTTTATAACCATTTAAATGAATGAGAAAATTAATAAAATAAATTTTTATTAATCAATGAGGTACACCCTTCTAAATTTCATGAGAGAATCTACAGATGGTTGTTGAGGTGTAAATTATGAATGAAAAACACTAATTCATTATGCGAGACGTTTCGACCCTTCAATTAAGGTCATCTTCAGTCGTTTATTTGAAAATCTACAATAAAAATCACAATAATTATAAACAATTCCTTCGTTAATATAATTAATTACACTTCACTACTTGACTTAAATTAAGTATCCGATTAAAATTCCTTAATAACAAATTTAAAATACTTACAGTGTCATAGATGTTGGTATTTATCATATAAAATAGTTTCTAACTCCATAGGAGAGGGTCATTTAAAAATCTAAATTTAAAATAAAATAAAAAGACTTCTACCAACTTGAAAAAATCACTAGTTCATTACAGAATGATATATAAAAATTTAACAAAAATTAACAAGTGTAACATTAATTAAACAAAATTTAAAATATTTTTGAACATAAGTATGGACTTCCTGCTACATATTAGAAATACGAATATAAATATCTATAAGATTTATATATTAAAATTTACTCACAATTTATCACCGAGAAGATTAATTCTACAAATGGGTAATAATTATATATAAAAATTCAGTGGTTAGACCTGACTAATATTAAAAAGGTTTTTACTCTAATATGTCATTACCCAGTACTGTATAAAAAACTATTAAAACTAATCTATAATAATTAAAAATGGGAAAAATACGAATTAAATTAAAGCTAATTTGATACTCTACTAGTAGGGGGGTATCTAGGAGAGGACTGTGTAACTATTCCTCAATCTTACTAATAATTTACTGCTATCTATTTTTACTCTGATTTTTTAAAGAATGTGTATACTTAAAATATACCAATATAAAACTAAATTATATAAATATTTAACAGCCAAAACATATATATCTTAAATTAATCTACAATTACTGAAAATGAATAGTCTAACCTATGGATGTTACAGTAAAACTTGGAAGTTATGTTTTTTTTTTTTTTTTTTTTTTTTTTTTTTTTTTTTTTTTTTTTTTTTTAACACTATTAATTATAAAACATAAATTACTAGATAAATAAATCATTAAATAAATAATTACATAAATAAAAATTAATAATTAATAATAAAAATAAAAAATATGTATATAAAAATAATTAGGATAACAGAAAGTTGGGTTCTAAAACAAAATGAACTACTTATTTACTTTTAAAATTTTTGAAAATGGCATTGTAATTTTTATTAATATTACCCGCGTCCGTTTTATGATTAACTGTGTTATTATTTTTCAGTATGTGGAAAGCTTCTAAAATCCTCCTTTTTTTAGTATTCTTTTCATAACCTAGAATTTGGGTATTATCAAACGAAAATTTATGTCCAGTGTTAAAATTATGAAGGGACAATGCCGTCCTCGTGCTTTTATTCTTTATGTCATTAGTATGTTGGTATAATCTATTTTTTAATTGTAGAGAAGTTTCCCCAATATATGATTTCTTGCAATCATTGCAATCTATTTTATAAATTAAACCAGATCTATTGTCTTTGTTAATTCCATCTTTCATATTATTATAAAAATTGGTCATTTTATCTATTGGTTTATAAGCGACTTGGACCTGTTCACAATCATTATGTTTCATGATGCTTTGTATTTTTTCCGAAACTCCTTTTATATAAGTGAGGCTGGTGAAAAACTTAACCTCTTTGTTAGGTGCTTTTGAATTATCCGAGTTTAAATTATTAAGTTTATTAATCTGTTTGTACCATAGAGATTTTACCACTTTATAAGGGTATAGATTTTCTATTAGTTTATTAAAGATTATTGCTTTAATTTCTTGTAAATATTCCTTATCAGTGACTTTAATAGCTCTTAACATCATATTGGACGCAGTATTGATTAAGATATGGTAGGGGTGATTTGAAATATAATTTAAAATCCTGTTACTTTTTATTTCCTTCTTGTACCATTTTGTGGATAGAACGCCATTGTCTTTCCTAATAATCGTTAAATCAAGATAATTTAAATTGTTATTGCTTTCAATTTCACATGTGAATTTAATTTTACTATGTATACTGTTAAAACACTCTATAGTAGAATTGAGATTATCTTTTTTTATAATAAGGACTAAATCATCTATGTATTTATATAATATTTTTGGTTTTGTTTCTAATTTATCAATTGCTTTATTAATTAAATTGTTTAGTGTAGTCCCACTGAGATCCACTGAATTGATTGTAGACATAGAAACCTTACTAAATAACTTAGACTCCCCTGATAATCACAAAAATTTCCTCAGAAACAATTTTATACATTCAATCACTAATTTCCAAAAAACTAATCAATCCAAAATAAAAAATAACGTATTAATTACACAAATCACACGAGACTCAAAATTATTAAAATCATTTATAAAAAACAACCCAAAAATAATCATATTAAAAACTGATAAAACTAATAAAACAGTTATATTGAATAAGTCTGATTATGAAACAAAAATGGATCTACTATTACAAGATAATACTACCTACAGAAAAATGAGAACTAATCCTCTTAATAATATAAAAAAAGAATATGCCAAACTAATCAATAAATTAGTTAAATTTAAATTCATTAGTGCACAAGAAAAAACAAAATTGAACATAGATAACAGTAACTTGCCTAGAATCCATGGATTACTTAAAACACATAAAGATAATCACCCTCTACGCCCCATCATAGATGGAAGAAATTCCCCAATGGAGAAATTAACGGCAATGTTGAATCCTACTCTTGATTATTTAAATAATAGTAATCCCTTTGATATTAAAAATGCTGAAGATTTAAAAAATAAATTAAAAAATATCACTATCGAAGAGGATGAAGTACTAATCTCATTAGATGTGACGTCACTTTTCACTAGTATCCCTCTTGAAGAAACATTTAAACTTATAAACCAAAATTGGGATAATATTGAACCACATACAGGTATTAAAAGTAAACAACTCTATCTAGATACGATAAAATTTTGTTGCACCAATAGTTACTTTACATATAATAACGTAGTGTATAGACAGATTAATGGAGTGTCAATGGGGGGGAATATTTCCGTGAATCTCAGTGGGATTACACTAAACAATTTAATTAATAAAGCAATTGATAAATTAGAAACAAAACCAAAAATATTATATAAATACATAGATGATTTAGTCCTTATTATAAAAAAAGATAATCTCAATTCTACTATAGAGTGTTTTAACAGTATACATAGTAAAATTAAATTCACATGTGAAATTGAAAGCAATAACAATTTAAATTATCTTGATTTAACGATTATTAGGAAAGACAATGGCGTTCTATCCACAAAATGGTACAAGAAGGAAATAAAAAGTAACAGGATTTTAAATTATATTTCAAATCACCCCTACCATATCTTAATCAATACTGCGTCCAATATGATGTTAAGAGCTATTAAAGTCACTGATAAGGAATATTTACAAGAAATTAAAGCAATAATCTTTAATAAACTAATAGAAAATCTATACCCTTATAAAGTGGTAAAATCTCTATGGTACAAACAGATTAATAAACTTAATAATTTAAACTCGGATAATTCAAAAGCACCTAACAAAGAGGTTAAGTTTTTCACCAGCCTCACTTATATAAAAGGAGTTTCGGAAAAAATACAAAGCATCATGAAACATAATGATTGTGAACAGGTCCAAGTCGCTTATAAACCAATAGATAAAATGACCAATTTTTATAATAATATGAAAGATGGAATTAACAAAGACAATAGATCTGGTTTAATTTATAAAATAGATTGCAATGATTGCAAGAAATCATATATTGGGGAAACTTCTCTACAATTAAAAAATAGATTATACCAACATACTAATGACATAAAGAATAAAAGCACGAGGACGGCATTGTCCCTTCATAATTTTAACACTGGACATAAATTTTCGTTTGATAATACCCAAATTCTAGGTTATGAAAAGAATACTAAAAAAAGGAGGATTTTAGAAGCTTTCCACATACTGAAAAATAATAACACAGTTAATCATAAAACGGACGCGGGTAATATTAATAAAAATTACAATGCCATTTTCAAAAATTTTAAAAGTAAATAAGTAGTTCATTTTGTTTTAGAACCCAACTTTCTGTTATCCTAATTATTTTTATATACATATTTTTTATTTTTATTATTAATTATTAATTTTTATTTATGTAATTATTTATTTAATGATTTATTTATCTAGTAATTTATGTTTTATAATTAATAGTGTTAAAAAAAAAAAAAAAAAAAAAAAAAAAAAAAAAAAAAAAAAAAAAAAAACATAACTTCCAAGTTTTACTGTAACATCCATAGGTTAGACTATTCATTTTCAGTAATTGTAGATTAATTTAAGATATATATGTTTTGGCTGTTAAATATTTATATAATTTAGTTTTATATTGGTATATTTTAAGTATACACATTCTTTAAAAAATCAGAGTAAAAATAGATAGCAGTAAATTATTAGTAAGATTGAGGAATAGTTACACAGTCCTCTCCTAGATACCCCCCTACTAGTAGAGTATCAAATTAGCTTTAATTTAATTCGTATTTTTCCCATTTTTAATTATTATAGATTAGTTTTAATAGTTTTTTATACAGTACTGGGTAATGACATATTAGAGTAAAAACCTTTTTAATATTAGTCAGGTCTAACCACTGAATTTTTATATATAATTATTACCCATTTGTAGAATTAATCTTCTCGGTGATAAATTGTGAGTAAATTTTAATATATAAATCTTATAGATATTTATATTCGTATTTCTAATATGTAGCAGGAAGTCCATACTTATGTTCAAAAATATTTTAAACTTTGTTTAATTAATGTTACACTTGTTAATTTTTGTTAAATTTTTATATATCATTCTGTAATGAACTAGTGATTTTTTCAAGTTGGTAGAAGTCTTTTTATTTTATTTTAAATTTAGATTTTTAAATGACCCTCTCCTATGGAGTTAGAAACTATTTCATATGATAAATACCAACATCTATGACACTGTAAGTATTTTAAATTTGTTATTAAGGAATTTTAATCGGATACTTAATTTAAGTCAAGTAGTGAAGTGTAATTAATTATATTAACGAAGGAATTGTTTATAATTATTGTGATTTTTATTGTAGATTTTCAAATAAACGACTGAAGATGACCTTAATTGAAGGGTCGAAACGTCTCGCATAATGAATTAGTGTTTTTCATTCATAATTTACACCTCAACAACCATCTGTAGATTCTCTTATAACCATTTAATTAATTGATATTTAAGGTGTTATATTTTCTTTAAAAAACGGGAAATGCAGCATACGGTGTGTTAAATGAAAGATGAGGACGCCCTCACTACAAATATATATTTGGTTACTTTTGTGTACCATTTCATCTTTGTGTGTTTGTGCCATTTTTCCCTTTGTGTCACTGAAAGCACATGCATAACCAATGTATTTGATATTAACTATTTCAACGACGTCCAAATAAAATATTTATAGCTATAACTAGATGCAGATGTTGAGCATGGCGTCCGTTGTATTACTGCACACTTGAATTATTCTTAAGGTATAAGAGTATGAGTTTGTCTCAACAAAAACTAAGGGGGAAAAAGTGAAAATAGTTTTGATGTTAGGGGAGTGCGTGTAGATGCGTTTTGTAGTCTTGCTCGGCTGAACTCCGGTCGGAGCTACATATTATATAGCAGCTAGTAGCTCACCGACATCGTGATAACCACTCAACATGTTGATTACCTCTCTAGTCATTACTATGGCCGTAGTCTCTCGTATATACGTGACTTTCTATCACCCGCAGTAAAGTAATTTTCCACAATAACGTAGCTAACGGGCCGCAAAACCATCGACAGTATCTGGCAAATCTAACTTTCTATTACATAGCATACCAACAAAACTACATAGTAACATTCTCTTTTTTTTCTTTTTAAAAAAAAAACCCTCATAAGAACACTTAAAGGCATAAAGGCGATTTCCTGTTTGAGAAAACCATTTCCTCGGGAAATTGTTTTTCACAGGAAATGAGGAAATCTTTAGTTGAACTTAAAACGTCGATTAACTAAAATGTAAAAACTTCCATCATCGTTATTAAGTACCTACACAGTGTGGCACATAGTTTCCTCGCGTCCTAACGCCTGCATTAATCATGTTCATGCTTTTACAATTTAATAATTGTCTAATTTAATACTCCGCCAAAATTACGTGATCGGAACGGGGGGCCGAATTCTAAACGCTCGTATGAACAGGTCACCGACTAAATAGAGATGTCATGATATAGGCCGGAGGGTGTGGGGAGTGGCACCAGCTTCCCCCTCCCCTAGAATACAAACAAGCTATAAAATACAAGACTTTTCTCAGTGTAAAAAGGTAGTGTTATGACAGGAGACAAGTATTTAAAAGGTGTTTATATTATAATTTGAAAACTGACAACTTGACAACCAGGACGAAGGTTTCAATGTTAGTATTCTAGTGGTGGGGATAGTCCTGAGAATGGTGCCGTCTGCCTTCCCTCTTTAGCTACTCAATTTAGTCTCTATACTCGGCGGACCAGGTCGTGGAGGGATCGAGATATCAGATTATTTTACTCTTTTCCGCTTTTTTAGTTATTTGTTTTCGTGAGCTTCTGTTTCTTTTTTTTTAACTGCAAAAACATTTTTAAACGAAAGTTTAGACTATAAAGAACCCGTAACAACTTATAATAACTTGTAAATAAAATGTAAAAATTCGCGGATACATTAAATAACAAGAAAGAAGGTTTTACTCGTGACTTCACCGTTATGAGCAGGCCCATGCTGATGATACGGCTGATGCCGGGGGGCCCGGACCTCCCCTAAAGGGCCCCACTTCTCAAGCCCCGAACACCCAATCACGCCAGCATTTATGATTGAAATATAAAATAATTATATTCGTAATAATAATTAAAAATAATATTAGTTAACATTAAAGTTGTCAGCCAGGTGTGGTGATTAAGTTTGAGAGAGAATTTCCCGGTACCGAGACTGAGAAGCGAAAAATTACTAAGCCGTATCCCGATGGGTTTCAAGAAAAATCCACAGAGAACCCAGAAAATCGCTTCAAAGTTGAAGTTTTTTATGTTTTAATTGACAGTGTGATTGGAAACTTGAGTGATCCATACCAAGCAGTCAACAAAATCAATGATTAATGATTTTGATTAATGATTAATGAACCAGGCATGGTTGAAAAATCCGGCATGCTAGCCAGAAAGACACTACAATGGTGTCTTCAGTCATAAAAATTCATATTTCCAACTAGTAGGTTTTGGAGGCCCCCTGGAAACTTTTAGGGGTCCCTCTATTTCACTTCCAGGGGCCCCCGCGCGTTGGGGTCTGCGGGGCCCTTATTGCCGCCACTGTTTCCTACTTCCTACAATACTAGCTGGATTCCCGTGCTTCGTTACGAAGTGTTATTTTAATTTGATAAGTTTATACAAACTACCGTCAAGACACTATTTTACTATGCGAGAATATCTAGATTCTATCCCTCCCACTTATTTCTATATCCCCTCCTCTTTGATAAGAAAATTTGCAAATATCCCAAATTTACCCCCCTCCTAAATGACAATATGACAAAATTGTGTACATAACAACAATTACTGTACTCTTAAAGAGCTTTTCAACGATATGCATCATGAAGGGTATTCATTACTTTGACCCCATATTCATCACTTGAGTTGTACCCCGTACCCCTGTGTACCAAAACTTAAATTTCGAAAATTCATGTAGACAGTGACCTTCCCATTGCTTTGAAGGTCAAGTGTGAAAATTTTCATCGAGATCGGACCTGTAGATTTGTATAAAGAACATACACATATACCTTGACGGCTAAACTACAGTATATGGGGCTCTTTCTGATAACACGTTATCTCACTATCGACCTCTTTCAAGACTTAATATATCGATATATCTTGTCTGTTAATTTTTTTTTATATTTCGATTTGGAACTCTACCTGGTCTATATGCAGGAGGGCTGTTTTTCTTTAGAAATGAGCGCTCCGCGAAGCGGTGTGGAGCGGCGATTAAAAATTCTATAGGGCAAAAAAAAATTAAGGTTAACAAAATTAAATTCAAACCCAAAACAAACACATTTTCGTTAAAACGTGTAAAATTACGCAAATCACACATTATTTGGATATATTGAAATATGGCGTCAATATATAACTATCGATTGTAGCGATTTACGATGTATATAGTAGGGGCTCCATATACTGTAGTTCCACTTTTAACTTAAAATAGCATTTGATTTAACTTGTTTTTACAAACAAAGTCTTTTATTAAACATTTATTCATTTAAACTTATACAAACAAAATATTTTTTCATAATATCATTTAAAATATAATATTAGATACCATGAAGAATAATTATTATTTATAATATTTTTATTTTAAATCATTTTTTATAATTAATTTTAGATTATTTAATTTTGATACGGTGGTAGTGTGGTAGCCCTGAAAAAGGCGAGTCACTGCAACGTTACGGTTTCCTATAGTTTTAGTGGGTCGGCCATATTGTTTTTACTTCTCTAATTAGGTCAACAGTAATTTTAGTCGAGTCTTACTTTAACTTCACTTCTTAATCGAGGAAAAGTATTTTAAATCGGGTAGCGGGTCTATATATTTGTACAGTGTGTTATAATTCAAATGTTTCTTTTTGATCTCTATACGTTTTTCTTTCGAAAAGTACATCTTTCGTGTATGTCGTTTATTATTTATTCATTGTTCGTTGTTCTGTGTTGAACTCTTCCTTTGGAGATTGATCGATTTGTTATTCAGTGTAATATCGACGATAATATCTTTGAAAGTTAATTCTACTTATATTTATAACAGCATTTAGAGAATACAATGGAATATGAAGATATCCACAGGATGGATTGAATGAACGAAGCGAAGCTATAAAGGTAGATTGATTCTTTCTTATAGACTACGTAACATTCCCACCCCCTTAATCTTCCTTCTCGCTTATTTTCTGTTAAATTCTTTGTTTGTTTTACTTTTTCTTGGAAATCATTATTTTATGTTTTACTAGCTGGATACACGTTCTTCGCTACGGAGTGTTATTTTAATTTGATAAGTTTGTAAACTACCATCAAGAAACATTTAATTTTTTTTACTATGAGAGAATATCTAGATTTTATCCCTCCACTGATTTCTATACCCCCTCTTTTTGATAAGATAGGTTGCAAATATCCTAAATTTAGCACCCTCCTAAAAAGAAAACAAGGGATTCCACTGTACTCTATTCTAGGCAGCGGCCGCTTTTCGGGGGGTTGTCGAGCGAAGCGAGTAGGGGGCAGAGCCCCCTAGTAATATATAAATTAAATTGTATAAAACGTAAATGAACGTAAACAACATTTTACAGTTAATAGGACTTTTTGTGTCCAGATTGTGTTTTAGTTGAGGACTAAGAAATTATAAATGTTTTCAAACAATTGTGTCTAATTTTAGGTCATAATTATGACTCATATACCCATATTAATTTAAGTCATAATTGGGATTTTAACATTACTGCGGTAAAATAGTTGTATTCTTCAAAATGAGTTTGTTTTACTTTGGTTTATCAGTAGTATGTCTGCAGTTATCAGTAATAGGAGTTTATTAGTAGTACTTACAATAAATATAGAATAGAACTTATTATAAGAGTTGAAAAATTCAATACACAAGTTATTAGTGTAAAGTCCCAAAATGACGAATAAAAACCAGTAAATATAGGTATAGCCGTGGGGCCCGCTACGGCTCTCGTCGGGCCTGGTTATGAGATATCGAAAACAAATATTTCGATCACCTGAATGTTTTGATGTGCTTTCATAGCGATGAGTGAACGTAGTAAAAGTTTTCCATCCAAATTTCATTAAAGTCGGACCAGTAGTTTTTAAGATTTATTGGTTGCAAAAATGTTTGACAAATAGTCAAGAGACAAAAATTGATTTCTGTCGGAGAAGTTTTAAATTTGGTGGCAAACAAATATTTCGCTCTGCAGAACGATCACAATGTTTCCGTTACCTTCGGTCAGCTCGGAACCAATTTATTTAATACAGTTTAATTTTATATATTTTTAAATAAAAGAAATATATCTATTTTTCTTCGACTAGTAAAACAACTTCATAAAATATATTAAATAAGTTTTAAAAAATGTAAATAATAAACATATTTTTAAATAAATAATTTCAATTAACATAACGTTAAAAAAATACTATTATAATCGTGCACGAAATTTAGTGATAAATTACGATGAGAGGATCTACAAATAGATTTTTTTACAGATAAAAAAGAGACATAGACATATCTTAGTATGTTTATGTTGGCAGTAGATATCCGGTTGAAAGAATAAAAACATTTTTGTTTTTAATAAGTGTTGAAGCGTAAAGGGAGATTTTTCATTTTTGGATTACATCCGATATAATTTATTTAGGGATTTTTTTTAGTGCTGTTATTCGTGTTATGTCCCTTCACGGACGAATTGTAACCAAAACCTAATGATATACAATTAATAATTATAATGTGAATGTTAAATGGAAACAACTGTAAAAACATAAACTGAAAATGGATTTTAATATTTAATATAAACATAAATACACTTTTTACAAAAATAATCTGCCAATTAGTGTGGCACATAGCTTCCTCGCTTCTTATTTCGAAAAATTTAATGATTTTATGTTTTTAAAACGTATTATTATCCAATTCATTTAATTTTTCTCCCGTTTTTTAAATCGGTCAAAATTGTTATGATTTCATACAGCTTAATAGCTGTAATACTTTAATAAGTATCAATTTAGCAACATGTAAAGAGTGCAGATGTTGAAATTAATCTGGGGCTACTTGCGGGCTACTTTCGATAGACCATCCTAATTTCATAAAAATCAGAATAATACTTTTAAGATATTAAGATATAGGTGTAAATAAATGTGTTTCTGTGCATATGGAAGAGAAACAAATTGGCGCATAAGGTCGAAACTTATAGTAAACAACCACCTCTAACTTGTAAACTAACTACCTCCAACCAACAATGGGCTAATTATGACCTATCATACAAATTTCAATAAAAGTGGATGAGTAGTTTTTAAAATATGTTGCTTCGCAAAAAATTGAGAGAAAGACATACCGACAGACAGACACGAAACAAAAAAATGTTCCCTGAATTCTGAAACGGATTTCTGTCATGAAATTCAGGAAATCGCTGCTGTTAAATTTGGTGAGCTCAGAAGCAAAAAGTGTTATGAAATTAATTCCTTCGAATTTAAAACAAAAATCATTAATAGGTAAACTAAACCCGTATATATTTATTCTAAATAAAGACCTTCTCTTAAAATAAAATCCATAGAAGCTGTTAATGATCATATATTTTATAAATGATTATTATATATATTTATATTTTTTATTCTAAATAGAGATCTTTCCTTAAACAAACTTTCATTTTACAGGAGACGCTTTTATTGACATTAAAATATGAGGGACATAAACATTTTTTCTTTAATATTATCTGATAAAACGGGAATTTTTAAAACTATATAGATTAGTTGGTTGTGATGAGTTTAAAATATAAATAGCAAAAAAAAAAATTGACAATTTAATGTTTTACAAAAATATGTTGTTTTCTGAGAAGCAACAGAAAATTTAAAATGTTACAAGATTTCTTCAAGATAAAAAAATGTTGTGTTGGATATTCTCACGAAGTTGTGAGATAAGTATCATTACAGAATAAACACGCAGAGTGTTAAAAACAAACACGCCATTTCCTTTGTATTATAATTAATTGCAAACATTCCGGAATAGAAAAATAATATAAAAATAATTAGGCCAACTTTATAAACATATAAATTCCCGTGAACAGGTGATAAAGTAAAAAAAAAAAAACACTGTGCTACCAGTTAGATGCAAATCTAAACGAAGAACTATTTTTTATTTTTTTATTTTTTACGAAATGAAGTTAAAAAAATTAACACCCAGTGCTACGTTATATGTACATCTAAACAAAGAGTTTCAGTAAAAAAAGATTGCGAATTACATAAAAGTATATATCGCTCTATATTACTTAATCATAGGATTTTTTACGCATACATGTGAAATTGTATATATGTTTATCAACAATAAAAAAAATTAATAAAAACAATTGATATAATAATAATAATAACTAAAGATAGATTAAAAAAATATAAACATGAGAATAACCTTATTTTTGAAGAAGTTATTATTTTAGAAGAAAGAAAGATACATAAATAAGCAGTCTCCAGGAATCGAACCACTCACTTCTAGTACGTTAATAGATAAAAATAAGAGAAAAAAACATGAGAAATAACCTTATTTTTTTATGAAGTTATTATTTTATACGAGAGAAAGACAAATAAAAAATGCACTCTGTAAATAGGATTCGAACCACTGACCTCTAGTATTTCTCTTTACCGTTGTAGCCCAATTGTTAAAGCACTACAGTGAAGCCCGATCAAGTCAAAGTGAATGGAAAACCTTGTCTGGGAATTAAAATAATTATTATTGAATAGAAAGAAACACAGATAAAAAATCACCTCTTCGCTGGTGATCGAACCACACTCTGTCGATTCGTTTTTATTTAATCAGACGATAAGTGCAACTCTTAAGTGTAAAAAACCCAGAGGGAAGCTCTGTTTCGATTCTAAGTAATGTCGTATATTTTTATTAATAATTTAATTATTTAAATTACTAGGTATTATCTGTAATTATTGAAGTGAAACTTCTTTGGCGGCGGTAGAGTGAATTTTTTCATATAGTGAAATCGTGTAACGAAGTTTGCGATTCGAGACTCGTCCAAGTGTAACATTTTTATAGATTAATTGTATTATATCTATTTAAAGACCAGTAAATCAAAACAAACATTTATTTTTATTGGAATAAATGTGGTTGCCTTAGGTAGCAATATAGGTATATATATTTTTTTTCAATTAAATTTCCCATAACCATTTCTTAATCCTGAATGAAAGAGAGCAATGCATTCTAGAACTTAAGTTTCACTTCTAAAGCGTGAGAGCCTCACACATTTTTTTTTTTTTACTATTTTAACTCCATATTAGTCATAATATACTCCCGCTCGAAAATTAAAGTCCACCACTTAATTTATATTTTTATTTTTTTTAATTCAATCAATCTTCCAAGTGGTATTCCGATATTTTTCATTTTTAGGTCATGGTAGAAGATGTTAACATTCTGTTGTTCGGTTCCTGTCTGCGAAATACATTTTTATCTATATTTATCTCTTCTCCTCTAGCTTTATTTCTTGGTAAACCATTTTACTCTGTGAATTATAAGAAAGGTCCTTATTCCTGAAACGTCTTTGTGAATGAAATACACCCGGAAAGCAATAAGAGTTGATATGAAATTTGGCTCGCATTTAAAAGTTAAACTATCGAAGACTGCAAATAAAACTTCAGAGTCATTAGTAATGAAAAATTACGTGACACGCTACCTTGATATCCATCAGATTAGACAACATATAACTCGCCGGTGGAATATATGATGAAAATAAAAAATCAGTAAGCAGGTTACGCACAGACAAAGATTAATTGCTTGAATGTTTGGAATAAATCCAACTTAGACATCCTGAATGTTGATTCGAGTCCTGTAAACAACATTCACGTTCTTTAAAGCCAACTTACATCTATATCAACTTTTTTTCTATAAAAACATAAATGGATATCTAAATAAAGCTCTACAAATGAACAAAATGTAATGACAGGAAGTCAGTAATTAATTCAAAACGTAAATATAATGAGGGTTAAAAATGTAAGCTGAAAGTACCGGTAATTGTCGGATACTCCAAGAGCACTTCGCAAGTTAATTGTAAATATAAAAGTACGCCAGAAGAATACATTCTCCTAATTACTCATATACGCATTTTTTTTTGTTTCGGTTGGCAGCACTTGTACAGCAGCTACTGGCTTTTAAAAACCGATGCCTTTTTTTACAGAGAAAACAATTAGAGGCAGGTTCTAAATGAAGACAAAAGGGAAGTATGTTTGTACCTGGTAGTATTGGTTACGCTGGAGAGTTCCGGAAGCTCTTTATTTAGATTCATAAGAGTACTGTGATCCTTATCAACACTGCGAGTTAAACCTTCCTTCTGAACCACATAGAATTTTTATAACAAAGTAATGTGAAATATCTATATATTACTACGTTCACACATCGTTTTGAAAGCGTTTCGGATCCAATTCGTTTTCAAAACGATTCGCGTTTACACAACAAAAAATACATGTGATCGAAATATTTGTTTTCCATATTTTTCATAACGGTGACGTCACGAGGAAAACCTTCTTTCTTGATACCTAATATGTCCGCGAATTTTTACATTTTATTTACACAGTTATTAAAAGTTGTTACAGGTTCATTATAGTATTAAGTTTAGTTTAATAACGTTTTTGCAGTTCTTTTTTGAAAAAAAGAAACGGAAGCTCACAAAAACAAACAAACAAAAAAGAGGAAAAGAGAAAAATAACCTGATATCTCGATCTCGATCCCCTCCATGACCTGTTCATACGAGCGTTTTGAATTCGATCCCTCGTTCCTATCATGTATTTTTGGTGGATTTAAACCGATACGGTCCGTCGTTCTCCGTTCATATACAAATACAGCGTTTTGAACTACCGGATCGTTTTCAAAACGATGTGTGAGTGAACGTAGCATATGTTAATAATTATTTACTTTTAAGGGTACGTAGGGTAAAACCTCCTCGTCGTGTAAGGACCCCTTATACGATATCATGCGTTTGTCTGTCTGTTTGTCTATCTGTCTGTCTGTCTGTCTGGGCCTATTACTGATTAGCAAACTCCTCCGATTTGTTAACTTGTCTGCGGACCTTCGAGCGAACTGACAGCACATTCCTGGCAAATTTATATTATTATTACGTGCTCAAATTTTGAGTGTCAAGTGAGTGTGATTTTTAGTGTTACAATGTAGACCTAAAGAACTTAGCTCGTATGCGGTGCTAAATATTTTTATCGTGTTATTTTCTTCGTTAATAATAATATTATTTCAAATTATTATCGTTAAACAACACTTTAACGAGATAATTAACAAGGTGTGTATTGAGTTTTCTTTTCTCTTTCAAAAATAATTAGAATAGATTTTATTTTTTCAAAATGTTTACGATTTCTTTTTATTGTTTTTTTATTTTATTTTGGAAAGTTTGTGACATAAAAGAATTAAAACAACACGGAAATGATAATAAAAAGTAAATAATTTTTTATTGCTATTAGTGTGGTACTGGTGTGGTAGTTTTATTACACTGGCTCTATAATAAAACCCTCTAATGCTCTTTCATCTCGGGCATCCTGCCAACTATGTACTTTCCCAGTAACAATGAAATATTTAAAATAAAACGCCATTATAATAAAAAAAAAATTTAATTAGGTATACATTTAAAATTAACATCAGTGATGCCTCACAACGCAGAGAAATTATTATTTATTTTAATGATAAAGGTATCTATGCCAAAATGTGCTTTCAGCCAATACAAACGATCCGCAATTTATTATAGATTTGTGGATCGATTATAAATAATGTATATAATATATAAGCAATGCACTAACACACGCACACATACTGATAGCTGATTTTGAGGAAAATTTGGCTGAGGCCTTTTAAATCCAAATATCTCAGACGAGATCGTCGACAAACATAATCGGGGCAACCATTTTAAGATGAATTTAAAATTTTCTCTAAGGCATATCACTTTTAAACCGTTTACTATAATGACGTGGAACAAATGCCGCATATTATTTTGTCACAGAATATGCGACGTTGACCATTTGTTCGTTGACCTTGTACGATGAGAACATTTGTTCGTTGACCTTGTACGATGAGAACATTTGTTCGTTGACCTTGTACGATGAGAACATTTGTTCGTTGACCTTGTACGATGAGAACATTTGTTCGTTGACATGACAGACTTCTTTTTTTTTTTTAAATAAGAAATACTTTCGTGATAAGCGTTTCTTTCTTTATTATATTAACATTAAAAAATAAATCGAAACGAAGAAAACCAAACAAGAATCAAAAGACGATTACTTAAGAAGTAAGAAGTAAGTATTTGTTTTGTATATAACCAAGAAAAAGGTTTCATAAACAACTACAAATGCCAAAAAATAAATATTAGTTTGTAGTTACAATACAGTCCGTGGGCACTGATAGCAGCCGAAATCTGAAACAAGAATGACCTAAACATTCTGGTAAAGCCTCTGACTCCGAACCCAGCACTGTGCAACCAGTTGCCTGTTTCCGCTATGGCCACCCTGCTTCAATACCACTGTTTATTTCTCGCACTTGTTTTCTGAGTCTGAACCTGATTCGGAACCAGCGTGCACTGTGGCCGTACCCTTTGAATACAAACCAGAACAGATGTTATTTCTCGTTTTCTCTCACTTCCCACATCTAATTATTTATTTAAATTTTAATTCCTACGACTTTCATTTTAATTAAAAATCTATTTACAGTAGACACTTCATTATAATTATATTTATTACTTATTTATTTCATATGAAACCCTATTATACACCTTGTATAAATTAGACAGTTCGATTTGTAGATCTGTCGTTTTCTCTTATATTTACTTTACGTGTTTATCTAGGACATTTTTTTTTTTTATAATTTCAAGTCAGACCTGATATACAATCCAAACTGTTTAAAGTGTATTTTATTATTTTTGTTTTCAATAACAAACCTGATTTATTCTTGAAATCAGGTAATAATTAATTTAAATTAATAGGTTCTTATTATTCGTTTATGTTTTCCCTGTTTAACTACCTACATCTTTATTAGACATGTTTACAACTAGAATTACATATATATATATATATATATATTTTTTTTTTTTTTTTTTTTTTTTTAAACCCTGATTTACATTACAGTATTTAAATGAGACAGCTGGTTTTAACTTAATTGCAACGATATTAGAAAACATATATTTTAAGATACGGGTGAGAGCTACTGTTGTTTACGTCCCACACAATATCACGTAGCATTAACAAATCGTCTACAAGGTCTCGATTAATTTTTACGAAATATAATGCCACATTTATTATTCCTTAAGAATTATTATTATTGTGTTTCATAATTAAAAATTTTAAAAATTCGCGTGGGTTTATTAAATGTACAAAATAAATAAATCATGTTAAGAAAACAAAATGTGTGGTATTTTTGATTAGAAATTGTATATAAAGCAAGGCTAAGATTTAAACACATGCAGGATATATCCGTAATATTTTATTGTAGTTATATAAATCCTAGAATAAAAACATTCGATTATTAAACGCTCGTGAGATTTTCATTACAAAGGATAGGGATTTAAAAATGAGTGTGTTTGTTTGTTATAACGATAATTAGCATACAAATTGATAGACTTGAGCTAAATTTGGCACAGATGTGCATCATAGCATTTATGACAACTGTATTATTTTTGGAAATTTCAATCTTACCATTTTCAAGATAACGGCCAATTTGGACTGAGAAAAAAAAAACACCTCTAACCATCTGTAACCATCTCTAACCATCTCTAACCACCTTTAACCACCTCTAAGCACCTCTAACCACCTTTAACCATCTCTAACCACCTGTAACCACCTCTAACCACCTCTAAAAAATGTTGAGCATGACATGTTATACTTAAATAATTTTAAAGATCTTTAAGAGTAGGAAAATAAAATGTAATCAAAGTAGAAATATTTTTATTTTTGTACCGACATAAAATTGAATACAAGCATGTACGAAGAAGAGAGGGTGTTAACAAGTTAAAACGAGCACCAAAAGTGACCAAAAAAATGAAATAAAGTGGTTTTTAAGGCATATTATGTCATGTTGTATATCAAATTAAAGGCATTTTCAGTAGGTAATGATTATTATTACTGTACGGGGCCAGTACTTCCTTAATACGTGAGTTGGGAACGCATACCGCATAATAATAGTTATAGTGAATTTTATCTTTCTGCGCATACAATATTTCTATAAAATCTTATAATTTTAGAACGACTCGATTTAAATGAAATTTATACAGAATACGTGGTTTAGCCCACAGACGGTCCCATATTACTATCAACCCTGTTGCGCATGTCCATTAATTAAAAAAAAAAATAAGTAACACATATTTTGAAATCTAGGTCATTATGGGTTATTTAATACTTATTTAACTATTGATCCAGTGATAGGAAGCTATGTGCCACACTAATCGACACACCTTTTTTATATTGCTGTTAAATATCTTATGGAGAAGGAGATTTAAGGATTGGGTTTAAAGCAATTTAGTTTGAGTTGGGTCGGCTCTCATCATGCAATTCGTATTGGAGTTGAGTCGGTCCTAATGGTCTGATATTAAAGGTAGCCATAGAGTACCACGAGCAAGGTTATTAGAGGAAGGTATGTCGCCACTTGAAGCCGCAGGCGGAGCAAACCACTTCGCCATTAAGTGTAATTTTGCACTTTGCTACACAACTGCCGAATAATTACCCTGTTATTATCTAACCGAGGAATTTTTTCAACTGTAATTTTGAAAAACATTTTTTTTTTTTCCTCTTATGCATTGATAATTGCGATGACTAAAAATTAGTCTTAACGATAAACTCACCACAAACAGAAATAATCTGTGCCATACAACATAACTCGCACTCAACTTTCTCATATAGAGGACATAATGAACATAAAAATTACTTTTCCTCGGCGGGGAATCGAACTCGATGTCGCTCTTTGCTTCATCGTCATCCCGATTTTCCCGGGTAAAATCGGCGTCTATGATTAGATAAATATTTAAATGAACTATAGAAATGAACTCCTATGAACTGTATTTAAATTAACTACTTTTATTTTTTATTTATTTATTTTATTTTATTTTTTTTTTTCTTCTTCTTCTCTATTACTATTTTTTTTAGAGCCAAAGTCACCCTCAAGCTTCTTCCTCAAGCTTTGCTTACTTGGGGGTGCATCTTAAGATCAGCTTATATTTTGAATGTTGTCGGTTTTTTTAAAATGATGGAAATAAAGGTTTATTTATTTATTTCATAGTTTAGACTTGTACCTACTATCTGTCGGAAAGCGTTTCCGAACATCAATATTTTTGAGGGATAACTACCCCTAATTAGGAGGTAAAATTAAGTTTCAATCGCAACTCGGTGTATGATTTTTCAGAACATGATGTACGTCGAATTTCTTCGAAATTGACCCAGTAATTAGACTGCACGCGTTTGCACAGACGACAGACTGGCGCATGTTTAAAAACCCACTCTTTTGGACTCAAGGGACCTAAAAACGTGTAAATTTAACAAAATCTCAAAATAAATGCGCCGTCACAATATTATCTCTCTATACTATGTATAATGAAAACTAACTCCGTGACCCAGGTTTGCCAAAGGGCTAATACAACTATTTATATAAACAGGTCAAGTGTGTGCTTGTCAGCACACAGCGAGGGTCCGTAGGCAACCCTGTATAGTTTAAGTAGTACCCTATTGATGGTGTTTTTTAAAATGCTAAAAAGCTTACTTTGAACTATCCTGTGGGTCTGATATTCTCAAAACACATAAACAAACTTCTGATAAAGTATTTTTTTCCACAGAACCGGACTACAACCATATTAATACATCGAAAAGACCAAAGTTATAAACAAACGTATTTTGTAAATAAAAAATAAACTATTTTTTTCGAAATTTCCAAAAAGTGGTATCTTTACTTTTGGTCGAAGAATGTTCAGGAATTTTTTTAGATTTTTTGCACTTCAACTTCACATAAGCGAGATAGAGGGGGGGGGGGGGGCACGTTTTACACCCACTTGCCAACTTGCCTACGCTCGCCCTATCAAAGTTATACCAAAGAATTATATATTTTTGTAATCTGCTCGACGTACCCTTTCATATTATACCACTCACGGTGTCGAAAAAAATAAAAAAATGTTAACCCTTAAGTCTTTTTACCCTAATGGTTTTGAAAAATATTTTTTTAAGTTGCTATATTTTTAAAATATGTGGGTAGGTACAAGACACATACGTGTCAAATTTCAGAGTGATCGGACGAAAAGTGTAGCCGTGAGAGTAGGCGACCGGACGGACGGACAGACACACGCAGGAAAATATAAGGGTCCTTGGTTTTACCTACGGACCCTAATAACGGATGACGCACATGGATGGGGTTAGTGTTCCTCCGTTAGCTCTATAAATCTAATAAGTGGCATTCGCATTCGCAACGAGATATTACGTACACAAGCAAGTAAAAATAAATTCTTATTATAGATCTACAGCAACAAAAGAGTTAACGCAGTGTTGCCTCCTCTTACAAAGATAAAATAAAGTTGTTTTTTTAAACAAAAAGCATAGATTTTTGTAAAATCGATTACCGCATAGTATGCAAAAAACCATTATGAGTATAGTAAAGGGTACACGAATGTTTAAAGGCGTCCAAAATGAATAATAGAAACATACGGCGGTTTGCAAATATGTAAAAGAAAGGAATGTATGCAGCACGAACTCTAGATTAGATACGAAATCGTATCAAATGAAGCGTATCTGAAGCCTTGTAATCTAACCTGTACGGGTTTAACCAATAAAAAAAAACTTATATGTAACCTTAAATGAGGTTTTCACAGCCGAGTCGAATCGACGTATCGAGTATCGGATCTAAGAAAAGGCTACAAGTTCAGGTCGATTACTAAGTCGAACCGAGTAATCGATTTCCATTTCGATACAGAGTATGATGAAAATAAAAAAAATAAAATATTCTGGCACATCATCCCCCGAGTGAAAAAATAATTTAATGCAACAGATTTTGACATTTTATCGTAGATCTTATTTATATTATATTATATAACAGGTTCAATAAATAACTATTATGTAATTTGTAATTACGTATAATAAAAGCAAAGGGACTACACATTAAAAAACAATATAACCCTTTGTGATTCGGAGGCGTAGTACAAGAAAAATGGTGGCTTATTTAAAATAGTTTTGGCTGAATTAAACAACTCATAAAGCATCTAATAAACAGTCCTGTATTCATTCAAATCACGCAATAAACAGTCCTGTATTCATTCAAAACACGCAATAAACAGTCCTGTATTCATTCAAAACACGCAATAAACAGTCCTGTATTCATTCACGAAAAAACCAGTCCTGTATTCATTCAAATCACGCAATAAACAGTCCTGTATTCATTCAAATCACGCAATAAACAGTCCTGTATTCATTCGAGTCACGCAATAAATTGTCCTGTATTCATTCAAGTCACGCACTTATTTTGCTAAATGTGTCTATTTCATTTGCAGTATTTTTTACATTCAAGTTAACTTATGCGGTGTTATCGTTACCATTAGTTTTCAATGGTGTATAACAGAAAAAGAAAATTTTTAAAAACTGTCATTACAAGACTTACAAGTTACAAAAAAAAGTTTAAGTTGTTATTTGTGGGAACTCAGCGAATCAGCAACGTAATTGGTTTCCACAATAATTCGAAATTAAGCTAAATCAGTTAACTTGAACAGGATTGATCTCATACGCTGAAACTAAATCAAATATACAAATATCAAGACACAGAAAGATCTGGGGTAGAGAGCAGACTTTTTGAGAAGATAATATCGACTGTGTAGCTGCAATACCTCGTAACCCTCAAAATTGAGATTTTTTGTTTATTGAATCTTTTGATAGATATCGTTAATATATCTACCTATGTGCAAAAGCTAGTAAGCCTTAAGCAATCATTTTTTATTGAAATTATTGTAATACCTCGTATCCATCTTATTTATCTAAAGTGTATAAAAAATCCCGTACACCACAAGGTTTCAAAGCCTAGTAACATCCCATGATTGTAAGTCTTTAACTAGTTGTGGGATGCGTTTAAGTGTTTTAGTAAAATTAATTAAAATCAAAATAAATATTAAAAAAATATAAAAATAAACTTTTTAAAATTACGTTTTTTTCCTTCTCCTGCAAAATTTAGTTTTTTGGGTTACGAGGCATTGCAGTTACACAGTCGATATATGAAAGACATTAAGTTCTTCCATTATTTTTAAGAGAAATTTGCCATAAATGTAATATAATACAGTTATTATTATTATAAATAATAATAATAACAAAATCTAAAAGTGCAAAGATATGGTTTGGTCTTATTAGTAACGATGTTTTGTTGAAACTTATAAAAACAGAGAATGTACATATTGCTTAAAGAAGACATAAGTTTTAAAATGGAGAGAATGTTTAGAGAACACGTCTGTTATGTGACGACTTAAGTGCAAACAGATGTTTCTCTAGTCTCTCATAGTTTCCTAGTTTGACCGCAGAAATGCGCTGTCAGTAAATATTTACATTTTAGTACTACAATTTAAATATATTCTTATGATAAAAAATAGACTGCCCATTCATTGGTGTGGCACATAGCTTCCTCGCATCCTATCACGTACGTTATTGATTTTATGCTTTTACAGGCCATTATTGTCTAATTTATTTCATTGTTTCCCCCGTTATTTTTAATTTAAAAATTGTTTTGACTTTTTACATTAATTAAATGACCAATTTAGCAAAAGTTAAAGACCCTAGACGGTTGAAATTAATCTGGTGCTATTTGAGGTCTACGTTCGACAAACTATCCAAATTTCATAAAAATCAGATAAGTACTTTTGAAGATATAGGTGTAAATAAATGTATGTTTGCATGTTTAAGAGAAACAAATGGGCGCAGGACATTGAAACTTATATAGGACTAACAAAGAGCTAATTATGACATACCATACAAATTTATTTAAAATCGGACGTGTTATTTTTACGTTTCACAAAAATTGAGCTATAGACCGACACACAGACACGGAACCAAAAATGATCTCTGATGTCTGAAACAGATTTTTGTCTTGGAATTTTTGAAATCGGAGACTTCAAAAATTTTCGTTCTTCAGAACGATCACATAGCTTCCGTTACCTTTAGTAAGCTCGAAAGCAAAAATTTTATGTAAAGATAAATAAATCAGACCTTAGTACAGTAAATTGAAAAAAGGCAAAATAATTGGTTCATTCTGGAAAATATTTAAACTGTTTTGATCGAGTAAATAAAGCGAGACAAGTTTTTGGTGGATCGAATCATTTCTTATCTTATTGTTTCTGAGTTTTTCCGGTGAAATGTGTCACATCTCAATAAGGAATGATTCAATTAACCTGGGAGTCATCTCATCCCATTCAGTTCGCTGAATTATAACTAACAAATAATTTCACTTAAAATATTATACATTTTCCTATCCCTTAAAACAAAAACGTTGGTTTTCCTCCTTTACAGCATTTTCAATATCAATAAAACCATACAAGAGGCTTTTCTTGGAAAAATTTAGTTTCCTAAAGACATCGGGGAATATCACAACAAAAGAAAGTATGTCACGATTGAGATCGTCGATTGACTTTCAAAATTCGTAAACAGCTGTTGAAATAATAATTATAAAAATAAAAGTAAATAAACCATGAGAAGATTTATTAATGAACTTTATTTTTAAAATTATGAATGATTATTATTGCACTTGAATAAACAGTGTTAGAAATTATAATAAACAAAATGAAATAAAAGAGATGTAAATCTTGATCTAGATTTTTAAAGAAGACAATAGATGAGAAAAAGAAATAAAATATTTTGCAAGAATGAAAAGGTAGTTTCTTCACACCTGTGAGAATTTCTTTCACGGTGCACAATATGGTTTAATTAATGAAGACGAATTAATCTTGATATTAATTAGTAGTGATTATGCAATTCTTAAAAAATTATAATTATATAGGAAATTCTGGTGGAAATGAGTTAAGGTGTGGATTGATGGTTCCAGTGTTTACCTTCAGAACAATAACAAATTGTATTTTTACTACAATAGAGTTGGCACTATTGTATTTTGATTAATTATTCGTTACAGAGACATTTTCTAGGATATATTTGCAGTTAATTATCTCGGTTAATGAACAATAATAATGAAAATAATGAACATTGTTTAATTATTTTTTTGGATGAAGAGAAAATCTTATCGGAAAATAATTGAATATAAATTAAAACAAATCAAAATAGCTTTAATTAGAAGATAAGTAATTAACTTTTTTTTAAAAAATTGGAGAGTGGAGTTACTGTAGACCATAGGTTCCTTAACTGATCTGTAAGTGGGTCCTAAAGACCCAATGTTGACTTGCATTTCGTTTTGCAGTTCGTCACACTGTGTCAGCAATAAAAAATTCATTATTATTGATTTTCTTGAATAAAAATGGCTTCTCATAGGTGTGAAAGTATGTGATTATATTAACTTTTTAGACAAAGATTCTTACGAGAATTTTAGCTTTAATATTATTGAATTAAGTAAAAAAATGTTAACTAGAACTGTGATTAAGTGATGTAATACCTGGATTAAATGAAACATTTGTAAAAAGCTTGAAAATGACCCAAAGGGGTTGAAATATAGCGAAATGTTCAACATGTTTAAACTTAAATTTTTAAACGAAAATAAATCGTACCCAAAAGACCAAGTTAAGGAGAAATCCTCAGTATATAATATAAAGGGTAATAATATACTAAAGAAATAGTTCTTTTTCGTGGAACGGTTCCAACCGTTCCGGTTCTGGAAAAAGAATAGTCCCAAAGAACGGTTCCGAATAAGACCCGAAAGGGAACTGACAGCCTCAAACTCTTCTAGTAGTTCTTGACCAGTTCTTTCAAAACTGCTTAAACTACGGTTCTTTAGGGAACTGTTTCTTTTTAAGGAGATGGTTCTAAAAGACGGTTCCGTCCTTTTTGACCCATGTCTACTAGAGACTAAGAGGAGCCTACCTGCACCTGCAACATCTAATAGAGATGGATCCAGTGGTTAAAGAGATGTGATAAGTCAGTCAAGAGTCATGAGTCAGTATGTCGATTTTAAAGGTACATTTATGTACAACAAATTTACAATGCATGTAAAACATATTTATGCTCTTAGTAACATATTAAGTTCAATTAAGAGAAAAAAAACCCTAGAAAATAGCATAAGGATGTGAATTTAAAAAAAAAAAAACTAAGAAATAGCCTGAGGATATGAATTTCCTGTTTCTAAAGATTCTCAATAAAGTCAACGGATGCGGGTAGATTACAGAACACGACATGACTTGTTAATTATTGAGAACTTCATCAAGTATAATCATGGGCGCCCATACCTATGGGCAGGGGGGGGCCATGGCCCCCCCCTGGAAAAGAGGAAAAAGAGGAATAAAGAGGAAAAAAAAGAGGAAAAAAAAGTTGATATAGGTTAGTTTGTATCAGATTAACTTATTTTTTTTTAAAAGTAATTACAGTGTTTACCGATTTCTTTTATTATACATAAGGCCAGTCAAGTTAGACATTAATAATAATGTAGTTCTGATTTTTTTTATGTTGTTTGGAAGAGTTAGGGTAGTGTGATCCTATAAGTTTGCAGCTTCGTAAAAACTTGTGCTGGCAGTGTAATACGGGAAAAACTGAAAATAGTCGGACTTTTTTAAGTTTTTGCCATATAACTCGTTAATTATAGTATGTGTTTTTCGATATTAGCGTTACAATTTCTAAAGTGCAGTAAATTTGCAGCAACATAAGTCTAACTGCAGCTCTGCACATATCTAATATTTTCCGAGTGACCAGTCAAAATTTGTCAGTTTTTCCAAAAAATGAAATTTTTTAGTCTTGCTCTCGTTTCGGGCCGAATATCGGTATAAAACCACTCACCTATAAGGAAAGAAGGTGTAAATTTAATTTACTAGCTTCCTTTTAAGTACAAAACGAAGTTTGTAGGCCTAATAGTTCTGTTGCAATCGTAAAAACATTAGAATGGATTATGGAAGGGGGGCTATTGGGGCAGCAGCCCCCCCCCCCCCCTTCCTTGGAATTTTACTTGTGACATTGGCCTTAACAACATATCCAA
This sequence comes from Gerris lacustris, assembly GCA_951217055.1. Lineage (NCBI taxonomy): Eukaryota > Metazoa > Arthropoda > Insecta > Hemiptera > Gerridae > Gerris > Gerris lacustris. The sequence goes on from OX578282.1 coordinate 850,012, forward strand.
AAATTGTATATACCCGACCTTTTGCAAGGAAGACTATATTTTTTGTACTTATTGACTGGACTGTTAATACCCCATTATTTTAATTTTTAACCTAATACTATCAGCTAATTTCTATTGATCTCAAATTATTTGGCGTACTTAATTGTTTTGCTAATTCATGTAACTAAAATATTTAATAATTCATAATAATGTACAACTTTTAATAATGAAATATTATTCAAATATAATTTTGTTTAAGTAAAATACCCAGGTTTTCATGTCAAGTTCATAAAAAACTTCAATTTATTGGTATAAAATTACATTTTAGATGTTCTTGGAATAGTCTAAAATGACGTTTTCAAGTAATGTAAACTACAAAAATTTTGCCCCGGACCCCCCTACAAGAGAGTCCAGCCCCCTTTAAAATTGGCTGGATCCGCCCTTGTGTTCGGACCAGTTAGGCTATTGTGATCTTAAGTTTGCAGCTTCAAAAAGCTTGTGCTAGCTGCGTAAAACATGAAAACAATTTAAAAACTGAAAAAAATATATTTTTAGTTCTTCCTATATATACCTCGTTCACGATGTTATTTGTTCTAACTATTTTTACAGTACAATAAATTTACAACAATTTATGCGCAAATCTGTTCGTCTAATAGTTTCCGAGATATGACACTTTAAGATTGGAATTTTGTTTCACAAAAATGTAAGTTTTAAGTATTGTTCTCGCTTTTGGGCGAATATCGGTGTAAAACAGTTAACCTACGAGAAAAGTCATACGGAATGAAGTTGTTGTAAATTGAATTGGCTTCAATCAAAAATCAATTGGCTGTTAGTCGGTAACTCTCTACGTCCAATAGTTTCCGAGATATGACACTTTAACAATTGTCTATTATTTTAAAAAAAATTGACATTTTTATTATTACTCTCGTTTTGGCCCGAATGTTGGCATAAAACCTCTCACCTATGAGAAAAGTCATGAGAAATGGAGTTGTAGTAAATTTAATTGGCTTTTATGCAAGCACAAAATGAAGCCTGTTCTGTTGCAATCGTAAAAGAAACAAAAAATAGTATTTTTTAAGAAATGAACCAAAACCAAATAATATCAAGATTTTGGGCATTTGATGAAAGAAAAATGCATAAAATCATTAAATGTATATACATTTTTTATTGAAAATGCTCTTCAATAATTGAAAGCATCTCCTCTTTGTTGAGCAATTGGCCACTTCGAATTTGAAATACTCTGTCAATTCCTTGTCAGACTGCTTAGAAATGCTCAACTTTTAAAAGATGGTGAGTGAATCCACGTCAAACGGCTTGTTGTGCACTTCAATAGAGGCAGTGATTGTTGTCAAACAATCACAACTTGTAATTGGAAGTGACTCAGGCTCATTTCTTAAAATAAACTATTTTTCCGTTTTCTGTTTTCTTATGATTGCAACAGAACTATTTTGTCTACGGGCTTCGTTTTGTGCTTTTATAAAAGCCAATTAAATGCACTACAACTTCATTTCCTTTAATTTTTCTCGTAGTGAGAGGTGAGTGGTGATATCCAATATTCGACCCGAAAAGAGAGCAAACCTTGTATTTTTTTTTAAAAAAAATTTGACGTCCCATGTCTCGGAATGTATTATATGTGTAGAGCTGCAGTTGGGCTTATGCTGCTGCAAATTTACTGTACTTTAAAAATAATATAACGACTAATATAAAAAAACAAAAAAAAAACATAGTTTACGAGTTATATGGCAAAAACTGACAAAAGTCTAAATTTTCTTCAGTTTTTCATGTATAACGCAGCTGGCACAGGCTTTTTGAAGCTGCAAACTTAGTATCACACTACCCTAACTGGTCCGAACAACATATCGATAAAAGAAATCAAAAAGAGAAATACAAATGTAGTTAACGTCTTTTACACCGATATAAATTAGATTAAAATTGTCAATTCGTCCTATATAGATGTGCTAAATAAATCCTATTTCTTTCAACATTTGTCACTATCTAATTTTCATAATAACTTTATGCAAATTATAGCTGTATCCGTTCTTGCTCTGTAGTAAAGGATCAAACTCCACTTAACTAAATTTTAAAAATTCAAAGGAAACTTTAAGAATATATTTTGGTTTGACCTACCACACTGAACTGGAAGTTCGATTTTTAGGGCCTCAAAACACGTTTTTCATAGGCTAAAATCTACAAAATTTAAAAAAATAAAAAATAAGGGAGGTCAAAAAAATAGTAGACCCCCCCCCCCCCCCGCGGTTGTCGTTCCCCCTCCATCGGTGGTACCCCCCCCCCCCCTTCCCTCTAACGGTGGTTTCCCCCTCCCCCTCGCTGGTGACGGTGGCCCCCCCCTACAAAAATTCATATGGGCGCCCATGAGTATAATGACGTCGCTAAATACCTCATTACACTTCTGTAATTCCCTCCGGAAATCACCGTTCTCTACAGTTTTATCTTTTCTATTTTGATTGATCTAAATGTGTTGTCAAGTCAATATATATATATATATATATATATATATATATATATATATATATATATATATATATATATATATATATATATATATATATATATATACACACATATATGATGTTAAATTTTACTTCTATACTGAAAGGACATTAGTGTGTAGAAAGTTTGGTATTCCGCAGGGTAGTGTTTAGAGTCCTGTTCTGTTAATGGAGTAGACTCATTAGTTTGAACTTGTCTTGACGACATCTTGTTTACGGACGATTTAGCATGGCGGCGGTAGTTCTATAGGTGCATCTCATCCGTGTTTAATGTTGTTGAACTCTTTTTAACCCTTAACATTACGAATAAATATAGTCTCAAGACTGTAATGTTCAATTATACTCTTATTAAAACTAAAGATCTTAAAAAACGAAATGATAGAATGAGCACTGGTTTGAAAATTAGAGGATAAGATTGAAGTTGTAGCTTTTACAATTCTACTCTTCTGACCGAAACTTAAGACGAGTGCGGTTGAAAGTTACTCTGATAGAAAGATGTCTTGAATCTAGTGATAAGACAGCTCACCTTGTGCTTATCACCGTCATTCAGGATGATCACGATGCTTCTGTTAGCTTTTGGTGAGCTTGGCAGTAAAATGCAAATAATAAATTATGAGGAGAAAATCTGTACGTGGTAATGTACGTGGGTAATAAAAATATCAATAAACAAATTTGCCAAAGAATTGTTACCAGTTGCTTATCGTCAGGTCCAGATTTACCAATGGTCAGACAGGGCATTTGCCCGCGCTAAAATTTTGCCAAATGAAAAGGGAAGAGAGGAAGCGAAAATCGAAGTGGTCGAACAAACGTTCCGTAGTATGAATACTACCAAAAACTTAAAAATTGAATTTATTTTATTTTTATACCTTTTTTTTTTTGCTCACCGACTCTTTGGTCGGGCCAAAAATTTAAGGAGCCAATATGATCACCAAGGACGCAAGATAACTCAAATCAGGGTCGGCTTATTGTGATTATAAAACATCTTGTGGCTATCACTTTCTCATAAACATATTACTCACAACATTCAAAGAGAAAGTAGTGTGTATGATTTATCCCTAATTAAGGCCTATCCTATAGAGATCTATTATTATTTTTTTTTTTTAAAAAAAGAAGGTGCTGTCGTCTGTGAAGATACGTAAAGCCTGGATCCATTTCCATTATATTTGAGAGTAAATATATAGATAGTAGTTTGCTTTGGAAAAATCTAATTTCCTAGATATTTATCAAAATAAATGAATCCCCAAAATATTGGTTGTACTTAATCGACTATTCGATCGAAATATTCTTATCGAGTGTTGAACTCTTGATAAGAATATTTAAAAATAGACTGCCAATCGGTGTGGCACATAGCTTCCTCGCATCCTATCCACGTGCTTTATTGATTTTATGCTTTTACAAGCCATTATTGTCTAATTTGTTTGATTGTTTCCCCCGTTTTGTTAATCTGGCAAAATTGTTTTGATTCTTTTATTTGAATTAAAATATCAATTAAGCAAAAGTTAAAGAGCGCAGAGGGTTCAAATTAATCTGGGGCTATCTGCGGGCTACTTTCGATAAACTATAAAAGCTTCAGAACAAATCAGATAAGTACTTTTGAAGCTTTAGGTGTAAATTAATGTATGTTTGAGCGCATGTGGAAGAGAAACAAATGAGCGCAGAAGGTTGAAACTTATATGAGACCAACAATGGGCTACTCATGATCTACCACCCAAATTTCATTAAAATTGGACGTTGGTTCGCAAAAATTGAACGACAGACAGACACGGAACCAAAAATGATCCCTGATGTCTGAAACGGATTTCTGTCTTGGAAATTTTGAAATCGGAGACCTAAAAATATTTCGTTCTTCAGAACGATCACATAGCTTCCGTTACCTTCGGTAAGCTCGGAAGCAATACATTTAATAAATAAGAAACACTGTATTTTAAATGTAGTATCACTGTGGATATACAAGGGAAAGATTTGTTGGATTTTGTCGGATATAGTTTTTAAATGAACAGTGTTGTAATTCTAAATGGAGAGCGTTTTATTATACGGTGTGGAATGTTTAGTTGGGTTGGTTAACCTGGACACCTGTCAGCCTGTCTACATGTTATCTTGTATAGTTAAAGTCTTTCTTCTTCTTCTTCTTGCTAATGTCCTTATAATTGAACAAGGAAAGCAAGCCTGTGATTGGTCGGTTAGACTAAGTAACATCGCGTGCTCTCAAAGTCTCTTGCATCACGTGTTGTCTAAAAGACACCTCACCGTTATGTTTTCACGGCCTTTCAAATCCACCACACACTAGAACAACATCTATTCATCAAGGATCAGCTTAAGGGTCGAGTCTACAATGTGTTCCTTATGTAAAGTTTCATTTAAACAAAACACCCGTTCGAAAATTATTAGAATCGCGTCGTTCAGATCGCCATAATCATTCCAAATAGAACAGCAGTTCTCAAGTTGAACAACTAAATTCAAAATATTAACTCGCAGCGCCTTTCTGCGGCCGAACTAGGTAACTATCGAGTAGTCATCAGCTTGCACTTAAGTCATCAAGTCATCACATAACAAACTTGTTCTTTAAACATTTTCTGCTTTCAACAAATATCTTCGCCTTTATATATTTGTAACAATAATAATAAACTGTATAATATTATTTTTATGGCAAATTCCACTTAACAATAATGGAAGCACTTATGCTTTCCCTTTGTCGCAATATTTTTATACATATTTTTTAGCGAAGTTTAAAAGTATCTTTATATGATAAATCCAGGACGACTTAAGTGGTCCGGAGTAATATCGAGTTAATGTGCAAACCAGTTAAGTGGCCGCTTTACAGGGCTCGCACAAATAAGTAAAAATTAATATTTATGATATGACTTCCATTCGTAGTTTTGTAAAAGCTTTCTCTGTTAAATGCTTTTTTCTTTTATAGATCAATAAAAATAGCGGTTTAATCATAACACCGCTAAGTCAGCTTAAATGTATAAAAATCGGGTACGGGGTACCTCGGAACTTTTCCTCACTTCAGAGGCCACTAAAGCCTCTCCTGCTGCTTCGCAGCAGCAGGAAGCAGCATTGGACGTGATCAGTACTTGGATGGGTGACCGTTCTGAACAAACTGATTTATTATCATTCTTAAAAAAAACCTTATTTTTAATACCTATATTTTATTTAATTATTGAAGTTTGGCGGTATTTTGACAGATGTAAACAAACTTTGACGTCATCAAAATTATCGCACTAATAAATAATTATATTCGCTTATAACTTTTAAACTAATTAATGGAATTTCATCGGGGTTTTATATATTTGTTCCTTAATTTTTTCCGGTTCCAACGATATGCTATACGTCAAAAACCTATTTATACTTTCGGAATTATTAACCGTCAAAGTTTAAAAAATCAAAAATTGATAACTTCAAAATGGCGGCCAATATCAAAATGAAATTTGGCGGGCTTGTTTGTCATACAGAGAGGTATATTCGTGCCGAATTTCAACTCGATCAGGACCATTGTCGATTTATTAAGATTTTTTAAAAGTTTTGCTGACTCAACAAACTGGGTTCAAGATAGAGGAAAAATTTGATTTTCCGGGCGGCACCACTAAAGGTAAGGACTGATTTTTCTGCCAAGTTTCAACTCTCTAGGTTAAATACCTTGGGCGCTAGGATGATAACACACACATACATACAGACGTCATGCTGAAAACCACTCAGGAGGTCTTAAAAACACCCAAAACTGATAATCCCGTTGAAATCTCGTAAAAAAAATTTGCCTACTATAGGTTGTGAGGAAAAGTAAAAAAATTGTCTCAGAGTTTGTCTTTTATAAAAATGTACAGTTTTACTCCGAGCTCACCATGTTTTGCCACATTTAAGAAACTTGTTTTAAGACATAATGTTTAGATATGTCACGGATCTTTATGTCGTAGAGATATAAATAACTTTGAGAGTTTGGCATCGTTAAGGAACTGTTTTACAATAAGCTTAGAATTCTTTGAGGTTAGAGGTATAATGTTTTGCCACCTTCTAGACCTCAGCTGCCGTAGTGTAAAAATCATATTTTTTGAGAAAAATGTTGATATCATATACTACGTTCATACATCGTTTTGAAAACGATCCGCTAGTTCAAAACGCTATGTGAACGCAGATCGACGGATCGTATCGGGTTAGATCCGCTCCACCAAAAATACTCTTTTCCACTTTGTTAAGTTCTTAGTTTTCGTAAGCTTCCGTTTTTTTTGTTTGTTTTTTTTAAACTGCAAAAACGTTTTTAAACAAAAGTTAATACTATAAAGAACCTGTAAAAACTTTTAATAACTTGTAAATAAAATGTAAAAATTCGCAGACATATTTGGTAACAAGAAAGAAGGTTTTCCTCGAGACGTCACCGTTATATGAAATATCGAAAACAAACATTTCGATCACCAGTATTTCTTGTTGTATGAACGGGAATCGTTTTGAAAACGAATTGGATCCGAAACGCTTTCAAAACGATGTGTGAACGTAGTAATATTTTGCCTTCTTGCCACAGAAATTATGTAGAGAAATTTTAAAGTAGAAATGTAATAAAAAAGTAAAATAACAAATTTTCCGTTGAATTTTTATCTGGAACTTTTAAATATGTTTAAAGATATTTCTAGGAAAATGTCTTGACACATTTATGATCTTTTAAGAAGAAAAAAATGAACTGGACAAGAAGTGAAAAATACACCGTATTATACACAGGTACAATGTTATCAGTCGAAGAGAAAACCCTATGTTAATCCACAATCCACGGTGTAGTTAATCCGGACAGTCCCGCTCAGGTAAATCCACACTGTCCTAGATCTTTAAACAGATGAAATAAGATTTGGGGTATTTATTATCATGTAATAAAATATGACTTTAATATAAAATATTGTCTAATTTAACTATTGGACTAGGCCTCAAGGAGCATTCACCTCAAGCAAGAAAAGTTTTTACTAAATGCTGCTCATGCAAGCGTTACTAACTGCACTTGATCACTCGTGTTTGCTTACTAATCACTTATTTTTTCTGTATTCCTTAACATATTATATGCAAATTCCAGAATGTAAAGTAGTATTTTACTGTCGAGTAAGATGCAAATAATAATTCTCACGAGCGTATATAATGCACTAGATTAGAATCGTGCTTTATTTACCGTCTCTAGGTTTAAGTCAAATCTCTCCTTTGTAAGTTATACGTTAGATTTCAAATCGAAACAATGGAAATTCGTTATATAAACAAAGATATAACCTTCAAGCAAGGTTATCTGAATGGGAAAGATGAGGTTATTAGCCCCCCCCCCCCCCCCCCCCCCCCCGGACAATATTATTGAAGGAATAAGTCTGTTCGAACCGAGCAGAGAACCGTCCACGGGATCCAACCTACGCATAGATCGTTTGCGAGCCGTTTAATCGTACTGTAGTACTGTCCAAACGATCGTCAGACAAACCCAAGTATAGGTTTGTATGAATGCGCTGTAATCCCGATCGTCACACATGTCAACAGGTAGGTTCCCAATCTGTTAGGTTTCCTTGGATGTGTTAATTGAGGTTTGAAAGACTCACAAACCGGTAACAACCTGTCAACGATTTAATAACAATACGAAATAAGCGCATGCGCTTAAAACCAGTTCTTGACGATTCCCGAACGATCCGTGAGACAATGAAGAATGTAAAGGACGGTACAAATAGGAGGTTTGGAACAAATCTACTATAAACAGCGCATGCGCTTTAATGTTTATATATTGTATACCGTTTCGTAGATAGAATCATCATATTATTCATTATTCTATTGAGCCGTTTACTCTCAGGCATCGCCACTGCTCCTCGCGCTGCTGTATTTGCTCCCCAAAATACTTGTGTGGCAGCATCGAAGGCAACGAGTGTCTACACTCCCGCTTCATACTTTCTTTCCTTTCTACATCGGGCTGTGCAGGACGTCGAAGAAGATGCAGCTTAAGCGACGAGTTGTCCTTTATGTCAAACAGTTTCTATCGACACTTCAATAGTTCCGAAATTAGTTCTAAGTCGATATTTTGAAAATGACAGCAGATATCAAAACGAATTCAGGGGGATGTCTCCTTATAACGATGGATCGGAACATTTTTTGATTTTTTACAAACTTTGAAATATTTGCTGACTCGGATAAAAGGGTTAAGGCACGTAAGTAAAAGAGCAGAGTGTAAACACTACCCCTGATGCTCGCGCTGCCTGTCCTTTGACTCAGTGGCGTATCCAGCGGCTAGGTCTGGAGGGGGCACATTCTAAGTCAGCCTAGATTGGGGGGGGGGGGGGGGAGGATTCGTAGTGGTAACAAGAAAAGGGAACTACTTATTCAACAAAGTAGCTGCCTCTCACAACAGCGCTTTTATGCATTTCTGAGGTGAAATTGAATATGAGGTGAATGTAAAAATATGTATTAAAAAAAATTATCGCGTATTTTTATTTTTTTTTTTTACTATATCGGGTCTGGGCCCGACTGGGGGGGGGGGGGGGGGCATGTGCCCCCTGTGCCCCCTCCCCCTCTGGATACGCCACTGCTTTGACTTCAGCGCGAAAAACCGCCATCGAGGAGAGCAGCGTGTGAGTGCGAGTACCCTGTTTACGTTTACATACTGGCGCTGCTCTCATTTATACTGACTTGTGGCAGCTTATTGCCACGGAAGTAAGCTGAATGTAAACCTGGCATAAAGTTTAATTTATACAAGCTAATACGATGTAATTATACGTTTCTGTCAAGTACATTAATCTAATAATAAATTGAAACTAAAACATGGTTAGTAATTAGAAGTACAACGACAGATGTAAGTAAGAACGCATCACGTCACGTAACACGTTAGAGTGTAAGAAAATAGTAATTGTTTTCCCAGAGTCGGGATGAGTTGTTTTTTAGTTTGCGGTCAAACTAAGGTTTTCGAGGTAACTTTAGAACCTGTGATTAAAGTAATTTCAATTCTTTTTTCCCTCATTTCTTCTTCTATTATGCTTCTTTTTCTTCGTTTTTCCTCTCCAACTATTCTTCTTTTTCAAAAGGACTGGTTGTATACAATGTTCTCAAGTATTCGAAATAAAAAAGAATAAAGTTGGTTTTTTTCTGTAAACACAGATACTTATGGGCAACTTGAAGTGATTTCTTCTGCATCTCGTGACTGGAGACGAAACTCATGGGCACCCAACTAATTTATCATAATAAGGGAACGTGAAAATTAAAAATAATTTTCTCAAAAATGATAATATTTTTCTCTCGTAAATTATGCACTAATTTGAATTGAGTAACGAATATATGCATAGTAACTAAATATTGGTGTTTCTCGTATTTTTCTATTTTCACCTATACATATAGTTGTTAATGTAGTACTTCCTACTTCACAGTTTTCTTTCTCACGGACATATTTTTATTGTAAAAGCCCCTATTTCCTGTAATGGAAAACTTGTTTCTTTAGTTTCTCTAGTTTTAAATAGTCCTCTTATAGTATTTTTTTTAAAAAAAAAAATCGGTTTTAAGTTTTAAATAGTCAAACGTAATCATTTTTATTACAACGATTTTCAAAGCAACATTTTCTGGGAATGGAAGAATCACCAGCTATGTAGATGTTTGGACCTGGGTGTCAGGCATGTATCGCTATAATTAGAAATTATTATTAAAGTAAACCAAAGTTCAAACGGTGTACCACTAAAAAATACATATAAATTGAAAAAAAATTAAAAATATTCATTCAGCCAAATACATATTCGCTTATTTGATACTTCCTCGCGTCCTACTACACTGGCCCAATGGTCACATGATATTTGATGAATGGTCACATGATATTTGATGAAAGGGTTATATGATATTTTGATGAATGATCACATTATGTTTTGATGAATAGTCAAATGATGTTTTGATGAATGGTCAAGTGTAATTGTTTGGAATTTTGGAAGGAGTCAAAGTTCTTTTTATTCACCCATAATTTCCATGAATTTAAAAAATCCCTTAAAACTAAGTACTATAAAATTATTCAAGGGGAATAAATAAATAAATGACAATCTTATCAAAAATAACATATGAAACAGAAAAATAAAATAAAAATAAATAAGGATATAAATTAATAAATAGTAACATGATATAAACTTAAACAACTTTTCACACTAACAACAAAATAGTAACATAAAAATAAAATTTAAATATTAAAATAGTAATATGATTAGATAGTAATTAAACTGAATTTGAAACTATGTAGTAGTAGGAAAACTATGTGTAGTTATTATTTATTAGTTATGCATATTATATTATTTTATTCTAATATATTTTTTGTTTTTACTTAGCGTATTACTATTAACTATTATAAGTTTCTGTAGATACTGATGTACTCCTCTCCTCCAAGCTCAAGCTTCCAGCTTTTTTTGAGGAGTAATTCAGAAAACTCATGTATCACTTTATTGTATTATTATATTTTTTTTCTTATCTGAATAATAAAAAAAATAAATAAATAAATAAATAAATGTTCGCATACGGTTAAAATTAATAAGGAATTTTACAATGGCCTGATTATGAGCTACCATCATCTAAATTTCATTAAAATCAGACGAGTGGTTTAGATAACAGTGGTTCGTCAAATTTTCATCCGACTTATGAGACAGACTGACTGACATGAGACTAAAAATGTTGCCTGATGTCTCTGAAACGGCAATACGAGTATTAGAATTTGGAGACAAAAAATGTCGTTTATTCAGAAGGATCGCACTGCTTCCGTTACATTCGGTTTGCTTGGAAGCAAAAATACAACATTATATAACCAGTTTATAAGCAGTGTTGCCTCTCCTATAATGTTATAGATAAATTTGCATTGTTATGATTTTTCCTTACATAGGTTGGCAGTAACTTGTTGAAGAAAAAACACTAAGAAACATTCTTTTCTCTTTATCTCTTTGAATCTTTGGTTATAATTATTGTTATTTCTTAATTCCATCACACCGAAAACAAAGTGAAAATAGAGTAATAATAAATATAACATGAGAACCTTTATATTATCCGATACCATCTAAATTAAGACTTTGATGTTTATCAACGAAAAACAAGTTTGAGAGGAAAAAAAATAAAATAAAACTACGCAAAACATTTTGAAATTTACATTTAAACAACATTTCTCGACAAAAAATTAACTGATATAAGATAACAAGTAGTAACTTGACATGGCTGCTTCAGTGATATCAGATCTTTGTTGAGTTTTTTTTCTTTTTGTGATAGTTATAACTAAATGAAGACTCATTTCCATAAAATCAGCTTTAGCACTTATACAGTACGAACGAATATTTTACGTGCATTATTTTCATTCAAAGTTTTTATACACTAAGGGTTTTCCACAATACTTATTTCGATTAAAAAAATATATATATATAATTCTCTAATTATATATTAAAAAATGTAGTTTTCATCTAGGTTACATCGAATACTTTTTGCACATATATAGGTTAGGCCTAAGATATTGATACATTGCCTCTTCCTATATTATTATATATAGATTAATTTACCTATAGTTATTGAGAGGGTATGTTAGCGAGATGAAACACAAAACACAGTGAGAAAGGTCTTGCAAACATTGCGCTAAATTTATAAACATCATCAGAGCAAAAAACAAAGTATAAAATCATAATAATACATAAAGGTTGGGGTTGACTCTACATGTTATAAAATTATAACGGAATGAAGAATGAATGGAGGTATGGTTGAAAATCCAGAAAATAGGAAAGGGTAAGGTATATCAGGTAGGCGGATTAGCGCAACAACATTTACTTAAAACACTAACTATAGCTAGCAATACAATGATGAAAAAGTACTTAGGTATATGAAAAAACATGGACACAAAAGTATTATGAAAATATGAAATAAAAAACATATATTGTACTAGAAATTGTTAATTAAATTTGTACAAATGTTGCTTAGATTGTTGGTGTCGGTTCTGAAATGTATGGTATTATGAGTTTTGGAAATGTCGTACATTTCAAACATATTACGATTGAATTACGCTGGTTAAGTTCTTGGGCTGAATTCTTAGTACCTGGCAAAGTCAAAATTATGTTGAGTATTGGAGTAATGATTAGTTAGAGCTGTGGCATTGGCACAGTTAGGTGTCAGACTACATTTGCGTTGGAAATTTATTTTATGAAGATATTGGGAACTCTGCCCAATAATGACGACACACGAATATGACGAATTACAAACAGAACAGTCAATCTGATAGATAACATTAGTTTTCATATTGATAAGAATAGGGTCTTTAAGTTTACTGAAAAGTTTTTTAACTGGATTTGAGGGTTTAAAAGCGATTTTTTGTCGCTAATAAATTTAGCGAAACGTTCGCATCAGCATTGTCAGTGTGTTTTATTCGACAGTATCTCGCTAACACAGCCTCTCATTACACTTGAACTGTCACCAACTACCTCACTTAGTACTTAGTCTTAGTTATTATTTTCCTTTACATAGGTTGGCTTTACCGGCGTGTCGCTCCCACGTTATCTAGTATCGATACGCTAAACTGCTAAACCAACTTATCGATATATTTAACCACTGTAAAGACCTTTTTTAAGGGGCCATGCAAGGACGAGGGCCATGTCTTCAGTCTTAATGGATGTCGATCCTAACGTTTCGCTGTCAGTTTTAAAAGCACCAAAAAATAATTAAATGGTTTCAGCTTCAGTTTAACTTAAATTTAAACATAAACTCAACTAAAGATGGTTCTCGTATTAGCAGCAGGAGCGAAAAACGTCAACTGAACGCTGAACACCTCGATAACGGTGATATCAGTGATAATTCATCAGCTCTGTCAAATCCAGAAATAAATTTTAGTTAAAAAGTTTTAACAAAATAAAACTCTGAGAAAGATATTCCCTGTTTAAAGAAATAAAAATCTTTCTCATTAAATTTATAAGTAAATCCGCTTAAAAGATTCTGTTGAAAAAGAAATACTGAGCTATATTAAGGATAAATATTTCAAAATGCATCATAAAAAAAGTCGTAAAAGAAATGTCCCCCAAAAAAAATTTAAATATTTTTTAATGCGTCTTTTGGTAGTAAACAAATAAACAGTTTTGAACATATGTCGAGAAGCTTTTCACTGGAAGACGTCGGCCTCTTTGTTAAGGAAAGGCTGGAATAAACTGTTACTTTGACAATGTTTAAAATTGGGTTTAAGACGCAATAAAAATATGTATATAAAAACAAAAAACAATAAAAATCTTAAATGGAGTTACACTTTTCCTTTTCATTCATCACACTTAAAAGAAGAGAAAAAAAAAATTATATAAAATGGATTCGTAGGTCTAAAATTAGAACTTTTTTATTTCTTGCTATCGTCTTTAAAACTGAATATGTGGGACTAAAAGTTTTTTGTTTTGGTTTATAGGAAGGAAAGATCGTTTGAAGTCTTTTTCTTTAACAACACTGACAAATAAAAAAAAAGGTGCTTCTGGTTTTACGTAACGACATTTGAATAAAAAATATAAGAAGATTATACACTTGAGACTTTTAAAATCCGTACAGAGATAGACAATTCTTTTGGGAAGCTTTCCAAAAACACGGTTGAATTTTTGTTGTTTTCTTGTTGGTATTTTTTCTCCGTTCTTTGTTTAGATCTCTAAAAACGAACGTGATGTGAAAACAAAAGAATTCATTTGGGTCTTTTTCTTTTTTTTCGTCTTTAATATGAAGAACAGATGTAAACAGGGATTTTATTATTTAAATTATCACAAGAAAATAAACTTTAAACTATTTCAAATTATTCTTCTACTAGTTTCAGCTTTAATTATATCCGGGCCCGGGTACAAATAAATAATTGATAAATCTGAAAGTAGATTTTTTTAAATACGATTCACAATGCCTTTACCTTTTTGAAGTAAAGTAATTAGAAGCACAAATGTGAGACATTTTGGCGTTGCTCTAATCAAATTTGGTTGATAAATAAAAAAGGAGATTTTATCCAATCGATGTACAAATATTAAATATAAATGTTAACGATTAGGTTCTTACTTTTTTTTAAATTGGAACAATAACATTCAGAAGGAAATAAAAATATCTCACAGCTCACAGCACAAAACACGAAACATTCGATGATTTGTGAAAGTGACTTCATAAAAAAAAAGCTTATTAAATGTCTTTTTTTGTGCAACAAGAACAAATAATGTTTTTCGCAATGTTCGATCCAATAATACTGAGTGGATAAAATTATAAAATTTGAAAATCCGATGCGATATTGAAATTTATCGACGGCATCATGTCCACAGGACTTTTCTCCCCACACAATGCAATTCCTCACCTCTTCATCTGCTTTCTTAATAATAAAGAGAACATGGTAGAAAGTTTGCAAAGAAGCTCGGGGCCGATCAAAACTACTGGCTCAGATTAGTATAGATCGAGTAAACTACACACAAGTGTCCACAGAAAATTCTTCATCAAAAGAATCGTAGAAAATAATCGGATACAGGACTGTTGCTAAACCTCTCATTTAAAGATAATAGGTACACAAAGATACACTTATGTATGGTTTAATTTAAAATAATCTATAAAGGTCTAATCACAATATACATATGTAAGTAATATTACAATCACAACATTATTTCAATGTTTCCATTATTTTCAATGATAATTTTACACAGACAAAGTAAAAGAAACAGCTGTTTAACAAGTACAAAAATCGATCCGAGACAACTCAGACAAACTTTCTCATATATGAGATCATAATTCACAACTGCCTGTGCAAAGGGTTCAGTAAGGAAAGGAACGTACATAAAATAAAGTAAAACTTGAAGCTAGCAACTTAATAAAAGTTATCAAGGTTTTAGTTATTAGATACGAGCAACCAGAATTTTACTTTAAGTGCAGATTTCACATATTGGGCGAATTGTATCATTTAGCAAGTTCTCACGATATAGAATAAGTGATCCAAATTGTTGAAAGGTATAGTGGACTTCGAATTTATAACTCAGAAGAGGGTATTTATTTGGAATAAAAGTCCTTTTTAAAAATTGATTTTTTAATTACATCAAAGCTTTCGCCCAGGGAACCTGAGCTTCTTCAAAGAAGCTCAGGTTCCCTGGGCGAAAGCTTTGATGTAATTAAAAAATCAATTTTAAAAAGGACTTTTATTCCAAATAGAATAAGTGATTTGAAATTAGTTCTACTGTAAGGCATAGTAAAACTAACTATGCAATAATTTACATTAATAAATCTTTATTTTAACTTTGGATTAATTTAAATATTATACAAAAAAAAATTGTTTCGATATAATATCAACATCAAGAAACATAACCTTCTTCTCTTCATTTTATAATTTGTTATAACCTTCTTCTCTTCATTTTGTAACTTGTCATAACCTTCTTCTCTTCATTTTGTAACTTGTCATAACCTTCTTCTCTTCATTATTCATTTTGTAACCAGTCATAACCTTCTTCTCTTCATTCTTCATTTCGTAACCAGTCATAACCTTCTTCATCAAGATGCAACCCTCAAGAATACCAACAGGTCGTTCTTGTAACAAAACGTAGAAATTATAAAATCATCGAAATGTATACTAGTTATTACGGGTTGCAGGTTCCAGGTTTCAGACACGTACTCTTAACACTAGTCTTTTCAACACTCATTGCTTTATCAATTTTAAATTACCCATGATAATACTTTTTGCTAAATTATATTTCCCATGGAACCTCTCTGAGTGTTGGCGTATTCAACAGGAAACTTCGTGGTCTCTTTAAGGAACTTGAACAATTACAATGACTTATAAAGAGCGCAAATGTTACACAATAAAACACTCTCGACAACACAATGTCTGATTAGTGTTTGAAAAGTTCCGTCATACGAATCTCTAGCCATCAACCCGCCTCTAGCCATTCTTTTCTTTAGCCAGCGGCTTCTCCTTAATCACCTCGGCCGTCCAGTTTAAGGAACGTCTGTAAACATCCCGGCTTCCAAATCAGGTTCTACCTTCAGACCTTATAAAGAGAAACTGACAGACAGACGGACAGACAACAAAAATAATAATAAATAGAAAATCAAAATAAACTGCTACAATGTAATTTGCTTCTAACTCTTCAAAGAACCGTTTTGAACAGTCAAAGCAACTCATTTAAAACAAATTAAACCTTCTGTTATTTATTTTTAAAAAGGCTTAATTTTTAATTCAGAAAAAAACCATAATTTATCCAATTTAATTTGAAAGAGCGCCGCAATTTTTAAGAAGTTAATTGATTTTTTTTTTTTTTTTTTTTTTTTACACACATTCAATCAATTTAAAAATTCGATCATAAATCATAATTTTGTTTGTATATTTCGAACTGTTAATAAATCGGAAGCGAACATTACAAGTCAGATATTTGACAAGTGATTTTAATTTATATGCTCCACCGGTACTTTTTTACTTAAGCACCCCCCTATTTCCCTTTGCCTTAAAAAATATTTAGACAAAATAACATTTACAGCGTTGTGAGTTGTATATATTGCTTAGTCTAAATTACTAATCTAAATGTCTAAGTAAAGAAGTGTCGTTTTTTCTAAGGACACTTAAAAACCACTAAATGACTGCTTGGCGAGGCACAGGAATCCAGTTATTACTATATGGAAGGACGCGAGTAACTTAGTTACAAATGAAATTACAGGATCTGATGATGGTAGTGTTAATATATCTAGAGTGATGATGCGTCGTGATGATTATTGTCTGAGTGACATTAATGATATGAATCTGGGTTAGTTTAACCGTAGGAGAGTAGAGCGGAGGGAGGCGGAGCTCTATCTAGACACGATGTCTGTCGTTGATAAGGAAGAAATGGGTTCAGTTTGAGAAGTGCAAGGTTGACGTAATGGGACGTAATGTGGGTAAGATGTGTAGGCTCTATTACACGGCCTGCTTCTTCTGAAATCACTTAGAGAGTCCAGCGGGACGTCGCGTCGCACCAAGTCTTGACGCAATCAAACACTTGACATTTCGGACGCGAGTTGTGTCCGCCGTCCTAGTACCGTTGCTTCCATCTCTTCTTTCATTAAACAATCTACAAATTATTTGGGTTTTTTATTTATTTATATCGTGTTGTTGTCAAACCTGTAATATTTTTTCTGTCAGCTGTTTCATCGTAAAAACAAGTTACCGTTAAGGCCCTGTTTTCGGTACATAAAAGGAACGTGTGTTAGCACCTGCTATTTTTTTAACCACCTGCTGGTTCATGGAAGAACTAAAGAAATATCGGTTCTTAAAACCGACAGTTCTTTTTAGATTGGACAAAAATAAATAAAGATAATTAACTAGATATCATATTGACAATGACACTGATTTGCTTTACGTGTAATAACGACGAACAGCGCCAAATAAAATACAATCGACTAAAACAATTAATTAATATCTCATTAATATTAATATCTGAAGCCATTTCCAGTTTAATGCCATTATTGGTTATATTAAATTAAAAGAAAACCGCACTATTAATTTAAAAGAAAAAAAAAATAAGATTACGACTTTCAAACAATTTTAAGTGATCAAGTCTCTTATTAGCCCATAACATTATCAACAGTTCTGAAATGTTTAAAAAATAATAATAATAATAATAATTTTAATGTAGAAATACAGCAATGATAATATCTTCATTATTTTTATTTGAAAATGGATTCGGTTAGTGTATGCAATCCAATAATATTTATAAATAAATATTGTTAGTGTTTCTGATGGCCGCCATTTTAAAAACAAATTGTAGGTAAAACACCGGTTGGAGGTTGCAAAATAATTTGGAAGACGTCTTGTTATTTTACAACGAAACAAAGTAAAAAGGCGACAACGAACTAACAAACAAACACTCATTCATGTGAGAACCATGTAACATAGTATGTAATGTACTCCTTTTCGCCATGTCGATGTGTAGTTGATATTTTGAAAGTACGGAGTGTAAGAATCGATATTGTAGGAATAAATGTATAGATGTGTAAGAATTCATATTTTGGGAATTTATAAGTCGTAGAAGCAATGCAATCAATATTTTAGGAATATAGACGAAACTGATTTGTTAAAATTAGTTATTAATTTGATCAAATGAAACTATTATTTAATTTAAATAAAAGTACTATTGTATTATTCTCATCTAAAATGAATATTTAACGAATTTTTTAAAATATCGAATAAATAAGACAGTGGCGAATGTCGACTGAAAAAATGCAGTTGGAAGAAGAGAGGCAATTGTGTAAAGAAATGTAATGTTTTTAAGTCATAAAGGCGAGTGGCGAGTCAGTGACCTACCAACTGATAAGCACTGGATGAGAGGCGGCCTCTTACAAGGTAAACATCCACTCTAGCGCCACTTACTCAGTGGCGCAAACTTGAGTCAGAGTCCTTTAACAGGCTTGCTGCTATCACATCATCTCTATCCTTACTCCTTACCTTCGGTAACAACCAACTGCTTAATAACATAATCACATTGTGTATTATAACTTAAAAGTCCTGCACAAGAAAATAAAACTAGTAACAAATCAAGTCTCTTGACTTTTAAAATACGACCACCAAATTTACCTAATAACAAATAAGATAGTTAGATTAACATGTTTATAGAAAGAAAAACAAGTTGATAACAAGTTATGTTAAACTTAGATTATACTGATTAGACATTAAGTACACACTTTGAAATTACTTGCAACACCAAGTCACGTTTTTCTACTTTAAATTGTACAAAGTTTTGTAACTTAATAATTGGTCAGACATATTTGACTTGACTCAAACTACTCCTGCTTCTTCATTCAAGTTTTTTTTTAAGTCCGCCTTCATTTGAACACTTTAGAACTTCTTTAAAAAAAATTAAAACGAACCTAATCTATTATTAAGTACAAATTATACTTCAAAGTTATAAATACATGAAATAGTACATTATGCGTCGAGTGCGGAAAGTAGCATTTTGCATGCGAGTGTGGAGTTTGCACCCGAGCGACAGCGAGGTTAGTAAAACCATACGAGCAATGCAAAATGCCGTTGTCGCACGAGTTGCGTACCGTACTTTATCTACGATTTTTAGATTTAAATAATAAATACAGAAAAAAATAAACTTGCTGTATGTAAGTTCGTATCTCTTCTCTTGATAAAGATGGCATTCATCTTGAGTTGTATTTTTTTCCGAATTAATTATTTCTGGAGGAGTATTATTCTCTACATTTTCGTCAAAGCCACTTGATTCATTCATTGTTTTTCACTAAAAACTCGATATAAACAGTTACTTTAATGAAAGAATAGAAAATTAGTTTTGTTAAATGTAAACAAACTCGCTAATCGTGCGTAAAGCTGAAGAATTCCTCTTCTTTACCACACTAGTGCGGTAAAGAAGAGGAATTGTTCAGAACTATGAGACGCGCATGCGCAATGAATACAAGTACGTAAATAACCACTTTCTACGCATCTAAACAGAGATATAATGTTTATATTTCGTATCAATCGTAGATAAAATTACTTATTATATAGAACAAAATATTCTCAAGATTCTTCTATTTTTAGTTACAACTTTTAACATTTTTTTTCAGCAGTTTTTATTTAAATGAAATGAAACCAATTTGTTATCATCCCATGATTAAAAACCGTAACACAGGAGTCAAGAGGAAAAATTATGTATTAAGAGAGAAAAAATCCATACATTATGCAAATGTTGATAAACATACAGGATAAAAACTTTAATTATGTGTATATGATGTTTGCTAATTTTCCTGCATCTGTATACGTGGCTCCAGATACGCTATGACGGCGTATCAGTTTTCCACAATCCATACACAACATAACTGAAAAAATTCTAATTTGTTTATTGAGTTCTTTTGGACAACAAGTGCTTTAAATACAGACAGTCAAACGCAGGAAGTTATTAAGGGTCCTAAAACTTATAATAAATTGAACAAGACACAAACGTAATCATAAAAAATTAAATAACTATAAAATATAAGTGGTAAAAACAAAATGGAAGGATTAAATTAGGCTGTACGAGGAAACAGCGCAAGGTAAATAATTTATAATAGCACGCAGCAAGTCTTGCCAACACAACTCCGCCTAAATCCAATTAAATATGAATAAATTTCTATCCGACTCTTGACAGTTAAATTACAGAACGGTAGCCATGTTAAGACACGCGGCAGCAACACTGCGTCTAGTGCCTAGTGAAATATAACTTCTTCCTCGGGTCAGGTTGGCTGCACTTAACTACCAGCATCTCACTTCAGATCTGCATTTAGAAAAAGCCTATCTTCGGAAAACACGCAACTCTAATTAAATTATTAATAGAATTATATTTTCTAATTTATGCAAGGAGTGATTAAGTATTTTTAATAGTCAGACATCTTGTAAACTAATACAACTCAAAGATGTTGTTATCAATATGTTTTTACTTTCTTATCTCTACATAGTATATCATATGGAGGGAAAGACTTGAGATGGCAGGGAAATATGATTTAGAGATTTCTATGTATTAATGTATTTTCACATTTTAAGGTCCTCTGAGTTAAATGAAGTAAAGAATTTCTGTCAAGTTTCGTTAGTGCAGACACATGTAGCCTAAACTTGAATAAAACACCAGTCATGCACCATGACTTAATGAGCGACTTTTCAAAGAAATCTCCGTATTATTGGCTTATGATAATATAGAAAATTTTGTTTTAGAATTCGGATGGGCGAACACAATTTAAAGTAATTATTAATGTAATTATTATTTAGGTCCAAACAACCGATCTCCATAGTGGGATTGTTTTATAACTGACGAACCGTTACGCCCGTAACAACGGACTTAATTTTATATTTAGAATAAAAAGTAAAATGAAGTAAACATGTTTAGATATCTATTTAGATGTTATGTTATTATGTCTATTTGAAGATCGACAAATCAAGAAAAACTTTTATTTATATTGGAATAAATGTGGTTGCTTCAGCTTAGCAATAACAAAGTGAGTCTCTATAATATTTCATGTTTTATGTCATATAATTATATATTAGAGGATCTTAGTAGAGTCGACAATACATAGTATCTCATAAAAAATGTCCTTCCTTTAATTAATATGTTATACGTATAATATAATGTACGTGTATATATATATAGATATTTATCATTATTTATTCCTTTTTTTTTACTAATTTTATGGTAGACATATTATCATGGAATTACTGAGGTCTAAGAGCTCTGAGAGGTAAATCTGGGGCAATTTGATGTTAAAATTGTAAGCTATAAAATAGCAAAAAAAGGTAATTTATTCATGGGATATAATGATTTTTTTTCCCATTCACGCTCAATTTTTTAATCTTTTCAAGCTAACCAACAAAAAATTAGTAAGAGTATAATGTAATTATAAAAGACGAGTTTTGGATTTTAAAATAAATCAGGTTTGTTGCTTTAGTCATTTTCTAATTTTAAACCTTAAACAAATTTATTAAAAGAATTCCATGTAAGTTAGAATTTTTATTTTTTTATAAATTTTAATGGAGCGTCAGTTAGATTTGGCGTTGATAGGCTGCCTACTGATCTTCGCACGAGATTAATTTTGAAGCTGCAGAGATGAATCTTTTTCCTGTCGATAGTCTGTGGGCTAGAGACCCTCACTCTAACGTTTTAACATTTTCGTCTTTAAATTCTATTGTTTTTTTTATAGATTATTTCACGCGTATTTGTTCCCTGTATATATATAAATTCGTCAACCCAATTGATTTGGAAAACTTATTAAAATATTAGAAGGCCTTTGGCGTCAATGATGGTTGAGGCAGAATGACGCAACCATCAGTCCAACATAACCCACACTCATCTGAACTTTTAGTAAGTTACGTCAACCCACCAAACCCTTTACTATAAAAAAAAAAATTACAGAAATAAAATCATAATGAGTGCCTAATTCTAGAAATTTACCATGCCTTTCAAGATTTCAACAAACTGCCAAATGCCCTAACCAACATGCCACTTTGGATTAGCACTTTTGTCACTCACCTCTCAAGATTTCAACAAACTGCCAAATGCCCTAACCAACATGCCACTTTGGATTAGCACTTTTGTCACTCACCTCTCAAGATTTCAACAAACTGCCAAATGCCCTAACCAACATGCCACTTTGGATTAGCACTTTTGTCACTCACCTCTCAAGATTTCAACAAACTGCCAAATGCCCTAACCAACATGCCACTTTGGATTAGCACTTTTGTCACTCACCTCTCAAGATTTCAACAAACTGCCAAATGCCCTAACCAACATGCCACTTTGGATTAGCACTTTTGTCACTCACCTCTCAAGATTTCAACAAACTGCCAAATGCCCTAACCAACATGCCACTTTGGATTAGCACTTTTGTCACTCACCTCTCAAGATTTCAACAAACTGCCAAATGCCCTAACCAACATGCCACTTTGGATTAGCACTTTTGTCACTCACCTCTCAAGATTTCAACAAACCGATAAAGGCCCAAGGTGTATACTATACATTAAATATTATTTACTCTTTACATCTTGCAAAAGGCCTTAACCTGCAGTTCAATGTAGGCTAGAGCTTTTCATGGTTTTTTACCTCTAAAGAAGCTGCTAAAGGCCTTAAAGCCGCATAATATGTTTAATTTTACGATTATTTTCTGAAAAGGGAGCAAAAATGAAAATACAAAAACTACTTTCTCTTATATTTAGAATGGGTTGTTGATAATATAATGGTGCAGGTCTGCCAAATAGTTTCAAATCATCTTGGTTGAGGTACAAATTTTCTTCTTCCTGAAAAGTGTTTTGTACGAGGGTTAGGACCTTTTGCTCGTATAACATCACATCAATGCTGTGTTTATTAATAGTCAACGATGTAGGTATAAATAATACAAAAAAATAACATTGTGGCAAATTTAGATTTTTTTTTATCAAAAGAAGAAATATCCCTTTTTTATAAGTCGAATCCGTTTTAAAATGTTTAGTAGACCATAATAGAGAAGTTATTTTCTCTTTCCTGTAGTAAATTGTACAAGGAGATCGTTGGTTATGGTTTTTAGAAAGTAAAATGTTCCGTACAGCGGAATATACTTTCAGCTGTGCTTCAACAGTAGGCGAGGAGCTTTTTGGCTTGAGGCAACTTAACAGAAAGTAAAGTGAACGCTTTAGAACTTAGTAACCGAACGTGAAGTTCCTTCTTCCTTGAGATACATCGTCTACTAGAAGGTAGACGATATACGTTATTGTGTAACTACGCAGAAGACCTTCCCATCACTTGCTTACTTTTATCGTTGATATAAGTTGACATTGTAAACATTACCGTATCATATTTTTGAAGTCCCCGAACGTCATCATTAGTTTTACCAAGTCCAGTTAAACTTTAAGACGTTGATTCTTACGAGTTTCGAATGACAACAAATTTTATTTTAGGCATCCAAAGAAAATTTGAGATTCACAAATTGCGTTTTTTTACTTTCTCATATAAAAAGAAAGTATATTGTGATGCCACGAATATTAGATTTTTATGGATTCACCCAGAGTCCAAGAAAGTGGTATTTTAAAAATGTCCGTCTGTCGTGTGTGCGGACGTGTGCAGCCTAAACTACTGGACTGATTTTGACAAAATTTGGTAAACATGTTCAGAAAAATCATAACCAAAGGCGAAATCGAGAAATTAATTATACTACAGTTTAGTTTACCCCTACTTGTAAATTTGTACCAAAATTCATACGACATTTCGGTACTGGGTAATATACCTGAATCTAAAAGGATTGTCACGGTGTAAACAATAATTAGGACAATTTTCCATCTAAATGAGGAGCTCCTCCAAAGTCTATTTCAAACAACATACCAAGAATCTCAACTTTTCTTTTATATTCATTGCAGCATCTCTCGTATTTGTAAAAAAAAGAACCTCGCAAACTTCTATAAATTTTCAGATACCCAACAATTTAATTCGAGAAATAAAGACAAGTTAGTTTTACTATTCTGCAGAACCCACCTACACAAATACTCACCACTTAACATGGTTCTGTAATGCTTCAACCAATTACCCTCACAAATACTCACCACTTAACATGGTTCTGCAATGCTTCAACCAATTACCCTCACAAATACTCACCACTTAACATGGTTCTGCAATGCTTCAACCAATTACCCTCACAAATACTCACCACTTAACATGGTTCTGCAATGCTGCAACCAATTACCCTCACAAATACTCACCACTTAACATGGTTCTGCAATGCGTCACCCAATTACCCTCACAAATACTCACCACTTAACATGGTTCTGCAATGCTTCAACCAATTACCCTCACAAATACTCACCACTTAACATGGTTCTGCAATGCTTCAACCAATTACCCTCACAAATACTCACCACTTAACATGGTTCTGCAATGCTTCAACCAATTACCCTCACAAATACTCACCACTTAACATGGTTCTGCAATGCTTCAACCAATTACCCTCACAAATACTCACCACTTAACATGGTTCTGCAATGCTTCAACTAATTACCCTCACAAATACTCACCACTTAACATGGTTCTGCAATGCTTCAACCAATTACCCTCACAAATACTCACCACTTAACATGGTTCTGCAATGCTTCAACCAATTACCCTCACAAATACTCACCACTTAACATGGTTCTGCAATGCTTCAACCAATTACCCTCACAAATACTCACCACTTAACATGGTTCTGCAATGCTTCAACCAATTACCCTCACAAATACTCACCACTTAACATGGTTCTGCAATGCTTCAACCAATTACCCTCACAAATACTCACCACTTAACATGCTTCTGCAATGCTTCAACCAATTACCCTCACAAATACTCACCAATTAACATGCTTCTGCAATGCTTCAACCAATTACCCTCACAAATACTCACCAATTAACATGGTTCTGCAATGCTTCAACCAATTACCCTCACAAATACTCACCACTTAACATGCTTCTGCAATGCTTCAACCAATTACCCTCACAAATACTCACCAATTAACATGCTTCTGCAATGCTTCAACCAATTACCCTCACAAATACTCACCAATTAACATGGTTCTGCAATGCTTCAACCAATTACCCTCACAAATACTCACCACTTAACATGCTTCTGCAATGCTTCAACCAATTACCCTCACAAATACTCACCAATTAACATGCTTCTGCAATGCTTCAACCAATTACCCTCACAAATACTCACCAATTAACATGGTTCTGCAATGCTTCAACCAATTACCCTCACAAATACTCACCACTTAACATGCTTCTGCAATGCTTCAACCAATTACCCTCACAAATACTCACCAATTAACATGCTTCTGCAATGCTTCAACCAATTACCCTCACAAATACTCACCAATTAACATGGTTCTGCAATGCTTCAACCAATTACCCTCACAAATACTCACCACTTAACATGCTTCTGCAATGCTTCAACCAATTACCCTCACAAATACTCACCAATTAACATGCTTCTGCAATGCTTCAACCAATTACCCTCACAAATACTCACCAATTAACATGGTTCTGCAATGCTTCAACCAATTACCCTCACAAATAAACAACGTGAATTGTTAGTCTGACTATAAACTTCGTTATCAATACCTGTGTTAGTTCAATATGTTGAGACTTAGTATTGCTAATTTTCTTCTATTTATTTGCGTATACATGACGTAAGATTGTAATTAACTTTGTAATTGAGAATATTCTATACTCTTGAAGACAAAGCGTCTAATGTAAAACGTCAAAAAAGATTCCGGTAAATACGTAATAAGATTCAAAATATCAGGAAAGAAACACCTTACTGTCTATTCCAGTATTAAATGTTTTTTATTTTTTTTTATATTTATATTTCATTAAAAAAAAAAACTTGGAGAGAAAAGCGTGACAGATCTTTTAATTGGTGCGTGGGCGGTGGGACACGCACAGGAATCTCGAGTTGGAAACTAGAAGGGGTCCGAAGGACGGACTGCTAATGGTGGCAGAGGCCGGGACGCAACAGACTGTACGGCTGTACCCCGAGTGTACTCCGGTACCCCCTAATCTCCGGCCGGCGTACCTTCTTCGAGTCGGTATACGTGTTTGAAGTTTCGCCGGCACCTATATACCGACTTGAAGGCGAGCCATCAGCTGGTACCCGGACTAATACCGGCTCACTACGGGGCTTAATCACAGGCGGGTTCAGTCAGGTACCACATACCTTCCTCGCCGTCTAATCACGTACAGGCGCTCCCACACTCCGCTAGCATAGCGCCTTCAGAAATACTCCAACTATTTCCTTATTCATTTTTAAGGTTTCATTGGTAAATCCAAAAAAAAATCCCTTATAGTGTCTGTCTGTCTGTCACTCAGTACTCCAATAACTTTTGAATCAAAAGAAATATAAACCTGAAACTTTGCAGTGTTCCAGTTCTTTTCGACGCACATTCAGAAAAATATAGTGAACTTAAAATTATCAATCATTTAAATCCAAAAAAATGTTATCAAGGAAATTTTCTTCTTTCAGAATAGTATTTTGTTTTGCATGTTGAGTTTAGATGTGTTGAATAGAAGTTTATAGCGTAGTAGTATTGCAAGTTTGATGTTTATATCTAGTGTGATGTGCCCGTGTTAAACCACAATCAAAGTATAGACCCAGGTAGCTGACGGAACCGGAATAAGGAATAAGGATTTAGTTAAGGGTTACTGGTTCACTCATACCGTGCCTTACAGCGAAGGTCACGTGAGAGTATGTTGTTTCATTTACCTTGATCCGCCATTTCTTAAACTAGGAGTGTAAGGTGTTAATGGGCATGGTCGGAAGCTGTACGAGTGACTTGTTGACAGAAATCAGAAAGCAGTAGTTTATTACCTGGTTGGGGCGACATTATGAGCCGAACACCGAAGCGGGAACGTCGGAGAAAGAAAGTTATCTACAGGAAAGCATTTGGTCACGTGATCAACACTTGCTGAAAGAGCAGCAAGACGGAGAACTCAAGTTACAGGAGTTACGTTAGGATTGACGCTAGAGTATTTAATAAGCCTGGCTATTTTGACACGGTTATAATAGTTCCGAGATGGGAAAACGTCGGATTACGGAATGGACTAGATCGATCATCCTCGATAATCTGGTTGTCTTAAAACCTTATGTATAAAATACTCTAATTATACATACACATTCATATAATGTTACTTCAATGTGAGAAGTCTATTAAAATAAATTACACTATTAAATCTGCACGAATCTTTAAGTTTTATAATCAAATAAAATGAAAACAGTGCAAGTGGATATCACAGTTACCTGAGCTCGGATTACACCGGAGAAACTTTCAATTTCAAATCAGCTGTTCTATTAATTGAGACACACACACAAGCATAATAAAACCGGTCGCCATCAATTTAAAATTTTCCTTCACAAGTCCTTACACATACAAGCATGCAATAATTAGTACAAGTACGAGTCTACCCACGTAAATCGCTTAAACGGCTTAATACTTACGTCACTTCATTTTTTTTTTCGATGCTTGGATTACATTTTTATTTTGCTTGCGAGCTTACCGAAGGTAACGGAAGCTATGTGATAATTCTAATGAACCTACTTTTTTTTATCTTATAATTCAAAATTTCCTTAATTGTTGTTGTCATATTAATTTCAAATTTGTGCGTCCATCGCTTTCTTCAGCATGTGCACGAACATGTTTTGTTATTCACAACTAATACTGAATTTGAATATTTTTTATGTTTTGCGAAAGTACCCCAAAGATGGTCCAATATTAATTTGAACCGTCTGCACAATTTTAATATTACTTAAAATAAGTGAGGCACCGCACTTGCCCACTGTCAAGTCGTCTACTCTGCATTATAATTAATATAAATAACTACGTCTACATATAATCATTCTACTGCCTACATTATTATCAGAGACCTTCAAAATGTAGCATTTATTTTTACGAAATGTGGCACTAAAAAGTGTGGCAATATGGCACTTATTTTGGCCAAATGTGGCATTTATTTTCGCTAATGTGGCATTTATTTTTCAACTTTCCACCCCCCCCCCCCCCTTTCCATTGTAAAAGGGATATTAAATCTTGCAACTTGAGTCATATTAACTACTTTATTACCATTTACAGATATCTTCAATACCCTACAATGACCCACATTGACCAGTGATGAGCTAGAGCTAATGGATCTTAATCCTTAGGGTAGTGACACACTTCGCCACCTTGTTGATGCCACTTAATACCTGTCTTGTGCCACCCGAGTTTTTACTTTTTTCGGGCAGTCGAGAAATGGAGCTGTGCATGCATATCATTATGTTTGTGAAAGAAGAAGGAAAAAAGGCGTTTTTGGGTTCATCGAATAATTTCAGACAAAAAGAATACTAGTTTTTTTCATACAGTGTACCCCGTATCAAAGAGGACAGTAACAATTTTTGCCAAATGTCTTGTGGAACTGTCAACGAATTGCTTAGAATATTGAAGAACAGTTTGACCTGTAAAGACACTTACATGAGGGATGCAGTTAGCCCCTGATTTGATTTCCTCAAGATTTGATTGAAGGAGTGGGGGCTGAGTGGCAGTGGTAACATCAGACGGGTTTAATTGAAAACATTGGGCTGACCGGGTGGCGCCACCTAAGGGTGGCAGCTAGAACGTGGGGCGGTCGACCAGGTAGTGCTACCCGGCGGGTGGCGCCACCTCGTGTGGCAGGTTGCATTCTATTCTCATAGGTAGCTTGGATGACGAAGTGAGTCACTACCCTAAGATAGGAATCCCTCACGTCACTTGGGGAATCCTCAGCACCTTGGAATCCTGCCCTGCAAGGGCGTATCTTAATCTTACCTGGTTTTATGGGTTGTAGCAGAACCCCTTAGAATATTAGAATATTTCTATTTTTTTCTCAGAACTTGGCCCAAATAAGGCAAAATGTGGCACAAATTGTGGCATTTTACCGAAAATCGGCAAAATGTGGCTTTTTAGCAAAAAATAGGCCAAATGTGGCATTTTAGTATGGCGCCATGGCAAAAAGGCATTTGAAGGTCTCTGATTATTATACATACTATCGTCTAACTCATCTTAAATGACAACTTTCCACAGTAAAAACCAGAGAAAGTAAGGATCGGAATTATAGAAAATATATCATCTGCAAATTAAAAATTTTTAAAAAAGTAAAAAATTTTAAATTTAGAATATATCACACACAAATAATAATATGCGTGAAAGATGTTTATGCATCAAATCCTCGATATTCTTCAAACACTTATTATTTTCAGGATAACTGATTTTTCCTTCTAAAACAGGAAATAATAGATTTTACGTGAAATATTATCGATTTTAGATCTCCATTGTATCCTGCTTTGTATTTTTCTTTGTATTGTTCTTCTCTTATGACTATTTATAGTTGATTTGGCTTTGTTTCTTTATTTGGTATTTCCAAATCATTAAAAAAAAATTCTTTTAAAGAATGAATTGAGTGTGAAAATGTATTTTGTCCTTGTCTATTGTCTTGATTGTTTTTTATTGAACATATTTGATAAGATAAGTATCACTGGGCTTGAATCTTCTAATCAGCTGTCGTTTGGACGTTCCAATATCGATAAAACCACCAACCTTCTCAATCCTTTAGTAATACCTTCCACCTCACCAATTTATCTTGATGAACTCAAATAAAATGCCACGTAAAAGTTTTACGTGCAGAATTAATATTTTCAAGATAGCAACCAACATGGCAACGGCTAAAAACATTGTTCATGCATATTATTGCATGGCCTATTGTATTATTAGAAAAATGGCCGAAGAGAGATTGTAGACGTAGAAACGTAGCAACAGTTGAAGAGCCCAGCTTGTAATAGAATGTTACTCAACCTTTGTTATTCTATAAATAGGAGTTTGAAATGAACTATCTTATTACTCATGAAGGCCTGATGATCACATGACCTGGGCATCACAGAAAATTTGCGCAAATTGTATTGTTTTTTAAAAAATAGAAAAGCTTATTTAATGATCATCCCTAGAGTCCAATAAGAATAAACAAGTCAAGTGTGTGTTAGTCAGCACACAGCGAGGGTACGTAGGCAACATAGTATTGATAAGTAGTACTTATTGATGCAATGTTTTTTTTAAATTGTAAAAAGCCTACTTTAAACTATCCTATAACAACAAACTTCTGATGAAGTATTTTTTTGCCACTGATCCGGATTACAACCATATAAATACATCGAAAAGACCATAATTATAAAAAAACGTATTTTGTCAATTTTTTTTTTTTTTCGAAATTTCCAAAAAGTAGTATCTTTACTTTTCGTCGAAGAATGGTCAGGAATTTTTTCAGATTTTTTGCACTTTACATAAGCGAGATAGAGGGAGGGGGGGGGGAATTTTTCCCATCCACTTCAAACTTGTCTTCGCTAGCCCTATCCAAACTTATAACCAAAATTTATATATTTTTGTAATCAGCTCGATGTACCCTTTCATATGATACCCCACACGGTGTCCAAAAACCAATTTTTTTTTAACCAATAAGTTTTTTTTACCCTAATTTTGTTTTTAAGTCGCTATATTTTTAAAATGTGTGGGTAGGTACTATACACATAAATGCCAAATTTCAAAGTGATCTCACGAAAGGTTTAGTCGTGAAAGCAGGTGACAGACGGACGGACAGACACACGCAGAAAAATATACGGGTCCTTGGTTTTGCCTACGGACCCTAAAAAGAATAGTAGAAAATTACGGGATTAACTGAAGAATAATTTTAAAAAATTTAAGTTTATAAGGCATGTTGCATATAATTTGAAAGCCGTAGACTCTAGTCTAGATGATTAAAAATAGAAAATATATTATGAAGGTATATGAAATTATTTTTCAAAATTACTGAAAACACAAGAACGGAGGGTTTTTAAGTGATACCGTCATGTTGTAAATAAAATTAAAGTCTTAAAAGATTATTATTGCCCCACAGTACATGCTAAAGACGCGAGTTAGGAATGCAACCAATCGCTAGTTCATTATCTTGAACTGTTAATTCATTCATTATTTATCATTCATTCATTTCCCTTGAAATGGTTCAATTCACTAGAAGTCATCAACTTCAGTGGGAACATGTTATTCATTTGTCACACCGAACTATATCCCGCTACACACATAATATATTACTATCTTACAGTTTAATCCAACCAAATCGATAAAAATATTTTATTGGCTGATTTCAAAGTTTGTTTAGATACGTGAGAGCGGCGAAGATGTAAAGAAAACAGTTACGCACAACCGCTCTTATCAAATAAACTACAACTGATAACAGCCTCAAGTTAAGCTTATTTTTCTATCGTAACATTCAGCAGTTTCTTCTTCTTCTATAAAGTCAATAGTTGAATTTGTATTCTTTGCAAATAAATATTTATCATTATGTCATATTAAAATATCACCCAACTGCACATTTGCAAACATTTATTGATAATAATAATATACTCGTCGTATTTATTTATAAAAATGTCTATAATAAAACTATTCATTAAGCAATTCAACATGAATGAAGTGGAGCAGTCTGTAATTTGCACTTATCACACGTTCCAGCCGTTCATCATCGCGTTTCAAAGTGGGCGAGGGAGAGGGAGGGGGGGATAAAGATTAGAGATGAAATTTGAGGGGGGGGGGGAGGGTAAGATGAGGCGATGATGTCTAGTAACACGTGCTTAATAAATTAGGTAAAAAAGGGAAAAGTCAATTATAAGGGTAAAATAGTGGGTAATATTTATTATTTTTACAGTTCTCACTATTTGTCTTATCCCCAGGATTCCCACGGTAACGGAAGCTATGTCATTCTTTTGAACAACCAACGTTTTTGGAACGAAGTTCCTTGTGGCACGTTCTGGAGCCCGCGGGAGTGAATCCGAAAAAAACGACCATAATCACCGTCACGCAAAATCCGTCACGAAATCTAGAGATGACGATAACTTGAGTAAAAGATCACCGAGTTAGTCGAAATTTGGTACACATGTTCATTTTACCAATGCCCAGGCTGAGTTCGTCGGAAAACGTTATCCGCCCAAGCGTTCACGCGCAACGCTCGCGTAAACGTAAGCTTTAAAAGACGGGAAAAAGTGTTATTAAGGAAGCCTGTTACTTGACTTGTTTTGATTATTTTTGTTATATATGTAAAAAAATGTCACTTTGTTTTGTAAATAAAAAAAATTTAATCATGTAAAATTTCACCCTGATACAAGCAGAAGCTGTAGAGTAGAGAAGAGATATATTTTATAATATTTTAAATTAATTGGCCGGGTAGGTAGAGAAAACAGTCCTATTTCAATCCAAACTCCTTTAACAAACATACTCTTTCACTATAGACTCATCATGATCAACTTCTTTCTTATATTTAATATATATTTATAGTAAGACGCTTGCTTTAATTATACAAATAATGATTTTCTTTTAATTTTGCCTTAACTCTGCTAGGTACAAACAGTTGGTTACTTTTAATTTTGTCTCTTTTCTAACTCCGCCATGTATAAGTAGTTAGCAATGTATACGTACTTAGCAGTGTGATTTTATAATTTATATTTAATGAAAAATGTAGGGAACTTCGACTTCGTTCCTACCGGGTGTCCCGCGACACCACACGTATTTTTATTTATGTCTACGAATTAAAAAACTCCAAAACAGAAATCCGTTTCACACACAAGGAAACATTTTTGTCTTGTGTCTGTCTGTCGGTCTGTTGGTCTGTCTGTTATTCAATTTTTGCAAACCACCATATCTTAACAATTATACGTTTCCGATTGAAATGAAATTTTGACGACAGGTCATAATGCCGGGCCCGTTGTCGGCCCAATATACGTTTCAACCATCTGTTTCTCCTCCACTTGCGCACAAACTTACATTTATTTATATCTTCCAAAGTTCTCATCTGATTTTTATTATAATTTTTGCTAAATAAGCTAAATTGATACTTTTACTCGTGTCAAGATGGTAGAAACATATTTTAAAAACGTCACGTAGTCTTTTAAACTACGGTGAGGCTTTGTCCATTTTTCCAACTGTGTAGTAGATAAACCATGTGATAATAAAGCATTTTTTCCAAGGACTGGATTATTTCTTGGACAGGGGGGCGGTAATGTAAAAAGGTTTCGGAATATATGATCTAAATAATAAGTTTAATGTCGTCCACGAGAGTTTAAATACGGCAGTGCTTTAGAATTCATAAGGGAAAATCAACTGTAGTGGCTTACTGTCGGAAAAAAGTTATTTCTAAATATTCGAAAAATATTTTCCACAGCGATATCGAGTTTGGTACTAAGGGGAAAACTAAACCGTTTTTATAAAGTACACAATTGCATATATCCTATTGCGCGGAAAATATAAATATACAATAATATACTGAAGTCATAAAGAAGCACGTGGCTATAATTGTGGGGTATAATTCACAGACGAATGCAGGGGGATGAGTCAGTTTGGTGTACAGACTATTCTGTGATTCACCCCATCCTAGCTTATCATATTAAGTATTAAGTATGCGGGCTTAACGAGATAACTAAGCATGAAAGAGGGGTGCAAACCCACACAAACACAACTTAACTCCTTTTATCTACTTACGAAAATATTTACGACTTTTCATTAAAAAAGGGGAGATAGAGGGAGCCGACGATTCGTTCATTTAGATATTCCCCCTATGACTCTATGACTAAGAACAGGCATCGCTTGGTAACTCTCGTATCGAGCCCACATCATTCACCTTACCAACATGTCTGTTGATGGTTCGAATACCAGAGAGATAAGATATGTTTTACACTGATCATCGTCGCATCGAGTAGATGAAAGGTGGCCCAATCTCACGTTGTGTATTAAGAAGGACTCTAAGTAACAAGCTCCGTAGCGAAACAGCCTTTGGGAGAGCGTAGACACGCCGAAACACATACAACAACTATCTATGTTGTAATGGATTATAGGGGTTAGTTTGTCGGTGCATCAGAGGGTGGATTCTGTAACTTTGAAGCCTCCCATGCCAAGTGATTATAAACCAACAACTGTTCTGAGTATGCGCTGTGCAGCTTGTCGGTGTCGACGTCAATCTATAACTTTGTTTCTTGTAATATTGAACAAGAAAACATATTTTGTGTCAGATATATCTCAAAATTGGTTAGGTATCTGTTTATATAATAATCAGAGTGTCGCGTTGCATTTATTGTTTTCATCTTTGTTCGGACTAAAATAACTTTTATTCGACTTATTGTTTGTAGAAGGTGTTGTATCGCTTAATATATTAATTTATAATATTTTGACACTAATTCTGTGTTGTAGTTATTTTTTTTTTTTTGTTCTGTTATAATAAAATACACTTATTAATATATTAATATGCGCTTTCATTAATAATTACTTTAACCACTGCTTCAATTTTTATTTTAATATTACAAATTAAATACTTTTTATAACATTCACGTTAAGTATTGCCAATTCTAAACCAAGAGTTCAAAGGAGTATAGCTCTGTTATTTTTCTCAACAAAATCTCGAATTGGTTCGGTATTGAGCCACAAACAGCGCTATTACTGAATCACCGTGATAAATATCAACAATTAGATAAATACCCCAGATTGATACATCATATCCACTATAGTAACAGAATAGTAACAGAATCGGCAGCCTGCCGTGTCCACAATGAGCAGCTTGGTGAAGCGGGGCGGAGGTATTTCTCCCTCTACTCTAAGCCTTGTGCAGTGCTTTTGGGGTTTGGAACCCTAATTATTGGGTCCAACCTACCCCCCCCCCCCCCCCAAATCGGCTTTATACGAAATCAAATTTATAATTATAAAATTACTTTCTACTTTAATATTAATAAAGTATTTGATGAACTATTTTTCTTTCTTTAATTTTGAGGATAACATGTTCTGATAGAATGTAAAAAGGTATGATACTGTTAGAAGGTTGGTTTCATCTTGATGATGAGATGAAACCCTCACTCAAGATACTCATATTTGTATAAAAATAATTAAACAGTCTGTCTGTGAGAGTAAATATGTCAGATGTCTGTCTGTGAGAGTAAAGATGTGAGATGTCTGCCTGTGCGATGAGAGAGAAGATTAGCAAGATAGAGGCAGGAGATCTTACACTGTAGAGACGCTAATATCGAGGCATAACTCAACAGAGCCTTATCTCTTCAGTAATTCAACCTCTTAACCATTTCATGTCCTTTTGCAAATATCATGTCTCCGTACTTAGCATCTAGGACTTACGTTCTAGCAAAACTTGCATTGCAAAAATATTATATACTTTCTTACTATTTATATTATATGGCCTTTATATAATGTATAGTCTATCAATCTATTAAAATGTGGTCTAAAAATATATATAAAGGAGATCCGTGGTTCGAATCCCGGTGCTGAAGTCTATTTTTCTCTGTCTGTCTCCCGTTGTAAATAGTAATTATAATTTGATTTAAATTAAAATTTGAACGTTCCGTAGTATGAATACTACCAAACTACCAAAAACTTAAAACTTGAATTAAAAATATATAATAACACATTCTATTAATATAAAAAAATGGCTTTTAAAGACAAACTGACAAAAATGTTTCGTATAATAATGCACCAAAAATGTGGTTTTTAAAAAATTTCCGTCTGTCATCTGCGCCGGCGCGTATAGCCTAAACTAGATAGAGTTGGATAAAATTTGACTGACATGGTCTGTTCATATCCCGATACGTATCTCAGGATTTCTAAGTTTAATTCACACTTTTTTTTATCAAAAATGTACAATACAAAAGTTAGAAAGTTCTTTTTTTAAAAGTCGTATCAATTTTTCAGTAAAAGCAGAATTGTTTTTATACAGTGAGTTGTGTGAATGTCAGTGTCAGTTCCATGTAAGGTTGTAAAATGTGGAACGAAAAGTGTATTTCTAAATGTAGTTTCCAATCTGAAGGAGCATTTTTCTTTTCAACAAATAGAACACATTGTTAAAATATATTTCTTTACGATGTTTTAATGTTTCTTTTATTACTTTTATAAAGAATTGTAAAATAAAATCCTTTTAAAAGATCAAAGAAGATGCAGCTTTTTATTTTCTACTTCTTGTATCTTCTTTTAGAAAAAAATATATCCATGTAATCCTCTATTAGTTACACAATGTTTTTCAACGGCCTCAAACCCATTTTCTTTTTAACCTCGGAAAAGCTTAACAAAAAAAGGAAAAACCAAAACGAAGAATGTTTTTTTTTCGAAAGCGTTCGATATAAAGTGGAGGAGAGCAGTGGATCGAAACCGATTTGAAATTGCTCTCATGTATATTATATCTGGAACTGTAGATAAATTGTTGAAAGGTATAGTGGACTTCGAATTTCTAACTCAGAAGAGGGTATTTATTTGGAATAAAAGTCCTTTTTAAAATTGATTTTTTAATTTCATCAAAGCTTTCGCCCAGGGAACCTGAGCTTCTTCAGTGATAATCTACAAATAATAGATAAAAATATACAAATAGACAAGTAAATTAAGAAAAACAGCAAAACAATTTTTTGTGACAATAGGTTCTTACCAAGTGGTGAAGATCTAAGAATTTAGAAATTAAATTAAAATTAAAAAATGTTAATTTTACTCAAACCTCAATCTAAACATTTTTTAATTTTAATTTAATTTCTAAATTCTTAGATCTTCACCACTTGGTAAGAACCTATTGTCACAATTTTTTTGTTGAACGAGCGTAGTGAGTTCTTCATTTCAGAGACTTGGGATTTGAAAAGTTTGTTTGTTTGTTTGTTTGTCTAACGATAACTGGAGTAAAAATTGATCAATTTCAGCGAAATTTGGCACGTAGATGCTTCTCAGCATTTTTGAGAACTGTATAGTTTTTGAAAATTCCTCACTAAACATTTCCAAGATGGCGGCCAATATGGCGGACGACTAAAAAAAAAGTTTTAAGCCAGCATAATGTGTTATACATCGTTTTGAAGGTCTTTTAGAGAAGGAAAAGAATATGTAACTAATCAAATTTCGCACTTCATATTTTCAAGATGGCGGCCAATATGGCGGACGACTAAAATAAAAAGTTTTAGTCAGCATAATGTGTTATACATCGTTTTAAAGGTCTTTAAGAGAAGGAAAAGAAAATTTAACTAATAAAATATCACAGTTAATATTTTCAAGATGGCTGCCAATATGGCGGACGACTAAAAAAAAAGTTTAAGTCAGTTTAATGTGTTATACATCGTTTTAAAGGCCTTTAAAAGGAGAAAAATAATATTTAACTGATAAAATATAATACTTCACACTTTCAAGATGGTGGCCAATATGGCGGACGACTAAACAAAAAGTTTTTAGTCAGTATGACATGTTATACATCAATTTAAAGGTCTTGAAGTTTAGGAAAGGAATATTTAAGTATTAAAAATGTCACACATAATATTTTCAATATGGCGGACTATTAAAAAAAATTTAATCTGCTTGACATGTAATACATTAATCTAAAGGTCTATAAAAGTAGGAATAGAGTCAATAACTTTTCAAATTTCATAATTTATATTTTCAAGATGGCGGCCAATAAGGCGAATGACAAAACGTTTTTCGTCAGTATGGCATTTTATACGTCGTTTTAAAGGGTTTAGAAGTAAGAAAAGAGTAAATAACTATTAAAATGTCACTCTATATATTTTCAACCAATTGTAGATAATTATTATTTAGTATAATTATTGCATACTAAGCAGTTTAAACAGGAAATTTAGTTAAACGTTGTTTAATAGAGGTATTGCAGGCTCGCTATGATCGCACGTTTATACAGGAGTTATAATAATGTTATTGTTGGCTCGCTGCGCTCGCCCTGTATAGACAGCTTTTAAAATTAGTTTTCATTTAACTGGGTATATTGAAGGTTCGCTGCGCTCACCAATTTATTTAGTATTTCTGGATAATGTTATGCCGTATAAACTTGCGAGCGCAGCGAGCCTGAATTAATTATATTAAATAATGATTACGTACAAATACGTTATAAACAGGCGAGCGTAGCGAGCATACAATAACTTAATTTGATTAATATTTACTACAAGTTCTGAATCAAACCGGCGAGCGTAGCGAGCCATCTTTAATTTGATTAAATAATTACTATATTTACTGTACAAACAGGCGAGCGTAGCGAGCCTTCTTTAATTTATTTGATTAAATAATTAGTATATTTACTGTATAAAAAGCGAGCGTAGCGAGCCTTCAATAACTTTATTTAATAAATATTTACAACAAATTCTGAATCAAACAGGCGAGCGTAGCGAGCCTTCTTCAATTTGATTAAATAATTACTATATTAACTGTATAAACAGGCGAGCGCAGCGAGCCTACAATAACTTTATTTAATAAATATTTACTACAAAATCTGAACCAAATAGGCGAGCGTAGCGAGCCTTCTTTATTTTAGAAA
Organism: Gerris lacustris; assembly: GCA_951217055.1. Classification (NCBI taxonomy): domain Eukaryota; kingdom Metazoa; phylum Arthropoda; class Insecta; order Hemiptera; family Gerridae; genus Gerris; species Gerris lacustris. The sequence continues at coordinate 888,778 of OX578282.1, forward strand.
ATAATGACTATATTAACTGTGTAAACAGGCGAGCCTGCAAAAACTTTATTTAATAAATACTTACTACAAACGCTAAATCAACAGGCGAGCGCAGCGAGCCTGCTATAACTTTATTTAATAAATATTTACAACAAATTCTGAATCAAATAGGCGAGCGTAGCGAGCCTTCTTTATTTTAGAAAATAATGACTATATTTACTGTGTAAACAGGTGAGCGTAGCGAGCCTGCAATAACTTTATTTAATAAATACTTACTACAAACGCTAAATCAACAGGCGAGCGCAGCGAGCCTGCAATAACTTCATTTAATAGAAATGCTGAATCAAGAGGCGAGCGTAGCGAGCCTGCAAATATTATTAAATAAAGATAATGGGCAAAATCATTTTAATGATCTTTTCAGGTTAAATAAGAATGTCAGGTTTTACTGAAATATTATCCTGATATCATTATTGAGAACATAGTATGGCTAATATAAAAGCACCATTCTACGCGAGTTCTTTATGCACCGCATCACTAGTTATTTCTGTTTGCATATTGCTGTTTTTCTTAATTTACTTGTCTATTTGTATATTTTTATCTATTATTTGTAGATTATCACTGAAGAAGCTCAGATTCCCTGGGCGAAAGCTTTGATGTAATTAAAAAATCAATTTTTAAAAGGACTTTTATTCCAAATAAATACCCTCTTCTGAGTGTAGATAAATTGTTGATAATTTTCACTATATAATGAATTATTTACAAGTGTAATGCGTTTCACATTGGCTTCCGAGTGTACTCAAGATAACGTAAACATTGTCTTTATTTTAAAAAACGAACATTAGTTATGTCTCCGAATTTAAAAATTCCTAGACAGAACTCCGTTTAGGACATCAGAGAACATTTTCGGTCCCGTGTCTTTCCAACATATTTTTTGCAAACCAAAAAAACTTAAAAACTCCCATTTTGATTTTAATTAAATTTGAAAAAAAGTGATAATACAAAATTAACCAAAACTTTTTTGCAAAGTTGCTACCAAAAAGGTTTTGGGAAGTTGCTTCGGGAATAATTATTAGTGTATTGGTTTCCCCATATTAGTTGTAACCTTTTACGCCTATTGGATTTCCTTCACATGAACAGTTTTTTTTTTTTTTTTTTTATTAACACCCAGATCTTTGAAGGTACTCATCTAATTTTTAATAAATTCGAATGTAGCCCACAAATGGTTTATAAAAAATTAAATACGGCAGCGCTCATTACCTACTTTTAACCATGTAAAAAATCAAAACAATATTGACATTAAAAGAGGTGGGAGGAGGTGGTTATTAAATAAATTAGACAATAATAGCTTGTAAAAGCATAATATCATTTAAGTACTTGATATGACGCATGCAAGCCATGTGCCGCACAAATTGCTAACTTTTTCTATAGCGGATTCTCCGCTAACAGGAAAAAAAACTTTTTTTGTTATACATTATAATATACATAGATACATACATACATATATATATATATATATATATATATATATATATATATATATATATATATATATATATATATATATATATATATATATATATATATATATATATATATATATAATGTGTGTGGGTGTGCAGGTATTTTGTTTTTCTTTTGAGTTTTTCAAAAGAAATTTGTAAATTTTTTGGAGAAGATTTGTTTAGAAAGAGAAAAATAGGATAATAATAATGTTGCATATCGTGCTCCGGTCTTTCTTAACAATGAAAAATAATAAAGAAAAGAAAACAACGCCAACAAGAGTAAAAGAAATGGTATAGCATATAATATATAAATATATATATATATTGACTATTGTGGTTGATTATCTACGGTGAGGAATCTAGGAGGAAGGAATTATTTGTGAGGCTACTTTTGTATTTCAAAGAAAAAAAAGGACAAAAGAAGGACTTCTGGTTTAAATTTCACGGTTTCGCAGGATGGACAGGACATGGACATGGACGCGCTACTTTTACCAGAAATGTAAAACCATTAAATATGGGCTAGAACCGGTTAATATACAATGTTTTGTTCTGCTACATTTCTGTTTCCTATTGAGGATGTGTAAAAATCACTTATGGTTATAAGAATACAAAGAGTGAAATAGTTAAATTCAATGTCAGCTCCTGATTAATAGTTTTCACCACATAACTGGTGAAACATTAATAGTAATAGTACCCAGTGGTGAAATTAATAGTAAAACAATTTTGACAGATTTATAAATGGGGGAAATTAAATAAATTTGACAAACATAGGTTGTAAAAGCATAAAATTATTGAAGTATATGAAATAAATCGCGAGCAAGCTATGTGCCACACTAATTGACACACTATTTATTTATAATTTCTACTTTTTGTGTCAATATGGTTTTTTAAATTAAATAAATGAAGTACTTTATTGAGTTATTTATTATGAAAAATGGTTATATTTCGTCCCTCTTTTTTGGGACATTTTCAAACCTGTAATTAAATTTACAATTTTACTATAATACATTTGTCTTCATACATAAAGCCTTCATTAATAATTATATACATATTATAATTACCTTTTTGGATAAAATATTTAAAAATAAATAAAGATACAGGATTTCTACAAAAAGTCAAATAAATGTCGAATGAATTATTAATTACTTCAGAAGTAAATAGTCAAAAATACCGCTCTCAGTATTCAACACTTACTAATATATATATATATAATATATATATATGCGTGTGTATGTATGTAAGATTTTATATTTTATGTATTACCATTTTTTATAATTAAAACCTTAATGAAGTTCATTCTTTTCATTTAAAAAAAAAACACTATTGATACAAAAAGAAGAAATTATATGCAGTGATAAATTTTAACAATATTGTTTAACAAAAAACTACGGATGTAAGAGAGAAAGCATTGCACTTGGAATGTTAAAATTTACAAAAAAAATATTTACCCATATATAACTATATATATTATAATGTATAATATGTAGTTTTATTAAAGAGTTCCATTCATAAGCGGAGTAAGGTTTTGGCCATGCAACGTCAAGAAAAACTCCATTCATTTGATTTACTGCAGTTTCAAATAATCCTAATATTTAAAAAAAAAAATTAACATTACAGCAAAAGATAATAAGGGTCAAAAAGTAAAATCTCCAGATTGGCAGGGATTATTACGGAACTTGAACAAGTCCAACCATATATATTATTTATATATTTAAGTCCACCCAAGTAGTTTTTTTATGGTGATCCCTTGCGAAGGTCCTTATCAGGCTAAAAGCAGGTAGATACTTTATTTTTAAACTAGGTGTCTAAGTACGGCATCCAACTTTAATAACTTGCTAATCCCCTTTTTCAACATTTCAAATCCTTTTCCAAGGTTTTTTTTTATTCAAAAAATGATAATCTGCAGAATTATTCCGATTCAATGAAATATGTTAAAATTTCAAGATAAAAATAACTTTTAATATACTAAGTTTTTAAATTTTCTGTTGAATCATATGTAATGTTGATAATATAATTGTCATTTTTATAATTTAATGTCAGTGAAAAAAAATAGCTCCAAATTTATTTACTTCACATAAATGACAACGATCTAGAGAGCTGATCTTAAACCTATAAAAAGACAAATCTTTGTACAACGGATCTCCACAACACCTAACACGGAATCTAAACCGTGCCATTGATATGCCCCCGTGTAGGGACAGTAAGAGAAGAAAAAGAAAAATGTGTACAAGTAAAGAAGTAAGTAAGTGCAGAAAAATTAAACCGATACCTAGGACACAAGTGTAAACAAACCCGGTTGTCATACGTCAATTAATTAATTAATTTGTTTACTTTTCCTGTTTCGCTGTCATTCAATGTAAAAATCACAAATTTGAAATCCGTCAAAATGAAGATTGTAAATATGTGACATATCAAAACAAATAAAATAACTTGCGGACTTTTCCAAACTGACTTTCCACACAGCAAAATTTGCTGAAAACTAATTAAATTATGCTGAAAGATGGCCAAAAGTATTAAAATAATGCATTGTCATCGTGTTCTGAGCTATTCTATAAGTTTCAAATGTCTAGCTACTCGGGAAGTTAGTTAAAAATCGATTGTCAGATTTGGACTGGACAAACGAACAAACAAACAAACAAGAAAGCAAGCTAATAAAAACGTAGTAAAAATGGAATAAAGAAATTGATTTTAAATTTTAATTATTTATTTATTTTGTATTATTTATAATTTTGAACGTTCTGGCAATAAATGTTTAAATGTTTATATATTTACAGTACGGTGGTAAGTCTTTGAAAAAGGATTGGACAATAATTAAGTTTACTTATTTACTGCAATCATGAATTTATAAGTAAATTATGATCAACTTGATACAGTATATTCTCTAACATATATTCTTCTGTCTAAAGAATCTAATCAGCCAAGATGTTTTGCAGGAGACAGAGTCGATGATTTTGTCAATGGGTCCCAAAATCATTGAAGGTCTTCTACAGTATCTTCATCATTATCACCGCTTCTTTAAAACGGTAAAATAAAATCATCGTATTTTGAATAATAATTTCTAAAATAAAATGATGTTAACGTGTGCCGAGACGGCATTTTCACATATTTGATTCATAAAGGGGGGGGGGGGGCAAAGAAAAGAAGAAGAGAAAATTGAGCTCAGATTGATTTTCTCAAATAATATTGGGCTTCTCTTTAGGATTTAAGGCTTTTTAATAAATATAATTGCAATTTTAAATTAAATTTTATTTTGGAGAGATTTACGAAACTCTGTGGTAACTAAATATCATCTCTCAGTAAAAATACAAATCAAATTAAAAATGACAAAATATAAATAACACACCCCGTAGCGAAGCACTGGAATCCTGGAATCCAGCCAATATTACAAAAAAGGTGTAAATTTCAGTACATATTATAGAAAATAACGCAAATTAGTGTAGCCCATAGCTTCACCGCGTCCTTAAATTAAACGAATGGTCACATGCGGGAATAGAAAGAATGGTTATTGGGACCGGTTACGATTCCTAATGGGGTCAAACTTTTTTTTGTAAAATAATAATTCAATTTTTCAAGTTTTAGGTAGTATTCTTACTACGGAAAGATTACATTTTAATTTAAATCAAAAAAATTAAATCAATTATAATTATCATTTACTACGGGAGACATACAGAGAAAAATAGACCCCAGCACCGGGACTTGAACCACGGGCCTCATATATATCCGTTACTGGCGCTCTTACCAATTGAGCTACACTGGAGAATGATTTTCTCTGTCGTTACCGATACCAAGTCATCAACTACCAAGTCTAAAACTTTATGCGCATGTGTAGAAGATAGAGCCATGAAGGGGGCAGAAGATTGGAATTAATGCGGGTTAAATCATGGGCTAAGTTTCATCTACCATTTTAATGTCATTAACATCGGAGGAGTGGGTTATAAGTTTAGAGTTGGCAAAAATGTTGAACTAAAGACAGACTCGACACGGAAAATGTAGCTTCATGTGTGAAACACAGTTATGTCAAGTAATTATACAATTCCCAGACATTAAAACTTTTTGTTCTTTAGAGTTCAGAGCCATCGCAATGCTTACCCGAAGTAAGCACGGAAGCAATACATATTTATTTAAAATAATAGATAAAGATATTATATTGAAGAAAATACAACCCGAGATCAAGTAAAAGGGAGCTGATACTCAGCCGCTTATATATCAGAGCTCTATAGATAATAAAAATGAACCGATTCATTGAAAAAAGGAAAAAAATAGGATGTACAACAATATATAATAAGCTTCAGGGCTACAATAAGGTTAATTGTACAAAAAAATAGTATAAGCAGAGCAAGGGACCTACAGGACGAAGGGACTAAGTACCCGGGAACGACGGGCAGAGGTGTAATCGAGCGTGGTACCTGCGAGGTACCTTTCATTATTGTACCCTTGCAGCAGTACAGGGTCCTTCGGGGTACCTGGGCCGGCACTGAGATAGCGACCTATAAACACCACCCTTTAAAAAACACATCCTGCGGCGGTTTTAAAATGGGACCGAGGAATAAGAAGAAAAAGAGGATCAGAAGAATGCTTTGTGAAGAGGTCCTGGAATGCCGCCTGCAGGATCTCCTCGGGGTTCACACTCGTACACTCCCACAGGCTCACTAACAACCACTCACCCCGTAACAACATCAAAGGACATACCTCTGCCAGTCTTAAGCAAACCTCACCGATTGTCTCGCTGTTTTTTTACTTTGCTCCCCTGATCCTTCTTCTGGAGCAGGACAATCCAAATAAAAATACGGATCCTTTGGACATTGTGCCGTCTGTTGTCTGTTGCTTCTTGTAAACCTCACAGAGTACAAAGCTAAGAACTCCACACACGTAGATCCTGGTCGAAGCTACGAGAAGGTCCTGCAGGATTTGAGAAGAATACCCCGGCTACCGCTACCGGTCGATATCCTTTATGAATACTTCACATAATACATATATACACATGTAAGCCGCAGCCACACACAATGAAAACCAAACCGACCTCTTGAATTTGTCCGTTTACGTTTAGAAGACCGTAACTCTGTATTAAACGTATTGAACAATTATATATTGTTATAGCTTGCGTCATTATTTCCCTCAGCATAAACCCATGCTTAAATGTGCCACTTAGCTTTCCCGCGTCCTATTTCAAACACTTTTTAATAATATTATGCTTTTACAACATATTTTTCGAAATTCAATTTTTAAGTTTTTGGTAGTTTTCATACTACGGAAAGTTAAATTTTAATTTAAATCAAATTATAATTATTATTACCTACGGGAAACAGACAGTGAAAAATACACTCCTGTGCCGGGATTTGAACCACGGGCCTCTATATTTCCAGTATAGAGGCCCGTGGTTCAAATCCCGGCACAGGAGTGTATTTTTCACTGTCTGTTTCCCGTAGTTAATAATAATTATAATTTGATTTAAAAAAAAAAAAACAAAAAACAAAAAAAAAAAACATATTTTTCTCAAATTTATTTTTATTTGTCAAAATTTTACTTCCGACCTTACCGAAAATAACGGAAACTTATGTGATCATTTTGAAGAACGAAAATTTTGTACGTCTCCGTTTCTCGATTTTAAAAATTCCAAGACAGAAATCCGTTTCAGACATCAGTGAAAATTTTCGGTTCTGTATCTGCCTGTCGGTTTGTCTCTTGCTCAATTTTTGCGAACCAACATATCTTAAAACTACTCGTCCGATTTTAATGAAATTTGGACGGTAGGTCATAATTAGCCCATTGTTGGCCCCATATAAGTTTTAACCTTCTGCGACTAACGTCAGGAAAGTCCTCGGTTTTACCTATTACCTAGGGCCCCTAAATAGGACACAAATTACAAGGCAAATCCGAGATTTTATTAATGTAAGTTAATTTTAACAAATAAAACGTAAAAAAGCTTCATTGTAAGCATAACCTAGAGTTTGTTGGTTACTTGTTATCATTATCTCGCATCACGAACTTGGTTCATGTTCATATGTTTTTAGAAGTCGCTTGTTGTTTCGCGACGGTTCTACGTGTACGAACTACGCAGCGCTTCTGTATTTCCCTACACAAACATTTCTACCGACTTACATTAAATACGTGACTTGAATATTTACTAAAAAAAAATAAAATAAAAATGTTCTATAAACTAACTAAGTTAAAGAACGAAATGACTAACACACTTTAACTTCTTCCTTTGTAAATACACAGCTAATTTGATCATTTACTTACTCTAATGCAGTGGTTCCCAAAGTATTTTTTACCACGCCCCCTACAGTCAAGAATAAAACTCCCCACGCCGCCCCCCCCCCTCCTTACACAATTTTATGTGGTAATGAAAAAAATTAAAGAAACAAGTATTACATTGAATAACCATACATTTATTTTTATTACAATTTTTTATACCATTACAAGTTGCAATTTAAACTGAACAAGAAAGAGACTAGCGATATATCAGTGAGATGGATGAGCTTGCCTTTTTTTACAAGATTCCCTAGTTTTGGATATGAGCATTAGAAAGTGCACAACAAAAATCATTAGCAACATTAAGTTTGCCCTGATACTTTGTTTTTATTGCAACAAGTGCTGAAAAAGATTTTTACATTAGACGTTCGGTCGGCAAAGCTATCTCGATCTCGAGGTCCCACACCCCCCTTGACATGTCTTTACGCCTCCCTTGGGGGGCGCGCCCCCCACTTTGGGAACCAACGCTCTAATGTGTGAGTTGGTTGGGGCATACGATATTAGTGTATGAGAGTGCAGTTGTTTTGGAGTCTGTCAGTCTGTACGTGTGTTCATGGCGGCAACATATAGAAGAGAAAGAGCGGGCTCGCTGTAAAACACGGCTAGATCAGACCTTATCACACCGGTCAGTGTTTCTACTGATGTAAGCAGGGTTTAGCCCTCTATCTTAGGATCTCCCGAACCGACCAAAAACCTACTTTATAATTCTGCATCAAATTCAATTGAAGTCAGACCAGTAGTTTTTTTTAGATTTTTTAGACCCGAGACCGGTGTCTCAAACGAATTTCCGTCATGGAATTTTTGAATTCGGGGACATGAAAAAATTATGTTCTTAAAATTGATTACAATGCTTAAATTGATACTATCGGTGAATTCGGAAGAAAAATAATCTTCATTTAGACACGCAAAGGCCCAAGTTTAGGAGTATTTTGACCGTATGACTCTAGATAATATTATATTTTATATTTAACTAATGGCCGCACTGTATGTCCTAACTCTTGAATCAGGTGATTAAACTAAATCGGTTAGTCCAAGGCAACTTATAAAAATATATTTTTATTTTGTTATTGCCGGATCTGCAGATTCCTTCCCCCCAGGGCATATTTTAAATATCACAGTGACAGTCCCTATTTTTCTCAACTCTGATGTCATTTACATTCCCTAATTATTTCTTCAATATTTTTGGAGTACAATACTTTTCCTTACCTAAAGGAAAAGTATTGAATAACTTCACTTGTTTTGTTTGTGAGTTACAAATTTTCTAAGGCGAATTCCTGCTACTTAAAAACGTAAAACTTGCACTGAATAACAAATTATGTAACTGAAGCACAATTGATGTATTTTTGAGGAAAACACAAATTTATATATTTAAAACAAATTAAGATCTACATATAGAAATATTAGTTTACAAGTAAAACAATCAACAACCATAATTGTTTTTTAAAAAAAAAAAAAAAAAAAAGCCTGATAAAAAAAAACCTATTTAATTTTCATTATTAAATAATTGCAATTAAAAAAGTTACAATTATTAATTTACATATTTGTTTTTTGAAATTAGTTATATTATTATAAATGGGTAAATGTTTACTTACAGCTGCTTGTGCTTGTATCTGATCTTCGTGTCCTAAGAAATTGGGCATGGACGTCAAATTGTATCCTAACCCCTGGCACAGCGGCACCGCTATCGGCTGACATTTATGTGGCACAGCAAAGTGTGAAAGATTAACTATTACGGCGAGCAAACAGAACGCACGAAGCGAGCTCGGCAAACAACTAGGAACCATGGTGAGCTCGCGATGTATAACGCACAACGATGTACTGAGAGCGAGCCGCCTGACCTCACTCTATGACACTCCGCACAACACTGAGCTCGCAGCTACCAGGGTAAACAACCCGCCCGTATCCAGGCAACCGACTTCACTATCCCCCACCACCTCCTACTTACTAAAGTACTTGGCTTTACCTTACTATCGTGTGCTCATAATTACTTCAACAAATTATCTTCTTGTATTTATTTACTCGTACTTGTTTATTTAATAAATGAAATTGTTTTTACTTCCAGAGGGGGGAAAAAGTGGACTTTCCCCCTAGTTTACAGGGAGGGAAGTTACTCATTGCACCCGGTCGGGTTAAACAGGAAGTAATGAAAAATAAGGGAATCATGAACTCTCATGATTCCCTCCAGTGTGGCCCTACATAAAGCACAAGTAAATAAGGTTGGTGCTAATACACATTTCATTTACTAACTTTTGTTTAATGTCTAAATCTATAATGTCATCTTCACACATGTCATGTAACCTCTACAACGGTTGCCATAGTGATTCATCAGTAAAAGAAACAAACAAGTTGAAAGTGGAAATATAATTTCTAAATGTAGATTAACTAATCCATATTTAAATACATCAGTTGTCAACACCATTCAATACACGACTCAGCTTCCAGCTGATTCTCCCATTTAATTTTAGCATTGAAATTCAATTAATTATTATCTATAATTTAATTGTAACGTGATTAAACTTATTTAGAGAAATGTTAATATTATATCTAACTATATTTTTCAAAAAAAAAAATATAAACCTATGTATTTTTTGTCGAATAACGTAATTTAAAATTAAAATCTTTCCATATTTTTTTCTCCCTTCTGGAGGTAAAATCTTGTACGTACCTTGGGAGTAAAAATCACTTGCACCCTCGCGATAATTAACTGCCTCGGCTCCGCCTCGGGAGTGAACGTTATGGTTCCCTCGGCTTCGCCTCAGGAACCAACTTTATCGCTCAGGGTGCAATCATTTACTTTCCTCCCTTGGTGCGTAAATAACTATTACTTATTTTTATGTACTTGCTCGTACTTCTTATTTGATTAATTTGACTACTCAGATAGTGGCGATGTAATGAAGTTTATACGCTACACACCAAAAAAAACTGAAAATACATGGGAAAAAAAATTTCCAAACGGTTCCGACGATTTTTTATTAAAAATTTTAAATTAAAGTCCATTTAAATACACATCTAACGATATAAGCTGTTTCCCCGAGAAAAATCTAGTTTCTCAGAGTTTCCATTCCCCGCCAAGGAGAAGTTATTTTTATGATACATTTTGGTAAAATGTTCAATAATAATTAAACCTACCGACGATAACTAGTTGGACGGACTAACTACCAAAAGCATTGCGCAGAGTGCACATGCGCAGTAAGCCAAAACATTTATTTTTTTAAATTTTGTGTGGGAGTCAAATGAAAGCGGCTGATTTATAGATTACAAGTAATGTTTAAACATATTTAGATTTTCTTTTTGTTCTACATATTTATAAGTAAAAATATACCAAAAAGTTGTTCCCTGCACGGAGAGAAAATTATGCTAAATAGTCAGTATAACTTATTCTGCCACCATTTTTCAACCGCGTACTAGTCGAAAAAATTCATTCCCATACTGAGGTGCAGTATAGGCCTATTCTGCGACCCAGCATAGACGTTTTCAGACTGCGTAGCAGTTGATGGTATACTGGAGTCAAGTCGAACATATCATTCAACTCCTGTGCAGCATAACCACTAAACTGTTTCGCAGTTTAAAACACCCCTATACTGCAATGCAGTATAGTTTGACTCGGCTCGGTCGCAGTATTGTTGTTTCCAGAATCGTGGCAGCCGAAAAAATTAATTAATAAAGCATAAAGGCAGTTGAAAATATTTAGTTTCAACTGGAATTCAGCATACCTCATAAGTACATTTATTACTATTTTTAATGAAATAGTTAATAAAACAAATAGTTAACTACGGTACGTTACATATTATTATTATTATTACATATATATAAATGTTCTGGAGGTAGTTTTGAAATAATTTAACAGTGTTTTAGGGGTACATTTATTTAGTACAGATTTTTTCTTGGGTAACCTAATCTAATCTATATGGTGTGTTTATTGGTTTTATTTTTCTTTACTTGAATAGTAATGTGTATAAGAACCGTTACGATTCAGAGGTTATATAGGTATTAAAAGTTTAAAAAAATACCCTTTGACTTAAGAGGATTAGACCTTTTTAGGAGAATCAGAAAAAACCATTATACTTATGCTTATGAAAGATAAATTTTAACGGTTATTCAAACCCTCAGTAAGGTTAAAATTTACCTGAATTGAACACTGGAACTGGCATAGTATTTGGGAAGTAATTTTGTATATATAGAAAGTATGCGTCAACCCCTCTTGGGCCGTTATGAAGCTTACTAATCTTTTAGACCATCCAAAAAATTACAAATAAATTTTGGAACTGCTAAAGTTTGAAGAGAATATTGTCAGACAGCAAAAATAACTATTGACAATATTATTATTGATTATAAGTGAGCATTAGAGACTATATTTAAACTTAGAAAGTATATACACATGATAATCTTCATCGTCTATAAGAACTAAGTTAATATAGACTGTGTGAAAACTGTAGTATCCACCTAAATAAACGATTCTCCCCTACGTTCTAGCTATGAAATAGAATAAAAGAGAATAGATTTGTATTTGCGTATAAAAACATGATTATAGTATATAGGTATTGAAAAATCAATCCTACACGTGGTTTATTTTGTCGTTCGGAACAATGTGCATAACTCTGTTAATGAAAAAAAAGGTTTGTCTCGTCGAATAGATAAAATTAGAATTTTTTCCTATCCTAAAATTCAAATTTTAATTTTAAAGGGCACGTTTACGCGAGCGTTGCGCACGAACGCTTGGGCAGACAACGTTGTCCGGCAAACTCGTTCTGAGCATTGGTAAAATGAACATGTGCACAAAATTTCATCAAAATCGGTCAACTTGTACTCAAGTTATCGTCATATTATGTTTCAGACACACCGTCAAATACGTAGCATATTTTGTTGAATAAAATTTAGGAAGCTCGCTATGTTCGCTTCAATTAAACTCGTGATTTATGAAAATGCATTTATTACTTAGAATGCGTTAAAAAAATACTACGTAAAATGAGTCACTAATAAAAAAGATCATCAACTGTGACTCAGTTGAAGATAAGGCAGGTGCATTTCAAGTCAACTGCGACCAAGTATAAGTACTTTGTCTTAACTGTGTATCAGTTGAACAAAATACGTCTTCGACTGCCTCCGAGCTGAAGGGCCGGTGGTAGGTGGGGGGAACCCTATATAAAGGTTACCCCAGCTGAACGGAAGTCATTCTTCAGTTGTGCTTCCTACATTACAGATCATTGCTTTAGAGTTCTTTACACTTCTATATCATTTTAATCTTTACATATTGTCTATATATGAGACTTATTCAGTTATTCGGACTTAAATTGGTGAAACGTTTTCTCCAAGCTTGTGCAATGAGTGAGGTTCGAGAATTGTTTCTTCAGTGGGGACTCGATGAAGCATGCATTCAAGCTTTAACAGGTAAGTCAGTTTTTCTCCTTTAAACCTAACAATTCTTAAGATGAATCATTAATTATTTGTATAATTAATGTTTATTGTTCTGTCATACACATATTTATCTATTGCGTCTCCGTGTTGCGTACTGTGTTATTAAATTTATTATGTTACTTTCTGTCAAATATGTCCATTGTATTCCTCCGCGTGGCTAAGGCTGTAGAGGGCTCGTAAAAAAATTGTTTAAATAATTAATATAATAATTCTTTATTCCACCATACGATTTGTTACAACAGATGATTACTCTTATAAATATGTAGCATAAATTATAACATTTCTCCTTAATTACATCAATATAAATTGTAAAAGTATTCTGAAATTAATAATAGTGCACCCCCGCATGAGATACTCGTGCGCGGGAGTGGCCGTTGAGGCTTATACATAAATAAAAATAAATAAATAAGTTAATAATTATTGTGTTGTACTATCGAATTTTCATATATATACAAGATGATGCTTTTTTATGTTTATAAGTGTTTAACTAAACGCTTTGTTCGCGCAATGTCAGATGAAGTCAGTTATCCTTTCACGTCCCTCTAGTAATAATAATGTTAATAACATAAATCATTTAAATGAAATAGCTCTTATAATATTCGCTGGTGCAGTCGAATGTTCTTACATTGACAAAGAAACAATAATGCTCTCCATGATAAATATCTATATATATATATATATATATATATATATATATATATATATATATATATATATATAGATATGTATATGTATATGTATATGTATATGTATATGTATATGTATATATATATATATATATATATATATATATATATATATATATATATATATATATATATATATATATATAGATATGTATTTATATATGTATATGTATATATGTATATATATGTATATGTATATATGTATATTGTCTATTCTGCCCAAACAAGTCAACCGTACTGCCTTTTGTTTTTAGCCCAAGGAATAACTGCATTTTCCAATTTGGAGGAAATGTCCTCTGTGATTGACAAGAATTACATAGTGTCCACATTCCCTAACCTGGCGACATATTTGACATTTCGACGAAAGTACCTGGAGTGGTACAATGGTCGGAAGCAAGCACCGGTTAGTCCACTTTTATTTCGTAATTGATAGTATTACTTACATTTTGATCTCTTTTTATGACTATAACCATTGTATAAGCCATCGTTTATGGTTTACAATTTTGTTAAATCCTCAACACTTAGTAAAATCTAATGTGAATTATATTTACACTTGTGTTTAAAGTTTATTGTAATTAATACAGTGGTTTCTCCATGATTGTAGTAATATGAGAACTTACCCACGATTATTGAAGATTTAAATATTTGTTTAATCTTAATTACATTTTGCATTGGGCCAATGACAATGAAAGTCTTTCTAACAATCTGTAAGGCTACATATTCTATTATGTACATACTATATGTTTATCACATATACTGTGTGTAGGTGTAAATGACAAAAAACATAATTTTTCGACAAAAAATAAGTTAAAAAAATTAAAAAAGAAATTACTCTTAATAATAATTGTTGCTTGTTGTGAAATGAAAAATTGTCATATTGATAATTGCATGCTATGTGCAATGCACCCAAAGATTACAATTTTTAAACATTGTATCAAGAGAAAAGTGTTTTTTTTTTTTTTTTTTTTTTAATTTTTGAAGAAATGTTACTCTATAAAATTATTTATTTATAATATCTTAAGGTAATTTATGTCATAAAAAGTAGATTTTTTTTTTTTCATTTACACCTGCAACTCAAACTGGGGACATACTGTATAGTATATACGCATAGGTATATAGATGTGTGTTTATTTGTAGCATTGGTAAATTTCCACTATTTTGGTCACCTATTTTTGACTGTCCAATTTAATTTTTTTGGTTAGTCTTAAGTTAATGCTTTGTAGTATTTTTTGAAAAAGGAATATTCATTCTCCTATGTACAAATCCCACTTTTATCATTTCTCTGATGCATAAGTCATACAAATGTATAGTGTTTGACAAAGTGTATCAACAATAAAGTACTAAAGCATTACTTAATACTAGTTAATTCTCACCCGTAATATTAACTTAAAATTAGTGATTTTTTTTGTACTTTTTTAACCTTTCCCAGCTTACATTATTGAAACGAATCCGGTTGTAAATTTTATTGGCGAATTAAGTATTAATGAATTTTGTGTTTTGATATTTTAGGTTATTGCTGAACTTGTAGACTTAAACAGCCAGTTGGAGGACCTAGAAGAATTTGTAAATACACAAAGCTCTGGGGAGCCTTCAACGAGTGAATTGTTCACATGTTCAACCCCCAAGCACTTACCTCGCAGCCAGACCGAAAACCAGGCAGAGCCTCTTGAAAGGATCCCTTCAGTATCGGAGAGTAATCTGAACCCAGCAGAGGTACTCCTCAGAAGTAAATGTCCACATTTACTGAAGAAGAGGGGCCAGGATCTTTCCAAATCAGAAATTACTGAAATAGGCCGTGTAGTTTGCAGGCATTTAGCCGAATGCATTGTAATTAACAAAGCAATAACGCTATCCTGTTTGGCTGAGTGGGGAGGACATTTAGGTCGAATTTTTCAACCTAGATATCCAGCGGATTTTTTCTTCCGATATACACAAAAAGTTTTACGGAATAAAAGATTGTCGTCAGAATCTGAAGAGGATCCGAGGCTGGGCCCCAGCTTTTCAAGAGAACCTGTTGGAGCTCTCTACAATACCTACAGGAACTTCAAAAAGACACTAAGGCTAGAGGGGTTGCTGAAGCGACAACGGACTCGTTCATCATTGCCAGGATCCAGTGTGGATGAATCACCGTCGTCAGAGAGCTCTGAGGGTTGTTCTTCGCTGACATCACATGATTCTCCACCAACCAAAAGAGGAAGATCCAGAAAACAGGCGACGAAAGCTGATAAACCTGGTGAGTCACTTTATTATAATATGTATTGTATGTTGTATGGACGAGTGAAGTTAATAGAACATAAAGTAAATAAACTGAGAAGTGAAAGTAAATTTAATTAGTGTGTTGTCTCAATCACAGTAAATAAAAACATCAATGTGCTTATATGGTGTATGTATAGTTAGTTTATTTGCTTTTAACGCCACTTAACATTAAATTTAAATATCTTACATTAAATAATAAGAAACATCATAAATGATCCTATTCCATGCCTACCACATTAACTGTGTACATACAACAGTCAGAAAGTTGTCATGACTGTAATTGCATTTTGATATTAATTTCAGAAACATCTGAAGGTGTCCGTACTAAGTTGGCAATTCTTCGGGAATACACGTCCACAGAAACCACGGCCTACCTTGAAGAAGCCTGGCGAGAGACCTTTGCCATCCGTTCTTGGGAAGGTGACACATCGGAGCTCACCATTTTAGAACAAATTGAAAAATATCCACCTCTTAAACAGCAGTCAACTGCTGAAATTCTTGTAAGTTCTTATATTCTTTATTCCTATCTTAAATCAGCATGCTTTTCCATACATCTAGATATTAACAATTTATATGGTGAGAGAGAAAGATAGGTTTAACAGGGAGGCGCTTTAATTTAAAACTTAAATTATAATTTGTTTTATTTCTGTTGCAGTTAAGATTGGATTTCGATAAGGTGGCAGGAGAAGGAAAAGCAAAAATAAAAGTAGCAGACCAGGTTGCCAAGTATCATAAAGCAATATTAAAATTGGCGAGAGACTCGTACAGCAAAGATCCCGCTCAGAGAAAGATACTTTTAACTTTCCTTGATCACGCCACATCAGGTGAATTTGTAAATGTTATACTTTTGATTCATTGAAGTAATGTCGTTTATTTACATAAATGACATTACTTCGCATGAATTTATTAAATATGCCTATTATTTTTGTAAAATAACTCCTATTTAGAGATGGATTTGTAAGTTGCCTTGTTACATTTGGAGGATGAGGAATTGTCTGATTTTAATTTTAATTTTTTTTTTTTTTTTGTTGATTAGGTGACAGTGCGAAGAAGATTACAGCGACCCTGTTCCTGTTGCCCTTCACTTTATCGTCTACAGGCTACAGAGAGAGGTCTACAGCGACAGGAAAAGAAGGTGTGCAGTCAGATCGCATTGGTTCGTTAAATTTTTTTATTTACCATACGACATCAGTTGCGGAAGGCAAAGACCGGGTTGTTAAATTAACTGCTGAGTTTAAAAGTTTAAAAAGGCATCTGCAGCCCTTCATTATTGCAATAGGCCCATCTTGCGTAGACATTGTTAAAGCATACATTGTAATTGACGGGGAGTTTTTATACGAATTCAACTCAACTGCAGATGCTGTTGAATTTTACCTAATATTATGCTATGCTCTTAATATTAAATTTCCTCCTGAGGCCGAGAACATTTGGATTCTAATATCAAAACTATTTTACAAAATAGAAGAGAGTTCCCTTCCCCAAAGTGTTTATTCCACTTGGGTAAAACTTAAACATTTTAAAGAAGAACCCGCAACTGATATCGTATAGTGCGTAAGGAAACAACATTGTAACAACTGTCATCATGCTATCGTGCCACGATTGTAAACATAGATTCAAATCTGTAAGCGATCTTATAGTTCATATCAAACGTATGCACCTTGACTTTTCACCAGGGGACAATCTTTCGTTGCGCTGTGGCGAGCCAGGCTGCTACAGAGTATGTGGCAGCTTGTATACCTTGCGTTATCATTTAAAGTCTGAACATTGTGCCACTTCTCCAAGTGGTGTCGCGCCCTCTTTAAACAACGTGGTCTGTGAAAGGAATGGGAACGAGGTAGGAGAAGGTATTAAAGACTCAGAAATAAATATCTCACAAGATGAGACGGTTAATGGGGAAAACTTACGCTTTGATTTTTCGCCCGAAAATTTAAAAAAAATATTTTTAGATACAGCTGCTAAGATGTTTAGCAAGCTACAGGCCAACCCACAAATACCCCTTAATTACATTCAGTTATTTTATAATAGGTATGAAGAATATATGAAAGACTCGTTTTGTTTTGTGTTAAATCGATTTGCAGAAGACAGTGCTAGAGATGGCACTTGTAATCACTTAGGGCCATTCACTGAAACTTTATTAGGATCCATAACACAGTGCAATGAAACTTTCCGCAGTCAACACCTCCGACTTAATTTTTACACTAATATTGGAACTTACATTCCCCCAAAACAGAAATTTATAATGAATCGTCCAGTGGCCGGACGAGGTGGTACAACTTTTTTTTTTTTTTTTTTTTTAATACCTTTATTTATAATAAATTTACAAAATAAATATAAAGTGATACACAATGATATAATTATAATTATAAGTAAGGTTCCCGTCTCTACTAAAGAGCTTAACGCTCTGCGCCGTAGAGAGGGAGTTCATAAAAAACTAATTTAAAAGCTTATTTTAGCATACCTATTTTTCACAAATATATATATAATTTAATCAATCCTTGGTTTGATATTTTGCTTATTATAAAATAAAATAAATATTTCTAAATATAAATATATAAAACAATTCAACAAATCATGTAATAAATACAATACAAAAAATAAATAAAAATATTCTAGTTATAGTTACAGATTTCAATTTGTAAAGATCAATGTAAAAGATTAAAACAGAACAATGTTTATAAATATATTCATTTCCATTACAGAGTAGAGATAAGATAAGATTTAATTTTATTGATATTGCTATATATATTCTGTGTTAATCTTAAAAGTTGGGATCAGACCTAAAGAACTTTGAAATTCGTATTAATATAAAAATTAAGATACTATACTATAGTTTTAATTAATTGATCAGTGGGTGTCGGGAATTTAACTAGACAACATCTCTCGTTCGAATCATTAAAAGTAAAGCGGCGTGCTTATACGCGCAATTCTCTTATTTGTTTTAATTAAACAATCATCGTATTAATTACATTCGTTTCCGATCTTTAATGTTTCTCTATACATAGTTACACTCCTCAATGGTGTAGCGACTTTTGTGCGACTTGGTCCAAGATATGTTTTTTGAGCTTATTTTTGAAGGTGATTAGTTTAGTGTCTGTATTTTGTAAATCAAGAGGTAAATTATTATAGATTGAAACAGCGCGATAGGACCAGTGTCTTTGTGCCATGGATGTTCTACAAGTTTTTAATGAATAATGTCCTTTTACTTGGCTTCTAGTATTAGCATCATGGCTCACTTTCTGTAAGTCATGCTTGCCTTCTTTAAGGTAAACAATACATCTATATTTATAACTTTGCTCTAGAGTCATGATCGAAAGATTTTTAAAAAGTTTTTCAGTATGGTCTCTTAGATCCTTATTTAATATTATTCTAATAAAAGCTTTTTGGCGTATAAAAATTTGTTCTTTATGTGTGTCACACGCAGCTCCCCATGCTAGCAAACCATATTGAATTATTGAATCAACTAGTCCAAAATACAAATTTCTTTTTTGTTGTATATTTAATATATTTTTTAATTTAGAGAAAATAAAAGTAAGTTTTCTCAGCTTTATATTTAGGTTTGCAATGTGCGGTTTCCAATTCAAGCAACTGTCGATCATGACTCCCAAGTATTTAACAGTATGTACCCAATCTAATTGAGCACATTGACATATATTAGTATGATATTGACAATTATCTTCATGTACTCTTATATTTGCAATGACTGGCTGTGTAGACCAATGAATGGAGTAAGTCATAGCACAGGTTTTTTTAACATTAATTGTTAATTCATTTTGGTCAAACCAATTTTTAATTTTTTTGATCTGTTGCTCAGCCAACAACTTACTATCTTCCCAGTTATTAGTTTCACAAATTAATGCTAGGTCATCTGCAAACCCAATAATAGTTGATTTTTTAGAATTGTTTCGTTTATTGGCAATGTTGGAAAGTGGAGTAGAAGTATGAATAATTGACTGTTGTGTATTTTCTACTATTCTGAATAGGGAATTGATGAATATTATAAATAACGACGGTCCTAAGACTGTTCCTTGAGGGATAGAATAATTGGCTGAATAACCATCACCTATAACGTCATTAAGTTTGACTTTATATATCCTATTTTTTAAGTAACTATCGAACCATTTCAAGACTGTACCAGATATGCCTATTTCTCTTAATGCTTTGATTAATTTTTTATGCGATACGCTATCGAAAGCTTTCGCTAAGTCAATATAAACGGCTATCGGTTTTAGCCCGTTATCTAAACTATTTGTTATGAATGTAAACCCAACTAAACTTGGGCCTTGTTTTGCTTCCTTTGTTCCATTGAGAAATGTTTTTAAAAAGGTTTTATCAATTCCTGGTCTTTTAAAAGAAATTGATAGTTACATAAATTTTTGCCAAAACTTCCCTTTCCCGA
This sequence comes from Gerris lacustris, assembly GCA_951217055.1. Taxonomy (NCBI): domain Eukaryota; kingdom Metazoa; phylum Arthropoda; class Insecta; order Hemiptera; family Gerridae; genus Gerris; species Gerris lacustris. The sequence goes on from OX578282.1 coordinate 909,264, forward strand.
TGAATATAATTCAAGGTAGTGCATGGCAGAAAACGTACTCAAACCATCATTTAAATGCAAATGAGAAGTTATACCCTCTTACACTTTATTTTGACGATTTTGAAACATCAAATCCCCTTGGTAGTCACTCATCCATTCACAAGTTGGGAGCAGTGTACGTATCCATGCCTTGCATTCCGCCAAAATATGCTTCCAAGCTTAACTATATATTCTTGGGTCTTCTGTTTCATTCCTCGGATAGGGCTGTTTCCAAAGGTAACGAGAAAATATTTGCAAGTGTAATAGACGAGCTAAATTATTTAGCTAATACTGGAGTAGAAATTGCTGTTGACAGTTTCACTGGCACTGTTAAATTCAGATTAGCTTGTATAACCGGAGATAATTTGGGATTAAACTCGATCCTGGGCTTTACCGAAAGTTTTAGCGCCTCTCATTACTGCCGGATATGTAAAGGAGGCAAACGTGAGCTAGCTAAGCTTACGCGTGAGAAATCAGATTTTCTTAGAAATATGGAAAATTACAATGAGGACTTGCAAAGTGATAACGTTTCAGCTACGGGCATTAAGGAAAGGTGTGTCTGGTTAAAAGTCAAAGGTTTTAAGTTATTTCAACATGTAGCTGTAGATATTATGCATGATTTATTGGAAGGTGTTTGTCAATATGTTATGACCCTTGTGATAAATTCTTTAATAAGAGATAAACTATTCTCTTTGAATTACTTGAACGATCACATCGTTTTGTTTGATTATGGCCCAGATTCAGGCTCAAAGCCTCAACCTTTGGTCTGGCAATCTGGTGGAATAAAATGGAGAATGTCATCAGCAGAATGCTTGACATTCCTTAGGTATTTCTCACTATTTGTAGGAACAAAAATCCCATTGGGCAATAAATATTGGGCTTTGTTTTTGCTTTTGAGGCGAATAATGTCCACTTGTATGACGGATGCCGTGTCTCCCTACCTTCCTGAGAACCTGGCTCAATATGTAAGTGATTTCAATAAACTGTACTTGAAATTATCTTGTCGTGATAGGTTACAACCGAAATTTCACAACTTGATACATTATCCTTCAATGTTAAAAAAATTTGGCCCTTTGAGACCTTTGTGGTCTATGAGGTTTGAGGCAAAACATAGAATACTTAAAGTGGCTGCTCGAGCCACAGGCAATAGGATAAATATAACAAAAACCATTAGCGTGCGTCATCAATTGCAGTTAAACGACATGCTCCTGGCTAATACACTCCCTGATACATTTAAACCGGCCAAATATCACAAATTATGTCCCTCTCTGTTGTGCGCCCTAAAAACAAAATTTAAATTGCCATCCTGTAACACCCTATATGGTGTCGTTAGTGTGGAGTTGGAAGGTATAGTGTACCGACCAAACCAACTTATTTGCATTGGCTTGGATGAAGAACGATTTAATTTGCCCAAATTCTTTTATATTGAACATATTTACATAGATAGTAAGACCCAAAATATTTTTTTAACCGGAAAAGAAATGTTTACGATTGACTTTGATGATCACTTCTTTGCCTATGAAGTCGAGGAAGGGAGACTCGACATGTCCTATAGACTTCAGGATACATGCTTCATCTTCCCAAATCTAATGTGTTCATTGCCCAATGGGAAAATATATGTGGTTTTTAGAAATTCCATAGATTAGTAATTGATACATTAAGTGTCTTCTTAGTGTACATAATTATTAAGAGCAATGTAACCTAATATTTCAAATGTATAACAAAATTAACAAAATGGTTATGAATAATATTTTTATCTTTAAATAAGAAAAGATAAGGTCACAAGAATTACAATGAATAGTAATTGTGATCAAACTATTCAATTATTAGAATGAATAAAAATATAATTTTGCACCACAAATGATAAATATGTTAATTATTGTAAGACTATTACAAAGTAAAATCAACAGATGTTTGTAAAGCTATTAAATATGTATGAACTATGTTTTCTTTATAAAGAATATTTTAAATTATATATATATATATATATATATATATATATATATACATATATATACATATATATACATACATATTATTATTAGTATTTGTATATAAATTAAATTTTATGATATATATTACACACATAAACAGCTTAAATTTTTTAAATTTAGTAAAATATTAACTTGTAATATTATGCTTTTAATTTATACCTTTATTATATATATGTGTGTGTGTGTGTGTGATGTGTGATAATTATACATTTTTAAACACACACACACACACACACACACACATATATATATATATATATATATATATATATATATATATATATATATATATATATATATATATATGTATATTATACACCTAAATATTATTTTATACATTAACTTTTAATATTGTGCCTAAATTTGTAACTAAAATATGTATAAACTATGTTTTCTTTATAAAGAATATTTTAAATTGTAATACTAGGCATTAAATGTGTTCATATACATATATATATATATACATACATATTATTATTAGTATTTGTATATAAATTAAATTTTATGATATATATTACACACATAAACAGCTTAAATTTTTTAAATTTAGTAAAATATTAACTTGTAATATTATGCTTTTAATTTTACCTTTATTATATATATGTGTGTGTGTGTGTGTGTGATAATTATGCATTTTTAAACACACACACACACATATATATATATATATATATATATATATATGTATATTATACACCTAAATATTATTTTATTTTATACATTAACTTTTAATATTGTGCCTTAAATTTGTAACTAAAATATGTATGAACTATGTTTTCCTTTTTCTTTATAAAGAATATTTTAACTTGAAATTTATACCTCTATTATTTAACTTACATGAATGCATATATATATATATATATATTGGATTTTAATTAAATTTTATTTTATACTTATGTTGGACGTAATATATAATTGTAAATTTGTATTCATAAAAATAATAATAATAAAATTTTTTATGTAAAATCAAATCTGCCTCTTACATGTTTTTCTTCTAATTTAAAATATTACAATTATTTTTAAAGTCCTAATTTTAGGACTTAAGAATTAAGTAATATTTTAATAATACAGCAGCAGCTTAGATGAAAATAAAGGTTGTATGCAGTCGGGGGTAAGCATTGGCGTAACGCCTGCTCTACTGTTCCCAAATTTGGAGCAGTTGTGTTCCCAAATTTGGAGCAGTTAAGCAGAAGCTAAAGCTTACTCTCTCGACAGCATACCACCTTATATTTCATCTGGGCTGCAGCTGAAAGTATTCCCCTTTCCAACCAAACTTCAGTCGACACAACTGCTGTGTAGCAGTTGAAGTACAACTGCCAAGAAGTATAATACTACTGTGGCCTAGTAAGTAATAGTAAGAAGTAATATATTACGCTGCATAGCAGTTGCAATTAAACTGACAAGCAGTACAATACTACTGTGGTCTAGTATAAGAAATAATATATTACGCTGCATAGCAGTAGCAATTAAACTGACAAGCAGTACAATACTACTGTGGTCTAGTATAAGAAATAATATATTACGCTGCATAACAGTTGCAATTAAACTGACTAGCAGTACAATACTGCTGTGGGCTGGTATAATAAATAGAATATTACGCTGCATAGCGGTAGAAAATTGAGGGAGGCAGTTGAAATTCAACTGACTAGAAGTACAATACTGCTGTAGGCTGGTACAATAAATAAAATATTACGCTGCATAGCGGTAGAAAATTGAGGGAGGCAGTTGAAATTCAACTGACTAGAAGTACAATACTGCTGTAGGCTGGTACAATAAATAAAATATTACGCTGCATAGCGGTAGAAATTTACTTGTTTGACTGATTCACAGTTCAAAATGAACGTGAACGTGACGCTTGGACTGCACCATTGGACTGCGTCACAGTTGAAAATGAACGTGAATATGTCTTTCGACTGCTCCATTCGACTGCTACACAGTCAAAAATGAACGTGAATGTGTCACATTCACCTACTCTATTCGGTTGCCTCGCAGTATAGCGTTACACTAAGTTTCAGCATAAAAAGTATCGATATATCGAAATGTTCGATATATACACTCAGCTGAGTCACAGTATAATGGCCGCAGTATAGACTTCGACTGGAAGACCTCCTACGTTCAACCTTATTTACACGCAGCATCATTTCGACTGCGTATAAGTCGAAAAAAGTCCTTTTTTTCTCTCAGTGTGGAAAAATATAGCTTCCGAGATATCGATAACAATTAACAATGCATTTCTCCTTGCTGCTATAAACACTGAAATGTAAAAAATTATATCTCTCGTAAAAACATCAACAATATCTAAATTTGATTTTAAATCCGGTACCAATAAGTATTAGAGAAATTGATTTTTGCTCCTTGTTTGAGAAGGAATGTTCGAACGAAGTGAAGCAGTGAAAAGCGCTTGTCAGGTCGCTGAGTCATCACGTCCCGTTATCTCAGCCTCTTCCCTTTTAGGTAAATCATCTTCCATTTCCTGTTTTGTCTTTTCTTAAACGTGTAAAAACTCATGAGCCCAGTTAATCCTTTTTTGGGTTGGGGAAAGAAAGAAGAACTAATAAACGCAGACTATAACCATATTAAAGGATTTTATACTCGGCCATCACACCGTACTAATTGGAAGCAAGAATGCCGCCTCCATTATATAGTTTGTAACCAACTAAATATATAGAAATATGAACAATAAATAATTATTTCTTAATAAGTTTCTTCCTAATCAACCTCAAGTCTTTATTTTTAAGTTTTTCTATAACCCTTCCACTGTATTGTTTCCATTATGCCATGATTGTAGTCCACGATTAAAACTATATAATATATTTTTATAAAATATAATACAAGGTACGATATATATACGAACGAAAAATGAGTTTTAAACTAAAATAAAAAATCCGTTTCAACAAATCATTCTTCGTCATTTTCTTATAAAAAATTATACCAATCTTACAATTTATAACATATGATAAACTTAGCAAGTTATTTCTAATATTTAAATAAAAATTATATAGACATTGATAAACATTTATTTAATTGCAAAGGGTGTGAGGTCGGGTTCGATTCCATGCCAAGGAGGAGTTACTTGTTATGTAGATTTTGATAAATGGTTAAAAATTGTTGATAAATGTAACCGTGAAAACCCGCTATAACAAATGTAAACCCACTATAACAAATGAAAACCCACTATAACAAATGGAAAAATCGAAGCAACAGGACAGGTTGAGAAAGTGTCGTACCGGTTAAATCCCTCACATGCTTTCTTTTCATCTTTTTCCCTTTTCCCTTTTTCCTGTAAACTGTAAATTTATTCCAGGAGATAGCGTGCAAAAAAGTGTCAAACTAAGGGTAGTGACACACTTCGCCACCCGGTCGTGAGTGAGAATACGCCGGGAAAGTGTGACGTCACTTACGTAAAATAGTGTGTGTTGTTAGGTCAGCTGGCTCATAACATTGGATATTCGACTGAGTTTTATCAGTGCTATTTTATTTTATTATTATTTTTTAATCAATTATTTCTTTTATCATCTATAATGTATACATTTATTGGCTTATTAATGATGTTACTGATATATGATAAGGTTAAAAACAGTTAAAAAAGCTTTTAATAGAGTAAAAAGAGCACATCTGTAAGTAAGTTATTTTACATCTTATTTGAGTTATTTGTGAGAATTATTTGTTTTATCACCTATAATGTATACATTTGTTGGCTTATTAATGATGTTACTAATATATGATAAGTTTAAAAACGGTTAAAAAAGCTTTTAATAGAATGAAAAGAGGAAAAAACTATAAAATGCTCACAGAACTCTAATAAACAATGGTTTGTTATGAGGTATGAGACTAGAAGCTAAATACCACGAAAAAGTTTTGCGCCGGGAGGTTACAATCCTAGATAATAGGTTACAATTGAACCTAAACAACAAGGGAAGGTTATAACTTATAAGTCGTGAACGTTGTATGGGTTTACTGAGTAGTATGTTATGCGTTACTTTTTTAGTATTTTTCTGTATAATAGTAATTAATAAATAAATTGTAAAATGTAGTAAATCATTTTTTTTCCGTATAAAGGTAACATTTAAGTATTTGTAGGAAGCAAGAAAAGGGAAACTACTTGTTCATTTTCCAAGACTTGGATTGGAAATGAAGAGTGGAGAGTGGAGTCAATATTAATTCTTTTAATTTGTACAATCTAAACTTGTGATAACAAAAATATTTACAGGTACCTAAAAATAACAGGAATCAGTCTAGAAAATATTACATTTTTCATAGAACAATTAATTTGAACTCTGCTAGGCTAAGACTAAAACTTATAATAAAGAATACTAAAGAGGCTGGTCTTAGTTTGAAAAAGTATTGTGATAGTTTAATTTAGCTGAATTGAATAAGCTTCAATATTCAATAGGAATAGGACTTATAATTTATTACATTTCTTTAAGAAAAATATTACTCATTATACCCCGTACCCGGAGTATAAAATTAACGTTGATATATCACATTACTGATACGGTAAATAAAAACTATTATTATAACCTGTTGTTGAGTTCAACTATAACATGACTATAACCTTCCGGCGCAAAATGTTTTCGTGGTTTTTAGCTTCTAGTGGTTATGAGCCAGAAAAGATAACCTGACGAAAAAATCGTGGAGGGCGCATTACGTCATAGCAACCTTTGTCACTTTTACGTAACCTCTCTGACGCGACGTATAACGTTTTAAGTTTTACCAACAAAACTTACAAATCAAATTAAATACACATTTTCAATGACAAAAGTAACCGTAAACATTCTTTAAACCATAATCAATAACAATAAGATAAGAAACATTTTCAACCAGAACAACTATTATATGAATTGAAAATAAACCAGAACAGAATTACGGATCTATATCTAGAAATAATCTTAAATAACAGTATTTTACAGATGATTAGTCCAATCTTAACTGTAATCTACTCTTTTTCTTGGAAGTGTCAATTGCAAAACATCTAAATAAATAAAAAACCAAACAAATCCAAGTCAATATTATTATCTTGCTATTGACGGAGTCGTGACGCAAGAAAAATGGGTTTTCAATGGTGGACTAGCGAGCGAGCGTTTCGAATGAAGAGGAAGCGAGTGAAGGCAGCTAGAGGGCAGAGCTAGCGTCACAATATGTTTCCTAGATAACAATCCAGCAGGTTGTTGCCTTGTAATTAGTAATTACATTTGGCCTTTGTTGTTGTTGTCTATTATTGTTAGTTGCGTTCGTTGCTGTTTCTAATCTACGCGTAGATTCAATCGTCTTATTGTTTCGTCTTCCATTAGATGGATAGTTTTTTTTAGTAATTATTGTTTTAGGTATTTCCATCTCGGACAACACAATTTCTCTTATTATTTTCTTATCAGTTACGTTAGAAGTAATGAGGCATGACGTAAGAAATACTTTTCATGATTGATAATAAACAAAATGTGGTTGGCACATTCTTTTTGGTTCATTCATTGGTTGACACAGTTTAAATGAAGATGTTGCCAATACATCGAGAGTTTCATACCGATCTATTAGATACATCGACTTCTATGTCCAAAATAGGAAGACTTTTCGTAAATTATGAATAAAAAATGTGTTGTGGCTGAACATTTCGATATTATATTCGATGCGTTAACATGTTGAGTTCAACATCAAATGATTTCGATAAGTCGACATCGATGTGGCAACCTTATCGGTTAATAATAGTTATTTATGCACCTAGGGAGTAAAGTAAGTCATTATTCCCTGAGCGAAAAAGTTGGTTCTTGAGGCGAAGCCGAAGGAACCATGGTCCCTAAATACCGAGGCGAAGCCGAGGAAATAACTTTAATTAGCTCCCGAGGCGCAGCCGAGGGAGATAATTATCACGAGGGGAATAATTGCACTTTACTCACGAGGTACATACAATATTCTATCTCCAGTAGGAAGAAAATACACATTTTCACGTATTGCGTAAATATGGGACATGGCAAAACAAATAAAATAACTTGCGGATTTTTTCCGGACAGCAAAATTTGCTGAAAACCAATTAAATCCTGCTGAAAGATGGCTAAAAGTATTAAAATAATGCATTGTCATCGTGTTCTGAGCTATGCTAAAAGTTTCAAATGTCTAGCTATTCGGGAAGTTAGTTGCCAGATTTGTACCGGACAAACAAACAAACAAGAAAGCAAGCTAATATAAACGTAGTAAAAAATAATGATACAGTTCTCTGGTCTGGTACAACTTAAATTTAAAAAAGTTATTCCATTAAAAAAAAAAAAAATATGTGTGAGGCTCTCACGCATTAGAAGTAAAACTTAAGTTCTAGAATGCATTGCTCTCTTTCATTTTTTGACGAATTTATTATTTCAGGATTAAGAAATGGTTATGAAAAATTTAATTGAAAAAAAAATATTGCTACGCTAGGGCAACCACATTTATTCCAATAAAAATAAATGTTTGTTTTGATTTGCTGGTCTTTAAATAGATATAATACAATTAATCTATAAAAATGTTACACTTGGACGAGTCTCGAATCGCAAACTTCGTTACACGATTTCACTATATGAAAAAATTCACTCTACCGCCGCCAAAGAAGTTTCACTTCAAAAATGTGATATGCCTACCTTTTTATATTAATGAATAGCTCTACGTTTTTGTCCTTTAAAACTCAAAATTTTTCTTCTGTAAAAACGCCCTGGATAATCCTGTATAAACATCAGTGGTACATGAAAGAGTCAAGACATATTAAGTGGTAGGTACGCCACCAAAATAGTTTGGGAGCCCCTGCATTAGAGCACCAAGCAGGTAACACAAGGGAGTGACTTGTTTCATATCCAAACCCGAAATCTATATATTCAGTAACTTCATCCAAAAACCACCAAATAAACGAAATATCACTTCTACTATAACAGGTTAAAACAAGTATGAAATAAATCATTTATATAATCGAGTAGTGTCCCGACGACGACGCACCTCGAAATGATTGGTTATTGCTAAGCTCAGGCAACCACATTTATTCCAATAAAAATAAATGTTTGTTTTGATTTGTCGGTCTTCAAATGGATATAATAACTTATGTACATTAATTTATTTTCATTTTTTCTAAATATAAAATTAAGGCTAAACGTATATAATAACAGAATAATTTGTTAACTGTTATCCAGTGTTACCTTGAAAAGAAATAAAAGGTGAATGCACCAAAAATTGTTAAAAGCCGAAAAATAACAGAGGTGCCATGGTCTTAGGCAATTAGTTGGGAAAGATTAACTCATTTGACTTAATTAGGCGGTGTGGTAGTGCAGCCCCTAAACACTTTGGGAAACTTCAGTAGCCGACATCTCTACACTCGGCTCTACACTAAATGGAAACACCTCATTTGAATAATTATTCAGTCAAAACAGTGTTGCCTTTATTCGTTGTTTCTGAAGAAGTGAAAATAAAAATGTTTGAATCTTATTGAATATTTATTTTTATTTCATGACAACACTGCAAACATCATTGTACATAATATATAATTACCAAGATCAAACTTTAAGATAACACAAATATAAAATAAACTTAGAATAATATATAGAAGGAGGATCACTGATAACATTGAAGCCAACTTTGGTTGTGTCCCTTAATCCGCGTTCTAAAAATTCATTTTTGAAGTGAAACTTCTTTGGCGGCGGTAGAGTGAATTTTTTACTTTCTCATATAAAGAGAAAGTATTGTGATGGCGCGAAAATTCGATTTTGAGATTTTGATGGATTTACACGTTTTGAGGTCCCCTGAGTCCAAAAAAGTGGTTTTTAAAAAATGTCTGTCTGTCTGTCGTCTGTCGTCTGTCGTCTGTCGTCTGTCGTCTGTGCAGACGCCTGGAGCCTAAACTACTGGGCCGATTTTGACGAAATTTGGCATACATGTTCAGAAAAATCATACCCCGAGGCGAAATCGAGAAATGAATTTTAGCTCTAATTTTGGGGGCGCTACCCCCCAAAAACTCTGAAAAAACCTGTAAAAAAATTATTTCTCGAAAACGGTTCCGACGATTTTGATTAAAAAAATTTAAAATGTAGTCCATTTAAATACGAATCCAACGATATAAGCCGTTTTCCCGGGAAAAATCTAGTTCCTGAGATATTAGCTTAAAACGCGGATGGAGAGAGCCCGGGTTCGATTCCCCGCCCAGGAGAAGTTATTTTTATGATAAATTTTGATGAAATGTTCAATAATATTTAAATGTACATTTGAAAACTAATAAATGGAAACACTGGGCCAAGTAATTATGAACTCATATATGAGAAAGTTTGTCTGAGTTGTCTCGGACCGATTTTTCAAATAGGGACCATCGTGTAACGAAGTTTGCGATTCGAGACTCGTCCAAGATTCCAACATTTTTACAGATCAATTGTAATGAAATTTGTGTGACGGAAGTAATGAAACGGAATTTGTGTTTCGAGACTAATCCTGGTGAAAGATTTATCTGTAAAAAATCTTTCCCTCAGGTGAGATGCGAACCACTGACATCCGGATCATGAAGCAAACATGCTATCCACTGCCCCAATTACATTGCCAATTAAAAGGTACACAAAATTGGTATATAACCGTAATATTTAATATTAGATGGATTATATGTAATTAGACTATTTATTATAATTAGATTATTTTTTGGGTTCTATACTTACAAGAAACAAGAAAAAAGTAAAAACTAATTAAATTAATTTAAATAAGTTATTATATTTATTTAAAGGCCACAAATCATAACAAATATTTATTTTTATCGGAATAAATGTGGTTGCCTTATCGTAGTTTTTGTTGGAATAAATGTGGTTGCCTTACCGTAGCAATAACAAATTATTTCGAGGTGCGTCGCCGCGTCAGTTCTTAACCGGGGGGCCTCGAAAGGTATTTAGGGTACTATCTGTATATTATATTTGGAGATTTTAAGGGGGCCGTGGTTACCAAAAGGTTAAGAACCACTAGTATAAATGACAAATGACAATATATACACAGATTATAAACAATGCTTTAATTATTTTTTCATATAGTGACATCGTGTAACGAAGTTTTATTTTTATTGGAATAAATGTGGTTGCCTTAGCGTAGCAGTATTTTTTTTTCAATTAAATTTCCCATAACCATTTCTTAATCCTGAAATAATAAATTCGTCAAAAAAATAAAAGAGAGCAATGCATTCTAGAACTTAAGTTTCACTTCTAATGCGTGAGAGCCTCACACATATTTTTGAAAACCGGCACACAAATATGGATGAATGAGTGTGTTTAAGTTTAAGCTTGTAATAGCATGCTACACTGTGAAAATTTGACACTTAAAAAATACAAAATTAATACAAACTACATTATTTGGCAGTTCAAGTAAAGAAGAAAGAAGAAATGCTTTGGTTGGCCTAAGGTTAAAGCAGAAGGTTCGTTATAATTTTTATATAATATTATAACTCTAAAACTTAAATATTTATGAATCTTGATTATTATTATAACTTTGTTCAAGACTTGTTGAAATTTGTGACGTCATAACTCTAAAATTATTTGCCTTCGTTTTTTTAATTTAATTTTTAGTAAATTTTAGTTATTGATAGTTAGTTTCGTTTATTGTAATATTTTTATTGTGTTTTAGCTTGAAATATGCTGAAAATAATGTTTATTATATCATGCCGTGCGAGGTGAAAAAAATGACGTCAGAGTGAAACGTAAACAATGACCAAAGGCAGTGGCGTAGGAATTCATTTTTGACGGGGTTGGCTCGGGACCTCCACTAAGGAGGGGGGGGGGGGGGGGTGCATCCAGGGGTGCCCACAGAGGGTTTCATGTTCCAACTCGCGCTATCAGAATTGTGAGGGGGGGGATAAATTTGACAATAACAGGTTATAAAGTCAATATATTGTGCGAAATAGGACGCGAGAAAGCTATCTATGGGCTTCACTCATTGGCAGACTGTTTTCATTCGACTTGTCGTAATAATTGCAATTATAATTCTAAAATTTTCGAAGTTACATTGTAATAAAGCTATTGTATATTGTATTGTAACCCATTATCATGGTTATAACCTTTGTTTTTAGGGTTTCGAGGTAATCCTAGAAACCCTTATCCTTTTGTTAGTTCGGCCGTCCGTTTGTCGCATTTTATAGAGTAATATCCCCCGACCTACTGTAGCTAGAGATTTGAAATTTGGAATACAAGTTAAACTTTTTTGCCCAAAAACAGAAAAAAATTACGACCTTCACAACTCAAAATTTATTCTGTCAGCGAGCAATTGCGAAGTGATTATTTTTTTTAAATTTGTGTGTGAGGTATGATTTTAAAGGTTTGGAGTGTAGATGACAAAATAGCGGCCGCGGCCATTACCTCTAAAAGAAAAAGCAAATAAGTGCATTTCTAAGATGCAAAAGGATAATATATGCACGTCATGCTTCTCCAAACTGCAACTCTTTATACATATTTTAGTAAAAAATAAAATAAATAAATATGTAAAAAACATATAATAATGTAGGATAATAGGTATCTGAATTTTTATGACCGAAAAAGCCCTGTTAGCAACTTGCTGGCAAGTACATGACAGATTTTATTTTGTTCTAATTTTGACAGCATCACGTTTAAAGTGTTTCCAAGATAAAATGAAAAGGTTTTCTCGAGCTGTCACAGAGTGCACTGCTGTCGCTTTTTATAATGCGGGTATAACTTTAGCTGTGATAAACACATTATTAAATTGTAAAGATAGATAGGGCGATGTGTTTCTAAATGATTCTAGGTATAGTTAGGTGTTGGTAGGCGTGGTGCGGCGAGTATAGAGTGTTGTCTATTAGAACGGCCAGGTCTGGAAGGAATGCAGGTCGGCACCCGAAGTAATTAAAGAGAACATTGCCAGCGTGTCTGCAACATCGCATCACATATATCTTCATCTCATCTCACTCCCCCTCTTACATCATCTTACACTCTTTGCTCTCCAATATCTTATATTCTTTCAGCCCTAGCAATCCATCCAACCACCTTCATCAGCCCTAGCAATCCATCCAACCACCTTCATCAGCCCTAGCAATCCATCCTACTACCTTCAGCCCTACCAATCCATCCAACTACCTTCAGCCCTAGCAATCCATCTGTTGAATATCTGGCAGTGATTTTGACTTGTTTATCAAAATTATTATGAATTGTTTAAGTTGTCATTGTCATCTAATTCTTTTGTTGTGTGTTAAAATATAAGGAACTTTTTGTGCGTTCATCGAATCTCTTTATTAAACATTTGGCGACCGTGACAGGACGATGACCACAGAAGTACAGCGTTTGGAGAGCAACAAGAGATTGAGAAGGGTTACCAGAACAGCATTTACAAAACTTTGTAATGAGTTAGACGAAGTATTAAAATCTAACCCTATAGATGTTTTGGCTGCCGAGGGACGGTTTAACCAATTAGAACGAAAGGCTTTGGAACTGCTTGAATTGGATGCGGCTATTATAAATTATTTGGTTTCCTTACCTGAAGATAGCAGTTTTGAAGAAGAAATGGAAGCAGCGGACAGGAGTAGGGTATAAAGATATGTTCTGGCTCAAGGGCTAATGTGCACCTCTATTAAGGTCGATGACCGGCCCCTCTTGTTCGTATACTAACCCCATGTCGCCTCTGCTTTTCCTGGGTCACCCCTTGATCTACCTGACCCCCTCCCATGAGCGTTGTTGTTTTTATTCAAATTTGGCGCCTTCCCCCTCCCCTCCTACTTTTCGTATTTGTTATTTTTGAATTTGCCGGGTTACCCCTCTCTTACGTCATGTGTCGGCCATGCTGGATTCTGAATTTTCGTATTTATTATTTTTGAATTTGCCGGGTTACCCCCTTCCTAGACTACCAAGTACGTCATATAGGTAAAAAAGGAGGGTTACTGTACTTTCGGCTACCACGTTTCGGCTACCTTTCCAAGGTCATAGGGTATTACGTCATCTCTACTAAAATAGAATCTTTGCAAGGGTAGGAACAGATAACACACAAGACATTATTTTAAAACATTTATTTTATTAGTTATATGCACAGAAAATAACTCTTTCTTTGTGTTTATTTACAGTAGTTTTTATCTTATCTAATTTTACATTAAATTTATAGTTTAAATCCATATTTAAGTCTTTTATTTCTTTTTCTAACCAATAATTGGAAATGTACAAAGCATCTAAACTTTCGAACTGTACAATGTAGTGAATCTTATCTCTGTAATTGATTTCTTTAATACCGCACACAACTAATTCCGTCCCTTCTTCCAGCTCCTCCAGCCGGCGACATTGTCTTGGAATAACTTTGCCTTTTATTTCTCACTCCTGTGTGTAGTTTTCAGCACATCTGCGTAATATTTATGTAGCAAAACCACTGGTATTATATGTTGCGAGACTTTCGTCTTTGAGCAATGTAGTAAATAAGGTTGCAGATGTCGAAAAGAAGGTCTCGCCCCCTTAATGTAGCGCTTTTGCATTACTCTTGCCGTACCTTTATGGATTACATGCGGTCATTTATAGGGTCAAATTTAGGTTAAGGCAGACATAGCCCACAAGCGTTGAGGGAGCTCCTACTTTATATAAAATGACAACTACTCTCTCTCGTGGCAGGGCCCCGCCACCCCCGGACAGGTCAAGAACACGTCAAGGTTACCTATTTAGGGTCGAATTTAAGTTAAGGCAGACATAGCACACAAGCGCCCTCATTATTGCAGTACTTGTGAGGAGGGGGGTACCGGCTCTGAGGATGACCTTGAGGTATTTGGTACATGTCGCTCTGGGATTATTCCGACATTGCCCATTACTACTACAGCCTCCAGTCGCATATTTCCATGCTCCTTAGACAGAAAAAACAAGAAAAGCCTGTTTAAACATCGAATCTGGGCAGTTTATAAAGTCTACAGCATGATTGTTTTCCTGATCTGTTTATTGAGTCCGGGTCTCGTAAACCGTGCATATAAACTGGTTGTAAATCTTAACTCTTTGCACCATTAGTCATCCATGTTAAACAGTCGATACTTACAACTACTAACAGTGTTATCGTTGTAAATACTAGTATTTTTTAGATTCACTTTACTCTCCGCCAGTCTCGAGACTTACTTGTTTCGGTAGTGTATAAATCAAAGTTGCAGATTTCGAGAAGAAGGTCTCACCCTCATTGTAGTACTTCTACGTTTCTTTTACATTACCTATATGGGTTAACTCTCGTACTCTCCCTGTTGAACACACTTGCTGGTTAACTACTCGCACATTTCTCTCTTGCTAAAATTATACTCCAACCAAATTTTGGGTTAGATCTAAGTCTATAGGGTAGAATTTGCGCACTTGTATATACATTAATATGTTAGACAATTCCTTGCAATAAAGTCACGCTCAAAATCCGTCAATTCCACTTTGTATGACATCCTAGTCTCGCTCTGCAAGAGATAAGATAGGTCAGCTTTTACAATATTTCTGGCGGAGTTTGGTATTTTATTTATCCATGCTATGCTTGGTGTATGTGCGTAATATGTGGTAGGTCAGAGTCCTGGCATAGCGGGCTTATTTAGGATGGTTGCAGTTACGTCTAGGAGGAGGGAGTGCAGTCGTTGCTGGTAGTCTCGTCCTGGCAACCTATGTAGGATGGAAATATATCCTTCTCCTTTGTCTATCTGACTCGTATAAGCTATTCTCTATGTTGTTAAACTTCTCGGGATTCACACCACCTCCTGCCTGTAGCTTCTAATAGAAACCTTTTTATTACGTTGGCTTTGTCTATCACACTCAAACAAGCCTTGCTATTCTCTATTTTGATCAACTTCTCTGGACTCCCGCCACACCAGCTCTTGTAGCTTTTAGGCAGTGCCACTAGTTTTCGTCCTGGCAACCTATGTAAAATGGAAAAAGTCTCCTTCTCTTTTGTCTATCTGACTCATATAAGCCATGTTATTCTCTATTTTGGTAAACTTCTTTAAACTACGACCAAACCACCTCTTGTAGTTTTTAGGGGAAAAATCTTGTTATCGGTTTATGCATAAAATGTATTCTTTACTACCATTTTGTAGAATTGTTCTAAGGTATATATGTACCGGGTTATGTCTGAGTCCATTAGATAGATTTCGTACACTTCGATAAACGTATTGTAAAAGATAATACATAACACAGCAGCTATTTAGTAGAGAGCTTGTTATCTAAAGGTAGCATTTGTTTATTTCATTTTAGGGAGGGACTCAGAGTAGAATGGTGCAATGTATATTATACAGAATGGTTATCGGATTCATGAATTTTTATTGCGTATAACTGTTGCAGATATCTCCTTTTTAACAATAATAGTAAATAATTAAATAATTTACCATTGGTTATCTGTTGTTCTTCATCTGTACAATTTATGTTACCGATATCTGTTATTCGGTTGTTGTTTTCCACATATGCCGTCAGCAGCCAATAGCCAAACCTCTTAATTTTATTTATTAACTTGTATCTATTGATATTTAATTACAAAACATTACATCTTGCTTTCCATAGAAAAATTCAAAATCTATATTGTTTAACAGCTCTTTTTTCGAACCAATAAATCGATTCATATAACGCCTCTAATTTTTCAATTTGTAAGATATTTTTTGTCTTTTTATACAAGGGACTAATACACATGCGTTGGATACCACTAACATAACACTAAATAATAAATCATCTTTGTGATCTGTAATAGACATAGAAGAATATGGTCATATTGGTGTGTTGTCTTTATAAGGGGACTATTACTAATTAAGTTATTAAAGAGGCATTCGTGCTATAAGGTTGGTGACATCGAGAATGTTTGAGTTAACTATAACTTGACTTACAATAATAAGAATCATTTTCTTATTTATAAGTTAACTATCTGTATAAGTGCAAACATCGGGGGGAAAACTTTATTGTTTGCCCATAATTATAAGATAATATTTTATATTATATTTTTTGTATAAGAGACTAATACACATGCGTTGGATACAATAAACGTGAAACCACTACTATGGACTATAAGACTATATGATTCTTTATAAGGTGCTATTCCTAATTTTAAGTTATTAGATAAGTGGCAGCGATAAGATTCTCGTCATTAAGAATGTTGTTTAACTAAAAGTTTATTGACTAATAAAAAGAATCTTTGTCCTTTATTTCCTTCTCTACAAGTTTAAACATCGAGAGGATGACTTTTTTTTTGTTTTCCTTTATTTATAAGTTAAAGCACAATAAGCGGTTTTGACATCTATATCTTTATACATATATTGTATGTGTCATATTGCTTTTAGTTAATACCTTTAATTATACATCTTATTATTTATTTATAAGAAATAAAAATGAGCTAAGATTCTCGACATTAGGAATGTTGTTTAACTAATGCTTAATTGACTAATATCTAAGAATACGTCTATTTTTTATCCTTCTATATAAGTTTAAATATTGTATGCGTCATTTGTCTTTATTTAATACCTTGGTAATTAATTAATTTTTAGTTTCCTGGTACAGCTAAACCAAGGAGCAGGAATTATCAAAGAATTTTAAGTAAAACCACATGGAGATATCCTTGTATACCGTATAATAATGTTAAAGTGTACAAAAGTGAGCGTTTTAAGAAATATTAAGTACTACATGCATTAAAAGTAATTAGATTCCGCGGTTCATTTGGAGGATAGCCCGTTCTACAGCTCGGCCAAGGTCAACCGCTTTCAAGCTTCAGCTGCTATAATTATATACCTGCCGTCTAGACATGTATATAATCCTTTTTTTTTTTTTTTTTAATGTCAATATTCTGATATAAATTTAATCTTTTGTGTCGACCTCAGTTCTCTCTTATAGATGCATTTGTACAGTTTTTTCCAAGCGGTCAAATGTCTAAATCGATAGCGTGTTAGCTCGACACCTGGGAAGTCGGGGTTCAAATCCCAGATATACATTTTGAACGTTTACAGGTCCCAGGTTCAGAGGCGAGGGCGCTATATTCAAATTGAAAATATTTTAAGTATATGACGTACTTGGTAGTCTAGGAAGGGGGTAACCCGGCAAATTCAAAAATAATAAATACGAAAATTCAGAATCCAGCATGGCCGACACATGACGTAAGAGAGGGGTAACCCGGCAAATTCAAAAATAACAAATACGAAAAGTAGGAGGGGAGGGGGAAGGCGCCAAATTTGAATAAAAACAACAACGCTCATGGGAGGGGGTCAGGTAGATCAAGGGGTGACCCAGGAAAAGCAGAGGCGACATGGGGTTAGTATACGAACAAGAGGGGCCGGTCATCGACCTTAATAGAGGTGCACATTAGCCCTTGAGCCAGAACATATCTTTATACCCTACTACAATACCCTATCAATCTAAATACCATTTATTACAGGTGACAGTGAAAAGGCTAATTCCACCTGAGGGTGCATTAGATAGAGATTCCGTAGCGTCACAGTTAATTAGTGATAGAGATACTAATAAAAAATCTATAAAACTCCCTAAAATCGAATTAAAGAAATTTAGCGGTGACATTTGGGACTGGTTACCGTTTTGGAGTCAGTTCCAAAGGGTTCATGCGAACGAGAAAATCGACGACATCGATAAATTTTACTATTTATTGCAGTCAATTGTTCCAAATTCAAGAGCTCGAAAACTTGTTGAAAGTTATCCCATGTCAGCTGAAAATTATGGAAAGGTTGTTGAATCTTTGAAAGCTCGATTCGGTAGAGATGATCTGCTGATAGAGTTTTATGTAAGAGAGCTACTTACATTACTTATTAGCAATGTACAGAAAAGTGTGAATTTAACGCATATATATGATAATGTAGAATCTAAACTTAAAGCTCTAGATTAGATACATTAGGTGTTAAATCAGATACATGTGCTGCCATGCTCTACCCCCTTGTAGAATCGTGTATCCCTGAAGATACTCTTAGAGCCTGGCAAAGATGTGCCACATACAATACAAATTCTACAATGAAAGATAGGTTAGAAGCTCTTTTGGTATTTATTAGACGTGAAGTTGAGAATGAGGAGAGAATTTCGTTAGCAGTTTCAGGTTTCGGCATTCAAAACAGTAAAGAGAAAAAGAAAACTTCTGGAGTAGACGCAGAAAAACTACAGACACCGACAGCTGCAGGTTTACTGGCACATAAGAAACAAGTTACATGTGTTTTCTGTAAGGGTCAGCATGGAGCAGAAGAGTGCACAAAGGCTAAGGGCTTGGAACTTAATGAAAAGAAGTCACTACTTGGTAAGAAGGGGCGATGTTTCCGGTGTTTGAGGCCGGGGCATTTAGCTAATAGTTGTAAAACAGTAATAAGATGTGCTGACTGTACTAGGTCTCATATGACAGTCATGTGCCCGGGAAAGGCCCAGAAAACTATTCCTGAGGCAAAAACAGAACAAATGTTAGCAAATTATACTGAACCTCAAGTATTTTTACAAACGCTGGTAGTGAAGATTAGGGGGAAAACCGAAAGAGAAATTAGAGCTATCATAGATACAGGGTCTCAAAGATCATTCATTAAGAGGGAAACCGCTGTAGGCATGGGTTATGAAACGATAAGAAAAGATAAATTAATACATGCTCTTTTTGGAGGTAGTCAGACGAAGCAGTGCAAACATGATTGTTACCGTGTAAGAGTTGGAAAACTTGATGGCAGCTATAGTTGTAATTTCGAGGTACTAGATGAAAATATTATTTGTGGACCCATATCACCAATTATTAAGGGACAGTGGACTAGAGAACTTGAAAAATTAAATATTAATATCAGTGATTCAAGAAACGGACCAATTGAACTATTAATAGGGGCAGACGTGGCCGGAAAATTATTTACTGGTGCACGACATGAACTGAATTGTGGACTAGTAGCACTAGAAACCTTACTAGGGTGGACTTTGATGGGAAAAATAAAAGAGACAATTACTAAAGAAATATCTACAACGATGACTGTTTCTTCACTTTTGGCTAATCAAACATGCATTTCAGATCTCTGGGCTTTAGACTGTCTAGGAATTACGGATCCAAGTGAAAAGAAATGAAGACTAGAAATAGAACAGGCAGTCAAGCAACATTTTTTAGAGTCCGTAACTACTAATGAAGAAAGAAGATATGAAGTATGCTTGCCTTGGCTAGAGGGCCATCCCCCAATTTCAAGTGGATACGAAATAGCGAAGAAAAGATTAGAGACGTTGATTGCCAAGCTTAAGAAAGATGGTTACTACGGTGAGTACCAACAAGTTTTTAATGAATGGCTGGAGGAAGGGGTAATTGAAGAAGTTCCACCAGAGGAATTAACAAGATTAGGACACTATCTTCCTCACCGACATGTAGTAAAGTTAAGCAGCGCGACCACAAAAGTGAGACCGGTTTTTGACGCTTCGGCTCGAGAAAGAAGAGCAGCATCTTTAATTCAGTGTTTGGACAAGGGTATAAATTTGATAGAATTGGTTCCAGCTAGTCTATTAAGATTTCGGTTATTTAAAATTGGAATTGTGGCTGATATTAGAAGGGCATTTTTACAGATAAGTTTGTGTCACAAAGATAGAGATTTTCTGAGATTCTTGTGGCTGACAAAAGAAAATGTTTTAAAAACCTATAGACATGCCAGAGTGGTCTTTGGTATTACCTCGAGTCCTTTCTTGTTAGGGGCAGTAATTGATTACCATTTGGACAAGGAAATTGAAAAGGCAAAACATAACATCTCTCAGTTTAGACTTGACATATTAATCCAGCTAAAGAAAAGTTTTTACGTTGACAACTGTGTAACGAGTGTAGCAAATGAAAAGGAGAAAATCGATTTTATTGAACAGGCTACACAAATTATGGATATAGGTAAGTTTGACTTACGAGGGTGGGAGTTTACTCATCAAGATGAAACAGGAGTTAGCGAGGAAACTAAAGTTTTAGGTTTAGACTGGAACAAGAAGGATGACACACTACGTTTAAATAAAGAATGTACAAAAAGAGAAGAAGGAGAATGCGTAACTAGAAGGAAAATTTTGTCTGCAGCTCACCGATTATACGATCCTATTGGCTTTACCGCGCCAACTTCACTACTACCTAAGTTGTTACTACAGAAAACGTGGGATAGAAAAGGAACTTGGGATGACGAAGTGGAGGAAGATATTAAGCTAGAGTACCAGAAATGGTCAAAGAAGTTAAAATGTCTAGCTGATATCAGAATACCTAGGTGGATATCGTTAGAGATAGAGACAGGAATAAATTTTAGCTTGCATTGTTTCTGTGATGCTAGCAAGGATGCTTACGCGACGGTAATATTCTTAAGAACAGAAACAAAAGATAATGTGAATTTACAGCTAGTAGAAGCAAGAGCGCGTGTAGCACCTCGAAAGAAAATAACGATCCCTAGGCTGGAACTGTTAGCAGCGACAATTGGAGCAAGGCTGACAGCTGGAATGCGAAAAAATTTAGAAATCGAGAATCTTGAAGTGCTTTGGTGGTCTGATTCAACTACGGTGCTGTCATGGATAAAAAGAAATAATCAGTGGGGTGTATTTGTTTGGAACAGAATACAAGAAATACATAAACTGAGTGACGTTTCAAGGTGGTTACACGTGCCAGGAGCAATCAATCCAGCAGACCTACCATGCAGAGGGTGTTCTCCGGAAGCACTTCTAAAATCGAGATGGTGGGAGGGCCCAAATTGGTTGAAGGAGTCAGCCGATAAATGGCCTGTGCAAGTATATAACTGCGATGAAGAACAAATTATGGTGGAAAAGAAGAAAGGGATAGTATCGGCACTTAATGTTACAGGGATGGATATTGATTGGTATTATTCTTACTTTTCTAACTATAATAAAATTCGAAGAATGGTTGCGTACGTTTTGAGATATTTTCATAATTTAAAATATGTTTATAATAGGAGACGAGGAGAACTTACTTTGGAAGAAATATTAGAAGCAGAGATGTTTATATTCAAAATGGTTCAAAACGAAGTAAAATCAGATATAATGAATAAATTTTCAGGATCTTCAGTATTTACAGACGAGAAGGGAGTGCTCAGAGTAAACACGAGAATAGTAGAGCGTGAAGACAAGGAGGAATTCCGATATCCTATAATATTGCCATCGAAGCATCCAGTCGTAGAAAGGCTTATTAGATATGTTCATATTCAAAACAACCATGCAGGAGCGCAGGCACTTCTTAGCATTTTGAGAGAAAGGTTTTGGATTACCCAAGGAAGACGGTCTACAAGATCATTAGTGACAAAGTGTAAAGTTTGCAGAAGATATAGCGCAAAGAAAGTAGAAACACCTGAAATAGCTTTGCCGAAATTTCGCGTGCAAGACGCTGAAGTATTTCAGGTAGTGGGAGTGGATCTTGCTGGACCACTTTATCTTCGAAATGGTGGAAAAGCGTGGATATGCCTGTACACTTGTGCGGTTTATAGAGGTATACATTTAGAGTTACTATCTGGCTTGTCCACAGAAGCTTTTCTACAAGGTCTACGAAGGTTTATTTCAAGAAGAGGAAGACCCTCAACAATCTACAGTGACAATGCGACAAACTTTACTGGGACGAATAATGCATTGACAAAGTTAGACTGGGGAAAAATCACTGACTACTCGACAGCACGACAAATTCATTGGAGGTTTAACCCGCCCACAGGAGCGTGGTGGGGTGGTTGGTGGGAGAGGCTGATAAGGACTGTCAAAGACTTACTTCGGAAAGTGTTAGGGCGATCTAGACTGACTTACGAAGAACTTAGTACCGTACTATGTGACTGTGAGGCAACAGTAAACAGACGACCATTGACATATCAGACTGAGAACTCAGATGACCTGACTGCTCTTACTCCAGCAATGTTTATGAATGGGATTAGAGAGACAGGTGTACCAGATCTTGACTTGGTCGAGCAGACAATTAGCTTAAGCAAACGATGGGTCTATAGAAAGAAAGTAAGAGATTGTCTTCGACGCCGGTTTAGGAATGAGTACCTTGGACAGCTAGCCCTATGGAAAAAAGACAAAGACACTGGTCAAGCTCTAAAGATTGGAGAGGTGGTGTTGGTAGGAGATGACAACAAAAAGAGATTAGACTGGCCTTTAGCCAGAGTTGAGGAAGTAAGACCTGGTAGGGATGGTAGAGTAAGAGTGGTACGATTAAGAACGGCTACAGGACCACTGACACGACCAGCGCAGAGACTTTATAAACTTGAACTGGACAGACTTGACGATCAAGCACCAGTAAGTACTGGGGCTTGAGGTGGGAGGATGTTGAATATCTGGCAGTGATTTTGACTTGTTTATCAAAATTATTATGAATTGTTTAAGTTGTCATTGTCATCTAATTCTTTTGTTGTGTGTTAAAATATAAGGAACTTTTTGTGCGTTCATCGAATCTCTTTATTAAACACCATCCAACCACCTTCATCAGCCCTAGCAATCAATCCACCTTCTTCAGCCCTAGAAATCCATCCAACCACCTTCATCAGCCCTAGCAATCCATCCAACCACCTTCATCAGCCCTAGCAATCCATCCAACCACCTTCATCAGCCCTACCAATCCACCCTACTACCTTCAGCCCTAGAAATCCATCCAACCACCTTCTTCAGCTCTAGCAAGAAGCTGCTAGAGCTGAACGTATTATATTTCGACTTTCGACTGGTAAATCGCTAAATTGTTTAAAACAATGGTCTACAGTCTACACAGACCGAATAAAACTAACACCATTTGTCCAAAAACACGTCCAACCTCGATTGTTTGCGATTTTTCGAGTGTTTTATACATATTTGTTTTTTTCTCCTCTATTGCAAACAACAAACACCTAAACATTTGTTTGCCGTCCTCTGAACTCCATCCTCTAGAACTCTAGAACTCTAGACTCTAAAGCAAACAACAAATATTTTGCTTCCGAGTGTACCAAGAGGCAGAATTGTGTTTTTAAATGATTTTAACAAATGTTTGTTAACAGGTTTTAAACAAGATGTAAGTAAATATTCATGTTGTGGACTAAGCTGAAGAGGAATATCTTATTGTAAAAGTATCTGTGAGTTTACGTCGTTTAAAATAAATGTTTGATAGACCCGCGATACTTGAGAGTGCGGCGGAAACAACAATACTACTCGTCTATATAGCCTGTTTAGTTTATTACTTACATAATAATATTAGGGTCCGTAGGCAAAACCAAGGACCCTTATATTTTCCTGCGTGTGTCTGTCCGTCCGTCCTCCCGCGTGCTCTCACGGCTACACTTTTCGTCCGATCACTTTGACATTTGGCATGTATGTGTCTTGTACCTGCCCACATATTTTAAAAGTATAGCACTTAAAAAAAAAATATTTAAAAAAAAAAATAGGGTAAAAAAACTTAATGGTTAACATTTTTTTATTTTTTTTTCGACACCGTGAGGGGTATCATATGAAAGGGTATGTCGAGCTGATTACAAAAATATATAATTCTTTGGTTATAACTTTGATAGGGCGAGCGTAGGCAAGTTTGAAGGGGGTGTGAAACGTGTCCCCCCACTCTATCTCGCTTATGTTAAGCGCAAAAAATCTGAAAAAAATTCCTGAACATTCTTCGACCAAAAGTAAAGATACCACTTTTTGGAAATTTCGAAAAAAATATTATTTTATTTTTTATTGACAAAATACGTTTTTTTTTATAATTATGGTCTTTTCGATGTATTTATATGGTTGTAGTCCGGTTCAGTGGCAAAAAAATACTTTATCAGAGTGTGTTTTGAGAATATCAGACCCTTAGAATGGTTCAAAGTAAGCTTTTTAGCATTTTAAAAAAACACTGTTTATACACTTTACAGTTAAACACTATATAGTGTGGCCTACGGACCCTCGCTGTGTGCTGACCAGCACACACTTGACCTGTTTATTATGTATTAAATTGAGCAGGTCGTCAAGGTGCCGCTGATTTGCTTCCAGGAACACACACAAGGATAAGGAGTTCGTAGAAGCACTTCTCGTCGACAACACACACTTACGTTATCAGCTTAATTTCTTCATTTGTATTATATTACCATACATACACCAAGTGAAATATCGAGTGCATTATGTTTGGAATGCACGAGTGTCTTATCATGCCGACTGGCTTTGTTCTTTTGTCAAAACCGTAGTTGTATATTGCGAAAATATGTAGACATGATTGACAGATTTACACGTTTTGTGTCCATACACTGGGCCGGTTTCGATGAAATTTGGCATACATGTTTAGAAAAGTAATTCCCTGAGGCGTAATTGTAAAATTATTTTAAGCTTTACTTATGGGGACGATTTTTTCCAAACCGATTTCCTGAATACGTGGGTTTCAACTACATATTTGGATTTTGAAAGGTCTAAAATGTTGTCCATTTAATGACGAATCTATTATAACCAATTGAGTCGTTTTCCCGGAAAGAATCTAGTTCTTTAGAAAATAGCTACAATCGAGGAGGGTGAGAGGTCGGGATCGATTTCCCCGCCGGAGAAGAGTTATTTTCATTGTATAACGCATAGATTTAATATCTTTAATTAATTTTTCCATTTCGCTTGGGAATGATATATTATCAGAAAATGGTAAATTTTCATTTTAACTGAACATAAAATATTTTCCCGCTCCAAATTTCAATTATTTAAATGTAGTTTACGGTTATTAAGTAACGATGTCCTACAAACCTAGCCTGAGCATCGATAATAATAAACATGAGTACCCTCTGGCGTATCCGGGGGGGGGGGGGCACAGGGGGCACGTGCCCCCGCCCCCAGACCAAATAGGGTAAAAAAAAACCGGCGTATTTTTTTTTAAATACATATTTTCTACATTCACCTCATATTCAATTTCACCTCAGAAATCATAAAAACGCTGTTTTGAGAGATCATATTTTCAAAATTGTCCGGGGAAGGGCCCCCGGACCCCCCGCCATAAATACCTCTCCCCCAAAATTAACTGCAGGCGACGCGACGCCTTTTTTGTACAGCAGTAAGTATCAGAATAGGAAGTGATAAAGGAGTAGAAAGAAAAATATATATTTTTTAATTAAATATGAGAAACTTGCGTATATTAAAATAATGGATTTATTAATTTTAAACTAATAGTGCAATAAACAGAAACTGCTTTCAGCTAAATGACGAGAATCACTATGATTCAATGATACTACTTTTTAACATCCAAACCGATTTTAAAATAATAATAATCATGATGATGTAATCTTCTAGACAGTCAGCTTGAGAATGATCCAAGGAGGGATCGAAATATCGCAAAAGTGAGACTTTTATTCCTTTGTTTGACCCAACTTCTAAAGAATTGAAAACTACAAGCAACATTTTCAACTAACGTATGTCAGAATAACATTTTCTAACGAATACGTACTAAAACATTTGTTGTTACTTGGACGCAGAGTTTATTTTGTTTATTAGTTGTACATTTTTTTGGGGAGAGGGGGGGGGGGGGGGGGGCAGCTGCTTTGTTGAATAAGTAGTTCCCTTTTCTTGTTACCACTACGAATACCCCCCCCCCCCCCCCCCCCCTCACCCAATCTAAACTGACTTAGAATGTGCCCTCCCCAGACCTATACGCTACTGTGAGTACCAACTTACACCACAAAAAAGAAATTACACCAACCAGCACCGGCACTTAATTTTTCGTTGTCATGTGCAATACTGTTTTTTACAGCCCGAGTAGAACTCGGTGCGGTAGCGAAACAACTTGTATTTATTTATTAGTTGTTTATAACTTCTCCCCGGCGGGGAATCGAACCCGACGTCTCACTCTATCGATTTATAGTGTTTACATTGATTTTCTTAGGGACTAGATTTTTTTCGGTAAAACTGCTTATATGGTTATATTCGTATATAAATTGGATACATTTTAGAATTTTTTCATCAAAATGGTCGGAACCGTATTGGGGGGGGGGGGGATTTAGAGCTCAAATTCATTTCTCGATTTCCCCTCGGGGTATGATTTTTAGGAACCCGTATGTATGTATATTCCATCGAAATAGACCCCACAAATTTAGACTCCACATGTTTGCACAATCGGCAGTCAATAGACAGACATTTTTTAAGAACCACTTTTTGGACTCGGGGGACCTAAACGTGTAAATCCATCAAAAGATCCAAATCAAATGTTTGCCCATCACAATGCTTTCACTTATAGAGAAAGAAAAATAATTAAAGAAATGGTCACAAGACAAAGAGGAAAAAAATAAAAACATTAATTATTTGTATCTGATGAACTAAATCTAGTGACCAAACATGGGTTCATGGAAAAAGGTCATCAGACCATTTTATTAATCAGAATTGAGATATAGACATATTTTACGCCTTGGCAGTGGAATGCACTTTTTTACATTTGAAAGAAAATCATTGTGAACTCTGCTGCAGTGTGAGTGTAGGGGGCAGACAAGCAAGAAAGTAATGAGCCAGTTTCGGACAAATACATAGAAATTAAAATTTATCAATTTCGAAATAATTAGACCGATGCCCTTTCTCTATGAACCCGAAAAAATGAGGTTACTGGAGTTAAAACTAGTGTTCCTTATCAGTTATCAGTAACGATGTTATCTGAGAAATTTAGACCATATATAAAGATATAATTTTGTAAATTTAATCATTCTTGTTTATTCAGGTTGATCGGTCAGAATATCTGTTACAAATTATTAAATCCACTTGTGTGATAAATCCAAGTTATAAGTTTTTACAAATAATTATAAGCTTATTTTTTTTAATCTTTTTATTATTTCGGTGAAAGTTTATAGACAGAATAATAATGTTGAATTTGAAAGTTGTACTAGTCATATCTCTGTTTTTACCGTTGATTTTGTTTACGCTCGATTCAGAAGCTTATCGACGTGACGGAAATACCAGATACGGAGATGATGATTACGGTCGCCCGCAACCCGGACATCCAGATTACCGACGTGACGGAAATACCAGGTACAGAGATGACGATTATGGTCACCCGGAATCCGGACATCCAGCTTCTGAAAGACGATGCCCTCCGGACCACAGACTTGACGCAGGAGGACATTGTCGAAGGATTATATACTAAATTTTAGTTAGTACGAATATTTATTAAAGTAATTACAGTTCTCACAATGGTTATCTTATAATAATAACAGTAATGACAAACCTTCAGCATTTTTTAAAATTATTTATTTGATTACTACAACCGCAATACTATAGTGTATTGGGAAATACAGATTTGGGAATATATATATGATTTAAAACGACACGATGTAAGGACTGTCCAGAGATAGCACTGACTAAATCCAGACTAAATCATCAAGTGGTCTTCAGAGTAGTGCGGTCATTCCAAACTTCTGTTGCTGCAGATTCCATCACCTGCAACGAAGAACAAGGTGAAATCGAAGCGGAAATAAACGCAAGGACTGCAGAGCATATAAAAACACCAGAGAGATAAACGTTAACTTGATGTTCCCAACACCATAGAGAGATCCAACCATACCTAAAAATAATCGTTGTTTTGTTTTTCTCGACACCAGAGGTATAACTATTGTATTTAACTAACTATTGTATCTCACCAACATCTTTGTCTTGGCTAAGTCACCAGGATGCAGTGTAGAAGAGATTCCCAAATGAATGTAGTGAAAGAATTTACAGAACTGTAACTCGATAGTTTGGGCGTATCTACAAAACTTACCTAAGCAAACCCATGATGCCAACCCCAAGACTGATTGGCTTTATCATTTCATTATTTTGTTTAAATTGTAATATTTATTTTCCTGATGAACTCGTTACTTTCATTTTTTCTATCATAATAAATATACGAATGATAATTTAAATAAACAGTCACGAAAAGATGGCAATTAAATATTTGTAATGCTAATATAATGTAATCATTTTTCAAAATAAAATTATTGTTTTTCTTTTTATTTTTTCTTTGTTTTACCTGTTTTATTTATGTTATTATATGTAGAAATGCAAAAGTATTTATGTTAAGCCACGTCCGCACCAATCGCGCATTAAGTTTGGCAACAGGGATGTACACTGTACACGGATCACGTACACGTACACGTACAGGTAACATTGTTTGGGATGAAACAGTTTTTCAGTTGGTCTGTCCAAGGTAAAGTTGTTTTGCCTGGTAGTAATTTCATTTAACAATTCTCAACTGTTAACTATATAACATCACATAGAAGTACTCGCGTCCAACCTTACAGTACTTTTTAGAGTTTCGCAGATGATTAAGCATACCCCTTATATAATTATCATTTTTTTCTTCGACCTTAGGGGTCCCTGGTTCGATCCCCCGGGGCTCATAATGTTTTTTAACGGTAATAACGACAAGATGAATTACTTTTTTTTCATCGCCTCACCATAAGGTATAACTGTATAACCATGAATTATTCCAAAATGTTAGGACCAGCCGTTATATAGTGGTTGGGGGTGGGATTTTTTTTTTTAACCCCATTCGAAAATTAAAAAAAATAAGTATACCCATTTTTGAGTTGTCTACATTTTTGCGCATTGCGCATGCGCATATTTAATTTTTAACTTTTGATAGTGTAGGAGGCTGTTTGAATGTTTGCGCAAACATTTTAAGACAATCAGTCGAGACTGAAAGTTTTGCGCAAACATTTTGAAGACAATCAGTCGAGACTGAAAGTTTTGCGCAAACATTTTAAGACAATCAGTGGAGACTGAAAGTTTTGCGCAAACATTTTGAAGACAATCAGTCGAGACTGAAAGTTTTGCGCAAACATTTTAAGACAATCAGTCGAGACTGAAAGTTTTGCGCAAACATTTTGAGGTGTATGGGGCGGTTTGAGTGTTTGCGCAAACATTTTGAAGCAGATCGGTTGTGTTCGAAATTTTTTGCGGAAACACCGCGGTTTAAACGTTCATAGCCTTGTTTGTAGACAGTGTTCGAATATTTTTCAAGGTACTCCTGTTCGTATCCCGTCTAGAATGGAGATTATTTATTCTTCACTTTCTCATATACGCATCAGTATATATTATTGTAAAGAGAAAGTATAGTAATAGCCCGGAAATTCGATTGAACCGATTACGATTAAATTTGGAATACCTACATGTTTAGAAAAATTATATCCCAAAGAAAAATCTATAAATTAACTTTAGCTCTGGAGCAACACCCCTATAAACACCATGAAAAACGTGTATATTTATATCAATGTTTGCGCAAACATTTATATAAATATACACGTTTCGGGATTATGAAAACCTCAGTTTATTTTGTGAAATTCTTGGGACAAGATGTCTGACTCGGAAGCAGCTTGTGCCCAGTTCAGGCAAATCACGATAAACGGCGATGCATTCACGCCAGAATTCTCTATATTTAAAATTTGTTATGGCCATGATAATAATCTACACATTATAAACGGAACACAGGTCGAGAATGAAGCCCAGATAATAACTGCA
The DNA here is from genome assembly GCA_951217055.1 of Gerris lacustris. Lineage (NCBI taxonomy): Eukaryota > Metazoa > Arthropoda > Insecta > Hemiptera > Gerridae > Gerris > Gerris lacustris. The sequence continues at coordinate 939,553 of OX578282.1, forward strand.
TAGCCGGTGATACGATATATGAATAAATAGAAGAAACCCGCGGGAAATAAAGAGCGGGAACCAATGAAAAGTCCTTATTTCTAGCGCGAATAGTTAAAGCCCTTCCTTCCCACTTCTGGAGTGCGGGCATTTCTCCCAGTAAACTGGCGGGAAATAAATAGCGGGAACCAATGAAAAGTCCTGATTTCTAGCGCGAATAGTTAAAGCCCTTCCTTCCCACTTCTGGAGTGCGGGCATTTCTCCCAGTAAACTGGCGGGAAATAAATAGCGGGAACCAATGAAAAGTCCTGATTTCTAGCGCGAATAGTTAAAGCCCTTCCTTCCCACTTCTGGAGAGCGGGCATTTCTCCCAGTAGGAGAAACCGGCGGGAAATAAAAAGCGGGAACCAATGAAAAGTCCTGATTTCTAGCGCGAATAGTTAGCCTTTCCTTCCCACTTCTGGAGAGCGGGCATTTCTCACAGTAAACTGGCGGGAAATAAATAGCGGGAACCAATTAAAACTTTCCCTCTGAATATTTCTCTCTCCATGAGCAGCAGGCGGGAAAAAAATGATAATAATAATAATAATAATATTACTCAATATTATAAATTAACAGTCCAAAACAATTTTCACTACTTCGAGGTTTTTTTTTTTTTTTTTTTTAAATTATATATACTTTTACTGAATTAGTACTTAGTACACATATAAAATTAACTTCTAAATGAAGATCCTGTCTATAGCAGTTACTTGTACAGTTGCTTCATTGCTGTGGGGACATTAAATTGTAAATATAAATGTTATAAAATTAGTTTGCTTGTCACAAAAATAATAAAATTAAATAATTTAACTTATTTTATTTTATTTTTAATCGACCATGGATTCGGTCCCAAAGCGGCCGGTTAATAGGGCTAGTTAAAAAAAAAGTATCTGCATTTAAATCCATCATATCCCATTTAATTAAGTTATTTTTAAACATATTTAAAAAAAAAAAGGTGGTTAGTTTTTGATTTCACCAAAATCGGATTTATTTTCATCAAAATCTTGAAAATAAAATCTCGGGAAAAATATTTATACTATTCGATTCGAATTTAAATTTACTACATTTAAAAAAATTAGAATCAAAATTATCTGAACCGTTTTCAAAAAAATATTTTTTTTAGGTTTTTTAGTTTTTTCATGGTGTTTAGGGGTGGTGCTCCAGAGCTAAAGTTATAATTTCTAGATTTTTCTTTGGGATATAATTTTTCTGAACATGTAGGTATTCCAAATTTAATCGTAATCGGCTCAATCGAATTTCCGGGCTATTACTATACTTTCTATTTCTGTACAATAATATATACTGACGCGTATATGAGAAAGTAAAGAATAAATAATCTCCATTCTAGACGGGATTCGAACAGGAGTACCTTGAAAAATATTCAAACACTGTCTACAAACAAGGCTAAACCGGAAAAAATTTCGGACACGACCGATCTGCTTCAAAATGTTTGCGCAAACACTCAAACAGCCCCCTACACCATCAAAATGTTTGCGCAAAACTTTCAGTCTCGACTAATTGTCTTTTTGAAATGTTTGCGCAAAACTTTCAGTCTCGACTAATTGTCTTTAAAATGTTTGCGCAAAACTTTCAGTCTCGACTGATTGTCTTCAAAATGTTTGCGCAAAACTTTCAGTCTCGACTAATTGTCTTTAAAATGTTTGCGCAAAACTTTCAGTCTCGACTGATTGTCTTCAAAATGTTTGCGCAAAACTTTCAGTCTCGACTAATTGTCTTTAAAATGTTTGCGCAAAACTTTCAGTCTCGACTGATTGTCTTCAAAATGTTTGCGCAAAACTTTCAGTCCCGACTGATTGTCTTCAAAATGTTTGCGCAAAACTTTCAGTCTCGACTAATTGTCTTTAAAATGTTTGCGCAAAACTTTCAGTCTCGACTGATTGTCTTCAAAATGTTTGCGCAAAACTTTCAGTCTCGACTAATTGTCTTTAAAATGTTTGCGCAAAACTTTCAGTCTCGACTGATTGTCTTAAAATGTTTGCGCAAAACTTTCAGTCCCGACTGATTGTCTTCAAAATGTTTGCGCAAAACTTTCAGTCTCGACTGATTGTCTTAAAATGTTTGCGCAAAACTTTCAGTCTCGACTAATTGTCTTTAAAATGTTTGCGCAAAACTTTCAGTCTCGACTGATTGTCTTCAAAATGTTTGCGCAAACAGTCAAAAATAGGTCAAACAGCCTCATACACGGTCAAAATGTTTGCGCAAACATTTTGATCGTGTATGGGGGCCTTTAGGGTTGGGAGAAGTATCTACACAATACTAAAAATAGGGTAAGTTTCCTTTCCTTCTGACCAATTCAATTGATACCCTGGGCCTGGGCACTACGATATAACATACATTCATACATACACAATACACACATACATATACACATACAGACGTCATGCTAAAAACCACTCATCAGGAGGTCTTAAAAACACCCAAAACGGATAATTCAGTTGAAATCTCGAAAAAAAATAAATATGAGTAATTAAAAAAAAGAAAATATGTAATTAAAATGAATAAATGAAAAAAAAAAAAAATTACTAAATAGAAAATATTTTTAACTATAAAAAACGAAAAGAAACTGTTGTACATAATTTTCAACAAATTTTATGGTTATATGGCTAAAAGGGCAATGCCAAAAAAAAAAATCGGTCAAAGACAACTCAGACAAACTTTCTCATTTACGAGTTCATAATTACTTAGCCCAGTGTTTTCCGTTTATTAATTTTCGAATGTACATTTAATTATTATTAAATATTTCATCAATATTTAGCATAAAAATAACATCTCCTGGGCGGGGAATCAAACCCGGGCTCTCTCCGTCCGCGTTTTAAGCTATTTTCTCAGAAACTAGATTTTTCCGGGGAAATCGGCTTATATTGCGTTAGATTCGTATTTAAATGGACTATATTTTAGAATTATTTAATCAAAATCGTCGGAACCGTTTTCGAGAAATATATTTTTTTTCACGTTTTTTCAGAGTTTTTGGGGGGGTAAAGCCCCCAAATTTGGAGCTAAAATTCATTTCTCAATTTCACCTCGGGGTATAATTTTTGTGAACATGTATGCCAAATTTCGTCAAAATCGGCCCAGTAGTTTAGGCTCCAGGCGTCTGCACAGACGACAGACAGACATTTTTTAAAAACCACTTTGTTGGACTCAGGGGACTTCAAAACGGCCAAAACGTCCTTCAAATCCATCAAAATCTCAAAATGGAATTTTCGCGCCATCACAATACTTTCTCTTTATATATGAGAAAGTAAAAAAATAACAGAGAATACAAAGGTAGTGGTAACAATGAACTTATATACTACACCATGTTTCTGATTGACTACCCTACTCGCCATAGTCCATTTTATGGAACATGCTTTTTCACTTCGAACTCCCAAGTTCCTGGTTTATATTAGTAATTCTTTTTTTAAAGACTTATACCCTTTATTTTATTTCTTTTATCTTAGCAGTAGCCAATTTATCATTTAAAATTACTGTTGTCTGTTGATATTGAGATTTAATTATTGTCATTTGCCTTGAGAGTGGAAAACATATTAGTTGGGCGATATAATATTATACATAACAATTTATTGTTAGTAAAAAAGTTGTTTTGCGCCCCTCAAAATGTAGTGCCCTGCCCCTGCGGGCTTATAGCCCAGTTAGTTCATTTACTAGTTCACATCTAAATTAAAAAATCGGTCCGAGTCAACTCTCACTATCTTTCTCATTTGTCTGGGATCTGGGACTGCGAACCCACATCTCAGAAACTTTCAAGAAAATCACATTTATTTTCATCAATATCTGGGAAACTATAATATATTTCCCGGGAAAACGGCTTATATCGTTAGATTCGTGTTTAAATGGACATTTTAGAATTTTTTTCAGTTTTTTTTCAGAGATTTTATGAGGTATCCCTAATTTGGAGCTAAAATTCATTTCTCGATTTCACCTAGGGGTATGATTTTTCTGAACATGTACGCCGAATTTCATCAAAATCCACCCAGCAATTTAGGATCCACGCATCTGCAAAGACTACAAACAGAATTTTTTTGGTACTTTTTACTTTCTCATATAAAGAGAAAGTATTGTGATGGCGCGAAAATTCAATTTTGAAATTTTGATGGATTTACACGTTTTGAGGTGCACGTCTGAGGTCTGAGTCCAAAAAAGTGGTTATAAAAAATGTCAGTCGTCTGTTCAGACGAACATTTTTGGACTCAGGGGACCTCAAAGCGTGTAAATCCATCAAAATATCACAATACTTTTTCTTAATATGAGAAAGTAAAAATCAGTCTATCAAAGTATAGTGATATCTACGTTACGGTCAAGTCTGGTTTATGCCTCATTCAGAATCTGGCCAAGTATTAATCAATCAAAATAAAATAACAGTGTTACCAATAAAAGTAGGATGAAATTAGGTTACGGTTTCGGACTAAAGAAAGAGCAGACTTGGCCACTATATGTACACATCACTACTTGACAGGCCGACCTTTTTTGGGATCGAATTTGGAACTTGGCCCATTTTTCACCGATAGGTTTTGTTTGGGGATTTAACAGTGCCGGATCTAGGTTTTTTCTTAGGGGGGGCAAAAGCAGATTTTGCCGCCCTTGCCACTCAGGGGCAGATCTAGCAGAAGTAGAATTTGGGGGGGGGGGGGACTTGGGTGGTTTAGCCTCAAATCCAAAGGGGGGTCCGGGGGGCCTCCCCCGGAAAATTTTATAAAATTAGGTGCAAAAATGGTGAATTTTAAGAACCTTTTTTTTTCGAGCTTTTTCAGCTAAAACTACAGTACCTATTCTATATTGCGTTTAAAATACCAATTAATAATGATAATTTCTATTTTATTTAACCTGTAACACTATACTATGCTATTAATTCTTCTAGATCCATTAGGAGGGGTTACCCTCCTGCCCAAAGGGGGGGTAGTTCGGGGGGCCTTCCTCGGAAAATTTTAGAAAATTAGGTTTAAAATGGTGAATTTTAGGTGTTTTGGAGAACCTTTTTTTTTAGAGCTTTTTCAGCTAAAACAGCAACTTAAAATTTGTTTAAAATTATTTCTGCAGAATTTTTGAAATATTTATTATCTAATTTTTGAAACATATACTATGTATCTAAATCGGGTTTTAGACTTAAAAAAATATTTTTTGCCTGTAACACTATACTATGCTATTAATTCTTCCAGTTTCATTATGAAATACCTTCACAACTTCCTATATAGCAACTGAATCAAGTAGATACACTCTCAACTAAGCATATAAACAAACATCCATTAAAGTATGCAAATAAACAAACAAAAAAATAGTTTATATTTGCATCCCACATAAAAATGTAAGTGGGAATCCCATTTAGCAATTTTAATATCAACTTGACTATTGCTCCATAGCTAAGGCAACCATATTTATTCCAATAATAATATAGGTTTGTTTTGATTTGTTGGTCTTCAAATAGATGTAATAACTTATTTAAATTAGTTAATGTAAAATGTTTACGTTTTATTATTGTATTACATATCATGTAATATATTAATTTGTTAACATTGGCAATAAATTACTGTTTATTTATTGATATTTTTTGCTTCCAACCTCACCAAGGTAACTGAAGCTATGTGATCGTTCTGAATAACGACAAATTTTTGGTTCTCCGATTTCAAAAATTCCAAGACAGATTCAGACATCAGGGAACACTTTTGGGTCCATGTCTGTTGTTACTTTTTTTGCGAACCAACATATTTAAAACTACTCGTCAGATTTTAATGAAGTTTGGATGGTAGGTCATGATTAGCCTATAAGTTTCAACCTTTCGCGCCTACTTGTTTCTCTTCCACATGCGCACAAACATACATTTATTTAAACCTCCAGCTTCAAAAGTACTTTTGCGAGTTGTATGAAACTTTTAAAGTTCTTTAATTTTTGCTAAATTGATACATTAATTTGGGTAAAAATCCAAACAATTTTGGCAGATTAAAAACGGGGAGACAATGAAACAAAATAGACAATAATGGCTTTAAATGCATAAAATCGATGAAGTACGTAATAGGATGCGAGGAAGGGATGTGCCATATCAATTCAACGTATTTTTACGAATTATCTCGCTTCCTATGGCTCGGAGACAAATTAAAATTATTATTAAAAAGCAAAACAACTAAATTTCCCACAAAAAAGGTCTCATTCATTTTTTACGTACAAAGAACGGTTTAGCAAAAACCTAGTTCTACTATAACTTGCATTGTGATTGTTTTTGCACGACTCTTTACGTGATTTTGTGAATATCCCGCTTCTTCTGACTCGGAGACCATTGAGGATCAGATCAAAATTTAAGAATCTAAAATTTCACACAAGAAACAATATGTTCATTTTTTACATACAACGAACCGTTTGGATAATAGTGCGCTCCGAAGTTTCCCTTATTGTCTCCGGGCCATAGGAAGCGTGATAATTCGTATAAAAAAGACCAGTCAGCACCATGACTTAATGAGCGAATTTTCAAAGAAATCTGCGTATTATTGGATTATGATAATATAGAAAAATTTTGGCTTAGAATTTAGATGGGTGAAAAAAAAATTAGTACACAATTTTGACAAATTTGACCCATAAATGGACTCCAAAAAGTATTAATAGTATTATTATTTGCGTTAACAGTTTGAGTCTTTCTTTACACATCGAACTTCTTAAATAATTTTTTGAAAACTTCTATATGCTTAAGTTTCTTTCACATCAACTGTAAAGAAATAAAGGGTAAACGAAGTTAATAAGGGTGCGGGTATATCAGATTGGACTAGATAACTGTAATTATATTACATATAATTAAAAACATTACATTTCACCTATTTTTTTTTTTTTTTTTTTTTTCGTGAAATTTTTATTATTTTTCCTTTATTTATCATTTTATTTTTCCACCTCGTTTTGCCGCCCCCCGGGCGTGCCGCCTGGGGCGCTTGCCCCCCGCAGCCCCCCCTTAGATCCGGCACTGGGATTTAATTAAACCTGAATGACCAATTTGGTAATTCAAAGAAAATAAAAGTTTACAATCATTTTTGTGAAAATAATAACAAGTCATAAAAAAATATGTGAGGCTCTCACGCATTAGAAGTGAAACTTAAGTTCTAAAATGCATTGCTCTCTTTCATTTTTTGACGAATTTATTATTTCAGGATTAAGAAATGGTTATGGGAAATTTAATTTTAAAAAAAATATTGCTTCGCTAAACCACATTTATTTCAATAAAAATAAATGTTTATTTTGATTTGCTGGTCTTTAAATATATATATAATACAATTAATCTGTAAAAATGTTACACTTGGACGAGTCTCGAATCGCAAACTTCGTTACACGATTTCACTATATGAAAAAATTCACTCTACCGCCGCCAAAGAAGTTTCACTTCAAAAAGAAAAAAAGAAATATGTAGCTCTTAAAAAACTAAATAAAACGCTGACTTGACATTTCCGACTTAAAATAAACTTGTGTTATCTTTCTATAGTACAGTATCTCTAATTTTTTATACTATAAAAATGTTTATGATTACGTAGCATGTTAAAACGAAAAGATAACATTAGCTCTTCATTATTTTGTGTGTGATTGACTCATGTTAATACAAGAGCATACTATTTAGTTAAGATGACGGCATGACTATGTTGTACTGAACAAATCTTATAAAAACTCCATTAGATGAAAATGAAGGCGTCAATATTGTTCAAGTGTTGAGTGTTGGCAATATTTATGGTAAAGTGACTCACGTATGGTCATGCTGATATTTATACTTTGTATACACTTATACATTATTTGTATTAGTACAGTCGAGCGAGTTGAGATAGGCGCCTTGCACCCCCCCCCCCCCCCCCCCCTGTTTGAAATTTCATTCAGATTTCTTGGAACGACGTGACGTGAAGGTCAAATCTTTACAGGTTTGCTTGCAGCGCTCCTCTAGTACGCTGCGGTCAGTCAACGAGTCATATAACATAACCTTCCCCCATACATGTTATGTTATCTTTTATCTTATTTGTTTTTTACTTTACTCTGTCTATTTAGTTACGCGTCTAAAAATTAGTAAAAATAGTGCCTTTTTAAAAAAATTTAAGTGAAAATATTGAAATGTAATTTAATCTCTGTAAACAATGATTAATTTATTATTTTAGGAAAACTGATAATTTTCGTGTAGTATGTTTTTGTCTTTCCGCGATTATCTGTGGGATAATTATTTTAAATTTAATTATTCGTTAGACAGTGTTATGTTTCGGAACAGCTCGAACTGTGTGAACGCGGCGCGCGTTGCTTTGTACGCCGTTTTATGGATGATAAAGGACTGCGAATGGTTCACTAAAACCTATTTGTTCTGGTGCTTCGTTTCGTCCACATTCTGCCCGGAGATTTGTCATCTACTCTACCGGAAGTACTGCGTCTCAGTAAGTCTCAAATATTTTTATTCAAACTGTTTTTAGGCCCGGACTTGTGTAAGAGTATTGTTTCGAGGCTGGTCTTATACAAAAATAAGACGATCATGGTCGAAGGTACGTTCGTGCCCCCGTATCTAGGGGTGTATTGTTCCAAAACTCCTCAACGGGAATCCTCTTGTTTATGAGAGTATTTAATAAATACTCGCTTATGTATGTAGGAATAAAAACAAAGGACAATTCTACAATTATAAATCTGCAATAAGACATAATTAGTTTAATTATATGTGGGGGCGTAGGGCGTATAGATGTTGAAAGCTGAAGCTCATACATTTTTTTTGAAAGAACACTGTTACTTTAGGCAGTTACATTTTCTGCTCTTTTAGTTCTTCATACAATTTCTGAAGGTGTTACATTTTCTGCGCTTTGAGGAACAATTGTATTCCAATATCAACTGAACTGAATAAAACGGTGCGATGAGGACTGAGGCTGAGGGATATTGTCACTTGTTTATAAAGAAGTGTGATATTCCTTCTTCCCTGAAGTACGTGAGACTAAATATCCCTCAGTCTCATTAGTTATTTTGTCAAAGTAATGTAAACTCTCCTTTGCACACGGAATAGCACCCTCCCCAAACAGCACCGGATTCTTCAGTTTTACACTCTGTCTTATCTGACATTTTAAATCATAGAATAGAAAAGATTTTGTTCAGATCGTCTATTTGCCGTATTGAAGTATCAAGCATATTACTATATGGCGTTTGTACAAATGCAACAAGCATACAAAAGACTGCCCAATAACATCTAGTCGACTTTTTAGACGATTGATAAATATTTGTGAATTTAATTAAATCCGGTGGTGGATTAAATGCCTGAGTATTAAATTACTACGATAAAAAAGCGAGTTGCTAGGTAGACAGCTTATACGGCCTAGAGTCTCAATTTTAATTTTTATTGATTAAAAGATTCATCAATGTCATAATAGTCCAGGAGATAGCGTGCAAAAAGTGTCTGACTTACATCAAGCTAGAATTTTGTATACAAGTCAATCTTTTAGCGCCTTTTAAGAATATGTGGTCGGCTAAGTTCGTCTGCGGAACATAGCTTGGCAATAGGCGTTTGAAAAAAAACAAACCGGTGGAGAGCGGCCATGCCTCACCAATTATGGTGGACAATGTGATTTTCATGATCCTGAGTACAGAATTAGTTAGTAGACTAAAAATCAAGTCGATGATATTTTTACACTTGATAGGTTAGTTATTCAAATATTACTAAAAATCAACGTGGTCACCTGTCAGGCACAAACTAACATCAACTTGAGTTTCATGCTACTAACTAATTCTGTACTCAGGTTCATGAAAATCACATTGTCCACCATAATTGGTGAGACATGGCCACTCTCCACCGGTTTGTTTTTTTCAAATGTCTATTGCCAAGCTATGTCCCGCAGACGATCTTAGCCGACCACATATTCTTAAAAGGAGCTAAAAGATTGACTGATACACAAAATTCTAGCTTGATGTTAGTCACACACTTTTTTGCACTAAAAAAACTTTTTTGCTATCTCCTTGATTATAATTATTGATGTTACATATTGTAACCTAAAGGCTTTTAAAAAAAACTCTTTGTTTGAATAAGGTCAGAGTTCATCAGAGAGAGCAAAATTCAACAATTGCTGATAACATTGATATAATTGCCAGTGAAGACAGGCAAGTTGCTAAAATAGTTTTGCCAATCTCCACTCTGAAAATAATAATCATAGATAAAATATTTATTCTCCCCCCCCCCTTCTGGAATTGTAATGGAGCATGTATTTGAGGTACATAAGTATCGATGAGAAGCATATGTCAATAAAGACAGGTAATACTTTCCACATTGTCGTCAGGTGTTTTCTCTTTTAGCGAATTTTCAAAGAAAATTACGCTATTGCAATGGCTTCAAAATTTTTGTAATGCGAATTTTTGAAAAATTGTTCCATGGAAATCCGTTTTAGACCATTCTGAATCGATTCCTAAAATTTAACACTTTTTTTTATGTATGTATGTATATATGTATGTATATATGTATATATGTGTCACTCCAGACGATATCTCCCCTTAGAATGCACTTAAAAATTTCAAACAAATTTTAAAATGTCAATAATATCAAAAGAAAGGATGAGTTCGTTGGCCAGAATTTTTGGAGTCCATTTAGGGGTCAAATTTTGACCATATAGGGTCAAAAAACGTGTTTTTTCCATTTTACCCCCCTTTTATGTGAAAATATGATAAAAGTGTAAATAACAACAATTACTGTACTCTTAAAGAGCTTTCCAACGACATGCATCTTGAAGGGTAAATACTATTTTGACTTTTGTACCCCGTACCCCTGTGTACCAATTTTTTTTTTCACCCGAGCAAATTCTAAACCAAAATTTTCCTATATTATCATAAGCCAATAAAACGCAGATTTCTTTGAAAATTCGCTCATTAAGTCATGGTGCATGACTGGACTTTTTTGATATATTTGGGTTGTAGTTAAAAAACTCCACTGGTACTTATGAACTGATACTTATGACTTCTATCGATGACTTAATCGACTCTTCTATTTTTACTTTTTTTCATTACTAAATTATTATTTATTTATATTATTAGTTAAGTGGATCTGTGAATAAAGCTTAGATATTGAAACAGCCCGACTTGCTTCCTCGCTCAGTCCAAAGCTGTCGAGTAGCGTCACTTCTCATCCCACAATATACAAACTTAATTTTCCTGTTTCTTCCCTCTAGTCAGATATTATCATTATTATTAGCTACCGCAAGATGTGGCATTGTAAACACGGCATCGTGCTCTTGCAAGTAAAATAACTTATTATGCTAATTTTTTATTCGAATGCTAATATATCGATTGGAATTTAATGTTAATATTTTCTCCCTTTCAAATTTAAATGTGAGATTACTTCTTCATGGGAAATGCCAACAAATAATAGCATATTATACCATTATATGCTAATTTTCCAAACATGCGAATAATTATTGTGTTGTTATGAAATATGAACATTATTTATAATTTCCAAGCATTCTATATATTATAATTTTGAAGGGCTCTGTTTATTTAAGTTGTTTGCTTTGTCACAAGTGTGTTGGAGTTGTAAGCTGTGTGGTTATTATTGATAAGGTGTTGCAGGAATCTGAACTGTGTTATCATTGATGTTGCCAAAGCGCATGTGTGGTTGTTAACAGTGTTTCTGTATTAGTATACACTTTCTACATGAATCACTTGGGAGTTTGTTTAATCTCAATTAATATTATCAACTGCATTAAAGGCATTTTTATTAAAGCTTTTATTATAAAAATTGCACTTTCAATGGATATTTTATCTGACACATTCTCAGGAGAGACTATTGCTTGGTTATATTAATTTGAAGTTGTAATTAAGTGTTTATCTACGATTGATACAAAATATAAACATTATATCTCTGTTTAGATGCGTAGAAAGTGATTCTTTACGTACTTGTATTCATTGCGCATGCGCGTCTCATAGTTCTGAACAATTCCTCTTCTTTATCACGCTAGCGCGGTAAAGAAGAGGAATTCTTCAGCTTTACGCACGATTAGCAAGTTTGTTTACATTTAACAAAACTAATTTGCTATTCTTTTATTAAAGTAACTGTTTATATCGAGTTTTTAGTGAAAGACAATGAATGAATCAAGTGGCTTTGACGAAAATGTAGAGAATAACACTCCTCCAGAAATAATTAATTCGGCAAAAAATACAACTCAAGATTAATGCCATCTTTATCAAGAGAAGAGATACGAACTTATATACAGCAAGTTTATTTTTTTCTGTATTTATTATTTAAATCTAACAATCGTAGATAAAGTACAGTACGCAACTCGTGCGAAAAATTGCTAGTGTGGTTTTACTACCCTCGCTATCGCTCGGGTGCAAACTCCACACTCGCATGCAAAATGCTACTTTCCGCACTCGATGCGTAATGTACTATTAAGTTTCAGACTGTAGCAAGTATAAAAACAGTTCTCTTGGTTTGGCCCCAGTCAAGCCAGCGTTAACCATCCAATAACAGAGAATGTTATTCTGCTATTAACTATACTTTCTGTAGGTCACTAGACTTGACTGTTAGAAAAAATGTATTTTTTGATTAAGAATTATGTCTGCAGAAGGAGAAATGTAAGCATTTTTTAAAACCTGATATTTGTGGTAAGCCCGTTTAACTTTTAGAAACATGATCAATAAAATCAACTGCATAACAACACCCCTAATACATAACTGCGCTTGTCTGTCTGTCTGTTACCAGAACCCTTATACATTCCTTTGCTTGTCTGTCTGTCTGTAAGGAGGACCCTTATACACTCCTCCCCTTGTCTATCTGTCTGTAACGAGGACCCTTATACATTCCTCCACTTGTCTATCTGTCTGTTAGGTGGACCCTCTGTCTGTCTGTCAGTAAGGAGGACCCTTATACATTCCTGCACTTGTCTGTCTGTCTGTAACGAGGACCCTTATACATTCCTCTACTTGTCTGTCTGTCTGTAAGAAGGACCCTTATACATTTCTGCACTTGTCTGTCTGTCTGTAATGTGGGCCCTTATACATTCCTGCACTTGTCTGTCTGTCTGTATCGTGGACCCTGATACATTCCTCCACTTGTCTGTCTGTCTGTAAGGAGGACCCTTATACATTCCTCCCCTTGTCTGTCTGTCTGTAAGGTGGGCCCTTATACATTGTCTGTCTGTCTGTCAGTAAGAAGGACCCTTATACATTCCTGCACTTGTCTGTCTGTCTGTAACGAGGACCCTGATACATTCCAGCACTTGTTTGTCTGTCTGTAAGGAGGACCCTTATATACATTTTCTGTCTGTCTGTAAGGAGGAAGTCGAAACTGGTTATTTGTTATTAAAAATACTTTGCGTAAAGATTTAGTGTTTTTTTACTTTCTCGTTCTCTTTCTCGTATTAAAAGAATTCGAAAATTAAATTTTGATGGATTTTCACGTTTTTTGGTCCCTTAAGTCAAAAAAAGGGGTTTTTAAAAAATGTCTGTACGTGAATACGCCTGGAGCCTAAACTATTGGGCCGATTTTGACGAAATTTGGCGTACATTTTAAGAAAACTCATACCCTGAGGTGAAGTCGAAAAATAAATTTTAGCTCCCAATTTGGGGGTCTACCGCTACCCTCCAAAAACTCAGAAAAAAATTATTTCTTGAAAACGGTTCGATGATTTTTATTAAAAAATTGTAAAATATAGTCTTTAATTTGAATAAGAATCTAACAATATAAGCCGTTTTACCGAGAAAAATCTAGTTCCTTAGCAAATAGCTTTAAAGCCTGCCGAGGAGAAGCTATTTTTAAGTTATATTGTTATTTGTATGATACATTTTGATATTATAATGTTTAATAATAATTAAATGTACCTACAAAAACTAATAAATGGAAAACACTGGCAAAGTAATTATCAACTCGTTTATCAGAAAGTTTGTCTGAGTTGTCTCGGAGCTATTTTTTTCCTTTTCAAAACGGTGATAAGTCAATATAACACATTGGGCAGGCAAACCGTCGATAAATAACATATTTACTAAGATTGGACATTTTTCCAACTCATTAAGCGTGCGACAAGTTATTACTTTTTTCCGAAAAAGAAAACCGACGCACGGGGCCTTCAAAAGCTTAAAATAACGGGTTTGACCCGATCAAAGCGGGACGTATTACATATATATAGTCACTCTATTCTTAGGCTATAGATGAAATGGAAAAGTTATTAATGATTTTGTTCTGTTCTTATAGAGAGCTTTACAGCGATACCTCATTTACATGTGTTCTTTGAATTATTTTAATTTTTTGCTTCACAAAGAGATAATTTGCAGGGGCTTGTCTTGGTCGCATTTGTTTGATAATAATATTTATTTCGATCTTTATAAACTAAACATACATTAAAATGTTTAAATTACAAGATGAAAATATTTATTAAATTATTTTTAAAAAAATCCTGAACTCTCATGATTCCTTGCAGTGTTACCCTAAATAAAGATCAAGTGTGTAAGGTTGGTGTTAAGCACCCTATTTCATTTAATAACTTTTGTTTAATAAGTAAGAGTGCATATTTAATATCTAAATTTATGTCATCTTCACAAAGTAACCTCCACAATGGTTATCATGGTGATTCATCAATTCTTTAGTGAATCAAACAAAACAGGTTAAAGGTGAAATCATAATTTCTAAATGTAGATAAACTAATGCAAATAATATCAGTTGGCAATTCTGTTCAATATATGACTCAGCTACCAGCTGATTCTCCCACCTAATTTTACTACGTTTTTATTAGCTTGCTTTCTTGTTTGTTTGTGCGGGTCCAGTACAAATCTTGCAATCGATTTTTAACTAACTTCCCGAGTAGCTAGAACAAAAACATTTGAAACTTTTAGAATAGCTCAGAACACGATGACAATGCATTACTTTAATACTTTTAGGCACCTTTTAGCAGAATTTAATTCGTTTTTGGCAAATTTTGCTGTATGGAAAGTTAGTTCGGAAAAAATCCGCAAGTTATTTTATTTGTTTTGACATGACCCATATTTACGATCTTCATTTTGACGGGTTTCAAATTTATGATTTTTTTTTATTTTAGTACCTGGTATGCCTGAGTTATTAAAATGTTCAAGAACGATTATATCAGGTCTTTTTGTTTTGAAAACTAATTGTATTTTTAAGAGATAAACATTGAATGAAAGCGAAAAAGGAAAAGTAAACAAAGAAATGAATTAATTGACGTGTAACATAACAACCAGTTTGTTTACTCTTGTGTCCTAGGTATCGGTTTAATTTTCCTGCATCTGCACTTCTTTACTTGTACTCATTTTTCTTTTTCTTCTCTTACTGTCCCTACACGGGGCCATATTGATGGCACGGTTTAGATCCGGTGTTAGCGAGATCCGTGAGCTGTCTAGTTGGTTGTCATTTTATATTAAGTATAAATAAATTCGGAACTATTTTTGGTTTCACTAACATTATAATATACAGTATGTCCACGGATGGAGTTGCCTATACGTGTAAATTCCAAAAAATTTCAATTTTCGAAAAAAAGCCACTATTCATAAAATCTCCTGCTTGTTCTTAATTGAAGATTTATAGTATTACTTTGTGTTCAAAATGTACCCGGTACGGAAAAAGTACAATTTAAGAAAATTGTACAAGAGGAAACCTGTCCAAATTTCAACTATTCAAGAAAAAAGTATTCTCTAAAGTAAGTGGTTCAAAATTGGGGTAATAAGTGTGCGATGAAACTTAAATAGCAAATAAATTTAACAACCATGACAATTAACTGCCGAGGCAGGTAATTTACCTAAGCCGAGGCAATGAATGAACGAGGCAGAAATGTTTCCTTTGCTGCCTTGTTGCATACAATATTTTATCTACGGGGGGAGAAAAATGAAACTGCTAACATACCATCTTTATTAATATAACATAGTTAATTACTGTTATTGTTATATTAATAAGATAATAACATTAAATATTAACTAAAATTAATGTTCATAAAGAAATCAAAAAGAAGCTTGGGAATAATAACAATAAGTGAATAGCAAACTGAATCTATATAACAACAAAATACAAAACACACGTTTATAACGCACAAAACTTCTGAATGAATAATGCACGCAATATAAAATATTTATTTATATTTTTACTAACAAATTACTAAAAGTATTAAGGACATCTTCTATTGTTTATAAGAAAAGAAGTAACTATGATAAATCAAGAAAAGTAGCTACAATAGTCTAATCTAGAATGACTTCAATAATAATAATAATAATAATTAGAGGTAAGGAATTTTCGCATAAAAAAAACAGAAATTTCGCGAAATAAAAATTTAAAAGTTCGAAATTTCGCTAAAATTCGCATATACTATAAAATAAAACAACTTTTTATACACTTAAAATTTACCTTTAATGTTAATAAAAAGATAACGTTGTTATTTCAACATTTGATTCTTCTAGAGTCGCTCTTCTGTCAGTAACTTTATTATTATTATTATTTTTTTTATAGTACTATACTATGTACTTACTACTTGACGGGAGTGGGAGATAAATAATTTTGCAGGGAGACTTAAATCTTTTCGTTACAAAAACACTACTTGTTTGTTATACAGTGATACCTCAGGTTAAGAAATTAAATTCGTGTTACGAGCTTCTAAGAAGGGCGCTGGAACCTCGCCTAACCAAGTTATTTCGGGCTTTCAGTGAAAAGTTGAACCTTCTGTGAAAAGATGGACACCCTCTTTCGTTTCTAACTATGTATTTACACTGAACATACTTGTTAGCTCCTTTGATCATTCAGCGAAATGCCGTTGGCTTCTTTAGGCAATTGATAAATTTTAAGCATTTTTTTTTTTTTTTTTTAATTATTCTTAATTGTTCGCTTGAATACTTTCTTAAAAATATTATTATTTATATTAATTGAAACATTTTTCATAGAAATTTTATTTGACTGCGGCGGCATTGAAAACTATTGTTCGTAAAATATGCATGTTACGTGATTAATAATAATTATCAATATGTACATTTCGCATCTATTCGCAAATATAAGCAATTTTCGCATAAATTCGCGTCTATTTCGTAAAAACGAAAATTCCGTACCTCTAATAATAATATGGACGTTGGTTGTTTACATGAAGCTGCAGTTTAGCCAGTCACTCCGCTATTTTTTAACTAAAGATACTGCCTAGGCAGCAAAATTTTTCCTCATTTTACCGCCTAGGCAGTAAAATCTCATTTCTCTGCCCGAAATCAGTTCAATAATGCCTCATTTTGCTGCCGCAGGTAGATTAAATATTTTATTAATTGACTGCGGCGGCATTGTAAACTCTTGTTCATTAATATGTATGTTGCTTATTTAATAAATGATTTATAGAATATGCATTACTTGAATAAGCTTTATTGTGCTATTTCATTATTACATCTAATTGATAACAAGTCTAGTGTTTTCTTTATCTTGGAACCAGGTAATCCTCATTTCAATGAACATGCTATATAAATCAGTTTGATTTGATAAACGAGTAAAATTGAGTTAAGTGCTTCTTCTAGGATCGATTTAAACTCTCAATTATATATATGACATATTTATATGATTATATTATATTAATATGTCGGAGTAAACATCAAATCAACTGTTTCTAGAACTTAAGTTTCACTTCTAATGCCTGAGTCTTACACATTTTTTTTTTTTTAATTATATAAAAATATTTACTTTTTTCGTATAATAATAGTACATTACGCGTCGAGTGCGGAAAGTAGCATTTTGCATGCGAGTGTGGAGTTTGCACCCGAGCGACAGCGAGGGTAGTAAAACCACACGAGCAATGCAAAATGCCGTTTTCGCACGAGTTGCGTACCGTACTTTATCTACGATTGTTAGATTTAAATAATAAATACAGAAAAAAATAAACTTGCTGTATATAAGTTCGTATCTCTTCTCTTTATAAAGATGGCATTAATCTTAAGTTGTATTTTTTGCCGAATTAATTATTTCTGGTGGAGTATATTCTCTACATTTTCGTCAAAGCCACTTGATTCATTCATTGTCTTTCACTAAAAACTCGATATAAACAGTTACTTTAATAAAAGAATAGCAAATTAGTTTTGTTAAATGTAAACAAACTTGCTAATCGTGCGTAAAGCTGAAGAATTCCTCTTCTTTACCGCGCTAGCGTGGTAAAGAAGAGGAATTCTTAGTTATAATGTTGTGTGTGAGGAATTCTTAGTTATAATTTTTATATTTCGTATCAATCGTAGATAAAATAATTTAAAATAAAAATCTTCTTCAATTATTTTTTTCCCCCCTTCTGTAGATAAAATCTTGTACGCACCTCAGGAGTAGACATCAATTGTGCGATAAATTAACAATTAACTGGCTCGGGAGTTCATAATATTATGGTTTCCTCGGATTCGCCTCGGGAACCAACTTCATCGCTCAGGGTACAACGATGATTCCTCTTTATAAACAAACATTTTCACTAAATTTCGTTTTGTAACGAAGTTCCTTATGGCACACCTCGTGATTCATGTTTATGTGCTTTTATATAAAAACCCTATCATAACAAAAACAAGGTTTTTACCGATGTCTTACGTTTTAACGTAACGATTTTAATAAAACTTCTTACACATTGTCTAATGTACCATTGAAATATTCATGTGCAGTTTCAACCTGATTCAAGCAAAAGTTTTTGTGTAGTGAAGTGATGTATTTTATAATATTTTAAATGGAGTCTGGCCGAAGGAGTCTGAGGGAACATTCATGTTTCCTCAATACTACAATCATCTTTTAACTATCAACTCATCATGATTTACTATTTTCTCAATATTCAATACATATTTATAGTAAGACGCTTGCTTTGATAATACAAATAATGCTTTTCTTTTAATTTTGCCTTAACTCCGCTAGGTACAAACAGTTCGTTACTTTTAATTTTGTCTCTTTTCTAACTCCGCCATGTATATACGTTTAAGTTAGCAATGTATACGTACTTATCAGTGTGATTTTATAATTTATATTTAATGAAAAATGTAAGGAACTCAGTGGCGTAGGAACGGGGGGGGGGGGGGGGGGGGCTATCGGGCTTGAGCCCCCCCCCCCCCCCCCGTCAGGTTTGAAGGGACTATAAATCGAGCACTGATAAAGAGTATCTACCCCCCTCCCCACCCCCGTCAAAAATGAATTCCTACGCCACTGAAGGAACTTATCGTTCCTATACCGGGTGCCTCGCGACACCACACGGATTTTCTTTATATCTACCGCTATTTTAAAAATAGAGATTTTCGAACTTTGAAACTTGAACGCTAAGTAATTTCGGAACTATTCCGCCGATTGAGTTGAAATTCACACCAAGTATACCTTTCTTTAAAATAAATAATATTATATCCTCTATACTATATTATATGTCAACTTAATAACTGCCGCCATTTTGCATTTATTTGGTGAGGAAAAGTTCCGATATGCCTCGCGTCCCATATTTTTCTTCTTTATAAAATGGAGCCCCAGGTCGCTGAATGGAAGAGTGACCGGCCCTTATAATACTTATGTACAATTACTGATGTCAAAGTATACTTACATTATGTTAACCGAGTAGGAAAGTCAGAGTCGCAAATATTGTCTGAATGACACAAAACTCACTTAATTTAAGTTTTCCAACCATATATTGTTAGATTCACACAATTGTTATACTTGAGTTTATGACGAAAAAAATATGGTAAGAGATATTCTAAGAAAATCACAAAACACTGCTATATTCGTATTTCTTGTTGCTGCAGATACTGTTGTAATAAATGTATGTACATATTATATAACATTATTATGTTATCATGTACGAGTATGTTGTGTCGTTGTGTTGGAGTCTGGGAAAATAATGAAACTAAATGACTGCAGTAGAGAGTAGAGGGGGAAGATGAGCTTTTCTGTAAACTACTGGAGTCCCGCCTCGCCTAGTGTCGGAGTCTGAGTGTCAGTCTTAAATCAGTCATCAACCGAGTAATATCACTAAATTTTAACTTATGCTTAGTTTTAAATTATATTGTATCATCTAGTGTTCTAATAGAAGAGGGATTGTAGAAGCGTTAGTGTTTATAACAACCTTCGAAGAAGTTCTTAATTATTTTTTTTTATTTCCGGTCCTTTAATTTTTGTTTTAATCAGCTTATATAATCGGAGGTGACATCAGATATAATGCCGCGAGGTAATAGTAAAAGTAAAAGAAACACTGAAGTAGAGGATTGGGACGAATATAAGAAAGACAATCGTGACGCTGAAATAATCAGGTTGAGAAAGGAAGTTACAACATTGAAGCGACTGCAGCAGTTCAAGTCTTGCATTAGTGACGCAGATGCGGATGATCGGGACCAAGTCATTTTCCAGTTAAAAGCACAAATAGAATTCCTCAAGATGGTGAGTCAACATCTCAAATGATTTTTTTTTTTCCAAAAATCTTCAGATGATAGCAATTTGACAACATTTTTAGGCAAGAAGTTGCCAAGTATGTGCTGTGAGTACACACTAAGGCAACTTAACAAAGGTAGATAATAGTGCAATAAGAAAAAAAATATATGGTCAAGAGGAAACCACGTTCTTCATTGAGCCATATTATTAAACTACGCTTTAAGTACTACAACTTTTACCTGTAAGATTTGTCTGAATTTTTCCTAGTTTAAAAGTTATAGCCGTTTGATCCACTTGAAATAAGACTTTGTTTAAATACTATTTTGAAGTATAGTTTAAATTTTAAAATTCAAAGGGGGAGTATGCTTGTAAGTGAATCTCCTGAAGGTGAAGGTTGTTATATGAGGGGAGGCGGAGTTGGTTTGTTTTGGAGGGGAGTGTGCCATCATACTTGGGGGGGGGGGGGGGGGACACCCCTGAATGGTACGAATTCGTTAACCAGTATAATTGGCTCTTTTAAGAGGTTGGCTATTTAATAGTTTGTCTTAGCTATAACTCTTGACCTATCTATTATAAAGACGTCATTATAATGGCCTTTCAATGCATTTTGTATCGTCCCAACGTAATGAAACAACTCCGAAAATTATCCTTTAAAATCTGTTACTGTTTTTTGACAAAGAGTAATGTGATTTTTTTTTATTTGATAAAAATTAGAGGGGGATACGAAAAACACAATTGACTCAAAAATTTTGAATTTTTAGGGGAGGGGGAGGGGGTGAACTTTTTTTCCTTATTAAATATGCGACTTATAAAAAATTCTTTAAAAACTTTTTTTTTTTTTAATTAAACTAAGAATAACTGATTTTTTTCTTTGATTTGTTAAAAAAAATTGAAGAGGGGGAGGGTAAAAAACGCAATTTAAGGTCCTGTGGTGAAAAGAAGATAAATTGGTGGGAAAACGAAACCAAATATACACTCCCCGTCAAAATTATAATGCACCACCTTTATATTTCTCTGTTTCGACTATCTCTAATTTATACTGATGTTTAATGATTCATTAATCATCATCTCATATGTAATCATCATTGTTAATCATATTTAACCATCATCATTAATTATATTTAATCATCATAAATTAATTATATTTAATCATCATCATTAATGATTCACTGTTATTTGCAGTCGATTAAATGAGAGCTCTCACGTAGTTATTCATTAATACAGTTGTTTGTTTGTGTCAACATGAATAGACCTCCTAATTTAACTATGGAGGAATCGATTAAACCTGTAGTGATGGGTTAAGAAAGGCTTTTCTCTAAACTCTAAAGGTTGGTTGTCGACTAGGAGTGCATCTCACTACAATCTCAGAGCTTTTCGGCGGTTCCAGGAGTGTCAATATGATCGACGGAGGCGAAATAGGTCCTGCTGAGATGAAAACAATAGAAAAGAGATCCTAATTGAACGACTTGTGTAAGCATAAAAATGTAAAAGTGCTGTGTTAATTTTGACGGGGAGTTTATAAATATGTACTGAGAGGGCATCCGTCTGTTTCATTTGACATTTCACCTTTATTTATTTTGCAAAAAAATCAACAGTTTTTACAGCCAAAAAAGAGATAAAAATATCAGATATTATACAAAACAAATAATAACAGACTCTTAGCAAATAGTTAGATTACTATAATACAACGTAGTAACTAAGATATCACACAACAGTAAGATAAATACCTATATTTACAGACTTTACTACACTAAACACTAACACACTTAATAATGTTTTACTACAAAAATAAAAGAAGCAATAATATATAATACAATGAAATAGAATTATAGTTAGAATAGATCTCACAGTATTCAGACTATTTATATCACTTACGGTGATATCCAGATTATTGAGGCTTCGAGCACATCGAGACATTGCAGAGGTTTCCTTGACGTAACTTAATCTACGAAGCAGTCACCCTGGTGCAAGTACAACATGTGACAATGTTCTCAAACAAGTCAGGCAGCTGCTAAGAACCTCGCCCAAGTACAGCCTCACCCATCTACAGATCCACCATCGTTCTATTCTCTACGAAAAACCTTGATTCTTATAAATAAACGTTGCTCCTATTCTATTTCATTTACTAAGGTTATAACAACCATATATGCTGAAAAAATCGGCCCGAGACAACTCAGACAAACTTTCTCATATACGAGTTCATAATTACTTAGCCCAGTGTTTTCCATTTATTAGTTGTTTTCGTGTGTAAATTTAATTATTATTGAACATTTCATCAAAATTTATCATATAAATCACTTCTCCAGGGCGGGGAATCGAACACGAACGAGCTCTGTCTGTCCGCCTTTTAAAGCTATTTTCTCAGGAACTAGATTTTTTTCCCGGGAAAACAGCTTATATCGTTAGATTCGTATTTAAATGGACTACATTTTAGAATTTTAATCTAAATCGTCGGAACCGTTGTTGAGAAATTTTTTTTTTTTTACGTTTTTCAGAGTTTTTGGGGGGTAGCGCCCCGAAATTTAGAGCTAAAATTAATTTCTCGATTTCGCCCCGGGGTATGATTTGTTTGAACATGTATGCCAAATTTTGTCAAAATCGCCCCAGTAGTTGAGGCTCCAGGCGTCTGCACAGACAGACATTTTTTAAAAACCACTTTTTTGGACTCAGGGGACTTCAAAACGTGTAAATCTATCTATGTAAGTGTAAAATTTTCACGCTATCACAATACTGCCTCTTTATATGGGAAAGTAAAAACTTAAGTACAAAATACTGTTCGAAACCACATGAAGAACAAATTGATAAAAAAACACTACGTTACATCCTGTAGGCATAAGGTAAGGGTTAAACGTCAAAATATACAAATATAATGCTCAAATATATTTAATGTATAACTCGATGAATACAGATATAATAATATAGAAACACTTTTTAATAAAAACCTCAAAAAACACTTCTAATCATAACAATACGAGAGTAACAATCTATATTTCAAAACCTTCCCTCCCTGCAGCCTTATATGCTAAGCATTGTTACCAACATTAATAAAATGTATTAATTGATGTTACAGAACGTGGATGTGCTGAAAGTGCTGTGTCACAGTGTACTCGGGCCTGGCAAGTACGCTGCGGTGATGTACTACTACGGGTACCTCCACAAAGTACTCCCGGTCACCGAGTATCAACAGCGACCAGGTAATCCTTTAATTATTTATAAGCAACATAACTTCCCAATATCAATTGCCGTCACTCCTGGCTGGAGAAGTAAGTGTGTCAGGTTGAATTCCTAGTGGTGGGGGGGCACCTTCGGTGCTCATCTCACCCGTCTCCAACCTGACTAGTAGAATATCATGTTATAGTTTTGTTAGTGTTAAACTTTGTTATCTTGTCGACAGAACTGGCCGAGAGGATGAAGATTTACGAGGCCGAGGAAGGAGTCAAGATTCCTATAAAGCGGCTCTTCATCCTCAATCCAAAATCCGGCAGGACTGAACCCATTATCGGAAAAAATTCCGATATGATAGAAAAGAGAAAGGTAACTTTTTTTTATTTGGCACAGGTTACAAAATTAAAGGTAATTGCAGCCATTTAAGTGTAACATGTAACATGGCTTAATTGGGATTTAACTTGGTTTTGAGAAAATCCAATGTCTTTTTGTTTGACATATCTTACTTTATGAAGTTTGCCACTCAAGTCGAGACTATTTTCCATATGGATTACAAGTATTGTACCGAATGCAAAGTGTTTTGACAATATGATTGTATTTGATGCAGGGTCTTCCTCCGTTAGAACTGCAGCGAGCCGGAGTAGATCGGAGAAGCTACAACCATTCTGTGTACAAACTCTTCTTCGACGACAAATCCAAGAAAGACAGAGACCATATAAACGTGGTGGCAGAGTACGCCAGTCCTCTCACCACGATCAAGGATCTAAGTCAAGGTAGTGTTACTGCTTTGTGTAACCACTAGTTTGCTGATAACAGTAGGCTTCAGAGCACCTGTCGTCATTAAGGCAGTGGTCACATTTTCTGAGCTATCTATAGTTCAATTAGTGGCACATGGGTGTGAGAAGTTGCTCAACTCCATCTAGGGTTAGAAAAATAAGATCCAAATTAGTGGTCTAATTGTTTGGCTTCAATGGGTGCTTTGACCTCCCTATCCCAGTATTCCTACCTAATAAAATGAGAAATAGTTATTTACGCACCAATGGAGGAAGTAAGTGATTGCAGCCTGAGCGATGAAGTTGGTTCCTGAGGCGAAGCCGAGCCGAGGGAGTTAATTATCACGAGGGTGCAAGTGATTTTTACTCCCAAGGTACGTACAAGATTTTACCTCCAGAAGGGAGAAAAAAATATGGAAAGATTTTAATTTTAAATTACGTTATTCAACAAAAAATACATAGATTTATATTTATTTTTTAAAAAAAATAGTTAGATATAATATTAACAATTCTCTAAATAAGTTTAATCACGTTAAAATTAAATTATAGATAATAATTATTTGAATTTCAATGCTAAAATTAAATGGGAGAATCAGCTGGAAGCAGAGTCGTGTATTGAATGGTGTTGACAACTGATGTATTTAAATATGGATTAGTTAATCTACATTTAGAAATTATGTTTTCACTTTTAACTTGTTTGTTTGTTTTACTGATGAATCACTATGACAACCGTTGTGGAGGTTACATGACATGTGTGAAGATGACATTATAGATTTAGACATTAAACAAAAGTTAGTAAATGAAATGAGTATTAGCACCAACCTTATTTACTTGTGCTTTATCTAGGGCAACACTGGAGAGAATCATGAGAGTTCATGATTCGATTCCCTTATTTTTCATTACTCCCTGTTTAACCTGACCGGGTGCAATGAGTAACTTCCCTCCCTGTAAACTAGGGAGGAAAGTTCACTTTTTCTCTTCGCTGGAGGTAAAACATATTTTCATCTGTGATACTAATTTCCCTTTTTACTGGCAAATCAGTTATATAATAACCCGTATGACATAAAGAATGCAATTGAGTTAAAAGAAAGTATTAAAAATATAAAAATCAAAGATGATGAAATTCTAGTTTCATTTGATATAACAGCTTTATTTCCAAGTGTACCTTTACAAGATCTTTATAAATTAATACAAATCAAATGGGACCAAATAGAACCCCATACTGACATAAAGTGTAAAAACACGTATTTAAAAATCTTACAATTTTGTTCCAATAATAATTATTTTCATTATAAAAAGAATCTATACAGACAAGTAAATGGACTGCCTACAGGAGGAGGTTTTTCTGTAAATTTAGCCGGTATATATATTAACAACTTATTAGACAAAGTATTAGAGAGAATACCTTTCAAACCAACCCTAATAAAAAAATATGTAGATGACTTAATAGTAATCGTTAAAGAAAAAGAGGTACAGCCATTATTAGAGGCATTAAATAGTTTTCACCAAAATATTAAATTTACCATAGAAAAAGAAAAAAATAAAACTTTAAACTACTTAGATTTAACTATTTGGAGAGATGAAAACGGAAATTTAAAAACAAAATGGTATGAAAAGCAAATTAAAAACAGTAAATTCTTAAATTATAAATCTTCACATCCTAAGTATCAATTAGTCAATTCTGCATCCAATTTAATATCAACAGCTATTCAATTAACTGACAACATTTTTCTACAGGAAATAAAAAATATTATTTTTAAGAAACTTTTAACAAATTTTTATCCATATAAACTTATAAAATCCCTTTGGTATAAAAACGTAAACAAAACCAATATAATAGGAAAAACTAAAGATATTAAAAATAAATTTCATAGTTTAGTATATATAAAAGGCTTAACCGAAGAAATAAAAAAAGTATTCAA
Source organism: Gerris lacustris (assembly GCA_951217055.1). NCBI lineage: Eukaryota > Metazoa > Arthropoda > Insecta > Hemiptera > Gerridae > Gerris > Gerris lacustris. The sequence goes on from OX578282.1 coordinate 965,736, forward strand.
AACTTTTGATTGTAATGATATACATTTTGGAATAAAACCGACTAATAAAATAAAAGACCAATTTTTTACCAATTTAAAAGACAAAATAGAAACTAAAAATGAAATAGGAGTAGTTTATAAAATAGAATGCAATGAATGCCCAAAAAAGTACATAGGACAAACTAGACAACTCTTTCAAAATAGATTAAACCAACATGCTTCGGATGTAAAAAACAAAACGGAAAATACTGCGCTTTCACAACACTCCAAAAATCTTAATCATCAAATCAATATTAATGAAGCAAAAATAATTGGTAAATCCAATAACACGACTAATAGACTAATTTTAGAAGCTATCCATATTGGACTTGAAGAAAACAGAATGAATAATATATCAGATGCCAAAGAAATAAATAAATTTTACAGTGCTGTTTTGAAAAATGTAAAATTGAAAAAATAATTGTAAATAAAGGAAATAGAGGAATGTATTGTGTAGGATTGAACTCTTATATTTGTATGGAAATATGTAAATACAAATAATAAATAAATAAGAACTGTATTTGTGTTAAAATACTGGTTAATCTTTGTATTTTGTTCGTTTGTGTAGCCGTATCACTATTCTTAAAATTAAATGTTTGTTTTATTTTTGTTATCTTTATATATATAATGATTGGTTTTGTTATTGTTTTGATGTGTTTATTTCAATTGTTTTTTTTTTTTTTTTTTTTTTTTTTTTTAATTTCTTCTAATCAACTCAAGTTTAGATTTTTAAATGAATAAATGTTAGTCTCTCCCTGTGAGTCATACAGGGAGGATTCGTTTTTTAGTTTTAAATTACCTCAATCCATAGTATGGAATTAATGTTTTTTATGTGCTGTTTATTGACGAGGTTTTTTAACTGAAGAAAATTGTGATTTTTATTATAAATAAGACAATGCCATAGGAAGTATTACCAGGTATTAATATTTAATTTTATTGTTGCTATGTTAAAACTGTTGTTTTTTTTAATCAATTTATTCACCATTGCATTTATATAAACAAAAAATGTATACGAAAATTTGGTTTGATTTTTTATGTTATAGCCTGAAGAAGCTCTTAGTTAGGGCGAAATATAGCTGTTGTTCTTAGAGAAAAGAAAAGGAGGACTTAGCTCATTTTATTTAACCCTAAACGACCCAAAGAAAATATATAATTATATATAGTTTTCTATACTCAAATCAAATTTAAAAAAAGGGTTCACCACAAAGAAAAATTATAAAAGGCAAATCAGTTCTTTAGTAGTTGGGTCTCTTAAGGAAACTAAAAGACTCAATTTTGTGTTATCCTCAAGTGTGGATCCTAAATCCGAAATAGAAGCAAATGAAACACAGTTCGAAAAATGGGACAAGGTTCTTAAAATATCAGGAAATACAGTAGAACCTCGCTTACACGACCCTCAATAACACGACAACCTCAATTACAAGTGCAATTTTCAAATCCCTTTGAGATTACCATAACACATAATGTTAAATTAACCTCTATAACGAGACTATTATTATCCAAACAACCTCAATAACAAGGATGTTTTCCAATTCACAACGTAACTCAGAACCTCTATAACAAGTCATTTTGAGAAGTCAACCTCTATAACGCGACTCTATACAGGAATGGGTCGACCTTGAACTTTGATTGCAATCTCCATAACCTCGATAACACAACTGATAGTCAAAATAACCTTGATAACACGACCCTCAACAAAAAGAGCACCTCGATAACAAGACTCGTTTCCCTAATCCCCTTGAGACACTTCTTATCGAGGTTCTACTGTACTTCCAATTTGGCTGCTCATTTAAACGACACAAGATTAACGACCGAGTCGATGAATCAAAATATTTTCCTTTTAATAAATCCATAATATTGACATCTGAAGTCCGATATGCCAGGTACCAATATTTTTTATTTGTTGACAATTATATCAATAATTTCAAATAATTGCATCCTTAGTAGCAAATAGTACTAGACAGGTAGGAGGAACCACTTGTTGGAACCTAACTATTTGGTCTTATTTTTGGCTCATTTTATTAGTAGCGTTGGGAACCAATCGATTGAAAACAGTCACTAAACGGTTGTTTAAAATATTCATTCATTCGGTTGTGGATATCTAGTTTTCATTCGACTGATATCAGTCTATAGTTATGAGTTGTATTAGTTGTAATTCGGATGTGTATATGTGGACGTGTGTATAACAAGATAAAGAGTGTCATGCGCCTTCTCACCCCTCCTCAGCTCTGAGCCCTTCATCGTCGTTCCTTTCCCCTACCCAAAACCAAAAAACATCCGAATGAAACATTCGAATGAAAAATTTGACTGGATTCAGTCTCAGTCTATATTTTTTCATTCGAATGAAAATGATGTAGCAGGCTGTAGTTTGGGACGAGATAACCAGTGTCAAGCGCCTTCTCACTCTCACCCCCCCCCCCCCCCCCCCTCAGCTATGAGGCCTTTACTGGAGGCCGTACGTACTACTCCTATATAAAAATAACCATTTGATTGAAACATTTGACTTGCGGGTTCAGTCTCGGTCTATATCTTTATTCGTATATCCTATACCCGCTATAAGACTGTTTTCAGTCGATTGAATTCAATCGACTGTTGTTTTTTCTAGTCGGTTGTCCCAACGCTATTTATTAGCTCCATGGTGGAGAGTTCCAGCCCCTAAGAAAATAAGTATAATTAAATATAAGTATGTATGAAACCATTTGTTAATTTCCCTGGAAAAATATAATTTTTCAGATAACTGAGACTGAACTGAAAAACTCCTGCTTGTTCTTAATCCATTAGAAATTATATTATTTTTTTGATTTTTAGTACTAGGTGATAAATTTTTTTAAAAAAACTAAAAAACCTTGGAAGAAAAACTACCATTTTTCTTGCCTGTAGCAAAAAATATTATTTTAGAAATGTGGTTTAGAATTATAATAAAATACAGTAAATGTGAAATCCCAGCTTGATTTCTAAAAATAAAATATAATTCAGAATAAATTTAATACTATCGTGGTAACATATATTTTTATTATAATATTTTATTTTGATGAATAATAATAGTTTTATTGTTTAGTTTTACCTGAAGGCAAAGCACTATTGGAGTGTAACCTGTCCACATTCACGGAACATCTTAGTGTCTTACTTGAAGAAAACCCGGATTGTGGAAAATACTGTCAAGTAATAACTTTCGATGGTAAGTTAGTTTTGTCGGAAAAATCTGTTGTTTTTATTTTGCAGAGAATGTATATGGGACTTGAGTCGGTGTTAATACTGCCTACTTTTTAATAAATACTCAGGGGTTTGATGGTGCAATTTGCGCAATCAGAATTTTTGGGGGGAATCAATTTTTCAAAGTTTGGGAGGGATTTTTAAAATATTCCAGGTGATCTAAGGCAGTTTTGAATTCTTACTGATGGAATTAAATTCCTTGAATTGAATTAAGATGTACCCTTTAGATCTGCCCCAGTCGACCCATAACAGGGAAAAAGATAGGATAAAGGATTGAAGTGGATTCCAATAGCAAATTTTAATTTCGAGCCAGGATGATGTGTACAAAACCACGTGAATTTTCTGTCAATTGTTCGTCGTAGAGAGATTTGCCAACTATGGCCGAACTTGACTGGGGTTGTTCAACGTTAAGTGGTAAAACAGGGGTGAGATAATTAGATCAGTCAGACATATTCGGACAAATCTTTTTCATGTACATAAATAGTTAAATTTTCCTTAAATTCTTCTGTGCGTTGGAAAGGTTCAAGGGCCTGTATTCAGTTACACTCAAGAACCTGCTGCAGCGTCCTACTGCAGCTTTGATATTTCAGGGCCAATACTTGATGGCAGTATTATAGGTAATCTGCAGGGATTGTGTTTATTTCTTTAACATCTCTGTTCAATTACAAATGTAAATTTATATTAAATGTTTTTATTTAACTACAGACAAAGAAGAGGATGCAGTGACAGCCCTGCGGAATACTGTCTTACAGATCCTCGACAAACCAAAACCTCCAACAGAATCCAAAGTTCCTGAGATGACCCAGCGCCCTTCTAATGATGAGCGTTCACTGGAAAATGATCAAGTTTCCAATCTTCAATGACACAGCCGGTCATCTAGAACTTAACTTGAACTCTGCCCTTCTTTTCATTTTATTTTATTTATTTTTAAACATTAATTTCTCATAACTGATGTACAAACCTCAAGAGGAATTTTAATTTTTTAACATTGGAAATATTTTCTAGAAAGTACCTGTGTGTGTGTTTACTCTATTAATTGTATTCACATCCTTTGAATAATCTTTGTTTTGTGAAATTATTATTTCTACGCCTCGTCCTTTGATCATCAAAATGATGATCAAACCATGGATCATAGTTTGATGATGGACAAACCTAGGCAGTCATTTAATGCCTACAATTATGATAACAGCTCAAATGCTAAATTATTAAATATTTTCCTAGCATTTTGATTTCAGCTCAAATGCTAAATTATTCAATAATTTCCTAGCATTTTGATTACAGCTCAAATTCTAAATTATTGAATAATTTCCTAGCATTTTGATTTCAGCTCAAATGTTAAATTATTAAAAAATTTCCTAGCATTTTGATTTCAGCTCAAATGTTAAATTATTGAATAATTTCCTAGCATTTTGATTACAGCTCAAATGTTAAATTATTAAATAATTTCCTAGCATTTTGATTTCAGCTCAAATGTTAAATTATTAAATAATTTCCTAGCATTTTGATTTCAGCTCAAATGCTAAATTATTAAATAATTTCCTAGCATTTTGATTTCAGCTCAAATGTTAAATTATTAAATAATTTCCTAGCATTTTGATTTCAGCTCAAATGCTAAATTATTAAATAATTTCCTAGCATTTTTATTTCAGCTCAAATGTTAAATTATTAAATAATTTCCTAGCATTTTGATTTCAGCTCAAATGCTAAATTATTAAATAATTTCCTAGCATTTTGATTTCAGCTCAAATGTTAAATTATTGAATAATTTCCTAGCATTTTGATTACAGCTCAAATGTTAAATTATTAAATAATTTCCTAGCATTTTGATTTCAGCTCAAATGTTAAATTATTAAATAATTTCCTAGCATTTTGATTTCAGCTCAAATGTTAAATTATTAAATAATTTCCTAGCATTTTGATTTCAGCTCAAATGTTAAATTATTAAATAATTTCCTAGCATTGTGACTACAGCTTAAATACTGTATAGTTTAATGGAATTTTATTTTGAATTCAAATGCGTACAATATAAAAGTAAGATTTTTTAATTTTAAAAGTCAGTTGTTTTGTATTAATTAATTTTACGGAGAAATTATTGTGATAAGGTAATTATTTTATTTTAAGACTACATTTAGACTTAAATGTAATTAACTCTACATTTTAAGGTCTGTCGAGTCCAATGTGATAATGTTCTGTGCAGACACCGATTTTAATAAAAAGTAGTTTAAATCAAATTATAATTATTATTAACTACGGGAAACAACCAGAGAAAAATACACTTCAGCGCTGGAGTGTATTTTTCTCTGGTTGGTTCCCGTAGTTAATAATAATTATAATTTGATTTAAATTAAAATTCAATCTTTCTGTAGTATGAATACTACCAAAATCGTAAAATTTGAATAAAAAGTAGTTTATACTATGGAAAATCAACTTGTATTTGCATCGTATGTTTTTGTATCTAAAGGGGGGGACTATTAAACAATATATAGACCGATTTATACAAAATTCGGGTTGTGACAACAGACAAGTATATTGGTAGGAATGAGGGACCACATCCCCCCTTGAATATTTGTCAAGCCTTTAATGTGAAATTTAAAATGAAGTTTTTCTCTAAATTCGAAACTACTATTCTAAGAACGATTAAATTAAATTACTACTTAACTGAAATTGATTTTAATTAACCGAAGTACAGTAGAATCTCTACTATCCATTGCCTGATTCACTGATAATAATCGTCAGGCACACCCGCCTTTCTTTGATTCTACTCGTTCCCCCACTACCCCCGATGTGTGACTTTGAAGACACTTTCTGTCAATTAGTAGGCCTAAAAAAGTACTTGGATGAGCAAAGATATTTTTAACTCTTAGTTTAAATAAGTTTTTGTGCCTCTAGTCAAAAATAACATCACTTTTAGCCCTAAAATTTCCCCTTCCTCTCTTAACCGTCTGTTTGATTATATATCAAGGCTCCGGTCCGGAGCTTGGCTCTTCTATTTCAAATTCAAATACCAATGAAACTAATTCAGTAGGATCGCATTAATCTGGACACATGCTAATCCGGAACCCTCGGTTATCCAGACATGCAGTAATCCGGACTTGCGGTAATCCAGACATGAGGTAGTCCGGAACCCTAGCTAATCCAGACGAGGTAATCCGGAACCCTAGGTATGCTGGACGATCCTCCATCGAGTATGCAAGTCCTCAGCAGTATAAGTTATATCGCTAATCACTTGCAACCGTCACTTCTTACCATCATTCTCGGTGACCCTGTGCAAAATGACAACTTGGAAAAATTTAAATTTAAAAGATGTGTTGAGTATAGCTATCTGTTGGAAACTGATTCACATTTATAATTATATATTTCGTTCAATCTGTAAATCCAATTTATCCATACATAATGATAATACAAATAAAGTACCTAACTTACTTCAAAAAATACCTTGAACTTACTTCAAATACCTTGCTAATCTGGATGACCCTGTGCCTGAATTCGTCCAAATTAACGGGGTCCTAATGTTGGTGGCTTTCCCAGGAAAAATCTCATTTTTATGACGACACTTTATTATAGTGAATGGAGAAAAATATTTCTTCTTTCTGTAGTATGAATACTACCAAAAAACTTAAAAATTTGAAAAATATTTCTGTGGAAAAAAAACTCTAAAACAGGACTAAGGGACTACCCTGATAAAATATGTAGGGGAGAAATTCCCTCGCCTGGAAACATTATTTTAGCAACTGTGTGTCTGAAGTTGCTAAAATAGTGTTTCCAGGCATTGCTCTGACAAGTAGTATCACAGAAATAACTGTCTCTCTCCCTGGAGTTGTGGGATGGCAACTGTCCAAGCAATATTACTGTCTGACGTAAGACAACCTCTCGTACATTTGAAAGATTGTCCATGTTATCTAGGAATCATTTTTTATAATATACAATTATGTCAGCTGTATTTCAACATGAATGTTATATGTAACAACGACTTCATTTTGATCGACTCCTTGATTAATTTTAAGGCACTTCTTTAGAATGTTACTCCCCTTATAAAAAAAATTAGAGGGTTGTAACAATCTAAAGAAGGTGTATGGAATGTTCTTTAGACTGTTACTCCTCTTATATAAACAGAAGTGTGATATTCCTTTGACCCAAAGTAGATTGGATTAAACATCCCTTTGTCTTAATAGTTATTTAGCCAAAGTCATTTATATTCTAAAAAAAAAAAAAACATTCTGGAGTAACAATCTAAAGAAATACCAATTTTAATTAATAAATTAAGAATTAAATTACTTTTAATCGATTAATTTTAACATTGTAAATATGTATAATATACGACCTTATTATTTTATTTTTCTTCTTTTCTTTTTACTTTCTCGTATACCTATATTAGTATATATTGAGAGAAAGTATTGTGAAAAATTATACCCTCAGGTGAAACTGAGAAAATTAATTTTAGCTCTTAATCTAGGGGCGCGATTCCCCTCAAAAACCCAGACTTTTTTTTATTTGATTTGTCCAGTTTGATTAAAAAATGCTAAACTGTTGTCCATTTAAATACGAATTTAGGCATATAAGTTGTTTTCCCAGGAAAAATTTAGTCAATTTAGTCAGTTTCCCTGAGAAAAAACCTATAAAAACGCAAAGGGTGAGAAGTCAGGTTCTATTCCTCTCAGGGAAGAAATTATTTCTGTTAAATTTTTTAAAAGTGTTCAATAACAATAATTGAAACCTCGACAACTAGTTTTTTTTTCTCTTGTTCAATTAATTAATTAATCATATATTTGAGAATGTCGTTGTTGTTGTTATCAAGTTGTTTCAGGCAAATTTCTTTTATTTTTCAAATTAAAGAAAATAAGTATTTTTATTAATGTTTAGCTATGCACCTGACTGAAACAGATTCTTCCTCGTATATAACATTTTAAGTTTACATGCTTTTAGCATTATGATTGTTTTTGGTTTTTTTACTCAAAACAGTTGACACTTTGTTCAAGTGCAACACCGGTGCAATTGTTTTATTTGATTGAGTTAAGATTATTGCTACTATAATATTTAATTAATTAATTAATTTTTTTGTTATTTAAAAAAATAAGATTTGTTTCCTGTTCATGATTAAATTGATGTATAAATTGTGCCATGGTATAATTTTAATAATAAATTAATTATAGCCTTTATTAAATATATTATACATAACAAGAAATTATACATTTTTTGACTTGATGAAAAACCATTAGTACCTACATTATTATTGTTATTACTTTTTTTTTTATTTAAATTAAACATTTTTTTGTTTGTTTTTTCTTCTCAGATAATGTATATCTTTAAAAAATAAGTTTGAAAAAAACTTGTATTTTATAAATACAGTAGAACCTCGATAAGAAGTGTCTCAAGAGGGTTAGGGAAACTGTTTTGTTTATTATCAAGGTGCTCTTTTTGTTGAGGGTCGTGTTATCAAGGTTATTTTGGCTTTCAGTCGTGTTATAGAGGTTAATAGAATGTTGGGAGCGGGGTGAGGTGGGGGGTTTCAAGTTAAGACTTGTTCAAGGTCGACCCATTCCTGTATAGAGTCGTGTTGTAGAGGTTGAATTCTCAAAACGACTTGTTATAGAGGTTCTGAGTTACGTTGTTAATTGGAAAAAATCCGTGTTATTGAGGTTGTTTGGATAATAATAGTCGCGTTATAGAGGTTAATTTAACATTATCTGTTATGGCAATCTCAAGGGGATTTGAAAATTGCACTTGTAATTGAGATTTTCGTGTTATTGAGTTTGTCGTTTTAGCGAGGTTCTACTGTAATTTTATTTGAAGTTAAGTATGTGTGTTTGTACAAAGCACATCTGAGGGCCTTGGCCTCTCCCAGTTTGCCCATACTTCTCTATCTCTTGCTGATCAATGCCACAACAAGCCCTAAAATTTGGTGATACTCTGTGCCCATCTACGCTCCTCCATTCTGGCAACATGTTCCCCATCCCCCACTTTAATTTAAGTGTTGCCTCTCTTAAATTTCTTGTTCCCGACTTCTTCTTTAGCCGAGTAGATCTTATTTGGTCAGTTGATCTTACTTTCAATTAGACTCCTCTCAATAGCCCTTAGAGTATTGTCCAAGTGGTGCAAAACTATTTTTGTTAAGAGTCCAGGTTCGACTGCCATGTGATATGTATGGAATTATGCAGTCTTTTTTAATCTTTAACTTCTAATATATAATTTTATTTCTTATTCTTTCATGTAATAAAGTAATTTTAATTTATTATAGTGCTATGTGTACCCTGTAGTAATAGTTGTTAATGATAAGGTGGATCCTTAAGGGTAAGAAGAAAATGGCTCGTGCAGCCGAAACGTTGCCACACTACTCGATTTAGTTTTCTTTTCTTCTTACCCTTGAGGATCCACCTTATGATTAAGTAATTTTAATTCTTTTTGTTTAGATGTTTATATGTTTATTTAATCCTTTTTTTTTTTTTTTTTTTTTTTCATTATTGTTATTTACAAGTCCAAAAAAAGACTGATAGTTGTCATACTTGTCCTTTTTTTAAACAGCACTTATTTCCCTTTGGTAAAAACTGCATTAATTCAATCGATGTTTTTTTTTAAATATTTGACAATAAGTTCTTAAATGTTCGTTTGAATTTGTTTTTATTTTTTTAAAATAAAAATGAATCTAAATTGTAAACCAGTGATATTATTATATTTATATTATTCTAATATATTTTAAAAATTGTTGTGATTATTGTTACTGTAAAAAAAAAAAAAAAATTAAATATATGTAAATAAATTGTTTTTTATATCTCAAATATGTTGTTGTTTGTTGTTTTTGTCTTGGTCACAGTTTGAAATTGACTATAGTAGGGGAGGCTCCGTTACCTTGTGTGTCATATGTCAAGATATGACATAGTACATTTAATTGTTTAAACATAGTATTTTTCTTAACTTGTTCTTTTTGACTTGTTTATGATAAAATAAAATCATTTCAGTTGTTGTTTGAAAGCCAAAAGAATTAGTTTATTCTTATTATATAGTTAAAAGTTTGTCAGAGTACGACAAATGGTAGCAGAGGAATACGATCAGGACAAATGGTAGCAGAGGAAATCGATCAGGACAAATGTTAACAGAACAAAAAACGATCAGTGAATGTTAGTTTGGTAAATTACAGTTAAAAATTTTGAAAGTTTAGTGAATGACAGTTTAAATTTGGAAAAGAAATAAATAAATAAATAAAATAAAAAATAAAAATAAAATTAAATGTCTAATTGTGCAACAAAACGTTTAAAGTGAAAAAATTGTAACAGAAATTTAGCAGGACAGTTAATCACTAAAGATCAACTTCAAAACTTCCATCAAAGAAGATTAGCCGTTTCGAAATCATAAGTATAAATTTATCACAAACTTAAATAGTCGCTTAAGTCGTCGTTTTCCCTTCGTTTCCTTTCATATATTTACTGGGAATAGTGAATTTAGTATGGCATATAGTATTCGTAGAGCTTTAGGACCAGTAAAGAATAGATTAGAAAATCATATAGATACAGCTAGATTATGGTTGGAAGGAAATAGGGAAGATGAAACAGTAGATGAGGCTAAAAATCTTTTAGGAAAGATAGTAAAACACACAGAAACATTTATTACTTTAGTTAAGGATCTTGATACAGCTTCTCAAATAAATTCAGAAGAAACAGAAAAATTTGGAAATGATGTAGAGGGCTATATGGAGTTAAAGTTAGACAGTATTGACATAACAGTAGAATTAACTAATCTAATTGAATCTAGGGAAAGAGGAAATGTCATTCCAAATAGAAATTCAAAAAATAATAATAATAATACCGCACCAACTAAGTTGCCAAAAATATTAAAGAACACGGAGAAGGAGGAGGAAATAGTAGCGGTAGTTTCACCTGAAAATCGAAAAATAAACTCTAAAGATTCTATTGAGAAAGAGATTGAGTGTAAAGTTTCTATGCAAACTGCCACAGTAACTTTACCTAGTTCTGAGAATGATTGCACAGCTGACACACATGTATTGTTAGATAGTGGTGGTCAGGGAGGTTGCATGACAGTGACAGAACAAGTAGCTAAAACTCTTGGACTGCCATACTTACGAGAGGAATATACCTCTGTCTGTTTATTTAATTCGTCAAAACCAAAAAATATAAAATCACATGTTGGCAAATTTCAAATCAAATTAGTTGATGGCTCTTACTCTCTGATATATGCAAACGTAGTACTTAGTATAATAGAAAATTCAGCATTTACAGAATTAGATGAAATAAAATTTAATTATAAATATCCGACATTTGCTGACAATCCAGATTTAGTTAACTATGATCCTAAAATTGGATTATTAATTGGAAATTATTATTATTTTAAATCTTTAAATTTAGAAAAATTTGAAATTAAAGAAGGGTTATTTTTAATTAATTCTAAATTTGGATGGGTATTATCGGGAAGAAATCAAGAACGTACCAGGAATATTCAGTTTCTCTTTTTATATGTAAAAAAAAAAAAAAAAAAAAAAAAAAAAAAAAAAAAAAAAAAAAAAAACCGTATCAAATTTACGTCCCTTGTTTTATGTGGCGGAAAACGAGGGAAAACGATTACGCCAGCACAATTTTTAAGTTTTAGCAGAGGAAGAGTTGAAATTGGACCGGAAACTACGGAAAACTTGGGAAAAAGAACATTACGTGAAGAATTTTGAAAAAATTGGAGGGTCGAGTACCTGCCCAAGCAGGAACCGAATTCAAAACTTTTACCTTGTACCTATCAGCGAAAAATGAACTAGTTCCTGGACAAAATTGGAAACTTGGAAAAATATAAAGGCAAAATTCAAGTCAGGATGCGTCACTGCGCACTCAGCAGAAGTAAGGACTGAGGCCTCGACCATCGCAAGACTGCTTTGCATTTTATTTCATTAAGAGATGATTTAAAACTAACAGACAACATTCACTCAGTGGAAGAAAAAGGATATTATTCAGTGGCGGAGTGTGTCATATGTCAAGATATGACATAGTACATTTAATTGTTTAAACATAGTATTTTTCTTAACTTGTTCGTTTTGACTTGTTCATGAAAAAATAAAATAAGTTCAGTTGTTGTTTGAAAGCCAAAAGAATTAGTTTATTCTTATTATATAGTTAAAAGTTTGTCAGAGTACGACAAATGGTAGCAGAGCGTGAATTATTATTATTATTTTTTGAATTTCTATTTGGAATGACATTTCCTCTTTCCCTAGATTCAATTAGATTAGTTAATTCTACTGTTATGTCAATACTGTCTAACTTTAACTCCATATAGCCCGCTACATCATTTCCAAATTTTTCTGTTTCTTCTGAATTTATTTGAGAAGCTGTATCAAGATCCTTAACTAAAGTAATAAATGTTTCTGTGTGTTTTACTATCTTTCCTAATAGATTTTTAGCCTCATTTACTGTTTCATCTTCCCTATTTCCTTCCAACCATAATCTAGCTGTATCTATATGATTTTCTAATCTATTCTTTACTGGTCCTAAAGCTCTACGAATACTATATGCCATACTAAATTCACTATTCCCAGTAAATATGAAAGAAAATTAAGGGAAAACGACCACTTAAGCGACTATTTAAATTTTAGATAAATTTATACTTATGATCTCGAAACGGCTTATCTTCTTTGAATGAAGTTTTGAATTTGATCTTCTAGAGTTTCTTCTTTGATCTCAAGTGATTAACTGTTCTGCTAAATTTCTGTTTCAATTTTTTCACTTTAAACGTTTTGTTGCACAATTAGAAATTTAATTTTTATTTTTATTTATTTATTTTCTAAATTTAAACTGTCATTCACTAAACTTTCAAATTTTTTTTTAACTGTAATTTACCAAACTAACATTCACTGATTTGTTTTTTGTTCTGCTAACATTTTTGTTATTATTTATAATTCATATAAATTATTTTACAATTAGAAGAATTTGAATTGCATAAACCAACTAAAGAAAATACTGATGAGTGCAAACAACTTAGATTTAGGCTAGACAAAATAATTACAATCAAAGAACAAGTGATGGGAAAACTATCTGATTGGAACGAAACAAAAAGTTCAAGTTTTAAAAAAGAAGGTTCTAAATTCAATCCTTCAACCACTAGTGCACTCACAATTCAACCAAGATGTCATTTTTGTTCCTTGTCACACTGGAGTGACAATTGTAAAAAGTATGCAACTGTAGATGCGAGAAAGGAACGAATAAAAGGAGCGTGTTATTTATGTCTTCAAAATACACATCAAGCAAAAGATTGTAGGAGTGATAAAGTATGTTATTACTGCAAACAAAAACGTAAACATCACCGTAGTCTTTGCTTTAAGAACACGAAAAAGGGGGAGGAAATAGTAGCTGTAGTTTCACCAGAAAATAGAAAAATAAACTCTATTGATTCGATTCAGAAAGAAATTAAGTGTAAAGTTTCCATGCAAACTGCCACAGTAACTTTAGCTAATTCTGAAAATAATTACACAGCTAACACACGTGTATTGTTAGATAGTGGTAGCCAAAGAAGTTACATGACAGAACAAGTAGCTAAAACTCTTGGACTGTCATACTTAAGAGAAGAGTATCTTTCTGTCTGTTTATTTAATTCATCAAAACCAAAAAATATAAAATCATATGTTGTGAAATTTCAAATTAAATTAGTTGATGGCTCTTACTCTCTGATATATGCAAACGTAGTGCCAAGTATAGTAGAAAATTCAACCTTTACAGAATTAGATACAATAAAATTTAATTATAAATATCCGACATTTGCTGACAATCCAGATTTAGTTAACTATGATCCTAAAATTGGATTATTAATTGGAAATTATTATTATTTTAAATCTTTAAATTTAGAAAAATTTGAAATTAAAGAAGGGTTATTTTTAATTAATTCTAAATTTGGATGGGTATTATCGGGAAGAAATCAAGAACGTACCAGGAATATTCAGTTTCTCTTTTTATATGTAAAAAAAAAAAAAAAAAAAAAAAAAAAAAAAAAGGCCGTATTAAATTTACGTCCCTTGTTTTATGTGGCGGAAAACGAGGGAAAACGATTACGCCAGCACAATTTTTAAGTTTTAGCAGAGGAAGAGTTGAAATTGGACCGGAAACTACGGAAAACTTGGGAAAAAGAACATTACGTGAAGAATTTTGAAAAAATTGGAGGGTCGAGTACCTGCCCAAGCAGGAACCGAATTCAAAACTTTTACCTTGTACCTATCAGCGAAAAATGAACTAGTTCCTGGACAAAATTGGAAACTTGGAAAAATATAAAGGCAAAATTCAAGTCAGGATGCGTCACTGCGCACTCAGCAGAAGTAAGGACTGAGGCCTCGACCATCGCAAGACTGCTTTGAATTTTATTTCATTAAGAGATGATTTAAAACTAACAGACAACATTCACTCAGTGGAAGAAAAAGGATATTATTCAGTGGCGGAGTGTGTCATATGTCAAGATATGACATAGTACATTTAATTGTTTAAACATAGTATTTTTCTTAACTTGTTCTTTTTGACTTGTTTATGATAAAATAAAATCATTTCAGTTGTTGTTTGAAAGCCAAAAGAATTAGTTTATTCTTATTATATAGTTAAAAGTTTGTCAGAGTACGACAAACCTTGTACTCAAAAGAAAAATCAGCCATCGATGATAACTGATAACAATGAAATGATAGCTGATGAGGGGGGGGGGGGGGGGGGGGGGAGGTTGTTACAATAGTGTTACCAGGACTTCGCACTAGCAAGTAGCTTCACTTTAAACATTTCCTCTCCTTGGAATTGTGCTAGGGTCAAGTTTCTAAAGTACACGACTGTCCAAGGTAGAGAATCTCTCCTACTAGTCAGGGAGATAGCGTGCAAAAGAAGTGTCTGGCTAACATCAAGCTAGAATTTTGTGTATAACTTAATCTTTTGGTGCCTTTTAAGAATATGGGGTCGGCTAAGTTCGTCTGAGGGACATAACTTGGCAAAAGGCATTTAAAAAAAACAAACAGGGGAAAAGCAGCCACAATGTGGACAATGTGATTTTCATGATCCTGAATGCAAAATTAGTTAGTAGACCGAAAATCAAGTTGATGTTAGTTTGTCACTTGATTTTCAGTCAACTGATTAATTCTGTACTCAGGATCATGAAAATTACATTGTTCAACATAAAAGGGGGGACATGGCTGCTCTCTTTCGGTTTTTTTTTTTTTCAAATGTCTATTGGCAAGCTATGTCCCGCAGATAAACTTCGCAGACCACATATTCTTAAAAGATTAACTTGTAAACAAAATGTTTGCTTGATGTTAGTCAGAGATTTTTTTTGCACGCTATCTCCTGGACTATAAGTTTAAGCATCGGAGGATAAAAGCAGGTATTATTTCAAGAGTAGTAAAGTGTTTTCTCTTTTTATGAATTTAGATTGCAGAGGAGCTAAACTCCATTGATGGTTCAATCTTATCAAATTAGCATGACCAGTGATAAGCCAAACTATTGAGTGAGTTACACGCTAGGTTCTCTGGTGCTTAATCGGTTGCTCCTACATGTTTGTTTGTAGCAACCCAACATTATCTGAGACTGAGCGTACTTACACTCCCAGTAGTTGTTTTCAATATTCCCGCAGTCCCCCCTCATAAAAAAATGAGTTTAGTTTTAGAGTTTTGTAAATTGGTCGTAAATTTTATCTGAGCTGTTAATTTTAACTTGATGCACCTGAACAAGGCTAGCAGCTGTCTACTGGCAGGTCAGCTGCTTGCTCTATATAAACCTCACTTCAATAATACTAAAATATATAGATTGGATAATCCTTATAATGAGAATGGTATATTTAAGGATATTTGTATTTCCCGCCATAGAGTATTTATAATATGTGTTGAGATATTTGTCATGTGTTCAATAATATACATTGTTCCGTATAATCATATGTTTTGTAACTATACACTTTACAGTGCGTGACCATGGCAACCGTGTGTTAAAACTGTGTTTTTCGCCAGTAAATGAATTCAGTCTTGCTTTAACATCCAAACGGTTCCACACAGACAAAGAATCTCAAGACTCCATCTCTGAGCCTCTCTCAAACGGGAATTCGCTGTAGATAGTTTGAAAGTGGATTAAAATTTGTACCTCACAAACATGTCAAGTTTAATAAAAAAGTATAAACAAACTCGGGTCTTAATATTTTATTTTATTTACAAAAATATAAATACAACATTAATTAATACAAACAATTCAACAAGCTCATCCTTTCAGGGGGAAAAATACATTATGATATTAATATCGATTAATTTCCCTGTCATTTGGCAAACATTCGAGTTGACTAAGAAATTACTAAATTAACATGAACTTAATCAATAAAAAAAAAAAAATAAAAAAAGTTAATGGTATTGCATTTCTTGAAGGGCAAAAGAATCTGAAACGTCTCCCAACACTCTACCTAGGGTTCTCTATCTCAAGGCTTCTCTACCTACAGGCCTCTCTATCTCTAAGTCTAGCTATATTAATTTGAATTATCGATATGAATCACATATTGCAGAAAGGAGATACGTCCATTTTTTGACGAAATTTACTTTTTTTTGCATTTTTGTGATCTAGAAGCTTAGGCACATCTCCTGTGCAAAAACCAGACTTATCTAATAACTCCTTTTGTATTTATTTTTAATTTATATTTTCCATTTAGAGCAGAAAGGATACATGTCCAGCACATAATCCCTTTTTTTCCATTAACACACAGTTAAGGAAATGAAAAGTTTTTTTTTATTTTCTGTAAAGTTTAATTTTGTGGACATATTATCTCCTTTCTGCAATATGTGGTTCATACAATACAAAAGAAAAACAATCTATTTTCTCAAGTAGAAAATTGGAAAACTATAACAACCTCAAGCAACAGAAAAATAGAACTTACATAACTTCTACTTCCGAAAAAAAAAGAAAAGCCAACCCGGCACAAAATATGTATTTATTTTCTTGTCAACTACCAGCATGTGCGCCCTTGGACAAAAAGGTTGCCCACTCCTCCACACTAGACTAAACAGTCTATCTGACTTGTGACTTCAGAGTGGCAACACCATACACATGCTCAGGAGGTAGGCCTTCTGCCAGACTATTCAGTCAAGACTGCCAGATTGTGTAAATATGATATCGCCTGTCTTTTGACTGACAGACCTGTGAGCACAGAAAAATAAATTTAAAGTAACCTTAAATTTACATTATTTTATAGTTAATTTGAGAAACTTGTTGACTTAATCTTGTATAAATTGATTTTAGCATTTGTTGAATACATTCACACGACTGGAACTTACAATGAATCAAATTAAGAGAAATAACTATTCTGATAACAACTGCCAAGGAAATAACTGTGCATCAAATTGCCAACATAATAGACATTGAGTATAGTAGTATTGCAGTTAGAGTTAATTCTGTCAGCATGTAAAAATTGAAAACAATGTGGAGAGCAACCAATGAGAACACTTGAAGTCTAGACGGTAGATGTAACTAGCCAAACAAAACAGGTCACTGGCAGAGTGGCTTGGCCCACTAGATGCACCAGTTGTGCCTTTACATAGGTCGGCCAATCTGAGATGCCAGAATTAACTAATACTATAATACGACAGTAAGATAAATATTTAAAGTAAAAAATCCGTAAGTGCTTACGTTTAGCTTAGAGACCAGTTATCACTACTCTATAGTGGGATCAAGATGAAAGTTAACTGTGGCACCGTGGGTTGGCCAACCTGTGTGACAATAAAATAAGGCCCCTAGGCTGTATCCTTGGGAGGCGCTCATCCTGCAGTGACATTTATATTAGCTAAGCTGGCCCGACCATCTAGAAATCAAAATCATAAGCTCTCCCTAGCTTCCCTTCCCATATTTTTTAGATTTTACGATGCCACCAGAGTCAATTCTTTTCTTGACACAACTGTAGTAATCCGACTTGAGTAAAAACCATTCATGATAAACAAGAGCTATTGTTTGCTTATTTTAGTTTAGAATAAACTTGCTATCTGAGTTCTATTTACTTGCACAAACTAGCAGGGAATTACTGTTAGTGACTATGGGAAGAAGTAATATCTATGGAGGAAGGCACTGCTTTCTTAGGAGGTTCTAAATCCATAAGGAACGGTTTCCTTCTACTGACTCCCCAGAGCCTCCACAGTACATCACAAGCTGCCATGTCCTTAGCGATAGAGATACTCTCCCCGAACCCTCGACCTACAAACTCCTTGTCGCTGTAAACACCAACATGGAAAACAGGTAGAAGCGTGTTGACACCGGACTCGGCGATCAGTCTGAACTCCGGCTCGCTTCTCTTCGTTTTGGCAAAATTCTTTTCGAGTTCTTGGACCGGATTTTCAGGCGTTGTCAATTTGGTCAGATCGAAACCGCAAAGCTGAGAGACTACGAGATCTCTGACTAGACGTTCGGATCTCGAACTGTCTTCTATCGCGCTGACGACCGCTTTAAATCCGCGACATAAACTACTCGCGTCGGGGAAGTCTTGGGGTACGAGGATTATATCGTCTATACCTACGTTCTTAGAAATATGAGCTAACATCTCTTCACTCATGAGGTAATTTTTAATGTTGACGATGTACGAGTCGGGTAGTTTGGGTAAAGAAGCGGTGAGGTACCTGAGCACGTAGTTCTCTATTAACCGGTGACCGGTAGACACGAGTTCTCGGTTGCTGTCGAGCTGTATGTCAGGTTCCATGCCGACCTCTTTCTGTTTATTCTGTTCGCGCTGCAGGTAGCTCTCCTCGGTGAGAGCCCTCCTCAGAAGGTCCCGGTTGAAGTTTTCCCCGAGTCTTTTGCCGAAAGCGTAGAGTTCGGCGTCGTAGTTCCACTCGACGAAGGATTTCCTCGGGTCCGCAGCTCTCGCCGGAAGTTTATCTTTCTTATTTTTTAAAGCTCTTAATGTCGGAGCCAACCAACGATGAAAATATCGAGCACTCACATTAATCGAATTCATATTTTTGAATAATTTCTAATACTAAACAATTAGATTAATATGAAATAAAATATCTATAAAATTCAAGAATAAAAAAACAAAGTTGGCGTTGGCACGTTTGTTTTGGAAGGTTATAGATAAGAAGTAGGTTATAATTATAATGCATCAAGCGCTTTCACAAAATAATTATTATTTTTAAGTACCGATTGGTGATCTAGAGTTATAGGACACTGCGAATATTTTTAAAAAACGTGGGGCTTTTTAAATCATTTGGCTTTGTACAAACGTACTAACAAATACGTTACTTTTGCAGCTTTGTAATTAATGTCGGTCAAAAAAAGAATAGGGAAGCCCCAAATGTCATTCCTCCAAAAAAATATTACCTATATTTTTTTAACGGGAATGCCCCATGTGTTTCATGAGAGGGGGACGTGCTGTGTGCTAACATAATATATATTTTTTGGTTTTTGTACCCATTCATCTTTGTACCTTGAGCCCTTAAAAATAGCGTTTTTTTTATTTCCCCCCCAATTATTTTAACAAATTAACGACATATTCAGTTATTTTTTGTCAAAAAATTAAGGAATTTTTCATATTTCGCATATTTTGTAAGAAAAAAAAAAATTTCCTCCCCCCACAAAATTCTTCAAATTTTCTATCATGAGAACAGTTTGAGCTAGACTTGAGAGTAGTTTCACTGCGTTTACTCAATCAAAATACCTTAAATGGCTTTAGTTAGTGTACTTAAAGCACATATTTTACTACTTTATTTATACTTTAAACTCAATAATAAAACATATGACTGATGAAAATAATTATCCAAATAACTCTATTATGCGATAACATCTAAAGCCGCGTCCACACTATGCCAAACTGATTTATACGTTATCATTGGCACGAGCCAGCGGCAAAACTCTTCCGCCCGGCTTGCCAACAGGAATCGTTCGAGTGTCGGTCTCCATCAAAGAAAGCCGCTAGAACAAAACCAGTGTGGACGTGCCAACGGCATCTCGCGGCTTCAGTTGTCATTTAGACTGCCTGTCAGTCGCTTCGCTAATCATTTTTCACTTTTTTTAACGCTCTTAAAATATTAAATATTACTATATACTATTATTAAATATATATTATTATTAAATATTGTTTCCAGATTTAATTCGTCAATATCGTCTAAAATTAAATCCTTCATTAAGTCTTTAGTTCCATAACGTGATCTACTTTGAAGGCTGGGACGTACCCAAAATTGACGATTCCTCCGTTTTCTTCGCTGTCATTTATTATGACAACAGCACATGACGCGATCAGTAGATCCTCCTCGGTGAACATTTTTGAACTGACTGAAAGCCAATGCCAACACTACTGTGGACAGAGGTACAACCATAGGCTTTGCCTCTGCGGCATTGCCAACGGCTAGTGTGGACGCGGCTTTAAAAGGACAGTAAAGATTTTATGAAATACAATTATTTTTATAAAAAAATCCACATGAATATATTTAAAATAAAATTATAAAAACAATAAACAATATCAAAAAAATAATTAGTTAATACACAAACAAATCATATTTACATACAAGTAAACATAAAATAATTGAGAACCTGAAATAGAATACAAGAATACAGTGAGACTTTAGTATCTTCAAATTGGGTGTTTTTTTGTTTTTTTTTACATATTACAGTCAACATGTTCAGAAAAACGTCTAACTTGGGACCCTTGTATTAAAATAGTAGTTTTATAGTTTAAATTTGAGAATATTACTTTTTTCTGAATATTTGAACTTTAATATCTCAAAAACTACTAATTTGAAGATACAAAGTCTGACTAGGTCATCATTAGTAAGTATCTGAGCAAGTTAAAATATTCTGCACAAGTATTCTACCAAATCAGAGTAAATATAATAAAAATAGATTTAATCATCACAAAAAATAGAGAAATTTAAGAATTTCTTAACATTGGACGTGGATTCTGGGGGTTTAGTGTTGTTGAGCTGGGAGGAAGTGTCTTGTTTGGGCGGGCCGGAGGGTAGGTTTGTGGGGTCTAGTTTCTTGGAGGTTTCAGCCCCCTCCATGACGACTTCATAGATTGGCTGCGAAGGAAGGTCGAAAGGAGTGACAGGTTGGAAGGGAGTGGCCGCCTGCATGTTGGACTGCTGGTACGGGGTTTTGAATTCAAATTTGGAAGTGGATTGGAACGGAGTTACAGGATCCGCCGTGTCTCGGTAAATAAACGGGGTTTTGGGTTCTTGATTGGTGTTTTTGCAGAACGGAGTGGAAGGTTGGTTATCGTCTTTACACGGTTGTTTGTCGTCTTTACACGGTTGTTTTCCGAGGGCTTGCGGGGTGGTCAAACAAGTCATATTCATCTTGATACCGAGTTTCTCCATCTCTTCTTCCTGTATTTTGGCACGGAGCTTCTTGTAGTAGAGAGCGGCTTGGATCTCTTCGAATTGGAATTCCCTTCCGCCAACGTATATCTTGCTCTTGCAGTACATGTGTTTGACTGAGGGGTCGGGGGGTTCGAATATAGCGACGGGGCAGTGGAAGGCCTCCCCCTTGCGAGTTTTCAAAGCGCTGGGACAGACAGACATGGGAGTCATGGGAGTGGAGACGTCGTAGTCTTGGTGGATCTTGAAGCTGGGAGTGGTCGGCGTGTAGTGGGTGTGTTGAGTAGAAGAGTGATGTCCCTTCGGGGGTTTATAAGCTTTCGACCAAGTTCCCGGTTTTAACGAATTTTCTTTTTTAGCCAAATCGGATTTGGGCAGGCGTTGAGTATGATAATTATCGACGCTGTTTACACCTGTGTCGTTATCTCCGTCGTCATTGTAAATTGAAATGGGTGCGTTAGTTTTGCCGGGAGGGTTTCTGTTGGAGAGACATAGAGGTACGACTCCGGCCTTACCGAAAGTCGGTCTGGACGATCCTACTTTACTTCTGAGTTTTCCCAAGACTTGCCTCTGTTGCCGACTGTCGGCAGGTTCCTCCTTAGAAGACAACTCTTCTCCACAGAGTAATCTGCGGCCGACACTCAGTTGGAACTGTTTGTGATCTTGTCGAAGGGATTCTAAGGGCTCCGCGTGGTTTGCGATACCCAGTTTGAAGATCTGATCGGCTCTCTTGACGTCGTTGCCGCAGTCTAATTCCTCGGCCCAAGCTTTGTAAAGCAGGGCACACACGGTGCCGATACCGAGGTTGTAGACGACTTGGTACAGTTCCAAAGGATTGACTTGAGTGTCTATGAACTTGACGATGAGTTCTACGAACCTGGGGTCCTGCCTGTAGCGCTCGTCGTCCTTGTATATAGTTATAGTGTCCTCTAGAAGAGGGATGAGGTTACTCTCCCGACCGTGCTTGGGATAGCTCTGTTCGAGCCACAGTACATAGTCGTAGCGAGGCTTGAGAGGGTCGGGTCCGTCGTACAGTCTGATGAGCATCTCGAACTCGTCCCTCTCTTTGAGGAGCTTCTGGTGAACGTCCCCGTCCGTCTGGGCCTGTAGAGCCAACCCGAGCAGTTTAGTCTTCCTGCCGTGCCTCAGAGGCTGGATGTTCTCTTTGGACAAGTCGATGGCATCGGCGTCTATTGCACCACCCTCCTGAAACAAATACATCATTTCAATTCTCAACCAAAAAAATTATAAAAAGAAGTTCTCTATAAACAGGACTAACAAGGGGGGGGGGGGATAAGTCTCCCTACTATCTCACTTCTACCCTCTTTATTTTAGTTTTTAAATCATTTTGTTTGTACCTATTGCCTATTGTCGAAATGTTTGTTTGGCTAATTAACCCTCTTGCAGTCATCCAATCCAGCTGAAACTTGCCACTGCATTAGACTCTGCACCAATTCAAAACCTTTCTATCACATTCATCAATTATTTAATTAAATTAATAATTTATAAATTCTCCAGTCTCTGAATTCTAAAGTTTCTCGACCAAAATGTTTTTTAAACAATAGGGAAGACTTAGATTTTGGTGGAAGCGTCTGTTCTGGCTAAAGGTTCACTAAGTGGACTGTATTATAAATAATTAAACGATAGAAACGCTCTTGAATAAAATATAATTGTTTAAACACAACACTTTACATAAATTTGAGAATGAGTTGAGATGAGAGAAACAAATAACATGTGATGCCAACAGAATGAATGTTAAAGCTAGACTGACTTGTCCAGCAGAGTGCCTCAGCCACTAGGGGCGGGCAGGGTACCCACCAACAGTTAAAAGGGCCAACATATGGCAACCATAAAAACTCAACAGGGTCAACATATTTCCACTTGTTTGATTTGAATGAAATTAGTCTACAGACACAGGGCACACCCATATTAATTTCAACCTTCTCTCAAATCAAGCAGAACCAACACGTAGTTTCCTTCCAAATAACTAAACGTAACATAACCATTTCCATCATTATAAACAATAAATTTTTGTTATCCTCCAAATTCAGAAATTCCAAGAAATTAATGAGAAAGAAAAATCATTGAGATAGCCCGTTTAGAAAACTGTCAAGTTACTTTACTTTAACCCTTAAATATTAATGGTAATTGGATGGCTGGTATTACTAAAATCTTCGTAAATTCAACTAACATATTATGCAGAAAATACATTTTTTGGGTTGAAACTACACTTTTATAAAGAGAAAACTATTAAGAACTCATTATTAAATCTTTTAATGAAATATACAAACATTTTATGACAAATAACTTAGTAGGAACATCAGAAGAATCTGAAATTGAGTGAACATTAATGCACCAGGTCCCATGCCCCAGGCCCTTTGCAAAGTGCTCCAGGCCCCAGATTATCGGCCATTGGTCTCTGGCCCAAGGCTAATTACCCTAGGCCTATTGCCCCTTACCTCAGGCCCATTTTCTCAGGCTATAGGCTCATTCGACGACCAATTAATTCCCTACGTTTATTACTAAATGTTAGTCGAATCGACGAAGTAGCTTTGACGGGAATTTGCCAGAAAACAAGTGTATGCTCAAAAGGACTACTACCTCTACACTAGCAGGTGTGTTACTAACCAGTGCAAGCACTGCAGAAGGATAGGGTACCCAAAAGTGGGAGCATAAAAGGTTAAGGTTCAAACTGTGCTCTTCAATTCGACTACTATTAGCATTCCAGAGTAAATTACTTTCCATAAGACCAGTTATCCAGGGACAGGATGTGAGAAAACTAACGTTCCCAATAATTGTCTGACTTTTTAAAAAATAATTAATCTGATAACTAAAAGGTTATTACACCTGATGGCATGACCTGTTATAAGCCTGCATTAAGTAACACTATAAGTTCGATTTTAGCTCTAGCTGAATTCTCTTATCTTTGTGCTTAAAATATTGAGCGTTCAGAATTTATCCGTTTAAATCTGCAGGCGTATATTGACTCTTGACATAAATGTTTCATAAACATCTAATCATTACTAATCTGCCTTTGATAATCAGTTGACCAAGTTTATGCTTTAACATATATTCGATGCAACAAGAATCCAAAAAAACTAACAATGTTGACACAAACTTGACAAAATATTCTTGAGAAAAGTTATCAGGACAAAACAATTTTTAGACATCAGTAGTTATCTTAAGATAAATAACATAACAAATAATCAATAGTTGGTCAAAGAATTAAGTCTTTTTGATATATGATTTAATCAATTAAAAAGAAAACATAACATGTTTAATCTGCAGAACAGACGACGTTTATAAAATATGTAGTGTAAAGTATCATTCCTTAGACTTAATACAGTCAGGCAAAGAGACTTTATCCCTGTTGTATATAAAACTGTTGACATCCCTCTATTATTATTATTATTATTATTAGGGCAAGTAAAACATCGTCCCAACTGCACACATATACCCAATGTTGAAGGATAAGAGACATTAAAACAAAGGTAAATTAATAGTTCTAGCAAAACAGTTAACATCCCTTTGTCCTAAAAGTTTATTTGACTGAGGAATATCACATAACGTCCTCTGTTCTCAAGATTTATCCGTACGTTTTCAAAGATTGGCTGAATCGGTTACACTTTTTCTTTTTTTAGTTCCGAACTTCTAAGTAAAGAAAAATACCTTACCATAATCAATCTTTTATTTCCTTTTCTTTAAAAATATGCAGAGAAGTGAGAAAATGCAAATAAAACTATTTACACGAGTATATTACAAACATCCTACGATTAAAACTTAAGATAACATGGCACCACGAAATAAAACTAGTGACCAGATTCAAAAAAAATTTGAGCGGATAACGAATCAACACATACTTGTAGTTTGTAGTGAATTTTAACGAATAGTAGATCTACATTTCTCAATTTATTTTAGTGCTTTTTATCATTTTATTGTTGGCTTACTTTCGTGCAGTTAGAGAGAAGTATGGTTTTAATGTTGGTATACCTGTTATTTTCCTTTGAGGTTTGACGGTGAGCGGCACTGATTGTTGTTAATTGTAACAATTTTCTCGATACAAATTATTGTTAATTTATCATATAATATTAATTTTTTGTTAAAATAACCGAGATGATTTAGTTTAAGTTGATTTAATTTCTTAACGTGTTGTTTTTACTAATTGTACGGTTGGAAGAGCCGCTGTGTGAAGCGATGTCTTCATAATAATCTTCTATTTGAACTTTATTATTTCTGTTTGTGAGTAATTATTCGTAAATACGTTTTTAGTTTGGTAATTTTAAACATCTTTATATATCGATGTGAACGCTTTGCAATCATAAAGCATGCTGTTTCGTTTATACAATAATTTATATATTTAACCGTCGTTGATTATTATGACTGCAATAATAATATCACTTATGTATTCGTGAAGTTTATCTTATCTGTTTCTTCCTATTATACCGTACTTGATAACAATACTTCCTAATATACCGTCTTTTGGATAAATGTGACAGAATTTGTAAATGTGTTTGCTCTTTACTGGCAGTCCTCTTATTAGGACTTGCTTATGTTCATAGTGGCCGGTCTCCAGTCGTTTTGAACGTAATTCGAAGTCGGTCTTAAATGAACTACGTAATCTATATCAAACTTTAACGCAAGTATGTATTTGTCAATTTTCAGTCCTCTTATTACTTGCTTATGTTCATAGTGGCCGGTCTCCAGTCGTTTTGAACGTAATGCCAAGTCGGTCTTAAATGAACTACGTAATCTGGCTGAACTGAAGGAGATGATACGGTCGAGAATCGCTCGACGGCACAACTTTGCTTAATTTATACACTTGAGAGATAATATTCCTTTGTCAAACAGTACATTTGTATGATTTAAACATTTGAGAAATTATATATACATATATGATTTGTTCATAGGAGGGTTTATATCCCTTTGTCAAAATAATACGTTAGAGTCCGCCATCTTTTCTATAAACCGTATCATATTCTTCAGTTTTACCCATAATCTATATCTAACTTTAACGCAAGTATGTATTTGGTTCATTTGTCAATTTTACAGGTATTCATGAAAGAAACTGATGAAATCACAAAAACTGTATTTTTTTGTTAAAACCAAAATGTTATAAGTACAAACGTATTTTCATAAAATATATCTCTTTAACTTAAGACTCGTGTTAAGACGGGGATTACCTAAATAATTAGCAACGTTAGTGGCAAAGAAAGTGTTCACTAACAGTTTATTGTTTGGGTAAATCCGGTGGTAAGGAAGCTTTTAGTAGCGGGGCGTTACTCGAATGTACTGTTTGACAAAGTGATATAATCTCTCAAGTGTATAAGTGAAACAACATGGCAAATCATACCGTACGATTGTCGACCGCTCCGGTAATAACATACTTAATAGTAATTTGTGGTCATGTTTCAGTAAGGAGTGATACTTTGTGATACCGAGATGGCGATGGCACATATGTACGAGGTTAACGAAAAGGTGGACTTTCTGCAGAGGATGATCAGTGCTGCAGGTGAGCGCCTAATTCGTATAATCTAATATACAGTTTTATTTACTGTGAAGTAGGAAACATCTGGTGCATGTAATATCGTGTGCATATAAGAGGCATGAAAATGCCACATAATATAGCTGTGGGGCAGCATCCATTATATATTCATATTTTTCTTTCATGTCAAAGTTCGACATTCGTGTTTTGAAAATTAAACAAATGAGTAAATAAGTTTTTATCTCCAGTAGGGGAGAAAAAGTTATGATTTTGAATTAGTTTAGAGGGACTAAAACAGGTCTTTTCATCCCTAACTCAAAAAGTAGGGAGAAAAAGTTATGATTTTGAATTAGTTTAGAGGGACTAAAACAGGTCTTTTCATCCCTAACTCAAAAAGTAGGGAGAAAAAGTAAAAGTAGGGCAAAAAAGTAAAAGTAGGGCAAAAAAGTAAAGATTGCAACTTAATTATTTTATAAATTGTAGAAAAAGAATGGCAAATGTAATGAAGTTGTTGAAATCAGGTTGGCGGCACTGCGCTTTTTTGACCATGTTTATCATTGATTCATTGTTTATAACCTGCATCTAAATAACCTTCTATTTGAGTTTAAGTCCAATTCTTATTTGTTTTTAATGTTGAATCTCTTAAATCTGCTATTAAAAGTGCTAATAATTATTGTTATTTATTAAAATAATAAATAAAAACTGTGCAATGGACGAAAATGTGTATTTTCTTCCTACTGGAGATAAAATATTGTATGTACCTCGTGAGTAAAGTGCCATTATTCCCCTCGCAATAATTAACTCCCTCGGCTGCGCCTCAGAAGCTAATTAGAGTTATTCTCTCGGCTGAGCCTCGGGAATTAAAGAGTCTAATTCCCTCGGCTTCGCCTCGGGATTTATTGACCATGGTTCTTTTGGCTTCGCCTCAAGAACCAAGTTTTTCGCTCAGGGAATAATGGCTTACTTTACTCCCTGGGGGCATAAATAACTATTTGCACTCCTATTTCTTATTAATATATTATACGCTAGTTCTCGTAGCTGTAGCTGTATTAATAAAATAGTCAGTATCTTTTTATTTTATTTTATTATTTTTTTTATTTAATGTTGTAAATTTTTGATTAATATTGTTTTCTAACTAACCCGTAGACTTGGTGGCCTCAACTGTTAGAGCCTACAATTTTTTTTAAGGCTGTAATCTCAAATTCAGTTTAAACTGAATATTACGGTAACGGTTTTCTCCCAAAGCCTTTTAACCGTTAAATTGCTTTAATATAATGGTTGGATGTTTGGTTGAACCCAACTCCACCCTCGACTCTCAGATATAAATCAAAGCATGACGGCATGGGATCCTGGTCGGTACCCTTGTACCGGTTCCGCACTCGATTCATAGATCATCATGTATGTAATCATGTGATAATGCATGGTAACATGACATGATCTAAAATCTAATCCATGACTTTGTGTCACCCTCGATTCATAGATGGCTGAGCTGACGGGACAACAACTCATTTAAATTTGAGTTTAGTTTTAAATTTAAGCTGTCAGTTTCGTAGGTTTGAAACTTAGTTTCACTCTCAGAGGAAGGAAGGGGTAGAGGGAGCAATGTGTTTTAAAAAGTGGTTCATTATGCTCCCCCCCATATACTAACGCTTTGTAGCGAGCTCAATTTGAACTAAAGTGATCACGTGGTCACTGGTCCTTGTCTTATTGGTCTATTCCTTGTCTTTCTGTCCCCACAGACGCTTGTCAACAAATCCTTATCAGTAGCAGTTATTTGATACCCCACTCAAAGAAGACTGCTATTGGTTATCTAGGATCTGTTACACGTTTATTAACAACGTTACTGCCTTTAGACAATTAATAAGGTTAACAACAAACATTAAAGTACATATTTATGAAGAAAACTGTATTAAATATCAACGTAAGAAAATATCACTTATTCTTATCAGCTGATAATCAGATATATTTTGAGTTTTTATCAAGATATCGATATTGTTTCACCAAACTGCTGCTTGAAAGAGTTAGTATATGGGGGGAGCATAATGAAGCACTTTTTGAGACCCAGTTTCTATAGTATTGTTCCCTCTTCCCTTTCCTTGCTCTGAGGTTTCACTTTATCATCTATTAATTTTTTTTTAATTGCTTGAAAATAGAACGGCTTGTTGAGTTGTCCCAACAAATTAGTCATGTAAATGAAAAGAAAAAGAAAACAATTTTGAATTGAGAAAATCACTATAATACACTGAAAGCGTGGGAAAATAGAATAAGAGACTTTGGGAGCCAGACATTTTGACATCTACATGGTCATCAGTCATCAGTTATAATATATGTCAAAATCTCCAACTCTTATTGGCTCTCCCTTGGATTTTCCCATGCTGTCAGAATAAATACTAATTGCAATATTACTATAAATCAGTTTCATTGCTAGAATGAAAATATATAAACACATATGTATTTTTTTGCTGGGTTTACTTTATTAATAACAAATACAACAAACATTATTTTACATCCAATGACAAATGTTAGCTTAGTTAAAATCTAAAATGGATAGAAACCAAGCAACATCTCTTTCACTGACATGCTAAATGTTTTTGGACCCTTAGGGGGGGTAACACACTTTGCCCACCACAGCGCCACCTGGGTGGTGCCCACCTGGTTGATGCCACTTGCTCCCGCCACCTGACTTGCGCCACCCACTTATATGAGGGATGCAGTCAGCCCCAGATTTGATTTCCCCTATATTTGATTGAAGGAGTGGGGGCTGAGTGGTGTGACTTGGGTGGCGACGTGTGACAGGCTCAATTGAAAAAATGGGTTGACCGGGTGGCGCCACCTGTGGGTGCCGGCTAGACTGTCAGACGGTCGACAGGTGGCGCTACCTCATGTGACAGGTTCCGTCTATTCTCATAGACGACCGTGGCGCGGTGGTGAAGTGTGTCACCCCCCTTACTGGTACATTTCATCCGTCTTCATTATAACCTAAACTTGTGTTGATCAGGATGTTAATGAAACAGGTAAGAGTGGCTCTCAAGCAAAGGGTACGATATAAAATAAAGTTTTTGGTAGTGAATATTGTAATTGTTACTAAATAGTTTGATTATGTTATGTGCAGCTGAGAACTGTGGTGTGCCGGTACCTGACGATACTGAGAACCTCTGGCAGTTAAAACTTCCTACAAATCTTTCAGCAGAACAGGCCTGTAAGTTTCTTTTCAAGCTACACTTAATTTGCTACATTTATTTCACTAGTACACTAATTATATAAGAGTACTATTATCAGACTCCTCATCTACCGCAAACACTGCTCTTAAGAGCAGTGTCACACGTGTAAGCCTGTGACCCCAAGTCGATGCAGTAACAGCAGTCTGAGCAGGTCTACCTGCTTAGACACAACAGGTTTTTTTTTTTTTTTAACTGGGGGGAACTTAATCCCGATGACATAGAACCCTTATGTGGATCCTTTGAACAAACCCGGGTCGCAGAAGGTGCTTCCTCTATTAATCTGTGCACCCTCTACTCCTTCAACAGTCCGATGCCTTGACAGAATGCCAACACCTTGTTGATGGATATCTCTTTTAGTTTCCTTATCGGAATGGTTGCCTCCCCGATGGTAAGCCATCTGTGATGTAGCAGCTCGGGGCAGCAGCTAATCAGATGTAAGGGAGTTTGTTCATCCTCCCCGCACAGTCTGCAGATTGATTCATTTGCCAATCCAAGTAGCTGTAGGTGCCTGCTTAGTCTGCAGTGACCTGTTAAGACGCCCGTCACTGTGTGGCATCATTTCTTGTTTAGACTCGGTATGCTACTCGTGAGTCTTGACGAGGGTCCATTTATAAATAGTTTGGATTGTCTCATTCCGGGTGACTTATCCCAGGTTTCCTGAAATTCTCTGAGGAGGGAGTTTTTCAGCGGTGTTTTTACGATGCACCTAGAGATGCCCACGATGGGTTCTGGAGCCAAGAGGGTTGAGCCAGAGCCCTGTATCGCTAAACCATCTTTCTGTTGATTACCCTCGATTGCTTTGTGTCCTGGAACCCAAAGCAGCTGCACCACGACGGTATTAGTATACAAGTAACTGTTTAGCACAATGGTTCCCAAAGTGGGGGGCGCGCCCCCAAGGGAGGCGTGAAGACAAGTCAAGGGGGCGTGGGACCTCGAGATCGAGATTTATATAAAATTCCAAATATCAAACCAGTTGGAGAACCTCACTGACGAATTCAACAGATACTTTCCTAACACATGTGATGACAACATTAACAAATTAACTATGGATCCTTTCAGTCTCAACATAAAATCCCTGCCCGAAACACTCCAAGAACAAGCTTTAGAAATAAAAAAAAGGTTCTGGTGCCGATTTTGATAAAATGGACAAATCATCGTTTTGGGTTAAGTATTACAAAGTGTACCCCAGTATATCACAGCAAGCACTTCATTTGTATTTACCTTTTTCAAGCACTTATTTGTGCAAAAAAGATTTTTCAGCACTTGTTGCAATTAAAACAAAGTATCGTGGTAAAGCGATTTTGCTGTGCTTGATTTTCGTTGTGCACTTTCTAATACTCATCCAACAATAGGGAATCTTGTAAAAAAATGCAAGCTCATCCATCTCATAAGATCTCATAGTCCACAGGCCACCATAAGAAGTAAGTCGCTGATTGATAAAGTTTTCTTACCTTATGGAAACGCTTATTTATGCCTTGTCCACCGATGAATTGGGTATATGGCAACTGGGCGCTGGGCCATTTCTTTTTTGTTGACATGCCAAACTTGCCCTTCTGCGGGTACATTGAAAAGAGATAGATGAAGTTTTGATTTTCACAGGATCGTTTAATTAAATTATTTAAAACACAGTGGTACACGTGGCCACCGATAAGAGTGGGCCGTTTGGGGTGTCCACCGCCCCAAACATATCGCTCTGCGGGGACGTTGAAAAGAAAACGGCCCACTCGTATCGTTGGCCACGTTACCACTGTTTTTGAAATAATTTAATTAAATGATCCTGTGAAAATCAAAACTTTATGTATCTCTTTTCATTGTTCCCGCAGAAGGGCAAGCTTGGCATGTCAACAAAAAAGAAATGGCCCAGCGCCCAGTTGCCATATACCCAATTCATCGGTGGACACGGCATAAATAAGCGATTCCATAAGGTAAGAAAACTTTATCAATCAGCGACTCACTTCTTATGGTGGCCTGTGGACTATCATAAGATCATCTGTAAAAAGATTACTTTTAATGTTAACAAAATAATAGTAATACAGGCACTTTTATAGAAAAGGGCCCCCCACTTTTTTTTAATCTAATATACCTTCTGACAACCGAATGCACACTTTTTTTATGCAAAAGTGTGATATTCCTTTGTCCCAAAGCATATTGGACTAAATATCCCTTTGTCTTAATAGGTAGTTTGACTAAGGGATATAAACTCTTCTGTATAAAAAAAACAAAAAGGGGGGCCCTTTTCTATAAGAGTACCAGTAATACAAATAAATGAATGGTAAATGTAATAATGGTTTATTTTATTTTGTTCATTATCTCATAAAATTGTGTAGGGGGAGGGGGGGGGGGGGGGGGCGTGGGAAGATTAATTCTTGACTGTGGGGGGCTTGGTAAAAAAACTTTGGGAACCCCTGATTTAGCAGAACATAAAGCACCAAAAACTCAATTGCCTTGTTTTTCACTGTTTGAGCCGCTATAATATAAAATGATTTCTTAGTAAGCATCTAAAACTAGGCTTAGAAGTACTAATCTATTAACTTTAACAGTTGTTGTAGAGAAGTCATGATGTGGTCAGTCAGTGCTACATATTTCAATTCAATATTTAGAGATTTTACAAAAAAAAATTGGTCTAAACACAATTCACTTAGTCTATAATTATATGTTCGAACTGAAATTATATTTATTGTTTTAATTTTTTTTTGTTTTTTAGTTTCTTGGTACCGGATGCTGAATCTGGTTAAAAGGAGAAGAAGACTGGCCAAGAGAGCCGTAGACATAGACAAACTATTGGTAAAAATAATTTAAACGGGATCTATATTTAAGTAGACGTCTATATCTGTATTTATGACACGAATGTTGACTGTCATTTATTCTATACCAGTCTTGCCGTTAGAATTGATTTTTGACAATGTGGGAAAATAAATGGAGAGCCAATGAAAGCTCTAAAATTTTATATTTGACTTTTTAGACTTCAAAATCTAAGCTCTCATTGGAAAAATTAATTTTAACCGACATTGGGCATGGTGACCATTTGGACAGGTGTCGACTGAGTCCAGGTCGGATTGCCTGACCCGAAGCCTCCCACTCACTGTTAACCCAGGACGGCTTTATAGATGTATGTGTGATGTGGGTACCTGCTTAAGTGAAGTGACGACTGCTGGTTACAAATGTTAATTATATGTTTTATACTGCTGGAGCAACAAACTAACCCTGTATCATCTATTATATAAATACGTTATATAAGGCGTTTGCAGTGGTCGACCCTTCACTGGCTATTGAGCCATGTAGTTTGTTAGTTGACTGCAGATCAATTCATCAAACTACATATTTCACTTATTTTTCCCAAGACTATTGTCGATTATATTTTTTTACTAAATCAGCTGATCATTTATTTCATTGTTTTATTGTGGTAATCTTTTTCTCCCTCTTTTAACATGGATTCCTTTTTGAATATCCGATCAATATTTTTAACATTATTAATGCAACATTAATAAAACAGTATCTATTCCATTAAATCTTTTCTTTTAAACAAGTAAGGCGCCCTTCACATAAGTATGTGGGGTGATAATCACCGGTTTCTGTACATTAAAGTTAAAATTATGAAGTGTAATATAATTACACTAATTTTAATAGTAATATTCTTTTTCTACTCTTCAAGACCTTTAAATTGATGTATAACATGTTATAGTTACTAAAAACGTTTTTTAGTCGCCCACCATATTGGCCGCCATCTTAAAAATATCATGTGTGAAATTTTAATAGTTGCATATTCTTTTTCTTCATTTCAAGACCTTTAAATTGATATATAACATGTCATGATGACTAAAACCTTTTTTTTTTAAGTCGCCGCCATATTGGCCGCCATCTTGAAAATATGAAGTGTGAAAAATCCAAAATGTGACCAGTTGTCTCAAATTCCGAGATGCACCTGTGTGCCGAATTTCATGTTCCTAGCTATAGTAGTTTATGAATTGAAACGAGCAATCGACAGACACCAACGGACTGACAGACATAGCCGTTACATAAGGTTTCTTTTTGTACTTTGTACAGTACAGTAACCTAAAACTAGATCTTGATCTTATAATTAACTCTGGAATATGTCGGTTAACCTATTGATTTATATTGATGAATTCATTTTAAGTGTTTTTTTTTTGTTATTTCTATTATTAATACAAGGTGATACATTTTCCTTGCTTTTTTCTAATTTCACCCATCAACTGGGGATTAGGTTTTATCAATCGTATCTCCAGTGACCTTCCACATTGATAAAACTGAGCAATATTGCCACATTCGTGTGTCCTGTGCAAGATCTATGTAGCCACATGGTCTATTTATAAGGTTTTTTCTTTCATAAAGAAAAAAAAAAAAATATAATGCATATGTATTAAATTAATGGTTATTGAAAATAAGGCTGAGTCTGTTGAATGTAGAGAATCAAGTTGTTTAATACTTACTGTATTATGTAAAATACAGATTAATTTTAGTTTGTTTTCTAATGATTTCCGTGATGTTTTTGTTTGTGTAGCCTTGCTATAATCTGGAACTACCCGAGGCCAAGCAAGAGGAGATCCAGAGGATACTAAACAACGTCAGTATGGACACCCCACCCAACGTTTCTCACATCAGGTCAATAATCCTTCATTAAGTATTAACCAGCTCTGCCCGTAATTTTATATTGATATCTAATTATATTGATATCTAATTTAGATGTCTGATTTAGATATCTATTAACCCTTCGTTGCACGTCTATAGTGGACAAACAAGGAGGCACAGGCATCGTACTTTATGCACCATTGCATTTTTCCAACCATAAATAGATCAAATCCAGATTATCTATGCAATAATCAATGCAGACAGTTTTATCTGTTTTAGGGGTCTCTAGTGGTAGAGTAAAATGAGGTTTTACTAGTGATGCGGTGCATAAAGAACTCGCGTTGATTGTGGTCATATATCGCCCAATACTATGTTCTCAAGCAGGATAATTTTTCGGTGAAAACCTAACTTATTCAACCTGCAAAGAGCTTTAAAATTATTTTACGTAACACAGCATATAAGAATAAGCTTACTTTTTAACACCTTCAACCTTCATCTCGGTCACATTTGTTGCAAAACTTTTGTAAAATAGTTACATATTCATTTGCTACTCATAAAACCATTGAAAACAATGGCGTGGCATGCTGATTACAACTTCCTCTTTAATTGTCTTTATTATTGGCCCCATTCTTAACATTTAAAATTGTCAAACGAAGCCGAGATGCTGTGAGCCGAATTTAATTTTGTATTAATTCGCAACTTCTCGGTAGCTAAAACTATTTTCCTTTCATCCGTACATAATCCTTATTTAATAAAGTTATAAGGGCTCACCACGTTCACCTGTTTTTACCTACATAATCTTTCATTATTTAAATGATTGCCTGTTGTAAAAGTATTTTTCCATAATATTTATTTAATAATATTATTGCGTTGGCTCGCTGCGCTCGCCTGTTTATATAGCATTTTTATATTATCTTTATTTAATAATATTATTGCTATTGCAGGCTAGCTATGCTCGCCTGTTATAAAAGTTTTTGTCCATAATCTTTTTAATAATATTAATGCAGGCTCACCTGTTTATACAGCATTTGTAGGAAATATTTTATTAAATAAAATGATTGCAGGCTCACTACGCTGCTTTTGTAAAAGTATTTGTACATAATAATTATATAATATAATGAATGCAGGCTTGCTACGCTCGTCTGCTTATAAAGTATTTATGAATAATAATTATTTAATAAAATTAATACATGCTCGCCTTTTTATACAGGATTTGTACATAATCTTCAGCCTTTAAAATACCTTTAAACGATTTAAAACATGTCATGCAGACTAAAACTTTTTTTGTTTTCGTTATATTGGCCGCCATTTTGAAAATATTATGTTTGAAATTTAAATAGATAGATATTCCTTTCCTAGACTTCAAGAGCTTTAAATTGATGTATAACATGTCATACTGACTAACATTTTTGTTTAGTCGTCCACCATATTGAAAATATGAACTTTGAAATTTAATTAGTTACTTATTCTTTTTCTTCTCTTAAAGACCTTTAAAACGATGTACATATAACACATTATGCTGGGTAAAACTTTTTTTTACTCTTCCACCATATTGGCCGCCATCTTGAAAATATGAACTGTGAAATTTTATTAATTACATATTATTTTTCTTCTCTTAAAGACCTTTAAAACGATGTATAACACATTATGCTAGGTAAAACTTTTTTTTTAGTCGTCCACCATATTGGCCGCCATCTTGAAAATATTAAATTTGAAATTTTATTAGTTACATATTCTTTTCCTTCTCTTAAAGACCTTTACAACGATGTATAATACATTATACTGACTAAAACTTTTTTTTTTAGTCGTCCGCCATATTGGACGCCATCTTGAAAATATTTAGTGCGGAATTTTCAAAAACTATACACTTCTCACAAATGCTGAGATGCATAGATGTGCCAAATTTCGTTGAAATTGATCAATTTTTACTCCAGTTATCGTTAGACAAACAAACACACAAACTTTTCAAATCCCAAGTCTCTGAAATGAAGAACTCACTGCGCTCGTTCAATTATTCTCGCATCGTGAATCTGTGATTTGCAGAAACTTTTTTACCTGTGGCACTCAATGAAGGGTTCAGATAAGTTAATATATCTATTTAAAGACCTAAAAATCAAAAGAAACTTTTTTATTTTTTATTGAAATAAATGTGGTTACCTTAGCTTGGCAATGACTAATCATTCCAAGGTGAGTTGTCCGGACGCTATTCAATTATTTTTATTTATATTAAGATAAGTAGCATAATATTTGGAAACAGAGGGAATCGGGAGGTTCACATCGTCAGGACAGAAGATTATTATTGATGGACAAATAAAATGACTAATCTGTACTCTAGAGATTAAGGGATTCCAGGGAATAAAAGAATCAAACGAGGCAGCTAGAATCGGAGCTTCAGCAATATAACTGCTTTAGACTATGGGTGAAAAGAAGTGCCGGGGTGGTCTAAAGGGCAGGCTAAGTCAGCTATGAAGAAATGGATCTGTGCAATAGCAGAAATATCGTGGATAAGCATGGATGGAGGGTTGCCAACAGCCCAAAATGTTACTGCCAATATTAAATTGGACTGAGTAGACCCAACCTGAGAAATATACGTGGTTTGGAGTCTTGACATCTTTGGCTCACAAGACATCTGGCTCTGTGTGGCCCAAGGGACCTTAAAACTTACTTTGTGTGGGTAATAAAGAAAAAGTGGACTGTAAGTACAGGTGGGAAGAAACACTGCTTATTTAGTAACAATTGATTAACATTAAAACATGAGTGAGATAATACAAAGGTTTGGACATGAACTTGAGCTTCAATATAACTCAAGTAGAAACGTAGCTTACAGCAACTGACAAGATTGAAAAAATACAACTGAACAAGGTGAGGGGGAGAAGTGTCAAAGGTATTAAGGTTATTCGCTCTTAGGTAGCTGTAGGAATCAGAGAAAGGAATATTTTGAAGAAAGTGGTAATCAGTTTTACCAGGTAGCGTTCGGTACTAAACAGACAGTGTTAAAAGTCGAAGGTCACCCCACTTGTCCAGTGAGCGGTGAAAAAGAGGAAACAGCTTACCACCTTTTTGTGTGAATTTGAAGAATACGGAAGATTGCACCTCAGTTACTCTGGTGCGGGAGAAATAAGGATAGAGGATTGTGTAACACTAAAGTGGCAAGGCAAACACTCCTTTATTAAACAAACACAGAGACTTGAAGGTGAGGCTGTGGTAGTTTAATGGTGCAATTCTGGGGTCGGCAAAGAAGATCCACATGTGGTCAAGCCTCCCTGCTCCTTATTACTATTATGTGTGAGAAACCAGAGGAAGATATTGTGAGATAAGAAGAACAAGGAGCGTAGAATCAGGAAATCATGTAGAAGTAGTGCTCTCCAGCAGAGTATAGAATGAGCAAACTAAGCTTGCAGCTGTATCACTCTACAAAATCTTAACTCTAATATATTTATCATTTTTTTTTAAAAAATAGTTATTTATGCACCTAGGGAGTAAAGTAAGCCATTATTCCCTGAGCGAAAAAGTTGGTCCCTAAATCCCGAGGTGAAGCCGAGGGAATTAGAATCTTTAATGAATAACTCTATCGCGAGGGGAATAATGCCACTTTACTCACGAGGTACATACAATATTTTATCTCCAGTAGAAAAATTATACACATTTTCGTCCATTGCACAGTTTTATTTAATATTTTAATAAATAACAATAATTATTAGCACTTTTAATAGCAGATATAAGAGATTCAATATTAAAAACAAATAAGAATTGGAATTAAACTCAAATAGAAGGTTATTTAGATGCAGGTTATAATGTTGTAAACAAACATAAACATGGTCAAAAAAGCGCAGTGCCGCCAACCTGATTTTGACAACTTCATTACATTAGCCATACATTTTCTACTATTTATAAAATAATTAAGTTGCAATCTTTACTTTTTTGCCCTACTTTACCTTTTTCGCCCTACTTTTACTTTTTCTCCCTACTTTTTGAGTTAGGGATGAAAAGACCTGTTTTAGTCCCTCTAAACTAATTCAAAATCATAACTTTTTTACCCTACTGGAGATAAAAGTTGTTTATTTTAGTTTAAATAAATGCATGTAAGAGAGAGAGAGAGAGAGAGAGCATATTTCATTAAGGAAACTCAAAATACTTAATTGGTGCCGGAGCATAGCCAATTTGCATGAGGATAGCATTTTGGTTTTTATTGCTGTTGGGAAATGATGTGCTCCTGACAATTATTACAATTTTTTTCAAAATTGATGTAATTTATTTTCTTATATTTTTACATTAAATGGTTATTTATTTATTGTTGTGTTTGTAGGAGTGGTAAGAACTATGAAGTTCAGAGTGTGTTTGAGAAGTACAAACACATAGAGAACAGCGAGTTCAAGAAGAAATTCATACAGTCAGTCACTGGAACACTCGAGCAGAAGATACAGCAGAACAAGCACTACAACTTGGTAACTATCCTAATAATGCAACTTTTTAAGTTCCACGTCTAATAGTTATTTATGCACCTAGGGAGTAAAGTAAGCCATTATTCCCTGAGTGAAAAAGTTGGTTCTTGAGGCGAAGCCAAGGGAATTAGAGTTTTTGATTCCCGAGGCGCAGCCGAGGATGATAATTATCGTGAGGGGAATAATGGCACTTTACTCGCGAAATACTTACAATATTTTATCTCCAGTAGGAAGAAAATACACACTTTCATCCATTGCACAGTTTTTATTTATTGTTTTTAATAAATAACAATAAATGATTAGCACTTTTAATAGCAGATATTTTATAACCAATAAGAATTGGAATTTAACTCAAATAGAAGGTTATTTAGATGCAGGTTATAAACAATGAAAAACAAGGTCGAAAAAGCAGTGTCGCCAATCTGATTTCAACAACTTCATTACATTAGCCATTCATTTTCTACTATTTATAAAATAATTAAGTTGGCAATCCTTACTTTTTCTCCCTACCTTCCTAATTTTTGAATTCAGGGAAGAAAAGACTTACTTTAGACTCTCTAAACCAGGGGTTCCCAAAATTTTTTTTAGCAAGCCCCCCACAGTCAAGAATAAATGACGGAATAAAGACGGATGAGCTTGTATTTTTATTTTTACAAGATTCCCTATTCTTGGATGAGTATTAGGAAGTACACAACGAAAATCAAACACAGCAACATCAAGTTTGCCACGATACTTTGTTTTTATTGCAACAAGTGCTGAAAAATTTTTTTTTTGCACAAATAAGTGCTTCAAAAAGGTAAATACTATCGAAGTGCTTGCTGTGATATACTGGGGTACACTTTGTAATACTTAACCCAAAACGATGATTTGTCCATTTTATCAAAATCGGCAGCAGTACCTTTTTTTTATTTCCAAAGCTTGTTCTTGAAGTGTTTGGGGGATCTATATGTTGACACTGA
The DNA here is from genome assembly GCA_951217055.1 of Gerris lacustris. Taxonomy (NCBI): domain Eukaryota; kingdom Metazoa; phylum Arthropoda; class Insecta; order Hemiptera; family Gerridae; genus Gerris; species Gerris lacustris. The sequence goes on from OX578282.1 coordinate 1,005,932, forward strand.
GAGGATCCATCACTAATCGGTAAATGTTGTCATTGATGTGTTAGTAAAGTACCTGTTGAATTCGTCAGTGAGGTTCTCCAACTGGTTTGATATTTGGATTTTTATATAATCGTATTAGAGGTTCGGTCAGTAAAGCTATCTCCATCTCGAGGTCCCACGCCCCCCTTGACTTGTCTTCACGCCTCCCTTGGGGGGCGCGCCCCTCACTTTGGGAACCAATGCTCTAAACTAATCCAAAATCATAAATTTTTCTCCCTACTGGAGATAATTGTATATTATGTTACTAGGCTGTGAAGTGAGTTTTTTTTTCGCTCGACAGTAAATATTGCCAAGGTAAAGAAAAAACACTTCACAGTCATATGCTATTTTTTCCGAGGTAGCAGACAATGAAAAAACATTAAATATTAATCACTAATCAATATATAATAATAACAAATATTAGTACATACTTAAGACTTAAAAAAAGAAACCTTAAAAAGAGGTTACACTATAAGAAAAGATATAAATAAAACGCATTGACATCTAGCGGATTTTTATCATACTAGAAGCATTTCTACAAAGACTGCAGCGGTACTAACAAATCTTTTTAAATGTCATACCTGGTTTTGACAACTACCCGCCGGAAAATAAAAATCTTTTAGTTCCTAGGACGTAAAAGATTTTTTCTTTACAGCTAGGAGTAATGAAAAGATTTTTTAAGTCCACGTAATGAAAAAATGGATTTTAGCTATGTTTTGTAGGCTCTAAAGTTACTATTTCACAGCCTACCACGGACAATAGTTATTTATGCACCTAGGGAGTAAAGTAAGCCATTATTCCCTGAGCGAAAAAGTTGGTTCTTGAGGCGAAGCCAAAAGAACCATGGTCCCTAAATCCCGAGGCGAAGCCGAGGGAATTAGACTCTTTAATTCCCGAGGCGCAGCCGAGGGAATAACTTTAATTAGCTCCCTAGGCGCAGCCGAGGGAGATAATTATCGCGAGGGGAATAATGGCACTTTACTCATGAGGTACATACAATATTTTATCTCCAGTAGTAAGAAAATACACATTTTCGTCCATTGCACAGTTTTTATTTATTATTTTAATAAATAACAATAATTATTAGCACTTTTAATAGCAGATATAAGAGATTCAATATTAAAAACAAATAAGAACTGGAATTAAACATTAAACTCAAATAGAAGGTTATTAGATGCAGGTTATAAACAATGAATCTATGATAAACATGGTCAAAAAAGTGCAGTGCCGCCAACCTGATTTCAACAACTTCATTACATTTGCCATTCATTTTCTACTGTTTATAAAATAATTAAGTTGCAATCTTTACTTTTTTGCCCTACTTTACTTTTTCTCCCTACTTTTTGAGTTCAGGGATGAAAAGACCTGTTTTAGTCCCTCTAAACTAATTCAAAATCATAACTTTTTCTCCCTAGTGGAGATAAAATAATATTTTTGTAAAGTATTCAGAATATCTGGTATTGTGTAATATCTCAAATGTACTTTTTTTTGTACTCAAAAAATGTCAACAAACATTTAATGCAGATTCGTATGTGCCTACACTGTCTTATATATATGTCTAATATTTTGAAAAGTTAAGTAAACCCAGAAATATTAGTGTTAAGATTTTGGTTTTGGGGACTGACTGTCTGAAAGTTGACTTGAGCCTTAGGACTGTGTCAATCGAGCTAATGAATTATTTTGTGGGTTGCATTGTTCATTCAGAGTTACAACAGAGATCCTAGATTGGACTTTGAGTACGAGGAGGAATGGAACAAGAAGATCCGGAACCCTCGGTACCTGGAGATGTTGGACTACAGGAGGAATCTACCTGCTTACTACAAGGTGGAGGAACTCATCAGGATGGTAACCGAACAGCAGGTTATACTCGTCAGCGGAGAGACCGGCTGCGGCAAGACCACCCAGGTAAACTTACCTTCTCACTACATCACTTATCTACACAAGTTTCTTCTTATACTAACTCAGTTGTTTCTACAGTATCATCAATAAGAGCTTGTTGCACCTAGGTCAAGTTTCATTTTATGCAACCCACACCTGTCATATCGGTGGCTAATAAGTGATACCTCGTATCTTCAAAATGTCAGGTTTACAGGAGGAACAAAAAACTATTTAAAAAAATAAATAACTGACTAAGTTTTTTACGTGTTTTATAAATTTTTATAACATGTAACCCTTCTGAAACATTGGTAACTGTCAAATTATAACATTTCATAAAATAATGTAGTTATGAGGTCTCGCTATGTCACTTCTTTAATAAAGTGAACACATACGAGGTCTCACTAACGAATTAGCAGCTCAGTTATGAGGTGTCACTACTAACCTTCACCAAAACACATACACCAGAAACACGTCCGAGGTTGTAGCTACAAGCTATCACATAACAAATAGTTTGCCAATCTGATACGAGATGTCACGACTGCCCATTTTCTATGTGAAAGATTTTTTTTTTTTTCACTCACGAGATCTCGCATGTACTTGCAGACAAGCCTCCCAAGGCCAATATAATGGAAATCTCAAAATCACGGTTTTGGTAGTTTCGAGGTATCACTTATTAGTCATCGATATTTGACTTTGTGTTTACCTAGCATCGTCATATAAATGGGAATGCCAATCATATGGTTTATACTGCTACTGCAGCAAAACATGTCATCCACTACATATTATATATTGTATAAACACAAGCCTTCCACAGGCTGGTGCCCATATAATGAACATATATTTTAAGAATAATTAGGATAAATCTTTATCGTGTGCATATTTTTGTATATATTCAATAATTTACTGTTTTTTTTTAGATACCTCAGTTTATACTTGACTACGAGTTGAAATCTGGGCGAGGTTCGGTGTGCCATATTATCTGCACTCAGCCGAGGAGGATCAGTGCCATAGCCATATCCGAGAGAGTCGCTCAGGAGAGAGCTGAAAAACTAGGTACATTAATTATACCCTTCTGTGATCCACTGCTGAATTTCAATTTGCAAGTTTCCTTTTAGTGTCGAGTCAAAAAGGATAAATGAGTGTGTTAAGAGATTATGTGATTTCTTCTAATCTGCTATATTTGATCCCTTGCAGAACATTATCAAGCCTGTTATGCGCTTGTTTCCAATGGGTTGGTACAAAGTTATCACTTGGGTTTTTTGTAAAACAAAAAGTATTCAAAAGATGTTAATAAAGGAGACATGAAAAGTTAATAGTTAAGAGGTAACTTGATTTAAAAAAATTGACTGAAAACATTAATTAAAAGTATACTTTTTACGGTATATAGGTAATGCTGAGGACCCTTGTAATTACCTGTGTTTATTTGTTTGTCTGTCTGGCTATAGGTTGTTAATTCACCTGTATCTCCAAATAGGAAAAAAAAAAATAAATAAATAAATAAAATACAAAATCTTAAAAAAATGATAATATCTTGTAGTCCAGGAGTCCCTACCCTTGATAGGGGAACACTTTGATTTTGAGTATTATTTAAATAACTAACCTATTAAGTGACAAACTACTATCAACTTGGTTATTAGTCTACTAACTAACTTCGTACTCAGGATCATAAAAATCACATTGTCCACCAAAAAGAGCAGGACATGTTCAAATGGACATTTTTCAAATGCCTATTACCAAGCTATGTCCCGCAGACTAACTTTGCCAACCATTAATATATTCTTAAAAGGCACCAAAACATTTACTTATACACAAAATTCTAGCTTGATGTTAGTCAGACACTTTTTTGCACGCTATCTCCTCGACTATTGGTAAGGCTTTTGTGACATTATGAGCAATGGTTCAAAGTTTGTAGCTAAAACAAACTTTTAAATGGCCTCCAACTTGAAATGGTTTGCCCCAGTCATTATGCTGGTTAACCACTATTCAGATTTGTTAAATAAATTGCCTACTGGCCATTTGTGTGTACTAAAAGCACATAATTGGCAACTTTAAGAATGTCCATCCCTCTCATATCCCATGGCACAAACCCCTGAAAACTGCCTGAATCTCTTGGGATATTTAAAAAATCCCTCCCAATCTCTGAAAAATACCCAAAAATTGGATTCCCTCCCAAAAAATCTGGTTGCGCCATCAATCCCCCTGTGAGCACCCTTGTCTTTATTTATACTTAAGGATTTTTGTTGAGACTGTTTTTCCTTTATTTAATTTATTTATGGTTATCAAGTAGTAAGTAATGTAATTATACTTATTATTGTCATTGTCCCAAGGAAAAAACAAAAATCTGTTTGGTACTGGGTTTGCTACAAAAATGTAAATCTATTTATAGTTTATGGTGCTCTGTAGGGGGAGTGTCGTTTCAACTTTTCTTTTATTTTTCGTGTTTCCCCTCGTTGGGTTTCCTCATGATATTCTTATCAGTCATCTTAGTAGACTGCTCTAAAGGAAAAACCACTCATTTACTACATTTTATCATTATACTCTTACTAAGATTTCACTCTGTTCATTTCTCACCTGTGCCCTTTATCTTAATATTTATTTTATAAATTTCTGTTATAATGATATAAATGTTTGGGGTTGTTTTGTGTATCCAGGTGAAAGTGTGGGGTTCCAGATCAGATTGGAGAAGACGAGGCCTCGTAAGACAGGGTCGATACTGTACTGCACGACAGGAACGCTGCTTCAGATGATGCAACATGATCCTGTGCTGAGAGATGTGTCCCACGTCATATTGGACGAGGTTCATGAAAGGAACACCATGACCGACTTCATACTCGCCATACTTAAAGACATCATACAGCTGGTATGTAGCACCGACTCTAATATCCTCCCTCTACTATCATTTCTTACTCTGCTACCACTTCCAATCCATTCTATTACTACATTCACACATCGTTTTGGAAACAATTTTGAAAATGATCTGCTAATTCAAAACTGTGTGAATGGAACTATGGATCGTGAACTTCCATTTTTTTTTTTTTAAAAACTGAAAATGTTTTGAAACAAAAGTTAATTCTATAAAGAACCTTTAAAAAGTTTTAATAACTTGTAATAGAGAAATGTCTAAATTCACAGACATACAGTAGAACCTCGATAAGAAGTGTCTCAAGGGGATTAGGGAAACAGTCTTGTTATCGAGGTGCTCTTTTTGTCGAGGGTCGTGTTATCAAGGTTATTTTGGCTATCAGTCGTGTTATCGAGGTTAATGAGCGGGGTTTTCAAGTCTAGACTTGTTCAAGGTCGACCCATTCCTGGTTGAGTTCTCAAAACAACTTGTTATAGAGGTTCTGAGTTACGTTGTTAATTGGAATTAATCCGTGTTATAGAGGTTGATTGGATAATAATAGTCGCGTTATAGAGGTTAATTTAACATTATGTGTTATGGTAATTGAGGTTGTCGTGTTATCGAGGGTCGTAAAAGCGAGGTTCTACTGTATTAGGTAACATTAAAGAAGGTTTACTCGTGACGGCACTGTTACGATATATCACATTTATTTTTAGTTGTGGGATAGAACATGCATCGTTAATGTGTGAACATAGTAAATTATTTACAATAGAATAGAATTGAATCTAGCTAGCTTGAACTTGTGTGGCTGAGTTGTGACAACGCCGATGTCACTTTACTTTATCGATAGGAAAGCAAACACCTCTCATAAAGGTCACTTACAAATTATCTAAATTACTATTAACACAGAATCAACCTCTGCAAGTATCAAACTTGAAGAGGTTTTTGTGTAGTCAAGTGATAAATTTTATGATGGTGATGGGTGAAGCACTCGTAGAAGTAGAGAGATCGGCTAGGCACCCTCACCTTCCCTCCCCTTCTATATAAGTAAATCCCACTTCACTTCAACAATTGACCTAACATTTAATATTTATTATTTCAATATGCTAGCTTTAAATGCCTAGTTTGCCTGAATAATTGCTCAGTACTCTTCTACTTTCTAGTCAGCTTGAGTTCTGGGGTTTTTAAATATTGCAAAATTTAATTTTTTTTAAGCAAAAGTGTGTTTTGTTTAGACGAGCGTCTAACTTCTTTTAGATCCAACACCTCATGAGCACTAGCTCATACTCGTGAACTGCTTATATTTGTTGAAGACCTTGTTACTTGTTAGGGATCTCTAGGCGAAACCAAGGACCCTTATAATTTTCTGTCTGTTAAGCCAGACGGAGGGCCAAGGAGTTGGCACCTCAAATTCTGTACTTATGGCAGGCGCTGATACAAAGGACCACCTCCTGAGGGAGGAAAACATATGGGGAAAAAAGAGTGAATTCTAAATAACGAATAAAACAACTATTTTAGGTGAAAGAATATGTATTAAATAAAGATAACCTTTTGGTGACATAAATAAAAAGAGGAAAAGAGGTAATAAAAACCGGTGATTGTGGTAGAGAGTTGGTCCTAGATGAGACTGCCCTTTTCTGCCTTTTTGCTGCTCTCCAAACTGGTGAAAGAGGGGAGATGTGAAGGAGGTTAGATATGAAGGCCTTCTATCACTACTTCGCACTACACTACACAGGTAGAAGATAAGAAAACTTCTAGGGAACAGAGCGTCCCTAGATGAAGTTTGAGTGGCTCACTAAAGGTAAGATGTGGACAAGTCCGTCCTAGTAAGGCAACTGCAGTGTACTCAGCTTTGTTAAGGAGGTAGAAGGGCTGGTGCAGGTGGTTAATTAGATTCGTCAACCATTGAAGCTTTAAGGAGAAAGAGAGCAATGGCTGCCAAATCTAATCAAGGATCCGGTAGAAGTCAGGCAGCAGTCTAATTAATTTCATTACCTCAATTCCATATTAAAAGAACAAATTTAAAATAAACAGATAACTACTGGTGGCCTAAACACTGTCTGTCTGTCATTAATGCACCTTTATCTCCGATATACCCAAAATAAAATTTTGAAACTTCGCGGCTATGTCCAGTGTAAAAAACACAAACAGGAAAAAATATAGGGAAGATCTAAAAATTAATTCATCCCTCGGAAATAAGGGGTTGAAGTTTAGGGGGATGAAATAGTGGCTTGGTTGCTGTGTTTCCCTCAAGTACGACTTCTCCGTCTGTATCCGGCCCGGATGTATTTGTTATTTATTTGCAATGATGTTTTGTGTTTGTTTAGAGACGGGATCTGAAGGTGATACTGATGAGCGCTACGCTAAATGCTGAGAGATTCTCAGAGTATTTCCAGAACTGTCCCGTGATAAACATTCCCGGCAGGTCGTTCCCCGTCACCGAGTATTACCTTGAAGATGTTCTTCAGATGACCGGGTAACTAGTTGTTTCATCGTATAGACGAGCGGTAGATTATCTCTCAAGAGAGACGTCTCTCTGGTAAAATTAATTCTATTGTACGAAACCAGGTTTCAACCTGTCAGATGAGTGCTAACGGGGGAGGGAGAGAGTCGCTCCAGCAGCTTAACTACCATTAAGTCTCATCTAGATTTATTTGTTATTTATTTATTTTAAATTTTCTTTGTGGAGACCTATCACAGTAGGTGTACAAAAGTCAGAAAATTAACATAGATATTAAGACTACAACACGTCTTACATTATTTATCCTAGTTTACAATGTATATAACGAAAACACAAACAAAATAGCACATGTACAGTTAAAAGTTAAAAGATTAAAAGTTTGAAGAGAGCAAAAAAAGTTAATAATTTAAATTAAAAAAGGGTTGAACTAGTCTATACAGGGCATCATTTATAGAAATGAAAAAAACTGGCACGTATAATTAAAGTCTTTTCTATATATTGGTAAATAAAGCACCAATTATAGATTCTTCTTCATTTAATAAGTTTTCTCTTAATAAAATTTCCATCTTCAGTCCTCTATTTTGAGACACAGCTGTATACAGGTCGATTTTGGGAATCTTGGGCGTATGTATCTGGTTTTTCAAGAGAGTATGAAATGAAAAAGAATACATAAATAATGCAATTTATATCAATATACAGGAAACACTTAAATTATGGATGCATTATATTTGTTAGTTTTTGCATTTCTATACATGATGCCCTATACAGGCTAGTCCAACCTAAAAAAGTTATAAAGATAAAAATTGGGACGAATAGAAAAGTTAACAAATTAAAAGTTAAAAGATTTAAAAGTTGAGAGCGAAGAATTGTTCAACACTATACAGAGGGTTCTGAATTTAGAATTGTTTGGTAACTTTACTAAAAGAGTCAATAGGAAGCTCTCTTACCTCAGATCTAAGTTTATTAACAAATTGAAGTGCTAGCACTCTGTGCCCAACATTAGACTTCTCAAGTCTATGTTGAGTCAGAACAATTTGGTCTTTGTTTCTTGTGTTATAGCAATGTTCATGTTTGTTAAACATATCCAAATTGCTTTTAACGTACTTTAGGCATTGCTATGTATATAGACTATAAAAGGTCAAGATTCTTAATTCTTTAAAAAGGTGAGTACAATGGTCAATCCTTTTAGCTCCTGCAAGAATTCTTATAGCCTTTTTCTGTTTAAGAAAAATTTCTTGAGATTCAGCATGGCCCCATAGCAATATACCATAGCTGATACGACTTTCAAACAAAGCATGGTAGGCAGACTTGATGCCTTGCTCAGGAAGCTATCTTTTTAGGGTGCTTAATAAGTAGACTTGTGAAGATAGTTTCTTCTGAAGCTCACTGATATACAAATATAGACCTTTTTGTGTTAACTTTACGACAACGACAATACAATCAGGCCCTTATCAGTGTCATTTTCACTGGTAGAGAGAACAGGGCACTTGTCTCATTGCACCACTGTACAATGTACCACCAGTGTGAGTAAGGTGTGTGAGCCATCTAATTCAGAGGACGGTGGCGATTGATGGAACCCTTGGTCCCCCTGATTGAGTGACGGCCAAGGAGAAACATCAAGTGAAGCGACGCGACCATGTCGGGTCCTAGGAGGAGTTAATGGGGTAACTTGTGTTTTTCTATTGAAAACATGCTAACTTTTTTATGCACTTTTTTTCAAAAACTAATGGACGGATTTCAGTAATTCTTTTTTTTATTTTGTTTGGCTCAAAAAGAGGATAATTTTGATCCCTTTATTTTAAAATATGATTACCCTGAAATTTTTGGTGACTGTAAAACAAATCCAAATTTTTTTTACCACCTATTCCTTTACTGTACTTGTAATAATAATAATAATAATGGTTTTTGAATAAAAAAACAAAACAATTAAACTGAGCAGTAAATATCTACAAACAAAACAAAAAAAAAAAAGTATTTGGCCTGCTAGTTTTGCAGAAGAGCGCTCTATAGGATAAGGCATCACCCAAGACAGTAACTCACATATTTCTGTTCTACATTCCTTACTCGTCAATCTGCTTCTTTTTTAATATAACACTAGTTTCTTTACTATATTATTTCTAAACTGGATGCTTTATGAATTTGCACTATTTCATTTTGTTTTTTTAGTTTTCTAAGTTAGTGGGTTAACGTAGAGATGTTTAATGATTAATGTGTTGTATTTAGTTTCAGGTTCAAGAGGCCAAGTAAAGGCTTGCCTCCGCACAAGAGTAGCGGGGAGAAAGCCGACTGGAATAAATACATGGAAGAATTCCTCATCCCTTACACCAGGTAGTCAAGTAAACACTCAATCTTATATACTTTATAGCATGTCGTCTACTCGTCCCACCTATACTCATCCTTTTCACTTTTCCTTACCTTAAAGGATAGTTAATTATGTTACTAGGCAGCAAAATGGAATTTTGCTAACAAGTTTTTGAGTTTTAGTTCGAGCTGAAGGTGAGAATAGGCTAAACAAATTTACTGCAGAGGCAAACTCGAGGCAGGAAATTTACTATTTTACTGACTAGGCAAAGCCAAGGCAGGAAATTTACTATTTTACTGACTAGGCAAAGCCAAGGCAGGAATTTTACTGACTAGGCAAAGCCAAGGCAGGAAATTTACTATTTTACTGACTAGGCAAAGCCAAGGCAGGAAATTTTCTATTTTACTGACTAGGCAAAGCCAAGCCAGGAAAATGTTAATTACCTGCTAAGGTGTAACCGAAGCTGGTAATCTTTAAACGAGTAAGGAATGTTTCCTTTGCTGCATAGTTACATACAATATTTTATCTACTAACGGCAGAAAAATTATACTAATTATTATATTCCCTTTTTAATATATAAAAGATTTAAAGAAATTAAACTTGTAAAAAAACGAAAGTTTGAGTCATCAAGAAAACAAAACAAAGGCAAAACGAATTCAGTGTTGCCACTTTTTTTATATATAGCTGTTTTTTTATCTCAATTTTTAGTGATTTCTTTAAATAATCAATGTAAAATAATACAATTTGTTTTATTACTATAATTATTTAAGTTATTTTCAAAATAGATATAAATATTTAGCAGAATATTACGCTTAAATATATAAAAATGAACAATGTGTGAGAGTTTATAACCTGCGATGTAGTAACCTTTTTGTAGTGAAATTTTCTTAAAATGTTACAGCCTGTTAGTTATTTTGCTGAAACTTTGATATTTTGCTGCGTGTTTTTTGACTTGTTACAAAAGAATCAAGAAAAAATACATTTTGCAGATTGAAAACAGTACAACAATACTTAATTTTGCTGCCATGAGATAAAAATTATTGTTTTCACCTGAAAAATCCTATGCCGACATTTCAACGGAATTATCCATTTTAGGGTGGTTTTTAGCTGGATGTCTGTCTGTCAGACACACGTGTAGTTGTGCTGCATAGTAAATCTTTAATTTGTGACGGCATTAACCCATTGTTCTTAATCAGCAAACATTAGAAAAAATTTATGGATAGCGAGGATCAGTCAAAAGAAAAAAAAACACAATGTTTTAGTTTAAAACCAACAGTACCTCGATTTCAGCTCTATCACCATTATTTTAGGAGCAGCGATAGATTTTTTAGAGTAACATGGTTGTACCTTGGAAATTAACAAAAAAAATTATTGTGGTGAAACTATTGAGAATTGACCCATGGTATAGTGTTTTTTGTTGCAAATGATGGGTAGAATCTGCCCTCTTCGTTTGTTACATCTTCGACCAAACACCCTGTATAATTAACTAGTGGTTCTGTGAACAGTAGACCTAGCGACGTCCAAAAATGAAAAATCCTTTATAACGTCGCTAGTAATGACTTCAAGGATAGTTTCAGCCAAATTCGGAATTGAGTCAAATTTAGGCTATAAAATTTGACGACAAACAGAAAACAAACAAATTAATATTATTTAATAGTTAACAATTTGATTAAGTAATTAATTAGTAGTTAACAAATGAATTAACTAATGACTGATTATTGTATTGTAGCCAGTATTAAATAATTTGTGAAAGTTACGGCTTTCTAAATAGTCGGAGAGTTGGTTACATTTAGTTTACAAGATTACGAGACAAATAAAAAACCAACAAAATTATTAACTTATTAATAAATAGTTATAGTTAATTAATTAACTATTAACTGATTATGGTATGGTCATCAGAAATAAATAATCCGTGCAAGTTTCAGCTTTCTAGGTGGTCAGGAGCGTGTTTCTGAAGTGTCTGTGAAAATAAATTGACGCTGCTGAAAGTGTAGTGTAAAAAGCTATGTGTTGACTACATTGTAAATATTTATAATAGTAAATTAATTAAATTAGACGGAATACCATTTAAGTTCAGTATTACTCTGTTTTGTTCGGGTTTGTTTTGATGTTTAGACAGTTGTTTGTCGGTTGCAGGAGTCCGCAGGCTATAAAGAATTACTCGCCCGCCGTACTGGACTGTCTGCTGTCTCCTCAGGCCGAGATACTCAGCTTGGATCTTATATACGAGCTGCTCTGCTTCATCTGTAACAACGAGCCTCCTGGAGCCATACTCGTCTTCTTACCTGGCTGGGACCGAATACTCAAACTACTCAACAAGATCGAGTCCTCCGGCAAATTCCCAAAGAGTAACCATATTCAGTCATCATTTATCTCTTTTACTTTGAATTTAATGTTATATAATACTCGACCTATATTAGTCCTGACACTGTCCACAGATAGGACTTATCTACTCAAAATGTATGAAATTCCAATACACATAAAACCCGACAGTTGTCTTCTGTACATTAGAGGGGTCGACCGATCGGGGACTGGTCAACAGGTTTGTCCCCAAATTATCCAAACAAATTACTGAACATTATTTAGCAACTGCTAGGCTTGCTTGAAAGTCCTACCTGTCGACCATGCTGAGAGCAAGATGAATCTCTTGCTCACCTACTAAGCTGCTGCCCAGCGTTGACTCGTCTTAGATGGCAAACCTTTGGAATGCCAATAGTTCCCTTAGAACAATTTAAAGGACTGCCTCTCAACAAACTGCTGAATATTTGAGAGTCTGTCAGTCTGATCAGACTATAGAAGGATCAGGCAGAGAATTCTTCATCTCACCCAGGCTTGCTCAATGGACCCACCTAAGTGATCTATGTCTCTGGGTTTGCTGGATGGACCCACCAAAGGCTACGGCCACCCCAGAGCTACCTCTTTTGGAGCCTAGTGGCTTGGTGAGTCGCCGTTCTAGAATGGACTGTTCGTCTAGCGACTCGCTAGGTGACTTGCCTAGTAACCAAGCGCACGGTGTGGCCGGTCTCGTATGTTTTAGAAGGTTGGTTCACATGGATTACGCGCCTGGCGACTCACCAAGTCACTAGGCTCCAAGCGAGGTAGCTCTATTTTTAGCTCCGGTCTGGCCGCTATCAATCCAGGCGCCTAGTGGCCTGGCGACTTGCCAAGCCACTAGGCTCCAAGCGAGGTAGCTTCGGTGTGGCCGCAGTCTAAGTGATCTATGTCTCTGGGTTTGCTGGATGGACCCACCTAAGTGATCTATGTCTCTGGGTTTGCTGGATGGACCCACCTAAGTGATCTAGGTCTCTGGGTTTTTAACCCCCAGAATATAAAAAACAAAAACTAGTATTTTGAATTGTGGATGAAGTCGTGGACTAAAAGTATAATTCATAAATATTTTTTCAGTTGATACATTGTTTATTTATTATTATTTTATTTTTTACAGATAAATTTGTGGTAGTTCCTCTCCATTCTATGTTGTCAACTATTGGACAGAAAAATGTATTCAGCACTCCGCCAGAAGGTGAGATAAACAGACAAATATGCATTAGGTAGTAACGAACCTCCGATTTGCTGTGTAATTCTAGGCTTCTGCTGTAAATGTTCCACTATACTGATAAAACCCTTTTTACGTGAGAGTTCCCAAAACTATTTTTTTTTTTTTTATTACATCTGAAATTTTTTTTGGTGATTCCCCACAAACAATTTAAACTTTTGACTACTCTAAATTGTCTTAAAAATTGTGCTAAATGTGTTTTGGCACCACTGATGAAAACTACTCTCTTTTTTAGCGAGATTTACTAATTTGCTTTAGCTACTAACCATGTGTAATTTAACTCCTTGTTGTTATCCATGTGTATTGCAAGTTCATCCTCCTTTTTTTGGTTTTGTTGCTTTTGAGAATACTCTGCTAGTGTTAAGCATACTAAGTCATCCAAGCACTTACACGTTACCAATTACGGTTGTTTTTTGTTCAATGGTTTCATGTTGTTACTTTATCAGGTGTGAGGAAGATAGTGATTGCTACGAATATAGCTGAAACGTCCATCACTATAGACGACATAGTGTACGTAGTCGATTCCGGGCTGGAGAAACTCAGTGATTTTGACACTGTGGATAACATCTGCACACTAGAGGAGCGTTGGATCAGTCAATCCAACGCCAAGCAGAGGAAGGGGCGTGCCGGCAGGTAATGACAACTTTTTGATGTAACACATTACAAATGATACACATACGATTCTCAATAAGACTGAGTGAACGCTGCATTCCCTGCAAACTCAAGTCATATCAAACGTTGCTCAGTCAGTAAAAGAAACAGCTGAAGTTCTACAATGCCGGAGCTGCATAGTTTCTACTTGTAAAAAACAAGAGGCCTGTGGTTCAATTCACAAAATCATGTCCTTTTTTATCTGCCTTACATCTTTCCTGGTATATAAATAAATTTAATGTATGTATTACAAGGAATGTTTGTGGTTTATGTTATATTTTAAGACTTAATCTTTTAAATTATGACAACAATTACAATGAAACTTCACTCGAAACAAATATAAATATTATTTTTTTAATTATTTATGTTGATGGATAGATTAGGTGTAATAATTAACTAAAAATAATTGTGTGTGAATTATAAATATCTCCATGAGAGAGGGTCTTGATAAATAAAAATATGACAATATTGCCATAACATTATACTTACATTAATTAAATTTTTCAGTGATGTAAAAAAACAAAAAACAAAATAACCATCGGTACTTATATACAATTAAAATAAGAAGTATCACTGAGGTTGCTGATTACACCTAATTCATCCATTAGTATAAATAATTAAAAATAAAAATTAAAAAGAAAGGTGTTAATCTTAATGTTTTACAAATATAAATAGATAGATAATTATAATTGCAAAATATAAATTCAAGATTGCTTCATTGTAAATAAATTTATTTCCAGTAGGGAGAAAATGTTAAGATTTTGAATTAGTTTAGAGGGACTAAAGTAAGTCTTTTCTTCCCTGAACTCAAAAGTAGGGAGAAAAAATAAAAGTTGGGCAAAAAAGTAAGGTTTGCCAACTTAATTATTTTATAAATAGTAGATAACGAATGGCTAATGTAATGAAGTTGTTAAAATCAGGTTTGTGACACTGCTTTTTCGACCTTGTTTATAACCTCCATCAAAATAACCTTCTATTTGTTTAATTGCAATTCTTATTTGTTTAATATTGAATCTCTTATATCGGCTATTAAAAGTGTTAATAATTATTGTTATTTATTAAAATAATAAATAAAAACTGTGCAATGGATAAAAATGTGTATTTTCTCCCTACTGGAGATAAAATATTGTATGTACCTCGTGAGTAAAGTGCTATTATTCCCCTTGCGATAATTATCTCCCTCGGCTGCGCCTTGGGAGCTAATTAAAGTTATTAAAACTATAATTCCCTCGGCTTCACCTCGGGATTTAGGGACTATGGTTCCTTCAACTCTGCCTCAAGAACCAAGTTTTTTGCTCAGGGAATAATGGCTTACTTTACTCCCTAGGTGCATAAATAACTATTTATGATATGATGTCTAAAACTAAATTGATTTTGTTAAAGGACGAACTTGGTGTTGATTTTGTTTTGTGTGTTGTTTAGAGTTCAGGCAGGTTACTGCTTCAAGCTGTACAGCCGGCCCAAGGAGCTGAACCTGGCTCCGTTCCAACTGCCCGAGATGCTGAGGACCAGACTCGAGGAAGTGGTGCTTCAGACCAAGGTGCTTCAGCTTGGCCACACCGAAACCTTCCTCTCCAAGGTCTTGGACCCCCCTTCCACCGAAGCTGTTAAAATATCCATCGAGGTGACTATTGATAGACACTTATTCACTGTTACAATTGAATATCATCCAATAATTGGTTGTTTTGACTGAGATCGCAAGCTACCACTTTATAATTATGACTAGAGTGGTTAATAGAAAGTAACACAACAATATTGTCACCTCTCACTCCCTGTTTTTACTCACCTCTGAACATTTCCAAACCGTCTTGACCCTTTGATCAAAGGATTTTTCATCTGTTAAGTTATAATACTTTGTTTGTTTCAGTTGCTACAAGGTATGAATGCTCTAGATGAAGAAGAGAATCTGACTCCGCTGGGATTCCATCTGGCTCATCTTCCTATAGACCCGATGGCTGGTAAGATGATGCTGCTAGGCACTCTGTTCGGGTGCTTAGATCCCATCAGTTCCATAGCGTGCAGTCTCTCTGTCAAGGACTGTTTTGCACCGCCCCCTGTAAGTACACTCCTCCATCGTGCTAAAATTTACTTACATTTTAACCTTATAATATCTTATCGTATGTATATCTATCAAATCCTCAAAAGTAATGGTTCGACAACAATTTTTTTTTAATCGACTAATTAAAATTAAACAAATAACATTTCTAGTAAATTTGAGTTGTTTACAGTTTCAAGAGAGGGAAAATGTAAGCACATCGCACTTAAAACCACTGGTAATGACTAAGAACTAAGAATAACCGTGTTTTTTTTTGTTTTGTGAAGATTTGTTTGTTGCTCTTTTAAAATAATATAAGGGTGTGGGGGGGGGGGGGGGGGGTTGTTATGACAAAAGATAATTTGGTACAAAGCAAAAGCGATTATATATTTGTACTCAGGTCGTCTTTCTTTTAACCCCCCACATGAGGTATTTCCATTAAAATAAATATCAACCCCTTGTTTAATAGAGATGATTTTTTTGGGGCTTGCCCGGGTTTTTTTTACACTTAAATAAATACTAAGTTTAAAATTTTTTAGTCGGGCACTTTTGGAGATCAAGTGTGTTACAGGTGTAAAAGGGTTCTTTTCATTAAAAGAGTCGTTATTTATTAAAAAATAAATTAAATCTACATCCGCTTACAGTCTGAAGTGATAAAACCAAGTTGTTCTGTAACGAGATAAAATTGAAGTTACGTTGTATATATATATTATAAGGGTAGGCGGGGGAGGGGGGGGGGAACAAAAAATTAAATTTGGAAAATAAAATTTAAATTGGGTAAAATTAATAAATTACTTTTACTGCCACGTCTCTTGTTGTTCGCAAAAACCATTCGTGGCTTTGCAATAAAAATACTTGAGAGGTATGAGAAGCTCAGGGTGGGCTGCCAAGCTTGAACTTGCGTTCTCACTTGTACTTGGCTCTGACTTACCCACAGATGCGAGAAATTTATATATATGTAATTAAATATTTAATTTTATATGTGGTTGTGTAAATAAAGAAATTAAACAAATTTTAAATGACTGAATTTCATTTGTGGGAATTATCTCCTCTTTTCTCATCAATTGAAAAAAAAAACTGTTTTGAATTTGAAAAACTGTTAAGCTTGCTTATTATGCGCATTTTCATTCTAGAATGGTATATTGCATTAGAGAATGGGGAAGTGCCCCATGTTCTGAGAAAATTTTTCTGTTACAAAAAAAAGCTATTGGTACTATAACGAGATCTAAACCTGATGCTCATTGCAAGGAGCTGTTCATCAACTCTGGAATACTAACATTCTATTCAACTTATATTTTATCTATTTTAAACTTTGTAAAGGAAAACTTAATACTCTCTGTACTAAGGACCATGATTATAGCACTAGAGGTGAAGCAATTACTTTACCTCCACATAGACTTACTAAAACTTGTCCATTCCCATTGATACTGGGTATCAAGTCCTTTAATAAATTAGACAAAGAAACTAAAACCCTTCCAATTAAAAAAATTAAAAAACATTTGAAACAATTATTTTTAGTTAAAGCTTACTATTCTGTTACCAAATTTTTAGAGGATAGTTTTTGAATGTATCTCTTTACTTTATGCCTATAGTGAACTTTGTATTTTCTTTTTATTATTATTATTGTTACTTTTAATGTATATATGATTGACTAAGTGAAGCTTAATGTTAATATGCAACCACTGTTAATTAATAAATAAAATAAATAAATTGACTTAGTGTTTTTAAGACCAGAGTAACAAAAGATCTTGGGATCTATCCTCCTATTTTATATTGACTTAACTGAAACTTGAGATGTAAATTCTGCCAGCGGGATGACTCTCCTAGGCAGTCTCATTTCTATTACAGATGTTGTAGATGATGGGTTCCAGCTGAACAAGCTTTAATCCATTGGGGTGCTTGTACCTTGTCGACAAACTTTTATTATGAATCACTGAATTAAGCTTTATACTTGCATTTAACTAATAATAACTAAGCCCTAATGCTTAGATATATCCGGATTTTCATATAAGCGTTACTCACGGATGCTTTGAGTCAATACCACGGGTCCAGAGAGCCTGGGTATAGCGACTGTGCTTCGACTGCCTTCCCTAGGCACACGTTGCCGGCTCCTAATCACCTGGTCACGTCAGAACGTGGCCGTGTCTTCAGGCTTAACAACCAATTTGCCTAAATTTTTCCTGAATCTTCCCACTGTTTGCTGATTCCGCCAGATTAGTGCTTAGCTTGGTTGAATTAAACCTCCTGTAAGTCCTGGGGCTTTTAATTACGGTGAAACTTTGATTTATTCATTTAATAAAAGTCTCCGAGAGTAAGCAGTCGAGACAGCTGGGGTTCCGAGACAATCCCATGAATACGTCATTCAGCCAATCAGAGCATGCAGAGTAACAACTCTATAGTTAGGAAGAGTGATGACTGGAAGATTCTGATGGATGTTGGGAATAGGCATTATGAATTTCCTCCTGAACTGGCAGTCAACTCTTTATGTCCGGATTTTACAGCTTTTTCATTGAGTTTTAAGTCTGTTATTATTGTTGAATTGACAGTACCCTGGGACACTAACATCCCAAAGCAGCATGAGTTCAAAGCAAACAAGTACGCAGCAATCAGGCAGAAGAGTTTTGCAGTTGACTTGTTTGCAGTGGAAGTTGGTGTTAGAGGTCTGCCAGCTAAGTCTGTGCACACCCTAGTAAAGGATCTGGGTGTTGGTCGAAATAGTTTAAACCAATTTTTGAAAAGGCTGTCTAAAGATGCATTGGAGGCATCTTACAGAATTTGGTTGAGGGGTGCAGAGCCACGGGCTCCTGGTGAGGGGAGAGTTGTGCCCACATAAACATCTTTAACCCTCCATTGCCAAGTCTCAAGTCTTGGCTCACAAGTTCCATGCTTCTTAAAATAAAATAATAATTTGTTTTTTCTTTTCTTTATTCTTTTGCTCTATTATCTCTTCTTTTCTTTTGGCCCTTCGGGGTGAATCCACATTTTTGCTTATTCTACTCTCTCTCAACAACTGCCAAATTTAAATATGCAATTTAATAATTGGGGTAATTTGAGGTACCACCTATATGACAATCCTCTTATTATATTGCAGGGTCGAATCGAAGAGATGGACAGCATCAAGCTGGATATGTCGGGTAACACCAAGTCAGACCACATCCTGCTGGCCAAGGTGTTTGACGAGTGGAGAGAAGCCAAGTCCAGGAACAAAGCCAAGGACTTCACCATGAAGCACTTCCTTAACAACTCCACTCTACACATGGTCAGGTCAGTAAGCTACAGTCTTCAGTCTTATTTTCAAATATTTACTTATCAGAGACTATTTTATTATTGTTCAATAAAAAAGTAATTCCGTAGGATGAAGTTAGTTGATTTTCAATCTTTAGTAGTTGGGTGGTATTACTATAAGGGGTCCTTGGTAGCTCATATAGAGAAGCAGTTGGCTCTCATATATATCAAGATAAACAGTTTTGGATGTGGTCACATTTGGATGGGTGACCTTACCACAGATCTGGGTTCAATTCCCATACTGGACCCACACCTCGGTGTTTACTCAGCATCACTATATAAATGGGTAGGTGATTATGTAAAGTGACGTCTAACTGGTTGTGTGTGCCAGTTGTAAGGTTTATACAGCTGATAGAGTGGCCTTCTAACCTTGTTTTATACCTTATGCAACTACTGGGTGTCCCAGCTAAAATGCAACAGCAAAATATCTTAGGCACCATGATAGATAGAAAGATGCAGTTTTCAGGGTTCCATAATAATGGCTATAAATGCGCTTCCAGAAAAAATGCTCAACATTTTTTGCGTTCAGCAAACTTGTTTGCGTTCAGCAAACTTGTGTGTAGTTTATATAATAAAAAAAGTCAATTGGAAGCCACATTTCCACTGTTTTACTTAACTGTTTTTTGCCAAAAAAAAGTGTTTAGCAGGGCTCAAAACATGAAAAAATTACCAATAATGCATGTTTTTAAGAATGGATTGGAATTTAATGGCAAAAAAATAAGAACTTTTGTATTTTGAATATTTTTGCTAAATCCATTAGTTTAGCTCAGTTCAGCTCAGTTTAGTTCAGTGCTCTCCAGACAGCAGGTTAAAGTTATAAGTTGAATGCTCGGAGTGAAAAATTTTCAAGAGAAAAAAAAAAATCTTATTTTTAGCTGAAGAATCCAAATCTAGTCTAAAAAATATGGCTTCCTATTCACTTTTGTGTATTATGTAGTCTGCGCACACTTTTGCTGAACATACAAAATGTTGAGAATTTTTTCTATAAGTGCATTTATAGCCATTATGGAAGCCTGAAAACGGCATGTTTCTATGATGGTGGCAGAGATATTTGGCTGTTGCATATTAGCTGGGACATGCAGTAGTTAATTATCTGTAGACCCCTTGACCTCGAGCATTGCTGTTGTAAGTACCAGACTGATGCGGCTCTGTTTATTCTTGAGAAATTTCCTACAAGCCTTCCCTCTTTTTTTTTTTTTTCCGGGGGGTTTAAAACCCAGAGGCATAGACCACTTAAGTGGGTTCTTTGAGCAAACCCGGGATAGTGAAGAATTCTCTCCCTGATTCTTCTATAGTCTGAGCAGAGTGACAGACTCACAAAGAGTCAGGAGTCTGTTCAGAGCCAGTCCCTTAACCTCTTCTAAGGGAAGAATTGGCATTCTAAATGTTTGCCATCTAAGACGGGCCAACAACACTGGGCAGCAGCTTATTAGGTGAATAGCAGTTTCATCTTGCTCTCCACACAGCCGACAGGTGGGACTTTCAACCAATCCTAGCAGCTGCAAGTGTCTGTTGAGACGACAGTGACCGGTTATAAATCCAGTCATAATATGACAAGCGCCCCTGTTAAGGGCCAATAGTGCTTTAGTAACTTTATGAGATGGTCCTGAAATAAACAACTTGGACTGTCTCATTCTGGGAGCAGTTTCCCAGGTTCTTTGAAAATCTCTTAACAAAGACTTCTTTAAAGAGGTCCTCACAATGCAGCGAGATATTATACCTACCACTGGTTCAGGGACAGAAGGAATTACCCTGGAACCTTGCCTAGCCAGTTGATCTGCCGATTCATTCCCTTCTATCCCACTATGTCCTGGAACCCATACTAGGTGGACAGCATTCTGTCTTGTCAGATCATTAATAAATCTCTTGCAATCTGTCACTAATTTAGAAGTGCAAGCATTCCCTCTTAGTCTCTCCTATTTGCCGTTTCCTGGCAATTTTTGTTTTTCTAAAACATCGTTGGTCTGTTAGACAGGTATTCCTCACAAAGTTTTGTATTTAATGTTTTCGAGCCGATCTGACTGTGCTTGATAGCCTACTATAATAGTGGTACAATTTTATAAAAGTTTATCATTTTCTTAATATTTTTGAAAATTGTAAAATGAATAGTTAAAATTACATCTCATTCATTTGAGATAAGAAACCTTGAATTCAAATTGCTTTGTATGATAAGGATTCCTCTTAGGTACAAAATTAAGGTAACGTGGGACTTGTGCATATTTGGACGAATTACGTATTGGATTTATTTAGATTTACGTGTGTGTGGATGTACTAAGCCTAAATTCATTTTTTGAGCTTTTTCTTCCCTGTCTTACCTTTATACATTCATTAAAAAGTCCGAAATTTGATTTTTTTTTTATCTAAATTTAGAATTTCAAAGAGCAATATGATTACACAACTTGCTCCAGCATAACTACCTAGGCCAGTGGGTAGTTATTAGTGCTTCGATTGCACTTAACCAACCTCTTGAAAAAGGAAAAATCCGTACCTTTGAACTTAAAAAACATATTTAATACTTAAAATTTTAACTTATAAAAATCTTGCTTTTTTTTTAAAAAAAAAAAGAAAGAAGAATCAGGTTTCCATTTCTCAGGTGCCAACATTTTTTTTTTAAATTCTCTAAATCATAGTTTGTAGCATGACATTATCTTAGACTTGAGTGAGCTCAGAGTGGAGAAACTCAAGAGCCGGCTCATGTACTTGGTGACCAAGGTAGAAGTGGCTGATAGACAAACAGCTTTAAACAATGCCAGTCAATCTCATTTCCATGCTCATTACTACTGCCTGACCAAGAACAAACCAGTCCCAAAATATATTTCCTTAATACAAGACCGATTTATAAGTTGGGTTCTCAAAGCTAGAGGCCAGCTTTTAACAGTAAATTGTAGATATGGTAGAATAGATCACAGATGCTCTCTTTGCAATATGGGAGCCATTGAGGATAACTTTCACCTTGTAGCTATTTGCCCTGTCCTGGCTGAGTTTAGGTTAGCATCTTTTGGTAAAAAAAATGTTTTCTGAAAGGGACTTTTTAAAAATATTAGATGACCCAAATGTTGATGGTTGTTATGCTTTGGCTTCTTATCTAAGAGCGATCTGCAAATACAGAGCAGAGCTAGTCCATGAATTCAATTATTGACTGTAAAGCAACTACCAATAAATCAATTTAAAAAAAAAAAAAAAAAAAAAAAAAAATCTTATATTTACTTATCTTCTTCTTAGTCTCTTTTTCTTATATTTACATTAATTTATACAATAAATAATTAAATACATTAAAAAATATTAACAACCTTAAGGAAAAAATAAATAATCCAGAAATAAATTAATAAAAAATAATTATATAATTGTAACCCTCCTCCTAACGGCTTCTACAGCCCTGGAGTAGGCTATCTTATAAGGTCTAACATGTAACATTTTTATTAATAAAGCAATTCTTATTCTTATTCTTATTCTTATTCTATTCATAGTTTGTAAATTTTGGTATGCGCTTGCTCCTCCAAATCACTTTTTTTTTTTTTTTTCTTGGTAGTTTTAGTCCCGTTCAACAGCATATTAGGTCATTAGGTCATCCAAATCACCTTAATTATAATTCAATTTTTTTTTTAAGTTTTTGGTAGTTTTCATACTACGGAAAGTTAAATTTTAATTTAAATCAAATTATAATTATTATTAACTACGGGAAACAGACAGTGAAAAATACACTCCTGCTATACTGGAAATATAGAGGCCCGTGGTTCAAATCCCGGCACAGGAGTGTATTTTTCACTGTCTGTTTCCCGTAGTTAATAATAATTATAATTTGATTTAAATTAAAATTTAACTTTCCGTAGTATGAAAACTACCAAAAACTTAAAAAAAAAATTGAATTTCGAATTGATTGTACAAGGTACAGGTACTAATTGAGTACTTTATAATTATAAGCGTTAATTCTGGTTTAGTTCTAATGTCATAAATATTGACTGTCTAAATGTATATGAATATTGAAAGCTTGGATTCGGGACTAGTTATCGATTACGGTAGTGAAAAATCATTCTCCTGCGTAGCTTAGATGGAAGAGCGCTATACTGGAAATATAGAGGCCCGTGGTTCAAATCCCGGCACAGGAGTGTATTTTTCACTGTCTGTTTCCCGTAGTTAATAATAATTATAATTTGATTTAAACTTAATTATAATTATACTATTATTTATTACTTAATGTTTATTTGTTTAGAGATCTGAAGAAGCAGATGGTCCGTCACCTGGGAGACATGGGTTTCTTGAAGACTAACTGTGTTCAAGGAGGGATGGCTAACTACAACGCTGGCAACATCCCACTCCTCAGGTCCATAGTCTGTGCGGGACTCTATCCCAACATAGCCATCGTTTCGTAAGCACTTTGCTTTTCTCTTTCTTTCTTTTCTTCCTCTGAAGGGTTTGAGAAGTTTAAAACATAGATCATGTTGTGGTGTTGTGGCTCCGACACTTCTATCGAATCACTTGACCAAATTCTGTGGGAAAGGGTTTTCACTTTTGTGAAAAACTCATCTAAACCCAAGGGAGTTATTAGTGTAACTGGTGATGAGGTTATGGTTTCAATGGCAGAGAGGTGAGGCATCTTGATGATATCAGCTGGATGTGTAAAGTGCCTCATTAACATGTAGCCGTAGCCTCTAGAACATGTAGTGTAGACCAGGGGTTCCCAAACTTTTTTGGTAGCATACCTCTAAATACTTCTTGACTTTTCCATGTACCACTGATGTTTTTATAGGAACAACTAGGGTGTTTTTAAAGAAGAAAGGGGATCAGGGGGCCTTCCCCCGGAAAAATGTTGAGTTATAAACTTTCAAAAAAGTAGGGCTATTTATTAATATAAAAATGGTAGGCATATCACATTTTCTTGATGCAATAACTTTTTTAAATTTAAGTTGTACCAGACCAGAGTTCTATATCATTATTGTTTTTTACCTTCAATACCCTAGATAGAGAAGAGAGTAGGTGTTTGAGGGTAAATTTTTTTTCCTTTTTCCTACAGTTCCTTGGTTATTCCTATGTTTTGAAGGAAGGCCCAAAGCTGGGCCATTCCTTCCTTTGAGGTCATTAGTTGCTCTAGCGACCTAATAAGGCTGTGACTTTGTCTTTCCTCGGCCAGTCCCTCGCATTCTTCCACTAGATGTTGAACCGTTAATGGTTCACCACAGTTAGAGACTGGATCTTGGGAGACGGCACCAGCTCGTACTTGCTCGTTTCCTCTTATGTCCACGTGCCCTGGTACCCAAAGGAGCACAATCTTTTTTTCTTTCCCTTTTGCTTCCTCTAGTGACTCCAAGAGTTGTCTGACTAGATCGTCTTCAGGGAAGACGTTCTTTAAAGCTGTCAGAGCACTAAGGGAGTCTGAGCATATCAACCATTTTCCATTCTTCATTGTAGAGCTGTATTATGTGAGATTTTAAGAATTACACCAAGGATCAGTGCAGGTGTCACAGTGTTGTCTTGTCTGCTCTAATATAGAGATAGTGACTAGTTATTCCGGCATCTCTCTGAAACCTGTGGATAAAAACCCTAGCGATGGTAAACTACGGCACTCAACCCTCTTACACCTTTTAATAATATTATGAATCTCAAGTTATGTTTTCCTGATCTCATGTCTTTCCATAATGTGAATAGTATACCTGCTTTATGAGTATCCAACACTTTTTTTTGTTTCTAAATTGCTTTTTGTTTTCTATTTTCATATCAGTAAAGTGAAGCCTCGGGATTTAAAGAATCGTTTCACCGTCATAATGGCGACCCTGGAGGACCAGCACGTTCAGCTGCACCAGCGCTCCATCAACTCGATGGTGGGTGAGTTCGAAAGCTCTTTCTTTGCTTACTTCTCCAAGATGAGGTCGTCCCAGATGTACCTGCACGACACCACCATGGTGTACCCCATGGCCCTCATCTTCTTCTGCCACAGTTTCCACATCGAGGAGGTTGCTAACACCAAGGTTATCGCTATTAACAAGAGAATAAGGTTTTCTTGCAAACCATCTACTGCCAATCTATTACAGGTAAATGCAACTTTTCTCAATACAATCTTTCCTTCATTATTATTTAAGCTAACCTTGGAGTTCTAGGTCTTGCGGTGGCGACCGCGTCTTAGTGGATGATACTTCCCACATTTCACCTCTTACGCTAGAGGCATCTTCAGGGTAGAGCATGTTGTACTGATGATAGAATCAACGTAAACTGTCGGAGATTGTCGAGAGCTAGGGGTTATATCCTTGTCCGAGGCCTCAAGTAATACCTGCTGTTAGTTGCATCAGGTATTGCATCATCCGACCTGGGTGTTTGGTAGGTCTTAGAGGGATTGTCTCCCAGGTGTTGATCCTTGGTTCTATCCGTGGTTAAGCTGGAAATGACAGGTTCCCAAGTTTTAGATAGCTTGAAACCATCTTCCCTGTTATAGTTTTCGAAGGTCTTTTAAAAACTACGCACCAAGATAAGCTAACCTTGTTGAAAATAACTGTCTTTATTGTTTTCTCAATTTTTTTAAAGAATGTTCTTTGTATTATAAAAAAAAGATAGTTATAGTAAATAATTAATTTCAAATTTTTAAGTTTTGGTAGTTTTCATACTACGGAAAGATTAAATTTTACTTTAATTCAAATTACAATTATCAATAACTACGGGAGACATACAGAGAAAAATAGACCCCCGCACCGGGACTCGAACCCCGGGTCCTCTTATTAATCCGTTACAGGTGCTCTTGCCAATTGAAAAGTAAAATTTAATCTTTCCGTAGTATGAAAACTACCAAAACTTAAAAATTTGAATTTCTAATAGATTGTACCATGTACAGGTACTAATTGAGTACTTTACAATTATAAGCATTAATTCTCAGTCTAGTTCTTTGCCGTGAATATTTGGCTCTCTAGATTTTTAGAATAAGATTGAAAGCTTGGATTCGGGGAATTTTTTATCGGTAACGACAGAGAAAAATCATTCTCCTGTATATAGTTATATATACAGTAGTTCTGTATATATAGCTCAGTTGGCAAGAGCACCTGTAACGGATTAATAGGAGGACCCGTGGTTCGAGTCCCGGTGCAGGGGTCTATTTTTCTCTGTATGTCTCCCGTAGTTATTGATAATTGTAATTTGAATTAAAGTAAATAATTATATGGTAATTAATTAAAGGTAGTAATTAACAAATGCTAGTTCACTTATCCAGTATATTGTCATAAACCATAAATAAATTCTAGACTGGTTTTGACTTCACAGTCATAGTTTGCTGGAATATTTACAAATCAAGTTTGGCGTACATGAAGTTACGAGTACAGGATAGTGGGAGGCTGGTATTTGTGGTTTATCAGTAGAAGAGGAATTATCTTCAAGTTAAGGAACAAAGCTGTGGAGCATTATTAGGGGAGTATGAAAGAGATGGTTGGGTTTTCACCAAGGATGTTAAATAAAGGGGATGGAAAGTTAAGTAGGGTTTAAAGGCAAAAGAGTGATCCCATGGAGACAAGAGAAATTGGAGAAAAAATTTGTACTGCGCATCCTCACAAGTTTAGATTGGGACAAATTACCTTCTTTGTTTATTTTGAATCAGGTTATAAACTGATTTAACTATAAACCAATTTATTCAATAATTATCGAATTTAGTAAAGTGTTATTTTAAGAAGTATTCCAATTTACGAAAAAGTAACACTTATAAGCGTAATTATAATTAAGCGTTAATTCTCGGTTTAGTTCTAATGTCATAAATATTGACTTTCTAAATGTGTATGAATATTGAAAGCTTGGATTCGGGACTAGTTATCGATTACGGCAGAGTAAAATCATTCTCCTGCGTAGCTTAGTTGGTAAGAGCATCTGTACTGGTAATACAGGAGACCCGTGGTTCAAATCCCGGCGCTGGAGTGTATTTTTCTCTGTCTGTTTCCCGTAGTTAATAATAATTATAATTTGATTTAAGTTATTAAGTTTGTTGGACATAATATAAATTGAGCTTTTGTTATTTAAAGAAATATTTTTATTTTATTTTGAGTACAATTAGTTAAAAAATGTATTATTTTATTGTCTGAGTTGTGAGGTTCAAATCAGTAGGATGTTAGTTAATTTTGCAACTGACAGAGCTCTCCGGTTTAATCATGGCTGTGATATTAAGAAGGATTGACTTTCAGGAGCTGAGAGCATGGCTCGACTGGTTGATGGACTACAAAGTGGCTCACCCTTGCAGCATCGACTGGACCATGAACAACGATGAAAACTTCATTCTAAAGTATTTAAATACAACATATTATATATTTAATAATAATAAACCAACTTACCGTAGTTTTGCATTTTTTTTGTTCTCAAAAAAAAGTCGTCCACCAAGAATCCCTCATCCGGGTATCTTCCTTAAAAACAGATTTATCCTTCGATCCAAAAATAGGTACGTACAGTTTTAAATTTATTTTATTTTTCAATGGTGAAGAAAACAGCTGGACCCCGAGGAAATCTCTTCAACGACTTATTATGAAGAATATAATTGGTTTTTTTCAACTGATATTTGTCGGAACTTCCTAATGAGGTATAAAACTTAAATCGAGCAAACTATATCGATCCACAGTCGCAAAACCACAATAGCCTATGTTTAGTACAGACCACCGGTTTCATTTCAACCACTTTAGGAAATCATCATCAGTGGAGATCAATGGAATCTTTAGCATGTCCGATAGTTTATTTTTTGTACAGATTAACCGTAAACCTAAAACTTTTTTTTTTATATTTATTAGGTTGAATCCCCTGTTAGTACTTATGTTGAATGTGCTGGGTCAGTTAGGGGTCCTCCCCCCTCCCTTGCAGAGGGTAAACCACTTGTTGACTTGAGCACCTAATTTAGCATATAATTTATGTAAGCAATTTTTTTAAAGTAAAATTTCACGGCCTCATGTTGTTTACGAGAATCAGTTGCGTCTAAAATAAAGCAGTTGCACAAAACAGCTGTCACAAATAAGTTGAGGAACTATGCACAACCTGTCCAACCAATGTCAGTTTGCATATTGATTAAAGAAGGGTGCATTCTGACTGAGGAAGAGTCTGACTCTGATTACATCCTCTGGTGGGGGGGGGGGGGGTGTCTTTTATAGATGCGAACTCACAACAGCTAGCTTGTGGTTTTTGTTTTAAGACCACTACAAAATTAGATACAAAATCCCCAATCTATATTTTTTACCCCTTGTTCACATAAAATACTTAAATTATAAATTGATTGATGATGATCTACTAAAGAAGGGAATCATGTCTGTACAAAACATTAACTATTGTGACCGATTTTGACCGTTAATCAATTTTTGTTCTCTTTAAGTTTTATTTGCCACACTCATGAAGAGGATAAAAATAAGTAAGATTTCATCAGCTGTTCAACACAATCAGCTGTTTATCCCGAATACAAAGTTAGTGATAGGTAGTTAGTTTTCCATCCATTTTGCTTCACAAACAAATATTGGTTTATATGAAATGCATTTTGACGGTTTTGTTTACCCTGACATGAGCCAGATACATGCCTAGAAACCTGTAACTTTCACACATTATGTACTTCCCACAACAATCCAACTTATTCATATTTTCAAACTATCTTTCTGTTTTTAAATATATATTTACACCCCTGTCCTAAGATTCACCTCCCTCCTAAGATTCACCCCCCATCTCCTAGGATTCACAATCTCCTAAGATTCACCCCCCATCTCCTAGGATTCACAATCTCCTTAGATTCACCCCCTCTTGAAATTCACCCCTGTCCTAAGATTCACCCCCTATCTCCTAGGATTCACAATCTCCTAAGATTCACCCCTCTCCTAAGATTTGCCTCTCTCCTAGGATTCACCCCTCTCCTAAGATTTGCCTCTCTCCTAGGATTCACCCCTCTCCTAGGGTTTACAAGTCTCTTCTTTTATTTTCTTATTTAATGTATGTAGGTTAAAAATTACAAAAAGGCTGATTCTAGTTTATTTAATTAATTAAATAAATTACAAAAAATAAAATAGGAGTATATTGTAACTATACATAAACAGTGTGTTCCAAGGTAAAGTAGTATCCACAAGGAAAAATCTTCTTTCCTTATTTATTTTTTTTTTAAAGTTATTCATTGTAAAAAAACTCCTACTTGTTTATAAATCTCTAAAAATGATAATTTTTTCTTACTCTGTTGTATTAGTAATATTTTTTTTAAATAAATTAAAATCCAACTAATACTTGATTTAAAAAAAAAAAATATATATTTGTCTATATATCGCACCCCCGCTATAGAAGTGACACAACTCAAATTTTCTACTTTTTGAGAAATGCCACTTTAAAAAGTAGCAAAACTGAATTTGGCAATAAAACAAAAATTAACAATTTTAAAGCTACAATTTCAATTTTATAATATTTGTTATACCTTACTAATTGTGTTAATGAAATAAAACATCTAAATTTTAAGTTGTAATGAGCCCAGAGATAAAAAGTGTCACTTTTAAATTATTGTTGTGAGATCAAACTTTTTGACTTGTGACGCTTTTAATATCCTTATATGAAAGAGAATCAGTGGCGTAAATAGCGCCCCCGCCAACCCCGCGGCGCGGGGGGGGGCGCATGCTCTAGGGGGCGCCGAAAAATGAATAAACTATAATATTTATATTTAATAATAAAAATTAATAGAAACTCTATTTGGATGGAATTATTTTAATAAAATTATTTATGGGAGATGAAAATAAATGAGAGATAAACAAATAATAGAATTTAAACAAGGTGAGAATGATATGAGATGTTATGGTTTAAAGCTTATTGCTCAGTTTTGTTTTCTAGTTAAGTGTCACTATACCTATAAGAATATGGGTAAGTATATCGGGCTCCCTTCTTCATTTTCGACTCGCAGGAGATCAAAGTGTTTATTACAACTAACATTTTTCTTATCTAATCCGGTTTTAGCTGTACTAGATAAGGAAATCTGTTCCAAACTTTAACAAGTTATACTTCCATCTCTTTCTCTACCGATTGTCTTTGCTATATAATATGTATTTTTCTTTCTTTCTTAACCCCCCTTTCTTCTTCTTCCCTATCACAACCTCTTTATATTTAGTTTCTAACTCTTTTCTTACCTAGCTAATTTTACCTCCCTTTAGAGTTGTTATCTTTTCTACCCTTCCCTTTTTAAGAATTGTTATCTATTAATCACATTTATCAAGCTCAGTTCTGTTCAGTTTCAGTTATAGCTCTCGTGCGGGGTGGTTGTCATTTGCTGTGAACTTTAACTTTCCTTTCGCTAGAAAGCTCTGCTATTTTTTATTTCTTATTCTACGTTCAGTTATTTTGTGCGTAAAATTAAATTATTTTGGTGAAGAATTCATTTGGAAAGGGTGAGTGCATTTTTCAGACTATCATAATATAGCCGTCAGGACTCTAGAGGAGCCCGTCACGTCTATTTGTTAATATAACTAAAATATCGTCATCTTCCTCCTCCTCCAGTAGCAAACACTTTTTTCTTTCGCTTCCGAGCTTACCGAAGGTAACTGAAGCTATTGTGATCGTTCTAAAGAACGAACAAATTTTATGTCTCAGATTTCAAAAATTCTAAGACAGAAATCCGTTTTAGATAACAGGAAACATTTTTGGTTTCGTGTCTGACTGTCTGTCGCTAATACTCATCCAATTTGAATGAAATTCGGATGGTGGGTCACGATTTAACTTATCGTTGGTCCCATATAAGTTGAAACCGTGAGTGCCTATTTCCCGCCTATTTTTTTGGATAGTTTGTCGAAAGTAGCCCGCATATAATCCCAGATTAATTTCAACTGTTAGCACTCATTAAATTTTGCTAAATTGGTACCTACTTCATTTCATGTTAAATTAATCAAAACAATTTTGATTAATTTAAAATCAATAGGGGGGAAAATGAAATAAATTCAACAATAATAAGTTTTAAAAGCATAAAATCATTAAATAATACAAAATAGGACGCGAGGAGGTATGTGGCACATTAATTGGCAGATAGATGTGCTTAGTTGTATATTGTCTTTTAGTTTCTTAATTAGGTATTCAGTGTATAAGATATTCCAATTCAAGTCTTCAAGCGAGGAGCAAGGTTGTTGATTTGTTTTCATCATATTTATATTATAATTTTACTACTTTTATTAAGGAATAAAAATAAAATAATTACTGTAATAGTAATGTACACGAGCATTTAAAGAAATAGAAAATAATAATCTATTTGCAAATTAAATAAATTGCAAAATAAATTATTTTTACAAAAAGAAGTAGGGGGGGGGGGGGGGGGGGGGGTAATTTTGTTAGGTATAGGAGGCGAATTTTCAAAAGCTGCGGGGGGGCGCCGGATTTCTTAGTTACGCCACTGAAGAGAATAAAGGGAAAATGAACTATAAACAGTAAAAAAAAATCCTTTTAGTCAAAGAACATAGTACTTTTACTCTTTACAAAACAAAAGAAAACTTTTATGATAAGAAAATGTATAAATGCATTAAAAACAAACAATTTTTTAAAATATGAATCAGCAAATTAAATAAAAATAGTAATGGTTAACATTTAAAAATGTAAAAAAAATAAAATAAGTAAAACAATAATGCAGTAAAACCTGACTAAAACGGACCCAGTATAAGACGGAAACGTGTCTTAACGGAAAAAAAATACGGGAACGGAAAGAAATAATAGGCAGGAATATTAAGGTGAACTGTTTAATACGGAACCGCTAAGTCATTGTGTTGTATTCGAGTTTGAAGTAAAACGAATAAAAAAAAAAACCAGAGGGGTATGAGGTAAGGATGATAAAGGTGATGAAAAGGCATATCAAGGAATGAGTGAGAGAATGATTTTTGTAATGTTAATATGGCATGATAAAGTAAGTATTTTCCTAAAATAAACATAATAACAGTGTAGGCTTGTTATTAGCTTAAATAGCGTAAAAAGTGATTTTTAAGCATGTTATTTAAAAAAAAAAACCTGAGAGGGGACCCCCGGACCCCCCACCAAAACATATTACCCAGGGAACTGCCACTGAATATTACCTGAATATTATGTTTTTGTTATTGCTAAATATTACATTCTCTCTAAATCATGTTTTAGGGTATTTTTATTGTTTAGATTAGAGTATTCTTTTTATCTTAGCCTGGTGTAAGATATAAGGAAGGCAAGAAGGGTTTGGCTTAGTCATTCCTCTAGACTCTAGGGGCACCATTGAAACCTACGAGATTCTATTTAGCTGACCCTAGTCACTCTTTAATACATTAAATAACTAACACTAAACCTATAATGCTTAGCTCATTACTAAACACCATTACGATTCAATTTTTATTGAATATTAATCTCATCTACATTTATTATGTGTGGAAATACTAACAAATATTTATTTATTTATACAAAAAACAAATAATATAATACAAAATTGATCTTGCGTTATAGTCCAAAAGTGGCAGAATTCTAATTTCAACAATAGCAATTTACCAATAAGCGACGCAATTCAAAATAAGTTTTATTAATTTACCCAAATCATCCTATAGAAGTGACTTAAATATAAAAAAAACATCCAACTATTTTGATAAAAAATTATAAGAAACGACACAACTCGAAAAGAGACGTTTTAATACATGTAACTCTCTCGAAGGTTCGGTGACAACTGTTTGAATTCCAGATGTGTCATTTTTAATGCTGGTCACTGCCGCGAAGTTGATTGAGCTAAAAGTGACACATCAGCTATCTAGCGGATACTATTAGTAGGACAAATGTAATTTTTTTTGTAGATATAAAGCCCGCCTTGTTTGATTTAAAAATGGCAAAAGTCGAAAATTGAAAATTTTTGAGTTGTGTCACTTCTGAAGCGGGGGTGCGATATGTGTATAGATTATTATATTATATTCTTGATCAATCTACACGTTATTATAGGTTTATTTATTTTGATTATCTATAAAATATAATAATCAATAGGTGAGTAATAAACATGTTTTTATCTATTAAATGTAAAGTGGGCTGTGCTGCAAACTTGTCAACTTATCAACAGTAAAGTGAGTAAATTACTCTGAAGGTATTATTGACTCTTGTTGGCGGCAAGGTCTAAGAAAGGTCAGTTATCAACATTTTTTTTTATATTTCAAATAAAGAAGTTAATTCTGTGAGGATCTGTAATATTGAGTGGAATCGTCCAACTTACTATTTCATCGAAGATATCAATTAATATTTTCATCGATACATTTCTTTTTTATAAGCTTCAAAAGGGTAAGTTGCAAATATTTTGTATCTGTGTACAAAGTAAAAAAAAAGATTCGGGACCGATCTTTGTTCGTCTCTTTTCCAATTGCTGATCCGCCGATCTTCATTTCTTCACAGAGAAGGTGAGTTTAAAAATCAAATGTATTCGAGGATCGAATGAAAAGTAAGTGTAATTCGGCTTGGGTATGCACCGATCTTCTGTCCAACTTCTGAAATGACTAATTCATCGATCTTTCATCGACTTGTTAAGAAGGTGAGTTATAAAAGTGTTTGAGTAGATAGATCATTTCTAAATTTAATTTAGATTGAATCTGAAACCGATCTACAGTCCAATCTACTAAATATGATCAATTTATCGATGTTGTTACATTTCACCTACTTATTAAAGAAGATGAGTTATATAATCTACACTTTCCTTGATATTTAAAAATGTTTGATCACAATTGGATCTGCCCTGATCTCCAATCAATATGTCTTCAACTATTGATCTTTGATACTGTGTGCTGAAAAAAGATGTGTCTCTCAATGTCACAAAAAAGTAAGATGTAAATATGTATCAATACGTTTTTCATTATTTTTTTCTCCTTATTTATTATGCGAGTAATTTTTTTTTTAATGACAATACAATATTGAAAGTAAATGAGGTACAGGTAATGGTTGTATGGTTGGCTGTGGTCCATTGTGGATATTACTTCACGTGAAGTTGCTTCTCGCAATATCATTCATGTGAAGTTGCTTCACACAGTATTATTCACGTGAAGTTGCTTCACACAATATTATTCACGTGAAGTTGCTTCACACAATATTATTCAAGTGAAGTTGCTTCACACAATATTATTTATTTTTAAGTTGCTTCTTGCAATATTATTCACGTGAAGTTGCTTCTCACAATATTATTCACGTGAAGTTGCTTCTCACAATATTATTCACGTGAAGTTGTTTCACACAATATTATTTATGTGAAGTTGCTTCTCGCAATATTATTGACTTGAAGTCTCTTCACACAATATTATTTACATGAAGTTGCTTTACGCAACATTATCAACCACAATAGTAAGTATAATTTTATTTTCTCTTAAGATTGTGATGAAGTATAGAAGTGATTAGAAGCCTGTTTCTTATCTCGTCTCCCCTTCCTTGGAATGGAAACAAAGTATTTGGAAGGGATACATTGTCTTGCAGGGAGAGTATCTACTCACATATGTTAATCATTATTAAAGGTATTTAATTTTATTTATATTTTTAAATATATTAAGTTAAATACTTGTTGAAGATGGGAAGTGGAGAGAAACGGTGAGTATAGTTTACATTGTTATTTGTGAGGGCTGAAGGATGTGGTTGAAGCGGCGTCATCATCTTGGTATTAATGTGCTAACGGTTACACTTAAGTGTTAAGGGTAAGTAGTTTATCGGTTCAAGTGTAACTTTAGCACAATGAGGTAAAAACCTTTACGCTATATACGGTTTATCTCCGATGTGGAGTTTATAAATAAAAATGATCTCTTGCCTAATTATAATTTTACGACATGGAAATACTCTTTAAGTTCCGTCTTTGGAAATAGAAGGAGAATATTTATTTACGAAAGAATTTACCCGGCTTTCTTCTTACCAAACTTCTTGAGGCTGAGAAGTTTGAATTAAAGTCGGGTCCGGTGGAACTTACTCTGTCAGTAACCGAATTGTCCTGGGTCCGCAGGTTTTAACCGAGTAAAAAGTGGATATATGAACATGCTTTTCTTTATTACTCGATTTAAAACTTTATGATGGACATTCTGATCAAGTAAAGCTAAGCTTTTTATTCATCCCGATAACTGATTTTGTTAGATCGGGGGTGGGATTTAACATCTGTTTCTACATGATAAGGGAATCAAGAAGTTTGGTACGAAGGTTCGATTCCTCTTCTTTACACTATCGACTTGTTTCTCCGATGTACAGCAGTCATCGGTGAGTTTTGGTTCCCTCGTCATCTCGTTATGAGATATTTAATGGAAACTTGATGCCGGCAGAAACAAGGTACAAACAGTTGCTTTAAATTCCTTGGGGACGGTTTCCCTGTTGAATAGTCGATTGCAATACGACGGATGTTGTGGTGTCATCACTTGTGCCGAGGAGCTCTTCTCCACCTTTGGAAATACGCCTGTTATAAATTATACGTCACATGTTGTAAGTAAATGACCCTTGATTTTTGTTTAAGTGGTTTTTAATTCTCTGATTGTTGGATTTTCAGGGCCATTATCGAACTGTTGTCGTTGGAGATCAAAGTAAGCGATCCCGAGATGCCGGGGGAGGCTCTCGCCCAACAGTTAAGCAATCAGCAGATGTACGTCAACTACGGTCAGTATGGGAACATGTTCGCTCCGACGTCCCAACTCCTCTCCTTGGAACAGTCTTCTTCCAGGGGCGACCGAAACGAGGAGTTACCCTGGATCAAGGAAGAAGGGTCGGGCGTCAAGGATGAAGGGGGCGTGTGTGATATGAGCGGGTCGGACATGAGTACGATGTCCGGTGAAGAAAGCTTGCTGGGGCCGTCCATCGAGCCGAGGAGGAAGAAGTTGAAAAAAGGGAAGAAACGGATCGATACCTCTTTCATTAAAAAGGAGGTGGGAGCCGACCCCTCCGACCTACGACCGTGGATCAGGTCCTTGGTGTCCCCGCAGAGGGAGAAAGCTCTTCAAGTGGCAGTTATAATTAGGGATTTACAACCGATGACTTTTGAAGAAGCGAACGTGGTGAAAAGGTCTCTTATTACGGACGTGGGGTTGGCTCTGAGAGGTATGGGACCGGGCTGTAACGGGAACATCATCCGGCCCTGCTTCACCGAGTGCACTCTCGTCCCCGCAGGACTCCTTCTCTTCTCCTGTCTGGACGAAGTCACGAGGGACTGGCTTCTAGCGTGGACTCCTCCTAAACTACAGTTTTCTCCCAACAGATTCCTCCAGGTAGTCAGAGGCGACTCTCTCGTATGGCCTGAGAAATTACAAGTCGCCGTAGTCCTCAAACAATTTCTACCCATGACTTCGAAAGACGCCGACGACGTAAGATCGGGGTTAGTGGCGGCCGTCACATCTGCTCTGGGAGGAGGTCTGTCGATACAGTTTTCGAATTTGGAATTCGTGGACCCGGGTTGGCTGCTGATAACTTGTATGGACAAACCGAGTAGAGAGTGGGTGTTAAAGTGGCATCCTCCGAGAGTGAGGCTGCAGCAGACCTACATGGTGTCGGCCGACAGTCTACCCTGGCCCGTCAGGATCGGCTTGACCTTACAGTCCGATCAGAAACCCGACTGGGACTCGGTATTCTACTACATCCGACACCAGAACGGCTCCGTCGACATAGACTCGTGGAAATTCGTAGACTCGTCTCAGAACCCGGACGGCTCTTGGACCATTTTTCTGAGCGTATCGCCCGACTCCATCATCGCCCTGGATAAAGTAGGTTGGAAACTATTCTACCAGGTGGATTACATCTTGGTGGTGCAGTACGGTAAGATGCCTCTGATGTCGTCCATGGCTATGTCGGTACCTGCGTACCCCGTCCCGTACCAGCAAACCCCCCAGTACCAACAGCCTAACATATTCAACTATCTAGTTCACCATCAGTGAGCTACCCAGGTATTCCGATAATGTCGTCGGTAAATTTCCCACATTTTCCGATGACAAGTCTCTAATAACTAAGGAAAAACAGATAAAATAAGTTTCTGACAAAGAACAATAGGCAAAACTAACCGACTTTAAAGTTCTTAATAAATTGAGCAAACGGAGAGCAGTGAATTTGTCATTCCATGATTCAGTTGTTTTTTTAAAAAAAGAAAATTCTAATTTGTAAAGAGTTACTTTTGATTTTGGGATGCCAGTGATAAAATGTTCAAACTGAAAATGTGAACTTTATGCTTAAATTCAGATTGACCTAACTTGATGAGTAGAATACTTTTAGAATGTATATAAGTAAATAATATATAAATGCAATTACTTTAATTATCATGAGAAAACTGCTCAAGTTGAATAACCTTTTTTGTGATTTTTTTTCTTTTCTTTTTTATATATATATATTTATAATTAAATTTTTGTAGAAGTTACTCATACCTATTAAATTTCTTTATAATCCTGGGCATTAGCTTCTGGGGATTACTGGAGTTGACAGGTTAATCTAGAAAGCACACTTTGCCCACGGATCAACCCATCGACAGCCACTTATTAAGGGGGGGTTGAGTTCTCTATTCAGTGTTGCTTCAAGCAGACCTTACTATTCTTAACCCCCCTTAAAGTGTTTCCTAGAGTAGGAGCTCAGCATCACATTATATATCTTCCAGATATGATCTCATCAACACCTACAGATGTTATAACCCTTTCCTAATAAACTGGTAGGTATAATTAACGTACCAATTATGTTTTACAGAAAATATTAGTTTCTAGGTTTTGGAAACTTTGTGTGGGTAATACGAGGGCTGTTGGGAAAGTAACCTCCGATTGGCCACTGAGAGGGAAGTATTGGGAGTAGCGGCGGCATCTTAAAATGTGCACTGCAATTTACAACCCCACCAAATGCGAAGTGCGAGTTTTGAGTGAGCTTTGTGGTGCTGGGTAAGTATTTTGAGCACACATCGAGCACAGAACTTCCGGTAACCTAATTTCTGTGTCACTACCTCGTATGACACAGTCCTAGAAATGTGTGAAAATATATTAGACAGCTCTGAAATTGTGAAACGTCGATTTTCACAAACTTTTTCCGTCAATTTTCTGTGCGAGTTCATCGGTGACTAATGATGGCCTACCACTTCTCTCTTTATCATGAATGTTTTTTCGTCCACTTTTAAATAAACTAACCCATTCGTACAACTCCTTCACTCATAACTATAACACTTGGTGTTTACTTGGCACATAGTTCTTGATGAATAGCTGCTAACCTTATAACAGATCCACTTCGCATTTGGTGGGGTTTTAAATTACAGCGTATATTTCAAGATGCTATAAAACCAAAGTAGCGCTCGTATAACCTTCACTCAACTACGACTGCAGTCTGACCTGCCGTGTACGTCAGTGAACAATGGCGCCACAACTCCCACGACTTCCCTCACAGTGGCCAATCAGAGCTTACTTTCCCAATGGCCCTCATACATATGTACTGACAAGAGGAACATCTTGGACCAACATGTTGTTAAACAAAAAAAGATAAATGCGAATTTTGATTTAGTAGCTAGCCCACCCCCTCACTCTGATAACCTCTTCTACCTTCCTATTCATATTTTTAAAAAGAAAATAATGTTGGTTTGTGCAATATTATTCCCCTCCTCAATAGTACCGATTTCTAGCTCTTTCATGCTTTCAGGGTGATGAGGTCGGCCTCATTATCCTGTTGCTTCAGTTAGTTCCAAACGTGTTCTGTGAGGTGAAGACAAAGATTTCTTGCCGGCCAGTCCATCCCCTGAATAACCCCTTCAACACAGTCATACTCAAGCTGGCTTCTATTGGTTCGAACATTATCTTGCATTAGAAGGAATTATTCGGCAATGTAAAGGGTACACGCTCTTCATCAGTGTAACTCATTGTGTTTAGGGATATGCTAGGAACCACAGTTAAGTCTCTACACGTGTTGTAATTAATCCCTCTCCAAAACATAAATGAACATCCCTGAAAACAAGTCTCGCACGCAAATTATAAGGATGATATCGTCCTTGTAAGCATCCACAGATGAATGAACTTCTTCTCTACCAAGTTCAGTGTACCTACGACTTCAATAGCTTTAGTTTACAAATCTTCCATAATTCCATTTACCTCACTATTTAAAAATAGTTAAGATGGCCCATTAATTTTGTCCTCCATTATTATGTATAATTTTTTGTCTCCAGTAGTTCATTGCATTGTCGTCCCTGTCGGGTCCTATTATCCGCTAGTGGAATAATATGAAAACCCAGATACTTATGTCGACTCCAGCCACTGAATCAAGTCTGCGTGCCAAATTTAAGTTAATATTGCTGAAGATATCTCTACAAAGACTACGATGCTTAAATTCTGTACAACTCTTACCACTGTACAACTCTTACCACTGTACAACTCTTACCACTGTACAACTCTTACCACTGTACAACTCTTACCACTGTACAACTCTTACAACTGTACAACTCACACATGTGTTTTCTCTTTGGCTGAACCTAGTTAATTCTTTAAATGAATATATATTTAATGTATTATTGTTTGAAAACACAGGTGATCCTGGTTACTTGTGTGATGGAACTCAAGCAGTGTCCAAACGTCACAATACTTTCTCTTCTCATTCTTCTTTGTTCTTTTCTCATTTGTGTTGAAACATGTGTTTTTCTTTTTATCGTTAGCTGTATTAGTGTAAATAAAGAGAAAAATAACCAATAAACAAACATTATTGACATTTTTTTTTTTAAATTTAGAATTTATTAACGTATTATATTTTTATTATTATTATTAGATTTGAAAAAATTGTCTACTAGTTTGTGTGGCACATAGCTTCCTCACACCCTATAATTGGACGACGAATGGTCAAATGAGATTTGGAAAAAAGTAATCAGCTATCATGTGGTGTTTACCTTCCTAAATATACTAAATAAAAAAGTCGCCTAAAATTGAAGCTGTGCTACTGCTCCCATATTGGGAAATGGCAGCTAATTTTAGCTTTTTTGTTTTTAGTTCCTTAAATATTGGTTATTAAAAAAGAAGAAGAAAAAAAAAAAAAAAAAACACAAATAATAATGTGGAACATTATAAAACAAATAACTTCTGTTGTTACCACATTTTCTCTAAACCTAACGAACAATTTTTGAGCATTGCTTTGCTATATGCTAACGCTATATCGCTTCACAGTACGGTCATAGTGACCAAATATTTTGAATTAACTATGATGCTAGCACAAACAACGGAATTTGTACCCCAGGCGGGAATGCCTCTGGCTAAATCCCGCCCCGAGCAATCGGGCTGCCCTGTGGATTCTGGGGAGGGCAAACTAGCAGACATTACAGCGACGCCAATAACAAGTGAAGAGGAAGAGAGAGGTAGAACAGAGAAATTGCTCCTGGAGGAATTTAAAAGTAGGAGGAAGGTGACCCACACACCACCGAGAAAGAAGAAAGAGGTAATACTGACGGAAGGAGACGGCAGATCGGAGACTGAAAGGAGGATTCTACAATATTTCCAGAGGCAGCAGACAGCTACTCCCCCTGAGGGAAGAGATGAAACAGCCACAGGAAGTGACATCACTACTCTAAACCCTGCTACACCAGAATTCAAGGAGGAAATCCAGGAGAAGTCCCCTGTGAGAGCACACCTGGAGAAGACTAGATTAGAAGAATTAATGGAGCTCGAAAGGTGCATAGATCTAGTTGAAAAGATAAAGGCGGTGACTTACAGGCAAAAAAATAGTAGCACTGAAGTGAAGAACGGACTGGAACAGCTAGAAGAATCTCTTGAGGTGATACTTTGCCTGAGGAAGTCTTGGCTAGAGGCGGAAAGGAGCCTTCAAGAGAAGGCTGCAGAACAGGAAGCTCAACCCAATTCAGTCTTATTGCAGAACTTAGGCACATCAAAGAAGAGGATGTTGTCCAGCCCCACCGATAGAGCACCTGGAAAAAAGAAGAAGGAGTCCGAGGGCGAGAAGAAAAGAGAAGACGCAAATGAGGAATGGAGTGAAATCATCTCAAAGAAAGAAAGACGCCGTAGAAAGGAGGCTAGAGAAAGGATGGATGGAGGAACACCAAAACTGCAGCAGAATGGAACTCCGGAGTATAACCCAGATGCACCAGGAAGAGTACAAAAAGCTCCTGCCTCCAACCAAAGAAAGAGAAAAAAGAAGCAACCGAAGCCAAGGTCGGAAGCACTTCTCATTAAACCATTGAGTGGGAAAACCTATGCAGAGGTCCTTGGAGAAATCCGCAGGAAAGTGAAGCCAGAGGAGATGGACACAGTAATTAAGACTGTTCGTCGAACTAGGTCCGGGGATGTGCTACTGGAGGTTGGGAGCAATACTCAGAATAAGGAGGTCTTCGGAGATGCTTTAAGGAAAGCCTTAGGAGAGATGGCTGCAGTTCGATGTCTGGAACCAAGAGCCACACTAGAGATCAGAGATCTCGATAGCCTCACTACAGAGGAGGAAGTCCGGGAGGCCATCCAAAAAGAGGTGCCAGAACCTTTAGGCGAACTTAAGGTCTCAGTGAGCAAACCAAATAGCAGGGAACAGAGGATGGCCATAGTGCAGTTAAGCGAACGAGACGCTAATGCACTTATGGAATCCTCCCGCATTAGAATTGGATGGGTAAACTGTCGGATACGTCGAAGAATCCAGGTAATACGCTGCTTTGCATGCTTTGGGTACGGCCACCGACAAGAGGACTGTAATGGGCCGGATAGGAAGGGCCAAGGGCTCTGTATCCGATGTGGTGAAGAAGGGCACAAAATGAAAGAATGCGAAGCTAAGCCTAAATGCTTTCTCTGCATAGAGAAAAATATTGCCCTAGTCGGGCATGTACCAGGAACAGGAGCCTGTTCTGTGTTTAGACAAGCTCTTGAGAAGGCTAAATCCCGAAGACCACCATGAAGATTCTACAAGGCAATCTCCACCGCAGCAGGACTGCAGATGATCTTCTAAAGCAGCTCAGACTGGAACTGAAAGTTGATCTAATGATCATAAGTGAGCAGTACCGGGACAAGAATGAACCAGGGTGGTTTTCCGACACTCTGGGCACAGCAGCCATATGGGTCCCTGATCTTAGCAAAGTGACCATCGACAGCCATGGATCCGGCAGAGGCTTTGTCTGGGTGAGCAGCAATCGGGTCACCTATGTGAGCTGCTACCTCACCCCAAATGACAATGTGCAGGACTTCCAGGAGAAGCTGAATGACCTGGAGGACTTTATAAGAGAAAGAGGGGGGGCGCATGTGGTGGCCGGAGACTTAAATGCAAAAGCACTTGAGTGGGGTATGACCACGACAAACTCTAGAGGAAAGAAAATCCTAGAGTTGGCAGCAAGGGTAGAGCTGATGGTGATGAACCAAGGAAACACATCAACCTTTAGGCGACTTGGGTATAGTGAGACGATACCAGATATCACACTGGCATCTGAGTCTATAGCAACTTCTATAGAAGGATGGAAGGTGATTGAAGATTATACCGGCAGCGACCACCAGTATATAGTCTACAGAATGCGGAGAGATAAAACCAGAAACGCTACCAACCGCAGACAGGAGCCCAGGTGGAATGTAGACAAGCTAAATCTAGAAGCACTAGCAGCAACAATACACAGAGGAAAAGATGCTATTCTAAAAAAAATAGACACAGCAGGGAATGTTGTCGATGCAACTATGCGACTCATACGTCAAGCATGTGACGAGTCCATGCCACGCAAAAGGGTACTAGGTGGTGGTAAAAAACCTGTATATTGGTGGACTGAGGACATAGGGAGTGCCAGGGCGAAATGTCTTCAACTAAGGCGAAAAGCCACCAGGGCAAGAAAAAGAAACAGAAATGG
Organism: Gerris lacustris; assembly: GCA_951217055.1. Classification (NCBI taxonomy): domain Eukaryota; kingdom Metazoa; phylum Arthropoda; class Insecta; order Hemiptera; family Gerridae; genus Gerris; species Gerris lacustris. The sequence goes on from OX578282.1 coordinate 1,048,646, forward strand.
TGCACCGACAGAGACCTCGGCATTTAAAATAGCTAAAAAGGAGCTTCAACAAGCTATCAGTCGAAGCAAGCACAGCAAATGGGAAGCGCTTCGTAAGGGTATTGACAGTGACCCCTGGGGACTAGGCTACAAGCTGGTAATGCGCAAGCTAGGTTCCAAATCGGCCACCCCTATGCTGAAAGCTGCAGAGATGAGGAATATTGTGGAAACACTTTTTCCGTCACACCCAGTAAGGGGACAAGATAAAAACCTCAACATCACAAGTGATTACCTGGATTTCAGTGAAGAGGAGCTTAAAGCATCGATCAGTTCAATGCAAAATAAGAAGGCTCCAGGTCCAGATGGCATCCCAGCAGAAGCAATGAAGGCAGTTGCAAGTGCATGTCCCGGCTTACTCCTCAACATGTATAACCGGTGCCTTAGAGAGGGAACCTTCCCAAGAAAGTGGAAAGTACAGCGCCTTGTACTTATAAGCAAGGGAAAAGGTGACCTGGATTCCCCGTCAGCATATAGACCACTGTGCATGTTAGACACGGCAGGGAAATTACTGGAGAAACTCCTAAAGCCACGACTAAATGCTGCGATCAAAGAAGCTGGGGATCTGTCAAAAAAACAGCATGGATTCAGAAGAGGACGATCCACAATCGGTGCAATCGAAGAAGTGGTCCAAACAGTACAAGCTGCCGCCTTCCAAGGAAATCGCCGCTCCAGGAAAGTTGTTGTATTAGCTACACTGGATGTAAAAAATGCCTTCAACTCAGCCAGATGGACCGACATGCTGGAGGCATTGGAGACAGTCTTCAGAGTTCCAAAGTATTTATTGAGGATGGTACAAAGTTACCTCAAGGATAGAGAGCTACTTTACGACACCACAGAAGGAGTTCGCCGGAAGACCATAACAGCAGGAGCTGCGCAGGGATCCATCTTAGGTCCAGATCTCTGGAATGTTTTATACGATGGTATCCTGCGCATCGCAATGCCTGATAACACTTTTCTGGTAGGCTATGCAGATGACATAGTAGCAGTAATTGTAGCAAGGGAAGTCGAAGCAGCCCAAAGAAAACTTAATCAAGTTATGAGAAGAGTGGGCCCATGGATGGTGGAGCATGGCCTAAGTCTAGCAACTAAGAAAACGGAGATAGTCCTGCTGACAAGGCGTCGAATACCAACCATCATCAACATGTTAGTGGGGGCAGAGACAGTCGAGACCAAAAACGCAGTGAAATATCTAGGCATAAGACTAGACACTAAGCTCACTTTCTGGGAACAGATCAAGTGCGCTTCGGATAAAGCCTCAAAAGTGACTACGACCTTGAGTTGGCTAATGGCTAACACAGGAGGACCAAAAGCGAGCAGGAGGCGACTCCTCATGGGGGTCACACACTCTATCCTCTTATATGGATGCGAGATATGGGCTGACTCCCTAAGGAAAGAAAAATATAGGAAAAAGATGGCTTCCGTACAAAGAAGAGGAGCACTCAGAGTGGCAAGCTCATATCGCACGGTGTCAGAACCAGCCGTAATGGTCATAGCAGGAGTGATCCCTATCGACCTCTTGGCATCAGAGAGGAAACGCATTCATGAACGGAGAGCTGAACTCGAAGAAGCCAGACGAGAAGAGCGAAACCTCACTATGCGGAAATGGCAAGAACGGTGGAATAGAGAAAGCAGAGGAAGATGGACTAAGAGGTTGATAGGGAACCTAGCAGAGTGGACAGGTCGTAGGTTTGGGGATATTAACTACTACCTGACACAGTTCCTATCTGGCCATGGAAATTTCCAAGCCTACCTCCATAGGATGGGTAAAAAAGAAAGCCCGGCATGCCCCTATGGCGATTCCGACATCGATGACGTACACCACACCTTCTTCACTTGCACAAGATGGGCTGCAGAGAGAAGGAGACTGGAGGAAGAGATTGGTCAGCTAACTCCTGAGGACGTGATACAAAATATGCTCAGCAGCCAGGAACGATGGAGAAACGTAGAGACCTTCGTCGAAGAAATTCTGAGACAAAAAAAATCTGAAGAGGAGATTGTCTCCTAAGGAAAAAAAAAAAAAAAAAATTATAATAATAATTAGTACAGGAGGGAATGCAAAAAGAAGAAAAGCCTACAGAGCTCAATACGAGGCCTCCACTCTGAAGTAATGTGAAAGCGGTTCCGGAGTGGACTTCAAGGCCTGAATGGGAGGGAGGTTTTAGTGAGTAAGAGTCTCACACACCAGGGGACTACCGTAAGTTCTCTGAAGGTGCAATGCAGCATTTCCCCCTTCAAAAAAAAAAAAAAAAAAAAAAAAAAAAAAAAAAAAAAAAAAAAAAAAAAAAAAATAGTGACCAACCACAGGAAGGTATAAATCTGAAATGGTCCAAATTGGTACACAGGGGTACGGGGTACAAAAGTTAAAATAGTATATGCCCTTCATGATGCATGTGGTTGGAAAGAAGAGTACAGTTATTTTTGTTATGTTCACTTTTGTCATATTTTCATTTAAGAGGGGTGTAAAATAGAAAAACAGGAAAAATAGTATATTATGTTACTAGGCTGTGAAGTGAGTTTTTTCTTTACCGCGGCAATTACATTTACTGTCGAGCGAAGCGAGACAGTAAATATTGCCAAGGTAAAGAAAAAACACTTCACAGTCGCGTAGCATATGCTATTTTTTCCGAGGTAGCAGACAATGAAAAAACATTAAATATTAATCACTAATCAATATATAATAATAACAAATATTAGTACATACTTAAGACTTAAAAAAAGAAACCTTAAAAAGAGGTTACACTATAAGAAAAGATAAATAAAACGCATTGACATCTAGCGGATTTTAATCGTACTAGAAGCATTTCTACAAAGACTGCAGCGGTACTAACGGAAGTTTTGACAACTACCCGCCGGACATAAAAAATCTTTTAGTTCCTAGGACGTAAAAGATTTTTTCTTTACAGCTAGGAGTAATGAAAAGATTTTTTAAGTCCACGTAATGAAAAAATGGATTTTAGCTATGTCTTTTAGGCTCTAAAGTTACTATTTCACAGCCTACCACGGAAAAAAGCTATTTTTCAATATTGCAACATAAGAAAGCAAACGGATTTACAAACAGAGAAGCTAAAATTAGCCACCATTTTCCAATATGGCAGCAGTAGCATAGCTTCAATTTTAGGGGACTGTTAGTATATTTATCAGGAACGTAAACACAACATATCTACCAAATTTCAGGTCAAAACCTATTTCTTTAGGTGGGGCACCCCGTACCCGTCTTCCAGTCTACATTCCTCCTCCAGCCCCAGCAACAGATATTTCAGTCCGTTCTATTATTACCCCCCTTCTTACAGCACTCACCACCTTTGCTACCCTTCACATGAAAGACCTCGACATATTATCGCAATACAGAAGGATTGACATTGCCCTCATCTCAGAAACACATTTCACTACACAATCACACTTTTGCATTCAAAATTACACAACATACAGAATAGATCCCACAGATAATACTGCACAATGGGGTTGTGCGATCCTAATACAGAATTCCCTATCCCATTCCCCCTTACCACCTACTTGCACGGCTTCTATCCAGTGTACAATCCTTATCCTTGAATACACTACCTTTCAATTTATACTATTTCCTCTATCTACTGTCCTACTAACCAAATTGTCTCCCAACAAGACTTCCTTACATTATTTCAATCCCTAGGTCCCAAGTTTATTGCAGGTGGGGATTACAATGCAAAGCATGGTATTGTAATGGGGTTGTCGCGCGGGTAATCCTAGAGGTGCTCTTCTTCTTAATGCATTATCCTTAACCAACTACCAAATCCTTTCTCCCAACCAATACACTATTTACCCTTCCGACCCAAATAAACTTCCTAAGCTTCTAGATTATTTCGTCACAACTCTCATTGGTCACCTTCATCCCACTGCTTCAGTTCTCGATGACCTATCTTCAGATCATTGTCCTGTCCTCACCTCAATCCTCCTACTTGTCCTCCTAAACCCGGACTGATTAACGGACGTGTTCACTGGGACAATTTTCAAACATTAGTTGACCAAAGACTAGACCTTAGTATTTCCTTGAAAACAGCATCAGATATTGACAAGGCAGTTAAGTTAATTACAGACGCTATACAGACTTCAGTTTGGGACTCGACTTTACCTACCGCATACAGACCCAACCACAGATCCTACTTACCAATAGACATACGTACATTAATAACTGAAAAACAAATGAGCGTACAATACTGTTGGAAGACGACTAACTAATTTACTTAGGCAATACAAAGAAGAAAAATACGCGAACTATACCTATCATCTTACTAAGAAAGAGACCACTGTGGAATGCGACTTGATGACTTCTATTCCACAAACCCATTCCTTCCTCTCTCCAAAATCCTGATAATTCCTGGGCAAAGTCTGAATCTGAAAAGGTTCAAGTCTTTGCCTAACACCTCACAAATCTCATCTCGCCTCATTCTAATCGAATTGACCATTATCATACAAATCTTGTTACCAATGAACTACTTTCTCCTCCCAAAGCTTTAACCCATCTGATATCCTATTCATTATTAAACAACTTCCTCGCCGCAAATCTCCAAGATATGACCTTATAACCTCTCAAGTCCTTAACCATCTCCCAAAAAAAGGCATCGTCTTTCTTACATAATAATTATATCCTTAATTCTGTTCTAAGAACCACTCACTTTCCTACTCAATGGAAATTCGCTAAAATTATAATGATCCCTACACCCAACAAACCTGCTCACCTGCCTACTTCCTACCGACCTAACAGCCTCCTCCCAGTAATGAGTAAAATACTGGAAAAACTTCTCCTTCGTTGAATAATTCCTATCCTAAGTCCATACCTTTCTGACCATCAATTCGGTTTCCGCTCCCATCACTCTACCATCCAACAAGGTCATCGTCTCGTCGATGTTATTGCCTCCTCCCTCGAGAAGACTAAGTACTGTTCAGCTGCCTTCCTTGACGAAGCGCAAGCTTTTGACTTTGACGGGGTCTGGCTGGCTGGACTGCTTTGGCGACTTAAGTGCATCCTTCCCTTTACTTATTACGAGTTGTAGTGAAGATCCTTTTAGGGTAATAATAAAAAACGTCGATTATCTACGGCAACGTTTCGGCAATCCTGCCATTCTCAAGCCTAAAAATCGGTGTTGTGAGGATCGTTAAGGTGGTAATACAAAAATTTTTATTAAGGTACAATAATATGTTCCGTCGTCACCATTCTATCATCTCCTCCACAACATCCTGTCTAAATTGACTTAACATCACTACGTCCGTAACGGGACAGACTAGAGATTCAACATAAAAAATAATAATAACATAAAAAGAGACTAGTAACACACGTATTTAAAAACTAACATCTATATAAATTAAAAAAAAAAAAAAAAAAAAAAAAAAAAAAAAAAAAAAATTGAGTGGGTTATCTAATGAAAGGTATTGAAGATTAGATTACAAAAATATATAACACTTGTAGAAAGTGTTTAATTTTGCATGCCATTTTCAAAAAACCTCAAAATTTAGCATGCCCCCTTTCTACTAACTAATTTCATGTCGGCAATTCTTAAGATTGTTACTCCCCTTTTAAACTAAACAGAGGAGAGTAAAAATCTAAAGAATACGTACAGGATGTTCTTCTTTAGACTGTTACTCCCCTTATAAAAACAGAAGCGTGATATTCTTTTGTCCCGAAGTACATTGGACTAAACATCCCTTTATCTTAATAGTTATTTAGTCAGTCATTTATAGTTTAAAAAAACATAGGGGAGTAACAATCTAAGGAAGTACATTCATGTTTACAACACCAACGAAATCCTTTTTACGTGAGACTTCACGCTCAACCAAATTGTTTTTGTAGTTTTCCCATAGTTATAAGATAAGGCAGCTAGAATCATCAAATTTAGCTCGCTTAAGGCATTTGGATGTGCCCATGTGCCTGCCAAATTTCATGATTCTAACCGTCCAAAATACGACAAAAAATCAAAGACCATCATACAGGTCTCTCACAAACTGTTACTGCTGGTGCAATTGGTTTTTTGATACGAGTTACCTTTTAGCTACAATAAAAACTCCAAGGAAAAGTCCGCCACTGGCGTTCAACCAAGTTTATATACATCATATTATCTAGATAGTTGTTTCTTTATAAATAGCGGATTTTAAAATTAGCTTTTAAGGACAATAGTAATAATTATAATTTCTATATTTGACGACCTGAAAGGTAAGATCATTATGTTGTCACGTGCTTAGTTGTACCAAGCATTTACCACAAAGAGGGAATCTCGTGTGTTAGATTGGACTTGATGAGTGGAAAGTGTCTGTGGGGGCTTAGACTTGGACGGAGCGACTTGAGATCGTGTCTGAATCACTGCAAGCAGCACTTTGAGCAGCCAAAACAGCAGCTCTATGAAGCTGATAACACTGCTTCCAAGGAAAAGACCTACGATTCCTCCTAAGTTTACTGGAAAAAAATTAAATTAATTTCATTTGACGTTAGTTCGACCTGAAAACATAGGAAATTATAAAAAATAGTCTGTCAATTAGTGTGGCGCATAGCTTGCTCTCGTCCCATATTGTGATTCTATTGGTTAATGAAACTAGTTGTTTGAGAGCTTCAGTAGCTTCTACAGGAGAACAGTTTCCTCTACTATCAACGAAGATAAACAGAATTTGACGTGATCACAACTTGGATGGGTGACCGTGACCACAGATCTGGGTTCAATGCTGAGATTGCCCCCCCCCCCCCCCCCTCCGCTTGGTGTTCACCCATCACCCCTATATCGCAAGCACAAGCAGGTAGGTTTTTAGGTACCTACATGTGAAGTGGCTTATATATATATATATATATATATATATATATATATATATATATATATATATATATATATATATATATATATTATAAGTTTTCGGTAGTATTCATACTACGGAACGTTTAAATTTTAATTTAAATAAAATTATAATTACCATTTACAAAGGCAAACAAGACAGAGAAAAATAGACTTAAGTGCCTGGACTTGAAGCACTTGAGTCCCCGTGGTTCGAGTCCCGGCGCCGAAGTCTATTGTAAATAGTGTGTTTAGTATGTCTCCCTTTGTAAATAGTAATTATAATTTGATTTAAATTAAAATTTAAACGTTCCATAGTATGAATACTACCAACAACTTATAAAAATTGAATTTCTAATTGATTGTACTAAGTACAGGTACTAATTGAGTACTTTATAATTACAAGCGTATTTCTTGATCTACTTCTATTGTCGTTTGTTGACATCTAAGACTTGTAGAATAAATTTTAAAGCTGGATTCGGGATTAGGTGTCGATATCGTCAGAGGAAATTATTCTTCAGTTTAGCTTAATTGGTTAGAGCTCCCGCACATTGGAAATGAGGGTGAGGTCCGTGGTTCGAGTCCCTGCGCTGAAGTCTATTTTTCTCTGTCTGTCTCCCTTTGTAAATAGTAATTATATATATATATATATATATATATATATATATATATATATATATATATATATATATATATATATATATATATATATATGTGGCTTATACAGGTAATAGAGCAACACACTAACCCCGTGTCATCCATTTCATTGTAGTTGTATCGTAGTTGTATGTTACGCGCTTACGACCAAACGCTTTGTTCGATTTTCTTCAAATTTGGCATAGATGTTCTTTGAAGTCATAAAAAATATCGTATGAGTTTTATATTTAATGAATTTTATTTTTACACTTTTTATAAAAAAAATACAAATTAAAAATAAAAATAAATATATTTTGTTTATCTTGAAATTTGGAAAGAATATTCCTCCAAGTCTTGAAAATAAATATATATAGTTGTTTTTTTTGTATATATTTTTTTCTTATTAATAAAAAAAAAAAAGTATAGACTTTTTTTAAAAAAAAAAAAAAAATATTTTTATTTTTTCGTGAAATTTGGAATAGATGTTCCGTTAAGACATTAAAATCGATTTATATGGTTTATTTGTTTAAAAAATGTTTAGAACTAGCATTAAAATAACCTTCCCAGAAGGGAATCGAACCCGGCCTCTCACCGTCCGGCCTCTCCGGGCTGCGCGCGTATATTGCTGCACGCACAACACATTATTTATTATTTTACAATACAGATTTCCATTTTTCTTTTTTAATTGCTTACTGTTCATTACCTGCAAGTCTATTTTGACTTTCGTCGACGAGAATATGTATGTATACTTCATAATAACTACTAATTAATTAGCAAATCAAATTATTAACTATTAAATAATTATTAATCAATTTGTTTGTTTTCTGTTTGTCGTCATATTTTATAGCCTATATTTGACTCAATTCCGAATTTGGGAGGAATTATCCTTGAAGTCATTACTAGCGACGTATATAAAGGATTTTTCATTTTTGGACGTCGCGAGGTCTACTGTTCACACAACTACTCGTAAAAACAAGTTTGAGAGGATGAGGAAGGAAGCTGCGAGCACTGAAGGGTGACATTTTTATGGGACCAACAAGGGGCTAATAATGAACTTCTTTCCAAATTTGATTAAACTCGAACTAACGGTTTTTTAAAAAATGTGGCCTGAAATGGATTTCTGTCAAAGGCGTTTTTAAATTCTGATGCTCTCACTGCTTTCGTGTTAAAATTGAAATTGGAGATAAAAATAAGTTTCTTCTACCCAATAGTAACAACATTTATTGCAGGAACTGTTTGGACAGAGTTAGGAGGTTCTACATAAACTGTCGTACCTTCGTCTACACTTCACATTCAAGTTCATCAGAATTCTCTAAAAACATCGGAGTGAGACAAGGAGACATTATAAGCCCTCTCCTTTTTATTTTGGTTATGGACGACGTGATAAAGTCCTGTAAAGCATTATTAAGAGAATTAGATGTAGAAAACTGGCTGATGTGGCGAATAACACTTTCTGCCATGGCATTTGTGGATGAACTGGTTTTATTTACGGAATAAGAGAATGAGAAAAGAGAGGGCTGAAAATCAATGTAGCGGAAACTTTGGTTGTTTTAAGAGAAGCAAAAGAACATGCGATTTAGAATAAAGAAGAACAGCTTGAGCAAGTCAGAAATTTGAAGTATTTGGGAGTAACTATAGCTGATGGTAAGCAAAGTGAAGAATTAGAAGCAAGGATAGCAGCCACGGGTAAACAGTTCCATGCAATATATAGAAGTTTTATAAGTGAACCGGAAATTTATAAGAAAACAAAAATGGTTGTATAAAAGATAGTTTATGTTGCTTCCTTGACGGATGCGAGTAGTGGGAACTAACGAAAAGGAAAGAAAACAGGCTACAGACTTACTCAGGGATGAGGTACCTACTTAATCAGAAGCTTGATCAGAACTTAATGGAACTCAAAGAGACAGAAACAGAAATACCACTATGAGGCTAGGATTGGAAGTGCAGGCAATCCTACGCTCAGTTTGGACCACAGACTTGGCGGGGTGTTTTTCTGTGGTTTTTGGTGAGATTATATTGACTGGTGGTCTTACCTAGAAGATTCTCCCTGGTGAAGGTGAGCTGTCTGATATAGTGCAGAGCTCCTTCGTTACGGAAGTAAACTTCTAAGACTCCCTCGTCTTCTTGAAGGAACACATCTTCTCTGTCTATTGTATATGAGTAGGTTACCTGAAACCAGATCAATTAGTTCAACAAGGATTATAGTAAAAACATACAATATGACAGAAACGAACGAAATTCGGCACACATCACCTCACTATATTTTTTTGACAGTTGTGAAGTTTTAAGAAATTTCACACCTAATATTTTCAATATGGTGGACGATTAAAAAAAAATTTTTTTTTTAAGTTTTTTTTTTTAATCATGGCTGATTCCATACAACGTTTTAAAGGTCTTTTACAGTAGGAAAAGAATATTTATATAATTATTACAATTTCAATTTTGCCGGCATTTTGAAGAAAAAAAATATGACCAAAATGAGGATGTTGAACAAAAGTTATGCTTACATGGCATGTTGGATGTTGCACATAATTTTAAAGCTCATTTCAGGTAGATTAAGAAAAAATTATTGCCGGCAACCATATTGAAAATAAATATGGCCGATATAAGAGCAAAATGGCGAGTTGCGAGTTGTTTATGCGCCGTATCACTAGTGTACCACAGAATACAGGTGCAATTACCTCATTACACTTAGGAAGGCAGGTCCGACCACAGAACGTACTTTCTTTAGAATCAATTGTAAACAGATTATCATTCAGAAATTCTAAAAACAAATAAATTAAATCATTTTAATACGTGAATAATATTTTTGTATAAGTATTTAACTTTATTATACACCTAATAAAAATGTCTTCTGATCAATTATTTGTTTAACTTTTTTTTACGTTCTTATTATTTGTATATTTTTACTTCTAATTGAATACATTTGATGATATTTAATTATAATAAAACTATAATATTAATTAGTGTGGGGTATAATGTAAAAGATATGGAATTAGTTCGTTCAAAGTACATGGGAAAAGGAATTGATCAAACATACTGTTTTTAATTTATTGTTTATAATTTTCTTGCCACAAACTTGTCCCCCCTTCAGGGGAGAATTTTGGTTCTCTAGAAGTGTTTATAAAGCTGTTTTCATTTTCATAATATAAAAGATACTTTAATATGTTCTATTAATTAAGTTTAGGGTACAAGCATTCATTGGTTATATTAATTAAGGCATTATTGCTTTTATTGGTTCATTGATAGGTTATAATTATTAATGTTAATTGATTAATGAATGAATAGAATTACTTGAATGGTTTGCCACACAGAGAAGAGAAGTACTTTTACAATCTTCCATACCTGAAAACCAAACACCAACAGTTCCCATTTGAATTAAAACACATAATTATTGTTATTCTAATTATGTATTTCCTTAAATATTGTGATAAATAAGTTTGTTTTTTAAGTAATAGGTATATTTTATGTACTTTTAAGTGATCAATACTTTTTGTCTGGAAGTAGAAGCACAAGGGTATAACTAGAGATAACGAAACCTAAATGCCAGCCATTCACCGTCCAACTTGACGTACGACACTCACTCCAACGAGCCAATGGGGTACGACAGTTGGACTGTGAGTGGGGCAACTCTCACAGTCAGAGTGTGGCAGTTGGCAACGCGTCGCACGAACAAAGGTCGTGTCGGATTCCCCGTGCATCCAACACAGATCCGACAAGCCCCGCCCAGTGGCGGATTAAAGGGGGGGCGGGGGTGGCGACCGCCCCCCCCTTGATTATACTTTTTTTCCAACGACTACCAAATTTCATATCAGAAATGCATAAAAGCGCTGTTTTGAGAGGTAATATTTTCAAAATTTTCCGAGGGAGGACCCCCGTCCCCGCAATATATCCTCCTCCCCCCCCCCAATAATAAACTTCTGACGACGCCAGGCGTCCCGTTTTTGGACTTTAATTCCCGAACTTGTCTCCCGAAAACACTTTTCGGGTCGAAAAGTACGAGTATTTGCTTTGATTCAATGGTCTTCAAATAGATATAATAACTTATCTAAATTAATTTACTTAATTTAACTATTTTTTTCTAAATATAAAATTTGGTCCGTTGTCATGGGCTTAACGGTTCGTAGATGTATAAAATGAAAATATTAAAAATCCTCCTTTAGCTTCCGAGCTTACCGAAGGTAACAAACTGTGATACATTTTCGTTAGGTATACATTTTTTTTAGGTATTTTAGACAAAATTCCTAAAAATAAATATTGTAGGAGCACAACTTTTATTGTGTTACAATAACTATACTTTTAAGTTTGTATTATATTTTTTTTTTAAAATGTACTTGTGTTCATGTTCATACTTGTTTCCCATCAAACTACACCATATAATCGAGCCAAAAATTACCCTTTTGTGACTAAGTATTAAAATCAAATTTTACCTCAGAAATGCATTTAAGCGCTGTTTTGAGAGGTCATATTTTCAAATTTTTCCGGGGGAGGACCCCCGAACCCCCCGCTATATGCACCATACAATAATTAACTGCTAACGACACCTATGACTTACAGTTAAGATATTTTACTGCAGTCGGGGGGGAGGAATCCTGAGAACTCCCCCCCCCCCTTTACTTAGGGCTTTCCATACTCCCGAAACCCCTTGGACGGTCAGATCGCCACCCCCTAGATGACACCCTTAATCCGCCACTGGCCCCGCCCCTATCCCTAGTCGGACCGCGAGTGGGTCGGCAGTACGTCCACTGCACCCAACACATCAACCTATTCGTCACAGAGCGCTTTTTATCATTTTAAAAATTGATAATACCGTTATGTCCGAATTTATAGAGGCATATAGGGGAAATAATTACTGTGAGACTTAGTGTGTCTACACACTCAACTAGAAATGCCTGTAAAGCCCTTGAAGTATTATAATGAAGTTCTAGTTCTTCCGATGGTGACCGAGTCTCGAAAGTTGTCCGTCCCGACGTTTCGCTCCTAATGTTAGAAGCATATTCAGGGGTGTTCATGATGTCCTAGGTTTAAGACAGGTGTGAACTGTCTTAAACCTAGGACATCATGAACACTCCTGAATATGCTTCTAACATTAGGAGCGAAACAGACGAGGTCACCACCAGACCTAGAACTTCATTATAATTGTAACCGCGGAAGTCTACGAACCTTGAAGTATTAGTCAACATAATGAGAAAACATGACCCTACGGCAAATATAGCGATCGCGAGAAACAAGATCGATTGTTTTAGGGCGAGTTTCTTCTGAGAACTTAAGAAAAAGCACTCGAGTGAAATTACTGGATAACGACGAAATTTACGTGCCATCTTTGTGGTACTTCAACCAACTTGAATTTGCAATTGATGTGCAGAACCTTGTGAGGAAAGGGACGGATTCAGGAACCAGTACTCTAATTCGCGCATCATTGTTCATTTTTCTAGGCAAGTACGCAAAACAACTGTTGTCTATTCTTAAATAGTTTTTGTATTGTAATCTTCATCGTCTATGTAACTTAACAATTTCGCGTCACAGTAATTTATTCTATCAAGTAATAATTCCTGGACCCAAGTTTTTTTTTTAATGATGGAGTTATTAAAAGACACAAAATCATTTTCCGTTATTTTTGACGTCGTACAACGAGGGAATACTTTTTTTTCTGAGAACGTTCAAGTTCAGTTCCAGAAGTGAAACTGAAGTTGGAAGTCCGTGTGTGAGGTAGATCCAACCACCGAACTCGACAGTGCCGTATGACCAAGTTGGAACTGAACATGAAACAAAAGCCATCAATTAAATATTTAGTGTCCAAACGCAATGACACTACTTTACTTAGTGTCTAGATTAAACCGTTCCCAAGATATTACGCATTTCCGGAAATCAAAAATGTTCAACCCCCATGTTTTTAAGGGTTGGTTTTGGGGCTGGCCTCTAGTTTCCCTGTGTTTAGGTTGTTGCACATGATATAACTGCTGAGTTTTAAATTTTGTGTTGGGAACTATAGGAGATGCAGTGGGTTTACGACAGACAGACAACCCAGGAAATCACAAGGGTCCTCAGTTTTCAAAATCAAAATTTATCATACTTTTTGCAGGTTTTTCGTACGTAATAATATGTAAAACGGTGTTTACCCTTAAATTTAAAGTGATACGTTGAACAGTTGCAGGCTTTGAATGTCAGATCAGCTCGGCACTGCATCACGCAGGACGACTGAGAATACATCGTCGTGAACGACAGTTCCTCCTCTTCGTCTGGGATCAAACAGTTTCGTATCTTAAAAAAAAGATAACCGACGAATCAATTATTCTCGAGGTTCGACCAAAAAACCGATTTAGACATTTCCATTTCAAATATTTTAATAATAGCTATCGTTAGTAAAACCAGTCGGTTTTATAAAGAATGTAATGATGTATAATTTAATTTATATTTACCTTGGGAGATTCATTTTCTATTCCGTCGTAAGGCGCCTGAATGATTCTGGGTTTGACAGAAACGCCTACCTTACTTTTATCTCCTAACGAAACGAGAAATCCCATTCCAGGTTCTGGAAGCTCGTGAGCGCAGTGCACGTATACCTGTAATCATTTACAGATTGTTTTTAGGGTTTCGTAGGTCATCCTCGCAAGCCTATAATACCGAGGGTGATGTGTCTGTCTGTCCGTCGCACTCTGGTTCATACCTCACGAACCGTTGAAGCTTGAGAGGTGAAATTTAAATCATTGGCGCAACTTTTTGACCAACACATAGGAAAAATATAGGCAAGTTAAACATTTAGAATACGCTGCGTAATTCACACAAATGAGGTAAGAACAAACATTTTAATTTTTTGAGTGGGTATCAAACGAAAGCTACTAAAGAGTTGATTACAAATTAGTATAGATTATATTATTTTTTAAATATTCCCTTTTTTATTGATTTTATGAGTTGAAATAGACCCTCAAAAATACCCCCTTCCCCAACCACCCTATATCATCTGGTTATAAAATGTTGTAATAATTACTGCTAATACCTTATGTATGACCTGCCGATGACAATTTACGGAAAAATGCCACTTTTTATAAATTGCAAATTTTTAATTTAAAAAAAAAAATGTGTGGGGGTTTCAATTGTTTCCCCCGTTTTTTCAATATATCAAAATTGTTTTGATTTTTTACATGAATTAAAGTATCAATTAAGCAAAATGAATCTGCGAGCTATCTACTACGGGCTGTTTTCGACGAACCATCAACATTTCATAATAATCAGATAAGTACTTTTGAAGATATAAATGTATGTTAAGATTAGGTTTAAATAAAGGTATGTTTGTGCGCATGTGGAAGAGAAATAAATAGGCGCATAAAGTTGAAACTTATATGGGACCAACATGGGGCTAAGTAAATTTCAATAAAATCAGATGAGTAGTTTTTTAAGATATGTTGGTTCGCAAAAATTGAGCGACAGACCCAGTGGCGTATCCAGCGGCTAGGTCTTGGGGGGGGGGGGGGGGGGCACATTCCAAGTCAGTTTAGATTGAAGGGGGTGGGGTGGGGGGGGGGGGGGGTATTCGTAGTGGTAACGAGAAAAGGGAACTACCTATTCAACAAAGCAGCTGCCCCCCCCCTAAAAAAATATACAACATAAACAAAATGCCTCCTGTGCGTGCCTCCTGTGCCCCCCCTGGATACGCCACTGGACAGACCTACAGACAGACGCAGACACGAAACCAAAAATGTTCTTTGATGTCTGAAACGGATTTCTGTCTTGGAATTTTTGAAATCGGAGACCTAAAATATTTGCGTTCTTTGGAAAGATATAGCTTCCGTTACCTTGGGAAAGCTCACATACCTTTTCTTTGCCTTAGCGGTAAGATCGGAAGAAAATTAAAAAGTAGGAATAAATAATAAAAATACTCTCGACACAATGTGTAATTAGGTACAGCAGTTTACCTTAAAGACGGGGAATTTGGCGCTAGAAAAGAAGGGATCCGAAGTGTAGTGTTGATGAAAAGCAACTTCGAGTCCTGACATGGTGCCAGTCAGCCACGTGTAGTTGAGTTTGCATTCTGGAGGCACCTGGACGCGTCTGTCCCTCGGTATAATGGGAAACTCACTATCAACACACGTCCCACTAAACATCACTTTAATAATCTATCAACAACTAGAACATGCTTCATTTTTAAAATAAAAGTTTTACTTGAATCGTACACAACTCATGTTGTTTTACGATTGTATTAGTGAATTACCAGTGATTGTACAAGTTTTCCATGAGCGTGTTGAAGCTGTAACAGAACCCGTCTTCGGATCTGATTAGTTTGAAACCTCTGCAGCACTCGAAATCATCTCCGTTCCAATTGCACTGTTTGAAAATTGATTGGCATTTCGGCATGCTCTGAAACAAATATAGGTAAAGAAGTTCACTTTGGATGCCAATCTCACTTGGACTAATTAATGAACCGAATACTTTTTTTTATTTTAAGCTACTTGCAAAAAATTGCTATTAGTAACATAGATTACAATGGTTAATTAGCGTGGTTTATCGTGAGAGGAGAGGCTACCCAGTGGTAGTACTCCTATCGGGTATTACATTATTTTAATTATTGCAATTAATCTCTTGACCAACTCCTCTTCAGCCGACGGAGAGGGTGGTCTGGGATATGGATGGAAGCCATGGATTCAACTAAAGGATTAGGATGATGGTTTAGGTTTTCATGGAATTTTGTGTAGCAGGAAGAAGCGAGGTCTTGTACAAAGGGAATTTTGAGATCGTTGTGAATATTGTGAGATTGGAAATGTATGCGGGAGAGTTAGTGCTTTTCGAAGGATCTTTGATTGAAGGGATTGGATCCTATAAGAATTTGAGCGCTTGGTGCTACCCCAGAGCTCAATTAATTAGGTCCAAATAGGTTTGAGTATGGAATTGTAGATAAGGAGTTTATTTGAAAGGGAAATGTGGGATCTTTGGTCGAGGAGTCGGAGTAAGAGTTTGTACCGTCTGTTAGTGTCCGTAAGTTCAGTTTTGGTGTGCAGAGCCCAAGTCAATCTAAACTGAATACGACGAACCGAATACTAAAATTAAATTATGGACCGAGGATACTGACCTTGCTCAAAGATGTTGGTAAAACCTTGGGTTTTAAATGAGAAATAGTGTGGGAGCTTCGTCAAGAAAATGAAGAAACTCTGTTGAGAAAATGGGCAGAAGACGACCCAGAGGAGGGCAGCAATGCAAAATTTAACAATGAATCGATTCGATTATTTTCTCAAAAAATTAACTCCGTTTATTGAAAAAAAAGACAGTTTGTTCGGAAACGCTTGAACCCCATAATAAATGTTAAAACGGAATCTAGCAACTGAAGATATGTGGGTGCATTGAGTGCAGTATTGAGAGTTCCAACAAGTATATCCTCGGTCTTATTGCCCAAAGTAAGTGAGTATCGCTTTGCAAGATTTCACACGGGTGAGTTCAAATTTAAGATGTTACTATTTATTTTCTTCACAAGTATTGGTACTGCTGATATGCTTCAAGCAGCAATGTCATCTTTAAACTACATATTTATATAACCACATTTCTAACCACAATTACATAAAACCTTCCATAAATACATAATAATAATTTAAAAAAAAATAGAAAGGTTAAAATCATGTAAAAAGTGGGCTCAGCTATACCTTTAGGAAAACTGACCAGTTAATGTTGCTTATCACATGATTTCATTAATCACAGCGTGTACATTCTGAACGATTCATTAGTTCAAATGCAAAAGAGTTTCATCAAAATTATAAAAGGAGTATAATTGTTTCATCGTTTTATCTTTGACGAGCCGTAATTGCCAAGTCAGAAAATATTTTAAAGTGTTCAAGTGCTTTTGTTGGGATGTTTATTACAGACGATGTATAAGATATAATTAATAAGCAGTCGACAGACAATTGGTATAATATAATCACAGTTAATTAATAGGTGATTTGGGAAATTTAGCTTTACCAACAGCATTTAAAGGGCCGTCATCTTGTAAAAAGGATGTATCAGTGGACGAAACTATTATTAGTGTTTTGACCAGGGAGATGTCAAATATAAGTGCCGAGTTTGGTCCAGATCCCACCACAACCACAAATAGAAAAGCCTTTATACAACATACACATATACATTTTAGTTAACAGTGAGTTAGTAAGTTCCAAACAAGGATCTTATATAAAGCGGATGTAATGTTAAGAAGGGGTTTAAGGCAAAAAAGTGACCCCATGAAGGTAAGAGAAATTGGAGAAAAAATCATACTGCGCATGCTCCACGACCATTGAACTGGGACAAATTAACTTTTTTAACAGGTTATAGCCTGACACTATAAACAAATTCTTGGTAATCTATAACCAAGAGGAAGGTAATTTGTCCCATTGGAGCTAATATTTTACAAATCTTCATGGGGTCACTTTTTTGCCTCAACCCTCTATCCCCTTTATAAGATCCTTGGTTCCAAAGAATCTCGTTATTAACAACTACTAATTTCTTAAGATCTCACCGAGTACATTAGATTTGTAATGTTCACGTGTTGAACTGCTTGTAAGAATGAACTGTCGTTAAGTTCTTGAAGTGTTTCGAAAGCCTTGGGAAAGTAAGGGTGGACGAAAGAATTGAGAACTACCAGAAATTTCTCTATATCTTCTGCCCATTTCTCGTCTTCAACCAATCTAAAACCCAAATATAAACTAATTTTAAAATAAAATTCTATTAAGTACCTGAAAAACAACTCTTCTATAGTAATTTGTAATCTTTCTAAATGGTCTATTCTCGTGCATTGTGTACCTTGCGTTTGGAAAGACCAACCTGTTGGACTGGAGGTTTATTTTGGCGGGTTTTATTGCTCTTGTTACCGAATGGGTTCAATTAAAGGAAGCTGTGAACCAGGTTATTAACTCGAACTGATCAGGTTTGAGTGTGAAGCTCCAGCGAGTGCTCACGTTTACAGACATTATAAAGTTACAGTGTAGTATATAGCCAATGACGCACAAAACAAAATGCAATGGAGGATAAAGGAGGAGAGTACTAGTGTAAAATTATGGAGCACGGTGAAGTAAACAATGATTCTAAGTTTAAATTAAGTGCCACTGAAGGTAACGTTACGTTACTAACAACTAACCGTGGTCGAAGCTGTCGCAACCACCCCGTTTTTTCACAGCTTTCTTCAATGCATATGGGTTTACGTTCAGTGGATAAATGAGAAAACAGTATAACTGGTTTAACCGTAGCTGCTGCCATGCCACAAATTGTTAGGGGAGGAATGGTACCACTAAAATTCGTCTTATCGGACTTTCATGGTAATAAAGTAAGTCGTAACCCAGTATAATTTCTGGACATAATTGATTGAGCTAAGCGAAGCGAAGCTCTTTTACTACACTTTGCATTTGTTTGCACGCATCCTCCTAAACGACTGAACCGATCCGCACAAAATTCGGCACGGTCAATGTGACCAACCACAGGAAGGTATAAATCTGAAATGGGCCAAATGGTACACAGCGGTACGGGCTACAAAAGTTAAAATAGTATATGCCCTTCATGATGCATTCGTTGGAAAGCTCTTTAAGATTACAGTTATTGTTGTTATGTTCACTTTTGTCATATTTTTATTTAAGAGGGGGGTAAAATAGAAAAGAATGCTGTTTAATTAAAAATTGGAAATGTTAGTCTTTTTGATCCGATTTCAGCTGTTTATAGATAAAAATGTTTATTTTTTAAGATTAAAATGCGGACAACTGCATTGCACACCTAGTATAAGTATTTCCTGGAGCCTAACATCGGAGTAGGCGTGGTCTTGTAACTCCATTTTAACTTTACACTGCCCTATAATCTGAGAAGGAAATGACGTTGAAGTCATCATGACTTCCCCTTGTGATGGTTGTATTGTAAGCTTTAGTTCTTTAGCTAAACTAGAGAGTTAAAGCTTAAAGAGCTCTCAATATCAATAAGTACTGCTGCTTGAGACCCAGTTACAACAACTGGTATGACAACCTTTGATAAGGGGATAACAGTTTCCTTACAGGTGGCTAAAACATCAGCCGTTGCACCTTTCTTTTAATTGTTCTCTTTGAAGTTCTGCACGCTCTCTCATAGTGCCCTCGCACAATTTTTTTCTCGCAATTACATACAGCAAGTATCTGGTGGGACTGAGACCTGTTTATCCTTTTCAAGGCCACAAAAAAAAAAAAAATTGTTTATTGACCCCGCAGCAGCTTAATAATCAATATTAAATACATCTCCTGAAGTCTGAGAAGAGATTGACAGCAGCGGACGGAATTTTGGGACCTACAATAATTGTAACCCGTTCACCACTGGATAATCTATTATTTAAACGATGCTTTTGAGATAAAATAAGGATACTGCATATAATACTGTGATGAAAATTGTTTTTGTTTTGCTTTGTTTGGTGGTAAGGAACATTTTCAAATTTCAATTTTATATAGACGCCACGAACAACACTTACCCTGAGATGTATTGGGTGAAGTATGACACGTTGATTTTAGTAATGGGACAAATAGAGACGGTGGGAAATGGGAAATGGTTCAAGGGGAAGTCTGTGTTCTGCAGGATAATGCTGATGGGTTTCTTCTCGTAGAGGATCAACGAGTCCATCAACATGTAGCAGCATCCTGCCAGACCGCAGCTTAGGATGCAGCACCAAACTAGTCTGCAACATGCACACAGTAGACCATTACAACCCAATGCAATACTTAGTCGTTAAAAATTAATCAGCACTTAACTTTCGTGATAGTACGGCCCCAAAAATACGGCTTCAATGTTAAAATCCCGAATGTTAGTGATTAAATATACGGGAAAAGAGGGTTACATCTATGAGATAAAGTTAATTATACAAAATAACACCACCAGTTTACTTTTGCTTTCTGAACATAACGGAAGCTATGTGATTTTTTATGTCTCTAATGACAAACAGTCATAGATAGAAATCCGATTCAGACATCAGGGAAAATTTGCTTCTGAGCTTACCGAAGGTAACGGAAGCTACATGATCGTTCTGAAGAACGAAACATTTTTACATCTCCGATTTCAAAAATTCCAAAACAGAAATCCGTTTCAGACATCAGGAAACATTTTTGGTTCGTCGGTCTGCCGCGCTATTTTTGCGAACCAACATATCCTAAAAACTACAAAAAAAAAGAAATTTGGGTGGTAGGTCATGGGTAGCCCATTGTTGGTCCCATATAAGTTTCACCTTCTGCGCTCATTTGTTTCTCTTCCACATGCACACAAACATACATTAATTTACACCTATAGCTTCAAAAGTACTATCTGATTTGTATGATAGTATAGTATAGTCTATCGGAAGTAGCCCGCAGATAGCCCCAGATTACTTTGAACCGTGTGCACTGTTTAAATTTTGCTTAATTAATACTTTAATTCAAGTAAAAAATCAAAACAATTTTGACACAATAAAAATAGACTGCCAATTAGTGTGGCACATAGCTTCCTCACATCCTATCAAGTACTATAACAATTATTGTTATCAGGGCCGCCAAGAGCTAGGCCGGCCCGGCCTTGACTTGGGATCCCCAAGTCAAGAGATCTACGGGCCTCCTCGCCATGGTTGGGAGGGGGGGGGGGGGGGGGGGAGGAGTTCGTGTCCCCTTCCCTAAGAGGTTCGAAAACTAAACATCTGAAAATCAAATAAAAAATCGGTCCGAGTCAATTCAGACAAACTTTCTCATATACGAGTTTATAGTTATTTAGCCCAGTGTTTCCATTTATTAGTTTTCAAATGTACATTTAAATATTATTGAACATTTCATCAAAATTTATCATAAAAATAACTTCTCCTGGGCGGGGAATCGAACCCGGGCTCTCTCTGTCCGCGTTTTAAGCTAATTTCTCAGGAACTAGATTTTTCCCGGGAAAACGGCTTGTATCGTTGGATTCGTATTCAAATGGACTACATTTTAGAATTTTTTAATCAAAATCGTCGGAACCGTTTTCGAGAAATAATTTTTTTTCATGTTTTTTCAGAGTTTTTGGGGGTCCCAAATTTAGAGCTAAAATTCATTTCTCGATTTCACCTCGGGGTATGATTTTTCTGAACATGTATGCCAAATTTCGTCAAAATCGGCCCAGTAGTTTAGGCTCCAGGTGTCTGCACAGACGACAGACGACGGATAGACATTTTTTAAAAACCACTTTTTTGGACTCAGGGAACCTCAAAACGTGGAAATCCATCAAAATCTCAAAATCGCATTTTCGCGCCATCACAATACTTTTTCATTATATGAGAAAGTAAAAAGTAGTGAAATTTAAGTCTTCAGCAGACTTATCGAGAAATCTTTTCAAAACTGAAAAATGAAATACAGAAATAAACTGCCCTCAGTGGCGGTTCTAGGTCTTGTGGTTCGTGGTTCCCTGGGCGGTAAGATATGGTGGGGCACCCTTCGCGGGGGGTCCGGGGGTCCTCCCCCGGGATTACATACTTGAAAATTACATACTTAAAAATCCGTTTTTACGGTATTTCAGCTAATACCCAGCCTAAACTGTTATTAGGGTTTTTTCAGGAAAATACATTCTTTATCATGCCACATATTAACATTAAAAAAATATACGTGTGGGTTCGTGGGACACCCGGTAGGACCTAAGTTTCTTACGCTTTTCATTAAAATATAAATTATAAAATCACAGTAATAACTACTTATACATGGTGGAGTTAGAAAAGAGACAAAATTAAAAGTAACTAACTATATTTGAAGTTAATAAAGTAATGATATTTTTATTTGATTAGGAGATAACAATTCAAAAAGTAAGGGAAGTGCAGGAGCAGAAAAGTTAACAACTACAAAGGGAGGTAAAATTTGTTAGATAAGAAAAGAGTTAGATCTAAGCTAAACCTCGATCTCGCTACCAGTCCAAAATGAAGAAGGGAGAATCAGTTATCTTTATTCGGATATACACGCACGCACATAATTATATAGGTATTGACACCTAACTTGGATATCAAACTGAGCTCTAAACCATACCGTTTCATAGCATCCTTAACTCCGAATTAAACTCTTATTTGTTTTATCTCTCTTATTTATTTTTATCTCCCAAAAATAATTTTTATTATATTTAACTGTCGAAGGCGTTGATCATGATTTTCCAAAAGGCGCACCGACCCGACGGCCGTCAGGCCAGTTCGGGCCTGCCTAGAGTCCGGGCCCCCCTGGGTCCCGGGCCCCTAGTTTCAGACTTGGCTGACATGGCCTCTCGGCGGCCCTGATTGTTATATTACTTTATTGTTATATTGTTTATTGTGTAAAAACTATTAATAGTTATAGCGATCTTTAACACTTCATAGCGGTGTCGCTGTTGGTTTTACTAAAAAAAATTATTTGAAAAAAATGTTTGTCTCATTGAATAGATGGAAGTTAGATTTTTGTCCCGACCTAAAATTCCAATTTCAAATTTGAAGTTCACGTTTATGCGAGCGTAGCTCGTGAACGCTTGGACGGATAACGTTGTCCAACGAACTCGTCCTGGGCATTGGTAAAATGAACATGTCTACCAAATTTCATCAAAATCGGTCGACATTTACTCAAGTTATCGTCGCACGTTTCACAATTCGCGGACACACTGACCGACAGACAGACAGACACGAGACCAAAAATGTTCCCTGATGTCTGAAACGGATTTCTGTCTTGGAATTTTTAAAATCGGAGGCATTAAAGTTTTTCGTTCTCAAAAGTGAAGACAATGCTTCCGTTACCTTCGGTAAGCTCGGAAGCAAAACAGGGGAAACAATTTAACAAATTAGACAATAATGGCTTGTAAAATCATAAAATCAATATAGTACGTGATAAGATGCGAGGAAGCTATGTGCCACACCAATTGGCAGTGTATATTTGGTTCTTTGACCGGGCATCTGTCCATAATTTTGGCGTACCAACATATCTTAAACTTAAAAATTACTTATCTGATTTTAATGAAATTTGAATGGTAGGTCATCATTTATTTGGTTTTAAAAAAATTACTGTATTTGGTTTTTGCGAGATTTTGTGTAATTTACTTATAATGAGTTCTATTCAGAGAACGATTTTTTCACTTGGTTTTTATAAAACGTCCGACATTTAATGTGGAACATAGCTTCCTCGCGTCCTATCACTGATGTTTCAAAATTTATGTGTGTTACTAAAAGTATAGGTTGTACGCATGCTCAAAAGTAAGTAATGTGTGCAGAAAGTATGGAGTATCTGTGGGCAAACTATTACGTACCAACTAAATTTTATTAAAAGCTGGAGAGTAGATTTTAAAAATATAAGTGTTAAATGTACAACACTTGCCCGTGCAATATGGAAAAAGTGTTGGTAAAAATGTTGATGGACAAATTGACAGATGAAATAAAAGGACATACGCCGAATAATAGGTGTTTAAAAGATAAATGAAACAATAATAAATATTCTAAATGTAATTTGTATCATATATTTTGTAGTTCAAGGGTAATTAACATTAAAACTAATAAAATTTGACGAAAGTAAAAAAAAGGATTTATTTTAAATTATTTAAATGAAGCGTTAAAGTGTATTTGGAAATTTCATACTTTATAGCCAGCTGGTAACTTAATTTTAAACATTGTTACAACCGTACCCAGAACATGTTTTAAAAATGTTGTTGTCATAACCTCCGAAATAAACAATTTAGATAAAAAAGAATTACTCCTGTTGAACTTCCATAACCGCAAAGTTCTTACGTTAAAAACTATCATAACCACAATTATTTTAGTTTTGGATAAAAAAGCAAAAGAGTAGCAACAAAAATACTTACTTTTGGACGCGAAAACACAATACCCTCTCAGAAACTTATGATACACTCGAAACGACACCAAACACAAAAGTTCAGATTCCGCCACGGAAGCCGCGTCCCTTTTCCTTGGTTGTTCCCAAATATCGCCTTTTTTCCACCCATTAATTGGGTTGTTTCAACCGTACCCTGTTTCAACCGTCCCGCGTCTCCCCTACCTTCGGTAAGCTTGGAAGCAACAAGCGAATACACTGGAAATCCTTTACAGATCTCAGAGGAAGAGAATTACTTGGCTATATCCAATAGATTTTATTACCGACATGCTTTTGTTTTACTGAAAGTCTAATAGTAAAATGTAAATGTATAACGCGTAAATATTATGGTATACATGTTTAGTTAAACAGATAAAAATACTAATGGAAAATATGAAATAATATAAACATAACGTACGTTTACTTAAACTAAAAATGCAAAGCTTCATTACTTATCATGTTTGAAAGAAGTTATGAATAAAGTTAAATACATATTATATTATATCTCAATACCTAATAAATTAAAAAAATCGGTCCGAGACAACTCAGACAAACTTTCTCATGTACGAGTTAATAATTATTTAGCCCAGTGTTTTCCATTTATTAGTTTTCGTATGTACAATGTAATGTACATGTAATTATTATTGAACATTTAATCAAAATTTATCATAAAAATAACTTCTATTGGGCGGGGAATCGAACCCGGGCTCTTTCTGTCCGCGTTTGAAGTTATTTTATCAGAAACTAGATTTTTTTCTCGGAAAAACGGCTTATAGATCGGACAAACAAAATCCGGAAACAAATTTATATGAGACGGACTAGCACCGTAAATAACAGTAAAGCGAAGTAAAATGCACTGTATAGCGTCACACAACACAGTATAGCGACAAAATACTGAATATTGACGTATAGTTTAAACAAATAATAGAAATTAAACTCATGTACACAATAATTAATAGTTACAAGAATCCACAACTAAAAGAAGTGAAAACCGTTTTAATTCACTGTGAGTAAATTTCATGAATTCTGACTGTGCGAGACTTACCTGTGGAAGATATGTGTGTTTTCCCTGAAAATGTGACTAAGCCCGTGTACAGTGGACACAGACGAGTACTCTCTTATGTAGCAAAGTGTAGACTTGCCCCCCCACATCCTTTTACTTCTCTTGCTAACTGATAAGCACTTGCCCTCTTTCAATTTAGTCCACATTAGTTAACAGTTCAAAAAAGAAAATTTATTGAAATATTAAACTTTATTTAAATAAATTTCATTCAATTGTCCATGTATATAAAATCATAAACCCATAAGGTGACCAATTTATGATTAGAAATATCATTTGGAAAATTTAAATCATAATTCATAAATGATGATTTCCTAAAATCAAAAATAATCGATATTTATTTATGTATAAAATAAAAAAAGATTTAATGAATGGTATTTAGTTTTTTATTTTATTTTAGGCACCGAACAACATGGTTATAGGGGCCTATGCAATACTGAATAGTATTTAGTTATATTATTTATTAGTGTGATAAAAAAATGTAGGGTGAAATTACGTCTATAACGGAATCAAACGCTGCAAGTGATGACATCATCAGTGAGGTCTTGGACCTCTCCCAAGGAAAATATTAGCCCCCCCCCCAAAAAAAACAAAATCGATGACAAAAGTCAGAAAGAGTGGTAGGAATAAAGGACTACACCCCCCCCCCAAATAGTAAAAGGGCTTGCCCTTGTTGACAGCTCCCCCTAAAATATTTTGACGTCAATATCTAGTGAAGACTATTTTAACATCTGAAATATATTCTCTGGCTTTGTACTAAATAACATCTAGGTAAATAACAGTAATAAACAACATCATTATTTCTGAGTTAATTTGAGCCTGAATAAACATATAAAATAAATGTTTGCAACTTTTATAGAAGAAAAGCGTTGGTTTTATTATTATATGTACGGGTGTAGTGAAAATCAATCCAATACTTATGTTTATTATCCTTATTGGAAAATTATTTATTTTAATTTCATTACGACAAATAAGAAGTAAAACGTAGTAAGGAATTGTAAAGATATTTTCTTAGAGTAAACATAGTTATAACATCAGTGTATAAATATTATCATATCGTTTACATATTCTAATTTTATCTTTATCTGACTTTATTGTTATCTAATTGATTTTTAGATTTAAAAAACTGCAAAATAAAATTGGAGAGGTGAAAGGCAGCAAATTTTTTAGCTCTCCTAAATTAAGAATTAAAATGAATTTCACGATTTCACCCTTCAAGGTGTGATTTTTTTGAACATGCACGCCAAATTTCATTGAAGTGGGTGTTGTTTTCGAGGCAAGTCTCAGACTAAACACGGCGTACTCGTACCGAAACACTCTTTTTAAAAACCCATTATCTATTACTCAGAATTGCACTTTTATATATATATATTTTTTTTTTTTATTATTTTATATTATTACTTCGTCATTTTTGTAATGCGATTAAAATTACAGATGTAGGATTATAAAATTACTTTATTCTAACATTTATTTATAGATATACGTAAATTGTCATTAAAGAAAAAATAAAATCGGAGACATAAAACTTTTTCCTTCTCAAAAGTGAACACAATGCTTCCGTTACCTTCGGTAAGCTCGGAAACAAAATAATAATATATTATCCAATATTTTGTTGTATATTTATATATTTAACAAACAATAGTGATTTATTTAGTGCATTTTGTCATTACGATAAGAATAATTAGTATTAATATTGTCATGATATAGATGGTTGAAAAATAACAATTAACCTTCATTGTGGTTCATACACCAAGGTTAAATTACAATATCTATAATTTATGTGTACTTATATCTTCTTATAAATATGCATAATTATTTTAAACAAATGTATTTATGTATCGCTTATATTAAAGGAATAATTATTTAGTCTTTTAGTTTTAGTATATAAGGAAAAGCCGGAAGATTATTGTGTTCAGTTAATAAGTTGTCAAAAACTAGTTACTAGTTTAACATTTTTTGTCAAATTTCAATTTGAAGTTATTTAATAAATATGAACATGTCTTACTTGCCTGTTCTCCTGGTCGTCTCCTTTGCATCTTTGTACTTCGCCTTTGAGGTAAATTTAAAACATTAACAATTAATTAAAACATTAAAAATTAATTAAAACATTACAAATTAATTACTACATTAAAAATTAATTACTACTTTAAAAATCTAAAAAATCATCTATTTTATTAATTTATATCATTTTTAATATATAAAAGGACAAATCTCTGTACAAAGGATCTCGCAAAACCGAATCTAAACCGTGTCATCGAAATGCCCCCGTGTAGGGCACGGTGAGACAAGAAAAATCAGCCCCAAATCTAGGGGGTTGTTAAGGGTTTTGCGCTTCCTTTCGAGCGCCACTGGCACCTCGGTCTCCGGTTCTAGTAATAAATAAAGACATACGTCCACCAATAAAAATAATGCAAAGAAAAATTACACTACTGATATACAAGTGTTTTTGTTAATATTTAATTTAAAACAAATAATATTTCATGGAAAATTATTTTTTGTCTATTTACTAGATATTTTGATGAGAGCCCTCAGTAAGATCAGATATGCACTTGCAGGGGGCCCCTTGCCAAACCTAATTGATGAGCAAAAAAAAAACCTCTTGCGTTTAGAACTGGGGGCCTCCGTCGTAGTTGATTTGGGGCCCCCTGACGGTGGGGGCCCTCCCGCAATGTGGGCCATAGTTACGCCACTGTGCACTTGGAAACCAACCTATTTCTAGCTGTCCGATTAACTTCGTATAAACTTCCCCTTTTTACAATTTAACAATTTTTAACCTAGTACTATTTCGGTAAAGATAATAGTTTTTTTTAAAAAAAATAATGTATATAAAATATCCAATCACGTATATATTTATGGGAAATGTTGGCAACTAGGGGGTTTTTAAGGGTGGGAGGTTCACTCAGGATAGCAAAAAACCTTCAAAATGGGCGAATTAACACATAAAGCACAATAATAGTAAATTATAAATTTACAAAATAAGAAATATGAACCAAATAACTTCGTAAAGTTTCGATTACACTATATTGAAACCCATAATGTAAACAAAAATAAATTCGTTATTTTAATTCCAGCACATAATAACCATTTAAAACATATGGTCTCCCATACATTTTTACAATCGATTACAATATTAAGGGTATATTGATATAATCGATTATTACTCGTACACAATATTTATTAATCTCTGTACAAAGAATCTCGCAACAACCGAATATATTCGGATAAAGACATGTTATAACTTTTATGTACCAGAGAGTGAGTATATACCTCCGTCCCTATGTTAATCAAAATATGCCTTTGTCGTACTTATTTAGACAAAGGAATAAATAAAGTAGAGTGCTTTACTTTTTACTCTGTCATTAAATAATAGTCTTTATCTACGATTGATACGAAATATAAACATTATATCTTTGTTTAGATGCGTAGAAAGTGATTATTTACGTACTTGTATTCATTGCTCATGCGCGTCTCATAGTTCTAAATAATTCCTCTTCTTTACCACACTAGTGCGGTAAAGAAGAGGAATTCATCAGCTTTACGCACGATTAGTGAGTTTGTTTACATTTAACAAAACTAATTTGGTGTTCTTTTATTAAAGTAACTGTTTATATCGAGTTTTTAGTGAAAAACAATGAGTGAATCAAGTGACTTTGACGAAAATGTGGAGAATAATAATCCTCCAGAAATAATTAATTCGGCAAAAAATACAACTAATGAATTAATGCCATCTTTATCAAGAGAGAGATTCGAACTTAGATTCAGCAAGTTTATTTTTTTCTGTATTTATTATTTAAATCTAACAATCGTAGATGAAGTACGGTACGCAACTCGTGCGAAAACGGCATTTTGCATTGCTCGTGTGGTTTTACTACCCTCGCTGTCTCTCGGGTGCAAACTGCACACTCGCATGCAAAATGCTACTTTCCGCACTCGACGCGTAATGTACTATTATGTCACAACTACAGCCCTTCTTTATCGAGCTGATTCTATTTGTCTATTGCTTTTATATTTTTGATCTGACGGTGTATTATTAAATACTTGTTGTAGATTGACCCAGCTTACAAGAAGATGGTTAAAGAAGCTGGCTCCGAGTGCAACCAACAATATCCTATTGGAGAAGGTAATACCTATCTCTATATGCCTATCTATACTGGATGTAAAAGCCAAATTTCACTCACAGACTGACTCATCCATCACTGAATTCTAGAACGCAAGTAGCTAGAGAGCAAATTTTTCATGGAGGTTTAACAATTTGCACCGAATGAAAATACCTCTGCTTTCACCAGAAATGTAATTTCTTCTTCTTGCCTACGGTTTCTCTCATAGGCGGAATCAATTAATAATTAGGATTTTATGCAAATTACTTTATCCGGGGGGGGGGGGGGGGGGGGGGGGGTAAAATTAGGTACTTTACTTAAGCACTCCCTATATCCCTTTGTCTTAATAGTTATTTAGACAAAGGGATATATTATACATAGTGGTGTATTGAAAGTTTTCTTATGTGGACTTGAGAGGTTTTCTTATGTAGAGTTATATATAGTGGTGTATATTCATTTTGTTCCTTTTCAGTTTTCTGCATAAGATTTAGTCCAAGTGGGGTGCTAAAGTATATAAGTACCTAAAAGTATTTGTATGATAATTTGGGTATATTAATAAAGGATGAGTGATTTAGGAAAGTAAATTACTCCTTGTAACACTTTTTGAAAACTAAATTCAGTTATTCTTGCTAATTAAAAAAATTGAATGTTTCTTGACAGTAGGTCATAAACCTATCTTTCTGTTTATTAAACAAATTAGTTTAGGCGAGTCCTGTGAGTTAGAAAGAGAAGTGTAGAATAAACTATATCCGAAGGTGAATGTAAAAATATATTCTTCCCTTAAAGAGGAGACCGTAATGTTGTGAGTGCTGATAGCGCTTGTTGAGCGAGCGTAGTGAGTTCTTTATTTCAGAGACGGGTTTTGTGTGTTGGTCTGTCTGACGATAACTGGAGTAAAAATTAATCGATTTTAACAAAATTCGGCACACTGGTGCGTCTCAGTATACTTTTTTGTGACAATTTATCTCGAAGAAGAAAATTTTGTCTAAAAATAGTTTCTTTATGCACGTAGGAAGTAAAGTAAGCCGTTATACCCTAAGCGAATAAGTTGGTTCTTGAGGCAAAGCCGAAGAAACCATGGTCCCTAAATCCTGAAGCGAAGCCGGGGGAATTAGACTTTTTATAATAATGCTAATTAGCTCCTTAATTATCGCAATATTAGGGAGATCAATAATTATTAGCACTTTTAATAGCACATCTAAGAGATTCAATATTAATAACAAATAAGAATTGCAGTTAAACTCAAATAGAAGGTTATTTAGATGCAGGTTTAAACAATGATAAGCGCTATTTACAAAACCGTGAGTACTGTCAATGGACAGTTTCTCACATCGTGTAACAAGCCATATCAAACAAATGTCATCTCTATTGCTTATAACATGTGGTAATGTAGTTGCAATATTCAAATAAATTAAAAAAAAAGAAAAAAAGAAGCAATTTACAAATAACAAATAAGGTCGAAAAAGCAGTGTCGCCAACCTGATTTCAACAACTTCACTACATTAGCCATTCATTTTACTATTTAAAAAAATAATTAAGTTTGCAATCCTTCTTTTTCTCCCTACTTTTTGAGTTCAGGGAAGAAAAGACTTACTTTAGTCCCTCTAAACTAATCCAAAACCATATCTTTTTCTCCCTATTTGAGATAAATGCATATTTTGCCCTTAAAATTCCCAACAGTGTCCAGACCCCCTTTCCTCAGGGGTTAGAATATCTATACCCCCCCCCCCCTCCCATTTCAATGTCCCATTTTGGACTAAACATTTTATGGCCACCCTATCTATAAACACTTCTATAACCACCTTACCACCTTTTACTACCTTACATCATCTCCAGTCACCTCTAACCACCTCTAACCACCTCTAACCACCTCTAACCACCTCAAATCACCTTCAACCCCACCAGAATAAGCTAATTAGCCAAAATTGACTGCACTCTAAATGTGAAAAAAAGTGTAATAACAATATGTTATTGAATTATTGTTGTTGTTTATATTGAAATAAATTGTTTATTTGGTTACAGAAGCAATAAAAAATATGGTTGAGCTGAACTCTCGTCTAGAAAGTGATAATGAAAAGGTAATATATATATATATAGATAGATAGACCAAATCATACCAAATCATATATAAATGTACACTTATTAATTAATTACATTTAATTAATTTACCTGCTGGTAAACCAGCATAAACCGTGCAGAATATATATAAGCATAGATGTTTTAGAATTATTAATAATTTAACAAATTTTTGTATTGTTATTTTTAGTGCTTCGCTGGATGTATGCTGGAAAAACTTGGAATTGTAAGTATATGATATTTAGTCCATGTACGATATGAAGAAGAGGAAAAATATTTTGTAAAGTTTTATGTAATGAGGTTGTAATTTTGTTGGAACTATATAGTTCTTTAAGAAACTTAATATTGTTATTAATGAGAAAGGGAGAAAGATAAGAAATGCATTCCCCCGGTGGTAACTGAACCGCGGATCTGTGTTCTTAACATCACTTAATGACAGGATTCGAACCTGTGATGTCTGAATTTTCCAGTAAGTACTTTAGGCCTTTTGAGCCAAAAAAATTTGGTTAAGTTTGTTTAACCTAATAGTTGCACTTTTTGACGGTAGCCACATTGCAGTAATTAATGTTATCGGCGCGACGATGGTGGGAACCTCTACTAATTGGATAGGGCTTGTTCTGGACTTAATTACCTGCTTCTTTTTACAATTACTTGATAATGACAACAAAATGTATCGATGATAATGGTTATATTATATATCACAAATTATTGATAACAATACAATAGTTTTGTATATGTTTAGCCACTTAAAAGCGCCACCCACTGTGTCTAAGGCTGCGGCCACACCGAAGCTACCTCGCTTGGAGCCTAGTGGCTTGGTGAGTCGCCAGGCCACTAGGCGCCTGGATTGATAGCGGCCACACCGGAGCTACCTCGCTTGGAGCCTAGTGGCTTGGTGAGTCGCCAGGCGTGTAATTCATGTGAAGCAACCTTCTAGAACATACGAGACCGGCCACACCGCGCGCTTGGTTACTAGGCGAGTTACCTGGCGAGTCGCTAGACGAACAGTCCATTCTGTTCTACATGGCGACTCACCAAGCCGCTAGGCTCCAAGCGAGGCAGCTCCGGTGTGCCCGTAGCCTAAAGGTTAGCCACTTTTTCAAGTGGAAGAGGAGGTTCTGGACTTCATTGCCCATTGCATCTTCCTTTTTAAAGTTCTTGGGACTTCGCTAGCCGCAGCCGATATAATAAAGTGGACTTTTCTCCACCACTGTCTACCTAATCGTTCAAATCTTCTACTAGTGGTGACTCAAGCAAAGTAGCATCTTACGAATACTAGCTTGACTTTTTTTATATTTTAAGATGTTGGATCGAACCTATTAAAAGTATACTTCTTTTGCTTGATATTTTTTTCAGATCAAAGGAAACGCTTATAACGCCGATCTGCACAAATCCAGGAGCGCAAAGAAATACTCAGACTCGTCTGATATTGAGAAGGCAAATAAAGTTGTCAACACCTGCAAAGATGAAGGTAACATTCATCAAATAAACAAATTCTTGTCTGTTAAATTAACATTTAAAATTTCATTCGGAAAAGTCGAATGAGCTGATATAATCTTTATAAAATGACAATATTAGTAAGTAGTTTGGTTAAAAAATTAATAGCCCACTTTTCCAATATTTCGACCCCTCTTTGGATCATCTTCAGGTTAAAAACCATATGTATTATCAGTAATATATTTATTACCATATTAATTAATGATTAATATCCAGCTGATTTTCTCAAGATACATTATTTGAACCCTATAAGTCAACATTTTAATATTTTCTGACGCAGAACTTTTTCCGATTTTCCAGTCTGGCACGTCAAAGTTATAGGGTTCAAATAATGAAAAACGCCCCAAAACCAAACAAAATCACAGAGGAAAAAGGTGTCAGACTTGGCCTAAACAAGCCATACAAAGAGGTTTGGAAAGAGTATGTATAATTGACTTTTTTGCCTATGGGCACCCTGACTATACAATCAATAAGACACTATTATATTTTAACAATTGTTATACTCAAGTGTTAGGGATACAGTGGTAAACACTGAACAGGTGAAGCAGGGGTTGGTTGTGATTAGTGGCATGGCAGCTTTACTTGGTATTTTCCAGTACATTTGAATACTTTGTCAACACTGAAATATTGGGTTTGTTGCAACTATATTGTGAATGTTTCAGTGATGCCTAATGATGACCAATGCCAGCTAGGTTATGACATCCTCAAGTGTTTGGTCACCGAAACTAAAAAGGTTTGTCTCTCTTCCTTTTTTTTTGTCATAACAATACTCTTAATAATAATAATTTTGCTATTTAAGAAAGGAGACGAGTCCAGCATAGACAATTATCGATACATGTATAATGTTTGTTATCTAAAATTTAGAATATTAAGGAAAAAAAGAATGTAAGGAAGTATAGTCCACGATTCATATACAGGGTGGTCCAAAAGTCTCTCTCCCCCCCCCCCCTCTTAACTTTTGAAAGGATTGAAATAAATTCATGAAACTTGGGGCATCCGTACCATGTAAAGGGAAGTTTGTTTTCATGCAATCTGCGCGATTAGTGCGCCTAAGCAACCACCCACTTTGCCACCAGACCAATCAACTTCAAAATTTAAAATTGGAGTGCATATTTTTGATAGTATATTTGGATTCTACAGTGAAAAATAATAACATTTTACTTGAAACTTTTTTTTCTCTCTCCAATATTTTGGGGCAAAGGTGTAAAAATGTTAGATTTAGCACCTGGAGGCAAAATGGTAGTTGCCCCTAGTATGCGAGTGGATAAATACACACCTCCCTTTTCATGGTACAGATCCCCCAAGTTCCATTACTTTATTTCAAACCGTTTAGAGTTTATAACGATATAAGTGCTAATCATTTTCGAAGTGTTATTTTGCTTCTTTGCCTCCCTATAGGGGGCAAAATAATGGAGATAGAAAAAAGTTTGAACTAAAATTTTGTTATTTTTCACCGTAGAATCCAAATATGCTATTAAAAATATAAACTCCAATTTGAAATTTTGAAGTTGGGTGGCCTAGGGGCAAAGTGGGTAGTTGCCCCTAATGGGCGATTGTATGAAAACAAACTTCCCTTTACATGGTACGGATCCCCCAAGTTTCATTAATTTATCTCAAACCGTTCAAAAGTTAAGAAGGGGGGGGGGGGACTTTTGGACCACCCTGTGTATTAAACACGGAGAAGAAGAAATGCCTCCACATTAGATAATTTATAAGTATATTGATGATGTGGCGACTTATTAGCACAGCGCTCCAATATAACTTCACAAAACCTTTTGTTTCCGTCAATATACACTATACACGTTTCAATTCAAATAAAATAACAAATTAGGCATGCAGCCTCAATATGCATAAATATATTTGAAAATATATACAGGGTGTGTGTACCAAAAGTTCGGAAACGGCTTAAAATCTCCGGTTTACTGGTATCTTTATCATTTATAAAAAACTACTTTTTTGGTGGGTTTAACATTTTTTCCGCCATATTGGGGGTGTTTTCTGTTAATCCCCTACGCCTTCCGGGCGCTTTTTCGCATATACAGGGTTGCACCCTTTAACTTTTATGGGACATTCCGATTTTCCACAACTGTCTAGTGCACAGAAAGCTAAAAAACAATGTGCTAGGTAGATCATATCATTTCTTATTGGGATACATACATAACTAAACACATTTTCAAAGAAAGTAAAAGGTTAAAAAAACACAACTTACGGCTTGAAACTCATATTTTTTATTGGAAAGACAGTGCATAATGTTGTCAGACAGTGGATGGACAAAGACGAGTTACAGTCTGAAAACAACTAGAATTAGTGCGTTGACAGCGCGGGAAATTGAGTGAAACACAGATTGGCCAACCTCTCTAGGGGAAAAAATAAACCCACTAGGTCTGTGGGTAGGGGTGGGGCAGCGTTTATCCAGAGGACCTCTCCCCTCCACTAGATCTTTGCATTTATCTTTGCCTAGTTGGCCCGACCTTTTGTTCGGGAAAATCTCAAGCTCTCATTGGCTCTTCACCACATTTGATAGTTTTTCCCGCGATGTCAACGCACTAATTCTACTTGTTTGCAGACTGTAGGTGTAATACGCCCTGCCTTTGTAAATATTGGACTCCCAACTCTAGAAGCAAAGAACCGTCTATTACACTAATACGTATTTACACTGATAGGTTTTCTTTTAAAACTATAATGAATAACAGCAATATCTACACTTCATTGTTTTGGTGACAAAGCTCAAAAACAGTGTTTCATATGTTTATTTCAATAAATAATAAGGCTATTTTATCAGTATTGTATTGTTTTGGACAGAGGTCGGAAAAAGTTGTTATATATGTATACCGATAAGGTGCTCAACCTAGTGAGTGGTTTTTCAGCTTCTTGTACACTACACTAGACAGTTGTGGGGAAGTAGGAATGCTCCATACAAGTTAAAGGGTGCTACCCTGTATATGTGAAAAAGCGCCCGGAAGGCTGGGTGGGGGGGGGGGGGGGGGGGTATTAACAGAAAAGACCCCATATGGGTTGCCGCCATATTGGATTAAACTTAAAAATTTTAAATTGGGACACCCATAAAGTGATAAATTTTTGGAAAGGTCTTAAAAAAAGAAAACATTTGCCGCAAACCCCAGCTTCTATCTATTCCAGTTACTAAATGGTAGGGTTGGCACATCGATAGGCAAACATCGATGTTTTCGATACATCGATGTTAAAAAAAAAAAAAAAAAGGTAACCACTTTCAAAAATCTCTTCTTTTCGCCCCCCATTTTCGTTGTCGTCCATTTTTTAGGCTGCGATGGATCGATGACATCGATCTTTTCGATGTTTCAGGAGAACATCGATGTTGACCGATACATCGAAAGATCAACATCGATGTTAAACATCGATTTTAAAGTCCGATACATCGATGTTTTCGATACATCGACATCGATGTCCCAACCCTACTAAATGGTGGGCACTCAAAGTTTAAAAATTTACTCTTTTTTTTATTGACATTTTCATGTTAAGGCTATGGCACATAAGTAAAAAAAATTACGTTACTTTTAGCTTAAAAACTCAGAAAAGTATAACAGGGAGTTAGACAGCTATAGGAGGTGTGTAATCCAGTCTCCAGCTGTTGGGCCTCCCTCCACCGCACGTCATAGGGCCGAAGAAAGTCGAAAAGATTTATACGTGTGACAGGGAGTTAGGAAAGTACAGCAGGTTGCCATTAACTCTCAACCCTCTCGGCCCTACCTAGTATGAAGGCATATTAACAATTCGTAGAAGGCGAGCCGGCACCTTTGAATTCAGTCGTTTGTAATCAAGCCGCGGCAGTGTGGAGATAAGAATAAAAATTATCTTCCATCTACTTTTATCAATTATTTGAATAAATTACCGATTTTATTGCATTTTATGTCGGTAGTTTACGCAGAGCTAAAACATGAAAATGTCTCACTGTCTTGCGGACTCGTATGCAAGAAGTATTTTTTCTTTTTTATTTTAAATATAATTTTGTTAAATATAAAAAAAAAAACGGTCCAAGACAACTCAGACTAACTTTCTCATAATATAATCTCGGTCTCGGTCCCAGACCCTAGAACCAACTTATCACTAAACTTTATCAACTTATCAGTAAACTAAACTAGTGTAGTATTTTTTATATATCTTATCATAAATTACGTGTAATTTTCCACTAAAAAAACAATTTTAAAAAATAATACTACGACTTAAAAACTGTTCTGAGAAGAATAATATAAGTAGCCATTAATGACTTTTGTACCTTCTGTCTAGCCACTTTTCCATTAAATTTATTATCTTAGGAACGGATTGGTCTAGCCAAATCCGAGCATTTCATTGCGTTTGGACAATACAAATGCATTTTTAGGGTCCGTAGGCAAAACCAAGGACCCTTAAATTTTCCTGCGTGTGTCTGTCCGTCCGTCGTCGGCTACACCTTTCGTCCGATCACATTGAAATTTGGCATGTATGTGTCTTGCACCTACCAACATATTTTAAAAATATAGCGACTTAAAAAAAAAAAAAAAAAATCAAAAAAATTAGGGTAAAAAAACTTAGATAAGGGTTAAAAGGCCGTGAGGGGTATCATATGAAAGGGTACGTCGAGCTGATTTCAAAAATATATAATTCTTTGGTTATAACTTTGATAGGGCGAGCGCAGGCAAGTTTGAAGTGGGTGTGAAACGTGTCCCCCCCCCCCTCTATCTCGCTTATGTGAAGTGCAAACAATCTGAAAAAATTCCTGAACATTCTTCGTCCAAAATTAAAGATACCACTTTTTGGAAATTTCGAGAAAAAAAATTATTTTATTTTTTATTGACAAAATACGTTTTTTTTTTTTATAATTATGGTCTTTTCGATGTATTTATATGGATGTAGTCCGGTTCAGTGGCAAAAAAATACTTTGAGTGTGTTTTAAGAATATCAGATCCTTAGGTTAGACCAAAGTAAGCTTTTTTGCATTTAAAAAAAAACATTGTTTTTACAATTTACACTTAAACACTATACAGTGTGGCCTACGGACCCTCGCTGTGTGCTGTTATTTTTTTAACCTTAAACAGCCAAAAAATGCCACGGGTTAAGCGCTCACGAAGAGTATAAAAGTAAAGGATAAGATATGTAAGGTATAAAAAGGCTTATATGAAGGACTTTTATTATATGAAGGACTTTTTAACATCATTATATAAACGTTTTTCAAAAGTTGTATCAAAAACCAACTTTTAAATGGCCGGCATCTTGACACCGCTGGGGTGATTATGCTGGTTAACGAACTCGTCCTGTTTGTTATATTGCCTACGGACCCTTTGTGTGAGCTGAGAGCTCATATTTGGTGCATTTTTTTTTCTGGTCAATTTTAAATTCGTAGTATGTATGTATATTTTTTAAATTGTTTAATTTAATGATTTTCCTTATTGTATAGGGACGGGGTAGGATTAAACGACGTGATGTGAAAAGATTTAGAATTGGTTTACTTCTCAGAGTTCTGTTAGCAAGCCTCGGATAAAGGTGCAATTATTTTAGCACAACCGAATTTTTATGATTTTTAATAATTTTTCAAGCTTTCACCCTTTTGAACTTGAAAAAGCAGAACAATACCAATTCCTGTTAAAAATACTTAGAAAGAACAATTTGATATTTAGTCTTGTTATTCTGCGTCATTGAGAAAAGAAATTGTAAAGGGAACAGAGACAAATTAAGAAAAAGAGTATCATGTATAAAAATTATAATATTCCCTAGTGTAACAGCTCGTAGAAGCTTAATTCAAGTACGAGCATGTTACTAGCTTGAGTACCAGCTGTTGTCCGGTGGATGGGGGGAGGGGATATCTTAGATTTTGCTAGAAATTTAGTTTTTTCACACATTATTTTACCCATATTTCGTTGCTGACCCCTTTAATTTTCAGTGGTGTTTCCTTACTTGTGTCTTCCGGGGTGTTTAAAGAAACATAAGTTTTTTCCTATTATTCATCCCCAATTAGGGAAATTTTCAAGTGATATGCTTAATTTGGATGATTTATTAGTTTAAAACAATTAGTCTGCTGCTGCTGCGTCGTTTTCATTAATTTCGTTAATTGTGGTTTCCATATTATAAATTAGAAGAACATAAAACGAAACCAATACACGAGTCATGGACAGACATTGAACTATGGCTCTTGAAGACATAATTGTAAGAAAACACATTATTTTTCTAAGACTTGTAGGGCAGCTAGAATAATCAAATTTGACGCGCTTATGACGGTTGGCCTGCAAATGTCATGATTATAGCTACGTTATAAGTGTGTCAAAATATTGTTTAGAAAATGTAAAAAACGTCTAGCTCCATCTAAGGTAGGTACAAGCGATTGAGCTACGAGTAAAAGTCATAGGTCCAAACTTGTAGCTCTAACGAAATCAGTTACTACATGTGCATTTTCTTTTTCGATTCAACTTACCATGCGGCTACAATGAAGCTCCAAAGAAAGGTCTGCCACCGACTTTAAACTTACCGCTGATGCTATTGGTGTAAAGTGTTTTGTAATACTCCAAAATCACGTTGGAAGATCCGCTATGGGAGTTGATATCCTCAACTTTTTATCCTTGTATTTGGAGAAATCGTATAAAACTGCTTGAATACTGTCACAGTCCATTCCTTTTTTCCCAGTATGAATAACAACGATAAAGAGTTACTTTATTTGTTGAAATACAATTTTTCTTAGAGGGAAGACTGATGAGCTCTAAGAAACTTACGGAGCCGAATCGTTGGTGACTATAGTCGTGCGGATATCTTTTGCGGATCGCAGGTGTCTCATTGCTGTATAAAAACTGTTCAAACGTAGAGAGGAATATTTTCTGAAGATTGAGAACTGAAGACTTTGAACTCGGCTCCTCCTCCTCCCTATTCTACATCTCTGTAACAAATGGCTCTGCCCCCCCCCCTCCCCAACACCATATAAATGGGTAGCTGGTTAAGTTAAGTAGTGACTAACTGGTTGAGTATGTCAATTGTAAGATTTGTATAGCTGATGAACAGACAAACTAACCACTTGTTATCCATTGCATATATAATTATTGTATGAGCCATTTGGCAGGCCTAGGCCTCAACGGACTGATGCTTTCGGAACTAGTTATAAATCAATCTGAATTAGCCATTTACATCGCCATATTGGGTGAATGACACCCGGATGGTCTGAAGTTTCAGCTCCAATGTGGTAAGCTTCTTCAGGGGTGATCATCTTGCCTGTGTGAAGGTGACAGCGTTAAGTAAACAGACACAACTTAGTTTACACTGTCATATTCATCGCAGCAACAAGTAAACCCCTGAAGATGCTTCTAGTATTGCAATCGAAACGCCAGGTTCTCCACTAACTGAGAAGCACTTGCCACGTCGGCGGCGGTATACCTGAAATTTCATGATGGCAACAACCAATGACCACAGAAACCTTGCCACAAAGATAAAGTTACTATTTATTTTTTTATTTGTTTTAGATTGGACTTAAAGCTCCCACAATGAGTTCTTAGGTGGATGTGAACCAGGATGATATGTTAACTACAGTCTAGAACTAATCTTAGATTAAATATCATGTTAACCTCATAGATACCGTTGTAAATAACTTTATAAATAAATAGTATATGTATGCAGATTATAATTATTCTTGAAATATATATTATTCCTAATATATTTTAAATTATTAAAAATGTTTATTGCTGCCATATGTTTCGAGCCTAATAGTTATTTATGCACCTAGGGAGTAAAGTAAGCCATTATTCCCTGAGCGAAAAAGTTGGTTCTTGAGGCGAAGCCGAAGGAACCATGGTCCCTAAATCCCGAGGCGGGGCCGAGGGAATTAGACTCTTTAATTCCCGAGGCGCAGCCGAGAGAGATAATTATCGCGAGGGGAATAATGGCACTTTACTCACGAGGTACGTACAATATTTTATCTCCAGTAGGAAAGAAAATACACATTTTCGTCCATTGCACAGTTTTTATTTATTATTTTAATAAATAAAAATAATTATTAGCACTTTTAATAGCAGATATAAGAGATTCAATATTGAAAACAAATAAGAACTGGAATTAAACTCAAATAGAAGGTTATTTTGATGCAGGTTATAAACAAAGATAAGCATGGTTGAAAAAGCAGTGTCGCCAACCTGATTTCAACAACTTCATTATATTAGACATTTATTTTCTACTATTTATAAAATAATTAAGTTGCAATCTTTACTTTTTCGCCCTACTTTACTTTTTCGCCCTACTTTTACTTTTTCTCCCTACTGGAGATAAAAAAATATTTTCAGTTGTATAGCCGATGAAGGTACATTTAGATCTTTCAAGTTGGCAGCCCCATGACGTGTTTTCTCTCACCCTATGCCCTACATTTAAGTTAGACACTTCAATAAAGAAAATGATGTATTCTCTAAATACCGAAGTGCTACCTGCGTTAGAAGCGTTTAGCGGAAACTTATATACGAATACACCGACAAAATAAGCATCGAATGGCGTATAAAGCGTGGCCAAGTAATTCATATAAAACACATTTTTAAAAGCACTCATCAGATTTTTAAGATTGTTAATCGAAAGTAGCCCACGCAGTCCCATATTAATTTCCACGCAGTCCCATATTAATTTCCACGCAGTCCCATATTAATTTCAATCGTCTCATCACATTAAATTATTCTCTTTTTTTTTAATAAAAGAACACAATTCTTTTTGTAAAAAAAAACCAAAAGAATCGTGACAGATTTAAAAATAAGGTAGGGGGAAAAAATAAAATAAAGTAGACAATATTGGATCGTAAAAAGCAAAACATGTTCACGATAGGACGCGATGAAGCTATGTGCCACACTAATTGGCAGACTATTAATCTTCGCGATACAGATAAAAATATATAAATATAATCCCTGATAAGTTGATAATATCGAATGATGACCCCTGCAATGGCAACCTCGACCTGAGTTATCAGAAAGAGGAATATAAAAAGATAAAATCCCTAGTGCAGAGTATTCAGTTTTTGGTTCGTGTACCTTGTGAAAGAGTTCAATAGCCGATTTATAACCATGTATTATTTTATAACTTTACTTCTTCTCTCCGTCGCATCCTTCCAATTTGTTTACACGGTAAGATTATATCAATTTGTTTACACAATAAGATTATATCAATTTGTTTACACAATAAGATTATATCAATTTGTTTACACAATAAGATTATATCAATTTGTTTACACAATAAGATTATATCAATTTGTTTACACAATAAGATTATATCAATTTGTTTACACAATAAGATTATATCAATTTGTTTACACAATAAGATTATATCAATTTGTTTACACAATAAGATTATATCAATTTGTTTACACAATAAGATTATATCAATTTGTTTACACAATAAGATTATATCAATTTGTTTACACAATAAGATTATATCAATTTGTTTACACGGTAAGATTATATTAATTTGTTTACACGT
Organism: Gerris lacustris; assembly: GCA_951217055.1. Taxonomy (NCBI): domain Eukaryota; kingdom Metazoa; phylum Arthropoda; class Insecta; order Hemiptera; family Gerridae; genus Gerris; species Gerris lacustris. Next base: position 1,091,034 of record OX578282.1, read on the forward strand.
TAAGATTATATCAATTTGTTTATCTTCGATTGTTACGAAGTATAAACATTGTATCTCTGTTTATTAGATTCTCTACGTACTTGTATTCATTGCGCATGCGCTTTTTTATAATTCCTCTTTTTTTCCGCCCTAGGGCGGTAAAAAAGAAGAATTCTTCACCTTTACGCACGATTAGCGAGTTTGTTTACCCCTAACAAAACTAATTTGCTGTTTGTTTAATAAAAGTAACTGTTTATATCGAGTTTTTAGTGAAAAACAATGAGTAATTTAAATGATAAGACGAAAATGAGGAGAATAATACGCCTCCCGAAATAATTAATTCGGCACAAAATACAACTAATTAATTAATGTCATCTTTATCAAAAGAGAAATAGAAACTTTCATATTTTGCTTCCGAGCTTACCGAAGGTAACGGAAGCTATGTGATCGTTCTGAAGAACGAATAATTTCAAAAATTCCAAGACAGAAATCCGTTTTAGACATCAGGGAACATTTTGCTTCCGAGCTTACCGAAGGTAACGGAAGCTATGTGATCGTTCTGAAGAACGAAAATATTTTAGGTCTCCGATTTCAAAAATTCCAAGACAGAAATCCGTTTCAGACATCAGGGAACATTTTTGGTTCCGTGTCTGTCTGTCGGTCTGTCGGTCTGTCGGTCTGTCGTTCAATTTTTGCGAACCACCATATCTTAAAAACTACACGTCCAATTTTAATGAAATTTGGATGGTAGGTCATAATTAGCCCATTGTTGGTCCCATATAAGTTTCAACCTTCTGCGCTTATTTGTTTGTCATCCACATGCTCACAAACATACATTTATTTATGGCCATATCTTTAAAAGTAATCATCTGATTTTTATGAAATTTTTATGGTTTGTCGAAAGTAGCCTGCAGATAACACCTGCCTTATTTCAACCTTCTGCGCACTTTAAATCGTGCTAAATTAATATGTCTTATACTATAAAGCCGCATGGATAACTGACTCACTGACTAACATTAATGTTTACCCACTTCCAGAAGTGCTAGAGGCTTGTGGTTTGCGCCATTCGACGCGCAACGTCCATATTGTGGACCAAAATAACTATACAAAGTTCACTTTTCCCCCTCCTCCCCCCTTAAAAAAATAAAAATGGGTGACTTGATTTTTAAGCTGGTTTGGGGGCTTATTGCGGCTAAACGGTAAGTCGTATTAGAAAATGGATAGCACAAGTGGTGACTGATTTTAAAAGATCTACAACTTTAGTCCTATGAGTTTTTGTCGTATCATCATCGGTTGTACCCTAGATTGTGATAATTTTGTTGTTATTTGGTTTTATTTATTTCCATTTTTGTCTTTGAATGGCCATAGTTTCTATAATAGTTGGCCGATTTTATTTCTGATTGCGGCGATTGAATCTCACACTAATGCTCTTTAAATTGAGTATATTTTATTTCATTAGTTTATCCTACTTGCTGAGAACATGAGAGTAAACTTTTTCCCGTGCGCCGTGTCACGTGACCACTTTTGTTTGTTTTTAATATTGTGTCGGATATCATTTTAAAGGCCTTGATATGTACATTAAAGCTATTTTATTTGTTGATTTTTTAAAAATTTTGTACATATACTTTTGTACCGATTTATAATTTTGTTGTAGGTTAAAGGGTTTAAATACTTTTTTGATATTAGATTTTTTATTTATATGTATTTATTAGTTAAATGAATGCCCTTTTGTATTGTTTGTTTTTTAAAAATATAAATTTGGTACCTCAGAGTACAGGGGGTACAAATGTTAAAGTTAATCTTTTATAATATGATGTATATCGTTGAAAAGCTCTTGCATAGTTGATTAATTTTTGTTATATTCTATTTTGTGTTATTTTTTGTTTTGAGGGGGGTAAAATAAAAAAACTGTCTATACAGCGGTTTCTACGATTTGGTTGCAGTTTTATATTTGTTTATTACATAAATCGTTTGGTGCTTGTTGGAGGCTTTGTTTCTCTAACAAATGTTCAAATTTCATCAACTTTATTAAATATTTACTGGAACAGTGCCGCGCCGTTCCAACTTTTTGATTATGTTTATCGAGGTATTTTTCTTAATTTGGTATTTTCTTTGCGAGGAAGCTATGTGCCACATTAATTGGCAGAGTATTTGGTTCCGTGTCTGTCTGTCGGTCTGTCGTTCAATTTTTGTGAACTATCATATCTTAAAAATTTCACTTCCAATTTTAATGAAATTTGGGTGGTAGGTCATAATTAGCCCATTGTTGGTCCCATATAGGTTTCAACCTTCTGCGCCTATTTGTTTCTCTTCCAAATGCGCACATACATACATTTATTTTTACCTATAACTTCAAAAATACTTATCTGATTTGTATGAAACTTTTATAGTATATTGAAAGTAACCCGCAGATAGCCCCAGATTAATTTGAACCGTCTACGCTCATTAACTTTTGCTAAAGTGATACTTTAGTTCGTGTAAAAAATCAAAACAATTTTGACAGATTAAAAATAATGGGGGAAACAATTAAACCAATTAGACAATAATGGCTTGTAAAAGCATAGAGTCAATAAAGTACGTAGACAGGACGCGAGGAAGCTATGTGCCACACCAATCGCCAGTCTATTTTTTAATGCCATCTTTATCAAGAGAAGAGATACGAACTTACATACAGCAAGTTTATTTTTTTCTGTATTTATTATTAAAATCTACAATCGTAGATAAAGTGTGGTACGCAACTCGTGCGAAAACGGCATTTTGCTTTGCTCGTGTGGTTTTACAAACTCCACACTCGCATGCAAAATGCTACTTTCCACACTAGACGCGTAATGTACTATTCCTGAGCTCTGGAATAGAATTTTTTAATTTAGAGAGGAACCAATGAGCGCACAGAAGGATGAAAGTGAGGTTGCGACGGGAAGCTACTCCCGTGATGGGCAACATCTCTGTAACGCAACCATTCTCATCCTTCTCAACATTTTAACAAATATTATGCAAAATATTGGCTAGTTATGACCTACCATCCACATTTCATACACATTATGAGCAACTGACAGACACGAGGCCAAAATGTTCCCTCATATTTGAAACCCATTTCTATTTCGGAATTTTTCAATTCTGGGATAAAAAAAAAATAATGTGGTTCATGAAAACGATGAGAATATTTGCGGTACCTGCGGTAAGCTCGGATCCACTATAATAGTGATTAGTTTCAATATTAAGGGGCCGCATCGAGGCCACAACATTAACTAGAAATAATAATCATCCGAGACTCCTTTCCATCACTGTTATTGAGCAAAACATTCATTTAAACAAAATAATTATATAATTTAAGATATATGATACATAAATGTTATTTATAAAAACATTACGAAAATAAATAAATAGATTTTTATTAATAAAAAATAATCAACGTTATAAAAATTTTTTTGGTATCAGATAATAAATTTAAAAAAATGGCATTAGTGTAAAAGTTAATGATAAGAGTTTGATATTAATGGATATTGATAAGAAAAAAATAAATAATTATAACATTTGTTAATGATTTTAGTAAGGTGATAACGATAAGATACGACTAAAATTAATCAGCTGTGAAAAGATAATTCATACTTATATAACAGATCTAATGGCCATTGTCAGGATGAAATGATACTAAATAGAATTACAATACAAACAGATATATGCAAGGGTTTGGTGGAATAATGCAACTTACGATTCAAACATAATGTACATGTCTGCTCCGATAATAAGCTTCTCCTTAATTAAGAGAATATTTTTATAAAAAAACAAACAATTATAATGTGTATTTAAGGTGCAGGATACTTAGATTTTAAGAGGGGGGGGGGGGGGGGCATACAGTCTAAAGTTTTCTTAATAGAATTCAAAATTGATATAATTATTAGGAGCCTAAGCAAGAATATTAAAGTAACCTTAATAGGGGTTGGGACATCGATATTGAACTCTCGATGTTCCGTAATTACAATGTTGAACTCTCGATCTATCAGTAGCATCAATGGTGAACTCTAGATATATCGGTAACATCGATGTCGAACACTCGATGTTCCGTAATATCGATGTTGAACTCTCGATGTATCGGTAACATCGATGTTCCGTAATATCGATGTTGAACTCTCGATCTATCAGTAGCATCAATGGTGAACTCTCGATATATCGGTAACATCGATGTCGAACACTCGATGTTCCGTAATATCGATGTTGAACTCTCGATGTATTGGTAACATCGATGTTCCCTGTAGAAACGTGGAAAATATCTATGCATTCTTTCGATGTTTTAACTGACATTGATATTGGTTTGTTTCGATGTCAAGCATCGAAAAATACGATGTTTAGGTATCGACCCAACTCTAAACCTCCTGGTTGTCGTCTTTAAAATATTCAAATAAAATAATAATAAATAAATAAATCGGAATGCTATTTATAAATATATAGGAATATTATATGTATGAATATGTATATAGTAATACTATGTATATATATTTTCTAGGATCCTATTGATGCTGATGATTTGACAAAAAAAATGGATGGTGCGATAGCTAAGTGCAAGGAAAACACAGCGTTATCAGAAGGTAACAGTCTCAGGTTATTTCCTTAACGTTCTCAAGTAACAGAGTTCTAGTGTGAATAACTATGGCACCGTCACGGACAGACTGGGGAATGTTTCCCCGAACTCTTCCAACATTTGATAGTGTACTCTGTACGCCAAATCAAGTACCGGTTGGTACGATCTGCGCAGTTATGTCAATCGTCGCGCACAGAGGAAGGTTATCTGTAAGGAATCGGGTTACAGAATGTGGGAGGAATTATTGGTAGTAATATATTTTTTGGTATTTGATTGTGTGTGTGTAAAGGCCCCCATACATGATAAAACATTTTGCACAAACACGATTTTTGTGCAAACCTGATGTTGGGCAAATTTAGGCCATACACGTCAAACATCATGTTTGCGCAAACATTTTGACCGTGTTTGGGGGCCTTAATATTGATATATGATGTGTACACCTCCAGAGCTAAGATCGGACTCCCCGTGTGTCTCTATGCTAGGGCTTAGTCTGTTAGATTCTTGGTGGGGGAAAGCACCACTAGACAGAAATTCCAGCCTTAGCTAGCCTTTAAGCTAAGGTGTACACTGATTTCCTACAATATTTCTATACTTGGCTCCCGTTACACTAGCAGCCTTATGAAAAACAAAACAATGAAAATTTGCTACAAAAAATAAATCATAATTAAACATTTACACAAGGTAATCTGAACTTTACCAAACTGCTGCGGTTTGTTTGCAGTGCGATATTGGACTGCGCATGTGCATTGTTCTAAAATCCGTAACATAACCTTCGCTGACATGTAATCAATCACTTTAAAATACCCTAAATAGTGAAATACTGATTTATAGTAGATAAATTAGCGACTGCAGTATAAAATAAAACTATTGATTATTTAATTTGAAAAAGATGGCAGCTCATGCTTTCAAAATCTGTTTTGGTCTTGTTTTGTTTCCAAAACTTTGTCGCTACCCAAAAATGGTTTTTATCTTCTTATAATTTCATTAGTCATTTTCTTCACATATTTTTACCTAATATTGATGGATTGTAATGAATGAATGTATAATTTTGTTAATTTTCATGTGATTAAATGTGTTATAATGTGTGAGCCGCGGAGCACCCCGCTATCGGTCTATTTCCTGTCGGGAGCTTGTAGGTTATGAAACCATTAAATTAAATTATTTATCTTTTATGATTCTAAGAAAGAACGATATGCCAAGTAAAAAAAACTCTGATGTGTTTATCGACTTAAATATTATGTCAGTTAATAATAATAAAATGTTTATATTTTGTGTTTTTCAGAAACTGTTGTAGAGATAGCTAATATTGGAGGACAATTGAAAACTCAAGAAGAAAAGGTTTGTTACACTGTTTCTTTTTTATATTTGTTTGTGTATACTATTTATTTATTTATTTCCATTTTTGACTAATAAATATTATTCCCTTTTTTAGGGTTTCGTTGGTATAAGCAAGAAAAGAAACCCTTATAGTTTCGTTCCTGAGTCTGTCTGTCACTCTGTAGGGTTTCGTTGGTATAAGCAAGAAAAGAAACCCTTGTAGTTTCGTTCCCGTGTCTGTCTGTCACTCTGTAGGGTTTCAATAACTATTAAATGAAAAGAGATAAAAATCCATGAAACTTTGCAGTATTAAAGATCAAATTGTTCACGTTCATTTCACGCGAAAAGATATTCTTTTAAAATTTTGAGTAGGGTGTTAAATAGAACATACTGAAGATTAGATTACAAAAATATAAAACACTTGTGGAAAGTGTTTAATTTTTCATTTCATTTTTTCAAAAAATATACAAATTTTGCGAGCAGTGCATTGTATGTCAGTGTGTCCCACGATAGACTAACAATTACTACGTTCACACATCGTTTTGAAAGCGTTTCGGATCCAATTCGTTTTCAAAACGATTCCCGTTCACACAACAAAAAATACAGGTGATCGAAATATTTGTTTTCGATATTTCATAACGGTGACGTCACGAGTAAAACCTTCTTTCTTGTTAACTAATATGTCCGCGAATTTTTACATTTTATTTACAAGTTTTTACAGGTTCTTTATAGTAATAACTTTTGTTTAAAAACGTTTTTGCAGTTAAAAAAAAGAAACGGAAGCTCACGAAAACGAAGAACTTAAAAAGAGGAAAATAGTAAAATAACCTGATATCTCGATCCCCTCACGACCTGTTCATACGAGCGTTTTGAATTCGATCCCCCGATCCGATCACTTATTTATGGTGAAGCGGATTTAACCCGATACGATCCGTCGATCTCCGTTCATACAGCGTTTTGAACTAGCGGATCGTTTTCAAAACGATGTGTGAACGTAGTGAATGTAGAGCAAAATCATATTTATTTCTGGGTTTCTTTATAAAAACCTCCTGCTTGGCCAAACTAATATAAAAATTATATTATTCTCAATTTTTTGTACAGCGTGTTTCCATGTGTTTAACATTTTTTAAAAATGACCTAGTGTTAACAACCGTTATTTTAGACAGTATCGAATAATATTTAGAAACGTGCTTCAGCATTTTAAAATAACCACTAAAAAACCTTTAATATGTTATATTTTTTTGTGATTCTGAACCCCATTACTAAACACTATTTTTCGATGCCATAAAAAATAACGAAACTTATAACACTTTTCCATCTTTAAGTTCTCAAAAAATTGAACACCGCCCTGCATAAAAAATTGTAAAAAACGAAAAAAGGAATGATTTGTCTGGAAAACTCACACGTAAATAAAATAGATATATGTTACCTGTAATCTGTAGTAGGACACACTTTGGGTCGTGGGTTAAGTTCAGGCCAAATCCCAAAGTAGTTTTAGCAAATCTCTTTTGGCAATATTGATATTGACGTAAAAACTAAAATTCCCTGTTAATATCTATTCAAACCTAGTTATGATTGAAATCGAGTAGTTATCAATGTTTTGTGCTTGTCCTTACTTGTATTATTTGTTTCTTTTTTCGAGTTTTCTGATGAATAACTTAAGCAACGTCTATTTAGCAAAAGATTTTGCATCTTCCACTTCAATAAAAAATCGAATAGTAAGTTTTCAAGCGTCATTAAAAAGAAATGAGTGTGTTTTTCAGTGATTCTTTAACTCGAGGATTTGTCGAAAAAAAACGTTAAATTACAGATCCTACTTACAGCGGTAACAAATCCACTCCGGACTATTCTAGATCAGCACTCTTATATCAACTGAGCTGCCAACAAGCAATTTTAATTTTTCAAAATATATAATTCGATATGATTACTACTTATTAGTTGCTAATATTTAATAATATTCAAAAGAAACATCTAATAATGGTTTATTTTATTTTCTTATTTTTCTAATAATTATTTAAATTTTGATTGCAGTGCCTTGCCGGATGTATCCTAGAAGAAATCGGTGTTGTAAGTATCCCATATTTTTTTTATTTACGTGTCTCTGTGATATTAATTATTTATGTTGTACAATATCCCTAAAATTAGTTTTTCATTATTAAACCTATGTAGATAGATGAATGTATCTACATAAGGTTGGTTATGTAAAAATGAAAAGCCTCGAAGACACCTAACAATTGAATAATAACAACGAACATGTTTCTTATTCTACCAATATCACTTGAGCACTTGTTCTTTAAAGCTAATAACGAGTGGCTATGTTTCCTATTGTGAATACATGATGTAGGTCACTTTTAAATAAAATGCCTTAATATTTTTCGAAGCCTTTATAAAAACGTATCAGTATACATTGGACATCATTCATTACATTGCGTATTAAGAATAAAAAACACTGCAAACTATTACATGCAAAAAAAATCGGTCCGAGACAACTCAGACAAACTTTCTCATATTCGAGTTTATAATTACTTAGCCCAGAGTTTCCATTTATTAGTTTTCAAATGTACATTTACATATTATTGAACATTTCATCAAAATATATCATAAAAATAACTTCTCCTGGGCGGGGAATCGAACCCGGACTCTCTTCGTCCGCGTTTTAATTTCTCAGGAACTAGATTTTTCCAGGGAAAACGGCTTATATCGTTGGATTCGTATTCAAATGGACCTACATTTTAGAATTTTTAATCAAAATATTCGGAACCGTTTTCGAGAAATAATTTTTTTCATGTTTTTTTCAAAGTTTTTGGGGGGTAGCGCCCCCCAATTTAGAGCTAAAATTCATTTCTCGATTTCACCTCGGGGTATAATTTTTCTGAACACAAAATCGGCCCAGTAGGTTTAGGCTCCAGGCGTCTGCACAGACGACAGACATTTTTTAAAAACCACTTTTTTGGACTCAGGGGGACGGACCTCAAAACGTGTAAATGAATCAAAATCTCAAAATCGAATTTTCGCGCCATCACAATACTTTCTCTTTATATGAGAAAGTAGAAATGGTCGGTTTTATTATTACCAAGGCCAGTCAGACAGGAAAAAAGTTGAAACGAGTTTGGTTTTTGTAATGCGCGTAATTAAAGAGGATACAAAAGTGTTGCAAATCTGTTTAATGTACAGATAAAACATTAAGTTTATAAACACAGATTAACAGATTAGATTAGATTAGATTAGATTTTTATTTGTATAAAAACATTAGTTTTGTACAAATGGAGTCGCTTTTGTTTACAATTTTTTTTTTTTTTTTTTTCATATAATGAAATTAAAAAGAAAGCTGACATTAAATGGATAAAACATAAAAAATTACTTCAGATTTCAAACATTGCAAAACAATAACTGCCTACCTCTGTTAATAATAAGAAAATTAAACATAAAATAAGAGTGATAAAATAATAATAATTAGATTGAACAAATTTGCATGCCTCTTTGTTTTTTATAAATGTACTCCCTCTTGTAAGGTTAATTTATATGATACATATTCTTTAAATGATATATAAGTGTAATTCAAATCATAAAATAAACCTTTCTATTATAAAAATAACATAAAATAAACCTTTCTATTATAAAAATAACATAAAATAAAATTAAAAATTCTCTACTCTAATTATAATTTGCTTTTTTATTAAGTTGTGTATGTAAGTACGTGCTGTTCACTCATTTAACAAGAAAGATCTCAGTTTTAAAATATTTATAAAAAAGTAATACAGGTGTCTCCCGTAGGAAGATTGGCAAGTATTTATTAAAGATGCTACATTCGTTGAATCATTGCAATTGGTCGCTATGAGGTGCGTTGGCAGGAAGTATTCCCTTTGAGGGGCGTACATAGGGCATCTAAGCAACAAATGGGCCAAGTCCTCAGCCTCGTGTAAGTCACACACAGTACATTCTTCATTGCTATTAATCTTGTACATTATTCCATTAAATGATATTTTAATCATCCCATAGCCGGAGGTTCGGATTTGTGCTAAAACTTTTTGCATTTTAAAATTAAGGCCATAATTAAGATAGTTAGTGGAATCATTCTTAGAGCAGTAGAGGATGTGGTAGAAATTATTATACGATGAATCTTGTATTCTTTTGAAATCTTCCTTCTCGAGTTTAGTCTTGTATTTGTTTATTATATCTCTTATTGTGATGTTATTTATTTGGCCGTTAAAAAGTTGGTCTAATTCATAACCACCTATATTATTCAAAATATCTTTGACCTGAGTATACCAATTAAATTTATTTGTATTTGACGGAACCTTGTCCAGGTATTTAAGCCGCTCGAGGCAGACTCGCAGGATATTATTTTCATCTAGCGACTGTATGTGGTTGTACCAATTTAGGGCTAATTTTAAAATATATTGTGAGATATGTGGGATTCCAAATTCCGCGCGAATCATGTAGTGAGGGACATTCCTTTTAAGAGACAGATTAACAGGACAGGCTTGCATAGCCATCTAGTGTGTTATTTTTAAAGTATTTTATTTTTTTTTTACTTTCTCATACAAAAAGAAAGTATTGTGATGGCGCGAAAATTCGATTTTGAACGATTTACACGTTTTGAGGTCTCCTGAGTCCAAAAAAGTGAACTTCAAAAAATATTTATCCATATTCTGACTGAGTAGACGCTTGGAGCATAAACCACTGGGCCGATTTTGGCATACATGTTCAAAAAATCATACCCCGAGGTGAAATCGACAAATGAATTTTTGCTCCAAAATTGGGGAACGCCACCCTCCAAAACGTTTTCGAAAACGGTTCCGATGATTTTGATAAAAAAAATTTCTAAAATGTGTTTAATTTAAATACAAATACATTTAAACGCGGAGGAGAAAGGTCGAGTTCGTTTGCCCTCTGAGGAGAAGTTACTTCTATGATACATTTTAATAAAATGTTCAATAATAATTAAATGTATCTACGAAAACTAATAAATGGAAAACACTGGGCTAAGTAATTATGAATTGTATATGAGAAATCTCATCTCCCCCTCTCATTTCCCCTTAGGTACCGAATATCAGAAATACCCTTCATATGCCAGACGTAAATACTCTTTTAGAAATTATACCGTAACAAAATACATTAATTTTATTTTAGCAGTGATAATTATGATAATTAGGGGACTTGATTTCAAATACACAATATTATGGCCAGCGACTTTATGCAACAAACCCTTTATCCAAATTTGTTAATATCATAAGGCCAGGCTAACTGCACAGTTTCACAGTTCTAGTATAATTGGTTCCGCAAATATCGTCATGAATAAATTTGCATATAAATGGCCGCTAACTTGAATGAAGATGGTGGATCCTTAAACATTTTCTTGGTGAGTACCTAGACCTATGGTATGTCAGGTGCGGGACTTTACTTAGAAAGGTCCGGCACCCAAGAGAGTTTCCCACTAGGAATATTTACCACAGTCTTCCAGTCTGAAGTCTACGCCATCCTAGAGGTGGCAAGAAGGCAAGAGGTGGTAGAGGCGAGAACTAAAAAAGTAGTAGTATGCTCGGATAGTCAAGCAGCACTTAAGGCACTCTGCGCTCCCAGTCCAGACTCAGCACTGGTCAAAGAATGCCAAGAGGCCTTAGAGACGCTTGCAGAGTTAAAGAAGGTTACTCTGCTTTGGGTTCCTGGACACACAGGGGTTCCGGGAAATGAAAAAGCAGATGAAATAGCAAAAAGGGGTGCCTCCATGCCATTCTGCGGACCGGAGCCCGCCATTGACTGGTCCAGAGGGCAAACCAAATCGGCCATCACAAAGTGGATCTGGGAGGAAGCAGGGAAGGCGTGGACAAGAACTGAAGGATGCAGGCAGACCAAGATGATGCTGCCTAAGCTAGACAAAGGGAAAACCAGATGGCTCATGGGACTGAGTAGACCCAACCTAAGAAAAATGGTGGGGGTCTTAACAGGTCATTGTCAACTAAATAGACATCTGGCACTATTAGAGATTGAAGAGGATCCCACATGTCCAGTGTGTGGCGAAGAAGAGGAAACAACCTACCACCTGGTGGGAGCTTGCGAAGGACATGGGAGACTGCGCTTTCACACCTTAGGATCAGGGATTATCAGAGAGGAGGAACTTGTCACACTTAAGTGGCAGGATATCCTCTCCTTTATCACCCAAACTAGGAGACTTGAGGGTAAGACTGAGGTGGTTCGATGGGCGTGAAAAACCAGGGGTGGGCAAAAAGGACCCGAGTGCGGTCTAGTTGCCAGGCTTGGCCTCCCCGCCCCCTTACTACTACTACCTAGACCTAGGAGCTATGTGTCTCTTGCAGTTTGAATTATAAATTAATTCAAGATTCATTTTATCATGCATATATCATCTTTATGTTTCAGATCAAAGGAAATACTTACGACTGGAAATTGCACAGTTCTATCAACCAGAAAGAAAAGAAGCAGATTGAAAACTGCAAAGGAATAGGTGAACATTTTATTTCGTTAATTGATATTGTGTCTTAAAAACATTTGGTCAACTCATACCTATATTTAAGGTCCGTAAGAAAAACAGAAGACCCTAATAATTGTCTGCTTTTGTTTGTCAGTCTGTCTGTTTAGAGGTCGTTAATGCGTCTGTTTCTCCGAATATAGCCAACAAAAAATTTTGAAACTTCGCGCTTGTATTATGTGTAATAAATAAACCAAACACAGAAAACATATACAATTTTTTTAAAGAATTGTTCATATGTCACGTATTTTGTAAGTATAAAAGTCTCCCTCGCAAAAAATGGCCTACAGACTTGGAAGTAGTTTCATTGTGTTTAAACGATAAAAATTATTGTTGGATTGAATTATTTGGTTGAAGTTACCTGGATAATAGTAGTCTTTCTTATTTTTTAAATTGAAGCTTTATACGGACATATCAACGAAAAGCGTCAGTCGTAGAATAACTAAGGAGTTTTACAAATTCCAATTCAAATTACACCTAGGTTAGAATAAAAGATTTTGTTTTAGCAAGAGCAGGATGGAATATTAATCTTCTAGTGAGCTTCAAGATAACCCAAAGAGGGCTCGAAATATTGCAAAAGTGATCTTTTAATTATTTCCTTCAGACCCTACTATCAATAAGAATCTTATACAAGGAAACAAACCGAGCTACTTACACTGATAATAATGCGTTGTTGCCCGTTATTAAGAAGCTTAATATTTATAGCAAAATCAAATGTTTAATTTGCCGCCATCTAGAAACAGTTAGTTTTAAATTTCAAACCCTTATAAACCTTCATTAAAAATACATGTACATACATTTCCCTGTATTTATTACAATTTGTTAAATTTACTACGGACAGTTGTGTGCGCTCAAATCTCATTCAAGGCAATTTGATTAGTATATCATGAGCAAATAGTACTTGTATGAACATAGTATTGCCATGTCACAAAGATTCTACTTTGAAATATCACACGCATTTAAACTATTTAACGCCCCGGAATCCAAATAACAGTTTTTATTGACAAAATGGCCGTCTATCACTCATGATGCAGATACTTTGAGTGTATTAAATATAAAATTTTAGGGCGGCAAAAATGAGAAATGAATTTAAGCTCGAAATTAATCATTTTTAAAGGGGAAGGGGGAAGGGGGGGGAGGGGTGCGACAGACCACCTCGATAGCTTAACGAGGCAGTTAGCCATATACATAATAATATAAACTTTATCACTTTAAAACGACTTATATTCCGATGTATGATATTTTGATGTTAATGTTTCAGAGAATGCTGACAAGTGTGAGTTGGCTTATGAAATCGTTACATGTGTCAATAAGAAAGTAAGTCCCAACTTCATTTTTTTAACACTTTTAAATCTAAATTCTAAAACAAAAATAAAAATAAAATTGTCTCTCCACTTTAAATGAGCTACGATCTTCATGGAGAATTGACAACAGCACGGAAGCCACCGTATTCAAAACCACTTTTGAGTTTAGTATTGAAAACGGTGCTTTCATGCTGTTTTTGATACGTTTTCCGAGTCCACGGCAAATACGACATGCTATATTTTTGTAGAGTATTGGAACCGAGGTTGTTCAAAACTTTTTAAATCAACGGTGAAATCAATAAATTGTAGTTTTAAGGAAGATCAAAAAGTTTTGAAAAATCAATTTAGATTGATATGACGGTTATTGAAATATTTTTGAGTCCAATGTTAATACAGCTTTTTATGGGATTGAATAGTATTTAATAAAGGTTAAATTTCATGAAAAACATCAACATAGATTAAAAAAGCAAATGGCCATGCGCAATAGTGCTGCTCTAGCAAAGTTTGGTTAGAAGTAAGGAAATCCAGAGTTAAGAGCGTCAAGAGGGCAGTTAGAATGGTAGAAGAGATTGAGTCGGTGTTACGGGTGGAAGAGGATCTAGGATCAGCGGGGTGTAGCTCCCAAGCGGGAAAGAATCAAAACTCCTGGTCTCCAAAGGATATAAGCCTTGTGTCGCTACGAACCATGGCGAGATCAATGAGTCATTAAAGGCACTGCGATTTCAAAGAGATAATAATTCTGATTGGAAAATTAGGGAACATATAAACGCGAAGCTCGTAGGTTCGGTAATGTTCGCTACAATTCTATTAGAAAACATTAGGTGTTACTCCTGTGGAGGAAATAATTTCATTAGATACTGCCCCAAGCACCCTTCGGGAAACTTGTAAGAGCTGATGTTATGGCCCGGACATCAGCTATAATGCAGGGCCACTGCAAGGGGATGGGGAGACGTAATAGGATTTGCATCACTGGTAGGGTTAACTTGGTTATCCAAGAAATGCTAATATATAATGGTGCAAATTGCTCCCTATTGCGGGAGGATATTTGGCGCAAAGCGCGAGAATTAACTGATGTGGTGCAAAGTAATAATGTCCTGACGAATGCGTCGGGTGTAGTTATCCCTATAAGGGGAAAATTTAGTGTTAAATTAGAGTTCGGATCAAATAAAGCTATGCATAAGGATTTTTTAATTGCTGATAGCGTTAACCATGCATGCATGTTGGTAGCCGACTTCCTACTGAATAAAAAATGTGATTTGGCATTATCTAGAAACTTATTCATCATTAATGGAACTGAAGTGGAACTAGACTATTGGGTGTCTAGTTAATCAGAGGACACACATTCGAGCGGGGAATCAGTGCATAATGTTTGGTTGGTAAATACAGTAATAGTGCCGGCGAACCACGAAATGATAATAGAAGGTAGGAGTGAAAAGGGAGCTTGTCCAAACTTGGCAGGTATATACGAGCCGTCCGAGAGGTTTCAGGGGAAATACGCATTGGTTGCAGCTAGGTCACTAGCTGAGTCTAGAGTTATACCAATTAGGGTATTGAACATTTTGGACGAGGAAATAGTAGTCTACAAAGGATCAAACGTGGGTACTTTCTCGGAAATCGGGGATCAAGGAAGTTATAAGCAAATCATGCAAATAGGCAAAAGCCTTAGGGGGAAAATAGAGTGGTCATAGCTAGTATGCTAAGGGAATTTCCTGATATTATTTCGTTTGGACCGAAAGATCTCGGTAGAACGGGCTTGGTAAAACATTCCATTTTTAGGCCAAGCAAAACCGATAAAGCAGCACCCTAGAAGGATTCCAATACACCTACAAGGGGAAGTAAGGCAGATGGTGAAAGACATGGAGGATAGCATCCGGTACTCGTCATCGCCTTGGCGCAACCGGCTGTCCTGGTGCGGTAGAACGATGGCTCTCTAAGGTTCTGCATTGATTATAGGAAACTTAATAGTTGCACAGTGAGAGACACGTTTCCATTGCCCCGTATAGACGACATACATGACACCTTAGGAGGAAGTACCATAGATCTGGCGAGTGCGTACTATCAGGTTGAGGCGGAGGAAGTAGACTAGCCCAAAACTGCTTTTTCCACCTTAACAGGTCATTACAAATTCAATGTTAAACCTTTCGGGATATGCAACGCGCCAGCCACTTTTCAGAGGTTGATGTCTAGAGTGTTAGCCGGGTTATAGGCAGACAACATTGGTTTACCTAGACGACATAATTGTATGGGGACGTGATTTTAACCAGTATCTAGAAAGGCTGAGGGAAGTATTTAAAAGACTAAGGAAGGCTGGGTTAAAATTAAAGCCTGCTAAGTGTAAGCTATTTTGTAGGAAGGTAGAATTCTTGAGGGTATTTAGTAACTGAGGGTGGTATTAGTACATTACCAAGCAAGGTTGAAGCTATCGTCAACTGGAAGGTACCGGAAAATGTTGAGGAGTTGTAAGCTTTCCTGAGGACCGTGGGGTATTACAGGAAATATATTAAACACTTTGCAGATATTGCGCAACCTTCGATAAAATTAACGCACAAGGGCTCACTGTTTTTGTTGGACCAATCGTGTAAGGATGCTTTCGATAAGCTTAAAGGTAAATTGACCAATGCACCAATCTTATCATATCCTCAAATCGATGGAAAGTTTGTATTGGACACTGATGCAAGTAGTTCAGGACTAGGAGCAGTATTAAGCCAATTCCAGGCTGGCAAAAAGAAGTAATTGGATACGCCAGCAGAACTCTATCTAAGGCAGAGCGCAGGTACTGCGTGACACAAAAAGAGATGTTAGCGTTGGTTTATGGAACAGAGCTGTTCAAACACTATCTAGTAGGACGTCCATTTTTGATCCACTAAGATGGCTTCAAAACTTCTCGAACCTGAGGGACAAGTGGCAAGATGGTTAGAACGCCTTGCGGAGTTTGATTTGAGGTACAGCATCGACCAGGGAATCAAAATGTCAACGCTGATGGTCTTTCTCGATGTAACCAATGCAATGAAGGAGAGCAGGCTTTTCGATCAACTGTTAACATCAACGGAAGCTGGCCACATGAAGACAATAGGAAGAAGCTTGAAAATTGACAGAGGAATAAACCACATATTGGTCAAGTGTTTCGGTGGCGAGAAGAAAATCGGCTACCTACTAGAGATGAAGTCGCTGCGGAAAGTGAAAAAACGCAGAAATTTATTCTCGAGTTTGAGCGGTTAATTATGAAGGATAGTGTTTTGTGTAGAATTTGGAAGGAGGAAGGGAAGTAGGATGTGCTTCAAGTTTTACTACCTGGCACCATGATAACCGAAGTAATTAGTAAACCTCATGATTCCTTAACTGGAGGACACTTTGGTATAACCAGAACGCAGGATCGAATCAGGAAGAGGTTAGTAAGATGAGGATAGTAATGATGAAGAGTCATGCGAAGTTGCTTAGGCAGCAACTCAGGGAATCGATAAAATTAAATTCATTTTAGACAGCGGAGCAAGCGCAAATATGTCGAACGATACATCTATAGTGAAAAAGTCAGAAAAGAAGTAAGAAAAATACGCTTAGCAGATGACAGCATAATAAAATCTGTCAAGTAATCATTCATCAGGAAGGTTATGAAATCAAGTTAGATGATGTTTTGTTGGTACCAGATCTCAAAGGCAACCTACTCTCAGTTAGTAAGCTAACTGTGAATGATCAATGTATAAAATTTTGGAGAGACAGAGGTGTGATTGAGAATAAAAATGGTGAAGTCATATTGACTGCTGAGAAAATAAATAACCTGTATGTTGTGTGTGGTTCGTGTGAACGAACATGTGTAAATAGTGAAAATGTAGAGAATAGCTCATATGATTTATGGCATAGAAAGCTTGGACATTTAAATGGAAATAGAGTATGTGAATAAAACTAATATGCTTAGAAATTTAGTCTTAGACAAATTGAATACTTGTATACCATGTATACAAGCTAATTATGCTCGCAAGCAATTTAAAACTGTTGTAACACCCCAACCAAAGATAATTTTAGAACTTATACACGTTGATTTGGTAGGACCAATAGAAGAAGAATCTATTGGTGGGTCTAAATACATTCTGACCGTAGTTGATGATTTTTCCCGAAACATTTTTACTTACTTTATAAAACAATAATCTGAGGTGGTAGAAAAAAATAGAGGAATTCATAAATTGGACCCACAATCGGTATGACGCGAAAATAAAGAAGATCCGCAGTGATAATGGATCGGAATTTAAAAATGCAAATATGACTAAGCTAACAAAAATTGATTTTGGCATTAAACAACAATTTACCACCCTGTACTCTCCTAAATCTAACTGTGTCGCGGAGCGTGCCAATCGATCGATTGTGGAAAGTGCTAGGGCAATGCTAATTGACGCTAAATTACAGTAATGTCAATAGTCACAAATATCAACTGGAAGGTTCCCTAACTGTTAGGTTTCCTTGAATGTTTTTAATACATTGCGAATTATAGTCGTAAACCCGTTCCAAGTATAGTCAAAGCTGACTTAGTCCAAGTAAACTTGGATCGTGTAAACGGGGCTTAAATCTGTTTTATTGTCACGCCACAGAGCCAAAACTTTATACAGATGTAATGGATGACACGGATATCACTCCATTAGCTGTGTGAACCGTATAGTTGGCATTTGTAACCGGGTGGACGTCACTTTACTCGAAGCAAGCAGCTACTCCTGTTTACTACGTTGGGTGAACACCGAGTGTGAGGGAAGTGCAGGATAGTAATCATCTTCCAGAGACCATTTAAATATTTTAAAATATTTATTGAATATTATTTAATATATTGAACTACTAACTACTTATAGTTTTACTTTTACCCATGTCTTTATCTCACTAATAAACCCTATAATTGTTGTTGCAGGCTAAAGATCATTCCAGCAGTGAAGAATCCCACAGCTAACAAGTCTCATCCATTTTATAAACTTAAAAGAAACCAATCCATTAATTCAGTTTATATTTGTTCATTATAATTAAGTTATACAATTATAAAATTAAATATTCAATTGTTTTATAATTATTCTCCCACTATAAGATAATTAATTAATCAATAATATCTTTATTTCAACTTCATACAATTTAAAAAAGTACAGTATTTTACATTCTTGATTTTGCTTCCAACCTTACCGAAGGTAACGCAAGCTGTAATCGTTCTGATATGTCTCCGATTTCAAAAATTCCTGGACAAGAATCCGTTTCAGACATCTTGGGAACATTTTTTGGGAACATTTTTGGTTCCGTGTCTGTCACTCAATTTTGGCGAACCAACATATCTTAAAAACTACTCATCTGATTTTATAGAAATTTGGAAGGTAGGTTATAATTAGCCCATCGTTTCTGCGCCCATTTGTTTCTCTTCCACATGCACACAAACATACATTTATTTTCACCTATAGCTTTAAAAGTACTTATCTGATTTGAATGAAATTTGGAATTGGCACCAGAATAAATTTCATAAAATAAATATTAATGTGCGTAATTTCCAATTTTAAAATTCGGTCCGAGACAAACTTTCTCATATAAGAGTTCATAATTACTTAGCCCAGTGTTTTCTATTTATTAGTTTTCGTATGTACATTTAATTAAAATTAAATATTTCATCAAAATTTATCATTAATATAACATTTCCTACGCGGGGAATCGAACCCGGCCT
Organism: Gerris lacustris; assembly: GCA_951217055.1. Lineage (NCBI taxonomy): Eukaryota > Metazoa > Arthropoda > Insecta > Hemiptera > Gerridae > Gerris > Gerris lacustris. The sequence goes on from OX578282.1 coordinate 1,110,377, forward strand.
CTCCGTCCCCGTTTAAAGCTATTTTCTCAGAGACTAGATTTTCCCCGGAAAACGGCTTATATCGTTAGATTCGAATTTAGATGGACTACATTTTAGAAATGTTGAAATCAAAATCGTCGAAACTGAGTTTTTGGGGGTAGCGTCCCCCAAATTTGGTAGTATTCATTTCTCGAATTGGCCTCGGGGTTGATTTTTCTGAACATGTATGCCAAATTTCGTCAAAATCGGCACAGTAGTTTAGGCTTCAGACGTCTGCACAGACGACAGACAGACAGGCGACAGAAAGAAATTTTTTAAAAACCAATTTTTTGGACTAAGGGGACCTCAAAACGTGTAAATCCACCAAAATCTCAAAATTGAATTTTCGCGCCATCACAATACTTTTTCTTTATATGACAAACTAAAAATTGAAGTAACAGAATAAAGGTTGTAGGTTCTTAATCTATTTTAAAAAGTAAATACTTCCACTGTATATTCTCATTTTATTCTTACATCAAAAATATATATGTGTTTGTCATTTTGTAAACAAGAACTTAAGTAGTTGGTGTTGGGGCAGAGAGGGCTATTTAAATATAGACCCGGTCTCTTCTCCAGTGGTGAAATATAGGGCTGGTTTGATTTAAATTTGGTAATTTTGGACTGTAATAAAGGTGAATAATAAAAAAAAATCGATAAAGTTTAAATTGAAAATATGACTTAATTTAATTGTAGCAATAATAATACAAATAAAAATACCTGATCTTTCACAGAAGAAAAAGCTATTTGATATTGCAAATAGAATAAAATGATAACTGACTTTAATTAAAATAATAAAGACGATAAAGTAGTTAAATAATAATAAAAGTTTAAATGAAATGGAAAGGTAAAAAAAAAAATAAATCTACATAAGTTAAGAATAAGATAAAAGTGGGTAAGATGGTTAGAGAAATTAGTTGGTTAGTAAGGTTAAAGGTTTAATGGGATGAGTTATTAGTAATATTAGAGGATAGGAAATTGGCTGAACTGGTGATGCTATAGCAATGGTCGGTGTGCGTAGATAGCTGAAATCGGTACCTTGGTGACGACGGTGATGGAATTTCCACAAGTAATATCCGGTGATTCTTACTTGATCTCTCGTGAGGTGAGGTTGGAATGGTGATGATATATGATGGCAGATGATGAAAAACTGGTAGAATGATGAAGAATTGGTAGGATGATGAATATAACAGATGAGAAAGATTTCGTATGATGAAGATTTGCGGAGATGAATATTTGAACACAGATCACAATAATGGTGAGGCTAAGGATTTTGAAGGTGATGGTAGATTGCAGCAGATTAAAGATTAGAACCTTAGACACTCACTGTGAAGACTGCACTGCCTTAGCAGAGGAGGTGTAGGGAGGAGGGGGTTAGATACAGGTGTTAGTGAGAGGGATTGCACTATCAACTGTAAGCAGATAATAATATATTACAAAGAATAAAAATAGAGATAAGATAACGTAAACAATAATAATTATAATATTCCTTCTTTCCAAAATATAGATTATTAAAATATATATATAAAATTTATTTTAGACTAAACAGTTGGTTGCCACCAAGTCTGGCCTGGCAATTATTCAAATACATTTACTGTCACATTACTAATATATATGCACAAAAATACATTATTTTAATTTAAAAAGTTTATAAAACTAACAATATTATAGTAGTGTCTTGAAATTACATTATTTTATTGTTTATTATATTTAGTTATGTTTATAACATTTAATATGAATATGAAGTACATAATTAAAATTAGATTGTTACTGCTATGTTAGATTAAGTGTTTTTTTTTTATAATTTACTAGAAATGATAAAAATAATACGTGTGGTGTCGCGGGACACCCGGTAGGAACGAAGTTCCTTACATTTTTTATTAAATATAAATTATAAAATCACACTCCTAAGTACATATACATTGCTAACTACTTATATTGGGGGAGTTAGAAAAGAGACAAAATTAAAAGTAACCAACTGTTTGTACCTAGCAGAGTTGAGGCAAAATTTAAAGAAAATCATTATTTGTATAATTAAAGCAAGCATCTTACTATAAATATAAGAAAAAAGTTTATAGTGAAAGAGTATGTTTGTTAAATGAGTTTGGATTGAAATAGGACTGTTTTCTACCTACCCGGCCAATTAATTAAAATATTATAAAATATATCTCTTCCCTACTCTACAGCTTCTGCTTGTATCAGGGTGAAATTTTACATGATTGTATTTTATTTATTTACAAAACACAGTGACATTTTTGACATATATAACAAAAATAATCAAAACAAGTCAAGTAACAGGCTTCCTTAATAACACTTTTTCCCGTCTTTTGAAGCTTACGTTTACGCGAGCGTTGCGCGTGAACGTTGGCGGATAACGTTTTCCGACGAACTCAGCCTGGTCATTGGTAAAATGAACATGTGTACCAAATTTCATCTAACTCGGTGAGCTTTTACTCAAGTTATCGTCATCTGTATAGATTTCGTGTCGGATTTTGCGTGACGGTGATTTTGTTACGGTTATTTTGTGACGGTGATTTTGATCGTTTTTTTGGATTCACTCCCGGGCTCCAGACCGTGCCATAAGGAACTTCGTTCCAAAAACATAATATATAAATTTACATATAATATTTTAAATTTTCACTAACTTGAATCTTATATAAATACAAATAAAAATGTTAAGGAAATATTATTAAATAAAATGAATATCATAAAAGAGAGATAAAGAGCATCATAACAAATTCCGCAACCAATCCTATTTATGCCTCTGCTACTTTACAAAGCTGCTTACCGTATGTTTCTTTAAATTTCTTTTACTTTGAAAAGCTCACCGTATGTATCTTTTGAATTTCTAAAGCGATTCTCACTTCTATATTGAATCACTTAAGTCCCCATAAGCAATAACAAGGTTAATTAATATCCCTACCGCGTTAAAATAGTTGTTACCGTCATGATTCATTTCTATTTCAGAGTTTTGTTTAGCTAACTCACTATAAACATTACCTAGGTAATTTAATGTTGTTGCTAATTGAAATTGATTGTACTAGAAGCGTCGCCTAGGTTAGATAATAACATCCTTACCGCCACACAATGAAGTTTCTTTTGAATTTCAAAAGATTGTTCTAACAACTCTTTTTGTTTTGATGGATTACCAGATGCACCATAAGCGTCACCTAGGTTATGTAATGCCACTGCCACTTTATAATGAATCTCACCGTAAATGTTCTTTACAATTGCTAAAACTTGTTCTAGCAACTCTATTTGTTTTAATCGATTAGCTAACTGACCATGAGCAATAGCTAGGTTATTTAATGTCATCACCACTTCATTATGATTTTCACCGTAATGATTCCTCTTGATTTCTAAAGCCTGTTCTAACAACTCTATTCCTTTTAGTGGATTACCTAATAAACCATAAGCAGTACCAAGGTTATTTAATGTTACTCCCATTTCATAATGATTGCCACTGTAATATTTCTTTTGAATTTCTAATGCCTGTTCTAATAACATTTTTTTACGTAGTGGATTACCTAATGCACCATAAGCGTTACTTAGGTTAATTAATGTCCCAGCCACCTCATAATAATAGTCTCCGTAATGTTTAATTTGAATTTCTAAAGCTTGTTCTGAAAGCTCTTTTTGTTTCATCGGATTACCTAATGCACCGTAAGCATAACCCAAGTTATTTAATGCCATTCCTACTTCATAATGATCGTCACCGTAATGTTTCTTTAGAATTTCTAAAGCTTGTTCTAAAAGCTCTTTTTGTTTCATCGGATTACCTAATGCACCGTAAGCGTTGCCTAGATTAGATAATATCTTTCCCAATACATAATGATTGTCCCCATAATGTTTCTTCGAAATTGCTAAAGCTTTTTCTAAATACTCTTTATGTTTCAGTGGATCACCTAATGCGCTATAAGCATCACTTAGATTAATTAATGTGACTGCTACTTCATAGTGATTGTCCCCATAATGTTTCTTCGAAATTGCTAAAGCTTTTTCTAATAACTCTTTTTGTTTTAGTGGATTACCTAATGCACCATAAGCATTTCCTAGGCTATTTAATGTGACTAACACTGCATAGTGATTGTCACCGTAATGATTTTTTTTAATTTCTAAAGCTTTTTCTAATAACTCTTTTTGTTGTAGTGAATTTCCTAAAGCTCCATAAGCATTACCAAGGTTATTTAATAAGACTGCCACTTCATAGTGATTGTCACCGTAATGCTTTTTTTTAATTTCTAAAGCTTTTTCTAATAACTCTTTATTTTTTAAAGGATTACCAAAAGCATGGTATCCTCGAGACATAAATGGTTCCAATTCAATAAGGTAGGAATCAGCTGTTTCTTTATTATCGGGATATGTCAGTGACCAATTATCTAGATATGATATGAATGATTCTGAATGATTTAATATCTGTCGTACTAAGGAATATCCTTGATTTTGATAAGCATTAATAAAATATTGTTTTAATATCATCAAACCATTTTTATAAGTATCTTGTTCTCTGTTTTGATCTCTTAGTTTTATTCTTATTACTTGCTGCAGTAGTCGGTGAATATTAATTGTTGTTTTTTCTTCTCCTGAGCTTATTAGTGAATATTGTTTAAGTAGTTGAATGGTCGACCCCAGCATTTCTTTATCGCCATTTATCTGTTCTTGTTGTAAAAACATTTCCACTGGAATATTATCAGGAGATAGTAAAGCGATAATTTCTAAAATCTTTCTTGCCTGCTTTCCGTATTCCTTATTCTCGTTTATTTTATCAATAGTGATTGTCATGATTGAAAATGTAGTTTTAGTGTACGGATCATTACTATCTTCCGGGAACTCAAAATCAAGTAGATTTTTCGTTTCTTTGTCGAATCTGCGGATGTAGTCGATAATGTGGAATTCGGACCCGATATTGGATAATGCCGTGTTCTTTACTTTGATGTATGCCACGGCTTGTTGCAACGCTAGGGGGAAATACTGCAGTTTCTCTGCCAACATTTCAACTTCTCGGTGTTTTGACGAATCTTTAATATCAAGTTCTTTAGTAACAAAATCCCATGCTTCTATTTCTGTAAACACTCCTAAGACTATCGGTGGAGTCTTTCCCCAACTCGTGTTTCGAGAGGTAATCAAGACTTTTGGTGAGTTACTTCCTCGGGGTAGAATGAACGACGGTAAGAAATCCATTATACCAGCGTTATCACCCCTAAACTTTTCTGCATTATCAAAAACAAATAGACATTTCCTTCTGGCAAAGAAGTTGTAAACGTCTTTTACGACTAATTTAATATCCCTCTTATCGACGGAAATACCCAGTAAACTTGTGGCGAGATCTTTAAAAGTTTCCTCGGTCGTCGCACGATCTTCAGAGTCAATCCAAATGACGTTATGGTATTCGTGACCGAATTCCGATATGTATTTCCTTACTAACTCGGTTTTACCGATCCCACCCATTCCGCTGATAGAAACCTGCTGGCAAATAACAGCCGATTCTTCTTTACTTAACAAATTGTGAATTTCCATTAACTTTTCTTCTTTCCCGACGAACGATTCTATCGGTTTTCGGATGTTATGATAAAAACACCTGTTGATCTCTTCTTTTAACTCGGCGAAGAACCTGATCCCGTCTTCCCGGGTGATATAGTGAACCTGCATGCCTTTTAGCCAATCGGTCATCCATTCATGGAAAAGAAGGTAAATGTGTCGGGCTTCGATTTTGTTAAATTCTCGGCTTAATTCGTTCTTAATAATTTCCGTCAGCTTCGTCTCGTCGGGTTGATTTACTGCGAATATTAGACTGTCGAAAAATTGTTTTATTTCCTCTTGCAAATCCCCGCCCGATATCTGTTCCAAAGTGTTTTGTCGACTCATATCTGATTTATCGACAACACCTTGTCTGTCCACTTTATTCTTGATTCTTTTTATCTCTTCATTTAAAATTCCTGAGAAGAACGGTTTCCATGTGGAGATCATGTTGTCGGAATCGTAGTGAAACTTGTACTTTACACCGCCGTCTTCGTCTCTAAAGAATTCATCATAGCCTTCGACGGGCACGACGAAGATTTCATACCCGTTCTGAGGATCTTCATTACGTTGATGAATGAGCTTCATCAAATCGCCACGGTCCGGACACGGCTCCAAGTCGAAACTTATGTTAGTACAGATAATTATGTTTTTCAGCACACTGCCGGCTAAGTCAGGATTATACTTGGTCGTCAGATATGAAATGAAATACTTTGCTAAACTGTAATCATCGTTTATCTTCATTTCACCTTCTTCTCGTTTCTTTTTACGGTTTTTCTTGTCGATTTGTAACAAGTGTTCCACTCGGATCAGCTTACGTCGGTCTTGCTTGTGTTTGGCTTGTATAAGGACAAGTAGATTCTCACCGTCTTCATCATACTGGAAGACGACGTCATCAAATTTCCCCGCCGCCTCGATCTCCGACGTCAAAGTAAACTCGTAGCCCTTATCAACGGCTCTTTTTAGAAACAGCATTAGGAGCTTCAACTGATACTCGTTACCGTGAATGCCGCTCAGCGGCTTGCCAATAAACGCTTCGTTCATATTTCTCTCTCCCATTTGTAAAGCAAAATATCAAATTAATATTTAAAGCACAATTTTGATTTTATGTGACGAAGAAACAGATTATAAAATTCCAGTTATGGTAGTTTACATTCGTGTCTAAATAGGAGTAGAAACCTTGGTATAGTACCGAGTGAGATTCTTAACTATTATTATTAGTGGTAGTTTGATCTAGGATAGAGTTGTCTGATTAACCAGATGAGGAAGAAGTTGTGATGACACTTAACCTGCAGTCAGGAGCGCGCTGCGACAGTTGCATCTGATTATCCAGAGGTTTACTGTTTGTCTTCCAACCAGTCCAATTACTTCTTACTTTAAACTTCAATAGGTCATCTGCAACACCTCTGAAACAGAAATATCGTAATATTTATGCTCATTAACAATATTACAGATGTATAAATATATAGTCCAGGAGATAGCGTGCAAAAAAGTGTCTGACTAACATCAAGCTAGAATTTTGTATACAAGTCAATCTTTTAGCGCCTTTTCAGAATATGTGGTCGGCTAAGTTCGTCTGCGGGACATAGCTTGGCAATAGGCGTTTGAAAAATACAAGCCGGTGGAGAGCGGCCATGTCTCACCAATTATGGTGGACAATGTGATTTTCATGATCCTGAGTACAGAATTAGTTAGTAGACCGAAAATCAAGTTGACGTTAGTTTGTCCCTTGACAGGTGGCAACGTTGATTTTTAGTAATATTTGAATAACTAACCTATCAAGTGTGAAAATAACATCGACTTGATTTTCGGTCTACTAACTAATAACACACTAGATGACGAAGCAAGTCAGTCCTGTTAATCTGTGTTTATAAACTTAATGTTTTATCTGTACATTAAACAGATTTGCAACACTTTTGTATCCTCTTTAATTACGCGCATTACGAAAACCAAACTCGTCTCAACTTTTTTCCTGTCTGACTGGCCTTGGTAATAATAAAACCGACCATTTCTACTTTCTCATATAAAGAGAAAGTATTGTGATGGCGCGAAAATTCGATTTTGAGATTTTGATTCATTTACACGTTTTGAGGTCCCCCTGAGTCCAAAAAAGTGGGTTTTAAAAAATGTTTGTCGTCTGTGAAGACCCCTAAACTACTGGGCCGATTTCGACGAAATTTGGCATACATGTTCAGAAAAATCATACCCCAAGGCGAAAACGAGAAATGAATTTTAGCTCTAAATTTGGGGGCGCTACCCCCCAAAAACTCTGAAAAAAATTATTTCTCGACAAAGGTTCCGAAGATTTTAATTAAAAATTCTAAAATGTAGGTCCATTTGAATACGAATCCAACGATATAAGCCGTTTTCCCTGGAAAAATCTAGTTCCTGATAGTCCAGGAGATAGCGTGTAAAAAAGTGTCTGACTAACATCAAGCTGGAATTTTGAATACAAGTAAATCATTTAGCGCCTTTTAAGAATATGTGGTCGGCTAGATTCGTCTGCGGGACATAGCTTGGCAATAGGCATTTGAAAAAAACAAAATGGTGGAGAGCGGCCATGTCCCGCCAATTATGGCGGACAGTATGATTTTCATGATCCTGAGTACAGAATTAGTTAGTAGACCAAAAATCTAGTCGATATTATTTTCACACTTGATAGGTTAGTTATTCAAATACTACTAAAATTCAACGTGGTCACCTGTCAAGGGATAAATTAACATCAACTTGATTTTCGGTCTACTAACTAATTCTATACTCAGGATCATGAAAATCACATTGTCCACCATAATTGGTGAGACATGGCCGCTCTCCACCGGTTTGTTTATTTCAAACGCCTATTGCCAAGCTATGTCCCGCTGACGAACTTAGCCGACCACATATTCTTAAAAGGCGCTAAAAGATTGGCTTGTATACAAAATTCTAGCTTGATGTTAGTCAGACAATTTTTTGCTCGCCATCTCCTGGACTAATACATTTGTTTGTCAAACACCAGTAGTATAATTTGTCAAATGTTCTTGTTTAGTACTTTTGCCACTTTTGAGATTTTCATTTGGAAATTAGTAAAGTTTTATAACTTAGTTTGCTGGTCAACTTTAAAGCCATGAGTGAGACTATAACACTCTACAGTATTATTAGATGTGGATATAGACAATGTCAATGGCAGTGTTGAGCAAGGAAAGATGAGGAAAACTTTATATTTGATGATTTAATGTTACTTGATGGTACAGATGTTTGAATCTGCATTTTGTGTATTTTCTTGCTTTTTGCCAAGTTCAATTTAGTAGAAAGCCAATTAGTCGTTCCAATATCTAGCACAGCCGTTTATATATATTATCCGTAAATTGGTTAAATATAGATTTTCTCTCTTACAATTATCTATCTCCTTTGAATATTATATATATTGATTTTCAATTATGCCACACTCACTTGGGTTTTTGGCTAACTAATTACACAATAAGCAAATGAGGCAAAAATAATAAATTACAAAGAAGAAAGTGTGAATAAATGCACTTAGTGCATGTGTGTGGTGGCTACTTTTGATACAATCACGTTTATTTTACTCTTAGTAACTTTTTTTTATTTATCAATTTAAACAGTGATGTATCCATTCTTCAATGAATTAATATTTACTAGGTGTGCAATGCAGTTGTCTGCTTGCAATATTGAGCTGAGCGTGCATTTTAATCTTAACCAATAAACATTTGTATTTATAAACATCCGAAATCGGATCAAAAGTAGTAAAATCTCTATTTTAGTCCAGTCATTTTTCTTAAAGGGGCTGTTTACAAAAATGTGTCATACAAGCAAGAGACTTAGTACAAATTATCTCTGGGGCGTCCTGATTGAAATCCTATAAAGTCCCCGAATAAAAAAGTTGTGCTCAAGCCGCCATCTTGGAAAATAGCGGCCAAAATTCAATTTTTTGCTTCTACTAGCTAATTATTAGGTTTAGAAAAAAAAGTACAAGTAAAAATTGTTTATTATGTAATTTTCTATAAATTTGATTCTCATAGTTTTTTCTCTCTGACCAACCGTAGAGGCACAAAATTAAACTTAAAGTGTTAAAGATATCTTCTATTGCTTAAAAGAAAAGAAGTAACTAGGATACATCAAGAAAAGTAGCTTATCTAATCTAGAAAGACTTCAATAATAAAAATAATATGGATGTTCAATGTTTACATGACGCTACAGTATAGTCAGTGACTCTACTATTTTTTTAATTAAAGATCTACTAATCATTAAACTTATTTAACAGAATTAACAAATATAAACAAATTATTTTATTATTAAAACGTTTATTTATATTATTATTAAATATTACTTATTTAACTATAATATATAATGTTATAAGATAGAGATAATAGTATTAACTGTTCTTGCCAAAATAAGAGGGTATGACACGCAGTGGTAAACACTGTTACTTTCCCTGCCTAGGCAGAAAAAGTATTTTCCTGACTGTTTTAACTACTTTCCTGCCTGTTTTTAATATTTTAATGACAAATCAGGGAAATAGTACTTTCAGAAACAAAAACAGAAAGCAGTTCAGTAATGTTTAATTTTGCTGCCGCGAGTAGATAAAAAATGTTTTTGGTACACACGGGTACAGGGTACAAAAGTCAAAATAGTATTTATTTTATGGCTCAAAGTAATAATTACGAAAAGAAATTAATATTAAAAACATCAATATAGTTTTTATGTTATTTTTGACCCTAAATGAACTCCAAAAATTCTGGCCAACGAACTCATCCCTTCATTTGATATTATTGACATTTTAAAATTTTTAAGTGCATCCTAAGGGGAGATATCATCTGGAAAGACACATATATACATACATAAAAAAGTGTTAAATTTTAGGAATCGATTCAGAATGGTCTAAAACGGATTTCCATGGAAAAATTCGCATTAAAAATTTTTTGAAGCCATTGCAATAGCTTAATTTTCATCGAAAATTCGCTAAAACAAACAAGAAGTATATATATATAATAAAATATTTTAATATATTAAAACATAATATGTATTAATAGAAAAAAATTGATATACATATAAATCCAATTAGAATCATGTATTCGAATTTGTAATAAGCTCCAGCTTTTATACTAACAAAATTATTGTATTGGATTCTATCCTAAGTCATGAGTTGGAAATACTAATAGTTTTTAATTTTGAAGTAAATTACAATTATAATCACTTACCACTTTTGAGTGATGTAAAAACAACTATCTAATGAAAATTTAATCAATTCCGTTTTTTTTGTGAAAATTTAACGTTATGTAAATTTAATTTTTAAATGAAATTAGATTTAAGAGAAACTGAGTCGTAAATCGAGTTAAAATGAAAACTTAAATTTCTTATTAAATGCGCATATTTATATGGGATATGGGTGTGGGTTAGGACGTATTATCAGATACTTCAGTAAATATGATAAGATTACCATTATTGAATACTTATATTTAGACATACACTTCACATTGGTATTGAATTAATATATTGCCGATTCTTGATAACTCAATCCTTGATATCTGGAAATTCTCGATATTCGCAATGTCCAAGTGATTTCCATTTGCACAATGAAATCCCCTTGACAGCATGTAAATGAACCGTTATAATTACAAATATTTAGTAATTCACTATAATTTAAATCTGTGTGAGTAGGTGGTAAGGGAGGGGGGGGGGTCTTCCTCAATCTTGAAATTGACTATCTTTCTATTAAGATTTATAATTTCTTTGGGCCGATCAAAAAGTTCCTGTACTTTTTAAATAGCGCGCCAACGAGCGTTTGAAAAAAAAATCATTGGTATAACACTGTTTAGAGGGGTTCATTCTGAACACAGCTGAATTCCGGATTGTTTATGACATGTTTTAGAGAGGAGCATCAGCTGTTGAAGTGAAACAGTTTTTTTTTTTCGTGCTCGGCGATTTTCGTGATAAATGGGATAGAAGACCAACGCATTTTTGTCAAGTTTTGTGTGAGTTTAGGGAAAACGTTTACAGAAACTTTTAGCATGTTTCAAAAGGCTTTATCATGTTCCAACTGCCGAGTGGTTTAAGGAATGTCGGACACCAACAGTACATGATCCTCGTTCAGGACGACCATCATGTTGCCGAAGTGAAGGACCTTGTGTGTTCTAACCGTCGTCTGACCATTCGGAAATTGGCAGAGGAATGCAACTTTTCATTTGGTCCATTTAAATCAATTTTAACCCAAAAACTGCACATGCGTCGAGTAGCGGCGAAGTTTATTAGGTTGATGACTGAGGACCAAAAACAATGCTGCATTCAGTTTTTTTTGCAGAACTTCTTCAAATGGCAAATGACATTGATAGCGTTTTGCCAATGGCCCAGTCCTACTACTCACCAGATCTGGCCTCTGTGGATTTTTTTTTGTTACAGTAAATAAAAAGAACAATATTCAAACACGAAGTAGATGGACATCTGTACATTTTCACATGTATGTACTCGTATTGCTTCCGAGCTTACTGAAGGTAACAGAAGCTATGTGATCGTTTCGAAGAACGAAAATATTTTAGGTCTCCGATTTCAAAAATTCCAAGACAGAAATCCGTTTCAGACATCAGGGAAAATTTTTGGTTCCGTGTCTGTCTGTCGGTCTGTCGTTCGAATTTTGCGAACCAACATATCTTAAAAACTACACGTCCGATTTCAATGAAATTTAGATGGTAGGTCATAATTAATGCATTGCTGGTCCCATATAAGTTTCAACCTTCTGCGCTTATTTGTTTCTCTTCCACATGCGCACAAACATACATCTATTTTCAGCTATAGCTTCAAAAGTACTTATCTGATTTGTATATGAAACTTTTACAGTTTATCGAAAGTAACCCGCAGATATCCCAAGATTAATTTGAACCGTATGCCCTCTTTAACTTTTGCTAAATTTATACTTTAATTCATGTAAAAAATTAAAACAATTTTGATAGATTAAAAAACGAGATCAACAACGCTACAGAAATTCAGTCCTACTACTTTTTGATCCTACCCTGTAACTGGTAAAACTGCAGTTATCCAGCCACCTAGGAGAAGGGGTTAGAAAATTGGGGGGCTCACTCGAATTTTTTGTCTAGACAAAGGGATATCATCTCTAAAATGTATTAATTATATAGATACGATCTTTCAAATGTATTAATCTTATAAATCAACGGTTTTGACAAAGGGATAAAATCTCTTAATTGTATAAATCAAGGGAAATTGTTCCGTCAAGTGGTTCTCGGTTGTATGTATAACTGTAGATTAGCCGCCTTAACGTGCTGAGATACGAACCTTTTTCTCTTCAACGTGGAGGCATGTGATGATATCATTGGCCAATTCACATCTGTCTTCATTCACTGAAACATCAAAGTAATGACATGAGAACATCACGAAATAAATGTATAAAATGTATAATGATGCTGAACTCTCGTGCTTCACTGCGGAGTGTGTTTGTTAAAACTATATCGTCAAATAACATTACAATTCATTTGAATATTGTTGGATCAAATATAATTTGTGAAAATTCCTAATTATTAACTCACTATGATCAGCGTTTCCCAACCCTATGGAAACATACTTTCATAAGAACATAAAATATAAATTATTTCAATGGAATTAAAATATGTAAATTTGATTTAACTAAGTAAAAATCAAATCAAATTATAACTATTATTATCTACGGGAAACAGACAGAGAAAAATCGTAAAATATCAATTTCTAATTCATTGTACTAGGTACAGGTACTAATTGGGTACTTTATAATTATAAGCGTTGTTTCTCGGTCTAGTTCTATGTTATTAATGTTGACTTCTCAGATTTGTAGAAAATTGAAAGCTTAAATTCGGGACAAGGTATCATTAAAGTCAGAGAAAATCATTCTTCTGCGTATAGCTTAGTTGGTAGAGCGCTTTACTGGAAATATAGAGGCCCGTGGTTCAAATCCCGGCGCTGGAGTGTATTTTTCCCTGTCTGTTTCCCGTAGTTAATAATAATTATAATTTGATTTAATTAATATTTAATCTTTCTGTAGTATGAATACTACCAAAATCGCAAAATATGAATTTCTAATTAAAAATAATAAAATGAAACTAATAAATTCATAAGAATGAATGAATGCTATTAGGAAAAGATAAAAACGAATACTTGACAGATTGATAAAAATAAAGCGACAAAATAAGGACGAGGAGTAATAAAACAGCCTAGAGGGCTTACCAACATAAGTTCAGGAAGCGCTTCATTATAATACAAAACTGATGTCAAAAATGAACAACTCAATCAATGCCATCAACCGAATTCAAGTAATGACTGTGCTCGGGTTTTTTGTAATAAAATAAATTAGCCTGCGGTCCCTCCTTCCTAATCCAGAAATGATCTCAGTAGAATTCAGGCTCTTGAGGGCATGTATGAAATCCTCCTGCAATCCTTAGGGTATGCATCATGCAATTCACGAGAATTTTTCAGGAGAAATTTATAGGGTCGCAGCATCAAAAAGATTGGGAACGCTGACTACGACTACTGGAGAAACAGTTTGAAGAAAGAGCTGTGTCCTAGACGCGCGGTGGTACCTTCGCGGGACCACCCTCCTAATAATTAACCCGAGCCTCATTTTCCGTGATGCCATATTCTATTGGAAGTTTATCTATTAAGAGCTAGTGGTCCATTCAGGCCTCTAGGGAACCACTAGATTGTGCTCGTAGAGGACCACAGCAAACAATTTAAAAATGGGGATTGAACTATTTCTTAAATCTTAGTGGTGGGTGACTCTTGAGAAACAAATAATATAAACTATCTTTGTATATTTTGTATCTTTGTATCGTTTTGATTCACAAGTTTGATTCTGTGAAAAGACCGCGTATTAAATACGAGGTTTTGATACAAATGTGGACTCAGCTTAAAAGTGCTAAAATTAGTTAAAATTGCATAAGAGTCAATGCAGTTTATATATATATATTTACTTTTCCTCACTACCTATAGTAGGAAAAGTATTGTTTTCACCAAAATTATTTTTTTCGAGATTTCAACGGAATTATCCGTTTTGGGTGTTTTTAAGACCTCCTGAGTGGTTTTCAGCAGGACGTCTGTATGTATGTATGTGTGAATGTATGTGTGTATGTATGAGTGTTATCATCGTAGCACCCAAGGTATTTAACCAAGAGAGTTGAAACTTGGCAGAAAAATCAGTCCTTACCTGTAGTGGTGCCGCCCGGAAAATCAACTTTTTCCGCTATCTTTTGCCCCCAACCCAGTTTGCTGAGTCAGCAAATATTTTAAAAAATCGTACAAAATCGAAAATAGTCCTGATCGAGATGAAATTTCGCACGAATGTACCTCTCTGAAATACAAACAAGCCCACTAAATTTAATTTTGATATTGCCCGCCAATTTGAAGTTATCAATTAATGAATTTTGAAATTTTGACGGTTAATAATACTGAAACTATAAATACGTTTTTGACATATAGCTTATCGTTGGAACCGGAAAAAAATAAGAAACAATTATAAAAAAACCCGATGAAATTCCATTAATTAGTTTAAGAGTTATAAGCGAATATAATTATTTATTATAGTCCAATAAATTTGATGACGTCAAAGTTTCTTTACATCTGTCCAAATTCAAATAATTAAATAATATATATTAAAAATGTTTTTTTGTTTTTTTAAATATGATAATAAAAAAAAAATCACTCAGTTCAAAACGGTCACCCATCCATGTACTGACTACGCCCTGTACCGCTTCTTGGTGGCACTTTGGTGGCCTCTAAAGTGAGGAAAAGTTCGGAGGTACCCTGTACCCGATTTTTTTTTTAATATCTTTTTTTTATATTTTATATTTATTTATTTGATAAAATTACAAGAAAGTATACATAGATTTTTAAAGTAAGTTGTATACATTTCTTCAGATTTTTTTCAGACGCATGCGGCTGACGCTGGGTCGCTCTGGTCGTGCGGCCGTACCGGTTCGAGAGCAGTGTAGACGCAGACGCGAAGGAGATAACGGGTCGTAAATATGTACATCAGCACCAAAACCACTTATAACCACCACTTTATAATTGTCTGATTGAATTCGGTTTTTTTTTAAAACTATTCCTTGTTACAATTTTTGATCTGCCACCAAATCGTTAAATTAAATACATAGTTTTTCAAATACATATATATAAATATGTAATCCCCCATCCTTAAAAACCCTTGGTTCCCAATATATTTGTGGATATTTATATAAATATATTTTTAAATAAACAGGTCAAGTGTGCTAGTCAGCACACGGCAAGGGTCCGTAGGCCACACTATATAGTGTCTAACTGTAAAGTATATAAACAGTGTTTTTTTAGAATGCTAAAAAGCTTACTTTGAACCATTCTAAGGGTCTGAAATTCTCAAAACACACTCTGATAAAGTATTTTTTTTGCAAAAACCTTTAGGGGGCTCCTCGCCAAACAAAATTGATGAGCAAAATATGTTTGATGTGAAATATTCTTATTTTTTCCATAGATTCCAACCCTGCTATCAAAAAACGCAATTAAATTTGAAATTTTTATGTCGGGTGGCCTAGAGGCAAAAAGGGTAGTAGCCCCTATGGCCGTTCATTAAGTTCAGAAGGGGTTGCAGCAGCCCAATAGCGGAAATTTTGGTTATTATCATGCCATCACACCAGAGATACTGCGATGAATTAGTGACAATTTCCGTAAGAGACCCAACCAAACTATTTAATTAATTTTTCCTAAAATTTTAAATGTGTAATTTTTTTTAGTCGTATGACATATAGTGCTATTTTTAACACAAAATTATACAATACAAAATAAGGTGAAATATAAACTAAAACAGCTGTTGGTTTCCAACATATCGACGGTTTGGAAGAAGACCGTCACAAAACCGATTTTTTGAGAAACCCTTTTTTTTGTACCAAAACACTCCTAAGGAGTAGTACTTTTATGTAGAATATTGTCATATTTCTAGTACAAACACAGAACGCCAGAATGAGTGAAATGCCAGTCTGACATTAGAGAGGTTTGTATTAGTATTATGGTCTAAACTGTAACAAATCAGTGTTCAACTTGGCATCTAAGTGGAAACGTCGCGTTTTTTTTAATAAACTGTCACAAAAGTGTTTCTTGCAGTCTTCATAATAAGGTAAGAAGACATTTATATCTCATTTTTGTTCAATAACGACACAAATGCTTTTGTGACTATTAAACCCATAAAATATTTATTAAATGAATTGATCAAAACGTCATACGTGCAATATTATGACAATTTTGATCAAAACAATTATTTTTTTATTTTTTTAAAACAATTATTTTTTAAAAAAGTGACCCTCTTGCATACAATGTTATCTACATTTATATAATTTTGTAACAATATTATTATTTTATAACAGTTTTCCACTAAAATAAAGCTTTATTTAAATGAATAAATATAATTTTATAACAATTATTTTTTAGAATTGTCAACCGTAGATTAGTAACCTTTCGTCATTCACGAAATCGTTAACCCTACTACATCTTATCTATGTGTTCTCCGTCGTATTCCCTATATTTATTTACCAATCGGAGTTTTAACCCTGCAGTGGTCGCGTGGGTGACTAGTGACTATTGTCATTCATGTGTATGTTATTTTGATTATAACTTTCTTATCAGCATTGGGGTGGAGTTGAGCACCCTCTAATCTAGTCTATTAATTGGAGGCAGTAGATTGTTCCGTGGGATACCTGGACTCCAGGCCTTGTGAAGATGATGTTATTATCAATTTAAGTTGTTTGGAAGACAAAAGTTTAGCAGCAAGATGGAAATCAACCGAAATAAAAAAGGTTAAACTAACATCAGCTTATAAACAAAAACTGGACTCAATGGTAAAAAAGGACGCTTTAGTTCAATTAATAAGTAAAAAAAGTATTCCTTCATTTTATGAAAACATAAAAATGTATAACTTGTTTTATTTGTGTTTGAATTTTAATCATCATAATATTTTTTCTTTCTTTTTTTAACTTTTTATACCTACCTGATATTATGTTTTATATTATATCTATTTTTTTTAATAAGTAAGAAAAATACAAGCATAGCGTACAATACCTATGCATGATATACTGCTTATGCATTTGAATGTTTATTGCAGCAATGATTGTATAATTATTTATCGATTCCTTAATAAAGACTCAAAACTGTTTTTATTTTTTTAAATGTTTTATTTGTGTGTCAAATTATTTCAATTTGACTGTTTTTACTTTTCATTGTCATGGCATTTTATGATCTCATTTTATTTTATTCAATCAATATTCAATTTGAATAAATTATAGAAATCAGTATTTATATTTTCCTATTTCTATCTTTATTTTAAATGTGTAACAACTTAAAAGATTGTGTGCCATAGAGTCCAAGGTAATTTGGAAAATCTAAATGTCATTATTATATAAATATGGAAAAGTGATATTATATTTATAGGCACTAGTATAGACTAAGAACCTAAGTCAATTGATTTTCAGTATTATTATTTTTATATAGACTAAGAACCTAAGTCAATTGATTTTCAGTATTATTATTTTTGTCTTTATTTATTTAAGAAGAATTATATGAAACAAAAGAACATTTAAAAATAAGTTACTTGTCTAAATGCAATAGCCTTGTCACTTACAGTTCCTATTTATTTCAACACTGAATTTACTAACTAAAGACAAAGACTGAATAGAATTGTGCCTGATCTCGTTTTATTAGACATGTTATATAGTTTATGTATGATTTTGATTTTTGTACTTTTAATTTTAGTAAATAAATGATGTTAATTTGTAAAATGTTTTACCAAATTATTATAAACCCTTATGTACTAATATGCAATTTGCTTACTCTTTTTTATGGAATATCGTCACAAGTACTGATTTTAATTGAAAAATTGCCTAAAAATTAAGCACTGAGCTTAATATGTAAAAAGTAGTAGTATGGCTAGGTTTTCTGAAGTATATAGAAGAAGTTATTATAATATAAAGCAAATCCAACAACCATAAGGTCAATAAATTCGACATCAAAAATAGTCACTTTTTTCTTTTGCTTCTCCTGTAAAATTTGAAAACACGGTTTTGTGACAGTCTTCTTCCAAGCCGACGATATGTAATGAATGACAAGGGGATTTCCGTTTTGCTCCATCACTTGTATAAACCGTATAACTGGCGCATGCGCAACCGGATAGAGGCCGCTTCACTTAAGTAACCACACATTTATACGATGCTATACTGGATGGAAACCGAGCCGTGGTAAGTTAATCTTTTGGTGACTTTTAAGAATATGTGGTCGGCTAAGTTCGTCTGCCTTGTCCCGCCCTTTTTGGTAAACAATAGGTTTGTTCCAACCACACTTCAAACTGGTTTGGAACTGTCCGACGCATGCGCATCAGACCACATTTGAACGTTTTTTTTGCTAATGCACATGCGTCGTACAGTTTGAAACTAGTTTGGAACTAGTTTGAGGTGTGGTTGGAACGAACCTAATGTGATTTTCATGATCCTGAGAACCAAATTAGTCAGTAGACCCGACACTAAGTTGATGTTAGTTTGTCACTTAATAGGAGACCTCTTTGATTTGGAGTAAGATTTGACTAACTAACCTACTAACATCAGCTTGATTACTGTTCTACTAGTAGTAGTAAGTTCGTACTCAGGATCATGAAAATCACATTGTCCACCAAAAAGGGGTGGGACACGGCCGTTCTCCTCCAGTTTGATTTTTTCAAATGTCTATATTGCCAAGCTATGTCATCAAAAGATTTACTTAGACAAAAAATTCTAGCTTGATGTTAGTCAGACACTTTTTTGCACGCTATCTCCTGGAATAAAGGAATAATAGATATACATATATGTATTAAGTTAGATCCAGATACTTGAGTACAAAGAAGAGCCTACAAAGTACATTCATATAACTGTACTGACCGCGCACCCATTTTACTTAAGTATAAGACAGTAGGAGAAGGATTCATATAACTTAGTATAATTTAGAATTCTTTAATTTTATTTTTATCGAACAAATATAGAGGTAATAACGAATTTCAATTTCTATAAATTCTACATTAACTTTTTAAGCTCGGCTTCCGAAAAAGCTCCATCCTGGTAGTCCTCAGTTTCCAGTTTGAACTGTAAAAATAATATAGAATTGATTAGTAAGGTAAATAAGAGAATAAATGATTTTAAAAGCTTAGAATAAATTAAGTATAATATACCTAGTTGACACTGATTTCGCAGGTCCATCTCGCCAGCCCCACCCATATGAAATTTTTCAACCGGTCAAATTTTATCCGTTTGAGCACGTTTGTGTACAAAGTCATTTCATTTGTGCACAATTGGTTTTTCCAAAAATTCGGAAAAAACTATGGGTGGGGATGGAGAAACGCAGCCCCTTCCATAATAAATTATTGAACCGGACAAGTTTTTGTGCTTCTTTCCCCCCTCCCCCAAAAAGATAAAAAAGGTAAAAGAGGGGGGAAAACAAAATGCGAATTTTGGAGCCGGACCAGTTGCAATCGTTTGTGCTGCGTTTCTCCTCGTTTGTGCACAAAGTAATTTCATTTGTGCACAACTCCTTCCCCCCCAAAAGGTGGGAAAGGTAAATAAAAGAGAGGAAAAATTAAAATGCAAATTTTGGATTCAGACTGATTGCAATCGTTTGTACAAGTCAAGTAACAGGCTTCCTTAATAACACTTTTTCCCGTCTTTTGAAGCTTACGTTTAAGCGAGCGTTGCGCGTGAACGCTTGGGCGGATAACATTTTCAGACGAACTCAGCCTGGGCATTGGTAAAATGAACATGTGTACCAAATTTCATCTAACTCGGTGATCTTTTACTCAAGTTATCGTCATCTGACGGTGAAGGATTTTGCGTGACGGTGATTTTGTGACGGTTATTTTGGTCATTTTTTTCGGATTCACTCCCGGGCTCCAGAACGTGCCATAAGGAACTTCGTTCCAATAAAAATATTATAAAATATATCTCTTCCCTACTCTACAGCTTCTGCTTGTATCAGGGTGAAATTTTACATGATTATATTTTATTTATTTACAAAACAAAGTGACATTTTTGACATATATAACAAAAATAAGCAAAACAAGTCAAGTAACAGGCTTCCTTAATAACACTTTTTCCCCCTCTTTTGAAGCTTACGTTTACGCGAGCGTTGCGCGTGAACTAGGGATGGGCGGAACGGAACGTAACTATAAAAATAACTAGTTCCAGTGTTGGAACGGTTCCAATCGTTCCAAGATTTCATGGAACTACGTTATTTTTGGAACGACTTTGAAGTTTTTATTTTACTGTCGAGTTTCATTTAGTTAATACATTTTTATTGTTTGAATTCGATACAAATTTGTTACCACCATTTTACAAAAAAATAATATCTTTTAAGAATTATCGAGCAAAATAATACGAAACGTAACTGATTAAAGAGGAAACGGAAACGAGAAAACAGTAACGAAACTAAACAACTAACTTAAAGGGAACGTTAAAAACTCGTTTCTCTTGGAACGAAACTAATGATCTTCGTTCCAAGCGCCTATACGTAACGTGTAACGTACTGTAGGAACGCCGAGAGAATGTGCGTGGAAAAATCGATCTTTGGTCGAACTTTTAAAATAATTATCGACTTCGCTTCTAGATATGTCGATGTTCCTCTAGGCAGAGTCCCCTCTAGGTGTGTCGACCTTTTCTACCTTGTTTAAAAAGTGACATTTTTTCGGCACATTTTCACAATGCCCAACTTTAACATCTTTAACATCTCACTGCTTTAAGAGTTCTTATCCAAATCAAACCAAATTCACAGGGTTTTTAGAACTCATATAAATGTAGAAGCCTACGAAGTTTCAAGTCAAAAAGTTAATTAGTTTTATGTTAATTAACGAATTTAATGGGATCTGATATCCAAATGAACCCAATGAAAGTTATTATTAAAAATTATTTTTAACATTTGTTGATACATTATTAGAAAATAATAAGTAATATTATAATGCTATCAAAGTAATAGTTTAAAACGCATGATGTCTTACTAGTTTTAAGCAGTACTCTAATCTTTATCTGCATAATATGTACTCTAAATATTGATAGGGCATGAGCTACTTAAGGGCAGGTAGGATTTAGGATTATAAAAAGCGGAAGGATGAAGGAATAGGATTAGTTACCTTTGGGTGGTGATTGACCTTAGTTAGGATTGGGATAAACCCTTTATTTTTTAAAGAAGTGCAATCTTTCATGGAAAATTGTAATAATTTATACATATTTGCAAATAAATAATCTCATAATACAAGCCGCTTTCCTTTCAACAAACTGTCCCGCTAAAAATGAAAAAAAACAAAAAAAACAAAAAAAAAAAACAAACAAACATATTTTTCAGTCAGTCGTAGGACAATCGCTTTGTCGATAACATCTTATATTTCCGTGATCATATCTTTCGTATTTGGCATCTCCTTAGAAAATTTGAACTGCCACTCATACTTGGAATTCTCTGCTCAACGTTTTGTTTTTATCTGTAAGTACATAAAATTACTGACTTTGGTACATACGAGTACATCCTATCTCAACGTATAGTTTTTCTGTGCGTGTTTCTCATTTTCGCCTTAATTTTCAATTCTCATATATAAATAGTTCTACATTAAATAATGGATAACAATAGAAATATTTGTAAAAGAAAAAGAGGAAAAACAATTCACAGCGATTTTTGGGTTCATTTGGATATCAGATCCCATTAAATTCGTTAATTAACGTAAAACTAATTAACATTTTGACTTGAAACTTCGTAGGCTTCTACATTTATATGAGTTCTAAAAACCCTGTGAATTTGGGTAAGAACTCTTAAAGCAGTGAGATGTTAAAGTTGGGCATTGTGAAAATGTGCCGAAAATATGTCACTTTTTAAAAAAGGTAGAAAAGTTCGAGTACCTAGAGGGGACTCAGCCTAGAGGAATAGCGATATATCTCGAGGTAAAGTCGATAGTAAGTTTGAAACTTCGACCCAAGATCCATTTTTCCACGCACATTCTCTCGGCGTTCCTACAGTAACTGAAAAGACGAAACGGGAACGAGATAACGTAACGAAACTGTAACTCGGAGGTAAAGATTTAAGGAACGTAAAAGATTCGTTTCGCGAGGAACGAAAACTATAGTTTCGTTCCAAGTTCCAGTTCCAGCCAAGCTGGAACGTAACGTGTGTGTCTTATGTTATCTTGTATAGTAGAGTAGAGTAATGGAGTGGGGATGAGAGCTCGAGTCTCGGAATCACTCCAGTTATAGTGAAGCGTTATCTTTTTCTCTTTCAGAGATATAAATGCCTCTTTGCCGCTTTTTTTCTTTTAGGTCCATAGTCAACTTCCTCTTGTCACTTTCGCCCTTCGCCACTCGTTTCGTTTTTTTAGTTTTGTTTTCCGCTTTAGTGAATAGTTAGTAAAAATACGAAATAAACAGGTGAAATTTAATTTGTTTTTTGTTTAGTTTTAGGATCTCGTTATGGAAAGAACATATTCTAGTATTTAAAAATATTATTTATACTGGTATAAAATATACTTTTAAGTAGTTACCATAATGTTGTATCATAAACATTTTTATTATACTGTTTACTTGGTTGCAATTAAAATATCACTATAAAAAAATATAAAATAAAAAGATAAATAAAGAGATCTTAATAATATTATTATAAAGTTTGTATTTAATTTCAACTTTTCATCGTCAGCGTCAGTGAAGAGTGGAACTATTTAATAAAGAAACGAAACTTATTGTAGAACGAACATGGACTAGACTCAGGAACACGTGAAGTATAAGAGAAACTGTTTCTTTGGAACATAAACTGATACGTTCTAAAAATAACTAGTTCCTGGAACTAGTTATTGGTTTGGAACGAAACGTTGTAACTCGTTCCACTCATGGAACCGTTCCTCCCATCCCTAGCGTGAACGCTTGGGCGGATAACGTTTTCCGACGAACTCAGCCTGGGCATTGGTAAAATGAACACGTGTACAAAATTTCATCTAACTCGGTGAGCTTTTACTCAAGTTATAGTCATCTGTAGATTTCGTGACGGATTTTGCGTGACGGTGATTTTGGTCGTTTTCTTTAGATTCACTCCCGGGCTCCAGAACGTGCCATAAGGAACTTCGTTCCAAAAAATTGTTTTGCTAATGTGTTGTTATATTTTAATAATTAATTTCCTATAAGCACAATTATAAATTGAAATGCTTTCTTAATTTCTTATTTAAGAACAAGGGGACAAAAACTAAAACTTGAAGCTGCTTAACCCAAAGAATGAAAATGCTTTTCGACACGATAAACAATAACTCTATTGTACATTATCCATATATTATAACTACATGCATAGTTTATGTTATATATAATAACTGTATAATGTGTTGAAATAATATGTATAATATTATACATAGGCTAAAAAATAATAATGAATTTTACCAAGCTTTAAACAGTAAGAATAGGTCTAGCCCATTAATATTTCTTGACAAGGTTACTAAAAAAAACACAATTAAATTTTAGCCAAACAGTATTTTCTTCTTCGCCTACTTTACTTTTATCAATTTTAAAAGGACAAAAGACTAAAACAATGAAACCGGACCGGACAACTGCACCTTATGTCCGGTGCCAAAACTATGAAACCGGACCGGACAACTGCACCTTATGTCCGGTGCCAAAACTATGAAACCGGACCGGACAACTGCACCTTATGTCCGGTGCCAAAACTATGAAACCGGACCGGACAACTGCACCTTATGTCCGGTGCCAAAACTATGAAACCGGACCGGACAACTGCACCTTATGTCCGGTGCCAAAACTATGAAACCGGACCGGACAACTGCACCTTATGTCCGGTGCCAAAACTATGAAACCGGACCGGACAACTGCACCTTATGTCCGGTGCCAAAACTATGAAACCGGACCGGACAACTGCACCTTATGTCCGGTGCCAAAACTATGAAACCGGACCGGACAACTGCACCTTATGTCCGGTGCCAAAACTATGAAACCGGACCGGACAACTGCACCTTATGTCCGGTGCCAAAACTATGAAACCGGACCGGACAACTGCACCTTATGTCCGGTGCCAAAACTATGAAACCGGACCGGACAACTGCACCTTATGTCCGGTGCCAAAACTATGAAACCGGACCGGACAACTGCACCTTATGTCCGGTGCCAAAACTATGAAACCGGACCGGACAACTGCATCTTATGTCCGGTGCCAAAACTATGAAACCGGACCGGACAACTGCACCTTATGTCCGGTGCCAAAACTATGAAACCGGACCGGACAACTGCACCTTATGTCCGGTGCCAAAACTATGAAACCGGACCGGACAACTGCATCTTATGTCCGGTGCCAAAACTATGAAACCGGACCGGACAACTGCACCTTATGTCCGGTGCCAAAACTATGAAACCGGACCGGACAACTGCATCTTATGTCCGGTGCCAAAACTATGAAACCGGACCGGAAAACTGCATCTTATGTCCGGTGTAAAAACTATGAAACTGGACAGGAAAATTGCACCTTATGTCCGGTGCAAAAACTATGAAACCGGACCGGAAAACTGCATCTTATGTCCGGTGCCAAAACTATGAAACCGGACCGGACAACTGCATCTTATGTCCGGTGTCAAAACTATGAAACTGGACAGGAAAATTGCACCTTATGTCCGGTGCAAAAACTATGAAACCGGACCTTGAACCGGAACTATGAAACTGCATCTTATGTCTGGGGCCAAAACTTGCATTTTTATTTTTTTTACTCTTTTTACCACTTGGGGGGGGGGGGGGGGGGGGGAGTAGTTGTGCACAAACAAAATGAATTTGTGCACAAACGAATAGAACTTGTCCGGTTGAAAAATTTCATATGGGTGGGGCTGGGGAAATGGACCTTGATTTCTTTTTTTTAAGGCGTTCGCTCTTGGAGAAGGCTTGGGCAGGACAGGGAAGATTGGAGATCGGCCGTAGCCCTCCATGGGCTGTAGCGCCGTGGATGTATATGTATGTATGTATTTAATTATTAATGAACATTGTTATCTTTAAAATAAATACTCCTCGGCGGGGAATCGAACTTGGCCTCCGTCCGCGTTTAAATCTACTTTCACTGGAACTAGTTTTTTCCCGGGATAACGCCCTATATCGTTAAATTTTAGAAATTTTTAATCAAAATCGTTTGAACGGTTTTAAACAAATTTTTTTCCTGTTGTTTCAGAATTTTGGGGTGTAGCGCCCCAAAATTTGGATTACTTTTCTAGTTTCATTTCTCGATTTCAGCTCGGGGTATGATTTTTCTGAACATACATCCCAAATTTTGCCAAAATCGGCCCAATAGTTCAGGGTCTATGCGTCTACACAGATGACAGACAGACGAAATTTTTTTTCCCACACTACAGTTTTTTCGATGACAGTTTTTCCCTCGGTGTCTAGGAATAGGGTTGCTAGGTCGCCATATCTTTTATTGTTTACTGACCGGAGAAGAATAAATAGTTTTATTATTTGATGTAATTAACGGTTTAAAGTTGTTTATTGGTCTGTAATGATGGGTGAGGGGTTATAACAGAGTTGGTTGAAGGGGGTGACTCTGAACCTAAGTTGCACGACATACGAACCTTATTTTCCTGTTCATCGAGACAGGAAAAGATTTCATGAGCCAGCTCACATCTGTCTTCATTCACTGAAAAATTCAATAATCAAATAACATGAGAATTTTATAAAAAAATAATTCTAAAATGGACACAACATATATTATGATACGTAAACCAACATAAATAGCCGTTTAAATTTATTTAATCTCCCAAATTTAATTAATACAAAGTTAAAGGAAATAATAAATTTGAATAATAAACATATCCTTTAATTTTGGCTTAATTATTTATGTCAACATAGTGCAAAACAGGAATATTCAAAAGAAAAAAATTAATAGTAAAAAAATAATTAATACTTCTTGCATACGAGTCCGCAAGACAGTGAGACATTTTCATGTTTTCACTCTGCGTAAACTACCGACATAAAATGAAATAAAATCGTTAATTTATTCAAGTAATTGATAAATGTAGATGGAGGATAATTTTTATTCTTATCTCCACACCGGCACTGCCGCGGCTTGATTACAATCGACTGAATTCAAAGGCGCCGGCCCGCCTTCTACGAATTGTTAATATGCCTTCATACTAGGGAGGTCGAGAGGGCTGAGAGTTGATGGCAACCTCCTGTACTTTCCCAACTCCCTGTCACACGTATAAATCTTTTCTACATTCTTCGGCCCTACAGTTAGAGGGAGGCCCAACAGCTGGAGACTGGATTACACACCTCCTATAGCTTTTTAACTCCCTGTTATACTGTTCTGAGTTTTTAAGCTAAAAGTAACGTAACGCTTTTTGAGTATGTTCCATAGCCTAAACATGAAAATGTCAAAAAACATTTTTAAAAACAAGTTTTTATCTTGTGTCTTCCGCCATATTGGATTTAGAGTGGAGGCATTTTATTTTTCGTATTCTTCTCAGCAAACCCTTTAATTTGATACTTGCATCCTGGGCGTGCTAAAAAAATTACTAGTCCGCCATCTTGGACTGCCCGCCATATAGGGTTTTGAATGACATTCAACATCCAATATGGTGGACAGCCCAAGATGGCGGACTAGTTATTTTTTTAGCACGCCCAGGATGTAAGAATCAAATTAAAGGGTTTGCTGAGAAGAATACGAAAAATAAAATGCCTCCACTCTAAATCCAATATAGCTTAGCTAAGCATGCATTGTCATCCAAACTAAACGCGTATGCAAACTTACATAGTAACATTCTAAGTCAGTTTAGGGGGGGGGGGGGGGTTGCAGTAGTGGTAACAAAAAAAGGAAACTACCTATTCAACAAAGCAGCTGCCCCCCCCCCAAAAAAGAATGTACAACTAATAAACAAAAAAAAAATCTCCGCGCCCAGGTAACAACAACTGTTTTAGCACGTATTCGTTAGAAAATGTTATGCTTATGCTTACTGCAGTACAATATCTTACTGTAAGTAATGGGCGTCGTCTGCAGATAATTAATGGGGGGGGGGGGGATTTATGGCAGGGGGTTCGCACAGAATTTGTGCGAAACAACTCGTATTACAGTTTTCCGTCTACATAATTTCATCGTCTAATATTATTAATTAGTTTTTGCGGGTTTGCATCAGAGCCAATATTAAAACCTGAAACGCATTTTAAATTTGTACGAATGATTCACCTTTTCCCTGGCAAGCACTGATAAAGTCCCTTTGCAGAGGAAAGCTCATGGCGTCCGCGTGCACTTCCCAGTCGTAAGTATTCCCTTTAATCTATAACATTCAGAAACATTCATTAATAGAATTATAATATAAACAATATCCAAATGGTAAAACCAGGTTATGATTGATAGCAAGTAGAGGAGGTTTCCAAACATTGCACCTATAATTTAAAGTTCAATCAAATAATGAAAATACACTGATTTCGGTGAACTTCTAACTATTCTCAAAGGTTCACAAAACTTTAAAACGAACTTAAAAATAGTTGATATTAAATCAGTTTAAGGTTAAAAAATAGTACATTACACCGTCTAGTGCGGAAAGTAGAATTTTGCATGCGAGTGTGGAGTTTGCACCCGAGCGATAGCGAGGGTGCAAACTCGAAGTGCCGAAAATGCCGAGAAATACTGTTTTCGCACGAGTTGCGTTCCATACTTTATTTACGATTGTTAGAGTTTAATAATATATACAGAAATAAACAATAAACTTCCTGCATGTAAGTTCGTATTTCTCTTTTGATAAAGATGAAATTAATTCATTAGTTGTATTTTGTGTTGAAATAATTATTTCGGGAGGCGTATTATTCTCTTCATTTTCTTCATAATCACTTAAATCACTCATTTCACATAAAACTCGATATAAACAGTTACCTTTTATTAAACAAACAGCAAATTAGTTTTGGTAAATGTAAACAAACTCGCTAATCGTGCGTTGAGGTGAAGAATTCTTCTTTTTTACCGCCCTAGGGTGGAAAAAAGAGGAATTCTTCAGAATTATGAGCGCGCAGGCGCAATGAACACAAGTGAGTAAAGAATAACTTTCTACGCATCTAAATAGAGATACAATGTTTATATTTCGTATCAATCGTAGATAAAATTAATTTCGAAACCACATGTCAATGAAACATACATGGAGAGAATCAACTTTATTTTTTTAATTCCCATCCAACGTTAGTATGTTGTAATTTACTCACACACACACACACACATATATATATATATATACAATATGTGTTAGTGAGAGACACCAAGGGATGTGCCACGCAAGCGTGACACAATTGGAACTGTAACAAAGATTACGTCACAAAGATGTGCGTGGCACATCCCTTGGTGTCTCTCACTAACACAAATTGTATACCTTATTGCAGTGTGCAAAAACACGGTATTACATTGCTGAAGTGATTTGCCAGCCAAGCAAGAATAGCGGTGTGAGAGCACGCTCGTCTCTGATAAAGCCCTATATCTGATCTTCTTTATTTTGGTATAGGTCCAGAGTTGGGTGGGCATCGTCGGGCCCCTGATGAGTCGGACGCGACGAAACGATGCAGGACATGGCGTAATGCCGAGCCAACATCTTAATGACGTTATGTCTGATGTTGGAACAGTTCCATGGGTCACGCTTGCGTGGCACATCCCTTGGTGTCTCTCACTAACACAAATTGTATACCTTATTGCAGTTTGCAAAAACACGGTATTACATTGCTGAATATATATATATATATATATATATATATATATATATATATATTTTTTTTTTTTTTTTTTTTTTTTTTTTTAAAGATTTTATTTATTCAATAATACTTATAATAAATTGTTTACATAACTTAAATCTTTTACGGCAATGACCTAAGGTCGTCTGCCGGGTTAATCGGCTTCATAAATACAATATATAAATAAATTAAATTAACATCTAAACAACTTCATCAAAAAACAAATACATCGAATTTCTTGTTTACCAATAAATTCCAACAAATAAACCTATTATACATATACATTTAGATATATATACTCACACTTATATAATAAAATTTAAAAAAAATAAAAACAAAAAAAATATATATATATATATATACATACATACATACACACATATACACATATACATACATATATATACATATATATACATATACACATATATATATATATACATATATAATATATACATACACACACACACACATACACATACACACATACATATATACACATATATACATATATAATTATATTAGAATAATATATCATTATATTATCAATTATAATATATTATTAATTATATAATATTAATCAATTAACTATCAATTAATCGCCAATTACCAATCAATTATAATATTATTATTATAATATTATTAATTATAATACCATTAATGGTCATTAATCAATTATATTAATCATACATTATTCAACAATACATTACAACACATTACTAATACATTATTAACATATTACTATATTATTATTATTTTTTATAAATAATTATAAACAATTTCAATATAAAAATATATTTTATATTAAAATTACATATTAAATTAAATTATATTAAATATTACATATATACTATATCAATAAATATATCATAATTATATTATTTATTTACAACTTTTCCAAGTATTACTTGTCGATGCCTCATTGCATTTTTAATATAACTGAATAGTGTTTTATAGTTTTTTCCATTAAGTTGTAGTATTATTTCCTGCGTTTCCATGGTATCAACGCCGTAGTGTTTTAATCTAATTGCGCGTAGCATTGGACACGAGCCTATAAAGTGAAATATATTTTCTGTATTTCCATTTTGACACATAGTGCAGTGCTTGTCGGTACCGTGCTTCCAGGGCTTATCGTTGAGGTCCAGCAGTCCTGTTCTTGCTCTAAAGATGGTGCTCATGAATTCTACACTGTTTTCATCATTTAAATATAATCTACTAGCTTCATCGTAGTTTAAATTCTTGTAGCATATACTTGAAGTGCTTCGCGCCTTGGACCTGCACTCCTCTAGCCATTTTTCGGACAAGCATTTTGTAAGGTCACACAGTTTCTTCCGCCATATATATATATATATATATATATATATATATATATATATATATATATATATATATATATATATATATATATATATATATTTATTAATTTATGATAATATACTCACAATTCCAATGTGTTCTAGTATACATCCTCCAAGACACTGCAATCAAATATTTTCAAATATAAAATTCACTATCATATACGAGTATAAACAAATAATTGTTACTGGAAAATTCACACATGTTTCTGATCAGCTAAATTGGTTTTATTCAGTGAAAACTTGAGCATCTCATGGCGAGTAGTAGCTAATCATTGACTGATTAGTCTCTTACGTGAATTATATTAAGCGAAATATCTTCACAAAACTTCATGATCAAATATGTCTTGCATGCATCATACTAAATTAAAATACAATAATATATTAATAAAATTTTATTATTTATAAAATTCTTAACTATATTATTTTGATATTTTTCTTTTTTAGGCCAAGAGCGTTAGCTCACAAAAGGCCCTTAACGGGAAAAAATTCGGGGAAAGCTGAATTTTGGTATATGGCTTTATTTTGGTCCCCTGAAGAACATACTAAGTTTCCCCCCTCGAAGGAGGTCGGCATTGGCCACCATTTTGAAAAAAAGGGACCAAAATTCGGTTTTTGGCAAATATCTTCGTTCTCATCGATGATACGACAAAAATAGTTATTTTCAAATTTGTAGGGCTTTAAATTGTCTACAAAAAACGTTCGATGTCATTATACGCTTAAGTCAATAGTTTCGAAGCTATAGCGCCGCGAAGTGCGACACTTTTAGCCTATATTTACGTATTTTTACCCCTACCGGTTTTGCTTGTCATATTATTGAGAATATCACATTCTAATTTAACAATTTCTTAAAAAATATTTTAATAATATAAAAAGATTATAAAGATAAACCTTTTCATCGTAGGTTTCAAATTCGCTTTTGCTGAGCATAGTCTTAATAGCTTCTGGAAAATATAAACAAAATACTATATTAGTACTATATCAGTATATATAGTGGGTTTTCTGTGACTTGACATGTGCTTTTTGTGACTTGACACGAGTTTTCTGTGACTTGACACGAGTTTTCTGTGACTTGACACGAGTTTTCTGTGACTTGACATGTGTTTTCTGTATCTTGACATGTGTTTTCTGTGACTTGACACGAGTTTTCTGTGACTAATCATGTGTTTTTTGTGACTTGACACGACTTTTCATGCTGAATATTTGGTTAGATTGATAATTGATTCAAGTGAAAAATCAAAACAAACTTTAATTGATTTATAAGAACGGGGGAAAACACAACATTTGTTAATACCTATGTAATAGGTTGTAAGACATAAAATAATTAAAGTATAGGATATAGGATACAAAGAAGCTATGTGCCACACTCAGGGCCGTCCCTAGGGGTTTAGGCGCCCGGGTCAAAAGCACATGTGGCGCCCCCCTTTATTGCCAAATTCACCTAGTATTTTAAGACGGGGGCCTAGCGACGCCCCCCTATAGACGTGGCGCCCGGGTCAGCTTGACCCGGTTGACCCCCCCTAGGGACGGCCCTGGCCACACTAATTGCCAGACTATATTACGTGTGGTACTCAACGTTGTATTATTTAAAATTACACATTCCTTCAAATTTTCATGTGGTTATATGTTAATACAGTTACAAAGCAGGTTTTTAGTTTTATTTAATCCATGTATATCCATCCCATCCGTAAACGCGTGAGTGGATATTTTATTAATATAAAAAAATCATATTCAAAATTTTTATTTGTTTGTGTACATATCGACATAAGAAAATTATATCTTTTAAGCAAGGGTTAAGGCATCAACACTAACTCAATAGACGATAATTCTACGTCAAAATAAAATATACAGAATCTTATGCTAATCCAAGAAATGTACAAATATAAATAAAAACAATTTGATATTAATTTCTAAATTCTAGATGGATTATCTAATAATTTTACCATTTGATAACTGTAAGCTCTGCTTGCACTTGGCTACTGCGCGCGTCACTTCTGCTTGGAAAGCTTCACCGATCTGAAACTATTTCAAAACTTATTCAAATTATTTACTCTTACAGCTTCATTTCCAGCTTAAATATATGTAATTTATATAATAATGTAATGCTAATTATTTTAGTAGTTACATTCATTTCTGTGATAAGTGGAACATGATCATTTCTGCGATAAATAATGTGAATGGAATATAAATACATAATACAGGTTGTCCCAGCTAATATGGAACAGCGAAATATCTCCGGAACCATAATAGATAGAAAGATGCGGTTTTCAGGGTTCGATAAAGGCTAAAAAGGCGCTTCTAGAACATATGCTGAACATTTTCTGTGTGCAGCAAAAGCGTGTGCAGCGAACAAAATTAACAAAAAGTGAATTGGAAGTAATATTTTTAAGACTGGATTTGGATTTTATGGCTAAAAATAAGACTTTTTTACTTTTGGAAATTTTTCGCTCCGATCATTAGTTTGCCGTCTAGAGAGCCCTAAACTTGCAAAAAGTTAAACTTTAAGCCCATTTTACAGCTAAACTAATGGATTTAGGAAAATAATTAAAGAGACAAAAAATTCTTATTTTTAGTCATAGAATCTAAATCCAATCTAAAATTCATACTTTATGTGTAATTTTTTTTTGCCTAAAAAATAAGGTTCAGCAGGGCTCAAAAAGTAAAAAAAAATATCAATAATACTTGATTTTAAGAATGGATTTGGATTTTGCACCAAAAAATAAGAACTTTTTGTAACTTGAATTTTTTTCATAAATCCGTTATTTTAGCTGTAAAATGGACTTAAAGTTTAAATTTTAGCAAGTTTAGGGCTCTCTAGACTAGTCTAGACGGCAAACTATTGATCGGAGCGTAAAATTTCCGAAAGTAAAAAGTCTTATTTTTAGCCATAGAATCCAATTCCAGTTTTAAAAATATGGCTTCCTATTCACTTTTTGTTACTTTTGTTTGCTGCACACTTTTATATTGCTCATGAAAATGTTCAGCATAATGTTCTCATGTAATAGCTACCGACCATCGACCAGTGAACACTTGTTGCTCCCTGGTACGATTTCACTCTGCACTGGAGTGAATGAAGCATAAATCTTAGTCAATTGGTCATTAGACAGCCATTGACAAACTTCAGTGTATAAATTGCTATTTTTAAATAATTAATATAAAAATACAATTTTTAAAAAACTTGTCTTATTATAAACGTTTTTTTTTGGTTTCTATTTTCTTCATCTAAATTGTTACTATGTGCAAAATTTGGAGAAGATTGAAAGACGGGAAATGGTTCAAAATTAAGGTTACGGAAACGTGCAATGAAACTTAAAAAGCAAAGTATCATAAGACTAGTAAAAACCGGATTGGATTCCCAGTTAATCCGACTAAGTTGCTATTCTAATTTTTTCTTTGGCCCATCAGACCGCACATTTTTCATATTTTTTTAAATATTTTTAGTAAGAGCAGAAATGTTTTAAGGAGGATGGGGGGGGGGGGGGGGGACACAAAATTTTGATGTTTTGAACAAAATGGCAGGGAAAATTAAACAATTTCCCTAAGTGGTATATATTTGTAATCTACTCTTCAATACCTTTCATTTGATACCCCACACAAAATTTAAAAAAAATATTTATTTTCGTGTGACATGAATTATCCGCCATCTTGGATTCCCAGTTAATCAGATCAAATTGCTAATCTTATTTTTTCTATGGCCCAGCAGACCGCACATTTTGCATATTTTTCTATATTTTTAGTAACAGCAGAAATACGATTTTAAGGAGGGGGGGGACACGCAAAATTTCGATGTTTTTGACCAAATGGCGCCGAAAATTGAACACTTTCCCTAAGTAGAATATATTTTTGCAATCTACTCTTCAATACCTTTCATTTGATACCCCACTCAAAATTTTAAAAAAATATTTTTTTTCGCATGACGTGAGTTTGCGGCCATTTTGGATTTGAACAGCTGATAATTTTGAGTTTGCTATATTTTTCCTGTGTGTGGTCAAAAAGATCTTTAATATTGGAAAGTTTCAAGTTTCCATCTGTTATAATTCAAAAGTTATTGGAACCGTACAGAGTGACAGACAGACACATGAACGAAACTATAAGGGTTTCTTTTTTTGGTTTTACCAACGAAACCCTAAAAAGGAGACACGACAATGATGGTACTGCCGCGTGGAAAGCGTGGATTTTTAAGAAGAGCCAAGGTACATGAAGAACAATCCAAAAGCCAAAACTGCGTGACCTTTCATCAGGTAACCCCTCTCCCCTCTTAACGGCCTGGCCACAGGGCAACATAAATTATTAAATTGATACCATCTTACCGAGTAAGCAAATTGAAGGGT
Source organism: Gerris lacustris (assembly GCA_951217055.1). Classification (NCBI taxonomy): domain Eukaryota; kingdom Metazoa; phylum Arthropoda; class Insecta; order Hemiptera; family Gerridae; genus Gerris; species Gerris lacustris. The sequence goes on from OX578282.1 coordinate 1,145,312, forward strand.
TGCGACGGAGACAAGAAGTAAAGTTAGAGAATACTTCATGATTACTAAATACGCTGCTGGACTCGTTCACTGAAGATATAAACCAAACACTGAACTCAAGACAGTCTCCAGTTAATCTCGTAGACATCGCAACTCATAACTTGTGACGATGTGATCAGAAGATGACCTTTCTCCAGATTACCTCGTCCTTAGTTGTCAGTTAGATTGATGTCTACAAGATAAAATGGAAAATTTTTTGTTTTAGTGAACGTTGATATTATCTATCAATAAGTGATTAATAGTTTTATATCTTTACTATTAGGCCATTCTCAGAAAACTGGGCCAATTTATGTTTTTTGATACAAAATAATTGTTCCAATTTTTTTTTTCTTTCTGCTTAGTTCATTGACTTATTGACTTCAAATTAACAATGATAATGTTCTTAAATATTAACACACAAATCACTATTATGTTAGTGTTAGAAAAAGGTAATATTTGATACGAATAAGAAATTTTTCGTAAGAATTCATACAGGTGCATACGATAATCAAATACATACATATAATCTTAATGTGTGAGATTACAACAAAATTGTTTATAAAAGTATACTATATAATAGGTGCTTCTACATTATTTATTTATTTTTTTTTGGTATTTTTTTACTCATTAAACCAATAAAGAATGCAACATTTTTAACAAGCATAAAATATACATATTATCGATTTTATTATTTGATACCCCCTCAAAGTTTTTAAAAAAATGTTACTACATTTTTGCGAATTTTTCATGCTGATATAAAATTGTAATTCTCCCTATATTTTTTTTATCGGCGAAATGTGTATAATGAATTATGTGAAAAAACTACTTCCTGTCATGTGAAACTACTTCCTATCATGTGAAACTACTTCCTATCATGTGAAACTACTTCCTATCATGTGAAACTACTTCCTATCATGTAAAACTACTTCCTGTCATGTGAAACTACTTCCTATCATGTGAAACTACTTCCTATCATGTGAAACTACTTCCTGTCATGTGAAACTACTTCCTATCATGTGAAACTACTTCCTATCATGTAAAACTACTTCTTATCATGTGAAACTACTTCCTATCATGTGAAACTACTTCCTATCATGTGAAACTACTTCCTATCATGTGAAACTACTTCCTGTCATGTGAAACTACTTCCTATCATGTGAAACTACTTCCTATCATGTAAAACTACTTCTTATCATGTGAAACTACTTCCTATCATGTGAAACTACTTCCTATCATGTGAAACTACTTCCTATCATGTGAAACTACTTCCTACCATGTGAAACTACTTCCTATCATGTGAAACTACTTCCTATCATGTGAAACTACTTCCTATCATGTGAAACTACTTCCTATCATGTGAAACTACTTCCTACCATGTGAAACTACTTCCTATCATGTGAAACTACTTCCTATCATGTGAAACTACTTCCTATCATGTGAAACTACTTCCTATCATGTGAAACTACTTCCTATAATGTGAAACTACTTCCTATCATGTAAAACTACTTCCTATCATGTAAAACTACTTCCTATCATATGAAACTACTTCCTATCATGTGAAACTACTTCCTATCATGTGAAACTACTTCAACAACAACAATAACTGCGTCAACAACTACAAGCCAATACTTCCCTGAAATGGTCCTGCGTAGTCGATATGAATTCTCTTCCAGGGTTTCGCTGGTGTCGTCCATGAAAAAAGTGGACTTTCTATTTCTCGAGGCCTTGTTTGTTGACAGGGCACGCACTCCTTAACGAATGTTCAATATCTCTATCCAACCCTGGCCACCAGATATAAAATTTAGATGAGGACTTCATTGAAGTTACGCCAGGGTGTCCTTCGTGTAGAATGTCTCATCTCATTGTACTAGGAACTACAATGCGGCCCAGCCACATTAATACTCCTTCCTCGAATTAAATTCCTCTTTCTTTTCAAAATATGTCCAGAGTCCAGCTGTAATGTCGTGTTTTGTAGATGGCCAACCTTGTTTTTTGTATTTCACAACCATTCGCAGTAGCTTGTCATTTTTTCTTTCCTTCTGTATTTGTGCTTTTGTCACTGCAAAATCCGGAAATCGCAAGTGGAATAAGTGGCCGTTTTGTAAGTCTCCTATCCCTTCAGCTTTTGATGTTTCCATTGCCTCTAGTGGTAGTCTTGACAGAGCATCTGCCGGTGAATTATTCACTCCTTTCGTGTATTCTATGTCGTAGGAATACGCTGATAAGACTAAAGCCCATCTAGATATTCTGTTGGCTGTGGTTTTTGGTATTTCCTTATTTGCCCCAAAGTAAATTCTAGTGGTCTATGGTCAGTCCTAATAATGAATTTCTTCCCAAAAAGGTAGTGATTAAATTTTGTTATCCCAAAAATTATTGCCAAGCCCTCTTTTTCTATAGTCGCATATTTTAATTCTGATTGTGTTAATTTCCTAGAGGCGTACGCTATTGGTCTTTCTGAGTTATCCCTATACCTATGAAACAGCACTGCACCTATACCTACTCCGCTAGCGTCACAGCTAACTATCAATGGTAGTTCTGAATCAAAATGAACAAGAGTATCTGAAGATGATAAGCACTGTTTTAATTTTCTGAAAATTGTTTCTTCGGCATCCATCCAACTCCATTTGACATGTTTTTTAGTTAGCCGATGTAGAGGAGCACATATGGTTTGGAGATGGGGCACAAATCGAGCATAATAATTTATTGACCCTAAAAAAGATTTCAACTCCGTTACATTCCTTGGTGGCTGCATTTCCTTAATAGCTTTGATGTGTTCGTCAATAGGGTGGATACCTTCTGCGTCAATTCTTTGACCAAGGTAAGTGACTTGCTGCTGACCCCAACGACATTTCCCTTTTTGGATTTTAATTCCACTTCCCTTTAACCTACGTAATACCTCTGACAATCTTGAATTATATTCCTCTAGCGTTTTTCCTTGTATGATAATGTCGTCGAGGAAGCAAGCTACACCAGAAATTCCTTCTAAGATACAATCCGTTGTTCGCTGGAACAATGATGGCGCAAAATTAACTCCAAAAGGAAGCCTTTTGTATCTGAAATACCCTACATATGTGTTGTTATAGTAAGTAGTGACCTGCTCTCTTCCTCTATAATAAGTTGCAGGTACGCAACTTTCAAATCGATGGTTGAATAGTATTTTCCTCCGCTTAGCTTAGCCGTCACTTCTTCAAATCTAGGTAAGGGGTACTTTTCCAATACTGTGTACGGGTTAATAGAAACTTTAGAGTCCCCGCATATCCTAACTTTTCCGGTAGGCTTCACTACAGTTACGATCGGTGAAGCCCACTCCAAAGGGGTCTGTGATGGATCTACTGTTTCAATTATCCCAACCTCAACTAGCCGCTTAAGCTCTTTTTCCACGGACTCCCTTAGTGCAAAAGGAACCGGCCGTACTTTGTGAATTACTGGCCTCGCTGTATTCGTTACATGTACTTTTGCCTGATGTCCTATAATTGTCCCCAACTTGTCCTCAAATAACTCTTCAAGTTCAGTTAACAGTGATTCTATGTAGTGGGGGTTATCCTTTTCTTTAGTCTCTGAAAGAGACTAAAGCAGCTTTGCACCTTCAGGTAATGGTAGCCCAAATTCAAGAACCCAGTCTAGTCCGAACAACGGAACGTCCTTATGTTTAACTACTGTCACTTGTAAATGTTTATTCCTCATATCCTAACCTGTCCCTGTCCTGTGTTTCTATAGGAACTCCTGTGCACGCTACCAACCCAGGAACATATGACAATTTGGGAGAACCAATTTGTTTCCAAATGTCTTCACTTATTATTGTTCTAGCAGCCCCTGGATCATACAACATAGCTAACCTTTTACCGTTAATTTTGACATCTAACATTACTTTGCTAACGTCCCCCGTATGTAAGTTTACATTTCTAACAGCATCCGCTTCATCGCTTTCTGAATCTTAATTTTTTCTTTCTTCAACTCTCCTTACTTGTTTTCTTTGATCTTCTCCAACTATTACCGCTTTCCCTTTTGTTAAACACACCCTTGCAAAGTGATTTTCCCCTGAACAAAATAGACATTTTTCTCCCTCCGCCTGACAACGTTCCCCTCTTCTATGTCGGAAGCCACCACATTCTAGACAGTGCTTCCCCTTAACTAGCTCTCTTGGTGCTTTTCCGCTGTTCCTGTACTGTTGACTGCTTTTAGCCGTAGACCTACTATTATTTCTATTTGAAACATTGTTCACTCCCTCACTGCCTTCGATTAATTTTGGACCGGCGTTCCTCTCGATGTCAGAGAGTTTCTTATGTTGTAAGGAGACCTGTTCTAGTTGAATCGCGGTTGCCTCTACATCTTTCAATGTAGCAGCATTTGTGGGACATTTTTTTATTAACTCCTTCTGCCACTCTGAATTATTTATTCCTACAAACAATTGATCTCGTATTCTTTCTTCTAATGTGCTACCGAATTCACAACGGTTAGCCTTGGCTCTTAAGCTGTTAACATAGTGTGCTACTGACTGTGTGCTGTCTCTTGTGTGTAACGTAAATTCTCTTCGTTCACTCTGTATCAAAACTTTCTTTGCATATAGTCTGTCTAAAGATAAACAAAAAAAGAAATAAAATTATAATTATTATTAAGATTTTTACTGGTAGAAAAACTGTAAAAGAAGGAAAAGGAGGAGGACCTATAGCAGCAAGCCGGGCTTGAAAATACTCTGAGTAACTTGCGGCTGCGGACGAAAGGTATAAACTAATATAAAACACTTTTAATCATTGTTTACATATTTTGACATCTAATTTAAGTCTGAAAAAGTAAGCTAAACTAAGACAAAACAGATTGGTAAAGTCTTTCAACATGGCCCATTGTGGGCCCTCTGACCCTGGGGGTCAGTCTGAGTGCCACGCCTTTAATCCTGTTCCAATCTCGTCTAACATGGATATTGAAAATTATAAATGTCAAGAGATGTCAACTGAAAATATCAGTAAACAATCAAAAAATAAGAGACCAAGATCTGGGAATCAAATATCTTCCCCCCTAATCATTCCAAAGCCAAAATATACTTTTCTTGTTGTAAAAAGACCAAATGATGAATCAATGGCCAAAGTTTCACCCTTTGTCATTGACAAACTAATAAATCACGTATCAGGACCTGTCAAGTCGATTAAAAAATTACGCGATGGAACTTTGCTTGTGCAGACTTTCAGTCCTGAACAAGCGGATAAACTGTTGTTTCTACTTCCTAAGTACAAAACATTTCCAGTCACCGTAGAAGTGCACCAAACCCTAAACATTGTAAAAGGAGTGGTGTGGTGTGATGATATCGATGACATACCACTTTCAGAAGTAAAGGAGGAACTTCAATACCAGGGAGTGGAAGACGTACGACGTATTAATAGAAAACAAGGCAAGGATATAATCCCTACTCATAATTACATAGTTTCGTTTAACTGTGCCTCTCTACCTCAACAACTAAAGATCGGTTACCTCAACGTTCCAGTAAAACCCTACATACCTTTGCCTATGCGTTGTTTTCAATGCTTTAAGTACAACCACTCCAAAGTTAACTGTAGATCAGGAAAAATGTGCAGTGAATGTGGGGAAGTTGCTCACGAAGAAGCATCTTTACCTTGCTCTAAACCAAAACATTGTCTAAATTGTGGAGGTCAGCACTCGGCAATCGACAGAAGTTGTCCTCAGTGGAATTTTCAAAAGAAAGTATGTGAGCTCAAAACACTAGAAAAAATAAGTTATATTGAGGCCAAAAGGAAGGCAAGAGTACTCATGCCCCTTACTACACCTAAGTCTTATTCAAGTCTTTTCTCCGTCTCAAACAGTATTGATTCTGACAAAGCAAACAAAAATAATAACGTAGAAAGGAAAACTATCACTCAGGACCAAGGAACTCAATGTACAGAATCAGACCTTGAAAATATTCAACAGAAACAAGCTCGTCTTCAAGAATCTAAACCACTTTCCAATAAACAAAAAGAGCAAATTCCAGGAATGACACATAAGAAAAATAGTCTCACCGAAAAAGTAGAACCCACAAAAGATAGATCGCCTAGTAAAATGAAAGACTCAAAATTAAACTCCAGCCCCACCCAGTCAGAACATAGAGTAATTCAAATTAATAGCCAGGCGGAACAAGAAATGATGTGGATCAACCAGTGGGACCCAGATTCTGATGGGGAGCCTACGCATACTGTCTTGGACAGAAAAAATCGATTAAAATCATATAAACCAGAAAGCAAAAGGAAACCGAGATGAAAGTCAAAAATAAATAATAATAATAAATAAAATACCTAACTTTTAGACATGAGTTCAGAACACCAGAAACTTAAGATATGCTCATGGAACTGTAAGGGATATAGAACCAGAAATGAGGATGTAAGAGTTTTACTAAAGAATGAGAGCCCTCATGTGCTCTTGTTGCAGGAAACCCATCTCCCTTCTGCATTTTCACTTACAATACCAGGATTTCATACATTACGCCTTGATCCGAAAAATGGAACCAGACAAGGAGGTTTGGCCATATTAGTAAAATTAGATATTCCTTATCAAGAGCTTTCCATCCATTCTGAACTTCAGGTATTAGCTATAAGAATAGGTTCTACATTCCCTGTTACAATATGCAATGTTTATCTGGGGCAAGATGATCAAGCTACACAAGCAAAATTAGACTGTGTCAGTACTCAGCTAAAAACACCATTTCTAATTACGGGAGACTTCAATGCCCACAGTCCCCTATGGGGTTCAACAAAAGCAAATGCGCGAGGATTAATAGTTGAAAGCTTCATTACTTCCAACCACCTCTTTCTCCATAATAAAGACCAAATGACCTACATGGATAGTAGAACTGGAAAATTTGATTCCATGGATTTAATGATAAGTTCATCCTCCTTGTCGCCTCTCGCTGAATTCACAGTAGCAGATAGCCTGTATGGAAGCGATCACTACCCGTTGTTCCTCACCCTATTTCCAACATCCAATAAATCAGTCAACTACTCTCCACGCTGGTCCTTTAAAAAAGCAGATTGGGATCTTTTCCGGCACCAACTTATTCTCGCAACCCCTTTTCAGCAACCTATAAGTACCGAGAACACAGAAGCTCTCCTGCAGTACATAATAACATCCATTTTGTCATCTGCCCAAGAAGCCATTCCACAGGTATGTCAGAAAAAGGGTCGCCCTCTTGTTCCCTGGTGGAATGATGAGTGTAAAAATGTTCTAAAACTTAGGCGTAAGGCTCTACGCCGCTTTAAGGCTAACTCCACTAATGAAAACCTAATTAGTTTTAAACGGGCAAGAGCACTTTGTAAGAGAACATTCTCTCACGCTAAACGAAGCTCATGGATTAAGTATATATCATCTATAAATGAAAGTACACCAACAAAAGAAATCTGGAGAAAGGTTCGCAATATGGCTGGAAAATATTCAGCCTCCCCCACCCTACAAATAGAACATAAAAATCGGTTAGTATCAGAACCAAAGGAAGCGGCTGAACTGCTTGCACATCACTTTGCACAGGTAAGTTCAACGAGTTCCTATTCACCAAGTTTCCAGGCAATTAAAATTGAAGAAGAAAAGAAGGAGCTAAATTTTAACACGCAGAGTTTAGAAGAATACAATAGAGAATTTTCAGAATGGGAACTTGAGACTGCTCTAAAGTCCTTAAAACCAACTTCTCCTGGACCAGATCAAATCCACAATCTCATGCTAAAAAATTTACCACCTATTTTTCTAAAGCATATTCTAAATTTATATAACACTTTTTGGAGTACAGACACATACCCTGACAGCTGGCGAGCTGCTACATTGATTGCTATAGCTAAACCTGGCAAGCAGCCACACCTCGTAGATTCTTACAGACCGATAGCGCTCACTAACACTTTAGGGAAACTCTTTGAGAAGATGGTTAATGCTCGATTACTTTGGACCTTGGAAAAAAAGAAACTCCTATCTCCCTTCCAATCAGGGTTCCGCAAAAACAGGTCAACCATAGACAACCTGAGTAGACTGGAAGCGTATATCACAGACGGCTTTGTACAAGACAAACTAACGTTAGGGGTGTTCTTCGACTGCGAAAAGGCGTACGATAAGGTCTGGCGCTATGAAATTCTAAAACAATTATTCAATCTAGGATTCAGAGGGCACCTGCCCCTTTTTATAAAAAATTTCCTCTCTGACAGGTCCTTCAGTGTGCGAGTGGGAGGCACACTGTCTAATAAGCATGTCCAAGAAAATGGAGTACCCCAGGGGGCAGTCTTAAGTGTTACATTGTTTATATTGGCACTAACACAAGCAGTCCAATCAGTTCCCTCGTTTGTAGAACCTTTCCTGTTTGTGGATGACATAACCATCGTCTTCAGAGCAAAAACATCAGAGCTAGCAACACCAGTGTTACAGAACTGCATTGACAAACTAAGTGCTTGGGCTTCCTCCACTGGTCTCACATTTTCCACATCTAAAACCAAATGTGTTCTTTTCTCCAGGCAAAGAAAATCTAAATTTCAATCTAAATTAAAACTAACATTATACGGAAAAAAAATTCCAGTGGTTGATGAAATTAAGTATTTAGGGTTAATTTTCGACAAGAAACTTTCTTGGAAATCCCATATCGAATATATCCGTATTAAATGCATGAAAGATCTTAATCTATTGCGACAGATCCAGGCATATAAATGGGGAGCGGACAGGGCGTCACTTCTTTATTTATACCGTCAAATCATAAGATCAAAGATTGACTATGGGTGTATAGTTTATGGCAGTTCAAAACCAACATGCCTGGTGAGATTGGATGCTGTCCACAATGCAGGTATTCGCTTAGCAACTGGAGCTTTTAAAACCAGCCCCATCGAAAGTCTCCTTGTTGAAGCTAATGAGCCTTCCCTCTCTGCTAGACGTGACGTGCTTCTCCTCCGATATGGACATCGAATTTTGCAATTCCCGGACAATATGATCTATCCTCTTCTCAAAAGCACAAAATTTACCCTCCTCTATGAAACAAAAAATTTCAGATCATTGCCATTTTATTTAAGATTTAATAAGCTTCTAAATTTTTATAACTTAACACAGTTGCCTCAACCCTCCATTTTTCGGCAGCCTGATACCTCTCCATGGGCTGTAAAAAAACCAAAGACGGGTCGGAATGGGAATCGCACCAGAGCTCAAACTGCACCAGGTGTCTACGCACAAGAACATATATCAATATCCTCCACCCATTACAATATGGCAAAATTTTACACTGACGGATCAAAGAGCCAGCAAGGAAGTGGATGTGCATTCACACATGAATCCATTATGAGACAGTTTTCATGCACGAGGCAAAGTTCGATATGTACCATTGAACTAGAAGGAATATATCAAGCAATATATTATGCGGCAGTAGAAGGAATAAGAAGTATCGTTGTCTACTCTGACTCCTTGAGTTCTCTTCAAGCTTTAGGCAAATTGTACAGTGAAAATCAGACAGTCCTCAAAATCCGACAATGCCTTCATGACAATGGAATCAATGCTCAGTTCTTCTGGGTCGCTGGACACTCAGGAATTCCAGGGAATGAAAACGCCGATCGGTTGGCACAAACCGCAACAATGGACGGACTTCCAACTCAAACGGCGGTCTACGCTAAAGATTTATATGCTTCTATCAACGCAGCTATAAAGGAGGTGTGGCAAAAGAACTGGAACTTGTGTAGAGAGAACAAATTGAGGCCAATAAAAACAACAATTTCAAAATGGACGACTGCGCACCGACAAAACAGACACGAAGAAAACATTTTATGCCGCCTTCGAATTGGACACACGCGACTGACTCACAGCTATTTATTTTCGAGAGATAAAGAAGTGCCCAAATGTAGACGATGTAATGCAATTCTGACTGTGGCACATATTCTATGTGACTGCCCAGGTATTCAAGATCTAAGAGACAAACACCAAGTTCCAACAACAACACAGGAGGCACTATGCGACGACGAAAAAATAATCGGACGAGTTTTTCTGTATCTAAAAGAAGCGGAAATTTTCCAGGAACTATGAAAAAAAAAAAAAAAGAAAAAAAGAGAGCTCAATTACATGAACTTAAATCATAAATTAGTGGAAATTCAGAATCATGGTTCTATCTGGCTCTGGCCTTATTTCAATATTACTTAAATTATTATTGACTATCATTTATCAACTATTTATTTAATGGATCTTATACTTAGAAAGGTATAATATTCTGAATACTATCCAATCTTCATCAATTTATTTATTTACCTCATATTTTTATCATTATTTATTATATAAATTATCTTAATATTTAGTACTAAATTACCATTATTCTCTTCTTTTTTTTTTTTTTTTTTTTTCTCCACAGCTACTTTGTTTAATTTTTTTTTTTTAATTGTAATTTTTTATTTTTGTAATTTGTTTGTTTCCCCCTTTTTTTCCTTTTTATTCTTTGTTGATTGAATAATTGTATAAATTAACTGTGTTTGGGTGTAAATGGCCATGTCGCTAGTCATCCAATATAAAAAATAAATAAATAAATAAATAAATAAATAGTCTGTCTAAAACTTGCTTTAATTCCCCAAACGATATCTCGTTCACATTCTTAGGTTTAAAATGATCAAAAAGAACCTTATAGCATACTGGCCCTATTTTAGATAACTAAAGAATAGCCTTATACTTGTCACAATCAGCCCCTTCCAGGCCAAACAATAACAAGCTTGTTTCGAATCTAGATAAGTAGTACTCCCATTCCTCCCTAGATTCGTCAAATTGTTCAAATTTGAAGTTTTTTAATGCTTGGCCTATAGCATTTGATTTATTATTACCCTGAGGTGTGACACCTCCTCCCTGACCACTAGAACTATTATTAGGTAAATTTAAGATCAAACCATCAATACTGACATAAGATTGATTATCGTCTGATTCTGAATCTCTGGATGCTTTGTCGATTCTTTTCACTATTCCGATTTGTTTTCACGCCTTCCACTACTCCTTTCTTCTTTCTACCCGGCATCCTCGTCGCCAAAATGTAGTATCTAGTATTATGTAACACTATAATAAAACTCTAAACTTGCATTTTGTAAGCTCGTTCAAAACAAGACTAATTTATATTCTTGACATAACATATTAAATCGACGTAAACAAACAGTAACTTAGTAAACATAAATAATAATATACACAACACTATCATTTGAAACTAATTCCTTTCATGAAAAACTACTTTCTATCATGTGAAACTACTTCCTATCATTTGAAACTACTTCCTATCATGTGAAACTACTTCCTATCATGTGAAACTACTTCCTATCATGTAAAACTACTTCATATCATGTAAAACTACTTCCTATCATGTGAAACTACTTCCTATCATGTGAAACTACTTCCTATCATGTTATAACTTGCTTGCACGATATTAAGAGCGTCACACTGTTCATGTGTTTTTTTTTTTTGGAAATTTCTTCTGTTCAAGCAGAGCCATGTTAGAAACCAAACCCTGCACACATGGGTGAGGTGTCGGAGCAAGCCATGCCTCTACTTCTCCGGGATCAGCCCTATTTACTGATAATGCCGTGAGAGAATCTGACCGTGGTTTTACAAACCAGCTGAGGATTAACTCTTTCGTCTGCAATTGGACTAAGATATTTGTCACCCATCCTAGTTGTGACAAGGCTCGTTGCTTCTTAACTTCAAATTGTGTATATATATATATATATATATATATATATATATATATATATATATATATATATATATATATATATATATATATATATATATATATATATATATATATATATATATATATATATATATATATATATATATATATATACATATATATATGCACATTACACTTGCTTCGGAAGTGTTTACACACCTGTAGATTTCAATCTAAGTTAGGAAGGTGAGAACATATTCGGATCGTAATAGTACATTACGCGTCGAGTGCGGAAAGTAGCATTTTGAGTGTGGAGTTTGCACCCGAGCGACAGCGAGGGTAGTAAATCCACGCGAGCAATGCAAAATGCCGTTTTCGCACGAGTTGCGTACCGTACTTTATCTACGATTGTTAGATTAAAATAATAATTACAGAAAAAAATTAACTTCCTGTATGTAAGTTCGTATCTCTCTCTTGATAAAGATGGCATTAATTCTTGAGTTGTATTTTTTGCCGAATTAATTATTTCTGGAGGAGTATTATTCTCCACATTTTCGTTAAAGTCACTTGATTCACTCATTGTTTTTCACTAAAAACTCGATATAAACAGTTACTTTAATAAAAGAACAGCAAATAATTAGTTTTGTTAAATGTAAACAAACTCGCTAATAGTGCGTAAAGTTGAAGAATTCCTCTAGTAAAGAAGAGGAATTCTTCAGAACTATGAGACGCGCATGCGCAATGAATACAAGTACGCAAAGAATCACTTTCTACGCATCTAAACAGAGATACAATGTTAATATTTCGTATCAATCGTAGATAAACAATATAAAATGAATTATCTTCAAGGTAAAATGAAAAATCGAATAGATTTGATGATAACAAGAGCTAACGGGATTTTATAAATTACAAGATAAAAATAATTTTTTATATACTACGTTTTTAAATTTTGTGTTGAATCATATTATGCAATGTTGATAATAACATTGTCATTGTTATAATATAATGGTAATGAAAAAAAAATAGTTCCAAATTTATTTACTTCACATAAATAAAAACCATCTAGAGAGCTGATCTTAAACCTATAAAAGGACAAATCTTTGTACAACGGATCTCCCCAACACCGAATCTAAACCGTGCCATTGATATGCCCCTGTGTAGGGACAGTAAGAGAAGAAAAAGATAAATGTGTACAAGTAAAGAAGTACAGATGCGGAAAAAATAAACCGATACCTAGGACAAAGTGTAAACAAACCTGGTTGTCACACGTCAATTAATTTATTTCTTTGTTTATTTTTCCTTTTCGCTGTCATTCAATGTAAATCTCTTAAATAAAAAATCTCTAATTTGAAACCCGTCAAAATGAAGATTGTAATTATGGGACATGTCAAAACAAATAAAATAACTTTTTTAGATTTTTTCCGAACTAACTTTCCATACATCAAAATTTGCTGAAAACGATTTAAATTCTGCTGAAAGATGGCTAAAAGTATTAAATTATTGCATTGTCATCGTGTTCTGAGCTATTCTAAAAGTTTCAAATGTATAGCTGCACGGGAAGTTAGTTTAAAATCGATTGCAAGATTTGTACTGGACAAACAAACAAGAAAGCAAGCTAATAAAAACGTAGTAATAAATAGATATAAAACATTATAAATTTAGAGAAGAGAAAGAGGTGACATTCTTTTGTCGACAAATAATCAAACTAAGAACTTTTGTTTGTCTAGAAGTACTATTATCTATTAATTGTACTAAAATTAATTGCATTAGACATTATAAATATGTTATGATGACCTCTCTTATACCTTGACCTTAGTTATCAGAATGAGAAATACAAAAAGATAAAACAGATAAATATTGTGTATTCAGTGTTTGGTTTGCTGCCAAGTGAAGGAGTCAGCAGCTGATTCTATAATCATGAATTCTTGTGTAACTTTACTTCTTCTCGGCTCCCTTCACTTTGTTTACACGGTAACATATTGATACCTATTTATTAAACTAGGAATCGCGCGGCTCTTTCTTAAATCTAGTTTGTTAATGATGAACTAAAGCTGTCCATGTGATGGGATGTATTATCACACCCATCATATTCACCAGACCATCAGACAAACTAAACATTCTTTTAGACTTTGCAAACCACAAATAAAATGTTTGATGTTATTTAGCAAAATGCCACTAAAATTTAAACAATTTCTTCAAGTTGTAATATTTTTTTGTAATCTAATCTTCTATACATTTCATTTGATATCTCACTCAAAATTTCAAAAAAAAAAATTTAGTTTCACGTGTCGTAAATTAACCGCCATATTGAATTCCCAGTTAACTAATAATAATTGATTTTCTTATTTTTTCTATGGCCTTGCAGACCGCACATAAAGCATATTTTTAACAGTAGATAATTAAGCAATTTCCTCGTATTACTAGGGGATGGGATTTGGGTTCGATCCTCCGGGGAGTCATAATGTTTTTTATCGGTAATAATACGAGTAACAAGGTATTTTTTATTTATTTATTTTTTTTTTTTAATTTCATAGAGTATTAGTGTGAATTGTAGCCATATAAAAACAAACGAATGACTCAAGTCTATAGTGAAGTTTGGCTCTGAAGTAATTGTAAATATAAAATAATCAATTAAGCAATATAATTAAATAATAATAAATTAATAGAGTAATTGGCTTCGATTTTTCATTATTCTTTTTGTAATGGGTTCTATGGTAGACATGAATATGCCTCGTAGCAGGGGGCGAAATATAGTCATTGAGCCATTGAAGTTGACAAGTTGTTAGCTAGTTTTCCTCTTTCCTGCCCATATCACCTTACTATTATACATATGTATGATTATTTAAGATACCAAAGGAATCTAAAATTATAGATTCAGCGTTCTGCGTTTATTATTTTCTGTCAAAACCAACTTGTTCAATAAGAATCGGTTGTAAACTTATGTATGAAGCCTCTTGACCCGAACCTTCAATTTGATATTTTTTAAAACCCTGTATTTCCAAAAACTTTAATTAATAATAACTAAAACATAAATTCTCTTTTCCCTTGATGCACCAACTCGCCTTCCTGTAGGTCATTACTTCATATTTTTATAAGCAAATACATAAATGCAAATATGTAATTTTAAATGATATGAGTTTAATATTAAATGAGTTAATATTTGTTTATTACTTTTGTGTAGGTTGAAATTAGAAAAGATTATAAAGAAGAAGAACATAAAGCAGGTGTTAAATGCAAGGAGAACTACAACTTGACAGATGGTAAACATTTTCATTAATTTACTTCATTACAAAAATATTAGCATCGATTTGTAACATAAGTTAAACAAGCTCATGTCGATACAAAGGTCCTTCCTAGAACGAGAACCATTATGTACACATAAGTTGTTTTGTAATAAATGGACCGAGCAGTAACTGGTGGGTTCGCAAACACTAGCCAGGTGGACGGAGCAGTAACTGGTGGGTTCGGAAACACTAGCCAGGTGGACCGAGCAGTAACTGGTGGGTTCATAAACACTAGCCAGGTGGACCGGGAAGTAACTGGTGGGTTCGCAAAAACTAGCCAGTTGGACCGAGCAGTAACTGGTGGGTTCGCAAATACTAGCCAGGTGGACTGAGCAGTAACTAATAGGTTCGCAAACACTAGCCAGGTAGACCGAGAAGTAACTATAACATTGCCTTCATAGCACTTAATTTCAAAGTTAAAATCATTGATTACTTCACTGTGAAGTAATTTTGTGTAAACGTATTTTGTTTTCTTATTTGAAACGACTCAGAAACTTATAAAGATAAATAATAAAAGTTTTTTAACGTGAGCAGGTGGAACACCTTCACTCACAAACCAAACACAGTTTATATTTATAACCTGGTCCTCCGCTACCTTCCATAACACTCCTAATCAGCTGGAATCATTTAAAGCGCCATGACACTAACAAAAAATCAGTGCGAGACAACTCAGACAGACTTTCTCATATACGAGTTCATAATTACTTAGCTCAGTGTTTTCCATATTAGTTTTCGTATGTAAGTTTAATTATTATTGAACATTTCATCAAAATTTATCATAAAAATATCATCTCTTTTGGCGGGGAATCGAACCTGGGCTCTCTCCGTCCGCCTTTTTAACTATTTTCTCAGGAACTAGTTTTTTCCCGGGAAAACGGCTTATGCCATTAGATTCGTATTTAAATGGACTACATTTTAAAATGTTTTAATCAAAATGGTCGGAACCGTTTTCGAGAAATAACTTTTTACCACTTTTTTTTAGAGTTTCTGGAGGATAGCGGCCCAAAATTTGGAGCTATAATTAATTTCTAAATTTTGCCTTGGGTTATGATTTTTCTGAAAATGTAAACCAATTTTCGTCAAAATCGGCCCAGTAGTTTAGGTTCCAGGCGTTTGCACACACTGACGACAGACAGACGAAAGACATTTAAAAAAAAAAAAACTTTTTTGGACTAAAGGGACGTCAAAACGTGTAAATCCATCAAAATCGAATTTTCGCGCCATCACAATACTTTCTCTTTATATGAGAATGTAAAAAAAGCCGGTGCTGCCCAGCCGACCTGGTGAGTGATTGTAAACGCAGCCTAACACAATGATTTGTTTATATTTTCCAGAAGTTATTAAAGATATACTCCGCATAGACAACTTGGGCCCTCGAGAAAATAAGGTTATTCTTTAATTATATTTTAATAATTAATAATTCATAAGATTCATAAATTAAAGTAATGATTTTCTATTAATATTTTTCTCACCTTCTACTGATTAATATTTAATTAGTTATATTTAATTAATGTATTATAAAATTTTAAATTGTTCGTCACAACTGTTAATCACAATAATTATATAATAGACACATCTTTGTTTCACTACTGCCGGTGCGGCGTTGGAAGCTGACAAATATGTCCAGTTAGTAATGTATCATTTTGTTTAATAAATGCACCATTTCAGATATAACGGTTATTTGCAAATAACTCTAAATCTATCCCACTTTAGTATTTGCATATGTATTATATAAAATATTTAATAATTTTTTTTCTTGGTTTTTAACATTGCTGTATCTATATATATAAAATTAAAGTTTTGTCTATACATTGGTCAGAATTGAAAATTATTTGGATACTTTTTCATTTTTTACATTCCAAAAACCAAATCCGGCCTTAACTTTTTTCGTGTATGTATGCGTGTCTGTCGGCCCAGTCAGACTTATAGGTGCCAAACTGGCTAAATGAAATCGATGAATTATTTTTTCAGGGGTGAGCGCAAACATGTTGCGCAATTTGTAGGCTTGGTTTCATTTACAAATATTGGGTAGATCCAAAGTTATTAACAATTTTATAAAAAAAAAAAGTATATAAAACATAACCTAAAAAAATTAGGTTGACCCACCGTAAACAAACCCCACTGACTCACTAATCAAAATGTTTGGGTACTTCTAGACCACCTAGAGACTCGCGGTTTTTTGCGTTTGGTCGGAAATTGGCCCAACCTGACTGGGAAAAATCCGAAAAGTTTAAAAAAAATATATTTTTACCCCCCTTAAAAAATAATTGATGGCGGACGAACTTAAAGTTTTTTTTGGAGGCTCATTGTGGCTAAACGGTAAGTCGTATCGACAAGCTAATTGAGCCCGCAGTAATTGATTTTAAAAGATCTTCAACATTGGTCCTATGACTTTTTGTCGTACCTTCATCGGTTCTACCGTTAATAGAGCTAAATTTGATTTTTTGTATAAAAAATTGACTTTGAGCTCTTACGGCGACCGCAATTGTTGACCGATTTAATTTCTTATTTGGGTGCTTAAACCTCACACTATTGGTCTATAAACGAGTATTTACTAGTGATGCGGTGCATAAAGAACTCGCGTAGATTGTAGTCTTATATCACCCATACTATGTTCTCAACCATGATCATTTTTTGGTGAAAACCTAACATATTCTTATTCAACCTGAAAAGAGCTTTAAAATTATTTTACATAACACAGCATACAAGAATAAGCTTACTTTTTAACACCCTTATCTCGGTCACATTTGGTGCAAAACTTTTGTAAAAATAGTTACATATTCATTTGCTACTCATAAAACCTTTTAAAACAACGTATGGCGTGGCATGCTGATTACAACTTCCTCTTTAATTGTCTTTATTATTGGCCCCATTCTTAAAATTTCAACTTCTTAAATTGTCAAAAGAAGCCGAGATGCTGTAAGCCGAATTTAATTTCGTAATAATTCGCAACTTCTCGGTAGCTAAAACTGTTTTCCTTTCATCCATGCATAATCCTTATTTAATAAAGTTATAAGGGCTCACCACGTTCACCTGTTTTTACCTACATAATCTTTCCTTAATTAAATGATTGCCTGTTGTAAAAGTATTTTTCCATAATCTTTATTTAATAATATTAATCACTGCTCGCTACGCTCGCCTGGTTATACAGCATTTGTACACAATATTTATTTAATAATAATACTGCAGGCTCGCTACGCTCGCCTGTTTATATAGCATTTTTACATTATATTTATTTAATAATATTACTGCAGGCTCGCTACGCTCGCCCGATTTTACATAAACTTTATTTAATTCAATTATTGCGTGGGCTCGCTACGCTCGCCTATTTATATAGCATTTTTATGTTATCTTTATTTAATAAAATGATTTCAGGCTCACTACGTGAGATTCCACGCACTACCAATTTATTTTTACTTTAAATACATTATTTTATTTAATATAATTATTATTATTAATATTTTTAGTATTATCATGATTATTTGTTGATTATCTATCTGTTGATTACAGTGCTTTATGGGATGTGTACTAGAAGAAATGGGAATTGTGAGTAGATTTCATTCTCTACATTACTACATTATATTTACAGTATTTTAATAAATAAATGTTTATTTCCACCATATTACAGTAAATGAATTTAAATACATTTCAATATGCTGTACAAAAGTGAGGGCCCTCAGTAAGTGTTGATTCACCTAGAGGGAGGGCCCCGTCTCTATATTTTTCTATTATAATATGTTATGCTGTTTTGTACTATTAATATTTCATTTTTTTATCGTTAAAATAATCTATAAAATTTTTTTATTTTTTTTAAATGTATTTATTATTTATAACTGTTGATGGCTTTTGTTATGATATTTTTTTTTCTTTATAATCTTTTTAGGTTTATTTTTTATCCATTCAGTTATCTTTCGTTTTAGAATCATTATTTTAATTCTTATTTGTTAGTTTATGTTTTATAACTGTTCTCTTCTCTGGTTAGGAGATGTTGCTTAATTTTTTTTTAAACAAATTTATATTATTAATATTTTTTAATGAAGCTGGCATTCTGTTATAATAATGAGGTGCTAAGTAAGTGGCGTGTCTTTGTTTAGTCGTTGTGCGGCAAAGGGGAATTTTATAAGTTTTCTGTCTTTGTGATCTAGTAGAGTAAGTGTGAGTAACTGTCGGTAAATTATTATGAAAATAGTGTATTATAATACGGATTTTTCGTATAGTGATTTAATTGAGAGTACATTAGATTTAGAATACGTTAACGCGGATGAATATATTTTTGGCTTTTTTAATGAAATTTTTAATATAGTATTTGGATTATGCTAGCAGGTTATGCTTGTTGGGGAAGCCATTCCCCAAGCTAGTATACAATAATTAAGTATGGATTCTACCAGAGCGTGGTAAAGTAATTTTAATATGGACTTATTAGCAAAGTCCCTAACTCTAATAAAACTACATACAGTTTTTCTTACTCTTGTTACCATCCAGTTAATATACTCTTTCCATTTTAAGTTACTATCTATAATAATTCCTAAATATTTTAAATTTCAAAAATATTGAAATTTCAACAAACTGACCTAAAATAATTGGAAATTTAAGTTAGTTTTTCTTATATTTTTGCATGATTGATTGACTATTGTGAAATACTTTAGTCGTGTAAATAATTTTTTACCATTATTCCATAAAAGATTTGAATTAAAGTAAAGTAAATACTTTTCACAGTAAAAAGCAGCAGAGTTGGCAAAGACTAGCTCAATAACATACGATTTGAAATTGAAAATTATAATAATTTGTTGTAATTATAATATTTGTAATAATAATAATTTGATTTAAAAGAAGTAATAAGCTTAACTTAAGTTTTTAAGAGACATTATTAAATTTTAACATGGAGATGTTTTAGTCCGGGTGAGGGGGGGGGGATTTCCGTCACGGAAAAACAACATGAAATATGTGATGCTGTTAAATATCGTGGCAGAGAATTTGAAAGGAGGTAGATGGCTTTTCACGTGTATTCATTTTAGTACCATATTTCACAGATAGAAGTTTTAAATTTTATATAAAATATGATATCAGAGTTCCTAGCGGACCAAATGGTAATCAGAATGGATGAATGTTTGACAATGTCACACCTTAAGAACCAGCTACTATTGATGGCAATTTCAAACTGATTTTAGCCTTAAAGCAACAACAACAACAACAAGAGCGTAGCTGGTCAAAATTATATTTATGACCACTGGACTGTATAAATGTTTTTGGTAGCGAGAGAATTAAAATGTAAACTTAAAACTAGGTATGCCTAATGTTACATTAGCGGGCGGAGTAATCAAACGGCGATGAGTGAATCTGGCCTCCAGACACGGCAGCAGTCCAGACCCAACTGTCGGCGGGGTAGCTCTGGGAGGTAGACAACGTATTGGACGTTGTACGCGGCCAATATAAACTCATGATATACTAAACACTTTTAACTGTTTATTTACCGCGTAAACATTCTCTAATTATTTATTTTTGTTCTTATAATTTATCAACCAACTATATCAATTAGATAAATGTATCAAGATTTTCTCCTCTTCCTGGGAAAGCATTGATATGTCGATAAGTGGATTCCCATAAATGTATCCATGATTCAATATTTTATCATGAAATGGAGAAAATGAGTATATTTTTAATTAGGAGTGCTATAAAATATAGCATTGCAGGATCTGAAGGACGTGGGTGAAATATCTGTCGGGTTAAACGGGTTGAGTGCGAACCTGTTTTATAATTTTAGCACTTAAATGGCTCATTGTCTGCTACGTGATACGTGATCATCGATCATCACGGGTGTTATCCGGCCACTTTATTAATTTAATCGATGAGATCAACAGTGTGGAACATGTTTCACCTCTCTGGGATTCGAACTCACAGCCAGTGTTTAGACCTTGGTTTCAGAGTTGAGAGCGCTAACCACTCGGCTATTTCTCTCATTTCATCTTAAACTGTGTTTCCACAGCTTTCAAACTGTGTAGGAAATAGTTCAAAACTTCATTGGTTCATTACTACGAATGTTAAATTTAATTTAATTATTTCTTAGTTGCCGGAGGTACATAAATCTATTTCTAATTTAACCTTACATTTTGGTCCATACGTGATTTGAACTTTAGTAGTGATTTCATTGTTTTATCACTCAGTCAAATGTATAACTGTTTTAGATCAACGGTGATACTTACGACTGGGAGTCCCACATTAGAATCATGGAGGTCTTAAAACCTACTCAGTCCATGAATAAGATAATTATCAGTAATTGCAAAGGAAAAGGTAAACAAACTGATATCTTATCGTATCGATTTTAATGGTGTATTTCAAGTATTTTACTAGATTTTATGTTATTTTTATTGATTTTAGCACTTTCAAAATGTTGTGATGTGTTCATTATTCAAGTAAAGTCAATCACTGACTTTACCTAAATCTATGAACCAATTCTGATAAATACTCTTTTACTTTCTTATAGTCCAGGAGATGGCGAGCAAAAAAGTGTCTGACTAACATCAAGCTAGAATTTTTTATACAAGTCAATATTTTAGTGCCTTTTAAGAAAATGTGGTCGGCTAAGTTCGTCTACGGGACATAGCTTGGCAGTAGGCGTTTGAAAAAAATAAACCGGTAGCCGCCTTGTCTCACCAATTATGGTGGACAATGTGATTTTCATGATCCTGAGTACAGAATTAGTTAATAGACTAAAAATCAAGTCGATGATATTTTCACACTTGATAGATTTAGTTATTCAAATATTACTAAAAATCAACGTGGTAACCTGTCAACGGACAAACTAACATCAACTTGATTTTCGGTTTACTAACTAATTTTGTACTCAGGATCATGAAAATCACATTGTCCACCATAATTGGTGAAACATGGCCGCTCTCCACCGGTTTTTTTTATTTCAAATGCCTATTGGCAAGCTATGTCCCGCAGACGAACTTAGCCAATCACATATTCTTAAAAGGCACTAAAAGATTGACTTGTATACAAAATTCTAGCTTGATGTTAGTCAGACATTTTTTTGCACGCTATCTCCTGGACTATTAGGGTTTACCAAGGTTCTGTAATATAAAAAAAAAATAAGTTACGCTTAAAAACGTTTTAACGATACATTATATTGTCCCTGATAACGTAACCCTGAATAACGCTAATTATCTCCCTCGGCTGCACCTCGCGTGCTAGTAAGCGTAATTGAAAAGTCTAATTCCTTCTCCTTCTCCTCGGGATTTAGGGACCATTGTTTCTTCGGCTTCGTCTCAAGAACCAACTTATTCGCTCAGGGAATAATGGCTTACTTTACTCCCTAGGAGCATAAATAATTATTTCGAACCACCATAACCTTAATAACCAATTATTCGATTTAAAGAAGTTTGGATTGTATGTCATAATTAGCTCATTGTTGGTCTCATATGAGTTTTAACTTTTCGTGCCCATATGTTTCTCTTTCACATACATTTATTTACATCTTATATATTTTTTAATTGGATGGTTTGTCGAAAGTCGCAAATAGCCCCAGATTAATTTTAACCGTCTGCGCTCCTTAATTGCACGAAGCAATTCGTATCAGACATTAGGGAACATTATTTGTCCTGTGTCTGTCTGTCGGTTTGTCCTGCATTTCGTTTGTGACTGTCGAGATTTTTGTGATGGATCATCAAGACCGATTTTTAGCAGATTTTTGTTATTTTTGCACTCTAAGTGTTCTGAATGTCACTGGATTTATACTTAAAACAAAATATAGGGGCATCTAGAAAAACTTAAATTACTTAGTTCTGATAAAATACATTTTCCATTAAACAACCTTTGTTTTATATCGTTTTTACACGATTAAACAACCTTTGTTTTATATCGTGTTTACACGATTAAACAACCTTTGTTTTATATCGTGTTTACACGATTAAACAACCTTTGTTTTATATCGTGTTTACACGATTAAACAACCTTTGTTTTATATCGTGTTTGCACGATTAAACAACCTTTGTTTTATATCGTGTTTACACGATTAAACAAGACAATTAAAACAGTAAATTTACTTTTTGTGAAACCAATTTTACAAAAAGACACAATTAACTTTGTGGTAATTGAATATTACATAATTATTAAACCAAATTAGGTTGTAGCTAAACAAATCGCACACTAGGAAGAAAAGTGACACAACTTAAAAAAATTCGATTTTTTTGAAAATGGGTGTAAAAAAGCGACCTCTTTTTGGTAGAATAACGTCCTAAGCCGTAATTTTAATAGTTTTCCACTAGATGGCAGTAGTGTCATTATGGTTATTAGTGATATCAAGATTAAGTTGGCGGAACAGAGACATAACTTAGTTGTCGTCAAGTTGTCAATGAGAAAGGTAGTGCGATGATAGTGAAAGAGTGACACTTTTGCTGTTGAAACAATATTTCCTGTAAGTTAAGTAAACTTTTTTTATAACAATAGTGACCTATTTATAAAAGTGTCACTGTATCTTCAAAATTAGTGGTAAAAATAATAGTATTATTTTGTACTATTAGGTAATGTGTCGTTCTTAGTCTAAAATATTTTTATTTTTTAAACTATTTTTAAAAGAATAACGACACTTTTGGGTATTTTTAAATTAATAATTAAAAATTAATAGAGGTAATTAGAAATTTTATGAAATCTTAATATGTAATGAAAGTTAAAACTATAATTATTAAAATAAAATAAAAAAGTTTAAGATTATTTAAATAAATAATACAGTTTGACACGTGTAAACTTTTTAAAAACTTTAAAGTGCTCTTCTGAAAAGTTGTTTTTTGAGTTGTGACACTCTTCTTCCAAGTGTGCGAAATATGATTACAAACAATTACTTTAGCCTATTTTATATATAATATATGAATTATTGGATTTATTTTTTTCTTATGTTGTGATTGTGATATTATAATTTTCGAATTTATATGTTTTAGTGAATGATGACAGGTGTGATTTGGCTTATGAAATCTTGTCGTGTCTCACAGTCGAAGCAAAAAAGGTTTACATCTCGCAATTCCTGTATTTCTTGTTCTCTAATTTATATTCATAGTTTTTATGTAATTTGTAGATGTGGTATCGGCCACTTTACACAGCCACTAATGTGTCCATGTCTTTCCCAACATCATTATATACCTGGGAGTATAAGAAAACAGGAACTGAAATTTGATTTTCGCACTAAAGTAGTTTCAGCCACAAATCATGCTCTGCTATCATGCTAAAAGATAAAAAACTCCCCTTGGTGGACGCGGCTTTTCTCCCCACCCCACTTTTCTCCCCCCCCCCCACTTTTCCCATCCTACTTTTCTCTCCCCCCCCCCCACCCAACTAGTTTTTACACGATTTTATTTAACTTCACACGTTTAAACAAATCTTGAACCCTAAATTTGGTTTGAAAAATCATAGTATAATGTAAGTACGATAGCATATGGGATGTGCCACACTATATTAGCCCATTGTTGTTCCCATATACGTTTCAACGTTCGCTCGTATAAGTTATTAAATTTGCGCCCATTTTTTTCCCTTCCACATGCGCACAAATATACATTTGTTTACACCAAATCTTCCAAAGTACTTATCTGATTTATGAAATTTTGATGGTTCGTCGAAAATAGGCCGCAGATATCCCCATATTAATTTCACCGTTCTGCTATCCTTAATTTTGCTACATTGATACATTAATTACAGTAAAAAATTAAAACAGTTTTAAAAAGCGGGGGAAAATTAAATAAATTTAACAATAATAGGTTAAAATAGTATAAAATCATTAACAACATGAATCTTTTTTCCCCTCGATAGAAGTGGAACTGAAAGGACTGATATCACTTTGAATTTAATTTAGTATTAGTGCGCATGTCTCATCATCCCTCCCTCCAACGGAAAAATAGTGATAGAATTGATAAGGGAGTGTTAATATAATGACAATACAGGGTGTCCTTAACGTATCAAAGGAGAGAGGTGGAGGCAAGAACTATACTGAAAGAATGAATTGTTTCATCCAGTTTTATACTATCTCCTTCTCTAAACCTTTATTTATTATTAATATTACTAAATTCATTTTTCAGTTTTTGGTAGTATTCATACTACGGTAAGTTTAAATTTTAATTTAAATAAAATTATATTTTTATTTATATTAATATTACCTGCTTACAGATATCTGTACTTATTTTATGATTAATTGTAACTATACATACAGAGAATTATTATAATTATAACCCTAATGGTTTAATTTTAATTTTTATAAATTAAACTGAAAAAAGTCTTGCACTATTTCTTTTGGCAATACTTAACATAAACAATTCAGTATTCCAGGAGGGGGGGGGGGGGGGGTCAAGTGCCCCCTGTTTGACCTCCCAATATGCCCATGCGAGGGCAAGCGCCTCTGTTTGACCTCTCAATATGGGCGCCCATGGTGGCACACTAACTGGGAGAGCATTTTTGAACTGTAAAAGAGGTCAAAGAGATATTAAGAGTAAATCATTTGAATTGCTTTGTACAGTTGAAGAATATAGAAGAAGACAAATTCGACAGACTGAGAGGTTCCATAGCTAAATGCGAGGAGGAATCACACATGTCACAAGGTAGAATTTGTCATTAATAATTATAATAATAATAGCCATTTATTGAAAAACATTTACAATTACATTTTTGATACATTTTTCTATAAAATACATACTTTTTGCTTCCGAGCTTACCGAAGGTAATGGAAACATTGTGTTCACTTTTGTGAACGAAAAACTTGTATGCCTCCGATTTCAGAAATTCCAAGACAGAAATCCGTTTCAGACATCAGAGAACATTTTTGGACTCTTGTCTGTCTGTCGGTCTGTCTGGCTGTCAGTCTGTCGGTCTGTGTGTCCGCGAATTATGAAACGTGTGACGATAACTTGAGTAAATGTCGACAGATTTTGATGAAATTTGGTAGACATGTTCATTTTACCAATGCCCAGGACGAGTTCGTTGGACAACGTTATGCGTCCAAGCGTTCACGAGCAATAACTTAACTACGAGAGTAAACGTTAACTTCAAATTTAAAATTGGTCTTTAAGGTCGGGAAAAAAATTATAACTTCATCTATTCAATGAAACAAACATTTTTTTTTAAATACAATTTTTTAGTAAAACCAACAGCGACACCACTATGAAGTGTCAAAGATCGCTAAAACTATATTAATAGTTTTTACAATATAACAATAATGTTAATGTTAATATAACAATATAGTACATGATAGGATGCGAGGAAGCTATGTGCCACACTAATTGGCAGTCTATTTTTACCTGTTTTCAAATCGGTTTTTAAAACCGTGGCACAAATTAATAATTACTAGTTATTATTAATGAATCAATAAATATAATATATACATTTTATTTCTAAATTTTTGTGTTGTTATCACCTTCTAATACTAAATACAGTCATTTGTATATTATCTATTATCTCAATTAATACCTTTAACATGTCACTTTGTGTATATTTATGTTGTGATTTGTTTACATTTTGCAGAAGCTTTTAAGACTTTGCTGAGGAAGAAAACATTGGAAACTCGCGATGAAAAGGTTTCTCTTCTTATATTCTTTCTATATTTGTTTTAAAAAGTAAAAATTTGTTAGTAAGAGAGAGAGTGAGATATACTACTGTGCGCCAGACAAGGATAGAGATAAGGGACAGTGAATATAATAGTGAATGAACTCTGTCCATAAAAAGGGGAATGGAAAAAGGGGAAAGAGGGGGTAATATCTTGCTTTGTTTACTTCCTTAGTAACTACTTTTTTGTTAGTATATATTTTTTTTTTAAAGTATTTATTAACAATTCACACAGCTGCTTCCTTAGCACTTTGCTGCTCGTGTGCCTCATATACGAGAGGTCATGAGCTCGAATACATGTGGCAGCACTGATTTTTTGATCCAAAAAATTAACTTTAAACTCTGAGAATATTTATTCAATTTACATTTTTGTTTTTTCATTTGACTTTATTTGTTGTTAATTTGTCAATTATTAAGTATTATTGTTAATAACTGTAAAAACTGTCTGTCGTCTGTAGTCTAAGACAGCTGAATATCTACACACTGAAGTGAAATTGAGAAAATAATTTTATCATTGAATATATGGGGGTTCTGATCTTCAGTTCTGTCGATTGTCTGGAGCTTAAACTAGCAGATTAAGCTCCACCAGCAGATTTTGACAAAATTTAGCATACATCATACATGTTACGTGATAAATGTTGATATAATGTTTAATAATAAATAAATGTACCTACGAAAACTAATACTAATAAGTTAACTAATACTAATAAATGGAAAACACTGCTAAGTAATTATGTACTATTATTTGAGAAAGTTTGTCCGAGTTGCCACGAACTGATTTTTTATATTTGTATGCAATCAGATTATTCAGTGATATTGACCAAACCGGAGTCAACTAATCATCTACTACTCAACGGGATGCTCAAACTTACACTGCCAACCTCAAACTAGACAGATCTGAGACTTTTAGAAACTATTTCTTGTTTATTTGATATTGAAGTTTATATTTTGATTACAGTGTCTTGCTGGATGTATACTAGAACGAATGGGATATGTGAGTACACCATAATATAAATATTATATATAAAATAATATATATATAATACTAGCTGACCCGGCAAACTTGGTTTTGCCATATAAATTATTTCTAGTGAATATTTTGGTAGTTAAATAAAAAATAACTAACATATTGTAAGTGTGTGGGGATGTGGTCTATGACTGAAAGAGGATTGGAGTACTACGGACGACTACGGCCTATCAAAATAACAAAAAACAACCATTCATTTTTTTAATTCATTGTACCTTTTTTTGGTGGGGGTAGCATTATCACTGAGGGGTGATTAAAGGTAAACATTTAGGGTTATAGGTATTTTTTAATGCCAAATCATAAAAAAAAAAATATATATATTAAAAAATGTTCAAATAACAAATAATTTGTCCTTCAATTTGATAGTGGGCTCTGACGCGCTATCGAAAGTAAATACATCTCTAACAGACTTTATTTTTTCTGGTTTTCACAATAATTAGAATTTCACCCTGTATCATTTTAATTTTACCTTATATCGTTAGATTTTCACCATGTATCATTAGTATGTCCCCCTGTATCATTAGAATGTCACCATTTTGATAAATTAAATTAATAATAATTTAATTAATACACCCTATTAATTTTATTAAACGGAAGATCAGATGGATTTTAAAGGTGTAGGAATTATACTATTAATTAAATTATATTAATTTTAATTTATATATTAATTAAATATAGTAGAATATGACATGATAGCTTTAACATATTTATAATTTATATGTAATATATATTTTGTTTAGTGAATATATTCGACTGAGGATGACTCTAATTGTGAGTCGAAACGTCTCGATGTAAGAAAAATTGAGTAATGGTTCTTATATTTAAGATTACCTCTTCCTACACCTTTAAAATCCATCTGATCTTCCGTTTAATAGAATGTCACCCTGAATCATTAGATTTTCACCATGTATCATTAGAATTTCACCGTGTATCATTAGAATGTCACCCTGTATCATTAGAATATGTCACCCTTGTTAAACTTGAAAAGAGAAAGTCGGATCCTCCTCTATACTTGTTATAAATCAAAACTTGGGTTTAAAATTGAAGGAGATTAGGATGGAATGAAAGTCCGATGTGTGTATGGTTTACTTTTTTATTTCATACAAAGCTTTCGCTCAGGGAGCCTGAGCTTCATCTGCGATCAAATAAGATGTGCAGTAATTTTAACTCGTTATTACAACTCGTTTTAGCACGTTATTACATTTTTTACTTTCTCATATAAAGAGAAAGTATTGTGATGGCGCGAAAATTCGATTTTGAGATTTTGATGGATTTACACGTTTTGAGGTCCCCTGAGTCCAAAAAAGTGGTTTTCAAAAATGTCTGTCCGTCGTCTGTCGTCTGTGCAGACGCCTGGAGCCTAAACTACTAGGACGATTTTGACGAAATTTGGCATACATGTTCAAAAAAATCATACCCCGAGGCGAAATCGAGAAATGAATTTTAGCTCCAAATTTGGGGGTGCTACCCCCCAAAAACTCTGAAAAAACATGAAAAAAAAAAATATTTCTCGAAAACGGTTCCGACGATTTTGATTAAAAAATTCTAAAATGTAGTCCATTTAAATACGGATCCAACGATATAAGCAGTTTTCCCGGGAAAAATCTAGTTCCTGAGAAAATAGCTTAAAACGTGGACGGAGAGATCCCGGGTTCGATTCCCCGCCCTGGAAAAGTTATTTTTATGGTAAATTTTGATATAATTTTCAATAATAAGTAAACGTACTTACAAAAACTAATAAATGGAAAACATTGGCTAAGAAATTATGAACTTGTATATGAGAAAGTTTGTCTGAGTTGCCTCGGACCGATTTTTTACTTTCTCATATAAAGAGAAAGTATTGTGATGGCGCGAAAATTCGATTTTGAGATTTTGATGGATTTACACGTTTTGAGGTCCCCTGAGTCCAAAAAAGTGGTTTTTAAAAAATGTCTGTCTGTCGTCTGTCGTCTGTCGTCTGTCTGTCGTCTGTGCAGACGCCTGGAGCCCAAACTACTGGGCCGATTTTGACGAAATTTGGCATACATGTTCAGAAAAATCATACCCCGAGGCGAAATCGAGAAATGAATTTTAGCTCTAAATTTGGGGGCGCTACCCCCCAAAAACTCTGAAAAAACCGGAAAAAAAATTATTTCTCGAAAACGGTTCCGACGATTTTGATTAAAAAATTCTAAAATGTAGTCCATTGGAATACGAATCCAACGATATAAGCCGTTTTCCCGGGAAAAATCTAGTTCCTGAGATATTAGCTTAAAACGCGGACGGAGAGAGCCCGGGTTCGATTCCCCGACCAGGAGAAGTTATTTTTATGATAAATTTTGATGAAATGTTCAATAATATTTAAATGTACATTTGAAAACTAATAAATGGAAACACTCGGCTA
The DNA here is from genome assembly GCA_951217055.1 of Gerris lacustris. Lineage (NCBI taxonomy): Eukaryota > Metazoa > Arthropoda > Insecta > Hemiptera > Gerridae > Gerris > Gerris lacustris. The sequence continues at coordinate 1,175,230 of OX578282.1, forward strand.
AGTAATTATAAACTCATATATGAGAAAGTTTGTCTGAGTTGTCTCGGACCGATTTTTTTTTTTATAATTGACATAGTCCTTCGGTTTAACTTCAAACATTTCTTCACTGTGTCAAATATAAATTCGCTAAAAATAATACATCTTAATATGAAGTGTTTTATCGCTGTTTCTCGATGTTTCAGATCAAAGGTGATACTTTCGACTGGGAATATCACGCCAGAATCAATCCTTTGAATGAGGAATCTTCAAAATCATGCAAAGGAAAAGGTAACTACATTTTCCTACATCGTTTAAATTGGCAGAAAGAATTTTTATCGGCTCTTGTGCAATTATGTATTTCTCATTTTAGCATTTAAATTTCGGTTTATTATTCCGTCAAAATCATAATTTAATTTACTTATATCGATGTTGCACTGATTTTAATATTCATGTACTTAGATTATAAGTATCTAATATTTGTAGTATTATATAGAGAGAAGAGATATAGCGAGGGTACGAAAATTCGACTGAGATGGATTTTATACGTTTTAATATCCACAGAGTCTATAAAAAGTGAATACTTTAAGTCAAATCGAGAAATGTTTGGCAAACATTTAGGGGCGCTGCCCCATAAAAAAACCCTTAACTATCTCAAAAACAAAAAAATCGCTTCCAAGCTTACCGCGAAGATAACGGAAGCATTGTGTTAACTTTTTAGGACGGTAAAATTTAATGTCTCCGATTTTAAAAATTCCAAGATAGAAATCCATTTCAGACATCAGGGAATGTTTTTTGTCTCGGGTCTGTCTATCGGTCTGTGTGTCCGCTAGGGAGGGTAGATAAAACGAAGTTTGGAAATCCAACAAATCAATGTGATAAAAACTGGCCAAATGGGTTGAAAACAGGACACAACAAATTTGGAGCCCATCGGACCCTATTTAGGTAGGACGCGGTGGCCCAAAATTTTGAAAATTTTGAAATTCCGGTATTTTCTATATATCTATACTAATTTTGCAAAACTAATCAATTATTTATAACAAAAATAGACTGCCAATTGGTGTGGCACATAGCTTCCTCGCATCCTATCCACGTTCTGTATTGGTTTTATACTATTTCTACAAGCCATTATTGTCTAATTTGTTTAATTGTTTCCCCGTTTTTTAATCTGTCAAAATTGTTTTATTTTTTTACATGAATTAAACTATCGATTTAGCAAAAGTTAAAGAGCACAGTCGGTTCAAAATAATCTTGGGATATCAGCGGGTTACTTTCGATAAACTGTAAAAGTTTCATACAAATCAGATAAGTACTTTTGAAGCTAGTAAATAAATGTATGTTTGTGCGCATGTCGAAGAGAAACAAATAAGCGCAGAAAGTTGAAACTTATATGGGACCAACAATGGGCTAATTATGACCTACCATCTGAATTTCATTATTTAGTTTTTATGATATGTTGGTTCGCAAAAATCGAACGACAGACCGACAGACAGACACGGAACCAAATATGTTCCCTCATAGCTTCCGTTACCTTCGGTAAGCTCGGAAGCAAAATATTATTACTTAATCCTTAATACTGGAGAATGATAGATAACTACTTAAAATAAACAAATGTTGGTTAATCTGATAGCTATGATTAGACAGATATAGTTTTATTAAAAATAAATTTTATGTTAGAAACGAGTACCTACGATCTTACAAAACATGTAGGTAGGGGTAGATTAATGAACCACAAAATCTATAAAAAAAAAAGCGATCTTTCAGAATACCTAAGAGAACTTCAGGATTAACAAATAAACATGATGATATTCAAGTAGATAATATAATTTTATCTTCTATGGATATTAATGATTCTTCTTCTAATTCTGAGTATGCTATAACTAGATTAGATGCCCCTTCACCATGACACAGTAAAATTAATCTACCAACAGTAGCAGAACTAGTTCATCGAACTAAGTATCTGACAGATCAGCTGCCATACTTGTCAACTAAATTAGCTGAATGCTTGTTTCAGCTAATTTAGTTGACGTAGGTATAATTTCAAATAAAAATATGTGCAAAGTCGTAGACCGTTCCAAAATAAGAAGAGAAAAGAGAACAAAATTAGAAGATATTAGACAAAAAAGGAAGCTAAACATCAGATCAAATTGAAAGGACTGTATTATGATGGGCGTAAAGATGACACCATTGTAATGGAACAACAAGGAGACTAACTTAATTAGAAAATGGTAAAAGAAGAGCATATTGTACTTCTTCATGAATCGGGTTCAAAATATATAGAATATGAATGAATGAAAAAATTGATTTATTAAAAGAAACATTCACATAACCATAGAAATAATTATTCAATTATTATGGTCCCTGGTCAAAAACCGTCAGGTACTTTAAATAATATAAAACATTATTGTGTAATAGAAAACAAAATACATTGGCTTCAGATTGAAATAACAATAATAATAATAACAGTGTTTATTACCCCTTAAGGCCTTTATATACTTATACACACACACATGCCACATGCAGCTACATATACATAAATACATCTTCATACATGCACAGACTTGCATACTCATACGTACACATACAGACCCCTCTAAACACATATACATCCATACACCAGCTCGCACACGCACACATATAGATATTATTCAATTTATATCCCTAATTAGTTTATAAACCCCTTACTTCAATTATGCTTTTTCTCTCATTTAGCGCTAATTTGATGTATCTAACCAATATGGCTAATTGTGAGCTATTGAGTAGCTGTATAAACTGATAGTAGTCCGCAGGTGCCTTATCGTCAAGACATGATTCTCTTACCCGAGCTAGTGTGGGGGTAATAACAATAAAGTGGTAGAGGTGCTCATCTTCTCCCAAGTCACAGAGCTGGCATTTCCTTTGCTCCTGGTCCTTCCAAGGTTTCCAATTTAAATCCACAAGTCCACATCTTATTTTAAAAATCCACGTTACCAACTTAGGATCGTGTTCCTCCTTCTCTACATACTTGTATCCCCCTTCCTCTTCCGGATATCTAAGCATGCTGTAGAATGTATTAATCCTCGCATTCCTTCCCTCACTAATCCTTTCCTTGCCCTCTAAAGCCCTTAGATTGAGCATATTGTACTTCTTCAGGAACCGGGTTCAAAATATATAGAATATTGTGTCTCCTTTATCGGGCTCTGTCATCAATATTACTAACTCAATTTTGAAGTTTCTTAAAGATAAGAATATTGATTCTTCCGAACTTGTCGTAATTGGATGCGACGGAACGGCTGTAATTACTGGAATCAGAGGAGGAGTAATACGACTGCTTGAATGCATATTTGGTAAACTACTTCAGTGGTCAGTTTGTCTGCTTCACAGCAATGAACTACCTCTGCGACACCTAATAGAGCAGTTGGACGGTACTAAAAAAGGACCTTACTCCTATTCTGGACCTTTAGGAGTCGCAATCCAGTCGGTAGAACTTTTGTGGATGTTGTTGTGCTTGGACCACTTCAAACATAATATTCCTCCAAACATTAACATTAAAAACTTAAGCCTTGATGAAACATATTTTCTGAAGAAATTTTATCCTGATGATCTGGCAAATATGAACCCAGGAAACATTTCCTATTCTAGATGGATTACAACAGCCAATCGTCTTTTGCGATAATATATCTCCAGTGAAATAACTTAATTTAATCAAATTAGTAACCTATATTCAGAGCGTGTGTGCACCGACTTGGTTGACTATAAAGTGCAATAGTAGTGTCAAAGATGGAGCTGTAAATTATTTTATCTACTCACGGCAGCAAAATTAAACATTACTTAACTGTTTTTAGGCTGCAACGTACTATTTCGCTGATTTGTCATAAAATTATTAAAAACAGGCAGGAAAGTAGTTAAAACAGTCAGGATTTAATTTCTCTGCCCAGGCAGGGAAATATTTCCCTGCCTAGGAGAGAAAGTAACAGTGTTTACCACTGCGTGTCATAACCTCTGATTTTGTTTGTGTTTAGATTTATTTTAATTCAGTTTCATACTTGTTTTATTACAAAGCAGTGTTATATTATTAATGTATTAATAATATTATTATTATTTAAAAGTTTAAAAATGATAAACTGAAAAAATATTTTAATTGTAAGTCTTTGAATAATTAATCTCGAGTAAGAAGTGGCAACACTGGAGCTTGACTTGTTTTGGTTAGAGTTTGTTGACAATTCATCTCAAACTAACTCTTACCTAAGCTTCCATTTTGTATCTGCATAGCGTGAGTAGATAAAATATTGTATGCAACAAGGTTGCAAAGGAAACATTTCTGCCTCGTTTATTCATTGCCTGCCGAGGCGAAGCCGAGGTCAAATAGGTAAACTACCTGCATCGGCTTCACCTCGGCAGTTAATTATGATAGCCTGTCCTCGCCTTCGGCTCGGAGGCTAATCTAATCACTCGTCAGCAGCGCCGGTGCTACACTTTTGGCCGCCACAGGCAAGACAGTTTTTGGCCGCCCCATTGAAGTAGGGATATTTTGACCGGAGGGGTGGGGGGGGGGGGGGGGGGGGTATTTTTTTGGGCTTCCTTACATTTATCCTGTGTTTAGGTTATTACATAAATCATAGCTGGAAAGTTTCAAATTTTTGTGTTGGATATGTCAGACAAACGCAAGACATTATAAGGGTCCTCAGTTTGGGTTCTCCTAAGGACCCTAAAAACGGATATACCTTGTGATTATGCAAAATCAACAAAAGTTGACCTATAAGTTGGTAAGCTTTAAAATTTTAAAATATTCTTATTTTAAGTTGGGAAAAATAGTATTAAAATAATAAAAAAGTAGGGCTAAACCATAACTGGGACAGGGTCATGTAACTGAATTTCGGGGTGCCTATATTAATGTCATAATATTTAAATATAATCGTACAAATTATTTTTTTGGGGGCCCTAAAATTTTTTATGACCATATTTTTAATATAATTCTTAGAGGACATTACTTTGTGAATTATTATGAAACACGCCCCCACTGATATTTTATTTTAGATTATTTTAGAAAGTAAATTTTTACCTAATAGCCAACTTTTTTGAGTCTTGATTATAAATTGATACTTTAATTCATGTAAAAAATCAAAACAATTTTGACAGATTAAAAAAAAACGGGGGAAACAATTAAACAAATTAGACAAAAATGGCTTGTAAAAGCATAAAATCAATAAAGTACGTGATATGATGCGAGGAAGCTATGTGCCACACCAATTAGCAGTCCTTCAGATTGCCTAAGCTACTTATTTGATTCTTATTGTTACCAGTCACTGTTACTCGATAATATTATCTATTTACATTATTAAGTAAATGAATTAAGTAAAGGGCGCTTATTAAGTAAGGGGCACATTTTTTTATCTTGCGGGCGGGCGCTAACAGAGCTAGCTACGCCACTGGTCACTACTTATACGTGTGAAGCTAAGTTTCAACCTTGGTGTATGTACTTAAAAAATAAGTATCGAAACATATTGGATGTCGAACCTAATTTGAGAATAAAATTAACATCACTATCCTCCTAATTTGAAATTGTTATGTGATGACAAACAATATCATCCTTCGCCACTACTAAGGACCAAATATATGGAAATCAAAGCTTACTTCATTTACTAAAGTTTTAAATGAATATAATTGTTAATTTTTTAATTACTTATATAATTATTTTGCAATTTTTATGTATTAATAAACAAACAAATAACTTTATTACTAATTTTTTTGAAAAAACATACATTTCTTTTTTCCAAGGTGGGTCGCGAAAAATTTTAAAATCTCGTACCGGGCCGCGGTCAAAAAAGTTTGGGAGATGCTGGTCTAGGGGTGTTATTACTAGGGTTCTATCTCTAAAATGCTTGTTTATTACTGCCTACTCAGTACCGAACGCACATTAGATTTTGTTTTTCATTTTATAAAAAAAAGTCTGCGAGCGACATCGGCCGCCCCCTGAGTTTGGCCGCCACAGGCGGCCGCCTGCCCCGCCTGTGCGTAGCGCCGGCGCTGCTCGTCAGTAAAATTCCATTTTGCTGCCTAGTTACATAAATAACAATTAAACTTATTAGTTCGAGTCGATATTTAAGTGACGATTTAAAAAACTTGTTGACCCAGTTATAAAAAGAAATGCTTTCATTCTCCAATTAGAAAATTTATTTTTGGTAGCCATCTATACTGATGCTGATGATATTAGAGTTGAAGTGTGGACCAAGATCTTGCGGTGTCGAGAAAAGTTGAAAAAAAAAAAAAAAAAAATTAAAATTAAATATGTTTATCATAGCTATCAGATTAACCAACATTTGTTTATTTTAAGTAATTATCTATCATTCTTCAGTGTTAAGGATTAAGTAATAATATTTTATTTTTATAAATAATTGAGTAGTTTTGCACAATTAGTAGACATATCGATGTAAATAAATTATTTACATTCGGCGACGAGGGGCCGACATTCGGACGAGGTGCCGGGTTCGATTCTCCGCCAAAGATAAATTATTTGAATATTAAATTTTGATAAAATGTTTGAGAAACGGTTGCTTGGGTTTATTTTTTTTATAATAAAATACATTGTATCCTTTGATTTCATGTTTCAGTGAATGAAGACAAATGTGAATTGGCTGCTGAAATCATAACATGCCTCAAAAGTAATAACTAAGGTTCGTACCTCCGCTATACTCCAGCACTCTATAGTGATATTTTTACCGCTACATCAGCAGAACTTTATGGGTTTTTTTTTTTTTAAACTTATTTTTACAAATTTTTACTTTTCCTTAACCGATATTTTACCTAAATTATCCATTTTGGGTGTTTTCAAGACGATTTGAATGGGTTTATAGCAAGATGTCTGTGTCACGCATAACTCCCGCAGTTTTTCAGATTTTTTAATCAGTTTTTGTATTTGTGCTGAATTTTATTTTAATATCGGCTGCCATTTTAGAAATATCGATTTTTGAACTTTGAAAATTTAACATCAAATAATTTGTGAACTATTTTGTTGATAGAGCTGAATGAGCAGCACAAAGTGCACCTTTCTTTGAGATAAATAGGTCCTGTATATTACATTTGAATATCTGCCGCCATTTTGAAATTTTTAGTTGGAAAAGTTCTGATACGGCCCTTTGCCTGATTTTTTATTTTTATTGTTTGCTTTACTACTTAACTTTATAATTATTTTTCCAGGATTAAGAGGAAACTCAGCGATCTGGTAACCAGGAATCCACGGACGAGTCAACTCCGTCCAGTTATGTTTTATTATAAATTCAATGCATTATTAACTTCATATTTCATGAATAAAATCAAAATTAATAAAGTAAAATATAATAAGTCGTGTTACTTAATGATGTATTCTCCTTCATTCCTAAGTGAGGGTCCGAACTATAAAAAATTGGTTGGGCGTGAAGTCTCACGTAAAAAAGGGTTTCGTTGGTATTGTGAACATGAAATTAGTATAAAGGGGGGGGGGGGGAATGTTGATTTTTTTTTTGACAAAATGGCACGGAAAATTAAACTGTTTCCACAATTGTTATATAATTTAGTAATCTACCCTTCAATACCTTTCATTTGACAAACTCAAAATTTAAAAAAAAAAAAAAAACAATTTTTGCGTGACACGAATTTTCCGCCATTTTGGATTTGAACAGCTGATAATTTTGAGTTCGCTATATTTTTCCTGTGTGCGCGTCAAAACGAGCTTTAATACTGAAAGGTTGCATGTTTCTATCTTTATTAATTCAAAAGTTATTGGAACCGAAAAGAGTGACAAACTGACACAGGAACGAAACTAGAAGGGTTTCACCAACGAAACCCTAAAAAAAAATCATCACATAAGCAATCTATTTACAAGAGAGTTAAGTATTGTGTATATTTGTAAGTCCTTACGTGGACCAATTTGTCCTTATATCTGTCCTCCCCTCGTTCAAATTACTTCAATTATTATTAATACCACCCTAAAGGAGCCTTTGTAGCTGGCACTTAAAGTTAAGAAGCATGAGGCGCATTACATCACATCACATCACGTGACATTACATCACATCACATCACTTGACGTACCTCACATCACTTCACGTGACATCGCATCACATTAAAAAAAGTTTAGTTTTAGTTTAGCAGCAATTTAAATAGTTTCAAGGATGACTGGTGAGAATCCTTGTTTATAAAGTGATGTGATCTTACCCCGTAAACAAGTTGTAAGGATGCTGCGGAGACGAGAAGCAGCAAAGTTGCTGAATAATTCATCATTGAATCAGCTGTTGGACACTATCACTTGGCACTGCAAACAAACACTGAAAACACGCAATTCTATTCTAATCTTGTCTTATTTTAATAATTTGGGTCGCTGTTACTATTAGACAAAGGTCAACATTCCACTATTATCTACAAATGTGGGATTTCCAGTTTTAGAAGAAATCATTTTAACATACAAATAAAATGAAATGTAAGATATACCATCATCTATAAATAAGACGGATTGATTATTAGTTTTTAATTTAATTTTAACATAATATGAGATAAATTGCTTCCAATCTTACTAAATTTTAATGAAGTTTTTTTTGTCATTTTGAAAAACTAACGATCCAAATTTAATATTCCTCATCTTAGCATAAAACTTGCTGGGTCTCGTATCTGTCAGTCCATTAACTTTTTTAAATTTGCAAATATGTTGTCTTATTTTAATTAAATTTGTATCATTTGTCAAAGTCAAGCCATACCTATATAAGACTTGAAAATAATTTTTGTATTCGGTGCTCATTGATTTCTCTAGTGCATGGTGCATGCGCTTACAACTACTCATTGGATTTTAATAAAAGTTTACCTATATCAGCGTTAGTCTACAGGTGATCTTTTATAAATTTTAATCTTTTGAGTTTGAGCTTGATAAATAAACTATTATTATTGAACGAGACTAGTGAGTTCTTAATTTCGAAATCTTGGGCTTTAGTTTGTGAAAATTAAAGGGCATTAAAAATTGATGGATTTGAACCAAATTCTGCACACAGGCACATAATTTATGGAACTTTTTTTTTGGAACGAAGTTCCTTATGGCACGTTCTGGAGCCCGGGAGTGAATCCGAAAAAACGACCAAAATCACCGTCACAAAATAACCGTCACAAAATAACTTTCACAAAATCACCGTCACAAAATCACCATCACGCAAAATCCGTCACGAAATCTACCGATGGCGATAACTGGAGTAAAAGTTGACCGACTTAGTTGAAATTTGGTACACATGTTCATTTTACCAATGTCCGGGACAAGTTTGTTGGACAACGTTATCCGCCCAAGCGTTCACGCACAACGCTCGCGTAAACGTAAGCTTCGAATTTAAAATTGGAATTTTTGGACGGGAAAAAATTCTAACTTCATCTATTTTTAATGAGACAAACTTTCTCTTTTCTCTCTCTTCTTCTTTTCTCTTTTCTAACTCCATTTATATTCAATGAAAAGCGTAAGGAACTTTGTTCCTACCGGGCGTCCCACGACACCACAAGTATTTTTTTTTTTTTTCAATTTCACTATATATTGTCAAGATGGCGTCCAATTAAAACGACGGTAAAAAAAATATATATTTGGCATGGCATGTTATACAACGTTTAAAAGGTTTTTGAGAATAAAAAATAATTCGTAACTATTAAAGCATTTAACTTAATATTATCAAGACAACGGCCTAAATGGTGGAAGACTAAAGAAAAATGTTTTAAGTCAGCATGTTATACATCGGTATTTTAGAGGCAGGTTAGGACGGGGCAATTTTTATTTTTAAAAATTGTTTGCATACGAGTCTGCATGACAGTGAGATATTTTCATGTAATGCTTTTTGGTGTCGTTGTTTCGTATGACTTTTCGAGTTTATGTGCCAATGTATAGACATGCAAATGTCAAAAAATTCGAGCGTGCAGATTCATGCGTATGTAAAGTAGGAATTAAATCAAACAAATGCAGTGCACGATGAAAGAAAGTACTTTTCTTCTTTTCCAGTTTATTAAGAAGTAATCTTTTAGCTTCTTCGCCCATATTTTTATAATAAATACAAAAATTATAGTATAACAAAAATAAAAAAATAAATTTGATGTATATAAATTTATTAGGAATAAAATTCTAAGTGTTATGGCGTTTGTCCAATGCAAATCGGAGCCATAGAACAGAAGTTGGAGTGGTAGCGAGAGTGAGATGAGGGACAGGTAGCCGATCGGGAGGGGAGGGGTGGGTAGGCCCTACCAAGTGCGGTAGGAGGAGACCCTTTACCGATACCGAGAGCGGGCAGACTCGATTAAACATCTCCTATATCCTCCTAACTCCCTGTTACACGTGTAACGCATTTGGTGTCGTTTTTTGATAACGCTTTTCGAGTTTATGTGCCATAGCCAAGACATGAAAATTTCATAAAGTTATTTCAACCTAGCTGCCCTTGCCTGTTTATAGATAGCTTGGCCTTATCATATTTGCCTTGCATTTGTAGATAATCTTGTGAAAAAGTGAACTTCTCTCAAAATTGATTCAAATGATTCTCAGAATCATCCTATGATATCATTCTTTCGCGGACAAATAATCAATCTAATGAAGGTTGTAAAGAAACACTTTAAAAGTAATTGTATAAAACATGTCGCAGTGATAACAGATTTCACAACGTAACATTCATGTGAAACAAATTAATTCTATAATTACTCATTATTGCATATTTAACGATGACCTCTCTTATGATTAGATTGATCTTAGTAATCAGGTCGAGGAATAACACGAAATAAATTGAATATTGAGCATTTAGTGTTGGCTTTGCATCCCAAGTAAACGAATCGAGCAGCTGATTTAATAATCATGAATTACTCTGTGACTTTACTTGTTCTTGTCTCCATGACAACCTTTCAATTTTCATCTGGGGTAAGATTACATCACTTTATTAAACTAGGCATCGCGAGGCTCTTTAATGAAACGAGTTTCTTAATGAACTAAAGCTCTCTACATGATGGCAAGTCTTAACACACCCATCATATATGCACCAGACAATCAGACTAACCAAACATATGTCTTGTACATTGCTAAACACATTAAATGGCTAACCTTCACGTCGAATTGTATATATATATATATATATATATATATATATATATATATATATATATATATATATATATATATATATATATATATATATATATATATATATATATATATATATATATATATATATATATATATATATATATATATGAGTGTATATATATATATATGTATATATATACATATATATATATATATATATATATATATATATATATATATATATATATATATATATATATATATATATGAGTGTATATATATATGTATATATATATATATATATATATATATATATATATATATATATATATATATATATATATATATATATATATATATATATATATATATATATATATATATATATATATATATATATATACATATAATATATATATAAACTACAGTTTCAGAGTCGGCAAGATTTGGCAGATGCAGCCACTAAAGCAGGACTTAAATGCAAGAAGAACTCAAAAATGTCAGATGGTAAACATTTTTATTTATTACTGTAATTAATTATATATAAGCATACATTTGCATTAAAAGTTAATAAAGCTTGAGCCCTAAGTCCCTTCCTATAAAAATAACAAGTACCTATCTATAATATAAGTGGCAATGTCCTGATTGACTGACTGACTGACTGACATAGAATCAACGCACAGCAAAATCGGCTTAACCGAGAGACTAGAAATTTTGAGAATATACTCGGTTCATATCATAGGCATCCACTAAGAAAGGATTTTGCGAAATTTTTATTTTTGTACCCAGGGGTACGGGGTACAAATGTCAAAGTAATGAATACTTTTAATGATGCATATCGTTGAAAAGCTCTTTAAAAGTACAGTAATTGTTGTTATGTACAGTTTTGTCATATTTTCATTTAGGAGGGGGTAAAATGGAAAAATATGTATAACTACAGCTTATATAAATGAAGAGTGTCTATGAGTGTCTTTTATCTTATATAAATGAAGTGTCTATGAGTGTACTGCTTACATGAGATTATAAAGTTAAAATGTTGGTACACAGGAGTACGGGGTACAAATGTCAAAGTAATTGATAGGTACCCTTTATGATGCGTATCGTTGAAAGGCTCTTTAAGAGAAAAGTAATTGTAATGTACGTTTTTGTCATTATTTTCATTTAGGAGAGGGGTAAAAAGGAAATGTCAACGTAAGTGTGTGTGCGCGCGCGCGAACGGGCGCGTGTGTGTGTGTTCTTTATTCAAATCTACCGTTTTATTCCGATTTCAATGAAAATTTGCACACTTGACCTTCAAAGCAAGGGGAAAAGGGGAAGGTCACTGACTTCATGCATTTTCGAAATTTTAATTTCGGTACACAGGGGTACGGGGTACAAATGTCAAAGTAATGAAAACCCTTCACAATGCATTTCGTTGAAAAGCTCTTTAAGAGTGCTGTACAATAATTGTTATGTACATTTAGGGGGATAAAATGGAAAAATATATCTATATCTATGTATAAAACACTAATAATTGTTGTGTCGGTACATTTATCCGATTGGGCTAAAATTTTGTATTTATTCATTTATTTATTTTTATTTTTTAATACTATTATTTTTGCTTCCGAGTTTACCGAAGGTAACGGAAGCATTGTGTTCACTTTTGAGAACAAAAAAGTTTTATGCCTCCGATTTTAAAAATTCCAAGACAGAAATCCGTTTCAGACATCAGGGAACATTTTTGGTTCCGTGTCTGTCTGTCTGTCTGTCTGTCTGTCTGTCTGTCTGTCTGTCTGTCTGTCTGTCTGTCGGTCTGTCGGTCTGTGTGTCCGCGAATCAAGAAACGTGCGACGATAACTTGAGTAAATGTCCACCGAGTTTGATGAAATTTGCTAGACATATTCATTTTACCAATGCCCAGGACGAGTTCGTTGGGCAACGTAATCCGTTCAAGCGTTCACGCGTAATGCTCACTTAAACGTGAACTTCAAATTTAAAATTGAAATTTTAGGTCGGGAAAAAAATCAAACTTTATCTATTCAATGAGACAAACATTTTTTTCAAATACAATTTTTTAGTAAAACCTACAGTGACACCGCTATGAAATGTTAAAAATCGCTAAAACTATTAATGGTTTTAGGCAATAAACAATATAACAATAAAGTAATATAACGATAATGTTAATGTTAATATAACAATAAAGTACGTGATAGGATGCGAGGAAGCTTTGGGCCACACCAATTGCCAGTCTATTTTTTTTTAAATACCTTTATTGAATAAAACATATTAATACATAAATAATATTTTAGTACATCAATTTATCTATTTTATTGATTTTACATTTTAGCTCTACATAAGGTTATCTCTCCACTAGAGAACATGGAGGCCCGAGCTGTTGAGAGAGAATATGGGGTATTTCCACTGAATGAGTAGTCCTGACAACGAATTTAAGTTTAGAAACTTTTATGTCTGTCTGTCTGTGCGTCAATCACGTCCAAATGTCTGAATAGATTTTGGAGGTTCTTGGGTACATGTTAAGCTTAATTCTGCGGGTGATAAAGGATATAAAACGATTTGGTAGCTTTATATGGAGCTGAGAACGGGGCTTCTAAATAGATTTAAAAATTCTTATTTCATTTTTCATAAAAAATGTATTTAACCAAAATTGCAGAAGAAACTACTGACCATATTTTATGTTTTGTGGAAATATCTGTAGGAAGAACTGTTAAAGAAATTTTCTTTTCAATCACTGTCAAGATTTATTTTTAGATATTAAGGCAATAATTAATATAAATCACGCCTTACCGTGCCTTAACCTATACTAACTTAATCATGACCACTTCTTTAAAATTCTAAAATAAAATCTACGAGTGTATACGTAGTATAATCATTTCTAAATTATATTGATATCTGCCAATAGAGATTTTCTAAAATTTTATCCCTAAGGGGAACACAAGGACAGAGTAAGAAAAGAAGGGGAATTGAGCCCAGACCGATCTTCAAAAGTTAGGACGTTAATACTTGAGAAAGAGCTCTTATTTTGGATGTAAGCATGTATATTATTAAAAGATAATTCCAATTTCAACCAAGGGATGTAAAATGACACGTGGTGGGGGGGGGGGGGGGGGTACAGAAGGAAAATACCACTGCTTTTCTTTTTTAAAAATTTAGTCGTAATGAATTACTAATTTGGGATATTAGCAAATTATCTAATCAAAGGGGAGGGGGTATAGAAATAAGGGGGAGGGATAGAATCTAGATATTCTCGCTTTGTAAAATAATTTAAATGTTTCTTGATGGTAGTTTATAAATCCATTAAATTGAAAATAAACACCCCGTAGCGAAGCACGGGTATTCAGCTAGTATATATATATAGCGGAAAAGAATTTGAATGAAAAACTATTTCTACGAATTTGTAAGATAGAGCATTTATATGGTCTAATTGTCTTAGTTCACAACTTCATACTAACATTAAATACATAAATAGACTGCCAATTAGTGTGGCACATTTTGACAAACCGTTCAAATTCATTCAATATCGTATCTGTACTTTTAAAGATAGTCGGCCGATTTGTGTGTATAGGTTCCTACCTCTACACACAAATGGAGGGAATAACGATAATTATCGTGAGGGGAATAATGAAACTCACGAGGTACATACAATATTTTATCTCCAGTAGGGAGAAAGTACACATTTTTGTCCATTGCACAGATTTTATTTATTGTTTAACAATAATTATTAGCACTTTTAATAGCAGATATAAGAGATTCTATATTAAAAACAAATATGTATTGGAATTGAACTTAAATAGATGGTTATTTAGATGCAGGTTATAAACAATGATAAAGAAGGTCGAAAAAGCAGTGTCGCCAACCTGATTTCAACAACTTCATTACATTTGCCATTCATTTTCCACTATTTTTAAAATAATTAAGTTGGCAATCCTTTAATTTTCTCCCTACTTTTTGTGTTCAGGGAAGAAAAGACTTACTTTAGTACCTCTAAATCTAAACAAATCCAAAATCATAACTTTTTCTCCCTACTGGAGATAAAAATATTTATATTTTGTTTAGTAAAATACTTTAAAATTACATTTTTTCAATAATTTTTTTCTCTCTTGTGTAGATAAAATCTTGCACGTACCTCAAGAGTAAAATCAATCGTACCGGAGCGATAATAATTCCCCGGAGATTACATATTGGCTTTGCCTTAGGAACCAACTTCATCGCTCACGACTATCTCTTACTCCCTTAGTGCGTAATTAACTGTTACACAGGAATTCTTGTCTGTAGTCTTTTAATATCAATACAGTGATTTGTTTATATTTTACAGAAGCTATGGACGATGTGATTCGCAGGGACCGTATGGATACTCATGATAAAAAGGTTTTTCTTGTATACAATTTTTTGTAGGTATATATATATATATATATATATATATATATATATATATATATATATATATATATATATATATATATATATATATATATAAAACATAATTTTTTTGACTTGGTTTAAAACATTATATTATAATTGTAAAGCAATTAAATAATTTCACTGTGAAAAGCGCTTCCTGTGCACAATCTAATTTTTGGATTAATGAAAGTAATAACTAATTAATGTAACTCTCTATAACCCCGAAATTGCTCTTTGTAATTTAGTAAAAAAGAGAAAATATTGAATATATTTATTTTGGAAAAATGTACCTTATTAAAATATAAGCAGCATTTATTTACGAATTTTCCGTGTAATAAATGAATGTGTACTGAACAAATTGCACTGTATCATGTGTCTGTGTACCCATTTAGACTTATAATAGCAGACGGATAAACCAATATAATATACCACTCTGGCCTTAATGCCCACTACGATACAGTAGACTACATACAATTTAACTTTGAAAGTTTGATTTCCAGTAACTATTTTTTGAGTTATTTTTCCATAGTCTTGTTTTTTAATATTAATTGATATTTTGATTACAGTGTTTTATGGCATGCATAATGGAACAAATGGGAATTGTGAGTATAATAATACTATATAGATATATAAAATAGTACAACACACTAAGGTCAAGTAATAAAATATTAAAATAGAATTTCCTTTAATTTCAGCATGTTTCAATGACCACTGTAAAGTAGTACGTATAAAATAAGTACAGTGTCGAGAAGTAAATATTTTCTAACATTAATCCATAAAAGAAACGCATCGAAGTACTTGTGGTGTCCGCCATCTTTTTGTGCCTAATTGACCCGAGAGCCACTTTTTATATTGTTGTATTAAAATTATTGTATCATGTTTTTATAAAATAAAATACTAGCTAGATACCCGTGCTTCGCTACGGAGTGTTATATTAATTTGATAAGTTTATAAACTACCATCAAGAAACATTTGAATTATTTTACTATGCGAGAATATCTAGATTCTCTCCCTCCCACTTATTTCTATACCCCCTTCTCTTTGATAAGATAATTTGCAAATATCCTAAACCCCCCTCCTAAATGAAAATATTACAAAACTGTACATAACAACAATTACTGTACTCTTAAAGAGCTTTCAACAAAATTGCTTCATGAAGGGTATTCATTACTTTGACCCCGTATCATCAAATCATTAAATTGGGATGAAGCTGTAAATTTGTATAAAAGATATACTCTCATACGGATACTCTTCTTTTTTAATAAGATATAGCTTTATTTTTCCATTTTACCCCTCTTCTAAGTGAAAATATGATAAAACTGTACATAACAACAATTACTATACTCTTAAAGAGCTTTTCAACGATATGCATCATAAAGGGTATTAATTACTTTGACCCCGTATTCATTATTTGTACCCCGTACCCCTGTGTACCAATATTTAAATTTTTCAGTGACAGTGATTTTCCCCTTCTTATTGTTTCTTATTGTTTCTTATTGTTTCTCCATGTTTCAGATTAAGGACAATACTTACGACTGGAAGTCTCACACTGACATCATGCAGTACTCCTATACAACTGAACCTCAGAATAAGATATTTATAAATAATTGCAAAGCAACAGGTCAACTAAATTATATATTTTTCTATAAATTATAATGTGTCCTATAAGTATTTCATTCGTTCTTACGCGATTTTAGCTCTTTCAAATTGCAATGCGCTTTGTATTCGAGTTAAGTCAATCACCGATTGACTTAAATTAGTGGTCTTGTGGCTGACTGTTAGTTGTTCAACATTGTTGATAAACCACCATAACTTAGAAATCTTTTATCCTACTTTATTGAAATTTGAATGGTAGGTCACTCAAAGCCCACTGGCCTATGATTTCTCTATTACTTACTTACAAACTTTCTTTTATATTAATACTTTATCTTTAA
Source organism: Gerris lacustris (assembly GCA_951217055.1). Taxonomy (NCBI): domain Eukaryota; kingdom Metazoa; phylum Arthropoda; class Insecta; order Hemiptera; family Gerridae; genus Gerris; species Gerris lacustris. The sequence continues at coordinate 1,192,573 of OX578282.1, forward strand.
AAGTAGTCACCCGATTGGGAAGAAATTTGGACGATTGGTTAATGTTGTCTACAGATGGTCCTACATTAATTTTACCATTTGCACGCATTTAATATTGCATCAAAATTAGTGTCAGCCCAATGGGAATCGAAATAGGTATGTATTAAAATAATCATTGAACCTGCTCTACAGCCTTGTGCAACTTTTAAATATTAGGTAATAAACTGTTTCTTGTAAAATTCAGATATTTTCAGTCATAAAACAGAGGAAAACTTGCTCTATGTACAGGGAAAGTTTGCCTGCTCCATTAAACTATATAGAGGAAAGTTTTCCAACTACCAAAAATTGAGAAGGAAAGGAAATAAATAAATTTTATTACTGAAAATATAGGTATCATGGTTTATTAAAAGTAATATTATAAAAAAAAAACTAATTTCTTACAAAATAATTGAACATAGTTAGATATGGTTTAATTAAGGTGATAAAAAGATTCTTAATTTATAGAAAAATAATCATATTTTACCATTTTGGTAGTATTCATACTACAGAAAGATTAAATTTTAATTTAAATCAAATTATAATTATTATTAACTACGGGAAATAGACAGAGAAAAATACACTCCAGCGCCGGGATTTGAACCACGGGCCTCTATATTTCCAGTATAGCACTCTACAAACTACAAACTAAGCTACGCAGGAGAATGAGTTTCTCTGACGTTAATGATACCTTATCCCGAATTTAAGCTTTCAATTTTCCACATAAGTCTTATAAGTCAACATTAATGACATAGAACTAGACCGAGAAATAACGCTTATAATTTAGAGGCCCGTGGTTCAAATCCCGGCGCTGGAATGTATTTTTTTCTGTCTGTTTCCCGTAGTTGATAATAATTATAATTTGATTTAAAAGAAAAATAGTCTTAATTTTCTGAATCACAGTGAATACACACAAAAAATAAAACGTCTCTATTAGTGTAATCTTGGTTCACCCATTTCTTGCATTTTCTGCACTTCACCCACTTACTTTACTTTATCCTTAAATTTGGTGAAAAGTTCAAACCAATAAATCCAAAAACAGTCTTCGTCTTCTTCATCGCTTGAATCCAATTGCCTTTGTTTTGGCATTTTTAGATTAAATCAAAGTTCCAATATGGTGAAGGGGCACATTTCCTACATTTACTTCACATAAATGACAACCATCTAAAGAGCTGATCTTAAACCTATAAAACGACAAATCTTTGTACAACGGATCTCCCCAACACCAAATCTAAAGCGTGCCATCGATAAATTTGAAATAATATAAATAATATAATGGATAAAATAATATAATCGATATTTCCTGTTTTGCTGTCATTCAATGTTTATCTATCACAAATTTGAGACCCGTCAAAATGAAGATTGCGTAAATATGGGACATGGCGAAACAAATAAAATAACTTGCGGATTTTTTCCGAACTAACTTTCTGTACAGCAAAATTTGCTGAAAACCAATTAAATTCTGCTGAAAGATGGCTAAAAGTTTTAAAATTATGCATTGTCATCGTGTTCTGAGCTATACTAAAAGTTTCAAATGTCTAGCTATTCGGGAAGTTAGTTAGAATTCGATTGCCAGATTTGTACCGGACAAACAAACAAACAAACAAGAAAGCAAGCTAATAAAAACGTATTAAAAATACGGCTGATGTGTAACAGAGCAGGAAAATGCGATTTCGTTATAATTTATTGATATATTTCAGCTGATTGGTTTGAATAAATATTGTTACCTCTGCCATCGTCTACTCTTGATTATAGAGACTTGCTCCGTGCTTTCATCTAGTTGATTTAAATACATCTTCTTACCTTCAGCAATAATCAAGTTGTCCTCAATACATTTTTTTTCCTTTCCTATGTTTTCATGGTTTCATTTCTTGTATGCAACATCTTTGGCCTAAACAATTTTTTTTTTCCGTGGTAGGCTGTGAAATAGTAACTTTAGAGCCTAAAAAACATAGCTAAAATCCATTTTTTCATTACTCCTAGCTGTAAAGAAAAAATCTTTTACGTCCTAGGCACTAAAAGGTTTTTTCTTTACGGCGGGTAGTTGTCAAAACTTCCGTTAGTAGTGCTGCAGTCTTTGTAGAAATGCTTCTAGTACGATAAAAATCCGCTAGATGTCAATGCGTTTTATTTATCTTTTCTTATAGTGTAACCTCATTTTAAGGTTTCTTTTTTTAAGTCTTAAGTATGTACTAATATTTGTTATTATTATATATTGATTAGTGATTAATATTTAATGTTTTTTCATTGTCTGCTACCTCGGAAAAAATAGCATATGCTACGCGACTGTGAAGTGTTTTTTCTTTACCTTGGCAATATGTAATTGCCGCGGTAAAGAAAAAACTCACTTCACAGCCTAGTAACATAATATACTATTATCTACTTGCGGCTGCAAAATGAGGCATTATTGAACTGATTTCGAGCAGAGAAATTTGATTTTACTGCCTAGGCGGTAAAATGATGAACAATTTTGCTATCTAGGCAGCAAATTTGTTATTGTTATAATGTTGCCAATATCAGTTTATACTATTATCTCTATCTTATAACATTATATATTATAGTTCAATAGGTAATATTTTATATATAAACGTTTTAATAATAAAATAATTTGTTTATATTGTTAATTCTGTTAAAATAGTTCAATGAATAGTAGATCTTTAATTAACTTGTATAAAATGTATCACTTCACAACACAAAAACGTCTGCTTTTGTGCAGATACTTAATAAATAAACGTTTTAATAATAAAATTATTTGTTTATATTTGTTAATTCTGTTAAATAAGTTAAATGAATGGTAGATCTTTAATTAAAACAAATAGCGGTGTCACTGGCCACACTGCAGCTTCATGTAAACATCAAACATCCATATTATTATTATTATTGAAGTCATTCTAGATTAGACTAGCTACTTTTCTTGATTAATCCTAGTTACTTCTTTTCGTCTAAGCGATAGAAGATTAATACTTTTAGTAATTTGTTAGTAAAAATATAAATAAATATTTTATGTTGCGTGTATTATTGATTCAGACGTTTTGTGTGTTATAAACGAGTGTTTTGTATTTTGTTGATATAGATTCAGTTTGCTATTCACTTATTGTTGCTTCTTATTTGATTTCTTTATGAACATAATTTTAGTTAACATTATGTTATCATCTTATTAATATAACATAGTAATTAACTATGTTATAATTATAAATATGGTATTTTAGCAGTTTCATTTTTCAGCCGTTAGTTAATCATCATAGCCTGTCCTCGCCTTCGGCTCGGAGGCTAATCAAATCACTCGTCAGTAAAATTCCATTTTGCTGCCTAGTTACATAAATAACTATTATTACTAATCATATTCTAAAGCAAAATCAACGTACTATTACAATAATTAAAATAACAATTAAACCGGGCTGGGACCTGGGCTTTGCCGGTCAAAGTCCAGGAGCGCGAGACCATGTAGTTTTAGGTCTATCTAAATTATTACAAAGCTACGTTGCTGCCGTAGCATATAATGAGTAAATATTAAGCTGCTGAAAGACCTCCCGCCGAGACAGGCAAAGATGTTCTTCTGCCTAGGCCTCCAGATCTCCCACCTCAGGTAAACCGAGACGGGAGGGATTTTATGCGGGAGCGTAAAAGTCAACCTCCACAGCACGGGTAAGCTAGGCTTATCGTGGCATGTGGAAAGACGCCGGAAAAAAAGGCAAGGCGCTAATAGCCTATTCTTGGCTGATGCACGTTATTTAAAAAAAAAAAAAAAAAAAAAAACAACAAAAAAAACAAAACATTATTGTAGTTGCATACACAACATAAAAATGTGATAACAGTTCTTTGTACAAAGTTTTCAATATTCAAGTCGACAGTGATTCTGTAGATTATTTTAAGGTAAGTCATAAATGCTCGAGATATCAAGTTTGCGAAATTGCCTGGACTCATATGTGGGGCCGTATTTAAATAACTCCACCCCCGTCTTCACGGCATGGAAGGGTACAACCCCGCTCCCGTCGGGTGGTTCCCATGTTCCGTGTGTCAGTGTGCTATTAAATACGTGAGTATAGTGGTGCACTCACATCGCCTTCACATCGTAACCTCACCATTCTCAGTATAAACCAAATCGTAACCTCATCTCTTAAAGCACCACTGCACCAGTAGAATACGAAGCACCAGGCAGTGGTGTACTACCGCCTGGACACTGGAGGGCCCTTCTCTACTTGCACCGGAGGTAATAAATATCACCAATCCAGGCTACTCTCCTTCATAATTTTTATTAACTTTAGTGAACTCTTTTTATTTTAAAGGGTTGTGTATCACACATCAAGAAATGTGATATCTTGAAGTCTTTGAATTATATTTGTATGACTGAGTACTTACGATTGAGTATCAAATATAGTTGCACATTCGATTTGGATTATTAGATCCAAACATATGACTGTACAAATTTAGATATTCCCTGGGATTTGAAAGGGTGGACATTGGACCAGTCTTAAGAGGACCAATTTAACTCTCTAGCATTCATGAGATGTGCCAGATAGAGTGACTTGTCCTATAAATATCCCTACGGACAAAGTCGTGCTATTTTGGCGATGATGGCTATTCTATATTGTAATGTCAAATAATTCGGCTATAATCAATGTATACGTGGCGTGTTTACTATCTCCATCTTATTTGTCATTTTTAATCAAGGACACACCAAGAAGAGAAAGCATAGTGCGGTAAGAAATTAAAGGTTAAGGAAAGCCCGGCTGATACAAAATCCGGCAAATTATCCATAGTTATTAGTTCAACCCAAGACCTCTATGTGATATCCTACCCGGGGTGTCACAAAATTGTCACTCTTAGATCTTAATGATTTGAAAATAACCTCAACTCAAAATATAAGACTTTTCACAGCCCAACGTCTACCTTTCATCATCCATGGAATGAGTCGAAAGACATTACCATAGAAAAGTCCAATCGTGGGTAGCAAGTTGTCATAATTAAGAACAAATTTCCGTCTTGTTTCCTTTTAAACCTGATCAGGACTATATATATATATATATATATATATATATATATATATATATATATATATATATATATATATATATATATATATATATATATATATATATATATATATATAGTCTATATATATTTATATATATAGACTATATATATATATATAAGGGTGATTGGCGATATATGTGAAAAAATGATTAGGTTGTTCTACGCCTCAAGGGCTACAAAAAACACTATATAAGCCATGGGTCAAATCTTAACCGTTCTCCCACAAAATCAATTTCATGATTGTTTTAAGATTACATACCTTTGCTCATAAAAACGCTTATTGCACCAAAAATATAAAAGCTAGAATAAAATGTTGATGATGCACCGTTGTAAAGCTGACAAAATTTTCTATAAGAAAAATGTAATTTTTTATTTCATGCCTTTACCTAAATTATATAACAAAAAGTATATACATATTTTATTTTTAAGGAAACAATTTACAAAAAAAATATATTTTTGAGGTCTCATATCTTGGTAAAGAACCGAGCTCAAACTTTTCGGACTTTAGGAAAAACTTCCTTATTGACTAACTTTTCCATCGATATTAATATTATTACCCATTCATAAGGCGAAATTTTTAGTAAACTGCGTTGAAAGTGAAAAAGAAACATGTTTATTATTGCTATTGTTGTCAGAAAGATGAGTATACTAAACCAACCTTGCTTGTTTTTAATTATTTACTCACCTGTAAGTTAAGAATTGCAACAATAAACACGTTTCTTTTTTACATTCAGCGAAGTTTAATAAAAATTCCGCCCAATAAATGGGTATTAATATTAATATTGATTGAAACGTTAGTAAATAAGGAAGTTTTTTCTGAAGTCCGAAAAGTTTAAGCTCTGTTCTTTACCAAGTTATAGAACCGCAAAGCAATTGTTTTATTTAATTTTTTTCTTAAATATAAAATTTGTATCCATATCCCGTACGCTTGAAGTCAATTGTTAGCGAATATTACCAATCACTCTGTTACATCCTTCTACCGTTAATTCTAAAACATTTATATACCAGGCATCGCGTGGCTCTATATTATTGAAGCGAATAATAATTATGATGAATGTCACATTTGAAGATAAGTGGAAGAGGGTAGTGGGTACAAAGGGGTACATGGTACACAGATGACATTCCTTGGTTAACCTATATAACTTCACACCTATAAGAATCTTAACCACTCCCTGTAGCTTTTAAACAATTATAAAATGTATCATTTCACTACAAAAAAGAAAAATTGTACGCTTGGGCGGATAAAGTTGTCAAAAATATTTGTCCTGGGCATTGGTTACATGAAAATGAATGTGCACCGAATGTCCCCAAAATCGGTCATCATTTACTCAAGTTATGGTGCCACGTTTCCGTCACACTCAGACAGTACGCATAGTTTGTTGACTGTGAGAAGCTCGTTTACGCTCACTACAATAACATCCTGATTGATAGATAACATTATGATGACCTCTCTAATCGTTCAACCCGACCTGAGTTATCACTATGAGGGAGGAAACAGAATAACATAAATAGACAAATGATTTGTTTGTTTAGTCTGTACAAGTGTTTCAGTCATATTACAGCGAGGGAGTCCAACAGCTGATTCAGTCATCATGAATTATTTTCTAGCTTTTCTTTTTGTCTCTGTCGCATCCTTTCAATTCGTTTACGGGGTAAGATTTTATTCTCTATTTAAAAAAAACTACCGTTAACTTAGTTCTACTAAATATTTACTTAACTGAGGGAACTTTACTCAATTTACGTAAAAAATACTTCAAACATTTTACATACTACTGCGCTTTGCTACGAAATTTGTTTATATTTATGGTTTGTTTTTAATAGTGGGTGGTACCTTTGTAATTTATAATTTTTAAATTAAGGTGAATCCTCTATAGGGTAAATAATTTTCAACTTTTTTGTGTTTGCGACGTTTGGACCTATCTGGCATTTTCATTAAAAAAGAAATACAACATTGCGCTTAAAAATTGTATTGTACAACATACAATTTAAAAGCACAGGATACCTTTTGAAGAATTTAGCGAAATTTATTTTCGACGAAACTTAATTATTCTTTTGTCATATATTTAAAAAATATATTTTTACTCCTCATTATAGAATAAACAGAAGAGGAACTAATAAGTGACATCCTACTATAACATTTGTGTAATCTTCTAGTGCCCCGACGGCAATGACTCACTTCATTTATTCCAATTAAAATACATTCTTGTTTTGATTTGTTATGGTCTTCAAATATACAGGGTGGGCCAAAAAAACCGCACTTTTTAGGGTTTCGTTGGTAAAACCAAAAAAAAGAAACCCTTATAGTTTCGTTCCTGTGTCCGTCTGTCACTCTGTACGGTTCCAATAACTTTTGAACCAAAAAAGATAAAAACGTGAAACTTTCCAGTATAAAAGATCGTTTTGACGCGCACACAGGAAAAATATAGCGAACTCAATATTATCATCTGTTCAAATTCAAAATGGCGGATAATTCACAACGCCAAAAAAATATATTTTTTTAAAATTTTAAGTGGGGTATCAAATGAAAGGTATTGAAGAGTAGAATAGAAATATATATACCACTTAGGGATAGTGGTTAATTTTCAGCGCCATTTTGTCAAAAAACATCGAAATTTTGCGTGTCCCCCCCCCTAAAATCGTATTTCCGCTATTACTAAAAATATAGAAAAATATGCAAAATGTGTGGTCTGCTGGGCCATAGAAAAAATAAGATTAGCAATTTGATCTGATTTACTGGAAATCCAAGATGGCGGATAATTCATGTCACTCGAAAAAAAATATTTTTTTAAAATTTTGAGTGGGGTATCAAATGAAAGGTACTGAAGAGTAGAATAGAAATATATATACCACTTAGGGGTAGTGCTTAATTTTCAGCGCCATTTTGTCAAAAAACATCGAAATTTTGCGTGTCCCCCCCCCTAAAATCGTATTTCCGCTATTACTAAAAATATAGAAAAATATGCAAAATGTGTGGTCTGCTGGGCCATAGAAAAAATAAGATTAGCAATTTGTTCTGATTTACTGGAAATCCAAGATGGCGGATAATTCATGTCACTCTAAAAAAAATATTTTTTTAAAATTTTGAGTGGGGTATCAAATGAAAGGTATTGAAGAGTAGAATAGAAATATATATACCACTTAGGGATAGTGGTTAATTTTCAGCGCCATTTTGTCAAAAAACATCGAAATTTTGTGTGTCCCCCCCCCTAAAATCGTATTTCCGCTATTACTAAAAATATAGAAAAATATGCAAAATGTGTGGTCTGCTGGGCCATAGAAAAAATAAGATTAGCAATTTGATCTGATTTACTGGAAATCCAAGATGGCGGATAATTCATGTCACTCGAAAAAAAATATTTTTTTAAAATTTTGAGTGGGGTATCAAATGAAAGGTATTGGAGAGTAGAATAGAAATATATATACCACTTAGGGATAGTGGTTAATTTTCAGCGCCATTTTGTCAAAAAACATCGAAATTTTGCTTGTCCCCCCCCCTAAAATCGTATTTCCGCTATTACTAAAAATATAGAAAAATATGCAAAATGTGTGGTCTGCTGGGCCATAGAAAAAATAAGATTAGCAATTTGATCTGATTTACTGGAAATCCAAGATGGCGGATAATTCATGTAACTCGAAAAAAAATATTTTTTTTTAAATTTTGAGTGGGGTATCAAATGAAAGGTACTGAAGAGTAGAATAGAAATATATATACCACTTAGGGGTAGTGCTTAATTTTCAGCGCCATTTTGTCAAAAAACATCGAAATTTTGCGTGTCCCCCCCCCCTAAAATCGTATTTCCGCTATTACTAAAAATATAGAAAAATATGCAAAATGTGTGGTCTGCTGGGCCATAGAAAAAATAAGATTAGCAATTTGTTCTGATTTACTGGAAATCCAAGATGGCGGATAATTCATGTTATCCGATTTTTTTATTTTTTTAAATTTTGAGTGGGGTATCAAATGAAAGGTATTGAAGAGTAGATTTCAAAAATGTATAACACTTGATGTTAACATTTAATTTTGCGCGCCATTTTGTCAAAAAAAAATCAAAACTTATCTCCCCTCCCCCCTTACTAATTTTGTGTTCACGATAGCAACGAAACCCTTTTTACGTGAGATTCACGCCTTACCAAATTATTTGAACACTTATAGCTCAGCTTCTGTAAGAGATAAAAATATGGGGTTTTCGGGGTCTGAAAACTACATTCTACTACTTTAAACTTCATATCTATAACTTAAAATATTGGGTGAAAGCCATGCAATGACGGTTTAAAATAGGGTCTTAAAAAAGTCGTTGTCCGGGTAGTCATCGTTATCTGGTATTATAGTTTTGATAGAATAAATTACCATAAGGGTGAAGAGGGGGGGGGGGGGGGGGTTCTTTGTAAGTAAGTGGGATAAGTCCCTCACTGTTATAACAAACATTGAAGATGTTTTAAGGTTAAGCACAATGTTGCCTGAAAATGAAGATCAAATGCTAAGTTACACGTTATGCAAGATGGAGCCCCGTCTCTCATCTCTCCTTGCAAACAATTCAATACTTGCAAGAGAATTGCCCAGACTTCAGGCAACATTCTGCTTAACACATCTTCAATGTTTGTTATAACACTGAGGGACTCCTCCCCCTTACCTACAAGACCCCCCCCCCCCCCCCCCCCCCTATCATATAGTAATTTATTCTTACAAAACTATAATACCAGATAACGATTACTATCAGGAAAACGACTTTTTTAAGACCCTATTTCAAACCGTCATTGCATGGCTTTTACAAAATAGTTTTTTTAAGTTATAGATATGAAATTTAAAGTAAAAGAATGTAGTTTTCAGTCCCCGCAAACCCCATATCTCTATATTTTACAGAAGCTGAGCTGTAAGTGTTCAAAAAAGTGCGGTTTTTTTGGCTCACCCTGTATATAAAAACTTATCTAATAGTACATTACGCGTCGAGTGCGGAAAGTAGCATTTTGCATGCGAGTGTGGAGTTTGCACCCGAATGACAGCGAGGGTGGTAAAACCATACGAGCAATGCAAAATGCCGTTTTCGCACGAGTTGCGTACCGTACTTTATCTACGATTGTTAGATTTAAATAATAAATACAGAAAAAAATAAACTTCCAGTATACAAGTTCGTATTTCTCTTTTGATAAAGATAACATTAATTCATTAGTTGTATTTTGTGCCGAATTATTTCGGGAGGCGTATTATTCTCCTCATATTCGTCATAATCATTTAAATCACTCATTGATTTTCACAAAAAACTCGATATAAAAGTTACTTTTATTAAACAAACAGCAAATTAGTCTTGTTAAATGTAAACAAACTCTCTAATCGTGCGTAAAGCTGAAGAATGCCTCTTCTTTACCGCACTAGTGTGGTAAAGAAGAGGAATTCTTCAGAACTATGAGACGCGCATGCGCAATGAATACAAGTACGTAAAGAATCACTTTCTACGCATCTAAACAGAGATATAATGTTTATATTTCGTATCAATCGTAGATAAATTAATTTACTTAATTATTTTTTCTAAGTATACTAGTGATGCTGTGCACTAAGAACTAGCGTAGACCCTACTAGGAATTGAAAGAGGAAACATCCCCACTACAAGTCAATGCGCATGTACTATAACTATAATTATTCCAATAATGGGACGCGTGCAAGCTATGTGCCACACTAATTGCCAGACTATCTTTGTAATCTACTTTTTTGCGACTCTCCCCACTATTCTCTCACTGAAATTTCAGCAAAATGTTATTGTTATTTATCTGTTTATCTTCTAAACCATCTTTTCATTGGCCAATTATCATAGAACCGTAATAAAATGTAAACAACACGGATATTGTATAACATCCTGCGGTATATTCACGAAACATATTATCAGTAGATTTTAATTACTCAATTATCAGTAGATTAGAGAATTAACTGATTTTCTTGGTATCAGTGTCAATCAATATGACCCGTTTCCAGATAATGAATTAGAAATATTTAATTCTCTAGCTATATATATATATATATATATATATATATATATATATATATATATATATATATATATATATATATATATATATATATATATATATATATATATATATATATATATATATATATATATATATATATATATACAGGGTGTTCCACGTAAGTACCTACAGAGAAAAATCTATGAATCTACATCAAATTTCTGACCAAACATGTCAAGTAACCATGGGTCCTACGGACCTTCGTTTTCGAGATATATCGATATATCGATTTTTTTATTTAGGTCATGTTTTTAGCCATAAACTACGTTATAAATAAAAATCTAAATAAGATAGAAAGATGCAGTTTGCAGCATCGTAAAGACCATTAAATTTTCTTTAAGAAATCACTTCTTTTAGTACTTAATACGTTTATAAACTTAGTGATAATGCAAGAAAAACATTAAAATTGGAAATTATATCAAATGTTTATAAAACTTGGGGCTTCCATAACTTCTATAATATATTGGATATTTGTAATATCCAATCCCAATGCCCCGCAGCACCCTCGCATTAAAGTCAGCTATCTTCAGCTCCTAGACGAGAGTGTCATGGAAGGCACAGTTGAATTCTTTTCAAAATTCTAAAAATCTAAATCCCTGGAATTCCCAATACAGCCGAAACCCTTCTGATACTATTCCTAGGACCAGTAACCAATTAACAGTGCCTGTTGTTCAGCATCTTCTGTCGATAACTTGAAAAATGTAATAGGAAAGATGTCGTCTGTTTGGAACTGCCTGACATACTCACGAGCAGACATCCTGCTATTATCCAGACACTACCGCGCCAGCATATGAAAAGAAAACAATCAAATTTTAATTTTGAAATTTCAGAAAATTCATAGAGCTGTTACTTAATAAGTTGATTTCCTAATAGTTTTTCTACTATTTCTCTATGAAAACTTACGTAAACTATAGACAATGCTATATCGAATTAAAGCTTATAAAATTGCGCAGTTTTTTAAACATTTTAAACTTTACGATAGGTATAAAAATATAGAAGTTATGGATGCCCCAAGTTTTATTAACATTTGATATAATTTCCAATTTTAATGTTTTTCTTGCATTATCACTAAGTTTATAAACGTATTAAGTACTAAAGGAAGTAATTTCTTAAAGAAAATTTAATGGTCTTTACGATGCTGAAAACTGCATCATTCTATCTTATTTAGATTTTTATTTATAACGTAGTTTATGGCTAAAAACATGACCTAAATAAAAAAATCGATATATCGATATATCTCGAAAACGAAGGTCCGTAGGACCCATGGTTACTAAACATTTTTGGTCAGAAATTTGATGTAGATTCATAGGTTTTTCTCTGTAGGTACTTATGCGGAACACCCTGTATATATATATATATATATATATATATATATATATATATATATATATATATATATATATATATATATATATATATATATATATATATATATATATATATATATATATATATATATATATATATATATATTTTGGATTGGTAATTAAAAAATCTAAAATTTAGATATAACATGAATATTTTGGGAATTTTATAGAAAAATATACATTCTTGAAATAAAATTTTCTCTTTACATAAATTGGTTAATCTGCTCTGTTTGGCCCACCGAGTTCGTACAGTCCGATTTACTTAATTTTATTTTAATTGTTCCTTTTTACAGGATGTGTCCTTCTAACAGGATCTGTAAATTGTAAAAACGATTTTGGTTGTAGCATCTCGATAAATTCAGTAGTTTATTTTTTCTTTAAAAATGCATAGTGTGACGTTTTAGGGCATTGATGGAAGGTTATGGTTATGTTGAGTCAAAAAGTACTAACCTTACCTAAACTAACCATAATATTCCATCATTTTAAATAAAATTGAAAATATGTGTTAGACTCTCAGGCATTAGAAGTGGAACTTAAGTTCTAGATACAGTTGATTTTATGTTCCCTCCTACATATTAGTATAATATAATTATGTCATACATATATCTACAATTAAGAATTCAAATAAAATTGCTCCACTTATATATAATGTTCATTGAAATGAGGATTACCTGGTTCCAAGATAAAGAAAACTCTAGAATTGTTATAACTTAGATATAATTAATAATACTCTTTGATTTCACAAACATATATGTATATTTTAAATATCTGTTAAATACTATATTATTAAATTATGTATATTTTTTGTTTGTTTCATTCTTTGTAATATGTTGTATAATATGTTTTGAATGAAATAAAAATAAATAACTTGAAATGAAAAAGCACCATAAACCTTATTTAAATTATGCAATTATATAAATCATTTATTCATATTTTACGATTTTGGTAGTATTCATACTACGGAACGATTAAATTTTAATTTAAATCAAATTATAATTATTATTAACTACGGGAAACAGATAGAGAAAAATAGACTCCAGCGCGGGGATTTGAACCACCGGCCTCTATATTTCCAGTATAGAGGCCGGTGGTTCAAATCCCCGCGCTGGAGTTTATTTTTCTCTGTCTGTTTCCCGTAGTTAATAATAATTATAATTTGATATAAATCATTTATTAAATAAGCAGCATACATATTTATAAATAAGTTTACAATACCGCGGCTAAAGAAATTTCACTTCAAAAGAAAAAAAAATAAAATAAAATAAAATAACCTTTATTATACATTGTACATGGATGCACAATCGAAATCGTTTTTGTAATTTAAGAAAGAAAAGTTTAAAAAAATCAAAGTTAATCGGGGGCGCCATCTTGTTGAAAAGAAAAATAAATTGGTTGTGAGTGAAATCTCACGTAAAAAGGGTTTCGTTAGTATTGTCAACACGAAATTTGTATGAGGGGGAAGGGGGGGGGATTTTTTATGTTTATTGACAAAATGGCGCGGAAAATTAAACACTAACCACAAGTGTTATATATTTTAATAATCTACTCTTCAATACCTTTCATTTGATACTCTACTCAAAATTTTTAAAAAATATTTTTTTCCTCATGTCATGTATATGCCGCCATTTTGGATTCACAGTTAATCAAATCAAGTTAATTTTTTCTTTGGCATAGCAGACTGCAAATGTTGTATATTTTAACAGCAGAAATACAGTTTTAGGGGGGGGGGACACGCAAAATGTTGATGTTTTTTGACAAAATGGCGTGGAAAATTAAGTGTTATATATTTTTGTAATCTATTCTCCAATACCTTTCATTTGATACCCCACTCAAAATAAAAAAAATACGTGTGGTGTCGCGGGACACCCGGTAGGAACGAAGTTCCTTACATTTTTCATTAAATATAAATTATAAAATCACACCGCTAAGTACGTATACATTGCTAACTACTTAACCATGGTGGAGTTAGAAAAGAGACAAAATTAAAAGTAACGAACTTTTTGTACCTAGCAGAGTTAAGGCAAAATTAAAAGAAAATCATTATTTGTATCATTAAAGCCAGCGTCTTACTATAAATATATATTGAATATAAGAAAAAAGTTTATAGTTAAAGAGTATGTTTGTTAAAGGATGTTGGATTGAAATTGGACTGTTTTCTACCTACTCGGCCTATTAATTTAAAATATTATAAAATATATCTCTTCCCTACTCTAAAGCTTCTGCTTGTATCCGGTAGAAATGTTACATGCCTGTTTCAATTGTACTTTAGACAATGTGTAAAAAGTTTTATTAAAATCGTTATACGTTAGAATGGAAGATATCGGTAAAAAAAAAAAAATGTTTTCTAAACGTTTGGGTCCACTTCGTTTTACTAATAAAAATATTTAAAAAAGTTGTTTGTCTCATTAAATGGATGAAGTTAGAATTTTTTCTTGGATTAAGTACGCAGTATTATAATAATATACCTAATATATTGAAATATGCGTCAGCACAGATCAATTTTACTTTTACCAAGACCGTGATTATATTTTCTATATTTACAAAACCAAGTGACATTTGGACATAAAACAAAAATAAACAAAACAAGTCAAGGAACTGGCTTCCTTAATAACATTTTTTCCCGTCTTTAAGTCCCGAAGCTTAAGTTTACGCGAGCGTTGCGCGTGAACGCTTAGGCGGATAACGACTTCCAACGAACTCAGCCTGGGCATTGGTAAAATGAACATGTGTACCAAATTTCAACCAACTCGGTGATATTTTACTCAAGTTATCGTCATCGGTACGGATTTCATGACGGGTTTTGCGTGACGGTGATTTTGTGCCGATATTTTGTGACGGTTATTTTGTGACGGTGATTTTGGTCGTTTTTATCGGATTCACTCCCGGGCTCCAGAACGTACCATAAGGAACTTCGTTCCAAAAATGAAATAAAAATAAAAAAAATGTGTGACGTGAATTTTCCGCCATTTTGAATTAGATCAGCTGATAATTTTGAGTTAGCTTTATTTTTCCTGTGTGCACGTCAAAACGACCTTTAATACTGGAACTTTTCATGTTTTTATCTCTGTTGATTCAAAAGTTAATTGAACCGTAAAGAGTGAAAGACAGACAGACAGACAGACAGACCGACACAGGAACGAAACTATAAGGGTTTCTCTTTTTGGTTTTACCAACGAAACCCTAAAAAAGCACTAGGGCTTTTCACAAAGTATTCCTAACAACAAAGAACAGGTTTTGGCTACTTTAGTAATCTTGAGACTCTAAATTAGTTGTTCACTGTTCCTATCATGCGAAGTAAGTGACCGAGATTCACTGATGAGTAAATACCACACATTGGAGAACCAAACAATTAATAAATAACTCATTTACTAAGCTTAGAAAATCCTGAATAATAAAATCTTTAACAGACAAATCAGAATCTACTCTGACAGCCAGGCAGCGATTAAAGCACTAGTTACATCTAAGCTGGTTGCTGAGTGCAAAAGCTATCTTAACACTCTTGGGCAACTTAACAAGGTACAACTGATATGGGTTCCTGGACATTGTGGCATTGAGGGGAATGAGATTGCTGACCAGTTAGCTTAAACGGGTTCCAATGCGACCCCAATTACACCAGAACCAGTTGTTGGCGTGCCACGTTGTGGAGTGAAAAATTCCATGTGGACATTTATGAGGCTAGATATGAAAAAAATATGGAACACTGCTTCAGGTATGCGACAATCTAAAATGATGATCCGGGAACCATCTCAGCATCTTACCAGATCGCTGCTCTCGCTCAAAAAACAATCCTGTCATCTTTTGACAGGATTTCTTACTGGACACCGCATGCTAAATCGACATCTACATCTGCTTGGCCTGGCAGAAAGCCCAGTGTGCAGGCTGTGCGAGGAAGAGGATGAAACACCTTCTCATCTTATTAGCAGCTGTCCTGCATTAACACACCTAAGGTGGAGAATCTTTGGCTCAGCCATCCTGCCAATTGAAGAACTAAAGTTACTTCCCCTACACAAGGTGCTCACTTTCTGTGGGTCTGTGAGCTTGCTAAGAGGATAGGGTACTATAGGATGGACCATTAAACCGGGTTTGCTCCTTGGATCCACACATGAGGTCTTATTGCTTCGGACTTTTTTTTTTATAAAAAAAAGAAGTCCCCCGGAAAAAAAAAATAAAAAAAGCTTAGAAACGTCTAAAACTTATTAAGTAAGGGACAAGTTATTCATTTTACCCAGACATTCTGGATAATGTCCTATTTTTCAAAAAATGGGAATTTTCGGAAACTGGCGGGAGGCCTTCAAAAGTTTAAAGTAATGGGACTGTCTCGGTCACGGGACATAATATGGTCACCCTACTAATTTGACCAGTTTATTAGTATAATTACCCTGTTTGCTGTCCTGTATGAAGTTCGATACACCTATCCATGACGGAAATACGGAGTTGATGTGAGTCATATAAATGAAAGTTTCTAATCACGGTATCGAACCTGTACTCTCGACTTTGATTCATAGGTGGCCGAGTAATAATAAATACAGGAATATTAAGATATACACTTTGCCAATAAACAGAACATACTTGATACCATTATGACTTTGTTTCAGATCGATCCTGATTACTTGAAACTAATCATGGCTGAGAAAGTGAAATGCCAGGAAACCTCGACCTTACCCGAAGGTAACTTGTTTTCGTTACTTTGCAATTTTGTTAAATTGACTGAAATAAAAGAATTAAGACTTAGTAAAGAGTTCAAAAGTGAACCAAAATCAGGGCTAGGAAATTGCTTACTCAAAATTTAAAGGTTAATTCTTACTGATAATGTAAGGGTATTTCTTGTTTATAATGTAAGGATATTTTTTAGTAATGTCAGGTTATTTCTTTCTGATAATGTAAGGTTATTTTATAATAATATTGGTTAATTCTTTCTGATAATGTAAGGTTATTTTATAATAATATAGGTTAATTCTTTATGATAATGTAAGGTTATATCTTACTAATAATGTCAGGTTATTTCTTACTGATAATGTAAGGGAATTTCTTGTTTATAATGTAAAGTTATTTTTTAGTAATTCAGGTTATTTCTTGGTGATACTGTAAGGTTATTTTAAAATAATATAGGTTATTTCTTTATGATAATGTAAGGTTATATCTTACTAATAATGTCAGATTATTTCTTACTGATAATGTAAGGGAATTTCTTGTTTATAATGTAAGGTTTTATTTTAGTAATTCAGGTTATTTCTTGCTGATAATGTAAGGTTATTTTTTAGTGATATTGTAAGGTTATTTCTTACTGATAATGTAACGTTATTTTATAGAAATATCCTTGTATCACGTTTATTTTTATTTTTTTCAGAGACTGCCATGGAAGTTGCTACCATGAAAAGCAAATTGGAAACCCGAGATGAAAAGGTTATTTTATACCTCTTATAAATTAGATTAGATTACATATTAGTTTTTACTTTCTTATTATTTTTTTTTTGCACACGGTACACACTATAACCACTTGGAATAAATGGGTAGTTGTTGCAACTCTTTTGAGCAAGTGTATGTGATGTAAAGTATTACATCTAATGAATGAGTTGGTGCAATACTTTTCATGGAGAGTATGTAATGTAAAGTATTACATCAACTGTCAAATTGGTACGTGTTGCAATACTTTTCATGGAGAGTATGTAATGTAAAGTATTACATTAACTGCCAAATTGGTAGGTGTTGCAATACCTTTTATGGAGAGTATGTAATGTAAAGTATTACATCAACTGTCAAATTGGTAGGTGTTGCAATACCTTTTATGGAGAGTATGTAATGTAAAGTATTACATCAACTGTCAAATGGGTAGGTGTTGCAATACTGTTGAAGAGGAGTAAGTAATATAAAGTATCTATTGCAAAATTTTAATTTTAATAGATGAATGAAATTATTATTTGTATTTTTTACTAAACAAAATGTTGTGGACAGTGAGTCCCGGATAGCTCATTACAGCCGCATTCGTCTGCCAATGAGAAGGTCACGGGTTCGATAAAGCTCGATGTTGACTCAACATCCCTATATAGATGGGAAGCTACTTAAGTGAAGTGGAGGTTATGTGGCTATGGAAGCCAATACTAAGGTTTATATAGCTAATGCACTGACAAGTCAACCCCGTGGCATCAGGGTGGTCCAAAAGTCTCTCCCTCCCCTTCCCAACTTTTGAACGGGTTGAGATAATTTAATGAAACTTAGGGGATCTGTACCATGTAAAGGGAAGTGTGTATTCATTCACTCGCAGATTAGGAGCAACCACCCATTTTGCCCACAGGAAATGAAATCTACCACTTTTAGTACATACACATCGTCACCTCAATGCAAGAAGTAGGTAACTCGAAAATTTACCATTGTTGGATCGTCATCATTTAAACCTAATTTTTTGTCAGGGGATTCAATACACTAACTTGATAAGTCTTATTCCTAGCCTGCCACTTTTTAAAAGTCCAATTACTCTGTTGATGAAAAATACAAACAGAATCTAATCAACAATAAAATATGTTTTAGGTCATTAATCTCAAAACATGAAATTTTGAGTTACCAACTTCTTGCATTGAGGTGGATACTAGTCCAGTCATTTTAAGTAAAAAAGGGGCTGTTTACAAAAATGCGTCATACAAGCAAGAGACTTTGTACAAATTATCTCTGGGGCGTCCTGATTGAAATCCTATGAAGTCCCCGAAAAAAAAGTTGTGCTCAAGCCATCTTGGAAAATAGCGGCCAAAATTTAATTTTTTGCTTCTACTAGCTTAATTATTAGGTTTAGAAAAAAAAGTTCAAGTAAAAATTGTGTATTATGTAATTATCTATAAATTTGATTCTCATAGTTTTTTCTCTCTGACCAACCGTAGAGGCACAAAATGACCATTAATACAGGCCAAATCAACCCTTAATACAGGTACTCTATAATAGTAAACAATTATTATTAACTTGTTACCTCACAACTACACCTATAACCTCGTCCAGGCGTGGTAACTCGGCCCTGACAACATGCAATCGCTGGGCACTGAGCGCAAGAAAATTACGCGCGCTGAGATATAAATGGTCATTTTGTGCCTCTACGGTTGGTCAGAGAGAAAAAACTTTGAGAATCAAATTTATAGATAATTACATAATAAACAATTTTTACCGCTAAAAATTGTGGCCGCTATTTTCCAAGATGGTGGCTTAAGCACAATTTTTTTTTCGGGGACTTTATAGGATTTCAATCAGGGTGCCCCAGAGATAATTTGTTGAAAGTCTCTTGCTTGTATGACACATTTTTTTTTCAAAAACCTAAAATGACTGGTCTATACATACTATTACTAAATATTGGGGATAGAAAAAAAAATCAAGTAGAATTTAATTATTTTTCATCGCATAATCCAAATCTACTATAAAAGAAATATACACTTCAATTTGAAATTTTGAAGTTGTGTGGCCTAGGGCAAAGTGGGTGGTTGCCTCTTGTGCGCGATTGCATGAAAACAAACTTCCCTTTACATTATACTGATCTCCATGTTTCATTAATTTATATCTAACCGTACAATAGTTGAGAGGAGGGGGGGGGGGCTTTTTGACCACCCTGTATTGTTGTATAAACCCTTTGCTAGGCGCAAGCCTATTTCGGGCTATAGTGGCAAATATATAATTATTTTTATTTTATGCACAGTCGGTATCTATCTCTATGTGTTATATAATATGACAACATATTTGTAATATTCAGCGACTTTGTTCACCGGAGTTCACTAATTGAACATTCTTTTTTTTTTATTACAGTGTTTTTCCAGCTGCTTATTTAAAGGAATGGGAATTGTAAGTAATATCTTTTATTGTTTCAAATAATTAAGGATGTCTTTCATTTAGGATTAAATAATATAATATATTTTTGTCATTTAGATAAACTTACGATATCGGTTAAAAAGTTGTTTTCTAAATTTTTAACGTTTAGGTCCTCTTTAATAGTTTTAATGATATTTGTCACATCACAGAGTCACTTCACGCTGTTGATTTTAATAAAGAAAAATGTAATTGAAATAATGTTCGTCTCATCCAATAGATGATGATAGAATCTTTTCCCGTCCTGAATTCCAATTTTACATTTGAAGTTCACGTTTACGCGAGCGTTCCGCACGAACTCTTTTACGAATAACGCTGTCAAACGAACTTAGCCTGAGCATTAGTAAAAGGAACATGTAATGTGCCAAATTTAAACTAAATCGTCCAACTATTACTGAAGTTATCGTTGGACACGTACATCTTACTGACTGACTGACAGACAGACAGGATGCATTTTTTGTCGAATGTAAGAAGCTCGCTTCAATTAACTTGGATTTGATTTGATGTGTCTGTCTGTCTGTCGTCGAAATCTTTGTTTGGCTAATTTACCCTCTTCCAGTCTGAAAGTTGCCCCGTAGACTCTGCACCGATATAAATACAATTTAAACCCGAGTGGCTTAAAATTGCGATGACTCACACTTCTAAAATGCATAAATGTGAAGAATCTCTAATAAAAACTTACTCATCCAATACAGTCCACTATACTGCTGAAACAGTACACGAGTATTCCACTCTGACAATGATATTGTGTTTGTTTCAGATGAAAGACAATACTTACGACTGGGAAACTCACCAAAATTCAATTTATAAAGTATACGAGGAGCCCAGTGATCATGAAAAGGCAAAGCAAGTTATTAACGCCTGCAAACAAACAGGTATTTCTTCTGTTAAAAAAAACCAACTTTTTCCCTGGTAGGCTGTGAAATAGTAACTTTAGAGCCTAAAAAACATTGCTAAAGTCCATTTTTTTTTTTCATTCTATTTTTACTCCTAGGATGTAAAATATCTTTTTCCTACTAGCGGCAGCAAAATTATGCATTATTCAACTAATTTTAGGCATGAAAAATTAATTTCTCAAGCAAAATACTTTAATTAACAAAAATAAACTTTAATTTTATATACATAGATGAGGAAAATAGCCCACACATTACATTTAATTTCCTGAGCGCGCACATTATATAATTGAATATGAATTGTATTTATTTTTTTATTACTCAGTTTCGATTGGCTATTTTTTTATATAGAATATAAATAGACTCGAAACTGCGATTTGGAGAGTATTATATTTTTATAGTAATGAAATGTATGATGTATGATATAGTCCTGATGCAACTCCTAGAAGGCTTTGGAAACAAATCTATTTAAACATTTCATTTAATTCCTAGGCCTACACGATTATAAGTAACTGCCACTAAAACCTAGCATGAGCCCCACGCAGAGCCCCAACATGAGGCTAGTTTAATATATTGATGAGGCATCTTGCACAAAACCTAACATTTGTTTATAACTCTAGTCGTTCGAATGAAGGCAGGCACTTATTATTCGTAATTTTTGATGAAATAATTATATTTTTATTATATTTCAGTGAATGACGACGACTGTCAATTGGCTTTTGACATCCTCTCATGTCTTAGAGGAGAAGCAGCCAAGGTTCGTATCTGGCAGATATAATGTATCAATTAGTGTCGCTTTAATATTGCTTTTTGTTTACATGAAGAAAATATTTAGCATCATTTACTAGTTGGTTAAAACACTAGCAATAATCCTTCCTGGCTTATTTACCTGTTGATAGAAATTTATAGTCTGAATGCTACGATAATCCTTTTATAGATTTTATACACAAACAGCGAAAAAATTGACAATCTTATAGCTGACCTACCAGTAGCGTACACAGAAAATTTTTTCGGGGGGGCCCAACCTAATTTACCTTATATGCGGGTTTAGCATACCCCATAATTTATTATAATTGTAATTTCTCCCCCTTTTCAACACTCTAATTTCAATTTCTAACCTCTTATTTAATTAAATCCTATGAGGTAACACCTCACTATGTGATGTGATCGTTCTAAAGAACGATTATGTCTCCGATTCCAATAATTCCAAGACAGAAATCTGTTCCAGTTATCAGACATTTTTGATCCCGTTTCTGGCTGTTAGTCTGTCTCTCGCTCAATCATTGCGAACAATTCTTAAAAACTACTCTTTCGATTTTAATGAAATTCGGATGGCAGTTAATTAGCATATAAAAAGTCCATTGTTTGTCCTATATAAGTAAGTTGGTCCAATCTTCTAGTCCCATTTCCCTCCACCACATTTCTCCACCAGCCACCATTTCTCTTCCATATGTGCACACACATACATTTATTTACACCTTATCTTCAAAAATATTCATCTGATTTTATAAAACTTATCTGATAGAAGCTCACAGATTAATTTTAACTGTCTGCGCTGTTTAAATTTTGGTAAATTGATACTTTAAATCATGTAAAAATCAAACCAATTTTGAATAATTTAAAAAAGGAGGGAAAATTGAGTAAATTTAACATGAATAAAGTATCAATATAGCAATATTTTAAGAGCGCAGACGGTTGAAATTATTCTTGGGTTATCTGCGGGCTACTTTAAACAAACAATTAAAATTTCATAAAAATCAGATGAGTACTTTTGAAGATATAGGTGTAAATAAATGTATGTCTGTGCGAATGTGGAAGAGAAATAAATAGGTGCAGAAGATTGAAACTTATACGGGATCAGCAATGTTATAACCTGGCTAATTATGACCTACCATCAAAATTTCAATAAAATTGGACGAATAGCTTTTAAGATATGTTGGTTCACAAAAATTGAAGGACAGGCGGACACGGGACCCAAACTACCCTGATGTTGAACAGATTTCTGTCTTGGAATTTTTGAAATCGGAGACATAAAAACTGTCACATATCTTCCGTTTCCTTTGGTAAGCTCGGAAGCAAAACGTGATCCATACTGCAAAGGCAAACGTGGATTTGGAGCACATACGAATTTCAAATTTTTATCTAGGAGAGAATTCTTCTCTAAGAAAATTAAATACCTATTGCAAAACAAAAGAATCATTCGCTCATTCGCTGGGTAATTACATGGGACATTTAACATCAAATGTTTTCTGAACGGTTACTGAGTTTTTAGATTTAAATTTAAATTTACTATTACTATGTAATATGAATCAGTTTTTTCACTAAATGATAAACCGATTTATTTATATTGCCTCTGTTTTCCCACTATATGTCGACGAACACTAGTCCGACCTGAGTCAGCAAGAGGGGAATGCCGCATAGACAAGAGGACCCACGTAGCGTTCTACACACAATCCTGGTCCAAAACAAAAATTTGCAACTGAAATCCACAACCATCATTTTCCCGTTTAAGCCAGCCTAGTGTGCATATTTTAATTCAATTAATTTAATTCCATCGGCAAAAGTTCGAGTTGACTCGGGCCTCATTTAATTTAATGTGCTTAATACCTAGGCCGAGCCGGCAATCGGGTCTATTATTGAACGCATCCCAATTTATTTTGATGCATAATTTCCATCGACAAAATCGGGCCTACTAGCAATCAGGCCGATTCATTGTACTCATCCTAATCAATTCAATGCACTTAATTCTATAGCAAAAAATCTGGGCCTAGCTGTCAATCGGAGCAGTCTATTTTTACGAATCCAAATTCAATTCATTGCATTAGGATTCGTAATGAATTAAAGCAGTCCTATAATGCAACCTATGCTATTGAACTGGACTAAAACTAGCCGAAATCGGGTCGATCAAGTTTAATGTTTTTAGATCCACTGGCAAAAATCAGCCGACAGTCGGGCCGGTATAGTGTTTAATAAATTTAATTCCATCGGCAATATCCGGGCCCAGCCGACAGTCGGGCCGGTATAGTGATTAATAAATTCAATTCCATCGGCAAAATCCGGGCCCAGCCGACAGTCGGGCCGGTATAATGTTTAATAAATTTAATTCTATCGGCAAATCCGGACCGAGCTTATTTGGGGGTGATTAAGTGTATACACACCATAAGATATTACTTATAATTAATTCCTTTTATTGGAAAATATTTACAGCCAATTCGAATGCATCTGTCATTACTGTGTTTTTTTGGTTTTAAGTGTATGGCGGGTCTTAGGTATGTAATCATTTCGGGGGGGGGCCAGGGCCCCTTGGGCCCCCCCCCCCCTGTGTACGCCACTGTGACCTACCTATTATGTTAAACTACCCTGGTCTGCCCTAATCTCATTTAAGCAGCCCCTACACGATCAAGCCGCTTGATCAAAACAGTGTGTCAAGGATGATTGATCGTCTAGGAACCTGTTTGATGCTTGAGTCAAGTCTTGACGGAGATTGATGGAAAGTTTGAATGAGTCAAGCGGCTTGACGGAGCGCTTGATAGTCTAGAGCAATTTAGATCAAGCATTCCGTCAATCATCTGCTTGACACCCCAAATCCTGATTCGAAACCATGGTATCTACACAATACTGATTCACTACAGTCCAGGAGGAGCAGTTCACTAGTCGAAAACTCTGCTACAAATGAGTGTTGATGAAAAGATTGATGGGATGCTTGATGTGCCCAAAGGTGGCTTGAAGGTCGTGTCAATCAGCTTGACGCGATGTTTTGATCAAGTGGCTTGACCGTGTAGGGGCTGCTTTAGTATTTAAATTTATTCTCTTTTTAGGGTTTCGTTGGTAAAACCAAAAAAAGATACCCTTATAGTTTCGTTAATGTGTCTGTCTGTCTGTCTGTCTGTCTGTCTGTCACTCTGTACGGTTCCAATAACTTTTGAATAAAAAGAGATAGAAACGTGAAACTTTCCAATATTAAAGATCGTTTTGACGCGCATACAGGAAAAATATAGCGAACTCAAAATTATCAGCTGTTCAAATCCAAAATGGCGGATAACTCACGTCATGCGAAAAAAATATTTTTTTAAAATATTAAGTGGGGTATCAAATGAAAGGTATTAAAGAGTAGATTACAAATAAATATATCACTTAGGAAAAGTGTTCAATTTTCGGCGCCATTTTATCAAAAAACATCGAAATTTTGCGTGTCCCCCCCCCCTAAAATCGTATTTCCGCTCATACTAAAAATATAGAAAAATATGCAAAATGTGTGGTCTGGTGGGCCATAGAAAAAATAAGATTAGCAATTTGATCTGATTTACTGGGTATCCAAGATGGCGGATAATTCATGTCACACGAAAATAAATATTTTTTTTAAATTTTGGGTGGGGTATCAAATGAAAGGTATTGAAGAGTAGATTACAAATATATACATCACTTAGGGAAAGTGTTAAATTTTCGGCGCCATTTTGTCAAAAAACATCGAAATTTTGCGTGTCCCCCCCCCCCCCCTAAAATCGTATTTCCGCTCTTACTAAAAATATAGAAAAATATGCAAAATGTGCAGTCTGATGGGCCAAAGAAAAAATAAGAATAGCAACTTGGTCGGATTAACTGGGAATCCAAGATGGCGGCTAATTGCTGTCACGGGGAAAAAAATATTTTTCCAAAATTTTGAGTGGGGTATCAAGTGAAAGGTATTGAAGAGTAGATTACAAAAATATATAACACTTGTGGAAAGCGTTTAATTTTTTACGCCATTTTGTCAAATACATCCAAATCCCCCCCCCCCCCCCAACTACTAATTTCATGTTTACAACACCAACGAAACCCTTTTTACGTGAGACTTCACGCACTACCAATTTATTTAGATAGATCTGGACGTACTATTGTTTATTTACTATTTCTTATTTTGCCATGCAACTGCTTATTTTATTGTCTAAATGTTTACAGGTTGGATTGGGACCTCCGAAACCTAGAAAAGAGTAAAACAACCGTAGACAGGATAACTTGATTCATTATGAATTTTATGAATGGACTTTATTTTATTTTTATGTAATTCAAATTTTAAAAAATATGGAAATAAAATGAGAAGTTGGAAGGTTATATTATTTATTCTCCTACTAAGGTTAAGAAAGCTTGAGCTTTCAATCATAGAGGTTAAACAGCATCGGGCGTGGTCAGTAGTTGGATAGGTGACCACCACCTCTCAACAGACAGCTCTGGGTTCGATCCCCGGACCGGGCCTCCTCAATGTTCACCCAGCACTGTTTAAACATATGGAAAGCTGATGGAAATATTTAGCGCCACCACGTTTCAGCCTGGGAAACCATGGTCGACACGCTCAAGGTGGGTTCATAATAATCGAGTAAACGAAACCAGATAGGTTTAATTAATATCTTCCTTGAATCTGCCACCAATCGCCTCATCCTATAGGATCAACTAAATAAAATACTTATGCTGCAGTATACTGCAGCATAAGTATTTTATTTAGTTAAGTCCTTAACTGAAACAAAACTTTCATTACAAACACTTAGTCTTAGAACAAAAGAAAAAACTTTCATTACAAACACTTAGTCTTAGAACAAAAGAAAAAACTTTCATTACAAACACTTAGTCTTAGAACAGACAAAACTTTCATTACAAACACTTAGTCTTAGAACAAACAAAACTTTCGTTGCATACACTAGTAGGTAATATGTCACTTGAGTCCAACCCCACTCCTGACCCCCTACGTCATACCCCCCTCCTCGAGGCCACGCCCACCTCCCACCCCTCCCCGTTCCCCCACTACCCCCCACTCCTCCCCCCTTCCCCCACTACACCCCTCCATGTCTACCACCCCACTCCAGGTCTGCCACCCCCCTGCCACCCTCCAGGTGTACCACCCTCTGACGTCACGTGTCGGCCATCTTGGTTTTTGAATTTTTCAAATTTCGCGGTCCTGTTTAATTTTCAAATCTCCCGGTCCTTTTTCGAATATCCTGGTCCACCATCTTGTAGAGAAATACCTGTAAAAAAGCTGTGCCTTTGATGAGTATCGAACCCCGAGCTACTGGGTGAGAGTCCAACTCGCCAACCACTACACCAGCATACCAATTGATATGCTACAACCCAGAAGTAGTATATAAGCCATATCGCTTTATACATTTCGTAAATAATCCATATGAATTACCAGGGATTCGAACCCGGATGAAGCCAGTGCGATATCGATTGAGCCACCTAGGCAGTTGATATTCTACAACCCAGAAGTAGTATATAAGGCGGCACGTGCCTCGGTGTCATACTGTCTGGACGATTCGGACTAGAGTGGGGGTTGTCGTCGCTTAGTCTGACCTAGAGCTGCTAAAAAGCTTACACTGCGCTTTCGCTGAGTAAGCAGAATAATTTCTTTTGACTGATTTAAAAACTTATATTTAAATATTATTATAAACACCTCTATATATATATATATATTGGTGGATTCTTATTTTAATATTTACTATTTATATTATGCTATCTTCTCATATTATCCTATTTTTTATTTATTATGGAACCCAGCAGATATTGGGATAGGTATTTGACTCCTACTGGAGGCTGCCCTGCTATCTAGCGGTAGGGTAGCCTAACCTTTACTTCGCAAAAGGCCCGCAGCGCTGGTGTCGTCTTCGATGCGGCACCGTCTCGTTCCAGTTGTGATGAATGGTCTGGAGCTTGAATACGCCGCCTTATTATTGTTTCCGCCATCTCACCGCGCTTATTATAAAAGTTCTTTTTCATTTAATTTATCATTTATTTTAGTGATCATTTCGCCACATATTTAAGACCGTTAGACAGTAAGCCCGGTCCGGAATCGGCCCCGCCACATAAAACAAGGAAACCCAGGTGAGCCCAACTATTTTATGCTTATATCTCCTAGGTTTCATGCTATATTAATAATTATTAGTATCTATCTCTTATATGTTATTTCCTACACCTATGTCACCTATATACAGTCCACCTTCGCACCTACTTCCGCCGAACCACCTCCCGGTTGGGTATTCAGGGGTCATACTACTTGCCCAAGACCCACCAATGAGTGTTACATTTATTATCTTTTAATGTTTCCTCAAAGCTTCAAAAATGTAAAGGATACGTTTTCAGTGCATTGTAATAAAAGTTTTTATTATAAAGAAGAAGAAAAAATAATTTTTCTTTATTAAAAAAATAGTTGGACACGGCTACCCATAAGAATTTGTGGTTATTCAAGTAACACTCATTACATTATGGTAACACTCATTACACATTTATATATTGGACCTAGAAAAAATTAAATTTTAACACAAACTTTAAACATTTTTTTTTTTTTTTTTTTTTTATCCCTCCTCCACCCACGGCTAAGGAAGGTGCGCTTTAACTACTTGGGCTATTAGCGCAAACCTTTACCTTTGTTTGTTTTATTATTATTATTATTTTTACTGTTAGTTTGAGTGATTTTATACTATATTCTTTGGTTAGTTTTAGATTATATTATATTCTTTGACATATTTATAGTTAGCCCTTTATATGCGTTATTTTGTGCCGCGCCACAAATACAAATGTACATAAATTTAATTTTGGTTTATTCCAGGAGTTATTTTTTCACTGTTACTTTGAATTGATTATTATAATTGAATTATTATTATTATTATTATTGCTATTCTTATATATATTTATTATTTCATAATTATTATTATTCGGGATATTAATACAAGAGTACGAGGTTTTAGTTGTTTTAAATTATTATTATCAGGGTTATTATTTTATTGATTTACTTTTTGTCTAACGCTTGGTTATAGAAAAAACCTCAGGATATTGGCAAAATACAAAATAGTCCTTTTCAGAAACTTAGAGAGACCAAAATTGAATAAACAGAGTTCCCAGTTTAAATTTCCCTTATGACATCAATTTCCTTTAAATATTCAAAAAGTATTTTTGTAGTGGTTTCACTGTCCTGCAGAACTTCAGCAATGCTAGAAGGCATTTGGTGTCGTTGTCGCACAGTGTCCAACCTTGGGCACTCACAGAGTATATGGTGCACTGTCATCTCTTGGTTGCATAGTTTACAAACAGGTTTATCTTTCTTAGTGATGAGATACCCGTGTGTCAGCCTGGTATGACCGATGCGTAGCCTGGCCAGTATCACTTCCTCTTGTCGGCACTTCCTATAGCATGTCTTCCAGTCTGATAAAATCGGTTTAATGAATTTCAGTTTGTTGTTGTTGCCCTCTGTCCACCTTTGCTGCAATTGTCGTAAAAGTTCCTGCTTGGTCTTTTTGTCTAGGTCCTTGGGAGTGATTACTGTACTCCGCTTTTCGCCTGATGTGATGGCAGATTTAGCAAGGCTGTCTGCCTTTTCATTGCCGGGAATACCTGTATGGCTCGGGACCCAACAGAACCGGACGTCTAAGCCTCCATTCAACATACAGCTACGGATTTTACCAACTACTTCTTGCTGTGTGTAGAGTTTGTCCAGTGATAGTAGAGCACTTCGGGAGTCAGTATACACTAATACTTTTTGCAGTCGGAGTTCAACGGCGTATTTCAGTGTTTCATAAATAGCTTCTAACTCTATGGTACTAACGGAGCTCCACTTACTATAGGAATAGGTCTTCGATGTTCCTTCATATATGAATGCGCTTCCAGATCCGGAT
Organism: Gerris lacustris; assembly: GCA_951217055.1. Classification (NCBI taxonomy): domain Eukaryota; kingdom Metazoa; phylum Arthropoda; class Insecta; order Hemiptera; family Gerridae; genus Gerris; species Gerris lacustris. Next base: position 1,222,375 of record OX578282.1, read on the forward strand.
GGATCCTTAGACACATCTGTAAAGAACGCTTCCATATGTGAGTAAGTGGACCTGTGTTTCCGATATTCTTGGAGGAACTGATCTGCTAGAGTTTGAGCTTTTGTCTGTGATTTGCCTAGATAATTAATTTTAGGTCGGTTACTTGTCCAAGGGGGTACGTTTGCTAGTATAAAGGGAGTCGGTGAAGGTAATTCAGAAAGTGACAAGGTTTTTATTAAAATTTTATATCTTACTCCGGGGGATTTTGGCAGATGCTGTTTCCTCTCGTAAAGCTGGTCAAATTTTAAATTTCGAAATAATTTTGATGCCTGATTCCCAGGGAATCGAGCCATTTTGGATCCAAGCCGAAAAAGAAACAAATCTCGTCTAGATGCCAGTGGTGTTTCATTTGATTCGACAAGAAGGCTATCAATTGGGCTGGTTCTAAAGGCTCCCGTAGCCAGTCTAATAAATGTGTTTTGGATTGTGTTAAGTGCTTTGAGGTGACTCTCTCTCGCCGATCCATAAATTGCGCAGCCGTAGTCGATTTTACTTCTTGTAATTTGATGGTAAATACGAATGAGTGTACATCTGTCAGCTCCCCAGCGGTATGACTGAATCATTCGTAGTAAGTTTAAATCTTTAAGACACTTTGTTCGTAACTGATCTAGGTGGGCTTTCCAATTTAGTTTGTTGTCCAACGTTAAACCGAGATATTTGATATGTTGTACTGTTGGAATAAGTTGTCCGTCCAGAGTCAATGGTACCAGGTTTGGCTTCTTTCTTTTCCTAGAAAATAGTATGGTTTGAGTCTTTGAAGGTGAAAATGAAAATCCGTTATTAGATGCCCATTTGTTAATTTTATTGATAGCGTTTTGTATCACTGGGGTGGTGGCAGACCAGCTTCTGGCTCTAGAGAGAATAGTCAGGTCATCGACAAAAATAAACGGTTCCACGCATGAGGGGATAAACGAGGCTACCTCATTTATTGCCACTATGAATAGTGTGACGCTAAGTATTGCCCCCTGTGGGACTCCGTTCTCTTGGATTTGTTGGCTTGAAAACTTGTTGCCTACCTTCACTCGGAGCCTTCTTTCTTCTAGGAAATTTTTAATAAAAATTGGCAGATGACCCTTAAATCCAAATTTATACAGTTGTTTTAGAATCAGGTACCTCCATGTTTTGTCATAAGCCTTTTCACAATCGAAGAAGACTCCAACCGTCTCTTTTCCCTGCACAAAACCATCTTGGATGTACGTTACCCATCTCGTTAAATTGTCCAATGTCGACTTGTTCCTCCTGAACCCACTTTGGTATTTTGAGAGTAGACCTCTAGACTCTAGCTCCCACACTAACCTTGCATTTATCATTTTTTCTAAAAGCTTGCCCAATGTATTGGTCATGGCTATTGGCCTGTATGACTCTGGAGCAGAACTGTCTTTCCCTGGTTTTAGTAATGGAATTAAGGTAGCATCTCTCCAGCTGTCAGGGTAACTATTTGTCTTCCAAAGGGTATTATATAGTCGTAGTATGTAGAGTCTGAAAGAAGAGGGTAAATTTTTTATCATCGCATTGTGGATACCATCTGGTCCTGGAGATGTCATTTTCAGTGAGTTGATAACAGTATCTAATTCCCATAAACTAAATTCTTTGTTGTAGGGGTAAGTAACTTTATGGGTGTTAAAAGGTACATCCATTTCCTCGGCTTCTCTTTTTGAGTTTTGGAATTCCAGCTGATACGATTTTGTGGAACTAACCCTAGCAAAATGGGAGGCTAATTTATTTGCCACCCGTTGTGGGTCGGACTCATAATAGTTTCCAACCTTAAGGATTGGCATCATGTTTCTTCTGGATCCTGTTAGAGTTTTGACCTTTCTCCAAATCTCTGAAGGAGGTGCAGATTGATTCATCGAGGTGACATAATCCCTCCATGATGATCTTTTGGCCTCATTGATGATATACTTGCACTTTGCTCTTGCTCTCTTGTAGTTTATCAAATTTTCCTGGGTAGAATTGTTCTTAAATAGTCGGAGGGCTCTGCGTCTTTCTTTAATCGCTATCTTGCAATCCTTGTTCCACCACGGCATTAGAGATCGATTTGAATCCTGGGATATCAGAGGAATGGCATGTTGGGATGCTGACAATATTGATGTTGTTATATATGTAAGAAGCTCTTCGGCTAGGTCACCCTGGACAGTTTGTACAAACTGAGGGAGACCTGTTAGCCAGTTTCTAAATGCTGACCAATCAGCTCTCTTAAACGACCATCGCTTAGTTTGTGGGGTTGGTGGGAAATTCGGGAAGACGGATAAACAAAGAGGGAAGTGGTCGCTACCATATAAATCGAAAAGAACGCTAAATTTTGAATTTCGAGAAAGTGAAACTGAGGAAATTATTAAATCAATGGCGTCCAGTTTTCCAGTCCTTGAGTCCATGAATGTCGGCTCGTTAATATTGTACATGTATAAACCCCAGTCTTGAATGAAGGACTCTACCACTCGACCCCTACGGTCGCATTTACTCGAACCCCAAAGGGTGTTGTGAGCATTGAAATCGCCTCCTATGATGAAGGGGCTCTGGATCTGTGGGATTAAACTGTCTAGTTGAGGCTGGTTAAAACTCTGCCCACATTCCAGGTAGATATTGCAAACGTTCACTGGGTAGGCTCCACCTAGAGCCGTAACCAGTATTTGTAGATTGGAGTTAACGATGACTTCCCTGCACGGTATGTCTTGGGAAACTATTGTGACTAAGCCTCCCTGTCGTATCCCTGGTGGGGGGTCCCTTCTAAAGATGTTATACCCAGGTATTTTGATGCTGCTTATGGATGGTAGATGTGTTTCCTGTAGGAGTAATACATGAGGTTTTTCATTGCTTAGAAGTAGTCGTATATCTTCACTACGAGCTCTATAACCTTTGCAGTTCCAACTAAGGCACTTGATGTTTTTGTCCATGGGTTGTTATTATAGGTATATTTATATTAATTAATCGGTATTTTAGTGTTATTGCTTATTATGTAGTATTATATTTCTATTTATTATGTCTAATGAAATTATTTATATATGCATTTTCTACTTTTATTCATCACTTTTCCTGGTTCGTTTTCTTTTTTGTTGTTATTCCTTTTTTATATTTTGAAGTTTTTTTAACGATTTGCTCAGGTATGGATTTATTACTGCTGGCAGAGTCGGTGCCAGAATCCCACTCATTTATCCACATCATATCCTGTTCTGTCTGGGTGTTAATTTGAATCGGTTTCAATTTGTGACTGTTCTCTGTGAACTGACTTACGGTGTTAGTAGTAACTTCTTTTTCTTATACGTTTGCAGGGTTAACTTTATCTTGGTCGGACAAGCATTTTGTAGGACTGGCTAAAATTTTTCTTGGTGTGCTTTCAGATTCCTTAAAATTGCATTGGATTCCCATATTTTTAAGTTTCACTTCTTTGTTTTGGCAAGTTTTACATTGATTATTACTAGAAAGAACGGACGAGAATGATTGTGTCAGATTAAATTTAGAGGTAATTTCAGCTTTTTTCTTAGCTTCGACGTAGGATACTTTTTCCAAAATTTTTATTTCCGTAATTTTCTTCTCTAATAACCACTTAGGACAATTTCGGTCTAACGCCGAATGAGAACCGTTGCAATTGACACATTTCTTAGGTTTGACACAAGACGTGTTTTCATGTGTGGGGTCACCACACTCAGGGCACATTGGACCTGACTTACACGTGATCTTTACGTGGGAAAACCTGTGGCACTGAAAGCAACGTCTTGGTAGCGGGATGTACGGCCGGACGGGGACAGACAAGTAGCCGACTTTCAGCTTATTAGGAAGAGACGTCAAGCTAAACGTTATAATGTAGCTGTTCGTGGGTTCCAGAATGTTATTAATTCTCTTGTTCAATCTTCTAACTTCTACTACTCCCTGGCTCTTAAGATGGTCTGTTATCTCCTCAACTGGGGTATCTGATATATCAATACACGAGATCACTCCTTTAACTTGATTTAGAGCTTTATGAGGTTCCACTGATAACTTAATGGATTCATTTTTTGGTAGCTTTGTCATTAATTTGACGGACTGGTCGTGTGTGAAGGTCTCTACTAAGAGGGACCCGTCCCGCAGCTTCTTCGCAGTCTTCACTTCGCCACACGCTTGAGAAAGTAGTCGTTCAATTATAAAGGGCGAAACTTTTGACATCGATCTATCACCATCAAGCCGTTTTACTACAAGAAAGTTAATAACGACAGTAGGCTGCGTTGACTCGATTTTAACAGGGGTATTGGGCCTCTGGCGCTTACTTTTATGCGACTTCAAAGAGTTGTCATTTGGGTTTATAATTTTTTCTTGCATGTTTTGATTTTGATTTGAGTCTCCGAATATTTCCATTTCGTGCTCAAGTAGTTCGTTAACATTGGGAATAGTTTTATTCCTGGATTGCCCTCCAGGGTCAGGGGGTCTCATTGCGCCTACTTAACACTAGATTCAATGTAAATTATTAGAGTTATAAGTTGAAATAAGAGAGTTAAGTTACTTACGTGTATTTTGACGTGACAGCCCAAAACAATCTCCAACTTTAAACATTAAACTTTTATTTACAATTTTTGTTTACATGCGGCAAATTTATTTTTTGTAAAAACATTAAACTCAATCATTTTTTTTAAAGTTTTAAAATATACAGTATTGTAGAACTAACGGAATAGTAACACTCATTACAGGCAACACTCATTACATTTTTAACTTTAAAAAATCTTTCCTCGGAAACTATGTTTCTTAATTAAACCAATTTAATGTGTACTGATTATATTAATTAATAACTACTAAATCATATTATAATGTTGATTACAACTACAAAAAATGATGGTAACACTCATTACAATGAATAAGAATACTCACTATTTTTTTTTTTAGTAAAATAATAATTGTAGAGAAGAATAAAGTGCTATCAATCTAAAAAGTCGTTGATTACTGACTGAAATGTCTTCTTAACATAAACAAACCCTAATCCCTCCTTCTTTCTTTCATACTCACCCTCTAATTCTGCCAACTCTTATCGGTAACACTCATTACAAAATCCTTGGGTCATACATATAAATATATTTGTTTCGTTTTGTACTAAAGTTTTATATTTTCCTATCCCATATATATAAACTTGGATATTTTATTGGTTAAAAAAAAATGTAATGAAAAACAACTTATGAAAAAAATGAATAAAAATCACATTACATGTTATCAAAACTACTGTGGGACGTAACACTCATTACAATTTTTAACATTAAAATTTTTTGAAGCATAAAATTTTCACCTTATAAGCCATAAAATGACCCTGATTAACACAATAATAGACAAACATCTGATCAATAAACCTAAAGGTTTTTTTATTTTTCATTAATATGGTTTTTTTTAGTTACAATAAAATTGTAAAATCTTGGGACAGAAAAGGTACATTTTATTTGAAAATTACCCATATATTGATCGCCATCTATTTTGAGCATTAATGAAAATATTTTTACCCTAGAATGCTTATCTACGTCATTTTGACGTGTATGTTTTTGAAAAAAGGTGGTATTGACTCCACCACTAGTTTTTTCGCGCCCATATTCAAGGTAATCTTTCCTCAGTTAGTCTGATTCAGGCAAATGTTACTAATAGTTTTGTGTTTTAAGTTTTTGTTGGTATAGCTAATAACTATATTATCTATACCACCTAGTCTGTATTGTTTGTCCAAACTGGTCAAATATATATTGTTTATAATTTAATAAGAAAATGGATTTTCATGTTCTTTCTTTTGTTATATAACTATAGAAGTAAAAAATTTATTGAAAATAAATCCCTGAATGCAAATAAAATATGTCACTTTTTCATAGTGTCTATTTACATGCTTCACACTCACAATAACCTGTGTGAACAAAAAACAGTGTTGTGTGCGTACTCGTGTGCGTAAGTGGTAGGGTTTGATGTTTAACGATGTTGCAATCATGCACACTCATGAAACTTTTTTTCTGGTGGCTTCAAAATAAATATTTACTAATTATATGGTACTCTTATAGAATAGGGCCCCCCTTTTTGTTTTTTATATAGAAGAGTTTATATCCCTTAGTCTAACTACCTATTAAGACAAAGGGTTATTCAGTCCAATATGCTTTGGGACAAAGGAATATCACACTTATACATAAAAAAAGTGTGTATTCGGTTGTCAGAAGGAATATTAGATTAAAGAAAAGTGGGGGGCCCTTTTCTATAAAAGTGCCTTATTTTCTAGTTGTACGTCAAAGTGACGTATGATAAGTAATAAAGGGTGTTTTTTCAAGATAAGTATTCTAGGGAGAGGATTACTAGCATTCGTCAAATATTAAGTTTGATTGGGCCTTTGAAATATCTATGGCGTTTTGCACCATCGTCCCAGCAACTATTTCTTTAAATGGATCAAAATCAAGGTCATCAATGTCGTTATCAGAAGACACAATATCGTCTGGTAAGTCTGAATCACTATCAGGACAAAAGTCTTCATCTTCATCATTATATTCGACGTCAGACATTCCCCTCATTATATAACATTTCTTCGACATCTCTCACCTTTTTGTCACTTATTTTGTTAATGAAAATAAAAATACAACTTATAAAACAAATTAACGACAGTCTTAATTATATCTATAAAGGATACACCAGTAATGATACGTAAAAATTACTAATTACTACTAATTTTGCATAAATTAGTCAGACTTTGTTTGTGTGTTTTTTGTTTTCAATCACATTGGTAACATTTTTTTCTTTTTAGTCTAAAGTACAGAGGGTATGTGTTTGTTTCCTTTTAGCAGGTAATAATCCTTCCTTCAAACCTAGCCTTCCTGTTAACTTTTCTCTTTTTTAGGGTTTCGTTGGTAAAACCAAAAAACGAAACCCTTATAGTTTCGTTCATGTGTCTGTCTGTCTGTCTGTCACTCTGTACGGTTCCAATAACTTTTCAATAAAAAGAGATAGAAACGTGAAACTTTCCAATATTAAAGATCGTTATAACGCGCACACAGGAAAAATATAGCGAACTCAAAATTATCAGCTGTTCAAATCCAAAATAGCGGATAACTCACGTCATGCGAAAAAAAGATTTTTTTAAAATTTTGAGTGGGGTATCAAATGAAAGGTATTGAAGAGTAGATTACAGAAATATATAACACTTCGGGAAAGTGTTCAATTTTTGGCGCCATTTGGTAAAAAAACATCGAAATTTTGCATGTCCCCCCCCCCCCTAAATCGTATTTCCGCTATTACTAAAAAATATGCAAAATGTGTGGTCTGCTGGGCCATAGAAAAAATAAGATTAGCAATTTGATCTGATTAACTGTCACACGAAAACAAATATTTTTTTTAAATTTTGTGTGGGGTATCAAGTGAAAGGTATTGAAGAGTAGATTACAAATATATATACCACTTGTAGAAAGTGTTTAATTTTCCCCGCCATTTTGTCAAAAAAATAAACATTTGGCGTGTCCCCCCCCCCCCTCCCTAAAACTATATTTCCGCTGTTACTAAAAATGTAAAAAAATATGAAAAATTTGCGGTCTGATGGGCCAAAGAAAAAATAAGAATAGCAACTTGGTCGGATTAACTGGAAATCCAAGATGGCGGCTGATAGATGTCACGGGAAAAAAATACTCTGCCAATTAATGTGGCACATAGCTTCCTCGCAAAGTAAAGACCAAAATAAGAAAAATACCTCGATAAAAATAATCAAAAAGTTGGAACGGCGCGGCACTGTTCCAGTAAATATTTAATAAAGTTGAAGAAATTTAAACATTTGTTGGAGAAACAAAGCCTCCAACAAGCACCAAACGTTAGCGCACATATAATTAATTTAATAAACAAATATTAAACTGCAGCAATCGTAGAAACCGCTATATAAAAAGTTTTTTTTATTTTACCCCCCTCAAAACTAAATATAACACAAAATAGAATATAACAAAAATGAATCTACTATGCAAGAGCTTTTCAACGATATACATAATATTATAAAAGATTAACTTTAACATTTGTACCCCTGTACTCTGAGGTAACAAAGTTATATTTTTAAAAAACAAACAATACAAAAGGGCATTCATTTAACTAATAAATGCATATAAATATAAAACCCAAATATCAAAAAAGTATTTAAACCCTTTAACCTACAACAAAATTATAAATCGGTACAAAAGTATATGTAAAACATTTTTAAAAAATCAAAAAATAAAATAGCTTTAATGTACATATCAAGGCCTTTATAATGATATATGACACAATATTAAAAACAAACAAAAGTGGTCACGTGACACGGCGCACGGGAAAAAGTCTACTCTCATGTTCTCAGCAAGTAGGATGAACTAATGAAATAAAATATACTCAATTTAAAGAGCATTAGTGTGAGATTCAATCGCCACAATCAGAAATAAAATCGGTCAACTATTATAGAAACTATGGCCATTCAAAGACAAAAATGGGAAAAAATAAAACCAAAAAATAACAAAAGTATCACCATCTAGGGTACAAAAGATGATTATACAACAAAAACTCATAGGACTAAAGTTGTAGATCTTTTAAAATCAGTCACCACTTGTGCCATCCATTTTCTAATACGACTTACCGTTTAGCCGCAATAAGCCCCCAAACCAGCTTAAAAATCAAGTCACCCATTTTTATTTTTTTTATAGGGGGAAGGAGGGGGAAAAGTGAACTTTGTATAATTATTTTGGTCCACAATATGGACGTTGCGCGTCGAATGGCGCAAACCACAAGTCTCTAGCTCTTCTGGAAGTGGGTAAACATTAATGTCAGTCAGTGACTCAGTTAGCCATACTGCTTTATAATATAAGACATATTAATTTAGCACTATTTAAAGTGCGCAGAAGGTTGAAATTAGGCAGGTGTTATCTGCAGGCTACTTTCGACAAACCATAAAAATTTCATAAAAATCAGATGATTACTTTTAAAGATATGGCTGTAAATAAATGTATGTTTGTGAGCATGTGGATGCCAAACAAATAAGAGCAGAAGGTTAAAACTTATATGGGACCAACAATGGGCTAATTATGACCTACCATCCAAATTTCATTAAAATTGGACGTGTAGTTTTTAAGATATGGTGGTTCGCAAAAATTGAACGACAGACCGACAGACCGACAGACAGACACAGAACCAAAAATGTTCCCTGATGTCTGAAACGGATTTCTGTCTTGGAATTTTTGAAATCGGAGACCTATAATTTTTTCGTTCTTCAGAACGATCACATAGCTTCCGTTACCTTTGGTAAGCTCGGAAGCAATATTTATTTAAAATTTTGAGTGAGGTATCAAATGAAAGGTATTGAAGAGTAGATTACAAAAATATAAAACACTTGTGGAAAGCGTTTAATTTTCTACGCCATTTTGTCAAAAAACATTCAAATCCCCCCCCCCCCCCTTACTAATTTCATGTTTACTACAACAACGAAACCCTTTTTACGTGAGACTTCACGCACTACCAATTTATTCTTACTTGTACTCGTGAAGTCAATCCAGTAACCTCAAGGTATTTTGCTTTTCATTCTTCCATTTTATATTAAAATGTATACATACATATTTTTTATTCATTTTGTGTTAATTAACTATTGTATTTTTCTCTTTGTTTTACAAACTTATGTTACCTTGTATACATTTAAGTTCAAGTTTATAATTTTGTTAATAGATTATCTGAAGAAGGCTGCTTTAGAACAGCCGAAACCGGTCAATTGTTTAAATTACAATTTTTGTGTGAAGACGTTGTTTGGTTATTGAACTTCACCTATATACATACATACATACACATATATATATATATATATATATATATATATATATATATATATATATATATATATATATATATATATATATATATATATATATATATATATATATATACACACACACTATTTTAACTGACCGAGCTACTCATCGAGTGATTCAACAGGACTGTGCTAGTTGGAAAGTTGTACGTGCGCCTCGCTACCTCTATCTAATATATATTTATTATTTCAAATCTATTATTATTATTTACATGTGGCAATTACAACTTCCTTAAAAACTGTTTATTCATTAAACCTTTTACTTATCAATTTTTATAGTACATTTTTTAAAACAAATCTATTGTGTCTAATTATATTTAAATCTCTTTTTAAAGTTATATTAAATTATCTACTTTAGTTTTGTATAATTTTTATACCAAAGTTTATTCATTATTATTTATTACTTATTACTTTTACAAATATTTATAATCTACATTTATTTTATTACGTCAATATCTTACCCATTTACGAGTGGATTTGATTCATTTTCCTCGACCCTAGGACGAAGGCGTCCTCGTGGCTGATAATATCTATAATATATTTTATTAATAAAATATAAACGTCGTCAAACGTCGTCAAACCACTTGAAAGTACAAGTAATAAAATTACGTAAAATATTCTTTAATGGAGGGATACTGATTTCAGAATAACCGGTAGAAATAATGTTGGCCTCCTAAATACGCCCCTTGAATTTTAATATTTAGATTTGGGACACCCTGTATACACAATTGATAATAACAATTGTGGAACAATACATCAGGAAGATGGAAGGTACGCTGCCCAGCTGCGGTTGTAGGCATTCTGCTATAGATAAAAAGTTTAACTGGCTGAAACTGACCTACAATGATTGCTAGAGCAAACCAGACACCACAAGCGATATCAGCTAGAGAGAAATGGGGGTAGTCGAGCGCCGCGCTCTAGGCGGTGTCTCCACTGCGAGACTCACTCTAGCATCAAAAGTGTCCCCGTGTATACCGGCCTTTAGGATCTAATAAGGCTAAGGCCGCACTGGAGGAGGGTGGCTGAGAGGGTAACTGAACCGTCTACTCATATCTAAACCATTAGTTTCAATGCAGCCGGCCGCGGCACCGACCCCTACTACCTTCCAACCTTCCGTCCCAACCTGCCCACCACCGTCCATGTGAACAAACCCGTCAGTTAATTTCCATCTACCCTCCTGGTTTTATTGCATTTTTTTTTTTTTTATCGTCCTTCTTGTAATTTTTCTTGTAATGTATTATTATTTTTTATGTAATATTATTCATTATTACTAGCCTTCACCCCGTGGGGCTGATGCTAGGTACTAGTGGCTATGTTTCCTATTATCATGTACGCCAAGCAATTAAATGAAATGCCTAATTAGTTTTGTTTCCAAAGCCTTCTAAGCATAGAATCAGGACTATATTTTACATAATTCATTTAATTTTTAAGAATATAATACTCTTCCACGTCATAGTTTGGAGTCTATTTACTTATATACAAAAATAGCCAATTGAAACTAAGTATTTAATATAGTAATAACCAGAGACGGGACGTTTATGACTTTTATTTTTCCATTTCATGACCTTTATTCTATGACTTTTATGACTTTTATTATCCTGTTTTATGACCTTTATTTTAGAAAATCGGTTGTTTTATGACGTTTTAGCAAAAAGTATGACGTTTATTTTCAATGTGAAAAATTAGCCTTTTTTAGCGAAAATTTAGCGTTATTTTGGAGGGTAACAGTTCTAAAGAAAGATTTCAATATTTCATAAACACAGAATTATATTTACAATATATAATAAATAATAATAATTAGCAGAATGCTTCAACGATGTAAAAAATAATCATATGTTGTTCTATATTATCCAGCGTTAAATTGGCTCTTTTGTCCGTCAGTAGAATTTTAAACTTGGAAAAAGACCATTCGACGTCGGCAGATGAGCTGGGAGCAAATTTCATGCATGACACTTCATTTGCTTTTTGCCCTTCAGGCAATTTCCGAACTTCTTTGCCCTTTAGTCGGGGAGCTATGGCCTTGGGCGTGTTCCCATCCATGATTCAAATTTTGATGTTTTTTTAACAAAATGGCATGAAAAATTAAACACTTTCCACACGTGTTATATATTTTTGTAATCTACTCCTCAATACCTTTCATTATATACCTCACTCAAAATTTAAAAAAAAAAATTCCCCCGTGACAGGAATTAGCCGCCATCTTGGATTCCCAGTAATTCATATCGAATTGCTATTCTTATTTTTCTACGGCCCAGCAGGAAGCATATTTTCCATATTTTTTCATATTTTTAGCAACAGCGGAAATATAGTTTTGAGGGGGGGGGGGGGGGGGGGTACACGAAAAATTTTGATGTTTTTTGACAAAATAGCGTTGAAAATTAAACGCTTTTCACAAGTGTTATATAATTTGTGTCTACTCTTCAATACCTTTCATTTGATACCCCCACTCAAAATAAAAAATCGCGCGACGTGAGTTATCCGCCATTTTGAATTTGAACAGCTGATTATTTTGAGTTCGCAATATTTTTCCTGTGTGTGCGTCAAAACGATCTTTAATATTGGAATTTCATGTTTGTGTCTCTTTTGATTCAAAAGTTATTGGAACTGTACCGACTGACAGATAGACGACACATGAACAAAACTATAAGGGTTTCCTTTTTTGGTTTTACCAACGAAACCCAAGTAATAGAACAAGTAAAAAAAAATAACAAGTAACACGAGTAAGAAATCAAATGAGCAATTAAACATTCTAATCCCTTACCATGAATATATACAAAATCTTAAGTTCTGGAACAGCTAATCAGGAAACTGCCCAACCCAATGGGTTTACTATTGGCTGATTGGAGAATATATCTTGACCTTCCTGGATACTAATTGAAAGATTTGTTCCAAGAAGGAGCCGATCAGGAGCCCTAGTTTGGAATTAGGGATGACCCTCGGTGCCTCTCTAGTTGCAGGTATGCATAAGCGCATTAGTTAAGTCCGAAACTGATCAGGGAATTAAGAGCCCAGGCCTTTCACTAAGCTGGTGTAAGGGTTCTTTGTTTGAACTGCACTTTTACCTGGAACCGGACCACGAGTGTTTAATATAAAAATTTGCTTTAACAAAAGAAAAAAAACAAAAAAAAAAACTTTTTGCTAAGAATTTGACAAAAAAAGGCCATTCTATGACGTTTATCCCCAGAAAACCCCATTTCATGACGTTTATTCGAAAAATGGCTATTTTATGACAAAATCATATGACTATGACGTTTATGACTTTTTCCCGTCTCTGGTAATAACTGACAATGAGAAAATAATCTGTCAAAATAATTACCAGTCTCTTCTCATGTGTCAGTTGCATTAGTAAATATTTAATATCTCTAGTTCAGGGACAAATTGTTAAAATAATAAATAATCGATTTATAGAGCATTAGTGTGATGTTTAAGCACCCACAAGGAAGTGCAGTGCGGCCGCGAACCGTCTACCATCCACCTCCCTTCCGCTACCCTCTCAGCCACCCTTCTCCAGTGCGGCCTAGCCTAAGAGAGACATCCCGGGTAGGATACCAAATAGAGGTCTAGGATTAAACTAACAAGTACGGAGAAGTTTCCGGAATTTGTACAGCTTTCCTTAACCGTCAATTTCTTACCACACTATGCTTTCTCTTCTTGGTGTGTTCTTGAATGAAAATGAGTCAATAAAGTTCGAAGTAATAATCACAATAAAGTCAATGAAGGTATTAGAACGGTTCTTTTACCACGTGTCAATATATATATGGTATTGCATTGACTAGAGTCGTAGGGAAGTAGGTTAGCAATGAAATGCTCTGGTATATTGAACATTATAAATTAATAAAAATTAGCTTATGATTGTATACTCTTGTTATTCTATTTTATTAAACTAAATAACATGTAGGTTATTTTTAAATTGTTTATAGAAAAATATTTTTGTTGAATATTTTCTAACCAGTTGTTTTATCTAAGAAATGAAAAGTTGAATTAACAGATGTTCTAACCAAGGAATAAACAATTGATTTGCCATCTTCAGTCGTTGTACCCAAAGAATTAAGCATCGATTTATCATCTTCAGTCGTTACACCCAAGGAATTAAGCATCGATTTGTCATCTTCAGTCGTTGTACCCAAGGAATTAAGTATCGATTTATCATCTTCAGTCGTTGTACCCAAGGAATTAATCATCGATTTGTCATCTTCAGTCGTTGTACCCAAGGAATTAAGCATCGATTTATCATCTTCAGTCGTTATACCCAAGGAATTAAGAATCGATTTATCATCTTCAGTCGTACTCAAGAATTCCACTCCTGAAACTAAATCAATTTTTATCGATTCCATCCCTTGTGATAATTATGGTAAATATTTATAATCTTAAATTAAAATGTATATTTTGTAAATGGATAATTTATCATAGAAGCAACTGGCATGTACCATTATCCTGTTTAAATGATGCAAATTCACTATCTCTCGAAGTAAATGACAGCAACAAAGAGAAGAAACATGTCTCTTGACTCAACTAGTCCATTACATTGTTAATAATAAAAATTGATCTTGCTTTCTATATTAGTGGGAAGGTCTGTGTGTCAGAGCGAAGGTCTGTCTGCCAGTGTGAAGGTCTGACTGCCAGTGGGAAGGTCTATCTGTCAGTAGGAATGTCTGTCTACCGGTGGGAAGGTCTGTCTGTCAGTAGGAAGGTATAGAAAGACCTTCCTGGATTCTTGGGTGACAGACCTGTGTATCAGTAGGAAAGTCTGTCTGCCAGTGTAAAGGTCTGACTGTCAGTGGGATGGTCTGTCTTTCAGTGGGAATGTCTGTATGTCAGTAGGAAGGTATAGACAGACGATTCCTGGGTGACAGACCTGTCTGTCAGTAGGAAAGTCTGTCTGTCAGTGGGAATGGCTCTTCCCCCACCTGAAGGTGCCCTGTCTTCTGTCCCTTGTCTTTTCAGTGTGATCGCTGCCAAAAACCAAAGTATGTATGCTTCTCTGCACAGTAAAAAAATTGTCCATTGAACTCAAACAAATTATTTTTAATTTACTCATGCATAGTAATACTGACTTGGTCATCCGAATATAACATCTTGGAAACTATAATTTTCCAGGTAAAATGACTTATGGATAAGATTATAATTTAATGGAATACATTTTAGAATTAATTGTTATTTACTTTCGTCGGAACCATCTCGAGAAATATTATTGATTACTTTTATTTCAGGAATTTGGGAGCCTCCAAATTTAGAGCTAAAATTCAAGCCTCGATTTTCCACAGGTCATGATTCTTATGCCTCAAGTTATCGAAGTCGGCCAAGCAGTTTCGTCTATAATTTCATGCACAGACTAAACACAGCCATTTTTTAAAAGAAACTTTTGGAATCAGGGGAATATGTGTACATCCATGGAAATCACAAAATATAATTGTCTAGCTATCAGACTACTGACCTATGCTATCTCTTGTGACGGCACCAAAGGACCTTAAATATTCAAATACAGCGTGGTTTCCTTCTCTTCTCGCGTAGTCTAGTGGAGTGAAGCCATCAGAATCTGGAGAATTGACATCAGCGCCTTTATCTAGGAGAAGTTTTATGATTTCTAAAGTATGTTCATTTTCATAGTTAGCCGCAAAGTGTAGTGCTGTTATATTATCACAATTTTTAATATTAACGTCGGCGCCTCGGTCCAAGATAAACTTAATCATATCGTAGTAAAGAATTTTCTTGCTCAGAAGGGTCGTGAGCAGAGAGTCTCTACAGTCTGTCCATGGAAACAGACTCGATGTCTCACGTGCATTTACATTGCCACTTTCTACCACTAAGTATTTAACTATATCGAACTTTTTTAATTTTAAATAATTATAAATACTTTTATCCGTAATAATAGATGCTGCATTGACAAGTTCCTTGACTATCTGTATATTTGAGATGATTTCTATTGGTAGATTATTATCTTCATTTGAAACATTTATCAGCTGTTTGTATGGAGTCAGTTCTCTCACTACATCGACCTGACCAGACCGGACAGCAGCGTGCATCAAGGTATCACCATATTTGTCTCTTGCGTAAGCATCAGCTCCGTTCTGTAAGAGAAAATGTAACGCAACAGGTTTACCTGTGCGAGCTGCCAGGTAAGCTGGTGTTTGACCGAATACATTTCTCTCATCAATATTAAAAAAGGACAACAAAAACTTCAGGATTTCTACACTGTATCCGGTAGCAGCTTCGTGTAGCAATGTATTCCCGTAAATGCGGAATGTGATGTTGTTATCTGCTCCCAGTTCTATCAGACGTTTAGCTGCTTCTAATTTTCCTGCTATAACTGCTTCGTACAATGGTATCAAACTTTTATATATCGAGTAGTCTTCGTCAACCACTAAAGTATACTGCTCTGCTACTAAATACTTCAAAACATCCAAGCTTCCTTCCTTCGCAGCAAATTCAGACAGATACGTTACATATGTTCTTGTCTCATTCAATACATCTTCATGGGATTTTAGAATCGTCTTCAACGTTTCTATGTCATCGGTATTAATCGCTCTGAACAGTGATTCTGAAATCAAACAATTAATATTAATAACTTTTATTTATTCTTAAAAGAGATCCAGGTTTAAACCTGGAGGAACAGAGGACAGCAACATGAAGGAAATGTTAGAGCAAAAGATAACAAGACAGAACTGGCAGCTCACTGGACAGAAAGAGATCACCAATTCAATTTCAATAATACAAAGTTTCTGATGAATGAACCCAATAATAAAAAAATAATTCCATAGAAGCTTTACAGATTTCCAAGAATAAAAATAGCATTTTATTTATTTTTAGCTCAGTTGTTGTTTTGCTCTTATAGAGTGAACATCGATAAGCGCGCTATTTGTTTATTGTGTTTATTAGTTCCGATAATCCTTCTTTAAAATAGCTCGCGTTTATTCAGTTATAGTGAGTGCTAAGTACTTTAACCTTATTATTAACTAAATCAAAGATTTATTTTCGAGGAGTGAGTTAAACTCACTACCTCGAAAATCTTTAACTTAAAAATAATGAGTGACCAAACATCAAGCCAAATGAATGCTCAAACAAATCAGTGTAATTCTACGCAATTTAAAAGGAAAAAAGTATCCCATGGCTCGTATTCGGTTCCAACCTCAAATTCATTTGAGTCACTGAGTGAATTAGATGAAGATCAACCTGCCTATGAAGCATCACCTTCTAAAGGAAATTCAACACCTAAACCTCCACCTATAGTAGTTTATTCTGAACTTCCAAACTTGTCGACAACCCTAAACAACGTGCAGGCAACACTAAAATCAAAATTTTGGGTCAAACGTCGCGGACTGCGTTTAATTTTTCACACTACGGATATAGAAGATTTTGAAAAAATAAAAGCAAATTTAAAAGTAGGAAATTATGAATACCATACGTATACGCCAAAACATCTGCGGCCTATAAAAATGGTTTTAAAAAATCTTCCTTCATCCATTACTGCAACTGATATCGAAGCCGATCTCAAACTTAAAAACTTGAAACCTGGCAAAGTAACTCAGATGATTAAAAAAGATAAGGTAGAAAATAAGGATACTCCACTTCCTATTTTTTTAATAAATTTTCCTAGTGATGCTAATACGTTGGAAATTTTTAAATGTAAATACGTATGCCATTGCGTAGTAAAGTGGGAAAAATATAAAAACCTAAACAACTTGACGCAATGTTTTAAATGTCAATCGGCGGGTCACTTATCAGTGAACTGTCATCGAAATCCTAAATGCGTCAAGTGCGCAGGCTCACACGAGACTAAGGACTGTACCAAGTCACCGGAAGAGGAAACGAAATGTGCCAACTGTAAAGGACCTCACCCTGCAAATTTTCGTCAATGTCCATACTACGTGCAACAAGTAGATCTTTTTAAAAATAAATCGAAGGATCCGCGGTCTTCTCAAAAGCCGACACACAAATATTCTGCCGAGCAGTTTCCCGTGCTTCCTGGTACTTCTCAAATTAAAACTGACGGACTTCAACCTACATGGGTAAATTCAAATTCAAAACCAGAAACCGCTTTTAGTCTTTCTGAATTACTAGTGTTCATTAAAAATATATTATCTGGCTATAACCTTAATGATCTAATTAACTTGATTAAATCGACTTTTGTTGTAACGGTTTATTTTTAATTTATTATCCACCCAGTCAAATTTTCGTTTGAGAAAATTTAGGGGCGGATTTATTTTCTGATAGATTGTAAGGAGGTCTTTTTGTTTATTATTTTAGGGCAGTCGCTATTTAGTATTGTTTCTTTTTGGTAGTTCTTTTTGTTTTATTCTTCTTTTTCTTTTGGTGACACTGGGTGATCCTGAGAGGTTAGGAGCTGTCTTTGCGATCTCGTGGTGAAAGAGCACCTTGGTGGTGAGAAAAAGTTATTTTGTATAGAGTCAGTGCTTAAGTTTTGGGCAGCTTAGAATAGGATCCAACGAAGCAGAGCACGCGAGTGGATTATGCTGGTTGTGTTCTGAGACGCCAGTGACTGCTTCGAGGGCCAACTTAAATTCGCTGACAACCCTTACAAAGTTCTGTCTGATCTTCGAGCCGCGAGCGTCGAAGTCTGGAGCAACCTGTAACTACACCTCAAAGTAAGATCGACCAATTTTATTTCTCTTCCCCTTCCAGAGTGGGACGGCTTAGACCCCTTCCCCCACTCCGCCGAGGGTCTTCCTTCGTCCCTCACACTACCCCTCTCACCTACCATCTACCATTATTTCATTTTTGTTTGAACATTTTATTTTATTAGAAACATTTAGTTAATTATTATTTGCAATAGCCCAGTTAAGTTATTAGTATCACTCCAGTTTATAAGTATATTTATTCTTTTATCGAGCAGAAGACTGTTCTTAGGAGATAACTGTGAAAGGGCCCTTAGGAAGACTGTTAGTTTGTTTAGGAGATATTTTATTTTATATTATTATTTGATTTGTCATTCATTTAAAAGGAAGTAGGTTTATATAATTTTAATCAGTTATTGTTTCACAGGAGTATATTTTTCTTTGTTATGTACCCTGGGCCAATAAGGCAAGTGAAGGTTCAGTTTGCCTAATAAAGTGTGAACTATAACTTAAGTTAATCTTTGCTTTAATTTTATTTTATTTTTTTATAATACCCCACCTTATATTATCCCCTGTCCCTGGATTCCCCATTCTCCAGTTACCCTTTTTCCTTTCCTCTGATTCTCTGAGTTACACCAGTGAATACTCAAGCTTTAAGTACTTTCTTTCTTTGCCCTTAATCCTTTTTTTTTTGAATGGGGTGGCGTCCAATTTAATTTGTTTTCCATATTATGGTAATTCAGTTGTCAGGAGACATCCAACTGTGCAAAACCCCGCCCACAAAGCGAATCGACTGAGTTGGGCAATAACAAACTCATCGATGGTAGAGCCCATGGATTTTGGGGCTACATAAGAGAATTGCGCCCGTCAACGTGAGGCTTTTGGTTGTTGTTTTCTGGTCAACTATTTTTTTTCATAAATGTTTCTGGTTTTGTTTAAAATATTACTTCATTAATATAGTGTAGGTACTGTCACAGAGAGTTGTAGGTGAAAAGAAAGCAGACAATATATATTTTATATTTCATAGTATTTATTTATTTAACTCTTACCTTATATAGTATAATTAATCCATATTTTTATTTTCATTATCTCAGCTATAAACAATATATTATTTACATATTTATTTCTTCATAAACACTATCGCATCTGCATTAAGCACTATTTTCTTGTCTTCTTTTCACATAGTTCCGGGTAGTCTGGTAAAAGTACAGCTTTATTTTCTTTTTCTTCATTTCCTGGAGGAGAATTTAAATTGATTTCATTTTCAGTTGGTTTTTATTTCATTTCGTAGAACAAATTAATTACTGGAGGAAGAGAGCTGTGGTCGATTATCTTTTGTTTTGATTTTGCACTGCGAACTGACCATGTGAGGTTACCGGATCTTCTTGTGCGTCTTGGTTTCTTCCCAAGAAGATATCCCAGGGTAACCTCCCCGTATTCTAAACAGAGACTCACAACGCTACATTTTTTTTTTTCTTCGTTTTTGTCGGGGCTGAAGAGTTCTTCTCGTCTAAGAGAAGATCTACGATTCTTTCGTTGTTGACCCCTTTAAATTTTTCTCCGATCTCATTGAGGATTTATACGGAGTCGATATTTCCACGTCGGAAAAACTTATTGTTTATTATAAACATTTTTCTTTTCTCTTTTGTCATTTTAATTTAATTTTTATCGTTTTTCTTTTCAAAGGTACAGGTTTTGAGATCCGTTTAGGATTTAGTTTAGAAATAGATTTTAGTTGTAAGGTAGTAGTTAGTTGGGGTTCTAGTGTGAATGAGAGGAGTGACTGTCTTAGGTTTAGAATCTTAATTTTAAGGGGGGAATTTAGTTTTAGAGGCTCAGTGCTCAAGGTTTTGGAAATAGGCACTCTGTGCGTTGCGGGTTTATCAAACCCATACAATTTTATTTACAATATTAATAGTATCATTTATATTTATTCAACTGACACTGAATATTACAATATTTTTATATTTTTTTCAAGCATTAATTAGTTATTTTATGTTTTTCATTTTTCGGTATCATTTTGATTTTCTTTCATCGATAATTTGGCGCACTGGCCTAAACATTAATTTTAAGATTATTTTTAAGATAAGGGTCTTAGATACTTTGCTACCTGAGCAAGTTTTCTTTTTTCTCTGTTATCATACAATCTTAATAATTTTTTTTTGTACTTTTTTTTCTCATTGATTACTTTTTATCTGTCTACGATTGTATACATTTATTCTTTTATAATTTTTGTTTCTGTGAAGCTTTATATATCAGCTTACATTATTATTATTACATTAATTATCATTATTTAAATTATTATTATTGTTAATTTTTTTTTACGATATGGATGCCAATCGACTCGAACAAGAGGAGTTAGAATATGAGTTGGAGATACGAGGTGTATCTTTAGGTAGTTCGTCTACAGTGGAATCTATGCGTCGTGCCCTAAGAACACTCTTAAAAATGGAACGGGAACAGATGGCCACTATTCCTGAGTCCCCAGCAAAGAAGAGGGATCCGGAGGAGGAAATGCCTCTCATTACAAACAAAGTCACCAAACTTGAAGAAAAGATTACTTTATTCAGTGGACGTAAGGCCGACTCAGAACACAGAAAAATAGTCACTCTCCTTACGCACACCATGAATAGAGTAAATCGATGCCCTATTCCTGATGAATCTCCTCATCTGGAAACCAGATCAACTCTTCTATCTAAACTTTTAGAGTTGAAAGAGCTTTTAGATGATAAAGTAGGAGCTTCACCTGTTGTCCCTAAACCTACAACTGGTCAGACTACCAAGACGGATGAGCAGAGCGATGTAGCAGGTCCTTCAGGTATAGTGAGTGAGACAGTTGATCTTGAAGGCACTACTGTAGCAGATCTGGTCCGCGCTTTAACCACCGCGCAATTGGGTCAAGGACGACGGAAAGTCATCCCAACTAAAGAGTGGGGTATAAGATTTGCAGGAAATGGACAAGGCAAGTCACTGCGGTCGTTCCTTGAAGATGTCGAATATTACCGCCAAGCCCGAAATGCTACTCAACAAGATTTATGGCGAGGTGCGATCGACTTATTCGAGGGTCCCGCATTGATGTGGTATAAGTCAGTCTTCAAGGAAGTCTCTTCTTGGGCAGAGTTGGTATATCTTCTCAAAGAAGAGTATGAAGATGAGGATTATGTAGTCGAGTTGACGGCGGAAATGATGAGTCGGACACAAGGTCCGGACGAAAAGTTTGGCGATTTCGTGGCCGTCATGAAGACATACTTCTCCCGTCTTAATCTAAAGCAGGAAGAACAGCTTAAGATGCTATTCCGGAATGTAACTCCGTACTTCTACGATAGGATTCGGCAGTATGGAGTCGACTGCGTAGAAGACTTCGTTAAGTTGGGACGAAGGATCCAAGGAGACAAGGCGCATATGGAGAAGTACCAACCTCCTCCCACGGCGAAGAAAACATTGTTGGAGCCTAGTCTTGCCTACGCTGGACCTTCTAAGATTTCTTTAAATAACAAGGTGAATGAAGTCCAGATTACAGGACCTGTTAACCAACAGTACCGGTCTCAGGAGAATAATGCCACCACTACTCCAAGAGTTTTTAATAGGAACAGAAATTCCCAGAACCGTTCCTTACCCCGCAACCGGGTTTGTTACAATTGTGGAGTTGAGGGACACTTTTTCATAAGGTGCCCTAAATTAGGCTTTTGTACTAGTTGTGGAAATAAGGACACGTCTAAGCAAGTTTGTTCTCTGTGTCCACGTGCTTCGTCTCAGGGAAACGCCGAAGGAAGACGGAATTAGTGGGACATTTCCGCCTTCCGTATGAATCCCAGATATCCCAGAAAAAGGAAAGGGCTGAATGGCTAGAAGTGGTAAAAACATTCTTCGATGAAGCGCGCGTGAGCGGATTGATCACTTCTACGCATGGAGACCCTCGTCCTTATTTAGAAGTATTAGTGTTAGGGTACCCGATGTTAGGGCTATTAGATTCTGGAGCCTCTAGGACTTTGGTTGGTCAGAGAGGTTGGGAAGTTCTTCAGGATCTAGGAATCAAGCTCAACGAGTCTTCTAACGTCAAATGTACAGTGGCTGATGGTCATCAATGTAAGGTCCTCGGAAGCGTTGATCTGCCAATGTCGATTGATGGAAAGCTGAAAGTTATTCAAACCCTCGTAGTACCGTCAATATCTTCAACTTTGATCCTAGGGCTAGATTTTTGGAAACAGATGGCGATTATTCCAGATCTAGTAAATCATAAGTTTCAGTTTTCTGATAATATTTATTCTACTGAAGTGCTGGTGTCGGAGGATCATTTGAAAAGAGAGGAGAGAGAGAATCTTCAGAAAGTCGTGGATGAGTTCTTCACAAAAATGGGCTCAGAGTTAGGGTGCACTGACTTGGTGGAACACGTCATTAATACCGGTGACGCGGCTCCTATCAAGCAGAGGTACTACCCCGTCTCACCTACCGTCCAGGCGAGGATGAACGATGAACTCGACACGATGCTCGAAAAAGGCATTGTTGAAGTTTCCAGTTCACCTTGGTCATCTCCTGTCGTCATGGTTTCGAAGCCAGATGGTTCATACCGGTTCTGCGTGGACTACAGGAAGGTGAATGCAGTGACCAAGAAGGATGCTTATCCTCTCCCATACGTCTCTCACATCCTCGACCGCCTTAAGAACGCGAAGTACATTTCCTCTCTAGACATCAAATCTGCTTACTGGCAGGTACCCGTAGAAAGAGATTCTAGAGAGAAAACGGCTTTCACCGTACCAACCCGTGGCTTGTTTCAGTTCCGACGTATGCCGTTCGGGCTGCATAATAGTCCTGCCACCTGGCAGCGTCTTATAGATAGGGTTCTAGGAGCAGACATCGAGGTTTACATGTTCGTATACCTTGATGATATCATCATTTGTACACCCGACTTCCACACCCACCTCAAAGTCCTGTCCCTAGTTCTTTCAAGACTGCACAAGGCTGGCTTAACACTTAACAGGGAGAAGTGCAAGTTCTGCTGCCCTGAGTTAAAATATCTAGGTTACGTTGTGGACTACTACGGCCTCCGCGTTGATCCAGACAAGATTAAAGCCATTGTCGATTATCCCGCGCCAAATACGACGAAGCAACTTCGAAGATTTTTGGGTATGGCATCGTGGTACAGGAGGTTTGTGCCCGCCTTTTCAAGTATCACAGCACCCTTGACTGCGTTGCTTAAGAAAGGTTGCCGGTGGAGATGGCCTGAAGAATGTCAACAAGCATTTAGAGATCTCAAAGAACATCTGATTTCTGCCCCTGTCTTGACATGTCCTGATTTTCAACGTCCATTTCTCGTACAGACGGACGCTAGCGAAGTAGGTCTGGGAGCGATTCTGTCACAGGAATTTGAAGACGGAGAACGAGTGATCGCTTTCGCCAGCCGATCGTTGTCTAAGCTCGAGAGAAAATACTGTGCGACGGAGCTTGAGGCGTTAGCCGTGTTATGGGCCATGGAGAAATTTAGAGCATATCTGGAAGGACAGAAATTCAGTGTGATAACGGATCATATGGCGCTAAAGTGGCTAATGAATCTAAAGGAGCCGAAAGGAAGGTTAGCCAGATGGGTGCTTCGAATGCAACAGTACGACTTCAACATCATCCATCGTCCTGGGAAACTACATGTTGCAGCCGATGCCCTATCTCGTGCTCCAGTTGATGTCGTCGATATTCAGCCAGATCAAGTTAAGGATCATTGGTATTCTAGTATGATAGAGAAGGTACAAACCAGTCCGGAGAAATACCCTCTTTGGAGTGTGGAGCAGGGACGTTTGTACGCCAACCGTGCTAGGAAGAAGGAAGATGGAGAAGGTTCACCATGGAGGATCGTGGTACCAAAGGAGCAGAGGAAGACGATCATCTTTGAAAACCACGATGCCCCTATGGCAGGTCATTTAGGGTCATTTAAGACTAAGAGGCGGATCATGGATCGATATTACTGGCCTGGTATGGCGTCGGATATATCGAACTATGTCACCAAATGTCCGATATGCCTAGCCACCAAGAGCGAATCGAAGAAACCTGCAGGTCTTATGGGTCAGCAACGTTCAGCGGGATCACCTTGGCGCATGATAAGTGTCGATCTGATGGGACCATTTCCACGTTCGTCGAAGCAGAACAGTTACTTGTTAGTGGTAGTCGATTGCTTCACGAAGTATGCGCTACTTCACCCTTTGCGCAAGGCGGACGCCAAAGCCATCGTACGGTATCTTGAAGAAGAGGTTTTCATGGTCTTTGGAGTGCCTCAATATATTATAGCGGACAATGGCCCCCAATTTCGTAGCAACGAGTATCGAGTTATGATGGAACGGTACAAGGTCAGACTTCTTTTCAACCCACTATATCATGCCCAAAGTAATCCTACTGAGCGTTACAACCGCACGATAAAGGCGATGATAACAGCATATATAAAGGAAAACCACAAGCATTGGGACAAGCTCTTGCCGCAACTAGGTTTCGCTCTTAGGACAGCTGTGAATGAGTCCACCGGTTTTTCACCATCCTACCTCACCTTTGGCCGAACTCTACACCCCACCGGAGAAAGGATTCCCGGAGCAGAAGATCCGCTCGTCAGTCCACCAGATCCCGATCTGACTCAGACGAATAAGAACTTAAGTAAGCTTCAAAAGACGATAGAGGAGGTGAAAGAGCGCCTGAGAAAGGTCCATGATCGTAACGCTCATTCCTATAATCTGCGTAGGAGAAATGAAGAATTTAAGGTTGGAGATGTGGTTTGGAAGAGGAACCATTTTCTTTCTGATGCGTCTAAGGACTTCAGTGCCAAACTCGCACCAAAGTATATGCGCTGCAAAATAAGTGCCCGAGTCTCCCCACTCGTCTATGAGGTAGAAGACGAGAATGGAAAATTGCTTGGTAGATGGCACGTCAGCGAATTAAAACGTAATCCAACGTGACTCCGTAGCAGAATCTCCGATCTACGACGAACTGAAGATACTTTTTTTTTGTTAATTTTTTCTATATATTTTTTTTTACGAGGGGAACTCGTTTGTAACGGTTTATTTTTAATTTATTATCCACCCAGTCAAATTTTCGTTTGAGAAAATTTAGGGGCGGATTTATTTTCTGATAGATTGTAAGGAGGTCTTTTTGTTTATTATTTTAGGGCAGTCGCTATTTAGTATTGTTTCTTTTTGGTAGTTCTTTTTGTTTTATTCTTCTTTTTCTTTTGGTGACACTGGGTGATCCTGAGAGGTTAGGAGCTGTCTTTGCGATCTCGTGGTGAAAGAGCACCTTGGTGGTGAGAAAAAGTTATTTTGTATAGAGTCAGTGCTTAAGTTTTGGGCAGCTTAGAATAGGATCCAACGAAGCAGAGCACGCGAGTGGATTATGCTGGTTGTGTTCTGAGACGCCAGTGACTGCTTCGAGGGCCAACTTAAATTCGCTGACAACCCTTACAAAGTTCTGTCTGATCTTCGAGCCGCGAGCGTCGAAGTCTGGAGCAACCTGTAACTACACCTCAAAGTAAGATCGACCAATTTTATTTCTCTTCCCCTTCCAGAGTGGGACGGCTTAGACCCCTTCCCCCACTCCGCCGAGGGTCTTCCTTCGTCCCTCACACTACCCCTCTCACCTACCATCTACCATTATTTTATTTTTGTTTGAACATTTTATTTTATTAGAAACATTTAGTTAATTATTATTTGCAATAGCCCAGTTAAGTTATTAGTATCACTCCAGTTTATAAGTATATTTATTCTTTTATCGAGCAGAAGACTGTTCTTAGGAGATAACTGTGAAAGGGCCCTTAGGAAGACTGTTAGTTTGTTTAGGAGATATTTTATTTTATATTATTATTTGATTTGTCATTCATTTAAAAGGAAGTAGGTTTATATAATTTTAATCAGTTATTGTTTCACAGGAGTATATTTTTCTTTGTTATGTACCCTGGGCCAATAAGGCAAGTGAAGGTTCAGTTTGCCTAATAAAGTGTGAACTATAACTTAAGTTAATCTTTGCTTTAATTTTATTTTATTTTTTTTATAATACCCCACCTTATATTATCCCCTGTCCCTGGATTCCCCATTCTCCAGTTACCCTTTTTCCTTTCCTCTGATTCTCTGAGTTACACCAGTGAATACTCAAGCTTTAAGTACTTTCTTTCTTTGCCCTTAATCCTTTTTTTTTTGAATGGGGTGGCGTCCAATTTAATTTGTTTTCCATATTATGGTAATTCAGTTGTCAGGAGACATCCAACTGTGCAAAACCCCGCCCACAAAGCGAATCGACTGAGTTGGGCAATAACAAACTCATCGATGGTAGAGCCCATGGATTTTGGGGCTACATTGTTTTATTTAAAACAGCTCCAGACGGTTTTTCTAAACTAATGATTCTAGTAGATTCGATTACAAAATTGTTTTCATGAACTATAAAACCGTCGAATCCTACCTCAAAACTAATTATGTCTGTAATGAATCAGAAATCAAACTCACTGCTCCTAGAGAGATCAAATATTATATAAAGCTAATTAAAAACATAAAGGTGCTTGTATCACGTCGTTTTCGTCACGTCGGGGTCACCAATGTGGCATGTGTCGTTCTTATCCCTTTAATAAAGTTAGAATAATAAAAGTCATTTATCCACGACCACTCTTCAATATTTCTCAATTCAATACAATGATTATAGGCACTTTTTTATTTTAGCACCCACCTTGGTCGATGAGGATGTTGATACGTATGCCCTACAAAAGTCTCAAAGGTTTGTGTGTTAGTCTCCCCAAAACATTGACACTCCTTGGGCAGTTTTATCATTAATATTCCTTTATCTTAATAGTTTATTAGACTAAGGGATATGATCATTATTGTATACACAAGTGTGATATTCCTTTGTCCCAAGGTACATTGGAATAAATATCCCTTCGTCTTAATAGTAATTTAGACTAAGGGATATATTATGCTGTTCTGTAGCTGTTCCTTGGTAAAAAACAAAACAAAATCATCAATTTGGCCACAGTTTTAAAGATCTTCGTCACTTCATAGTGTTGTAACTGTTAAACAATTGCAATAAATGTGAATATAGAATCTTTTCCCGTTCAGAAATTTAAATTTTACATTTAAAGCTCAGGTTTGTGCGAGCGTTGCGCGCGAACTCTTAGGACACGTAAACGTTCTGGCAAACTGACAGGATGCATACTTCGCTGAATGTAAGAAGCTCGCTTACGCTCGTTTCAATTAACTACAAAAATAACTTATTATATATATTCTTAATACATATTCACTTTGACTAGAACTTTTCATTTCATTGTTGTTTTTTTTTTGGGTTGCATTTAATAACTATTGAACATTTTATTTATAAATGTATATAGTTACAATAACCCCTCTCTGGCGGGGAATGAACCCCACTTCCACTATTTTCAAATATCACTATTTTTTAAGAACTTATATTTTGTCTTAGAAAAACGACTATTTTAGTTGAATATATAGTTATGGAAAACAATTATGTATTTTCAAATCCTTTATATTTACTTGGATTTGATTTGTTTGTGGCTGCGCCAAAATCTTTGGACAGCTAATTAACCCTCTACCAGTCGAGCTGAAACTTACCACATACACTCTGTACCTATACAAAAACATTCTATATATTAATTAATTGATTTTATTTAAATAATAATTAATTTAATAATAAACTTTCCCATAAATTATACAACCACAAAACATAAATTCGAGTATATGGTTTTTATAACAGATGATTTGTTTTTATGGGCTTGTATTATTTAATTCAAATGTTTGGAACCGATTTTGAGACTTTTTTGTGTAGAGTGATTTTCATTGATCTTGTGGAATGAGTGATAATGCCTGGTTACAAAGGAGTTAAATGTCACTAGAGGCATTCGGGAATTGTTGCATTCGGAAGGTTGTTAGAGGGGTTCAGAAGTGGGTAAATGTTGTTAGAGGCGTTCAAAAGTGGCGAAAGGTTGTTGGAGGCGTTGGGAAGTGGTTAAAGGTTGTTAGAGGTGATTACATGTTGCTGGAGTTGATGTTGGCTCATATTATCAGGAAAAATGAGAATTATCGAATCAATATATATTCAAAAGTCAACGTATGTGTGTGTATATGCTTGTTTTTTTTTGTTTTTTTTTTTTACAGAAATTACAGCATGCTCCACCGAAGTACTACATGCTTTTTAAATGAAATCAGATATAATTATAAAACATAACATTAAACTAACTAGAACAAAATAAGTCGAAATGGCAAAGACTGTTTAACTGATTGTTACAGAGAAAATTATAGTGTAAACTTAAAAGTAAATTAGAAATAACAAAATATTTCAGGCGTAAATTAACTTTGCAACCTTACAACGCTTGCTCTCTAACTATAAAACCTAACTTGAACAGTAAATCTGAAACATAAATTGCTATCACTTATGATAAGTAAACTTATGATGCAAGCATAACTCTGAACATAGTACAAAAGATTACTTTAAACTACGTGATTACCACCAAGTTTTAACATAATGATAAAGTAAACAACAATTAAACCATAAAAATATAAATACAATGTACATAAATATAAATTATAATAGTATAATATAATGTGAAATTAGTTGGAGAATTAATTTTTCGGGAATAAGATTTTAAAAGATTTGTATACAAATCTTATGAAGTTGTCCCAATATTTAACAGTCAAACATTAATCATTTGGAGGAGGCCAAGCTTTCCCTTGTGTTCTGACGAACTGAAGAAGTTGAGCTCTAGCTGGATCTAAAGTAGCGCAGTCATAAGATATGATCTATAGTTTGATGTGTAATGTTGTCACAAATACAAGCTGGGGAATCTCGGAGGTTGAATCTGTGTAGATAGGAATAGAATTTCCCGTGACCAGTGACGATTTGAGTCAATTTCTAGCTGATGAATATATTTGGTTCATGCCGAGGCTCAAACGCTTCCCAACAGATGGAAGAAACTCTCTAGTCAGACGACCGGTTTCAGAGACCTGCCAGGCTTCCTGCCACTTCGTAATGCTACGCTTGTGAACCCAATATTTCACTGCTGATAAAGGTATCCTATCGTATAAAGGTATTCCTATATATAAAGGTATTCCTATCGTCCTATCAGCCTTCTTCCTCTGATGGGTAAAATCCTAGAAAAACTTCTCCTCCGACAAATTAATCCTATAATAACTTCCAAAAAAACACTCCCAAACCACCAATTAGGTTTTCGATCCCTTCACTCCACAGTCCAACAGTGTCACAGAGTAATAGACATAATATCTTCCTCCCTTGAGCAGAAAAAGTACTGCTCAGCGGTCTTCCTAGATGAAGCGCAAGCTTTTGACAGGGTTTGGCACGCTGGCTTGCTTTGGAAGCTTAAGGGCATCCTTCCCTTTACTTACTATCTAATTCTAAAATCCTTCCTAGAAAATCGTTTTTACCATGTGTCCTATAACCTTTCAACTTCCTCAATTTTTCCTATAAAAGCAGGTGTACCCCAAGGTAGCATCCTAGGTCCAATCCTGTATACCATTTTCACCTCCGACATCCCTGAACATCCTAGCACCACTTTAGCTTCTTTTGCAGATGATAAGTGCATTGTATCATCTAATATATCACCTATAATAGCATCTGAACAAGTTCAGGAACACCTCTTACTTCTGGAAACTTGGCTCAAGAAGTGGAGAATCAAAATTAATGAAAACAAAAGTGTCCATGTAACGTTTAGTTTGAGACATGGCATATGTGAACCAGTAACCCTAAACCAAATCCCTATCCCTCACTCTAGTTCCGTCCGCTACCTTGGTTTACACCTGGACCGGCGTTTGACCTGGGCACACCACACAAAACTTAAACGACAAGACTGCAACAGAAGCTACAAACTTTTACACAGACTTCTACACCATACATCTAAACTCAGCACACATAACAAATTACTAATTTATAACACAATAATTAAGCCCATATGGTCATACGGTATTGAACTCTGGGGTTGCACCAAGCGTTCCAACTCCTATCGTATCCAGTCCCTACAGTCCAAAATCCTAAAAAGAATAGTAAACGCCCCTTTCTATGTTTCTAACTTCACCCTTAACAACGACCTTAAAGTCCCCTTCGTCCATGACCTAGCCATAACCCGATATAAATCCTTCCATGACTCCATATCCCAACATTCCAATCCTTTAATTCACAACCTGTCATTACCATTCATTCCTGGAAATCCTCCTCGACATCTAAAGAGGCAGTGGCCACGTGATCTATTGATCAATGCTTAACGTGTAAAGTCTAAATATATGTTGTATCAATTGTATTAATTCAAGCTAGTATCTGTGAGTACGGACAGTTCCTCACTTCAAGTCTCTCAAGTCATTGTAAAAACTTTCATCAAAATTGCTTATAACATGTAAAATTATGTAGTTGCAGTTATCTAATAAATAAATAAAAAAAAAGATAAAGGTATCCGATCGTAGTGGGGATCTTCCTGGAGATGAGATGCAGTCTTTGCAAGTAAATCAGCTCGTTCATTACCTTCAATCCCAACGTGGTCCTTAACCCATTGAATCGAGTTATCTAGAGTAATTAACTTTGTCCTGATGTTTTCTATTAGCTGAAAATGAATTTCATAATTGTTGAGGGATTCTAAGGAAATTCTACTGTGTGTCTTAATGCATACATAGTTACCAGATGGAATAAATCACTCAATCCACTCCAAAGATTTTAAAATAGCAAGCTGCTCTGCTTGATAATTTGAGCATCTTCCAGCTAAACGAAAACTTTGCTCTGCCAACACTCCTCCATGGTGATAAACTACAAAGCCGCAACCTTCATGCTCATATTCCTTGCTACCATCTGTAAATATCTCATAATTTGCTTAAAATAAGAAAAATGCTTCCAGAAACGGCATTTAACGGGATTATCGACCAGAGATCCATCCATTGTCTCCAGAAAGCCCCCTGCTTTTAAGAAGTCTAGTGTAGATACATCTTCAGCCAACAGACAGGTGGGGTGATACCAGCTATAACACATGAAGCATTGTAAGATATTCTTCTGTAGCCCATTATCATACGGCTAGCAATTAGCATTTGCACTCGTTCTAACTTTACCCTATTCTTCTTAAACTTTAATGCATCGTGGCAGATTGAAACGGCATAGAGCAACATAGGTACAAAAGCAACATTTATAGATAATACTAAGGGCGTCGTGTCCGATACCCCAGTAAAATCAGGTAGCTCTGGACAGTCGGTTCACCACTTGAAGGCTTTTGTTTGCTATATAATCAATATGGTGATCCCAAGAAAACGTCCTGTCAAAGTAGACCCCGAGATATTTGAATGAATCAACTGACTCCATAGTTTCACTACCAAGCTTCACTGAAATTTCACCAGGCTCCATCTTCTTAGTCACGTGTAAAGCCTTGGACTTTTGCATATTAAAATTTATCTTGTTAGTATAAGACTAATATTCCACTCTCTTTTCCTAATTTCTCTCAAAACAGTATCACGGCGTGTACTTTGAAAAAGACGTCGCAGAGAAGCAGTTTGATTTCTAATAGTGTCAAAATCATTATTCCACCAACTAATCGATTTCGGAAATCCTAAGTTTTTACCATGCTTATGACAGGTATGCCATGATAAATAAATAAATAAAATAAAAATTCCATTTATTGAAATACAAAAAAGAAATACATACTTTTAATACACTTTATATTCAGTTTTACTGATGATTTCAAATCAGCAGAGTGCTGTGGTTCCCATAAAAGGGGGAATTATGCAGTGATGCACATTTATACTTTAATTTTGAACAAATTATACCTTATCATTTATAATCTTACATTACTAGTTACATTTCTAGTCTTAGTTAGTTACTAGTTACTAGTTATTAGTAGTTAACTATTTATTTACATATTTCTTATTCCTTAAATTAATTTTTTTTTTTTCTTAATTTATCTTCAATTTTTTACTATCATAATATATATAATAATAATATATTATATATGTATCATATATGTATTATATACATATTATAATATATATTTGTTATTTTGGTAACCATTCCTCGTTAAAGATTACGCCCATCCTCTTCCACATCCTTCTATCCTCCGCCACTCTTTTCCAAGTTACCCCACCGCAAGTTGTTCTCATCTCCTGGTCCCATTTTCTAATTGGTCTTCCTACTTTTCTTTTACCTTCCAAAGGCCACCAGTCTAATATCTTTCTTGCCCATCTATCGTCTCTTGTCCTGACTATATGACCTGCCCACGTCCATTTCCTAGAGAGTACTGTCCTTCCTATATTCCTGTTGCTCGAATTCCTGTGAAGACAAGCAGGATATATAATCAGCTAAGTCCGAATCTAGATTCGATAAATCGAGAGGAAAGGGAAGCAGAGAACTCAAAGTCGTTGCAAGAGACAAGAGACTGGTGAACTTTATGCCAGTCAGCACTCTTAGTAATAAATTTAAAACTTGATATACATGGTTCACATCTTCTTGAAACCCCGACCTGAAAAATTATATACTTGTGGTCAGACAGGCTCTCTTCTAATGAAATATTTCAACCGTGAATTAGAGGTAATAATGAATTTTAAGAAACTGTCAAGTCTATATTGCTACTCTCAAATAGTTTCAAATTATGTTAAACCGACATCTTCATTAATTATAAAAAGATAATTAGATATGAGATAGTCTTCAAACAGACTTCCTCTATTGTTTGTAGTGACGCCAAACCAAGTTGTGGACCTTGAATTACTGTCTAAAGCTAAAAGAAATTTAGAGGAGCAACAAGAAATAATTTCATCGATATGATGTAAATCATCTGCTAGATCTCTATCATAAGGGAGATAAATACTGGAGGCAAAGAAGTTATATGGACCGTACTGAATCTCTACTAGATCTCTATCATAAGGGAGATAAATACTGGAGGCAAAGAAGTTATATGGACCGTACTGAATCTCTACTAGATCTCTATCATAAGGGAGATAAATACTGGAGGCAAAGAAGTTATATGGACCGTACTGAATCTCTACTAGATCTCTATCATAAGGGAGATAAATACTGGAGGCAAAGAAGTTATATGGACCATACTGAATCTCTACTAGATCTCTATCATAAGGGAGATAAATACTGGAGGCAAAGAAGTTATATGGACCGTACTGAATCTCTACTAGATCTCTATCATAAGGGAGATAAATACTGGAGGCAAAGAAGTTATATGGACCGTACTGAATCTCTGCTAGATCTCTATCATAAGGGAGATAAATACTGGAGGCAAAGAAGTTATATGGACCGTACTGAATCTCTGCTAGGTCTCTATCATAAGGGAGATAAATACTGGAGGCAAAGAAGTTATATGGACCGTACTGAATCTCTACTAGAACTCAACCCTCACTAGAAACTTGTGAATGAAGGAAGACATCTATATGCTTGGATATAACTATGACTGCCGCTCATGGGCGCCCATACCTATGGGCAGGGGGGGGCCATGGCCCCCCCCTGGCTCTTAGGAAAAGAGGAAAAAAATTATATTACCGTCAGTGGCGAAATACATAAAAGCGCTTTTTGTGAGGTCATATTTTCAAAATTTGACCTCACAGACCCCCCCCCCCCCATTAATCCCACCCCCAATAATTAACCGCAGACGGCGCCCATGACTTACAGTAAGATATTGTACTGCAGTAAGCATCAGCATAACATTTTCTAACGTTGTTACTTGGGCGCGGAGTTTTTTTTGTTTATTAGTTGTACATTCTTTTGAAGGAGGGGTGGGGGGCAGCTGCTTTGTTGAATAAGTGTTCCCTTATCTTGTTACCACCTGAATAACCCCCCCCCCCCCCTCCCTATCTTTACTGACTTAGAATGTACCCCCCCCCCCCAGACCTAGCCACTGGATACGCCAATGATTACCGTAGTCAAGTCAGGTGTTTAGCTTTCAAGAAAGAGATTTACGTATTGGTATAACGTACACTAAATGTTTTTATTTATGTAGGTTAGTTTGTACTGCTTCATATAATTTTTTTTAAAAAGTATTTTCAGTGTTTACCAATTTCTTTTATTATACATTAGGCCACTCAAATTAGACATTAATAATAATTTAGTTTAGATTTTTTTTTATATGTTATTCGGACCAGTTAGGGTAGTGTGATCCTAAGTTTGTAGCTTCGAAAAACTTGTGCTGGCAGCATAACACGTGAAAAACTGAAAATAGTCAGACTTCTTTAAATTGTTGCCATATAACTCGTAAACTATATGTGTTTTTCGATATTATTAGAGTTACTATTTTTAAAGTTCAGTAAATTTGCAGCAGCATAAGGCAAACTGCAGCTCTGCACATCTATAATATATTCCGAGTTATGAACAGTCAAAAATTGTCAGTTTTTCCAAAAAATTAAATTTATTAGTATTGCTCTCGTTTCGGCCCGAATATCGGTATAAAACCGCACAAGGAAAGAAGTTGTAGTAAATTTAATTTACTAATTTCCTCTTAAGTACAAAACGAAGTCTGTAGGCCCAATAGTTCTGTTGCAACAACAGAAACATAAGAATAGATTAACATAAGAATGGATTAAGGAAGGGGGGGAGTATGGGGGCTGCAGCCCCTCCCCCCTTCCTTGGAATTTTACTTTTGGCGTTGGCCCTAACAACATATCCAAAAATTGTAGATACCCGACCTTTTGCAAGGAAGACTATATATTTTTTGTACTTATTGACTGGACTCTTAAATACCCTATTATTTTTATTTTTAACCTAATACTATTAGCTAATTTCTATTGAACTCAAAACATTTGGCGTACTTAATTTTTTTGTTAATACACGTAACTAAAATATTTTTAAAATGTACTAATTTATTTTACTTGGTACTAATATAAAACATTAATTTATATAGTGTACAACTTTTAATAATAAAATATTATTAAAATGTAATTTTGTTTAAATAAAATACCCAGGTCTTCATGTCAAGTTAATATAAATCATCAATTTATTGGTATAAAATTACATTTTAGATGCTCTTGGAATAGTCTAAAAAGACGTTTTTAAGTAATGTAAACTACAAAAATTTTCCCGGGGAGGGCCCCCCGGACCCCCCATAAAGAAAGTCCAACCCCTTTCAAAATTGGCTGGATCCGCCCTTGTGTTCAGACCAGTTAGGATACTGTGATCTAAAATTTGCAGCTAAAAAAAACTTGTGCTAGCTGCGTCAAAAACGCATGAAAAACTGAAAAAATCAGTTCTTCCTATATAATATACCTTGTAAACTGTGTGTCGTTTGCGATGTTATTTTTTCTTACTATTTTTACAGTACAGTTCATTTACAACAATTTATGCGCAACTCTGTACGTCTAATAGTTTCCAAGATATGACACTAAAAATTGGATTTTTTTTTTTTTTTCACAAAATGTAAGTTTTAAGTATTGCTCTCGATTTGGGACGAATATTGGCATAAAACTGTTAACCTACGAGAGAAGTAAGAATGAAGTTGTAGTAAATTTAATTGGCTTCAAGTTCATCGGCAACTCTGTACGTCCAATTGTTTCCGAGATGACACTTCAAAAATTGTCTATTTTTTCCAAAAAAAATTTACATTATATTATTACTCTCGGTTCGGGCTTATGTTGGCGTAAAACCTCTCACTTACGAAAAAAGTCATAAGAAATGGAGCTGTAGTAAATTTAATTGGCTTTTATATGCAAGCACAAAATTAAACCTGCAGATAAAATAGTTCTGTTGCAATCGTAAAAGAAACAAAAAATTGTATTTTTTAAGAAATGAACAAAAACCATTTGATGAAAGAAAAATGCATAGAATCATTGACTGTATATAAATTTCTTATTAAAAATGTTCTTCAATAATTGAAAGCATCTCCTCTTCGTTGAACAATTCAATTCCGTGTCAGACTGCTTAGAAATCCACAACTTTTAAAATATGGAGAATGAATCCGCGTCAAACGGCTTGTTGTGCACTTCAATAGAGACAGTGATTGTTGTCAAATGATCACAACTTGTTATTGGAAGTGGTTTAAGCTCATTTCTTATAATAAACAATTTGTTCGTTTTCTGTTCTTTTACGATTGCAACAGAACTAGTTTGTCTTCGGGCTTCGTTTTGTGCTTGTATAAAAGCCAATTAAATTTACTACAGCTTCATTTCCTACAATGTTTCTAGTAGTCAGCGGTGATATCCGATATTCGACCCGAACGAGAGCAAACCTTGTATTCATTTATTTATTTATTTTTTTGACGCGCCATATCTCGGAATGTATTATATGTGGAGAGCTACAGTTGGGCGCACACAAATTTACTGCACTTTAAAAATAATATAACAAACTAATATCGAAAAAAAACATAGTTTACGAGTTGTATGGCAAAAACTGAAAAATGTCTAAATTTTCTTCAGTTTTTCACGAATAACGCAGCTGGCACAGGTTTTTTAAAGATGCAAACTTAGTATCACACCACCCTAACTGGTCCGAACAACATATCGAAAAAATAAATAAAAAATATAAATGTAGTTAACGTCTTTTACACCGATATAAATTGGATTAAAATTGTCATTTTGTCCTATATAGATACGCTAAATAAATATTTTTCTTTTAACATTTGTCACTATCTAATTTTCATAATAACTTTATGCAGACTATAGCTGTATCCGTTCTTGCTCAGTAGTAAAGAATCAAACTCCACTTAATTAAATTTTAAAAATTCAAATGATATTTTAAGAATATATTTTGACCTACCAAGCTGAACAGGAAGTTCGATTTTTAGGGCCCCAAATCACATTTTTCATAGGGTAAAATCTACAAAATTAAAAAAATGGGAGCCAGAAAAACATGGACCCCCCCCCCCCCCCGTTGTAGTTCCCCTCCCCCGGTAGTGACCCCTCTCCACCTGTGGTTCCCCCCCCCCCCTCCACCGGTGGTTCCCCCCTCCTCCACCAGTGGTCCCCCCCCCCCCCTCCACTGGAGGTGCATCACTCCCCCTCGCTGATGGCGGTGGCCCCCCCCTACAAAAATTCATATGGGCGCCCATGCTGCCGCTCTAATTCTATTTTGACCTCTCTGAAAAATTCTATATTCATTTGGAAAGCCTGATATTTTATTGTTACTGATATATGGTTCTTGTATGAGAGCTATGTCTATTTGATGTTCAGAAATCAAGTTG
Organism: Gerris lacustris; assembly: GCA_951217055.1. Taxonomy (NCBI): domain Eukaryota; kingdom Metazoa; phylum Arthropoda; class Insecta; order Hemiptera; family Gerridae; genus Gerris; species Gerris lacustris. The sequence continues at coordinate 1,259,870 of OX578282.1, forward strand.
TAGCTCTTATTGACTTTTAGGGTCCGTAGGCAAAACCAAGGACCCTTATATTTTCCTGCGTGTGTTTGTCCGTCCGTCCGGTCACCTGCTCTCACGGCTACGCCTTTCATCCGATCACATTGAAATTTGGCATGTATGTGTCTTGTATTTACCCTCATATTTAAAAATAGAGCGACTTAGATAGTGACTGCTTTTACGTGATCGTTATCACTTACAATGTCACTGTTTTGCTCGCGTACAACCTGCTCTACGTTATCTTTTGTAACCTCCTCTGGTACAAAAGATATTTTTATTCTCGGCAAAGATTTTGCAATTTGATTTACTTGGAATTTCCTTGAGAATGTTGTAGTTATTTCTTTGCACAAAATATCTGCCTCAGATTTTGTAGGAAATTCGAGGAGAACCCCACCCCTTGAGACAGCTCTCATCCCTGAAACCCTGATTTTTAACTTACGAGGATCAATAACTTTTTAATATCTGACTTAGTTTCTTCGCTAGTTTGACCTTTGTCAGGCTTATTAGCTTTGATAGGCTTAACTATTGCCTTAAAAGTTGGTTTATTAATCTTAGATTTATCAAACCTTGGTGTAGAACGCTTAGCAACTGCCGAATAATCAGTCGTAACAGGTAACCTAGACTCGTCAACTTTTATATTCTCTTTTAATGCAATCATTTCAATTTTCTTACTAGCATAAACGATTATTTTAAAGACTTTATTGCCGAGAGAATGTTTTTCTTTGTCATTTCTTAAATTACCACTTACTTCCGTAACATTTTTTAACAAATTTATCGCGGCATGGAACGAGGCCATGTATGGAACATGTATTGTTGAATATGCTTGTGTGTGTGTGTGTGTGTGTGTATGTGTATGTTCTTTATACAAATCTACAGTTTTAGTCCCATCTCGATGATAACTTGCACACCCTTAAATCTAGAGGAAAAACACTGTCTACATGAGTTATCGAAATTTAAATTTTGGTTCTCAGGGGTACGGGGTACAAGTAATGAATAAAAGTCAATTGTTGTTATGTACAGTTTTGTCATATTTTCATTTAGGAGAGGGTAATTTGGGATATTTGCAAATTATTTTATCAAAGAGGAGGGGGTATAGAAATAAGTGGGAGGGATAGAATCTAGATATTCTCGCTTGGTGAAATAATTAATATATATATATATATAATATATATAAAATAACGAATATTTACTAACCAAAACGTTGTAATTTTTCGATCTCGTCTTCCCTCATTGGGACTTCAATGAAGTCCATCATGTCCATCATGTCGGGAATGAAATCATCTCTCATAAGATACACAGGGGCGGTGAAACAGAATAAGATAAACACAACAAAAGACTTCATCTTACTAAGTAAAGTAACTTAGTTACTTAATTAGGAATTAAACTTAATTACTGGGAGAGTCGTGTTACTACTACAGTGTATCAAACACACTGAGTCTTCTTTAAGCCAACGTTAGTATATATACAGAACATTTGCATCATATGATGTGAAAAAATATTCATAATAAGGAAAATATTGAGCACTTATTATTATTAGAAATGCATATTGATTTAATTATAGACTGGTCCAAGTGTCAAGAGATAGTATATCTCAGTTATACATATTATATATGGCCTATGCATAATATTAAATTAGATCAATTATTTTTATCTTGAGTTTCGACCTTTTTTTAAGATTTTTTACATCGCGATCATAAGATTAAGCTATGAAATTATACACAATCAAGGAAAAGAAAGGAGGATAACTAATATACATTATTTTCCTGTTGTGCTCGAATGTCTATTATTTACTGCTATATATTATATATGCTGCTGCTCGAGTCAGAGCATAGGGAAGTCTCTTTTCATTTGGTTCGGTCGGTGGCTGCTCTTTAGTTTCAAATTTCCTACTCAACTGTTCTCTTCCTCAGGTCCCTAGGTCCATTGTTTTCAGCCGAGTGTTTCCTCGGTGCCGCGATGTTCTAATTACGGCCTCTTGACCCCGCACCTTCACTCGTTCATCTGGTCAGTGAGACGCTAGATTGCCCCCCGAGTTAATAACACAAACATGTTCCAACAGGTGGGATACACAATATCCAGCAATGTGTCTGGATAGAATAAACAGGTGAAAATAACACTTGGTTATAGAAAATAACTGTACAATAGTGGAGGCGAAACAAAAAAGTATATAATAGACCCAAATGTAACCTATGATATACCCCAGATAGAGAAAGACGAAGTACAGGAGGCTTTAATTAACTTAAAGAAGTGCAAGGCACCAGGAGATGACGGGTTACAGAATGAACTAATTCAGCTTGCAGGGGAAGCATTAATAAACCCCTTATCAACTGTTTAATAAAATCCTAAATAGTGGTGAAATGGGAGAACCAGAAGAATGGGAGACAAGAATAAGGAATAAGAAAGGTAATAAGGAAAACATAAAGTCATCAGCCTTACACCTGCTATATACAAAGTTTTCACAAAAATATTGCAGAAAAGAATAATAAATCGCATTTACGAGAACCACTCGCATAACCAAGCAGGGTTTAGACCTGCATATTCTACAATAGACCACCTTCAAACTTTGGGACAACTTATAGAAAAAAGTAGAGAATATAGTATAAAGCTATATATTTGCTTCATAGATTTCTACAAAGCATTCGACTCCGTTGAGCATAACGACATCTGGCTGTCACTTAAAGAGATGGGAATCAGTAGCACTTATGTAAGAGTCATTCAACAAATATATGCAAACTCTAAAGCATATATTGCATTAGAGAAAAATGGACAGAAATTCAAAGTAAATAGAGGAATGAGGCAAGGCTGCCCTCTCTCCCCAATTTTATTTAATTGTGTATTAGAGTCAGTGTTCAAACATCTAGATTGGGGAAAAAAAGGTTTGAACATACAAGGGACTTTCCTCAACAATCTTAGGTTCGCAGACGACATAGTAGTTTTTGCAGAAAATCCTCACCAACTAGAAGAAATGGTCAACGACTTAAGTACTCAGTGTCAGAGGGCCGCACTGACTTTAACTGACTGAGCATTAATTGGGAAAAAACCTAAAGTACTCACAAACTCATTGAAACCCATAATTAAGTGTGGAGATACAATAATAATTGCTTATGAAGATGAATACATATATTTAGGACAACGTATATCCCTTACTGATAACTGTAGTTAAGGAGAAATAAACAGGAGGATAAAAGTAGGATGGATGGATCCTCGTTCTCCCATTATTGCCGATATCGTTCTTGATAAAGTATTCCACGACATTATACCCCAATACACTTCACACATTAAATTTGTAAAACAAAATACGTAGATGATAGTTTTTTCATAATTCATAAAGATTACATACCCTCACTCATTCACTATAAAAAGTACCGTATAATATATAAGTAAATCCCACACATGACTTCCATGAAATGTTGTGGTGTCAATACGTGAGCAAAAGAGAACTCAGTATAAACTACATCGTACAAACAGCTAATACCGATTATAGTTTTGCAACAAACATCCAAAATTAAAGAAAATAATATTTATAATAAACACAATTAAATATATAGTTAACATAAAATTAAATGATACTTTATAAATAATGTCGGTACAATGTAAAAAGATTAGAGAGAAAGGAGGTTTGTTTACATCTAGAGTTCAAGGTGAGTTTATGCGAAAACAAAACAAATTTATAAATCTTAATCCTTTATAACACAAAACTTAATTATTCAATGTTTGTTTACATTTTCTTTATACTTGTTTTTAACAATACAATATAAGAATATAATAATAAAAGAATTTAAAATCAGACGATAAAAATGATTGTTTACAAAGTAAATAAGACGGTATTTTTTTACTTTTAAATTTCGATTCTTCTTTATAAGTACTACAAATAATTACAATAATAAATACTCGTTTTAAAGGGCATTAATGTGCGGTTTAAGCACCCCAATCAGAAATTAAATCGGTCAATTATTGCACACGATATTAGAGCTCAAAGTCGAAAATTTAACAAAAAACTGAAAAACATGTCTCTATTTAAGGTAGAAGGGATGGTCCTACGACAAAAAGTCATAGGACCAAAGTTGTAGATCTTTTAATATCAGTTACCGCTGGTGTTATCCGCTTTTCGATACGACTTACAGTTTAGCCGCAATTTGGTTCCGAAATAAATCGGTCAATTATTTCGAATAATATAAGAGCTCAAAGTAAAAAATTTAACAAAAATGACTATTTAAGGTAGAAGGGATGGTCCTACGACAAAAAGTCATATGACAAAAGTTGTAGATTATTTAAAATTGGTTAAACTGGTGTTATCCGTTTTTCGATACGACTTTCAGTTTAGCCGCAATTTGGTTCCAAAAAAACCTTTAAAGAAACACTAAAATACCAATATCTCCCAAACCGCTTGTCCGATTTTGCTCAAAAAATATAGGTACAATCTACCATATAGGACACATATATACCCCAAAGGAAATTGAAATCAAATTAAGCCTACTAAAGTTATCGTCGACAGACCGATGTCGTGCTTAAGTGACTGTAGCTCCGAAACGTCGTAAGCTACGATGTTCGGGTTTGCGCCATCAGTTTTTCCGTCCAAAGTTCTAAAAAATGCCGAAAACTGCATCTCAATACGATGTCTTGAAGCGATGTTATAAAGGTTTTAAGTTCCGAACGAACGTACGTACGTACGTACGTACATACATACGTACGCACAGACATACATGTATATGAAACGGATTTCAATGATACCCCCGGGTCCGTAAGACCCCTCCTTCACAGAGATCTCGGAATCACGTTTTGGAGGGTATCACCATACTTCCATTTTCATGGAAGTAAAAATCTTTCTTAAAAAAAGGACTATTATTACTTCCATGAAAATGGAAGTATGGTGATACCCTCCAAAACGTGATTCCGAGATCTCTGTGAAGGAGGGGTCTTACGGACCCGGGGGTATCATTGAAATCTGTTTCATATACATGTATGTCTGTGCGTACGTATGTATGTACGTACGTGCGTACGTACGTTCGTTCGGAACTTAAAACCTTTATAACATCGCTTCAAGACATCGTATTGAGATGCGGTTTTCGGCATATTTTAGAACTTTGGACGGAAAAACTGATGGCGCAAACCCGAACATCGTAGCTTACGACGTTTCGGAGCTACAGTCACTTAAGCACGACATCGGTCTGTCGACGATAACTTTAGTAGGCTTAATTTGATTTCAATTTCCTTTGGGGTATATATGTGTCCTATAAGGTAGATTGTACCTATACTTTTTGAGCAAAATCGGACAAGCGGTTTGGGAGATATTGGTATTTTAGTGTTTTTTTAAAGTTTTTTTTGGAACCAAATTGCGGCTAAACTGAAAGTCGTATCGAAAAACGGATAACACCAGTTTAACCAATTTTAAATAATCTACAACTTTTGACCTATAACTTTTTGTCGTTGGACCATCCCTTCTACCTTAAATAGAGACATGTTATCGATATTAGCTGTTTGTACGATGTAGTTTATACTGAGTTCTCTCTTGCTCACGTATTGACACCATAACATTTCATGGAAGTCATGTGTGGGATTTCCACACCGGTACTTTATTTCATCAAAGCTTTCGCCCAGGGAACCTGAGCATCGTCAGTGATAGGTAATCTACAAATACAAAAAGAGAAAAATAAATAACGCTAGACTAAAATTAGGAAACAACAAAAATGATTCAAACTGAAAATGCAAAAGAGTTTGGCATAGGTTCTAACCAGTGGTGAAAATATATTAAATTAAAATTAACCTTCGGGCGGGCGCGCGGGCGGCACTTACTCCGCCATTTCGGAAGAACACGCCCCCTGTGATTTTACAGCATTCCAGCTTATCAGCTCTTCAAGGTATTCTACAATTACTATTTCCTAGGTTTAATAAAACCATCCGCATACCCGGATCGTGAGCGGGTCGCCCTCACTTTAGTTTGAACATCGACAAGCTCTAGGACACACGTCAGTACGGTGCAAGTATGATTTTTTTTTTGTTTACTGTATTCTTATCCAAAAGAATTTGATCATTTTAATAGTTACGTTTTGTAATTAAATATACATATTTAATACAATACCAGGATAGGAGAGGAAGTGTTAAAGTCTGCGTTGACCTTTGAAAAAATATTACGTTAAAAAATAAGTTTAACTCCCGTTCCTGTTATACATATATATATATATATATATATATATATATATATATATATATATATATATATATATATATATATATATATATATATATTTATATATATATATATATATATATATATATATATATATATATATATATATATATATATATATATATATACATGTTATTTAGACATTGCATACTGCCAGATGTATGTTAACAATTTTTTTATACAAACTATCTGCATGAAAAATACAGAAACCTGTACTTTTCTGCTTAATACTGATTGATTGGACAATGCTGATGACGTCACACATTGTTCCATATTAACTGTCTGTACGAAAAATACAGAAACCTGTACTTTTCTGCTCAATACTGATTGATTGGACAATGCTGATGACGTCACACATTGTTCCATATTAACTGTCTGTACGAAAAATACAGAATCCTGTACTTTTCTGCTCAATACTGATTGATTGGACAATGCTGATGACGTCATCCACTTCTTCATACAAACTGTCTGTATGAAAAGTACAGAAACGTATAAATCCCGGAGTACGTCCGTGGTTAGATGAAATATACAAACTACAATTGTAAAATCTTGGTACCGAATACGTATTTCATGGTGAAACGTACGTCGCCAATATGTTCCATCATGAATACGTACAAATTAATGTTATACTGCCAGCAGTATAAATTATTTTTCTCGGTGTGCGTAAAAACTCCTGTAATCTTTGTTCCGTCTGTGCACCTGTTCTTCTGGTTGCCTTCATCCTTTCTTTAAACGTTCGAACAAAACGCTCCGCCTGACCATTTGATTTTGGGTGGTACGGTGTTGTGTGAATGTGTGTTATGCCATTGTCTCTGCACCAATCTTTGAATTCCAGTGAGGCAAATTGGGGTCCGTTATCCGAAATCAGACTTTTAGGCAAACCGAACCTAGCAAATATTTCTCGAAGTAGTTGAATTGTCTTTGCCGTTGAAGTGCCACTTGTGGGTAAAACCTCTATCCATTTCGAGTACACATCTACTATCACTAGCCAAGACTTTCCTTCGAATGGTCCCGCATAATCAATATGGACTCTTGACCATGGCTCTGCTGGAATAGCCCATGAAAACAACGGTACCTCACATTCTTTTTGTCTAACTGCTTGACAGGAGGCACAACTCCTTACATATCGTTCGACATCGTTACCTAATCCTGGCCACCAAACATAAAATTTTGCATTTTCCTTCATACCGCGGATTCCCGGATGGCCTTCGTGAAGTAGTTCGAGAATTTCTTGTCTTAATGTTACAGGTACGATTATTCTTCATAACCATAAGAGTATGCCCTCTTCAAATGCCAATTCTTCCCTTTTTTTCATAATACGTGCGTAGCGCGCCTCTGGAATCTCTTTTCTCTCTCTTGGCCAACCTTGTGCCATGAACCTAGCTATAGTTTTTAATGATCCATCTTCACTCGTTTCTTCCCGTAACCTTTTCTTCGTTACCCTTAAGTCTTGGAAACGTAAATGACATAGATCTTATCTTTTAAATTTATGTAGCTTGTCCTCCTTTAACTTTTCTATTGGTAATCGGGATAACATGTCCGCCGCAATATTTGACATACCATCTACATGTTCAATTTTATATCGGTACCCGCTTAAAATTAGTGCCTACCTGTTCACTCTATTTGCCGACATCTTTCCAATGGCTCTATTTTCCCCAAACAAATGAATTAATGGTTTGTGGTCTGTTCTTAACACAAATTCCTGTCCATACAAATACTGTGAAAATTTAATAACAGCGAAAATCAATCCCATTGCTTCTTTTTCTATTGTTGAGTACCTGTTCTCAGTTTCACTTAAGCTTCTAGAAGCATAAGCTATTGGGCGCTCTGTGCCGTCTTCATACTTGTGCAATAGTATTGCCCCTAGCCCCGTATCACTGGCGTCGCAACAAACCACTAACGGGACGTTTGAATCATAATGCACTAAAGTCACTTGACTTGTTAAACATCCTTTCAATTTGTTTATTAGAAAAAAATAACTTACAATAAATGATTATTTTCTATGAGCGAAGAAATCCGTTTAGTAGCTTGCTGGCAAGTACTTGACGGGATTTTTTTTACATTTTCATGTCTTGGCTATGGCACATAACCTTGAAAAGCGTTACTAAAAACTAGCGTTCCACGAGTAGGGAAGATATAGGAACAGGGAGTTCTTCTCTAACTTTTTGGCCCTTCGTCCTACAAAACATTTATGAGATAGAAAGTTGTAGAGCATTAAATTTCCATTAACAATATATATTATTTTACTATTTTATCTTAACCTTTTCAAAAGTTAGAGCAATTTTAACTTAATGATTAATTTTGAGATTTTGCAGAAAAACATAACTTTCGTATTTTCAATTATTCCACAGGTCTAACTCTATATTCTATATTTAAGCCTCATACATATCGACGGCTTGGAAGAAGACTGTCACAAAACCGTGTTTTCAAATTTTACAGGAGAAGCAAAAGAAAAAAGTGACTATTTTTGATGTCGAATTTATTGACCTTATGGTTGTTGGATTTGCTTTATATTATAATAACTTCTTCTATATACTTCAGAAAACCTAGCCATACTACTACTTTTTACATATTAAGCTCAGTGCTTAATTTTTAGGCAATTTTTCAATTAAAATCAGTACTTGTGACGATATTCCATAAAAAAGAGTAAGCAAATTGCATATTAGTACATAAGGGTTTATAATAATTTGGTAAAACATTTTACAAATTAACATAATTTATTTACTAAAATTAAAAGTACAAAAATCAAAATCATACATAAACTATATAACATGTCTAATAAAACGAGATCAGGCACAATTCTATTCAGTCTTTGTCTTTAGTTAATAAATTCAGCGTTGAAGTAAATAGGAACTGTAAGTGACAAGGCTATTGCATTTAGACAAGTAACTTATTTTTAAATGTTCTTTTGTTTCATATAATTCTTCTTAAATAAATAAAGACAAAAATAATAATACTGAAAATCAATTGACTTAGGTTCTTAGTCTATATAAAAATAATAATACTGAAAATCAATTGACTTAGGTTCTTATAGTCTATACTAGTGCCCATAAATATAATATCACTTTTCCATATTTATATAATAATGACATTTAGATTTTCCAAATTACCTTGGACTCTATGGCACACAATCTTTTAAGTTGTTACACATTAAAAATAAAGATAAAAATAGGAAAATATAAATACTGATTTCTATAATTTATTCAAATTGAATATTGATTGAATAAAATAAAATGAGATCATAAAATGCCATGACAATGAAAAGTAAAAACAGTCAAATTGAAATAAGTTGAGACACAAATAAAACATTTAAAAACAGTTTTGAGTCTTTATTAAGGAATCGATAAATAATTATACAATCATTGCTGCAATAAACATTCAAATGCATAAGCAGTATATCATGCATAGGTATTGTACGCTATGCTTGTATTTTTCTTACTTATTAAAAAAAATAGATATAGTATAAAACATAATATCAGGTAGGTATAAAAAGTTAAAAATAAGAAAGAAAAAATATTATGATGATTAAAATTCAAACACAAATAAAACAAGTTATAAATTTTTATGTTTTTATAAAATGAAGGAATATTTTTTTTACTAATTAATTGAACTAAAGCGTCCTTTTTTACCATTGAGTCCAGTTTTTGTTTATAAGCTGATGTTAGTTTAACCTTTTTTATTTCGGTTGATTTCCATCGTGCTGCTAAACTTTTGTCTTCCAAACAACTTAAATTGATAATAACATCACCTTCACAAGGCCTGGAGTCCAGGTATCCCACGGAACAATCTACTGCCTCCAATTAATAGACTAAATTAGAGGGTGCTCAACTCCACCCCAATGCTGATAAGAAAGTTATAATCAAAATAACATACACATGAATGACAATAGTCACTAGTCACCCACGCGACCACTGCAGGGTTAAAATTCCGATTGGTAAATAAATATAGGGAATACGACGGAGAACACATAGATAAGAAGTAGTAGGGTTAACGATTTCGTGAATGACGAAAGGTTACTAATCTACGGTTGACAATTCTAAAAAATAATTGTTATAAAATTATATTTATTAATTTAAATAAAGCTTTATTTTAGTGGAAAACTGTTATAAAATAATAATAGTGTTACAAAATGATATAAATGTAGATAACATTGTATGCAAGAGGGTCACTTTTTAAAAAAATAATTGTTTTAAAAAAATAAAAAAATAATTGTTTTGATCAAAATTGTCATAATATCGCACGTATGACGTTTTGATCAATTCATTTAATAAATATTTTATGGGTTTAATAGTCACAAAAGCATTTGTGTCGTTATTGAACAAAAATGAGATATAAATGTCTTCTTACCTTATTATGAAGACTGCAAGAAACACTTTTGTGACAGTTTATTAAAAAAAACGCGACGTTTCCACTTAGATGCCAAGTTGAACACTGATTTGTTACAGTTTAGACCATAATACAAATACAAACCCCTCTAATGTTAGACTGGCATTTCACTCATTCTGGCGTTCTGTGTTTGTACTAGAAATATGACAATATTCTACATAAAAGTACTACTCCTTAGGAGTATTTTGGTACAAAAAAAAGGTTTTCTCAAAAAATCGGTTTTGTGACGGTCTTCTTCCAAACCGTCGATATGTACTGTACAGGTACATATCAGGGGCGTATTCAATGTGTATAATTTATAATGTACAGTTTATTGTTATATATATATATATATTATATTTTATAGTCTTTTGAGCGAATGCATAGTTAATGTAATATATATTTTATATATTAACTAAAAAAGCACTAAAAAAACTGTAAAAGTATTGGGAGTAGGGTGTTTCTAGATTTAACAACAATTTGTACATTGTAATGTTTTTAAACTATGTTACATTTAAAGAATAATATATTTACTACACCTTTAATTGTTATCAATTCCTGGCTCTCTTGGGGCGGGACAGTCCTGGCTCGTCATGGAAACTTGGCCCTGGGGTGAGTTCTGCTTTGTTTTCTTCTTCATCCATTATGAAAGGTAATACATCTTCGAGGATGACTGGCACAGGATCGATGTCGAGTTCTTCATCCTCATTTTCCTAGAGAGAGCCCCCATTAAGACAGTTTCAATGGCAGTTTTGGCAGGCAGGGGAACACTTAATAGATGCCTTTCTGCATCCGCATTTGGTGGTGGCACAACCCTCTGTGCACCGACAAAAAATAATGTTTAATATTTCATCAGGTGGAGCCTGCTGCTCAATGTGGACCGGGGTTAGACATTTGTTGGTAGTTAGCTCCCACCCATATATCTGAGGAGGCAGCTCATGTCCCAACCACATTTGACCGCAGTAAATGTTGTTTCACCGTCCCCTCAATTGGGGGGAGGGAAAAGATGTCCGGTTTTATATTGGCTACCAATTTATGATTGGTAACGGTAAGCGTTTAGAGATATATCTTTAGGTGGGGCCCCGTACCACCTCAAAATTCACTTTTTCCCAGCTTCCTCTATATCATCCTTGGTTGAGGAAGGGTCTGAGAAAACTGCAGCAGCTCCCTGGACGTCTAGAGTCTGGAGGTTTCAAATACAGTTTGATAAATCCCAGTTCACTTCTTCGGAAGGCTGCTGAGGAGGTATCGCACTCAGTGAAGGCGTGTTATAAATAGTATGTCTCGCAGCCCCTGGGTCTGAAACTCCTGAGTAGAAAACAGTGGTGGTTTTATGTTTCCACGTCCAGGCTTGACGAAAACGATATCCTGGTCACCAGGTGTTTTGGCCATCAACAGGACTATTAGGTTGACATCCTAAGTTGAACCTATTACACGTATTAACTTTTTTTGACCTACTTCGGCCCTACGAAGTGTGGTAGAGGGAGGCCCTACAGCTGGAGACAGACTGTGCACACCTCCTATATCTTTCTAACTCCTTGTTACCCAGGGAAACGTTTTTGGACTAGATTTTTAGTAACGCTTTTCGAGTTATGTAGCATAGCCAAGACATGAAAATGTCAAAAACAGGCTTATATTTAAATGTTGTCCACCATATTGGATTTAGAATGACTTCACTTAGCTAACCATGCATTGCCATCCAAACTGAACGTGTATGCAAAATTTAAATTAAATTGGTTGAGTATAACTGCTTTAAAATTCAGTTGCAAGATTTGATCCAAACATACATACATACAAGCATTGCAAGTGAAATAAAAGCTTGTAAAATAATCTAAATTTTCTCTGTCAACCAAAGTACAATATTAAATTTGGATTTTTTTCCAAAATTAGTATTCCACTTCTACAAGTGGTTAAATATGCCGAAATCCCAACCGTCCCAAAGGCTGAAAGTTGGCCAAACTTAACTTATTCAGAACCCGTTACCGTAAACAATCAATATTCGTCCCAACAATTGCACTCGGCATTCGATTGGCTGAAATATTTCATTAAATTATATCGAAATCGAAATTTTCCTGCTCGGCTGCACATCGGTTGCATTTTCTTATATCGATTTTTGGAATTGTTTAACTGTGTATCAAATGGTTCGTAGGTTCAAATATCTCTTGATTTTATTTTTCAATGATATTCAATTAGGTACTTAAAATATACAATAAAATTACAATAATCATTATTTTATAATTTTATTGAACGAATATAAAGTTAATAATGGATTTAACTTAATGCAATTGATTCACTTTAAATTCTAAAGCGGTGGTGTTGACTTTTTAGTGGTTGGCTTCTTGCTGGACAGATTGCTGTTTGAACTGAAAAAGTAATTATATAATTAATTATTAAGGTGCATAAGAATATTTAAGGCCATGCCAAAGATGGATGGATGATGTGGACCTGACAGCGTTAGAAGAAATACCCTGGGAAATACAGAGATCAAAAAGAATGCTGTGTAAAGTGGACAATAGCCTGTTTGGATAGAATCTATTGTGCTTATTGGAACTTGTTATTAACTAGGATTGAGTTGACTTGAATTGGAAATGTTTCAAAGAAGATATATTTGTATAGTCTCCAGACTGTTGCTTCTCTGGAGGAGACTATTTAGTCAATAAGAACCCTCACGGTAACGGAACCATCATTATCAACTACAGAGCCACTGATGAGGAATTATTCAGGGTACCGACTGAACACAGTTTGGTTTGAGTTCCTTATTCCATGGGCCTTAGGGTACGGCCGCAGTGCACGCTGGTTCCGAATCAGGTTCAGACTCAGGAAACAAGTGCGAGAAATAAACAGTGGTAATGCAGCAGGGTGGCCATTGGCCATAGCGGAAGCAGGCAACTGGTTGCCTGTGCAGCGTTCGGAGTCAGAGGCTTTACCGGAATGTTTAGGTCATTCTTGTTTCAGATTTCAGCTTCTATCAGCGCCCACCGAGTGTACTGTAACTGCAAACTACTATCTTTATTTTTTGGCATTTGTAGTTGTTTATGAAACCTTTTTCTTGATTATATAGGTACAAAAATACTTTACATCTTATCTTAGTTCTCGTCTTTTGATTCTTGTTTGATTTTCTTCGTTTCGATTTATTTTTTTAATGTTAATATACTAATGAAAGAAACGCTTATCACGAAAGTATTTCTAAAATAGTAGAATGCCTCCACTTCCAATCTAAATGTTGGAAGAAACGTTTCATGTTCTCTACAATTTGTTAACTGTTCAAACAAGCGGTGGTATTCCCCATATGCACTCCTTAACTTAGTAATCATTTCATAAAAAGCAATTCTAATTTTAAATTAACTCACTGTAGCCATAAAAAACACACTATAACTTCATATGACAACTGCTTGTTTTTGTTTTGTTTACGTTACATTATGTCAGCGCGTATTTCTATCTGCCTCCACTGTGACCATCACCTGCTTTCCTCAAGCTGACATATCACAAGCCGGTTTTCGGAGCCTAAACCTGATTCTGAACCTGCGTACTCTGGTCGTACCCTTTTAGAGTTACGTTCTAATGTAGGTCGTCCTCTACTCTTGGCTTGGCGTAGTTACACATAAACTATTAATGTAAATCTGATATTAAAGATTTCATAAATTGTAAGGTCCGAACCTTCGTCGCTTCCGCTTTGAGACACGATACGATTTCATGAGCCAATTCACACTTGTCTTCGTTCGCTGAAACATTAAATCAAAAATAATAATATAATACACAAATCAAATGCTATTCTACATTACGTAAATATAATGTAATTCAAATTATAATTATTATTAACTACGGGAAACAGATAGACTATACTGGCAATATAGAGGCCCGTGGTTCAAATCCCGGCGCTGGAGTGTATTTTTCACTGTCTGTTTCCCGTAGTTAATAATAATTATAATTTGATTTAAATTAACATTTAACTTTCCGTAGTATGAAAACTACCAAAAACTTAAAAATTGAATTTGGTAAATATAATGTACATGCAAACTTACGAATTGAGAAAAAAGCAGACGCTGTTATCAAATATATTTAATGTTTGGGAACTCATTGATTGATTTAAACTCTTATAACGACATCCTCTGTTTCTTAACTCAGTGGATTTCATTGTTGAATTTAAAACGGAGCAAACTATTCTGTTTATGAACGAGGCACAAAGCTTCCCCGCGTCCTGTCCTTAAAATTGAAACAGAGCTTATTTGGACCTGTCTCGAATCCCAATGGGGTGGCACTTAATTTGATGCAATATTAACTGTGTGCAGACGGTAAATTTAATGTAGGATACTTAGGCATAAACCAAATGTCTTCCATATCTGATGACTACTGTGAAAGATATAATTGTTAATAAAAAATAATGCGTGTGGTGTCGCGGGACACCCGGTAGGAACGAAGTTCCTTACATTTTTCATTAAATATAAATTATAAAATCTCACTGCTAAGTACGTATACATTGCTAACTACTTATACATGGCCGAGTTAGGAAGGAGACAAAATTAAAAGTAACAACTAACTGTTAGTACTTAGCAGAGTTAAGGCAAAATTAAAAGAAAAGCATTATTTGAATCATTTATGCAAGCGTCTTTCAACAAATAAGTATTGAATATTGAGAACAAAAGTTAATCACGACGAGTTTATAGTTAAAGAGTATGTTTGTAGTTGGTAGGAAATAAGTCTGTTCTCTACCTACCCGGCCTACTAATTTAAAATATTATAAAATATATCTCTTCCCTAATCAAAAACGTCTGCTTGTATCAGATTGAAATTTTACATGCCAGTTTCAATAGTACTTTAGACGATGTGTAAGAAGTTTTATTAAAAAATCGTTACGTTAGAGCGTAATGCTATCGGTAAAAACTTTGTTTTCTTTATTTTAACCGTTTAGGTCTGCTTTTATAAATTTAGCGATCTTTATCACTTCATAGCAGTGTCGGTGTTCGTTTTACTAAAAAAAATATTTAATAAAGATGTTTGTTTCATTATTAGATAAAGTTAGCATTTTTTCCCGTCCTAAAATGCCAATTTTAAATTTGAAGCTTACGTCCACGTAAGCGTTGCGCGTGAACGATTGGGCGGATAACGTTGTCCAACGAACTCAGCCTGGGCATTGGTAAAATGAACATGTGTACCAAATTTCAACTAACTCGGTCATCTCTTACTGAAGTTATCGTCATCGGTAGATTTCGTGACGTTGATTTTGTGACGGTGGTTTTGTGACGGTGAATTTGGTCGATTTTTTCGGATTCACTCCCGGGCTCCAGAACGTGCCATAAGGAACTTCGTTCCAAAATGAAAGTTTATGCGCGTGTGATAGAGAAAAAAATAGACCAATGGGCTTAGAGTAACCAACCATTTAAATGTCATTAAATTTTAAGTTATGGTGGTTTATCAAATATTTTAAATGACGAACAGTCAGCCACGAGACCACCAATTTAAGTCAAACGGTGACTTTACTCGAATATAAAGCGCATCGTAATTTGAAAGAGCTAAAATCCAGTAAGATCTAATGAAATACTTAAAAGATACAATTATAATTTATAGGAAAATATATAATTTAGTTTACCTGTTGCTTTGCAATTTTTTATAAATATTTTAATCTGAGGTTCAGCCCAGTAAGAGAACTGCATGCTGTCAGTGTGGGATTCCCAGTCGTAAGTATTGTCCTTCATCTGAAACATTAAGAAATTATATTATATCTTTTGATTTTCATTATTTTTCAAACGTATTTGAACAAAAAAACACTTGGGAAGAAATAATCACGTATTGAGCGGTTCAGTTTAATTACAGTATCTAGTACGTATAAGGAATAGATTGTATTTGTAGAAATAAAGATTAACTCAGAAATATGAATTTTCGCTTCAAGATTACTATGCAACATCAATATGTACTAAATATTACAGATGTTATAATATATAGTACAAAGCCAAGTCAATATACAGCATCCACTCTCCACATAATATGTTGGTAGCACTGGTAAACAAGAATACAAACATTAATAAGATTCGCTAACAGCTGTTACTTCTCTAACTCCAGTAGAGAATTATTGAGTTAATTTTAAGGTCACACAAAACTTCGGCAAGAAAATTTATAATCACAAATCATATGTTAGTTAGGTAAAGTCATTCCCAACTTTGTTGCTGCTGATTAGGGTTTCAAGGTCATCCTAGAAGTCCTTATGCTTTTGGTTGTTCGATCGTTCGTCCGTCGCATCTTGGATCATATCTCCCGACTAATTGTAGTTAAACATTTTAAATTTGATATAAAAATAAAACTTTTATTGCCCCAAAATAGGTAAAATTGTGCTAACTTCACAACTAATAATTTCTTCGATCAGCGAGTTATTTTTGAGTGGAGTATTGAAAAGCAGATCATAAATATTTTCAAAATGGCTGTAATTTTACCCCCGAAATTACCAAAACAAAACCTCCCAAAAAGTCCCTTTCCCGCTACCCCATAAGGAAAGGTCCTAAAATTGAAGAAAATAATACTTTAATATACTTTTCTGTTGGCCAATGATGTTTTCAGAAGTTAATATAAAAAAGTCAGATTCTAGAAATTTTAGGTGGGGGTAACTATGGTGACCCACATTTTTTATTTTTTGAAGGGTGTATCATTTTAAAGGAATTAGAATGCAGATGACAAATATAAATCGCGTTTCCAAAATGGCGGCCATTTTACTTCCAAAAGAACCAAATAAGTGCATACCTAAGACGCTCTAAAGCACAACAGTATGCCCACCTTGTTCTTCCCAAGTGCAACTTTTTATACATATTTTAGTAAAACACCTCCACAACGCGTTGACTAAAAATGGTTTCCAGACAAAAGAAATAGGCAAAGTCATCGGTGGATGACTTTGCCCGTCTGGAAAACCCTGAAGTCCAAGAAAGAGCCACCACAGACGCCCCACCAGAAAAGAAAGCATATCTTCCTTTCGTCAAAGGTACCACCGACAAGATAGCAAATATCTGGAAGCACGAGATGCGGACCACCTTCACAACAAGCAACACGGTGAAAACTTTCTTGGAACAGCTAAGGGCCCGTAACATCTTAAAACTAACGGGGTATACGAGATTCCGTGCAGCTGTGGTAAGTCCTATATTGGACAAACGGGTAGATTGGTCTCCACTCGTCTACAGGAGCATATCAGAGCTATAAAAATAATGATTGGATGTTTGCAGTAGCGGTACACTCTGAGAAAACCGGCCACCTCATCAAGTTCGAGGACACCAGAGTAGTGGCACCAGTACCCGGGGTATTTCAATACTCTTTCGAGAGGTCATTGAAATCGAGAAAAAGCCGGAAAACTTTAACAGGGAAGATGGGTTCAAGCTCTCCAGAACATGGAAAGCCCTAATCGCCACCCTTAACACAGGTAAAGACAAGGATCAACCTACCTACAGCCCAGTGAACAAGCCAAACCATCAGGCATCTCCTACACCTGCTCTGGCTGATGCAATATCTGATGCAACACGCAACAGATATTGCCTCAGACCTAGAATTGAAGATATTAACTCCAATGTTAACCATTCTCTCTAGTCCACGTTGTCCCTCGCTTAGAGCAACATGTACAACCCTGAAGATGGCTCCAGCATAGGAGGAGAAACGTCGGAAAACTCTTCAAACATGACGCGGTCACCACCGGAACACCTAGAACTTATTGTATAATATGTTTATATAGTATACTCACAACTCCCATTTGTTCCATTACACAGGCCATAAAACACTGTAATCAAAATAAAAAAAATAATCAAAAATTAGTTACAGAAAAACAAAATTTCAAATTTACTTTAAAATCTAATTAAGAATAATCCGAGAGCATATAAGTTGTCGGTCAGTTCCAAATAATAATTTATAAATAATACTAAATAAAATAATTTCAGAAGATTTAATCAGTTATTGTTAGAATAATTACAATTACTTAGTTTCTTGATGCATACTTTAAGATATAAATTATCTTAATAGATAAAATAAATAGTGATGTTTTACAAAGAAAGTTGGGGGCCCAAATATATAAGTTAGAAGATAAATAAGGCGGGTAATGCTTACTTAAATCGTGTGAGGAAAGAAAAAAGCAAACTTGAACTAAATTACCAGATTTGGATTTTGGTAAATTATTTATTGGATAGATATACTAAGCTCAACTCTTTGAAATCAAAAATCTAGAACAACTAACTGCATCAAAAATAGTTTCTTTATAAAACATTGCATCCACATTTATTCCAATAAAAATAAGTTTGTTTTGATTTGTATATCTTAAGATAAATATAATAATATAATAATAATATATATATATATATATATATATATATATATATATATATATATATATATATATATATATATATATATAATACCTTTTTATCATGAGTATCCATATGGTTATCGCGCATTACATCATCTAGAGCTTCTGTAAAATATAAACAAATCACTTTATTGATGTAAAAAGGCTACAGACAAGAATTGGTGCGTAACAGTTATATACAGGCACTATGGGGCCAAGTTGTGGCCTGACCGATGAAGTAGGTTTCTGAGGCGAAGCCAATGTGGTAACTCCAAGGAGTTAATTATCTCTCCGGTACAATTGATTTTTACTCCCGAGGTACGTATAAGATTTTATCTGCTGAAGTGAGAAACAATTTATTGGATTTGATTTTAAAATATTAAAATATTTTACTCTAAAATTAACTTGCGTACTTACAGAAGGTAACGCAAGTGTTTGGTATTTCCATAGCTAATAAGTGATACCTCGTAACTACCAGAATGGTGATTTTGAGATTTCCATTATATTGGCCTTGGGAGGCTTGTCTACAAGTACATGCGAGATCTCGTAAGTGAAAAATAATTCCTTCACATAGAAAATGGGCAGTCGAGACATCTCGTATCAGATTCACAAACTATTTGTTTTGTGATTGCTACAGTAGACAGTAACTCGTATGTGTTTTGGTGAAGGTTAGTTGTGACACCTCATAACTGAGCTGCTAATTCGTAATTAAGACCTCGTATGTGTTTCTGGTGTATGTGTTTTGGTGTAGGGTAGTTGTGACACCTAATAACTGAGCTGCTAATTCGTAATTGAAACCTCGTATGTGTTTTGGTGTAGGGTAGTTGTGACACCTTATAACTGAGCTGCTAATTCGTAATTGAGACCTCGTATGTGTTTCTGGTGTACTATGTGTTTTGGTGTAGGGTAGTTGTGACACCTCATACCTGAGCTGCTAATTCGTAATTGAAACCTCGTACGTGTATCTGGAGTATGTGTTTTGGTGAAGGTTAGTAGTGACACCTCATAACTGAGCTGCTAATTCGTAATTAAGACCTCGTATGTGTTTCTGGTGTACTATGTGTTTTGGTGTAGGGTAGTTGTGACACCTCATAACTGAGCTGCTAATTCGTAAGAGAGACCTCGTATATGTGTTTCACTTTATTAAAGAAGTGACATAGTGAGACCTCGTAACTGTATTATTTTATGAACTGTTACAATTTGACAGTTGCCAATGTTTCTGAAGGGTTACATTTTATACAAATTTATAAAACACAAAAAAACATTTAAAAAAAACTTAATCAGTCAACGTAAATTATTTTTTTTAAATAGTTTTTTGTTCCTGCTGTAAACTTGACATTTTGAAGATACGAGGTATCATTTATTAGCCATCTATATTTCTTGTCTGTCGGTCTACCACATATAAAATTTTTACTGTGAACAAACATAATATCCTAAAAACCACTCCTAAGATTTTAATGGAATTTGGGAGGTTAGTAATAATTAGCTCATTGTTGGTCCCAAAACGTTAACAACAAAACAACTATACAGGTAATATTTTTGCTGAATTTTGATTATTGTTTGTCCCGACAGACAAAACTTTACCTGATCAAATCCCAAGTCAACAGAGTACCGAGAGGAGCTTTGGGGACCCCTCATCATTCATCAGGTGATCTCACTCATCATCTGAGTTAAGGACACGACTTTATCCCCCCCCCCCCCCTTTAGAGGTCAGAGATCATTTTTTTCTCACAAAATGTGGAACGCATGAAAAATTCCTTAAAAATGGTTTTAATTTTAGACAAAGAATACATTTTTATTTTGAAGACGCTGCGCAAAGATGAATTGTAGTATAAAATATATTTGTACTGAGGACCCTCCTTTAACATCCCACATCACGCATTCCATTAAATTAATATCAACTGCAGACTTAGTCCCATAAAATTTAAACAGTCTGCCCATATATAATATTGAATAAAAATAAGTTTTACTCCACTGGGAATCGAAACTACGACTTTGTTTTATTGGCAAATATAGCTCTAAAAGTATTCATCGGATTTTGAGTAGATTTAAAGGGTTTATAAACAGGTCAAGTCTGTGCTAGTCAGCACACAGCGAGGGTCTGTAGGCCACAATGTATAGTTTAAGTAGTACCCTATTGATGGTATTTTTTAAAATGCTAAAAAGCTTACTTTGAACTATCCTATGGGTCTGATATTCTCAAAACACATAAACAAACTTCTGATAAAGTATTTTTTTGCCACAGAACCGGAATACAACCCTAAAAATACATCGAACAGACCAAAGTTATAAAAAACGTATTTTGCCAATAAAAAATAACATAATATTTTTTTCGAAATTTCCAAAAAGTGGTATCTTTACTTTTGGTTGAAGAATGTTCAGGAATTTTTTCAGATTTTTTGCACTTCACATAAGTCAATGTGTCAAAAGTTAAATTTATTAAGTCGCTATATTATCAAAGTGATCGGACGAAAGGTGTAGCCATGAGAGCAGGCGACCGGACGGACGGACAGACACACGCAGGAGAATATAAGGGTCCTTGGTTCTGCCTACGGACCCTAATATAAAATTGGCTATAATGGTCCGCAAATTTAATTTATTTTTAATTAAGTCTACCCAACTAGGAAACAAAACAGACCTAAATCTCATGTGACATTCGTCCAATAATTGGAGGCAAGGAACCTATAAACACAAATCAGCCGACTATCTTTAAAAGTACTGACGGTTTGTCAAAATGTGCCACACTAATTGGCAATCTTATTATTGCTAGTATGAAATAGTGAAATTAAACAATTTATTACTGTAGGAATTTGTAAACTATATACCCGCTCCATCTTACAAATTCATAGAATAGTTATTTATGTAACTAGGCAGCAAAATGGAATTTTTCTGACGAATGATTAAATTTGCCTCCGAGCCGGAGGCGAGGTCAGGCTATGGAAAAAAACTGCCGAGGCAGGTAATTTATTTGACTGACTGCCGAGGCAGGCAATATATCAATGTGAGGCAGAAATGTTTCCTTTGCCGCCTTGTTGCATACAATATTTTTCCTACTGGCAGAAAAATGTTTCCTATAAATAATATTTATTTCATAATAATTACTTACTTATCAAATACTATTATTGACCTATTCAAATTAAAAAGAAACAAGTAACAATATCCAATGTTACAATTATAAAAAATGAATTGACAGAAATTCAGTAAAAACAAAACAAAATTAAAATGATAATAATAGAAGAGCTGCAGTGTTACACTAATTAAATTATTTATGATTATTTTAAGACCTACTATTTTTACTGGTCTTATATTACTTTGCTTTGTAAGTTTCATCGCACATTTCCGTTTCCCCAATTTTGAACCACTTCCCGTGATTCAATCTTCCCCAAATTTTGCACATAGATACAACTAAGGTAAAGAATACAGAAACCAAAAAAATAAAAACAAAAACAAAATGGCGTCAAATTTATTTGCTTTTTAAGTTTCATCGCACACCTATTACCCCAATTTTGAACCACTTACCGTCATTCAATCTTCCCCAAATTTTGCACATAAATAAAACTAAGGTGAAGAATACAGAAACCAAAAAAATAAAAACAAAAAAAAAATTGGCGTCAAATTTATTTGCTTTTTAAGTTTCATCGCACACCTATTACCCCAATTTTGAACCACTTACCGTCATTCAATCTTCCCCAAATTTTGCACATAGATACAACTAAGGGGAAGAATACAGAAAAAAAAAAAAAAAAAAAGTTGATAATAAAACCAGTTTTTAAAAATGGCATTTTTATATTAATTATTTGTAATATTTTTATTTCTTTTTTATCTTTTTACTCCATTCTATATTATAAATATAATCTATAACAAGTATTTATAAACCTTTTTTTTTTTTTATAAATTCGTAATATTTTTAAGGTAAATTGTTCAAATAATTTAGGTTAAAGATGATATAAAAGAAAAGGTTGTTTGTTTATTTATTTGTAGCGGGGAATGTGGGCGTGGCTTAGCCTGGAAGAATCCTCAGCAAAATACGATTTTGCCGCCTAGGCAGCAAAATCGTATTTTGCTGCGTATTGTAAAGTTTTCTTGAAACCTCAGAGAAATTAAACTTTCATGCCTAAAAACAGTTCAATAATGCGTAATTTTGCTGCCGCTAGTAGGAAAATATATTTTTATTCAAATTCTTGTCCGCTGTACCTATATAAGTTGTATCTACCTAACGAGTATATAAATATAATATATATATATATATATATATATATATATATATATATATATATATATATATATATATATATATATATATATATACTCGTTATTTTTATAGAAAGGGACTAAGGGCTCAAGCTTCATTAACTTTAGATGCAAATTTATGCTTATATATAATTAATTACGGTAATTAAGAAAATTGTTTACCATCTGACAACTTTGAAGTTTCCTTGCATTTAAGTTTTGCTCTTTGGGCTGCGTCCGCATAATCTTGCTTACTCTGAAACTATATAGGTATGTATATATATATATACAGGGTGGTCCAAAAATCTCTCCCCCCCCCCCTCTTACCTTTTATACGGATTGAGATAAATTAATGAAACTTGGGGGATCTCTACCATGCAAAGGAAAGTTTGTTTTCATGCAATCACCCACTAGGGGTAACCACCCAATTTATCCCCAGGCCACCCAACTTCAAAATTTCAAATAGGGGTGTATATTTTTTTAACTCAAGCTTGGTTCAATCGAATTGGAAATGATTCGACGAGGAGATATTTGGACTATTTCTAGTCTATTGATATTATTCGCTAGTCTATTAAACAAGTCAATATCAATATGATCCCCTGCGGTCACGGAAGTGACATCTTTACCACCGACAAGGGGAGTACAACTTCGTGTATAATACGCACTTTTTTCCTTCCAAAATCGGGGTGCGTATTATACACGAGTGAAAATAAAAATGTGTTTATTTACAACTTAAATATTACGTCAATAATTAAAAAAAAACAGCTATTACCAGAGTATATTACACATATTAAAAAACAAAAACGTAAACTTTATTTTAATAAAAAATTATTTGATGTATCTTACCGTTTGTATTTTGGTAACCAATTTATTTTTTTATTTTTTATTTATTTATTTATTTTTTTAGACAGAAAGACTTTTGCTATAATCAAAGTTATGTTATTTTATTTCGGTAATTGATTAAAGTAGGTGGAAGATCATTATTATTCTTATCTCAAACATCGGCTACGTCGCGGCTTGATTACTAAGCACTAAATTCAAAGGCGGCCTTCCACGAATTGTTAATATGTCTTTATATTTTATATTTCTTGTATTGATAAAAATTCAGAAGATTACAATTCATAATTTTATTTATGAATAATTTGGTATCTTTAAGGGAGCTAGCGTAGCCGTGTGGGTTAAACCACGTCTGCTCGGCCATCACTGAATCTCGAGTGGAACGAGACGGGGTTCGATTCCTCGCCGTGACACTCTGATTTATATGGCTCACTATTGATCACATCATACTCGCTTTGGCGGTACTATGTACAGAGGTATGATGTGTGAAGTGGCTGGAACTCTCTACCGCGGGGCGTAAAAAGGGCCTAAGAGATGGCCTAATTGCAAGGTTCGAACAAGTGGTTCGTCCTACCCGTCCTAGTAGAAAGTACTAGACTACTACTACTACTAGGTATCTTTAAAATAGTATCTTATTTTCTGTTAGTGTGTTGCAAAGTTTTTTAAACTTAAAACTATAAGAACTTATAGTTATAATGTAGTTCCGCGTTCGTGAATGGTTATCGGGTTGTAAAAGAAGCTTATCTTTAATAAAAATACATCGCTATAAATATTTGAAATCACATGTAATATGTGCACAATTATTTAATTTATTTTAACCAGCGTATTATACTAGTTATTATTATATTACAAGATTTTTGTTTCCAAGCTTACCAAAGGTAACGGAAGCTACTGTGATCGTTCTGAAGAACGAAAAATTCGTATGTCTCCGATTTCAAAAATTTCAAGACAGAAATCCGTTTCACACATCACGGAACATTTTTGGTTCCGTATCTGTCAGTCTGTCTGACAATCAATTTTTGCGAACCAACATATCTTAAAAAATACAAGTCCAATTTTAATGAAATTTGGGTGGTAGGTCATAATTAGCTCATTGTTGGTCCCATATAAGTTTCAAACTTCTGCGCACATTTTTTTTTTTTTCTTCCGCGTGCGCATAAACATACATTTATTTACACCTATAGCTTCATAAGTATTCATCTGATTTGTATGAAACTTTTATAGCTTATGAAAGTAACTCGCAGATAGTTCCAGATTAATTTAAACCGTCTGCGCTCTTTAACTTTTGCTAAATTGGTACTTTAAATTATGTAACAAATCCAAACAATTTTGACTGATTAAAAAAACAGGGGAAAAACAATTAAACAAATTAGACAATAATGGCTTTTAAAAGTATAAAATCGATAAAGTCATGATAGGATGTGAGGAATCTATGTGCCACACCAATTGGCAGTCTATTTTCTATAATTTGACGGAAATGTTGGGTCAAATATAGGTCAAAATAGCCTGCTTATTATATGGGAGATTTTACGGTATTTGAAGGGACTAAAGGTACCCACCTTGAGCTATGAACCCTCATAGCTAGCGGATCCGTATTTACGGAGGCCCGGAGGGATTCATCAATGGCAACTCTTTTGCGGCACCGTAGAAAGTTGGTTCCAAACCATCTTTTTTGCGGTGCCGCTTTAAAACCTGTAGGAAACCTTCACTTCGTCCTCTTCTTATTTCCTTTTTGTTTTTATATTACAATTGCTTATTATATTATATTTGTGTATCTGAATTTGTTCCTACATTATTTTTATTATAATCTGTATTGCATCTTTTTTTTAATATACGTTTTTTATCAGTGTTTTATCTTCATCTGTGTATTATTATTTTTTTTTTATCTGTGCTTATTATAATCGGTTCCTTCATTATTTTGATTATATACCTATTTCTTATTTATATAATAATAAAAGTACTAATCTATAATCTTAATTATATAAATTTTTAAAGCAAGAGAACTAAATTCAAGTTGAAAAAACGATGTTATAATTGGCTTTGTTTATAACCTGACCGACCGAAACTCGAGGTGAGGGAAACAACGACTCCGTCCTCTGTCTCGGCGGTTCTCTGAAGAATATATTGTTATCTATATAGCCCTCCGCAAATAAGTATCCGCTAGCTGTGAAACCTCCTTAACTGTTTACATTATCGTATGAGTTCATTTGTACGATATATTTACGTGCCGACTAAGTGGGGGCTCTCCATATATCATGACTTGGTTCGATTACATACAAGCTATCGACGTAAATGCGATATTATAGAATTCATTAATTGAGAGATGCAAACCTTTTCTCCTTCGTTACGAAAGCATGATCCGATCTCATAAGCCAATTCACACTTGTCTTCATTCACTGAAACATTAAGTCAAAATGTACAATATATCAAAATATCAGTCAAAGATTTGCTATAAAATAGATTAAATATATGATATAATACATAACAATAACTAACAGATGTTAGATAACATAATATTAATATTTAGCTCGCTACCTTATAAACTTAGTTATTATGTTTATTATTTAATAACCAAAAAGTTAAATTGACTTTTCCAATAATAAATTTGAATATTTATATTTTTTATGTCCACTTTAATGAATTATCTATTTAGTTTTTTTATAAATAAAATAAGCTTCCTCATTTCAAAAATTGTTTCAGAATCGGAACATTTTCAAACCTGTAATTTATTTAAAAAAATTAAGATAAACAGGTCAAGTGTGTGCTAGTCAGCACACAGCGAGGGTCCGTAGTCAAGTGTGTGCTAGTCAGCACACAGCGAGGGTCCGTAGGCAACCCTATATAGTTTAAGTAGTACCCAATTGATGGTGTTTTTTAAAATGCTGAAAAGCTTACTTTGAACTATCCTATGGGTCTGATATTCTCAAAACACATAAACAAACTTCTGATAAAGTATTTATTTTGCCACTGAACCGGAGTACAACCAAATAATACATCGAAAAGACCATAGTTATAAAAAAATTGGTAAGGCGTGAAGTCTCACGTAAAAAGGGTTTCGTTGGTATTGTGAACACAAAATTAGACGGGAGGGGGGGGGGGGGGGGGGGAGAAAAGTTTTTTTGACAAAATGGCGCCGAAAATTAAACACTACCCCTAAGTGGTATATATATTTGTAATCTACTCTTGAATACCTTTCATTTGATTCCCCACTCACAATTTTAAAAAAATATTTTTTTTCGAGTGACGTGAATTATCCGCCATCTTGGATTTCCAGTAGCTCAGATCAAATTGCTAATCTTATTTTTTCTATTGCCCAGCAGACCACACATTTTGCATATTTTTCTCTATTTTTAGTAACAGCGGAAATACGATTTTAGGGGGGGGGACACGAAAAATTTCGATGTTTTTTGACAAAATGGCGCCGAAAATTAAACACTATCCATAAGTGGTATACATATTTGTAATCTACTCTTCAATACCTTTCATTTGATACCCCACTCAAAATTTTAAAAAAATATTTTTTTTCGAGTGACGTGAATTATCCGCCATCTTGGATTTCCAGTAGATCAGATCAAATTGCTAATCTTATTTTTTCTATGGCCCAGCAGACCACACATTTTGCATATTTTTCTATATTTTTAGTAACAGCGGAAATACGATTTTAGGGGGGGGGACACGAAAAATTTCGATGTTTTTTGACAAAATGGCGCCGAAAATTAAACACTATCCATAAGTGGTATACATATTTGTAATCTACTCTTCAATACCTTTCATTTGATACCCCACTCAAAATTTTAAAAAAATATTTTTTTTCGAGTGACGTGAATTATCCGCCATCTTGGATTTCCAGTAGATCAGATCAAATTGCTAATCTTATTTTTTCTATGGCCCAGCAGACTACACATTTTGCATATTTTTCTATATTTTTAGTAACAGCGGAAATACGATTTTAGGGGGGGGGACACGAAAAATTTCGATGTTTTTTGACAAAATGGCGCCAAAAATTAAACACTACCCCTAAGTGGTATATATATTTGTAATCTACTCTTCAATACCTTTCATTTGATACCCCACTCAAAATTATAAAAAAATATTTTTTTTCGAGTGACATGAATTATCCGCCATCTTGAATTTCCAGTAAATCAGATCAGATTGCTAATCTTATTTTTTCTATGGCCCAGCAGACCACACATTTTGCATATTTTTCTATATTTTTAGTAATAGCGGAAATACGATTTTAGGGGGGGGGACACGCAAAATTTCGATGTTTTTTGACAAAATGGCGCTGAAAATTAACCACTATTCCTAAGTGGTATATATATTTCTATTCTACTCTTCAATACCTTTCATTTGATACCCCACTCAAAATTTAAAAAAAATATATTTTTTTCGCGACGTGAATTATCCGCCATTTTGAATTTGAACAGCTGATACTATTGAGTTCGCTATATTTTTCCTGTATGCGCGTCAAAACGATCTTTTATACTGGAAAGTTTCACGTTTTTATCTTTTTTGGTTCAAAAGTTATTGGAACCGTACAGAGTGACAGACGGACACAGGAACGAAACTATAAGGGTTTCTTTTTTTTGGTTTTACCAACGAAACCCTAAAAAACGTATTTTGTCAATAAAAAATAAAATAATATTTTTTTCGAAATTTCCAAAAAGTGGTATCTTTACTTTTGGTCGAAGAATGTTCAGGAATTTTTTCAGATTTTTTGCACTTCACATAAGTGAGATAGATGGGGGGGGGGGGGGGGCACGTTTCACACCCACTTCAAACTTGCCTACGCTCGCCCTATCAAAGTTATAAAATAATAATTATATATTTTTGTAATCAGCTCGACGTACCCTTTCATATGATAACCCTCACGGTGTCGAAAAAAAGTAAAAAAAATTGACCCTTAAGTTTTTTTACCCTAGTTCTTTTTAAACAATATTTTTTTAAGTCGCTATATTTTTAATATATGTGGGTAGGTACAAGACACATACGTGCTAAATTCCAAAGTGATGGGACGAAAGGTGTAGCCGTGAGAGCAGGCGGCAGGACGGACGGACAGACACACGCAGGAAAATATAAGGGTCCTTGGTTTTGCCTACGGACCCTAATAGAATACGTGTGGTGTCGCGGGACGGGTGTCCTGCTAGGAACTTCGTCCGGTAGGAACGAAGTTCCTACCGGGTGGTATGAACGAAGTTCCTTACAGTTTTCATTAAATATAAATTATAAAATCACACTGCTAAGTACGTATACATTGCTAACTACTTATACATGGCGGAGTTAGAAAAGAAACAAAATTAAAAGTAACGAACTGTTTGTACCTGGCAGAGTTAAGGAAAAATTAAATGACAATCATTATTTGTATCATTAAAGAAAGCGTCTTACTATAAATATATATTGAATATAAGAAATAAGTTGATCATTATGAGTTTATAGTTAAAGAGTATGTTTTTGAAAGGATGATGGATTGAAATAGGACTGTTTTCTACCTACCCGGCCTATTAATTTAAAATTTTATAAAATATATCTCTTCCCTACTCTAAAGCTTCTGCTTGTATCCGGTTGAAATTTTACATGCCTGTTTTAATTGTAATTTAGACAATGTGAAGGAAGTTTTATTAAAATCGTTATACGTTAGAACGGAAGATATTGGTAAAAACGTGTTTTCATTATTTTAAACGTTTAGATAGGATATGGAGCGTCTTTGGCAAAATATAATTTTAACGTGGGCTTCAATATTAACAGATCGCTGAGGGCTCAACTGAGTACCGTAAAAGACCCGGTTTTACCAGAGAACAAAAGTGGGGTCTATATTATGGTCTGTGGTGAATGTGAAACTGAATATGTCGGGCAGACAGGGCGCTCTTATAAAATAAGAGCTAAAGAGCATTTGCAACGCACTAACAGTAGGTTTTACCAACATCTTCATGAACACGGCCACTTCAACGCGGAACATAAGATCGGGTTCATGCATTTTGCCCAGAAAGGTCGAATACTGGACTCACTAGAGAAAATAGAAATTCATAGGAGCCAGCTACGCATGGGGCCGGACGGCAACGTCAATGAGAGGGGCGATGCGTCTTCCCTTCTGAAGGTCATGGCTAGACCCAGAACGCGTGTCAGTCTTGTGCCAGCGTCTGGCTTCGCATGACTCACCTCACCCTATGAGTTCCTTTGGGTGATTCATTTTTCACCTCTTTCGGTACGATTGCTTTTCTTTTCTTCGATAGCTTTATTTATTTTATGTTTATTTTCATCTGTTTTATCCCATTTTTGTTTTTTTTTTGTTATTTATTCTTAGCTTGGTTTTTATGGTTTTATTTTATTTATTGTTAAACTATTATATTGTTATTTTTAAATTCATTTTTGTTTTATTACTTGGGTTTTAGTTGCCTATGGCGGTTGATTCGTTTTTATTATGTCTCGGCTTTCTTTTGTTTTTATTTTTATTTTCATTTGACATTAATTAGTGGTCGATTACTGTTTGTTTAGGCACTGAAGATGGCCTTATAGAGGCCGAAAGCTGCTTTGTGTTTTTTAATAAAAATTTTCTTACGTGGAGAGACTTTTCCTTCTAACCTTAAACGTTTAGGTCTACTTTAATTATTGTAGCGAACTTTATCACTTCATAACAGTGTCGGTGTTCGTTTTACTAAAAAAAAAAAAAAAAATATTTAATAAGTTGTTTGTCTCATTAAATAGATGATGAAGTTAGAATTATTTCTTGGATCAAGTACGCAGTATTACAATAATATACCTAATATATTGAAATAAGCGTCAGCACAGATCAATTTTACTTTTAACAAGACCGTGATTATATTTTCGATATTTACAAAACCAAGTGACATGTTGACATATAAAAAAAAATAAAAAAAAACAAGTCAAGGAACAGGCTTCCTTAATAACATTTTTTCCCGTCTTTTTGAAGCTTAAGTTTACGCGAGCGTTGCGCGTGAACGCTTGGGCGGATAACGTTTTCCAACGAACTCAGCCTGGGCATTGGTAAAATGAACATGTGTACCAAATTTCTAAACTAACTTGGTGATCTTTTACTCAAGTTATCGTCATCGGTAGATTTTGTGACGGTTTTTGCATGACGGTGATTTTGGTAGTTTTTTTTGGATTCACTCCCGGGCTCCTGAACGTGCCATAAGGAACTTCGTTCCATTAATTTTGCCCAAAAATATCGCAACGATTTTCTCCCTTGGAGTAAAGTAGAAAATTAACAAAACAGGTACCTATCAGAGTAGTAGAAATATATATTTAAAAAGTAAATATTTAATAATATACAATGTAATTATTAAAATACAATAATTACTTTTTAAATTAAATGAATGGGCTTAAACTAATAACAAAAACAGAAATCAGAAGAGAATTTGAAGTGAAGGTTTCATTCAGGTTTAAAAGCGGCCCCGCCAAAAGTAGGTTTGTAAACAACTTTTTGCGTATCCGCTGAAAGAAGGCTATAGATGAATCCGTACGCGCTGAACTCCGCTAGCTGTGAACCCACCTTTTAAAAAGCTAAAGAGTGAAGGGCAGTCGGCTCGCGTGTACGAAGGGGCAGCAGATGCGACGTAGTTTGTCCCCCCACCACTTGGATACAAGCAGAAAGCACCTGTCGGGAATGGCTGCTGAGTTAAAACCAGTATCAAGGCAACAGGAGTTTGTAGGAGGTAGAGTCGAGTCGACCCTCTCTATCTGTCTTCACTCCCTGCCATGTAGCTGGGACGAGCTACCTCCTTTACACTCCTGTATGCCTGTTAGTAAAAACGAAAGGTTGTTATCGTCATCGGTAGATATCGGGGCGGTGATTTTGTGACGGTGATTATGTGACGGTGATTTTGTGACTGTTATTTTGTGACGGTGAATTTGGTCGTTTTTTTCGGATTCACTCCCGGGCTCCAGAACGTGCCATAAGGAACTTCATTCCAAAATTTCAAATAACCTATGTTTTAACAACATAGTAATAAAGGTTCTTGGTCACCCAATTTTAAGTACCTATACTTATTGATAGTTCCTTGGACACTCAGACCATAAATTTTTTTTAAATTTTTTTGGAACGAAGTTCCTTATGGCACGTTCTGGAGCCCGGAAGTAAATAAAAAAAAAAACGACCAAAATAACCGTCACAAAATCACCGTCTCGCAAAATCCGTCACAAAATCTACAGGTGACGATAACTTGAGTAAAAGATCACCGAGTTAGTTGAAATTTGGTACACATGTTCATTTTACCAATGCCCAGGCTAAGTTCGTTGGACAACGTTATCCGCCACGCGCACGGGCCCCCTTTTTCCGGACGGGAAAAAGTGTTATTAAGGAAGCCTGTTACTTGACTTGTTTTGTTTATTTTTGTTTTATGTCAAAATGTCATTTGGTTTGGTAAATATAAGAAAATATAATCACGGTTTTGGTAAAAGTAAAATTGATCTGTGCTGACGCTTATTTCAATATAATAGGTATACTATTATAATTCAGCGTACTTAATCCAAGAAAAAAATCTAACTTCGTCTATTTAATGAGACAAACAACTTTTTTGAATATTTTTTTTAGTAAAACGAATCGCTAAATTTATTAAAGTAGACCTAAACGTTTAAATTAATGAAAACAACGTTTTACCGATATCTTCTGTTCTAACGTATAACGATTTTAATAAAACTTCTTAAACATTGTCTAAAGGACAATTGAAACAGGCTTGTAAAATTTCAACCTGATACAAGCAGAAGCTTTAGAGTAGGGAAGAGATATATTTTATAATATTAGTAGGCCGGGTAGGTAGAAAACAGTCCTATTTCAATCCAACATCCTTTAACAAACATACTCTTTCACTATAAACTCATCATGATCAACTTTTTTCTTATATTTAATATATATTTATAGTAAGAAGCTTGCTTTAATTATACAAATAATGATTTTCTTTTAATTTTGCCTTAACTCTGCCAGGTACAAACAGTTCGTTACTTTTAATTTTGTC
Source organism: Gerris lacustris (assembly GCA_951217055.1). Taxonomy (NCBI): domain Eukaryota; kingdom Metazoa; phylum Arthropoda; class Insecta; order Hemiptera; family Gerridae; genus Gerris; species Gerris lacustris. Next base: position 1,292,781 of record OX578282.1, read on the forward strand.
TCTTTTCTAACTCCACCATGTATATGTAGTTAGCAATGTATACGTACTTAGCAGTGTGATTTTATAATTTATATTTAATGAAAAATGTAAGGAACTTCGTTCCTACCGGGGTCCCGCGACACCACACGTATTTTTTTATATTTTTTTTTTTAACTATAATCGATCTTAAATCATTTCAGCTATTTCATCATTATAATGTTTTGTTGTTAGTTGAGCTCAAGCATGGTCTTAAGCAACGCTTTTTTTCAATTACCTAGAGAAATCAGGAAATATTTAGAAATTTAGAAGTCTTTCCGAATCGGTTTATCAATTTAGGTAAAATCAATAATCAGCTCACTCGAATATTATGAGCCCCTCGAATCAAGAAACAATAAAAATCTCACATCACACTATTATAATTTCTAGGGGAAAAAATGTTCACCTTTTCCTTCGCATTTAGTGGCATAAGGGCCAAACACCCTGGTCATGTTTGTCTCCAGAAATTCCCAGTTGGAGCCACTGCCTTTTATCTGAAACATCAAGAAACAGTGATTAATAAATAATTTTTCATGTAAGTTGCTTTTAGGGTACCCATAATAATCTTAATTTAAAGTAGTGGATCCATTTGGGTAGAAAGAAAAAGACCAAATCTTTACATTTGCGGCAACGTTTCGGCCTAGCCGGCCATTTTCAAGCCTTCCAGTTTAACTGGAGTCAGTGAAGTCACAGGTACATAATGAGAGTAAAATTTTTTTAAAAAACTAAGTAGGAACTATACAAGGCAGTTCCGCCGTCTAAATATCACAATTTCCACTGACTCGTCGCAAAACCGGATAACAATAAAACAACAAAAACGATTGAAACATGATAATAAATTAAGTAACAATAGGTAACAATTAAGCTAAAATTAAAAACGATATCACAGATTATGAATTCTAAACGTTGCCGCAAATGTAAAGATTTGGTCTTTTTCTTTCTACCCAAATGGATCCACTACTTTAAATTAAAATAATTTTTCTTTTTTCTTTTTTTTTTCTTTTTTCTTTTGGGTTTTAGTCCCGATCAACTGCCAGGGTTGTTACAGGACGGGGGTTATCCGGCCACTTTACTCATCTAATCGATAATTAAATAATTAATAAATAATTGTTTTTAATAATTGTATTATTATTAAATAATTGTTTTATTATTAAATAATTAATAAATAATTGTTTTATTATTAAATAATTAATAAATAATTGTTTTATTATTAAATAATTAATAAATAATTGTTTTATTATTAAATAATTAATAAATAATTGTTTTATTATTAAATAATTAATAAATAATTGTTTTATTATTAAATAATTAATAAATAATTGTTTCATAAATAATACTTGAGGTTAGTTATTGTGCATTTAGTACTTTTAACCTTAAGGTTTGGTTATGTTTCACCTTCCCTTAAATGCATAACGATTTAGAAATACTCAAATCTACTTCATACAAGTGATGTGGCACATAAACAACTCGCGTAGAGCAATGCGCAGTTTGCTCTTAGGAATCAGTGACTAGGTTGCTATTATCATGGAGGTCAAGCGATAAAATGGAATGCCTGAATAGTTTCGTTTCCAAACCCTACATAGAAATGAATCAGAACTATATATCACACACTATTCATTCCATTGTCCCCCCTCCCCCTCTGAATCATAGTAGGAGGCTATTTATCACATGCAAAAATTCTCGGTTTCATTATTAGGCACGATAAAAACCAATAATCTATCTATATTATTAAAAAAGTTTTGCAAACAAACAAGTTCAGTGAGAGAGTGATATATACTAAACTGTGTGTAAGAGAGAGTAAGGGAGATATCCCCCGAGGAGGAGTTAAGCTGGTAAGGGGGAGGAGACAGTGTAGAGCGGAATAGAGATGATTAGTAATGACGTCACGAGATGGCGTAAGCTTTCGATATGTATTCGATTCGGTTTGTTTAGGTTCCTTTACCTTATCACCTGTTATCAATCCCATGTAAAATGAATGGGAGAATTTTCTCAACTTTTTAAATAATTAATTATTAAATTATTATTAATTTATAAGACTTTTCAACCTTTGAACGTTATTATACTAAGTCTATTTTAACAATATAAGATAAGAAAACATTAAAAATTGCCGTTCTAGTGGTTTAAAAAAGTATTATTGTGAGTGTGTTTTATTGTGGTGATACCGTCCGGGTCCGTTCTTATTTATTGCTTATTTTTTAAATCGTTTTTCTATTTTAGTTTGTATATTATGTCTTCCACCTTCTCGAGCGTTATGAAAATTTCATCTATACTTCATTTTTTTCGGAGGACAAAGCTATTCTTCGTAAAAGTATGTCAGAGTACTTAAGTAATATTAAATTAATGTATTAAATTAGTTTTTTAATCAAAATTTTAAACAAGTATACATGCGAGACACTCATATCTTATATTATTATACTCGTTAATATAGATAACAAAAAATACACAAATAATAATAGTAATAACAGTCTGCTCATTGTCTCGTCATCAACGTCTTTTTCCTATGATGGTCAGAGATCTATTAATCTATTGTATAGTATATAATTATGTTCCAACATCGGTTAAATATAATGCACATTGTAAGTAACCAGGAACAAACTATTATTAGCAAATAGTCTTTTAATACCTAGCAGATTAAGTATCACTATCTTTCTACAAGTCCTGTACCCTGAGTATACTTCATTGAGTTTCAAAACTTGAGAAAAATTTATTTTCGGACACACAATATGAACACGAACACACCCTGTGAATTTTTATGGCAACAGGAAATACAAAAAATCAAGTATAAAGATTATTAACTCAAATAGCTTTTTCGATGTTATGACCCTTCACACAAATACTCATTTTAAATAACTGAAACGAAAGTTTTTAATGTTTTCTTTGTTACACTCGTTAAAAAAGACTTGGTACAACAATGTTCAAAGGGTGAAAACTCTTATAAATCAATAATAATTTAACAAATAATTATTTAAAAAGTTGAGAAAATTCTCCCATTCATTTTACATGGGTTTGATAAGAGGTGATAAGAAAAAGGAACATAACAAACACTGAGTTAAATTTTCGAAAGCTTTTGTGACGTCACACTAATCATCTCTATATCAAGGGAACTGTGATGTCATTCCCGAGGAAAGAGGTGAGCGATCCTACCGGAGAAATGAGGTACTTTCATTTGAAATCTGTCATTTAATTCCTTAAAATGACATTAGGTGCAAATATATTTTTATAATAATTATAATCATAGTAAATAAACTTAAAATTATTGACTGAGTGAAGCGAGGTCTCTGTTTACGTACTTTAAAAAGGTACAAATGTTTATCTAAAAATGTCACGTTTCAGAACCTTTTGAACAATAAATAGTTTTTCTCAACCTAAGCTCAAAACCCGATTTGTTATTTTACAATCGGAAATTTTGCGATGCACGTCTACTGTAAACAGAACTACAAGTTCTAAACTCTATAGCATGCAGCGGCACTTTTCGGGGGGTTTACAAGCGAAGCGAGTAGGGGGCAGAGCCCACTAGTTTAAAAAAAAAAATTAATATTCTTCTACACCTCGAGTGTTTTATAAAATTACATTGCGGGGTATTATTGCTGAGCAGAACTATGATTCAGAGATGAGCAGAGCGAACATGTCAAATTCTATTGTCTGACTGCCGGCACTGCGCTGATCATATGAACAAACACAACTCTGTGCCAGTTGAACCTTTACATTTAATTCAGAGAACACCCTCGTGTACTCGAAAATATTTTATGGAGTTCACATTCTAAAATAATTGCCTGCAAGTTTTAATTACTTGAAAATGACGTTGAATAAATAATGTTATACGATCAACTCACCATTCCCACAAGTTCCATTACGCATCCGGTGAAACACTGAAATCATAAATCATTAATTGTTAAATTTATTTCCGGATGAACCCGGGCAGACCGGCTTTTTGTATATTATTATATTCATTATAACTGAACTAAAATCATAATAACCTTGTCATCTTGAGTTTCCATTCTGAACATGTTCTTGATAGTTTCTGGAAAATAAAGATAAATCACAATTTTAGTGTTCGAAGATGGATAAACCGACCACCGATAAATATACAAACTTATTCGTTGGAATTATCCGGTGTGAACAAATACCTGGTAATATTAGTAGCTATGTTTCCTTTAATCATGTAGGCCTAGCATTAAAACAAATGTCTGAATAGTTTTTTTATACATCATTCATTCCAGTACTTTTTTTTTTTTTTTTATCCTACGCCAGCTTGGGGCAATTCAGACATTTTAGCTCTAGCAGTCCAGTACAAGGAAGATACGTGTTTTTCGGAGATATATTTTTCTCCTTGTCGATTATTTAGATTATCTCGAGCATCGCTGAGAGAGACGCATTCCAGTGGATGCTCGAACGTCATTACTAATGTTCCGTCGTTGCAGAGAGGACACAGTGGAGGATTCCAATACTAAGAATATAATACTAAAAATATGACTGGGAAGTCATTGAACAGTCATCAACCATTGGTGTAATAATTTAATTTAGTCTCTTCTCTCTATACGGCAGTTGCACCAGTAAATAATTAATAACTCTAGTTCTAGGGTAAATTAATAAAATAATAAATACTCGATTTAAAGAGCATTAGTGTGAGGTTTACGCACTCGAATCATATATTAAATCGCTTAACAATTACGGTCGCCATAAGAGCTTAAAGTCAAACATTTTAAAAAGTTTATCAAATTGAGTTTTATTTAAGATAAAACCGATGAAGGTACGACATAGAGTCAGGACCAAAGTTGTAGATCTTTTAAAATTAGTTACTACTGGTGCAATCTGCAATACGATTTGCCGTAATAAGCCTCTAAAAAACTTTAAAATTGCGTCCGCCAACTTTAATTTTGTAAGGGGGGTTAATTTTATTTTTTAACTTTTCTGTCTTTTCAGTCGATTTGGGTCAATTTCCGAACAAACGCAAAAAAACTGCGAGTCTCTGGTTGGTCTTGAAGTACCTAAACATTTTGATTAGTGAGTCCGTGGATTTTGGTCGTGGTGGGTTAACCAATTTTTTTTTATAAAATTGTTAATAACTTTAGTTCTACTCAGTATTTTTCTATAAAAACCAATCCTACAACACGCGCAGAATGTTTGCGCTCACCTCTAAAAAAATTAAATGACTTCGATCAGCCTGTTTTGTGACAGACACAAATGCATACAGTCACACATACCTACATTAGAAAAAGTTATTGCCGGATTCGGTTTTCGGAATGTATGAACAAAAAGTATCCAATATTTTTTTAATTCTTACCAATGTACAGACAAAACTTTAATTATATATATATATATAGATAACAATATAACTGCTCCAAGTTTTGATTTTTTTAAAATAATTTCTAAGAAATTCGTTCTAGGACTTGGAATAGACCCAATGTCCAGAATCAGGTAAATTAAGCTTTGGTGCAAATCTATCTTAATATCATATAATTAATTAATTAATTAAACATAATGATTACCATTGGATGCGTTAAATTCGTTCTTGCATTTCGTGACTGCATTTGTATATTTTTCAATCATTTGCATTGTTGGAAGATCAAATCTCTGAAACTAATATAAAACTGATTAAAATCATAACACTCAAATTCCCAATTATTACTGAAATGAATAAGTTAATGTTCCTGTACTAGAAGTTAACTTTTAGATTCAGGTAGCCACTTAAGAATAAGAAGCAAATTGTTTAAATAAATAATTGGTTGTTTTGACTGAGAATTATGCCGAGAGAGATTGGCACAATTTTATATTAAAATTCACAAACGCGTTTTGACATATAATAATATCATCTTCAGTGTGTGTATGTGTATACGTAGGAAATTAAGTTATAGAATTGCAGAGCACTATAAATATGGGCAGTATTTATGATATTTTTTAAGAGAACCCAGGAAAAAAATAGTGGAACTCAAAATTATCATCTGTTCAAATTCAAAATGGCCGATAATTTATGTCATGATTTTATTTTTTAATTTTGAGTGGTGTATAAATAAAAGGTATTTTAGATTGAAAAAAATATAATATATTTTTTAGAAAATTCCCTCAATATAGCATTTGTGGGAATTGTTTAATTTTTCACACTCCTAGGAAAATATTTTTTTCCTAGGAGTTTTCCTAAGTTTCCACATTGTACAGTTATTAATCGGCAGTTTACCTGCCGAATAATAATTTCATGGTTCCAGGCGTTAAGACCTTTTCTTTGCCTATATCAGTGCCCTTGGCCTTTTTACTTTTCCTCACTACTAATAGTAGGAAAAGTATTGTTTTCATTAAACATTTTTTTTTCGAGATTTCAACGGAATTATCCGTTTTAGGTGTTTTTAAGACCTCCTGAGTGGTTTTCAGCATGGCGTGTGTATGTGTGTGAGTATGTGAGTTATCATCGTAGCGCCCAAGGTATTTAACCTAGAGAGTTGAAACTTGGCTGAAAAATCAGTCCTAACCTGTAGTTGTGCCGCCCGGAAAATCAACTTTTTTCCGCCATCTTGAATCCAGTTTGCTGAGTCAGCAAAAATATAAACAAATCGTAATAAATCTAAAATGGTCCTGATCGAGTTGAAATTTGGCTTGAATGTACCTCTCCGTATGACAAACAAGCCCACTAAATTTCATTTTGATTTCGGCCGCCATTTTGAAGTTATAAATTTTTGAATTTTTAAATTTTGACGGTTAATAATACTGAAAGTGTAAATAGGTTTAAATAGTTTAAATAGTGCTATAATTTTAGGGACGTCAAAGTTTGTTTACATCTGTCAAAATACCGCCAAACTTCAAATAATTAAATAAAATATAGGTATTAATAATAAGTTTTTTTTTTAAGAATGATAATAAATCAGTTAGTTCAGAACGGTCACCCATCCTAGTACTGACCACGTCCAATGCTGCTTCCTCCTGCTGCGAAGCAGCAGGAGAGGCCACTTTAGTGGCCTCTGAAGTAAGGAAAAGTTCCGAGGTACCCCGTACCCGATTTTTTCTTATTGTAACATTTTATAAATTCTAAACAGTAGACAAAAATAATGTCCACACATACTTGTGCATCGACAACGACATGTCCAATTCTGCATATCAATGGCTACTATTTTGAATCAAGGTATATAGCCTATTGATCGTAAAGGAATATAGCCTACGTCACAGCGGAATACTTACTGTAGCTACTGCTAACTTTTTAAGATTATTGGTTTAGTGGTTCTTGAGATGTTTGTTAACATACCAATAAACTTCTCCTTTATATGATAAGATAACATGTATATTTTTTAATTTATTTCTACTTTTTTTGAGTTAAAGAATGATGTCATTGGCTCGACAGAAGTGAAGGTTTGAACATTCAAAGTTATTTTCAAAATAAGAATAAAATGTTTTGTTAGTCTGAATTTATTGTGATTATGATGGGATGTGATAACACATACCATCATATTGTCAACATTGGTTCACCGACAAAGAGTCGCGCGATCAATAGTTTTATAATTTATAAAATCTTACCCCGTATATCAATTGAAAGGATGTGACGGAGACAAAAACAAGTAAAGTCAGAGAATAGTTCATCATTATTAAATTAACTGTTTCACTTGGGATGCAAAGCAAATACTAACTACTGAACAAGGTCGATAATAATATTAGCTTGTATTCCTCATCCTGATAACTAAGGTCAAGGTCATCATTAGAGAGGTCATCAGCCAATATTATCTAAGAAAGTTTTGTCTGTACAATTATCAGAGTTGGAAAATATCAGGGTAATATATAATATACACAAATAGATAATATAATTATAGATAATAATATAAATACGACATTTATATATACATATATATCTGAAAATATCGGGATAACATTATGTCATCTTATGTTCATGAATTATGAGTAGAGTTAGTATTTTACACATAATTTGTATATTGCCTTAAGTGATTTTTAGGGTCCGTAGGCAAAACCAAGGACCCTTATATTTTCCTGCGTGTGTCTGTCCGTCCGTCCTGTCACCTGCTCTCACGGCTACACCTTTCGTCCGATGACTTTGAAATTTGGCATGTATGTGTCTTGTACCTACCAACATATTTTAAAAATATTGCGAATTAAAAAAAATATTTTTTTCCGTGGTAGGCAGTAAAATAGTAGAGCCTAAAAAACATAGCTAAAATCCATTTATTCATTACGTGGACTTAAAAAATCGTTTCATTACTCCTAGCTGTAAAGAATTTTTTTTTACGTCCTAGGGCGAAAAAAGTTTTTATTGTACTGCTGGCAGTTGTCAAAAATTACGTTAGTAGCACTGCAGTCTTTGTAGAAATGCTTAGTACGATTTAATTCCACTAGATGTCAATGCGTTTTATTTATCTTTTCTTATAGTGTAACCTCTTTGGTTTCTTTTTTAGGGTCCGTAGGCAAAACCAAGGACCTTTTATTTTCCTGCGTGTGTCTGTCCGTCCGTCCGTCCTCTCACGTGCTCTCACGGCTACACCTTTCGTTCGATCACTTTTAAATTTGGCATGTATGTGTCTTGTACCTACCCACATATTTTAAAAATATAGCGACTTAAAAAAAAATATTTTTCAAAAAAATTAGGGTAACAAAACTTAAGGGTTAAATGGTTTTTATTTTTTTTCGACACCGTGAGGGGTATCATAAGAAAGGGTAATTCCTGAACATTCATCGACCAAAAGTAAAGAAACCACTTTTTGGAAATTTCGAAAAAAATATTATTTTATTTTTTATCGACAATATACGTTTTTTATAACTATGGTCTTTTCGATGTATTTATATGGTTGTAGTCCGGTTCAGTGGCAAAAAAATACTTTGTCAGAAGTTTTTTTTATGTGTTTTGAGAATATCAACAATAGGATAGTTCAAAGTAAGCTTTTTAGCATTTTAAAAAACACCATCAATAGGGTACTACTTAAACTATACAGGGTTGCCAACGGACCCTCGCTGTGTGCAGACTAGCACACACTTTACCTGTTTTTTCTTCATGAATTATATGCTCCTTTTAACACGCCGACACCACAACGTAAAGCACAAACTTATCCAGCTACTCACGGAGAAGGATTTTACCTGCTACGAGGAGGATCACTGCTTAGACGATGATGGCTCTTCGAGATTCTGTGACATCGTGGCCTTCTCGAAAAATTCCAAAAGAAAGCCCTAATAATAGACCCAAATGTCAGATACGAAACCAATGACCCCACCCAAGGTGAGAAAGTCCATAAGGAGAAGGAATGCATCTATAAAATGTGCACCACGTTCCTCAAAGAAAAATACGACGTGAGCCACGGTGCCAGAGAATACGAAGTCAGAGGTTTATGGTTCGGCTCTAAAGGATCCATACCTAGTTCAACATCTTTATTCTTGAACTTGGTGCTTAGGCTTCGAGATCGAGAATCGAGAAACAACCGGAAAACTTTAACAGAGAGGATGGATTCACTCCTTCCCGGACCTGGAAGACGCTGGTCAGCACCTGTGCCAAGGAGAAAGCAAGAAGCGCCGCCGCGGTCACTTCTCAACTTCAAACATCACCCGCTCCACAAAGGAACACCGACAAAGGTGACACCTGCCCGATTGCGTCATCCCGACAAAGGATAAACCGGTCTCAAAGAACTCCCGGGGAATCTAGGTATAATCTACGTTGCAGAAAGCAACTATAAATACGCCGTCCTTCACTCCAGTCGTCAGTATGTCTTGTTGTTGCTTCAAGTAAACATCACGATGCATCACACCCCTGAAGATGCTTCCAGCAGTGGAAGCGAAACTAAGGACTTTTTCCTCTTCGTGACGTGAATTACACCAGAAAACCAAGCTGTGTATTATCTTTATTCTTTGATGAGGTCGGTATCGACAGAAAATATTTGACAACCCTGTCAGAGTCGATTGTTTTAGACTCCCTGGCAATTATTAACTACCATATCTATTAAACATTTTTCTTACTCAAATTTTATCCTATTTTATTTTAAATCGTATATTAAAATGGGAAAAGGGGTTTACCAGTACCTACTGGATGGTACCTTATGTAGGGTTTACCAGTACCTACTGGTTGGTACCTTATGTAGGGTTTACCAGTACCTACTGGATGGTACCTTATGTAGGGTTTACCAGTACCTACTGGTTGGTACCTTATGTAGGGTTTACCAGTACCTACTGGTTGGTACCTTTTGTAGGGTTTGCCAGTACCTACTGGTTGGTACCTTATGTAGGCTTTTTTCTTATTATTCATAGACTGCTGCCCTTATTGTCGGATTACATCTGGAGTGGTTTCGTTTCACCCTCTGAATGCCCAACACGAGTTACCTTTTACGGTTGGGCTAATTTGGCCATCCCGAAGATGAAGAGCGCCCTTATAAACCGCCAAGTGACACAAAGGTTGGCATTCATCGAATTGCATTCCAGGGACCTTTCAAATATTGAAAAACTGGAGACTCGGGAAATAGAGCTTTCCAAGGCTGTACTTCTCTTCGAGGGACTTGAGAAGAGAGGTTAGCCAGGTTCAATTGGGGAATAACTTCAAACCAAAAAAATAGATATAGTTTTCCAACGTATAATCCGGGCTGGACCACTGTGGAGAATGTCACCCGAATCTTGGAAGTGTCATTCCAAGGACATTTTTTCTTATTTTAAAATGGTCCTTTCTGACTTCTGCTGGCGTAATTTCAAAGAAAATTTTTAAAATTAAGAGGAGGTATACATAATGTATATAATGATACAAACAAACTCATTTTAATATTTTACCTATCTGTTCTCTAAACTTACTACACTATATCTAGCCGTTAATACATATGTAAATACCTATAATTCTTTTAGCGAATTTTCAAAGAAAATTACGCTATTGCAATGGCTTCAAAATGTTTTCCATGGAAATCTGTTTTAGTATATATGTGTCACTCCAGACGATATCTCCCCTTAGGATGCACTTAAAAATGTCAAACAAATTTTAAAATGTCAATTATATCAAAAGAAAGGATGAGTTCGTTGGCCAGAATTTTTGGAGTTCATTTAAGGGTTCAATTTTTACAATTTAGGGTCAAAAATGGCATAAAAACGTGTTTTTTCCATTTTATGCATAACAACAATTACTGTACTCTTAAAAATCTTTCCAACGACATGCATCTTGAAGGGTAAATACCATTTTGACTTTTGCACCTCGTACTCCTGGGCCCCTGTGTACCAAATTTTTTTTTCACCCATTCAAATTCTAAAGCAAAATTTTCCTATATTATCATAAGCCAATAATACGCAGATTTCTTTGAAAATTCGCTCATTATGTCATGGTGCATGACTGGACTTTTAAAAAGTATTTTCAATTATTTTTTTTTTTTCAAAAATTTATTTTTTGGTGGTTATTTTGTGTATTCCTTGTGCTCTGTGTGCCTAACATTCAAATGTCAGGTTCTTGGGTATTTCAAACCCTCCAATTGCACTTTATTCAAAATATATTACTGAAACTGCAATAACTGTATATTTGAGTGAATATATTTAGGATATTTGTATATTTTGAGTTATTTTAAGTGCATATTGAACCGAACTCTAGTTAGGAGTAAATTACAGATTGAATATTCTATATGTTAGACAAAGTGATGAAATCTTAGAGTATCATTAATTCCAGACAATCTTATCTGGTGCGAGAGCGGCTTATCATCCCGTAAAATAAATTAATGATACATTCAGCCTTGTAATTGTAAATTATCACCCTATGGAGTAAAAAGAAAATTTAAAATTGAACACATTCTAATAGTTATTTATGCACCTAGGGAGTAGAAGTTGGGTAAGTAGAAGGACAATTATTGAAAATTTTGTGCATCCTTCTCCAAATCTGTTTATAAGAATATGAGCTAGTAAGCACACTAACACACAAGTATAAGGCTAAAGGGGTAAATTGTGAGATTGTATTAAGATAAGGAAACAATGAAGCGCGTGCATTTATAAAACAAGGTACAATACAAGTAACAAGGTACAATACAAGTAACAAGGTACAATACAAGTAACAAGGTACAACTTCAAACCAATAACTGGATGAGATGTTGCAAGAGAAGACATCACATTAAAGTCAATGAAGGTGTTAAAACTTTTACCACATGCCAATATTAATATGGCATCAACATAATAATTATATAAATTTTTTATCTACAAATATTTATTTAACCGACTAGAGTCGTAAGGAAGCAGGGGGATAGGGGAGGGTCGGAAGGGGGGGGGGGGATAGGGGAGGGTCGGAAGGGGGGGGGATAGGGGAGGGTCGGAAGGAGGGGGGGGGGGGGCTGGAGTCGTAGGTTGAGCATTGAAAATGCTGTTATACAGAGAATTCAATAAATTAATAAAAATTAGCTTATGATAGCATATTCTTGTAATTATACTTTATTAAATAAAATAATATTTTTAAAAAAAAAATTTATAGAAACATATTTTTGTTACATAATTTCTAACTAATAATTTTAACTAGGAATGAAAAGTCAATTTATCATGATCAGACGTCCGAACTAAAGAATGAACAATCGATTTATTATCTAAAGATGATCTAACTAAGGAATGAACAATCGATTTATCAACTTCAGTCGTTACACCCAAGGAATAAACCATAGATTTATCATCTTCAGTTGTTGATTTATCATATTCAGTTGTTGTACCCAAGGAATAAACCATAGATTTATCATCTTCAGTTGTTGATTTATCATCTTCAGTTGTTGATTTATCATATTCAGTTGTTGTACCCAAGGAATAAACCATAGATTTATCATCTTCAGTTGTTGATTTATCATATTCAGTTGTTGATTTATCATATTCAGTTGTTGTACCCAAGGAATAAACCATAGATTTATCATCTTCAGTTGTTGATTTATCATATTCAGTTGTTGTACCCAAGGAATAAACCATAGATTTATCATCTTCAGTTGTTGATTTATCATATTCAGTTGTTGATTTATTATATTCAGTTGTTGATGTATCATCATCAGTTGTTGATTTATCATATTCAGTTGTTGATTTATCATCTTCAGTTGTTGATTTATCATCATCAGTTATAGATTTATCATATTCAGTTGTTGATTTATCATCTTCAGTTGTTGATTTATCATATTCAGTTGTTGATTTATCATATTCAGTTGTTGATTTATCATATTCAGTTGTTGATTTATCATCATCAGTTGTTGATTTATCATATTCAGTTGTTGATTTATCATCTTCAGTTGTTGATTTATCATCATCAGTTGTAGATTTATCATATTCAGTTGTTGATTTATCATCTTCAGTTGTTGATTTATCATATTCAGTTGTTGTACCCAAGGAATAAACCATAGATGTATCATCTTCAGTTGTTGATTTATCATCTTCAGTTGTTGATTTATCATATTCAGTTGTTGTACCCAAGGAATAAAGCATCGATTTATCGTCTTCAGTTGTTGATTTGTCATCTTCAATGGTTGTACCCAAGGGATCCATAACTGAAAATAAAACAAATTTTATTGATTACATCACTTGTGATAATTATGAAAATTGTTTATACTGTTAAAACGGAAACTATATTTATCTACTCACGGCAGCAAAATTAAGCATTACTTAACTGTTTTAGGCTAGAAAGTGCTATTTCGCTGATTTGTCATTAAAATATTAAAAACAGGCAGGAAAATAATTGAAACAATCAGGGAAACATTTCCGTACCTAGGCAGGAAAAGAACAGGGTTTTCCAGTGTAGCCATAACATCTGTTTTTGTTTAGTTTTATTTAATTTGTGTTATTTTAATTTAGTTGTATTACAAAGCAATGTTATACTATTTACCTAAGCTTCCAGTCAATTAGGTGAATTACCTGCCTCGGCTTCGCCTCGGCATTTATTGTTGATAGCCTGTCCTCGCCTTTGGCTCGGAGGCTAACTCAGAGCTGAACTTCAATTATCGATTTGCCACCACGGGTTATGATTTCTCCGAATATGTATGGCTAATGATATCGAAATCGACCCAGTAGATAGTCTCTAATTACATGCACGGACTGAAGACGACAGAAAAAAGTCGAACGGCAAGAAGACAAACCATTATTTTGAAATCAGGGGACTTTATCCGTAATAAGTGTACATCCATGGAAATCTAAAAGAAAAATTGTCTAGCTATTATAATACTCACCCATGCTGTCTCTTGTGAAGGCACCAAATGTCCTTAAATATTTAAATACAGCGTGGTTTCCTTCTCCTCTCGCGTAGTCTAGTGGAGTGTAGCCATCATTGTCTGGAGAATTGACATCGGCGCCTTTATCCAGGAGAAGTCTTATTATTTCTAAAGTATGTTCTTTTTCATAGTAAGCCGCTCTGTGTAGTGCTGTTATATTCATACAATATTTAATATTAACGTCGGCCCCTCGGTCCAAGATAAACTTTATCATATCGTACGGAAGGGTTTCCATGTTCAGGAATATCATCAGCAGAGATTCTCTGCAGTCACTTGAACTCCATGTGATGCGTGCATTAACTTTACCACTTTCTACCACTAAGTATTTAAGTACATCGAAATATTTTGAGTTTATATGAGCATAAATACTACGATCCGTAATAATAGATCCTGCATCGACAAGTTCCTTGACTATTTGCATGTTAGACGTGGTATCTATAGGTAGATTATTATCATTATTTGAAATATTAATCAGCTGTTTGTATGGAGTCAGTTCTCTCACTACATCGACCTTACCAGACCGGACAGCAGCGTGCATCAAGGTGTCACCAAATTTGTTTCTTGTGTAAGGATCAGCTCCTTTCATCAAGAGAAAATGTAACGCTTCAAGTTTACCTGAGCGAGCTGCAAGGTGAGCTGGTGTTTGGCCGTAAAAATCTGTGTCATCAATATTAAAAAACGGCAACAAATACTTCAAGACTTCTAAATTGTCTCTGTTAGCAGCGTCATGTAGCAATGAATTACCAAAAAAACGTAATGTGAAGTTCTTATCCGCCCCCAGTTCTATTAGAAGTTTAACTGCTTCAAGTTGTCCTGCTCTGACTGCTACGACTAATGGTGTAAAGCTAATAAACATCGGGGTGACTGCGGCGTCAACGTTGACATGTTGCTCTTCTACTAAATACTTGATAACATCCACGCTTCCTTCCTTCGCAGCAGCGTGAAGCAGAGTCCTTCCATTACGTGTCTCATTTAATTGACCTTTATAAGATTTTAGAATCGTCTTGAGTGTTTCTATGTCATTGGATTTAGCCGCTCTGAGCAGTTGTTCTGAAATTAAACAATGCAAATTAATAACTTGTTTTTATTCTATAGTAAGATCTACAATTTAATATTCGTGGCAATAGACTGGGAGCATTGCCTTCTTTTAAATTAATCATGAAACTAAGTATAGATGATTGGTGATGCATCAAAATATATTATTGTTGTTGTGTGTGTGTCCTTATGTAATATAAAACAAACTCTCCTACATCTCGCTGCTATATTTCGACTCCTCATCGAGTCCTTTTCAAGCATCTATAACAGTTTATTACAACATGTCAAAATCTTATTTTTCTATGAATAGTTTTTACAACCATTATTGTTTCTTTATAAAACAGTAATGGCGAAAAAGGTTTTTTGGAAATTACTCCCCTTATCATTTTCAGAGCGATGATCTTCAATCTTTTGTAATACAAAATTGTCATTTTAAAAATATTTATTAGTGTTTACTCAGAATACAAAAAACAATTATCAAACTTAGTTTTAATATAACTATTATATCAAATATTCATGTGAACCATGCTTTACATGAATATTATTTACATTCATATTAATTAATATTCCTGCTTGTAAACTGTTAACAATTTCCCTTATAATAATTATAACTTAATCAAATTACACAATAACACAAAAACATACCAATAAATCTCACTAATTGAATTAAATTAATTAGCGAACTATTTAAAATAGTTATTTATGCACCTAGGGAGTAAAGTAAGCCATTATTCCCTGAGCGAAAAAGTTGGTTCTTGAGGCGAAGCCGAAGGAATTAGACTCTTTCATTCCCGAGGTGCAGCCGAGGGAGATAATTATCGCGAGGGGAATAATGGCACTTTACTCACAAGGTGCATACAATATTTTATCTCCAGTAGGAAGAAAATACACATTTTCGTCCATTCCACAGTTTTTATTTATTATTTTAATAAATAACAATAATTATTAGCACTTTTAATAGCAGATATAAGAGATTCAATATTAAAAACAAATAAGAATTGGAATTAAACTCAAATAGAAGGTTAGTTAGATGCAGGTTATAAATAAATATTAACATGGTCGAAAAACTCAGTGCCACCAACCTGATTTCAATAACTTCATTACATTAGCCGTTCATTTTCTAATATTTATAAAATAGTTAAGTTGCAATCTTTACTTTTTCGCCCTACTTTTACTATTTCTCCTTACTTTTTGAGTACAGGAATGAAAAGTCCTGTTTTAGTCCCACTAAACTAATTCAAAATCATAACTTTTTTTCTCTACTGGAGATAAAAAAAGTTATAACAGCTCTAGTGTTACATTGACAAAGTACAAAATTTCCACATATTTGACAACTAATCTATAGTCATGGTGCAATACCGTAAGTAACCTTAGCCTAATTGATCTGGGTTTATAGAATTGTTATCAAAAATGTGGAAATTTAGTTGATAATTATTTTTTAAGTGAGGAATTGGGATATGTTCCTACATATTTACAAGACTAGTAGTTGAATAAGCACTAGTAGTAATATGCACCCATGTGTGTACATGATACATCGTTGAAAAGCTCTTTTAGAGCAGATTAATTGTTGATATTATGTATATCATATATAACACTTTTGTCACATTTTCATTTACGAGGGGGAGGGGGTGTGTCATATGTCAAGATATGACATTGCAAATTTAATAGTTTTTTAACATAGTTTTTCTTAACTTGTTCGTTTTGACTTGTTCATGATAAAATAAAATAAGTTTAGTTGTTGTTTGAAAGCCAAAAGAATTAGTTTATTCTTATTATATAGTTAAAAGTTTGTCAGAGTACGACAAAGGGGGTAATATTATAAATAAATACTTAAATTGAAAATGAGGAATATGCCTACTTTTGATCTGATTTGAAGAGAAATTGGCATACATGCCCTATTTGATGCAGGAACACTATTATAGTATTGTTTTATATTTTAGTTCTTTGCTGCTAATGTCATTTAGTGATTTATCTTTGAAATATTATTTTGGTGAATTTTATGGGCTCAAAGATCAAAATACACGAAAAACCATCATGATGTATATCGTCAATTTTGTCATATTTTTAGGGTCCGTAGGCATAGGCAAGGACCCTTATATTTTCCTGCGTGTGTCTGTCCTTCTGTCCTGTCGCCTGCTCTCACGGCTACACCTTTCGTCCAATCACTTTGAAATTTAGCATGTATGTGTCTTGTACCTACCCACATATTTTAAAAATATAGCGACTAAAAAAAAAAAATATTAGGGTAAAAAAACTTAAGGGTTAACATTTTTTTTTTTTTTTTTTGACACCGTGAGGGGTATCATATGTAAGGGTACGTCGAGCTGATTACAAAAATATATAATCTTAATCTTTCCGTAGTATGAATACTACCAAAATCGTAAAATATGAATTTCTAATTGATTGTACTAGGTACAGGTACTAATTGGGTACTTTATAATTATAAGCGTTATTTCTCGGTCTAGTTCTATGTCATTAATGTTGACTTCTCAGATTATTGGAAAATTGAAAGCTTAAATTCGGGACAAGGTATCATTAACGTCAGAGAAAATCATGCTCCTGCGTAGCTTATTTGGTAGAGCACTATACTGGAAATAGAGGCCTGTGGTTCAAATCCCAGCGCTGGAGTGTAATTATCTCTGTCTGTTTCCCGTAGTTAATAATAATTATAATTTGATTTAAATTAAAATTTAATCTTTCCGTAGCATGAATACTACCAAAATCGTAAAATATGAAAAAATATATAATTCTTTGGATATAACTTTGATAAAATAAAATACGTTTTTTTTTATAACTATGGTCTTCTCGATGTATTTATAAAATGGTAGACAGGTTCAGTGGTAAAAAAATACTTTATCAGAAGTTTGTTTACGTGTATTGAGAATATCAGACCCATAGGATAGTTCAAAGTAAGCTTTTTAGCATTTTAAAAAACACCACCAATAGGGTACTACTTAAACTATACAGGGTTGCCTAAGGACCCTCGCTGTGTGCTGACTAGCACACACTTGACCTGTTTATTTCGGATTCACTCCCGGGCTCCAGAATGTATATCGTTATGCTCCATAAGGAACTTCTGTCCAAAAACAGTTCCTTATGGCACGTTCTGGAGCCCGGGAGTGAATCCGAAATAAACGACCAAAATTACCGTCACAAAATCACCGTCACGCAAAATCCGTCACCAAATCTACAGGTGACGATAACTTGAGTAAATGATTACCGAGTTAGTTGAAATTTGGTACACATGTTCATTTTACCAATGCTCAGGCTGAGTTCGTCGGAAAACGTTATCCGCCCAAGCCTTTACCCGCAACGCTCGCGTAAACGTAAGCTTTAAAAGACGGGAAAAAGTGTTATTAAGGAAGCCTGTTACTCGACTTGTTTTGATTATTTTTTTTATATATGTCAAAAATGTCACTTTGTTTTGTAAATAAATAAAATATAATCATGTAAAATTGTACCCTGATACAAGCAGAAGCTGTAGAGTAGGGAAGAGATATATTTTATAAAATTTTAAATTAATAGGCCGGGTAGGTAGAAAACAGTCCTATTTCAATCCATCATCCTTTCAAAAACATACTCTTTAACTATAAACTCACCATGATCAACATTTTTCTTATATTTAATATATATTTATAGTAAGACGCTTGCTTTAATTATACAAATAATGATTTTCTTTTAATTTTGCCTTAACTCTGCCAGGTACAAACAGTTCGTTACTTTTAATTTTGTCTCTTTTCTAACTCCGCCATGTATAAGTAGTTAGCAATGTATACGTACTTAGCGGTGTGATTTTAAAATTTATATTTAATGAAAAATGTAAGGAACTTCGTTCCTACCGGGTGTCCCGCGACACCACACGTATTTTTTTATAATTTTGAGTGAGGTATCAAATGAAAGGTATTGAAAAGTAGATTATAAAAATATATAACACTTGTAGAAAGCGTTTAATTTTCCCCGCCATTTTTCTATATACATGAAATATCGAATATTTACTAACCGTCAAATTGCTTATCTCTAATATCTCTTTCACCACTTTCCGTGTCAACACTGAAATTACCGTCGCCACTGCCATCACTGTCGCCACTGTCATCACCTCTGATTAGATGCACAGGGGCGGAGAAACAGAATAAGATAAACACAACAAAAGACTTCATCTTACTAAGTACAGTAACTTAGTTACTTAATTAGGAATTAAACTTAATTACTGGGAGAGTCGTGTTACTACTACAGAGTACGACACGCACACTGAGTCTTCTTTAGGACAACACTAGTATATATACAGAACATTTTGCATCATATGTTATGAAAAATATATTCATAATAAGGAAAATATTGATCACTAATTATATATTTTATAAGGAAAATATTGATTTAATTATGGACGGGTTCAAATGTCAACAGATAGTGTAACTCAGTTTTACATATTATATTTGGCTTTAATGACTAATAATATTTCATTAGTTTTATCTTACATTTTTGACCATTTAGTAAGATTTTTATTACATCCCGAATATTAGATTAAGATTTCAAATAATAAAATAACCAAAATTTAAGGAAATGAAATGAGGATAAATAATAATATACATTATTTTCCTGTTGAAAAATGTCTTTTATCTCCAGTAGGGAAAAAAAGTTATGATTTTGAATTAGTTTCGAGGGACTAAAACCGGTCTTTTCATCCCTGAACTCAAAAAGTAGGGAGAAAAAGTAAAAGTAGGGCGAAAAAGTAAAGATTGCAACTTAATTATTTTATAAATAGTAGAAAATAAATGGCTAATGTAATGAAGTTGTTGAAATCGGCGGCACTGCGCTTTTTTGACCATGTTTATCTTTGGATATGGGAGCGTGTATGGAGGTCATCTTATAGAAATATAACAAACTGTCTCTCCACGTGAAATAAATACTTTAATCACAAAGCAGCTTTCAGCCTTCAAAAATGAAATCCTTCAGCTTCTTGAATGAAATCCTCTTAAAACAAAAAAAATCTGTCTGAGACAACTCAGACAAACTTTCTCATATATGAGTTTATAATTACTTAGCCCAGTGTTTCCATTTATTAGCTTTCAAATGTACATTTAAATATTATTGAACATTTCATCAAAATTTATCATAAAAATAACTTCTCCTGGGTGGGGAATCGAACCCGGGCTCTCTCCGTCCGCGTTTAAGGCTAATTTCTCCGGAACTAGATTTTTCCCGGGAAAAAGGCTTATATCGTTGGATTTGTATTCAAATTGACTACATTTTAGAATTTTTTAATCAAAATCGTCGGAACCGTTTTCGAGAAATAATTTTTATTTTATTTTATTTTATAATTTTTTTTCATGTTTTTTCAGAGTTTTTGGGGGGTAGCGCCCCCAAAATTAGAGCTAAAATTCATTTCTCGATTTCGCCTCGGGGTATGATTTTTCTGAACATGTGTGCCAAATTTCGTCAAAATCAGCCCAGTAGTTTAGGCTCCAGGCGTCTGGACAGACGACAGACGACAGACGACAGACAGACAGACATTTTTTAAAAACCACTTTTTTGGACTCAGGGGACCTCAAAACTTGTAAATCCATCAAAATCTCAAAATCGAATTTTCGCGCCATCACAATACTTTCTCTTTATATGAAAAAGTAATATAGTATAGTGGTTATTTTCCTTTTTATTAAGAAAATAAATAATACAACTTTTTAAATGTAATTTTATTTACATATTTGTTAATGTTTGATGAAATGAAATAATATAAAGTTAATGGTTTGTTTTAATTGATTGGTTTGTTGAACTCGGAAGGATACACTCCAGCTTCCACGTGTCTATTTTCCTCAGCCTGAACCTTCTTACGGATCTAAACAAATAAAATACTCACAACTGAGAAGTGAGAAGACGCCGCAAGTTCAAATTTAGAAATTTCTCAAACACTCGTAAAAGGATTTAGCAAACATTTAAATTATTCATTACAGGAGAAATTATTTTTTTTCCTACGCCGGATCCGGAGGAATCTTGTTCATCTCCTTCCTGGCAGCCCAATATATTGCAGCCTTGCTGGACCATTTGTCGCTGCTGCTATGTTGTCTGTATTTTAGAAGTGTTAGGCAATCTAAGACGATGTGGTCTGCGTCCACATCTCCCCCACATTACAGGAGAGAAGTTAAACCTATACAAATTTACTTTATCAGTGTATTTAAAAACTACGTGCAATAGACGTTAAACTTGATGTAGCCGTGATAAATCAATTATCTATTAATTGAATAACATTGTACGAGGTACGGCTGAAAATTTATACACACATGTCTGTAGAACGCGAACGAAATGACCTTCAGAAGTGTGCCAGGCTGCATTTGGAAGTGACACTCCCCCCTCTCTACGCATACGCAATTTGAAGGCCTTTAGTTCATCCAGTGTATTTTTAGTAGCAAAGTATGGAGACGTGTGCTAGTGCTATGTAAACGCGAGTTAAACAGCGTACTCGTCAACGATTTGACTCATAATGACCGGCGAATCACTCAAATGATTATTGCAAACCATATTGGAATATCTAAGGAACGTGTCGGCTTCATTTTGAATCAAATCGTCGACGAGTTAGTTTAAGATGTTTGTCGTCTGTTGCAATGATTAGTCATCCACTTTGTGGTTCACCAATAATTATGGCTTTTCCAGGCTTGCTGCACGAAATTTGACTACCCATCAATTTACAGTAGACCTATCAATAGCATCGTCACCATAAAAAAACTTTAAACGACGATAAATCTCACTAGGAGTCACTTTTTCAGCAGTTAAAAATTAGGTAACATCGCGTTTACATAGCACTAAAACACGTTTCCATACTTCAGCTGCTCAAAATACACTGGATGAACTAGGCCCTCAAATTGCGCATGCGTATAGAGGGGGAATGTCACTTCCAATGTCTCCTCCACCTGGAGTGCTTCTGAAGGTCATTTCGTTCGCGTTCTACAAGCATGTGTCCATTACTTTTCAGCCTGTCCCCGTGACTCTTGAAGCAGGAAAGTGGTGGAAGATGCTTGCACATTACATCCGGAGGTCATGTACATTTTTTACAGGTAAATTCCCACTTTCGTGACGGAAAATGTTACACAATGCTGGATGGGAATGGTCCTTTTGGCCAATCTCGCTGTCTCTCAACCATCAGATTAAAAGTACTATCATAAAAAACTAATCATATCACTGAATACATGAACTACGAGTTACGAACCTTTAATAGTTCATTATATAAACATGTCGTGATTTCATAAGCCAATTCACATTTGTCGTCATTCTGCAAATCTGGAAATAATAAAACATAAGAGGATAAGAAATTCGGTAATTCTGAATGGAATGTAATATGCAATAAAATTTGCTCTTCCATGAACAGGTGGCTGCAGGTGGTTGAATGGTTAGAGATGGCTAGAAGTGTTAGGCCTACTCCAAACAAACAAACATTCGCCCTTATCGAAAACATTTCAATAAAAAACCTTCGAAATCTATTAGCAAATGTTGGCGTATTTGTTGATTCTCTTAGGCCCTATTCAGACACGGGGTTCAACAGGGGTTCGCTAATCTCGTCTCGAGTTGCCTCACGACCCGGAGACTGAGTCGCCCGATATCCTTACACAACCAAGACTTAAATTGCTCGTATAACAACGTTGTTTGAGGTTTGATTAAAAAGTAAAGTCAGTTTTGAGGCGATAGGCCGGGTACTACCCAGTACTCTTCATCGTTATGCATCCACTTCCCCGAACAGTCTCTAGTGATTCTAGTAGCGATGAGGATATCGTTATCCAGTATTGTTATTACCACCAAGAAGGAGAAAAATGACATTGTTTAGGGTGCATCCTTACGTCCAACAGAACTTTAGTTGTAGAAAATTTGTTGCTGCAAAAGAATTGCAGGATTCAAAATCCCTTTAAGCCTTTAATTATGAAGCATGGGAAACTTCTCCACTTCTGCTCCGAATTTTCAATTAAACTTGTTCACTCATTGAGACATGTGACAAGCCATGTTTTGTAAGAAACTGGGAGACCAGCATGCAGAGTCGCCTGGTTTTCGAGTTGCCGCGTCTCTGAGTCACCGGTACTGAATAAGCCCTCCGGTCTGAGTAGCGCGACCTAATTATTTACACATGCTGAGTCTCATAGTCGCTGAGTCTCCTAGTTTCAAGGATATTTGCGTATCCCTGCGTGTGCGTGAGTGGGGCTTTAGAGGATAAAAACTATACATTTATAATATACTGACAAAAATTGTAAAATAATAATTTTCATTTGCTATTAAAATGCTTAAAATTACTCCATTAAACATTTGGATACACTTTTACAAAAAATTCGATCCGTGCAAATTTCGATATTTTTGCATGAGATGAAAAATGTTTAATACTTTCATTGTGAGCTAGTATTTAAAAATTTTCTCCGTAACATATTTTATTTTGATGTGAGAGTTATTTAGGTTTTATTATATTTTAATATTAATGTTTATTGTATTTTAATTTATTAGTTGATTTGATTCGACTTAAGAAATTATTAGAATGAGTTGTTTTCTTGCGCTAGGATTTTAAGCTGGCGAAATTCCGCAGCCTTCGATGACAATTATTCCACTAAACACTAGCTACAGTATTTAGTTTCGAATAACATCTTTACTATCTCCGATATAAACGTGGGCTTCAAGGTGATAACATGAGCAGTTAGGACGATTTCAAATTGATTGTACAGCCAAAGAGCAAATGTTAAAATATTATAGTGTGTAGACTTCAATGGTTAATTTCAAAACGGAGTTCTAGGTCTTAAGGTAATATCCGCTTTAGTGTGGATGTATGTACCACCGTTTCACCTCATTTACTAGAGGCATTATCAGGGGTGCACATTTTGCTCTGGTAATAATATCGAGAACTGAAGTTGTAGCTCGAGAAAATTCCTAGTCCTTGATCTGAAGCACCTAATATCTGACTGGCAGCGCCTGTGTATCACCTAATTAGTGTCTCACACAGTACTGTGTCTCACCCCAAAGGAACTACCTCAGAACCAGGACTAGGTTATCTCCTGCATCGGCTCTTCTAAAACTCACCTCTACAGTCTGTCCCAAACGAGAGTTAGTGCGTTGACAGAGTGGGAATCACCAGCAAATGGGTTGGGGAGCCAATGAGAGCTCGAGATTTTCCCAACTAAACAAGGATAAATGTTTTTTCCCTCAGAGAGGTTGGCTAATCTGTGTGTCACTTGATTTTCCGCGCTGTCAACCCACTAACTCTCGTTTGGGACAGACTGTTGTAGTTAACGTTGTAATGTTACAATTATCAGAGATGAAGATGCCTATTAGGTGAAACGTCGGAACATACATTGACTATGACGTCCCACCTACTACTAGCTTAAAACCGCCAGGTACTATTTTGAGCCTAATGATTTCAGACTATTTTAAGGTAGCGAACCCTTAACAAACGCATTTCAGAACAAAGATACCATAATATGATCAGACATTAAAAATTTGTTAAGATAATAAGTTATCACATTTTGCATTTTCTTCGCAGCCTTCAAGAGTCATCCTATCCCAAGTTCCTTCAGGGCTTAAAGCGTGGTGAGCTGTCCAGTTGTACCTATTTCCAATGATCTATAACATTAAGAAAACGAATCACAAGATACAATATTGGACACACATTCGTACAGCTAAGTATTTTTATCTCTTCATAATATATATTTTGAATTAAATAATACAGAATACTAAAATTACTATTATTAATCCGTTTCTAATACTTCGAAATAAGAATCCTAAATTTATAGATAGAGTAAGAGTTTCAACTTTCCTCGAGCCTACACAACCCACTGCTTTACTCAGACTGATTTGGAATCAGCGTGAACTCCAGCTGCACTCCAAATATCCTTATGTTGTGAGAGCGTGGAAAAAGAATTTTAGTAATAATTAAAAACTTCAAACCAGCAAGCAAATTCAAAGTACCCTTAAAATTCTAATTGAAAAATAAAAAAATGTAGGAAAATCCTGGTTTCAAAATTGTTTGAGATGAGAAGATAAATAAATAGTGACATATTAGGGTAGTAATTTTTAATACAAGTAATACTTACAACTCCTGTATATTCGAACAAGCACCCAAGAAAGCACTGAAATAATAATATAAAAATAATGATTAAAAACAAGTAAAATATAATGTTCTATATTTAAAAGCATCGTCGTCTTACTCTGAGAAGTATAACCCCACATGTTGGCTTAAAGGCGTAGTTAAATAATAAACTCAGACAAAGTTCGTTTATAAAACTTGTAATGAACAAAATGGCTACAAAGTAAACAAGGCTTGAAATAACAGTAAGATGGCGTCAACAGGTAGTACAAGACTGACCATACAAACAAGCATCTTGCACCTCCAGTGTTGCCACCTGCCATTATGCCAGAATTAAGGGGAGCTAGATATCTAAAAATAGATTTACGAAACACCGCCCGCCCTGAAGCATCGCTTCAGCAAGGCATGAAGAGTAAGGCAATAAATGGCAGATGACAAGGCAAAACAAATAAGAGGGCTAGAGAGGCTAAATAAACATATCTACAATATAAGTTAGACAGAGTTATTAATAGATTTTAAGCACAAATGAAGTAAAATTAAGAAACTAATAAATGTTGATAATCAAACAAAACTAATATATACATTATACATACAGGCAAAAATTGTACTAAGGTTAAGATCTAAATAATTTATACAAAGTAGGCAAAAAAAAGGATTTTAAACATATAATAAAGTAAAAATTACCAAGGCAACATATGTAAACACATAAATAATAATTAATACATAATAACCATGATCTGTACTGTCCTGCCTAGGAAGGGATTCTATTGAGAGGGAAGAGGATACAATTTAAGGGCTGGCCTGGTTAGCTCTCCTTTAGCTGTTCGCACCTTGGCTACACGAACAACACCATCCTGTCCAGGCATAACTTCAATGACTCTGGCCATAGGCCAACGAAGAGGAGGCACGTTGTCCTCGTGGACAATCACGAGTTGATCAGGCATGAGATTGGGACAGGGTTTATTCCACTTATTCCTAGGGATAAGACTGGGCAAATATTCCTTAACCCAACGTTTCCAGAAGTGCTGCTGCATTCGCTGTACGAGTTGCCATCTGTGGAGATAAGAAATCTTATTTTGGGTGTAGTCGGGTTCAGGAGGGCAGTCGGGGGAGGTTCCTATTAGAAAATGAGAAGGAGTGAGGGGGGTCAAATCAGAAGGGTCAACAGATGAAGGAGAGATGGGGCGAGAATTCAATACGGCTTCTACCTGGATCACCAAGGTGTTAAACTCTTCTAGAGTGAGTGTGTGATCTCTCATAACTCGACTTAAATGATACTTGGCCATTTTTATGGCTGATTCCCAAATTCCTCCCTGGAACGGGGCGGCAGGAGGCAGAAAATGAAAATTGATCCCTCTAGGAGTAGTGTAGGAAGAAATATCCTTCTCGTGTTCTTTAAGGAATCTCACTAGCATTTTGTGGAGCTGGGTAGCTCCACCCACGAAGTTGGTTCCATTGTCGCAATGGATGTGGGAGCAAGGCCCTCTTCGGGCAAGAAACCTTGTGAGGGCGGCGATAAAAGCCGAGGTGCTCATGTCAGTGACTACTTCGAGATGTACTGCTCGAGTGCTAAGGCAAATAAAGAGACAAATATAGGCCTTGTCAGTGGTTAGACTTTTCCTCGTTTGATTTAGCTTAAGGGTGAAAAAACCACTATAATCAAGTCCTACATGTGAAAAGGGGTGATTGGGGGTCAGTCGAACAGAAGGTAATGGACTCATCAAAGGAGGAGGTCGAGTAGGCTTGGCCTTAAAACAAGTGACGCAGTGAAATATTATTTTTTTTACGAGGGACCTACCAGACAGAATCCAATATTTCTTTAGGAGGTAGTGAAAGACTAGTTGAGGTCCTGCATGAAGCAAGTCGAGATGAACTTGTCTAACAAGTAGCTCCACTAGATGGTGTTTCTTTGGTAGGACTATTGGGTGTTTATGGCTGTATGGTAGATTAGAGCGTTCTAATCGCCCACCGGCACGTAAAATATCGTCACGCAGAAATACAGAAAGTCGTCGGAGAGGACCGTTGATGGGCTTCTGGTTTCGCACGTCCTCAATGGTCTTCGAAAATGATTCCTTTTGAATCCTGCGTACAAGACAACATTCAGCCTCATTCAATTCGGTAACAGAGAGAGGGCCAGATAGAGATTTTTTCACCTTATAAAGAAAGCGAAGGACGTAGGCAACCACTCTTTTGGCTTTAGACCAGGAGGAAAACTTGAGACAGAACTCTGGCTGGGTTGCTACTAAGATTGAGACTGGTGACTTTAAATCAGGAACTTGGTGAATATCAGGTGCGGTCTTAGATGGCCAAGATTCTTCAGGATATTTTAAAAAGTCAGGACCTGTCCACCAAAGAGAGGTTGAAAGCAGTGAGGATGGTAGAGCACCACGGGAGGGAAGGTCAGCTGGATTCATTTTCGTAGGTACATGATGCCACATCGTCGGGGAAGTGAGGTCTAATATTTGCTGAACCCTATTGGCTACGTATGTTTTCAAGGAGTGAGGGGGGGTTTTCACCCAGGCTAGGACAATGGAAGAGTCACTCCAGGCGTGAACAGACTCAATAGATATTTTTGGGGAAAGGGTAGATATGGTATGGGATAATAACTTAGATAGAAGAAGGGCTGCATTCAGTTCAAGTCTGGGGATGGTAACAGTTTTCAGAGGGCTAACTTTAGATTTAGAAATTATGAGGTTGGTTATAACTTCACCCGAGTCTGATATCTCTCTGGAATAAACAACGGCTGCAAATGCCTTTTGAGATGCATCCGCAAAACCATGCAGTTGGAAAGAAACAGGCTTGTCAGAAAGAAGAAGGCGAGGAATTTTAATGACGGAAATGCGCTCTAGATCGTTGACAAATGAAGACCAATATTTATCGAGCTCGCCTGACAGAGTGTCGTCCCAATCCAGACCTTCAAGCCACAAGGCCCGTAGGAAGATTTTGATGCTGGAGGTTACCGGGGAAAGAAATCCAAGAGGATCATAGACTTTAGCGACCAAAGATAAAATATTCCTCTTCGTTGGGGTTTGGCTGAAATCATAGTCGAGCAAGCGGTAACAAAATTGATCGGCTTCAGGATCCCATTTTAGGCCTAAGACTGCCGTAGAGGGTACTGAGGGGTCTTGCAAGTTCTTCGAAGCTAAACAATTATCTGAAGGAAGATCGGTTAAAAGTTTATGATCGTTTGATATCCATTTTCCGAGCTCAAACTTAGCTAGAGATAACATCTCAACAAGCTGCGATTTACATTCTGAGGCCAGTTGCAAAGTTGGGAAACTAGCCAGGACATCATCAACAAATGAGTTTTTCAGTATGGTTTCAGAGGCTAATGGATATTTATCTTTACCTTCTAAGGCTAACTGTTTCAGACATCTTATTGATAGATACGGGGATGAGGATTCGCCGAATATGACTCTATTGTAGGTGAAGGTTTGAACGGGCTGGGAAGGTTCGTCCCGCCATAAGAGTAGCTGAAAACATCTATCGTCTGGATGGACTTCAATCTGAGTAAACATGGCTTTCACATCACATGAGAAAGCTACCGGAAAAATTCTGAATAAGGTAAGGACTTCAACGTTGTCGGTTTGAAGAACAGGGCCGGGAGACAGAATTTGATTTAAGGAAGTACCTGATGATGTCTTCATACTGGCATGGTAAACAATCCTTGGCTTGACAGTGGAAGGAGTTTTGAAGACCGGGAAATGTGGTATGAAATAGTGTTGAGGCGGAGGAGTAAATCCGGGAGGCATGGGTGTCAGAACATCAGACGAGATAAGATCATTCATGCTGTCCACATACAACACCTTTAGAGTGGGCGACGATGTGAATCTCTTTTCTAAGGTCATAAGGAAACTGTGTGCCTGATTATAAGACTTACCTAGTTTAGAAGGGGGCTGAGAAAAAGGTAGACGGACACCGAACCGTCCGCAGGGAAGTCTATAGTGAGTTTCGATAAAGGAAGTTTCAACAGGGTCGGCTGGCTTAGAACATGATAATTCAGGGGGAGATTCCCATTCCCAGAATTTTTTGATACTGTTATCGACATCACAGCAGGTAAGGTGAAATACATTAGTGACTAACCGGCTACAGCAAGCGACAGGGGCTCGACCTGTTAACACCCAACCGAATTTAGTCTCATACAGGACAGGGAGATTAGGGCCGGTCTGAAGACGACCTTTCAATAAGGACTGTGAAAATATACTGGCGTCTAAAAGGATGTCAATGTTGCCAGGTTTATTAAAGTCAGTGTCGGCAAATGGTAAACCAGCATACTTTTCAAGAAAGACGGTTGAGACGGGTGCAGAGGGTATTTGGGCCGTTATGGCATCAACTACCCCTACAGTGATATCTGAGGCAAAGTCGTGGTAGATAGAGGAAACTGTAGATCTGGCAGTACCAGTTAATCTAACCTTGTTGTTGGAAAGGCCACTGACAGAAAGGTTGGTGTCGTTTACAATTAATTTGAGTTTACGGGCCAGGGCCGAAGTGATAAAAGAATGCTCTGCTCCTGAGTCAAGCAATCCTCTAACCATATGTGGACGACCAGTAGAATCTAGCACATGCAACTGCACTGTGGACAGTAAGACTAGGGAGTTTGAATTAGGCTGTACGTTAGGGTCAGGGAGAGACACGGTTAAGGTTACATTGTTGGGTTCAGACAGGGGGGAGTAAGGCTTGTTAGAATTGGGATTAGAGGTGGTAATAGTTGCGGTTTGGTCAGGCACAGTACAGAGGGTAGAATGGTGTTTTTTGCCACAAGACTTACACATAATCTTAGACCTACAGTCTTTAACATGGTGTTTTGGGTACAGACAGGAAACACATAGTTTCGACGACATTGCAAACTGTTTTCTGTCCGCCACGGCTAGGGCTAGATACTTCTCACAACCATATATTTTGTGGGGCTGTTGGCAGAAGAGGCAGCTATTCGGAGTTGTGAGGGCGAACACTCTTGAAATGGTCGGTTTGGTAATAGGGGTGTGTGTGGGCTTACCCGAAGTTAGTCTGGTGGTCGCTTGGTGGTAGGTAGGCTTGTCTTCCAAGTTGTGGAGATATCTCACTTGTTCTTGGAGAAAAGTTAAGATGGTCTCGGTGTCGGGAACGGAGTCTACATGGTACTGAGACTCGAAGATCTCTCTTGTTTTCTTGTCGAGGAGACGCATTAAGAATCTGGCCAAGAACAAAGATTCTAAAGAAATGTTTTTGTTCTTGAGGCAAGAAATAACCTCGTGGAAGGTGTCATGGACATGTTTAATAGAAGCTAGAGAGCGGACAGTTAATGGCTTGACCTCAAATAGTTTGTCCAGAAGGGCTTGTGTGACATCTCTAGAGCTGCTGTACCTCTTGTCCAGTGTCTTCAGAGCCAGTTGCAACCCATTAGAGTCGAGACTGCAATTGGATATGAGGTTGAAGGGTTCCCCAATAACCAAGGTTAGAAGGTACGCCATCTTCTCGGCGTCATCTAAAGCTTGATTTTTTAGAACCGTCACATTTAACATCTTGAAAAACTTCTCATAGGCAAGAATGTCACCTTTGAAAACGGGGATGTTCAACTTAGGTAGATTGACAGTGTGAGAATGATTGGGTACCTGAGGTTTAACAGCGGCGGTTGTTTCTTGAAGGTGTGCTGTCTTCACGGACACTTTATAAAAGCTTTCTCTTAAATCGTCTACCATGTCCACAGCTACCGGTATATCCGACGCTTTCAGGTTTGGGCCGTGATGGTTCATAACGTCGGAGATCCTGTTTTCGAACGTCGCTAGTCTCTTGACATACAGGCTGAGCATCGCCGACGCTTCTTCATCGATATGAACGGCTTCGATGTTCACTAAGTCCATTATTCGGTTAAGTTCCTTCTTCAAACTATCAACATGGAATTTTAGGGAATCCATTTCGAAACAACAACAAAACAAACAAAGTTTCTTTCGAACGTAAACAAAGACGCGGTAACGGAAAAACGAAAGTTCGGAACACGCGATTTTCAAACGGCGTCCTCCGTGGCTTGGGACTTGAGTTTTGTAAGGCTTTAAAAAACTTAAAAATCGGCACTGATAACTGATATAAAATGATTTTATATCCAACCCAAAGGACCAGTAATGTTGGCTTAAAGGCGTAGTTAAATAATAAACTCAGACAAAGTTCGTTTATAAAACTTGTAATGAACAAAATGGCTACAAAGTAAACAAGGCTTGAAATAACAGTAAGATGGCGTCAACAGGTAGTACAAGACTGACCATACAAACAAGCATCTTGCACCTCCAGTGTTGCCACCTGCCATTATGCCAGAATTAAGGGGAGCTAGATATCTAAAAATAGATTTACGAAACACCACAAATATTAACAATTTGAGCGTTTTGGCACTGTAATGATTTCATTTTTTTACTTCCGAGCCTACCGAAGGTAACGGAAGCTGTGTGATCGTTTCGAAAAACAAACATTTTTTTATGTCTCCGATTTCAAAAGTTCCTAGACAGAAACCGTTTTAAACATAAAAAAATACGAGTGGTGTCGCGGGACACCCGGTAGGAACAAAGTTCCTTACATTTTTTATTAAATATAAAATCACACTGCTAAGTACGTATACGTTGCTAACTACTCGTTCCAATAAATATTTTTGACTCAATTAGAAAATTATTATTAGTAAAATTATTACATATAACTTATTACAAAAATCCCTTGATCCGCTTATGAGCAATATTATTTTATTACATCAATTTATACTTATATATTTACAGTTTTACTGGTTAATAATTTAACATAGTCGACACTGTCAATTTCTGACGATTCTCTTGGTGCACTTTCCATTTTAAATAATATACGAATACATTTCTCAATGATAGAAACAATAATTGAAAAAAAACTTTGTTTTGTGGATAAATTGTGAGTTTGACAGGAAGAAGGAGTAAGAGAGAGAGAGTATAGTGAGACAGAGATGGAAAGATAGAAGAGTTACCAAACAAATTATAGTAGAGGGGGAATCACTCTACATTCTTAATATTCCACCTATATTAACTACAAACCTCATACTTCCACCATCAACTTTTAAAAATTGTAAAATATATCACGTCACTGTAAAATAACTGCTGCTTGTATCAGGTTGAAATGTTGCATGCCTGTTTCAATTTTACTTTAGACGATGTGTATGAAGTTTTATTAAAATCGTTACGTTAGAACGTAAGATATCGGTAAAAACGTTGTTTTCTTTATTTAAAACGTTTAGGTCCGCTTTAACAAATTTAGCGATCTTTATCACTTCATAGCAGAGTCGGTGTTCGTTTTACTAAAAAAAAATATTTATAAAAGTTGTTTGTCTCATTAAATAGATAAAGTTAGAGTTTTTTCCCGTCTTAAAATTCCAATTTTAAATTTGAAGCTTACGTGTACGCGAGCGTTGCGCGTGAACGCTTGGGCGGATAACGTTGCCCAACGAACCTGTACTGGACATTGGTAAAATGAACATGTGTACCAAATTTCAACTAAGTCGGTCAACTTTTACACGAGTTACCGTCACACGCTTTTAGCGTGACGGTGATTTTGTGACGGTGATTTTGGTCGTTTTTTTTCGGATTCACTCCCGGGCTCCAGAACGTGCCATAAGGAACTTCGTTCCAAAAACACAGCCTACAAAACATATGTACGACCAGTGCTAGAATACGGTAGTGAAGTCTCTATATTGTCAAGTAAATAAGGCCTTGACCGTCTCAACCAGATCCAAAACAAAGCACTTCGAATTATCACTGGTGGCGCTAATCGACAACCATCCCAATGGAGCTCCAAGCAGGAGTTATGCCCCACCAGACGTTGAGATATGGCCTCATTGAAGTTTTGGGAAAGGAACCAACGAGTTAATGGAGATTTCTGGGGCTCATATAGAGCAGCAGCAGCAACTGACACCCATCGACAAGCCTAAAGAACTGGCTCGACAATACGATCTCGACCTTGGTAATCCAGCACCTTTGTTGACCTTTCAAAACTTCAACTACCCCCTTCCAATAATGCGACTGAATCTGCCCGGCCTCAAGACAAAAAAGAAGGATACACTCAATGTTGAGCTACAGCAAATCTCTCTCCAAGCAATAGAAGACCTATATCCCGAGGATACATAGCTCAGAATCTACACCGACGGCTCATCCATGCCAGGTTCCGGGAACACTGCTGCAGGATACTGCAGTAGAATATTTGAGGGGATCGGTAGCTGACGGCACACCTAGCAGTAACTTTGACGGTGAGGTTACGGCTATCTCAAAAGCAGCTGAAAAGGTCCCACCACTCAGCCGTAACATCACCTTCCTCGTAGACTCGCAGTCTGCTATTCAAACCAGCTACAGACATCAAAGCTACAGACAAGTGAACTAGTGTCGATCTGCCGTAAACAGTTAGGACAACTGTGCTGTGCAGCCTTGGTGGCAACGCAATCATGCAGTGGATCCCAAGTCACGTGGGAGTCAGCGGAAATGAACGAGCCGATGTCTTAGCAAAGGAAGGAACTGAGTTGCCGCAATCTACGGTCATCATACCTCTGCCCACTGCCAGGTTACCGCCCCCCCCCCCCTGCCTGATTCACGCGGCTTTTCGCCATTGGCGCTTGACTACCACTATGGAGAAGTCGTTGCTGGGAAGAGGTGGGCCCGACTCCATGACCAAGGACCCCTACCACGGTTTAACTCCTCGCACACACGGAGTGGCCATGTTCCGACCCACCTACACAAATGTTCCGAAAGCCTAAAGGACGGGCGTTGGCTAAACTAAACTAAAACATCAAAAATAATTTTTGGTTCCATGCCTGTCTATCAATTTATCACTAAATTTTTGCTAACCATCATATCTTAAAAACTACTCGTCCAATTTCAATGACATTTCGATGGTAGGTCATGATGAGCCCATTGTTGTTCCCGATTATCTTTCAACCTTCTGCGCTCATTTGTTTCTCTTCCACATGCGCACAGATACTCACCTGATTTTTACGAAATTTGGATGGTTTGTCGACAGTACCCCGCAGAATTTTCAACTATCTGCCCTCTTTAAATTTTGCTAAATTGATACTTTAATTCATGTAAAAAAACCAATACAATTTGAAAGAATTAAATAAATTCCACAATAATGGATTGTAAAGCATAAAATCATTAAAGTACACAAAATAGGATGCGAGCAAGCAATGTGCCACACTAATTGGCTAACTATTTTTCCCCTCTAAAGTTTGGTAAAATCTATATGACTAAAACAATCGTTTAACATTTTTGTGTTTCGCCACTCCATGCATGGTAAGGATTTTTAAACATTTGTAATTTATATAATTAACTAATAGAAAATTAAACAAGTAGAAATGTTACGTATTTAAAAGTGAACCTTTTCGTTTTGAGTTACCACATATTCTCTGGATAAAAGCACACGAACATTCTCTAAAAAAGAAA
The DNA here is from genome assembly GCA_951217055.1 of Gerris lacustris. Taxonomy (NCBI): domain Eukaryota; kingdom Metazoa; phylum Arthropoda; class Insecta; order Hemiptera; family Gerridae; genus Gerris; species Gerris lacustris. The sequence goes on from OX578282.1 coordinate 1,327,439, forward strand.
TAACAATATTGTTTTAATGTTAATTATAAAACATTGAGCTATTACATTAGGCTTCCTTAATCTGCCAACGAATAATAATAAATTCAGTAGATATAATTATAATATCGGTAACAACCGATATGATATAGACAAAATTTTGATGTTAGGATTCTTGCTCAACTTAGTTTCTAAGTTCATTAGTCGAAATAAGGCTCGTTGACGAGATTCCCCTAAATTAATGTTTTCATATTTAAATGGACACTTCCAAATATTGTTGGCAAAATATTGGGTTCATCAGGTGCCAACGTAATGAACAAACTCAGACGTACAATTTATCAGTTTGTTAGGTTAAGATATGTAATGCCGTTAAAAGATCTTACGACAATTTTTAAGTCTCTCATTCAATCTGTCATTAATTATGGCTTACGTATATGGGGTGGACTTTCACCCTCTACAGCTCAACCCTTAATTCTTTTACATAAAAGATTAATAAAAATTTGTTTAAAAAAACCAATGAGGTATCCTTCCCGCTTAATCTACCAAGAGTTTGGTATCGTTCCTATCAGTGGCATGTATCGATACATAGTTGCTACTCACGTTCATTCTAATCTACCTAGCTACCCACGAGTAGAGAGTGTCTATAGAACCAGAAGGTCAGAATGGTGTCCTCTTATAGAGCCATTTTGCAAATCTGCAGCTGCCTATAGACATTCGTACTTTTCTGCGCCCGTAATTTATAATGATTTGCCACTAGAAATTAAGCTTAATTCAAGTTTTTACATATTTAAAGTTAAGCTTATGAAACACATTTTGCTTAGTAATTAAATATAGATATGCACGCATACTGATATTAGTATTTTGGAAGTATATTAATTGTTTTTAATGCTCATTTATAATGTATAATGAAGATAGTATTTATTATTCAGAAGATATATCTTATGATTTAATTATTATTATTAGTTTGATTATTATTTGGCCATAAAAAAAAAAAAATAAAAATAAAGTAAATAAACAAATAAACGCTTTTGAGAAGGCTCAACGACCACTCCCGCACACAAGTTTCTTATGCGGGTGTGCACCATTTATGTAAATTTAGGTTACTTTATATTTTATATAATATGTTTTCTTTTCTGTAATTATGGAAAATTGTAATATGTATATGGTGGAATAAAGTATTATTATTATTATTATTATTAATAGGTGTTCCACTAATTACATCACAATATAAATCAGCACCTAACAATAAATCGATTGGAGCAGGTTTCCAGAAGTCGGGATCGGCTAAGTGATGATTAGCATATTTCTTTTTTAAGTTTTTAGGTAAAGGAGTTAAAGGTAAATCTGTAGTTATAGAGGGAACTACCAAGGCTTCGCTATGAAGTTCTTGTTGACAACCAGATATTTTTCCTCTTACTCCTTTTACTGATGCTTGGTTCAAACCTGAGATCTTGTGATTTGCCTCAGATGGAATAAATCCAAGTTTCCTAACACAATTATGTGTTATGAATGAGTGTTGGCTAGCACTGTCAACGAGTAGGCGTATTTGTTGAAAGTTACCGCCTGAGTCTTTAATAAGTGCTAGTGCAGTTCCTAGAAGGACTTCTGACTCAAGCTCTGTTAATGTAGTTAATGTTGTTGATGGCGATGGTTTATTAGGTGAGTTACAAGGAGGTTCTGTATGAAGAGTTGTGTGATGATTCTGATAACAAATCCTACAAGTCCTGGTGGACTTACAGTCGTTTAGTTTATGCCCAAAATATAAACAATTAGTGCAAACATTAATGTCTTTTATTAACTTATGTTTTTCTGTTGAAGAAGCACATATGAATTTAGGACATGGTGATAGAGTATGCGTGCCATTGCATATACAGCACGAGAGAGATGTTCTCGATGATTGGTTAGTAGAACTATCTGATCTAGAAGTTGATTGTTTATCATGCCAGTTAGGTTTTAAGGATGACTTAGGTATAGCTTGTTTAGATGTATCTGATTCTTGGTGTTTTTGTGATCCTGAATTCATGTTTACAAAGGATTTAGTCGTATTCGGTTTTGGAAAAGGTTGTTTAAGATTCCCTTTTGTTGAATCAAATTCAGATTTCTTAGGATTATTTTGAGTTTGTTCTTTTTGAGATGCTGATATCTCTAATATACGGCACCTTTTCTTAACGAAATCGCTTAAGTCTGTAAACGTTGGATATTCCGTGTTGACATGTTCAGACTCAAACAATTCCCTTGTGTGTACATCTAGGCCTCTTACAGAGAGAGTGAATAATATAAACTCAGCTAAATCAGGAATATCTAAGTTCTGTAGAGACCTAACATTCTCAATGTAAAAATGCAAAAAAGAGCCGTAGGTTTTCCCTGAAGAGTTTTAAAGTCGATAACGTGTTGGAGGTAATTGTTAGCTATTCTTCGGGGATCATCGTAGACAGACTTCAAAGCCGACCAGGCCTGTGGATAATTCTCAGTTAGTAGGGGAATACTCTTTACCAGTGATAAAGCTGGTCCACTCAAGGAAGTAATGAGATGATGAAATTTCTCAATATTACCTATCGAGATATCATTATGTATGATAGAAATAAATGTATCTCGATAGACAGGCCAATTTTCCATCGTTCCATCGAACCTCGGTATGTTTAAACGTGGAAGATTGCTTCTAGCTTGAGGAATCCTAGTTTCGTTGTTTTGTTTTGCTGCATTAAGTTGAGAATGATCAAATGCTTGTATTTTAACTGATTCCTCGTGATCCTCATAAATGGAACAGCATTCATAGAAGTATCTTTCTACATTTTGTCTAGCTGTAGTATCACTTTTAGTGGGGAATTCAGATTCCCGGCCATTATACAAGTGAACTTCAATCAGATCGTCCCACAGTGTTTGATATTTATCATAGTAGCATTCTAATTTTTTATACATTCCTCTAAATACGGAAAAGTTTGATTTGTCTGTTACTGATAAACGTCCTTGTTCTACTATGGACTTAACCTTGTACGCCATGTCGTTTATTTGAATAAAGAGAAAAAATACTGAATCTGAGAAGGATAATTAAATATAAAAGGTAAGATTAAGATGACAATAATCAGATTAACCAGGGACTTCCGCCCTAGGAGTTAAAAAGGAAGTGAAATGAAAACTGTACAAAACAAATTAGGTAGATTTAAAAACCGGAGGAAAAATTAAATAAATTTGACAATAATTGGTTGTAAAAACATAAAATCATTTAAGTATAGAAAATAAGACGCGAGGAAGCTATGTGCAACACTAGGACGCGAGGAAGCTATGTGCCACACTAGGACGCGAGGAAGCTATGTGCCACACTAATCGGCCGACTATTTTTTAACTTTAACCATATTATATTCCTTATCAAAAACCTGGGCTTCATCTGTGAAGACAGCCGAACAATACTTTCTTTGCTCTAGAGCAGAGGAAATTACATCCACAACTCTGTGGCACTGGTGGACTGTGGAGTGAAGGGAACGGAAGCCAAGCTGGTGATCAGGAATGATTTTGAGGGATTCTAAAAGGGTTTATGCGGCGTAGGAGAAACATTTTGAGGGGTTTAGCTAATATATCGCTTGTATACCCGCAAAACCTCGTAAGTCCGATTTTTGGGATTTTTATTTTTTTTTTCGTATTTCGATAGATTTAGGTCGACTGTGTCTCCGTGTGAAATATTGTAAGTTATTGTCGACTACAACGCCTTTAAACGGCGATTGAAAAAACTCGTAAGTCGAGATGATAGCATGAAAGGTAATAAATCCTCGTATGTCCGTAGAAAAGCACGCCGCTCGCAGGCTACAGCAAAGTTCCAGTTTTAAAATAAGTTAAATGACTTATATTGACAATTTTTTATGTAAAATTATTATATTATTTTAAGGTACACTTGTGTTTTTATTAATTACTACATCTATTTATCACTAAGGGGGACTTGTAGTTCAGGAGACTTACATGGTTTTATACAATGCATTGTTAGAAGGAAATTCAACTTGCGTGGTTTTGTACCATATGTATAAACTTACAAGGTATTACACCTACTTTTAAATAACCTTACAAGTTTTTATCTGGACATTTTCTTTGTAATACCTCGTAACTCAATAAAAGTTCTTGACTAAATCCACGTAAGTACAAAATTAGACCACAAAATTGTAATTTAATTATAATTTTAATTATGAGTGTATATAAATCCTCCAATGGTAGTAAAACATCATATAAATGGCCAATGTGTAATAGAAATAAAAGATTAACCTATTATTCAGTTTTTTTGCTCTCCTGTAAAATTTTGGATTTGGTATATACGAGGTTTTGCAGGTATACTAGCGATATGGAGGAGACTGATAAGGCGGTAGGAAGAAGGTAGATAAACTAGATAAGTTATGAGGTTCGGTATCATGATTATTTTGGTGAAATTCTATAGGAGTGGTAAATGTGTGGTTCTAAGAACGGCATTATACGAGGCTATTAAATTAGGCTATTAAAAAAATCTGGCTATTAAATAACGATACTGCTTATGAAAAAGAGTTTTACTTTAAAAATGATTCGACAATCGAATGCTCCCCTTCAATGTAATCCTCTCCCCTCGCTACACACCGTTCCATTCGTTTCTTCTATTGGTCAAAGCAATGCTGGTAGTCTTCTTTTGTAAGGGCATTTAGAAGCTCCGCCGATTTTTGCTTCACCTCTTCCATCGACACGAACCACCCGGTTCGAGTCGATGGAGGAGGTGAAGGAACCCCCCTTTGAAAGCAAACTTGATCTTCGGAAACAGGAAGAAGTCACAGGGTGCTAAATCAGGGGAGTACAGCAGCACGTGTTCGAGCACTGGAGTGCCTCTAGCGGCTAAATAACGCTTTACAGACAGCGCGTTATGGGCAGGTGCGTTGTCCTAGTGCAAGATCCACGACTTGTTTTTTTGGAACCAACTTCACACACATTTTCTTCATTTTCAATTCGTCTTGTACAATTTTTCTGACAGTTTCTTTATCTGCGTTAACAGTCTCAGCAATCATCCGAATGCTCATACGACGATCTTCGCACACAATTTCAATGATTTTGGTCTCTGTTTGTGAAGTTGAAACAGAGACAGGTCGACCTGAACGTTGGTCATCTTCGGTGTTCTCTCGGCCTACAGAAAACCGTTTATACCATTCGAAAACACGCGCACGAGATAGAGAATTCACACCATAAGAACTTTTAGCACTCAGTCGGAGTTTTTTTTTATAATTTAACGAGAAATTTCACATTGATCCGTTGCTCGTGTTTTTCGTCACATATTATTATCGGTACGAGAAAAAAAATACGTTCGTTTCTAACAACACGTGTTTTTGTACTGGAATAGCAGACACTTCCAGCTATCCAATGCTGTTTTCATTTCCACCCCTACCCCTCTAGGACGCCTTCTGAGCGCCCAGTCTCGTTATTTAATAGCCAGACCTCGTATAATATAATATATTATGTATATGTCAGGTACAGGACTGCTTTTCTTGGAAGGTGTTTGAGGATGTAAGAGGCAACCAGGAACTTTTGAGTGAAGTAAGCTTTTTATATTATGTACCAAACATCGGAGGGATGGAAACATTTTGGTGGAGGGGTAATTGTAATGGGATAGAAGGTCTTCTATTATTTTCTGGGAGTGATTAGGTTCGTGGATATCAGGATGAGGAGTGCTTGGAGAGGAAATGAGCAAAGAGCTCTGATTTTTCATTAGCCGAACTTAAGAGGGAAATTCAAAGTTTGTAAGTGAGTGACAGTGAATTTCAATGGCCGGTTTACTGACTGCCAAAATCACAGTTCCTTCAGGTTGTAAGTAAATTAAACATTAAATTTCGGAAACTGAGTTATTGTATTTTTAAAAAGACCGTGTTTTTAAATCAACTATCATGTAAATTCAAGAAAAATCGGAATTCATTTGTTTATCAATGTTTTCACACATAAACAAAAATACTGGTTTGTGCCGCTACTTTAAATAGTAAAGTAAAATTACCTTCAGTTAACGAATTGTTTTTCATGCACTCATTGTATACCATTTTCTTTTTTTCCGAGTCACTTAAATCAGGTTTAGTCTGAAAATTATAATATAAACATTAAACTGTTATAAAATTATTAGAACGTACAATTTCTGAATAAATTATTTCTTCGATAAATATATATATATATATTGCTTCCGAGCTTACCAAAGGTAACGGAAGCATTGTGTTCACTTATGTGAACGAAAAACTTTTATGTTTCCGCTTTTAAATATTCTAAGACATAAATCCGTTTCAAACATCAGGGAACATTTTTGGTCTCGTGTCTGCCTGTCTGTCTGTCTGTCTGTCTGTCGGTCTGTGTGTCCGTGAATCCTTGAAACGTGTGACGTTAACTTGAGTAAATGTCCGATTTTGATGAAATTTGGTAGACATGATTATTTTACCAATGCCCAGGGCGAGTACGTTGGACACCGTTATCCGCCTAAGCGTTCACGCGCAACGCTCGCGTAAACGTGAACATCAAATTTAAAATTGGAATTTTAGGTCGGGCAAAAATATCTAACTTCATCTATTTAATGAGACAAAAATATTTTGCAAATACAATTTTTTAGTAAAACAAACAGTGACACCGCTATGAAGTGTTAAAGATAAAACTAAAACTATTAATAGTTTTTACACAATTTAAAATACAACAATAAAGTAATATAACAATAATGTTAATGTTAATATAACAATAAAGTTCATGTTAGGATGCGAGGAAGCTATGTGCCACACTAATTGGCTCATTGGTCTACTAATGATTTCGTTAAAGCATTAAATGTTTTAGTTTGTTAGGCTCGGTGAATATTTTCTTCTAATAATATTCCCAAACCTCTAAATAGAATCAGATTGCTTTTAATAACTACTTGTATTATTATTAATGGGGTTTTTCTATTTTTGTAAGATTACCTAATTCTTTAATTAGCAATATATTTCTAATTTCTTTCGTTTTGAATCTAAAACTTAACCCAACTTAACCCTTAAACGCTAACTGTACGTAAAAATTACGTACGGTTTTAGTTAAATGTGAATCACAGAAAAACTGTAAACTACACAATCTCCACTCTTTAGCAGTGCTTGGTCTAGACCTTCCCGTTGTAGTACATACTCACTTCAGTCTCACCCGACGCGTTAGTGAGGATTGACAATTATTTTTCATTAAGTCACCACGTAAATATTACGTATAGTTAGTCTTAAAGAGATATACATTTCTACTAATAAATATAATAAATAAACACAAAAAGTAATTAATAAACACAAAAAAAAAACTGCCAATTAGTGTGGCACATAGCTTCCTCGCATCCTATCATGTACATAATTGTTATATTAACATTAAAATGATTGTTATATTACTTTATTGTTATATTGTTAATTGTGTAAAAACTATTAATAGTGTTAGCGATCTTTAACACTTCATAGCGGTGTCGCTGTTGGTTTTACTAAAAAATTGTATTTGAAAAAAATGTTTGTCTCATTCAATAGATGAAGTTAGATTTTCTTCCCGACCTAAAATTCCAATTTTAAATTTGAAGTTCACGTTTACACAAGCGTTGCTCGTCAACGCTTGGACGGATAACGTTGTCCAACGAACTCGTCCTCGGCATTGGTAAAATGAACATGTCTACCAAATTTCATCAGAATCGGTCGACATTTACTCAAGTTATCGGCGCACGTTTCATAATTCGCGGACACACAGATCGACAGACAGACAGACACGGAACCAAAAATGTTCCCTGATGTCTGAAACGGATTTCTGTCTTGGAATTTTTAAAATCGGAGGCATAAAAGTTTTTCGTTCTCAAAAGTGAACACAATGCTTCCGTTACCTTCGGTAAGCTCGGAAGCAATAATAAATAAACACAAAAAATAATTAATAAACACATAATCAATAAAAGTAAATAAATATCACAAAATAATAATAACAAAATAAAAATAATAAAAAATATTAAAAATGATTTATAAAAATGAAGTAAATTAATAAATGAACACGATAAACACATAAGTAATAAATAAACACCAAACAAATATAAATAATAAATAAAAATAAAATTGTTTGCTAAATATTAACTTAGATTCGTGATAACTACTGAGTGTACGTAAAAAATACGTATTGTTAAATAAGCACCGAAAAATGAATGATAGTGTTTAAGGGTTTACCATTGCCTTTCTTATTTTTACTTTCTCATATAAAGAGAAAGTATTGTGATGGCGCGAAAATTCGATTTTGAGATTTTGATGGATTTACACGTTTTGAGGTCCCCTGAGTCCAAAAAAGTGGTTTTTAAAAAATGTCTGTCTGTCGTCTGTCGTCTGTCTGTCGTCTGTCTGTCGTCTGTGCAGACGCCTGGAGCCCAAACTACTGGGCCGATTTTGACGAAATTTGGCATACATGTTCAGAAAAATCATACCCCGAGGCGAAATCGAGAAATGAATTTTAGCTCTAAATTTGGGGGCGCTACCCCCCAAAAACTCTGAAAAAACATGAAAAAAAATTATTTCTCGAAAACGGTTCCGACGATTTTGATTAAAAAATTCTAAAATGTAGTCCATTTGAATACGAATCCAACGATATAAGCCGTTTTCCCGGGAAAAATCTAGTTCCTGAGATATTAGCTTAAAACGCGGACGGAGAGAGCCCGGGTTCGATTCCCCGACCAGGAGAAGTTATTTTTATGATAAATTTTGATGAAATGTTCAATAATATTTAAATGTACATTTGAAAACTAATAAATGGAAACACTGGGCTAAGTAATTATAAACTCATATATGAGAAAGTTTGTCTGAGTTGTCTCGGACCGATTTTTTCAATATGGAATCATTATTCTTATAATTTAGTTTATTAGTCCAGGAAATGAAGACCAAAAATAGCTTAATAGGGGAAAAAGTCCTACAGAAGTGAAATTTGGTATAGATGTAGGGAGAGGTATCTTGAACAACATACTAAAAGTTCACATGGGTGGGAGGCTTGGCAAAAGGGGGGGGGGGGGGGGGGAGGGCCGTAAAGGCCCACTTTTTCGTTTTTTGCGAATAACTCAAAAACTAAAAAACATGGTTCAGTCCAAAATTATTTTATATAAAATTTTCTACAAAAACGGTCAAATTCATTATTTTGCTAGGATAAATAGGCGAAGAGATACAGAGGGGGAAATATCGAAATATAATTTAATATATAATAATATTAAGTATGGAAGTATAGACTACACTTATAAAATTTGTCTCCATCAGTGTAGGCGGTATGGACAAATAAAATGATCTAAAGGTTGGTCGCCTTCATCAATAAGGTAGTGTAGAATTAACTTTAGAATACTATGAAATAAACAAATTTGTAATTGTAACTTTTTCTCTAAACCTAACAGGTTTAGAGTTATTTACGGATTTAGTCTTATTAGTCCATGCAAAAGAGACCATATGGGTGGGTCGTTGCCTGTGAGAATTCATGGTAGTTTTGGAAGTGGGCTAATTTATGGTTTTTTGGGTCGCTAAATACGAATTTTTAACTTCCATCCCGAAATTCCCCCCGCAACCCCCAAATTTTGTAATGGACTCCCCCAAAAATGTGTTTTTGGGAAAAATAAATATATTTCCGAAAAGAAGACAAAATTTGCAACAAAAACTATTCTATGGCATTTTTGCATAAGCAAAACAGGGTGGCGCTGGCGCGTCTCAGAAGATTTGCCTCAGTGCTCCTAAGACAGGAGAGCGAATGGAAACAATAGGAGGGCTTATGGGGAGTCGCGTAGTTCAAAGTACTAGTACAAAACACTTAAGTACAAGTACAAAGCACTTGTACAAAGTACAAGCAGCACCGCCACACCGAGGCACATTTTCCGAGACGCGCCAGCGCCACCCTGTTCGGCCCAGGCAAAAATACTATAGAATAGTTTTTGTTGCACATTTTGTCTTCTTTTCGGAAATACATTTATTTTTTCCAAAAAAAACAAACAGATATATTTATTTTTAAAAAAACAACACTATTTTTAGGGGGTTTCATTACAAAATTTGGGGGTTGCGGGGGAATTTCGGTGTGGAAGTTAAAAATTCGTATTTAGCGACCCAAAAAACCATAAATTAGCTCACTTCTGTCGACGTAAGTACAACAAATTGCACCGTGAGTGGTTTATATTGTTCAAATTGGGTGTACTGTACAAGTACAATAAATTACACACTGTGGAGTATTTTGTTGTTCAACATGGTTATACAAGTACAACAAAGTGCACCACGTATGGATGCTGTCACCTGCGCTAAATGCCAAGGTGCTGCTCAAACAGATCTCCACTCGACGACAACCTCATTGATGAAGACGACCAACATTTATACCATTGAATTTATCCACACCCCCTATACTGATTGAGACAAATTTTATAAGTGTAGTCTATACTTGTGTACTGAATGATATTCTATATTATATTATATTTCGATATTTCCCCCCTCTGTATCTCTTCGCCTATTTATCCTAGCAAAATAATGAATTGGACCTTTTTTGTAGAGACTTTTATATAAAATAATTTGGGACTCCACCTTGTTTTAGCTGGAGGCTGTAGTTTTTGAGATATTAACAAAAAACGAGGAGGTCCTTATTAATTTATACGTTAATACTTAAAATGGAAGTTAATATTATTTGTTTTATTCTAAATAAAGTTTGTTTGTTCAAATCTATTTAAATGAAACTCTGAATTTCACGATGTATTATTATTTGTCGTTTATTGTCTCAGTTGGAAGATGACGAATTCCTTCCCTCAATGGTATTTGGTGTTACTGGATTTTCACGCTATTAAGACCCGACGCTAACCTCAAACAGTTAAATTGGTATTTTTTTTCGTGAACAATTTAAGTAGACTTAGATATTTAAATTGTTAACTAATAAAATTACAATTGTATTTTATTTTTCTAGTCACTTAAAAGTTAAATTTCCTTTCTCAATTTCGCCTCAAGATGTGATAAGAGATTTATGAAATCGACATTTTCGGACCCTTATTGATATGTTTTTTTCCAAGATTTTTTCACTGTCCCCAAATTTAGAGTTAAATTTAATTATTATATTTTCCATAATATATGGCAAACGTTTGATTTAAAGAAAATAAAGTGTGTTTTGTTTAAAATGTAAAAACTATTTAATAATCTAACGTAAAAGAAATACTTAGCTATGAAACGAAACCCTACTGTTGCTAATCTATCCGTACTGTTTCTTATCGGTTCAAAAATATTAGTGAAATTTACCTTCGTAAAAGTAATTTTACAATTAAAGAAAAGTTCTGGAAACATTTTTGAGGATTAAGAGAGGTTTTTATTGAGAATTTTATTAATTTAATTTCACTTTTTTTGATTGTTACTCCCCTTATAAAATAAACCGAGAGGGGTAACAATCTAAAGAAGATGTTACGGAATGTTCTTCTTTAGACTGTTACTTCCCTTATAAAAACTAAAGTGTGATATTCCTTTGTCCCAAAGTACATTGGCTAAACGTCACTTTATTTTAATAGTTATTAGTTTATTAGTTAATGTCATTTATAGTCTAAAAAATCATAGGGTTGTGACAATCTAAAGAAGTTTCATATTAATTACATTTTATTGAGAATTAGATCATTGAGAGATGTAATCTTTAATAGTCAAAATTTATCATCATGTAAATATTTTATTTTAAATCAATTAATATTTTACGGCGCTCCTCGACATTTTTTGGGTGATGTCACTTTGAGTCCATTTCTAGAGACAATTTTATATCTTAGTCGACAATAAACGTTTGGAAATTAAACGTGTATTATAATGAACGACACTGAATAGTAACATGAACGTTTCAGTTGGAGAAGACGTCGGGTATGATAACACCATTTCAATCTTTAGTTGATGTAACATTTTGCAAGAGAGAGGCGTGCGATGCCTGCATTATAATATGATATAATCTTACCCCGTATATGAATTGAAAGGTTGCTAGAGAGACAAGAAGAAGTAAAGTCAGAGAATGATCCATGATTCAAATATGAACTGTTTGACTCGCTGCTAGAAACAAACACAATACCCTACAATATGCAATATTATGTTTTATACCCCGTTCTGATAACAGGATCAAGGAAATCATTAGAGGTTAACATTATCTACAGTGTAATTGCCAATTTTAATATATATATATATATATACGCAGCGTAGTGTTACATTTAAATATTCCTTAGGTGAAAAGATTTCTACTTAGAAGAAATAAAAATAAGATTACGTTTACCCATGACCTAATCCTGTAGTGATGATAAGCTTTATTTTTATTTAATGTTTTCTTTATTTTATTTTTTTTAAGAGTTGTTTATGTAAATGTAAACAGATATTTGTGAGATATATTTCTTTTAGTAGTATTGTTATTTAAATAAATAAATAAATAAATAATCTTTATCTCCAGTAGGGAAAAAAAGTTATGATTTTGAATTAGTTTAGAGGGACTAAAACAGGTCTTTTCATCCCTAACTCAAAAAGTAGGGAGAAAAAGTAAAAGTAGGGCGAAAAAGTAAAGTAGGGCAAAAAAGTAAAGATTGCAACTTAAGTATTTCATAAAAAGTAGAAAATGTATGGCTAATGTAATGAAGTTGTTGAAATCAGGTTGACGGCACTGCCCTTTTTTGACCATGTTTATCTTTGTTTACAACATTATAACCTGCATCTAAATAACCTTCTATTTGAGTTTAATTCCAATTCTTATTCGTTTTTAATATTGAATCTCTTATATCTGCTATTAAAAGTTCTAATAATTATTGTTATTTATTAAAATAATAAATCAAAACTGTGCTATGGACGAAAATGTGTATTTTCTTCCTACTGGAGATAAAATATTGTATGTACCTCGTGAGTAAAGTGCCATTATTCCCCTCGCGATAATTATCTCCCTCGGCTGCGCATCGGGAGCTAATTAGTTATTCCCTCGGCTGCGCCTCGGGAATTAAAGAGTCTAAGTCCCTCGGCTTCAACTCGGGATTTAGGGACCATGGTTCCTTCGGCTTCGCCTCAAGAACCAACTTTTTTCGCTCAGGGAATAATGGCTTACTTTACTCCCTAGGTGCATAAATAACTATTATTTCTTCACATAATAAATAAATAGTAGAATATTAATAATACCCGAAAGAGCAAGCTCGAGCTCGGGAATGGCCGTTGATGCAGATAACAGATCGTAATAAAAATAATTTTCTATAAATAATATTAACATGCACAACTAAACCAGAATATGACAAAATTAAAAAAAAAAAAAGAAATACAAAAGTAAATTGGTTTAAGTTTGGCTTAAATCAAAACTGCTATCTAATAAGAAATTAATTATAAGATATTATATTATTTATAAGATAAGAGAGGCTCTGGAGGGAGGTTTATGTGGGTTTACCGGTGTGGCTGAAGGAACGGACAGTGGAGGCCTAGCCTGACAGGTGTAGACAAGGTGACGTCACGCTTCGGCGGATTCATTACGTGCTCGAGTCTTGCGTCAGCTAGAGGCACAGCCGACTCCCACCTCATCGCCCCGTAGCGGCGGATACCTACGTACAGCACGAACGTAGCGCCGGACAGCTAAGTTTATAGTTTTAAGTAGTAGATATAATTTTATTCTTAGACAAACCCTGCGACACCAGGACACTATTGTGCGGTATTTATAAGTATAGATACTAAGACATTTCATTTTAAGTTAGTTTATAGGGAATTGTCGCATGAGGGTTAATTTAGATGTAAGTTAGTGTAGAGCTGTCCGCCGAGGATCCGAGGTGCGTAAGCACTGCTCGTGTGTGGCCTAATAGTGTGTACGCTTGGTGACTGTGACCCGCATCACTGATAAACCTCGCGGGTTGCCTAAACATAGTTTAACAGTTTTTTTTTTTAAGAAGATCATTCAAGTATTATTTCGTTAGAAGACAGATTGGGAAACCTGAAGGCGTTTGCGGAGAAGACATCCGTTCGACGGGACCTTTTAAGTCTCTCTCTCTCTCTATTTTTTACTTTCTCATATAAAGAGAAAGTATTGTGATGGCGCGAAAATTCGATTTTGAGATTTTGATGGATTTACACGTTTTGAGGTCCCCTGAGTCCAAAAAAGTGATTTTTAAAAAATTTCTGTCTGTCGTCTGTCGTCTGTGCAGACGCCTGGAGCCTAAACTACAGGGCCGATTGTGACCAAATTTGGCATACATGTTCAGAAAAATCATACCCCGAGGCGAAATCGAAAAATGAATTTTAGCTCAAAATTTAGGGGCGCTACCCTCCAAAAACTTTGAAAAACCGTAAAAAAAATTATTTCTCGAAAACGGTTCCGACGATTTTGATTAAAAAATTCTAAAATATAGTCCATTTAAATACGAATCCTACGATATAAGCCGTTTCCCCGGGAAAAATCTAGTTCCTGAGAAAAAAGCTTAAAACGCGGACCGAGAGAGCCCGGGTTCGATTCCCCGCCCAGGAGAAGTTATTTTTATGAAAAATTTTAATGAAATGCTCAATAATAATTAAATTTACACTATGAAAACTAATAAATGGAAATCACTGGGCTAAATAATTATGAACTCGTATATGAGAAAGTTTGTCTGAGTTGTCTCGGACCGATTTTTTATTCCTTTTTAAAGTCTTTGTTATTTTTATTGTAATTTCTAACCTATTAAGTATTAATTCAATCCTTGAGACAGTAAAGTTATTTTATATATTTTTTTTCTTTATGAAAATATAACATTTTTATTTATACATCTACAGGTTATTTTTGTGTTAATTTATTTTCTTTTCTTATGCTTATCATATCACTCGTCCCCGATTCCTTTAGACCTTTTTCCTCACCCCACCCCCTCACTGAACTAGCTGGAAACCCATTGGTGACAATCTTGATTCAAGATGGCGGCCATATATATACAGAAAGAAAGACTGATGCATCTTAAATTATTTTGGAGGCTTATTGCGGCTGAACGATAGTACTTATGGATAAACATATTGCACCAACAGTAAATGATATTACAAGATCTATAACGTTAGACCTACGACTTTTTGGAACGAAGTTCCTTATGGCACGTTCTGGAGCCCGGGAGTGAATCCGAAAAAAAATCGACCAAAATCACCGTCACAAAATAACCGTCACAAAATCACCGTCACAAAATCACCGTCACAAAATCACCGACACGAAATCACCGTCACAAAATCACCGTCACGCAAAATCCGTCACCAAATCTACCGTTGGCGATAACTTGTGTAAAAGTTGACCGACATAGCTGAAATTTGGTACACATGTTCATTTTACCAAACTCAGGGACAAGTTCGTTGAACAACGTTATCTGCCCAAGCGTTCAAGCGCAACGCTTGAGTAAACGTAAGCTTCAAATTTAAAATTGGAATTTATGGACGGGAAAAAATTCTAACTTCATCTATTTAATGAGACAAACAACTTTTTTAAATATTTTTTTTTAGTAAAACGAACACCGACACTACTATGAAGTGATACAGATCGCTAAATTTATTAAAGCGGACCAAACCGATTAAAATATAGAAAACAACGTTTTTACCGATATCTTACGTTCTAACGGTAAGATTTAAATGAAACTTTGTATACATCACCTACAGTACAATTGAAACAAGCATGTAACATTTAAACTGATACGAGCAGAATATTTTGTGAGTTAATGATTTATATTTTTTATTTTAATATTTAATTGGAGTAATATGCCGACGGGGCCTGGGAGAACAGTTATTTTTCGTTCTACAACCATCTGCTTTAACTATAAATTTATCATTACCTTTTTTCTCAATATACAATACATTATTTATTGAAAGACGCTCGCTTCAAAGATAATAATAAGATTTTCATTTAATTTTGTCTTAACTCCGCTAGTACAAATAGTTAGTTACTTTTAATTTTGTCTCTTTTCTAACTCCACCATGTATACGTAGTTATTATAGCGATTTTATAATTTATATTTAATGAAAAGCGTAAGGAACTTCGTTCCTACCGGGTGTCCCACGACACCACACGTATTTTTGTCGTATCTCCATTTGCTCTACTTTAGGTAAAGGTAAATTTTATAATATTCTTCAAATATTTTACTATGAACTCTTATGGCGTCCGCAATGGTTGACCGATTTAATTTCTGGTTAGGGGTGCTTAAATCTCACACTACATGCTCTATAAATAGAGTATTTATTATATTATGTGAGCCCACGGCAGGCTAAGTCCCAGTAAGCATGCGCAGTGTGTATCTTTTCTTGAACAGATTCACCCGGTTTTTCTCACCCTCATATCTCTGCTTCCTCTAACGATGGGCCTTTGAAATTTGAAACATAGATTAGGCCTGAGTAGGTTAGGACACGTAAACCATTTTGCTCTTAATATTCATCCTTTTCATCAGGGCAGTTTCAAAGTTTGCATTTTTGGTTCTGACTCACTCACTCATCATCAAAATTATAAGCGACTTCCAGAATAGCTAGAAACTTGAAATTTGGTTCACTTGTAGATATAGCCGTGTAACTGACACGAAAACTCAAGAAGTTGAAATTTATAATTTTTTCTCTCCCAAAAAAAATAAAAATTGCGGACGTAACGTAAATGATAATACTGTTAATATGAATTAAAACATTAAGTCGTATCGAAAAACTGATTGCTCAAACAGCTACTGATTTTGAACTACTGATTTGAATGGTCTACAATGTAGCACGTAGCACGCGAGCCTAAAACGAGCCTCGTCGGCTCGTCGGTCCACGGAGTGGGAAGAGGCCCTCGTAGTGGGGACGGACACCGGATGACCGAGACAGTTGGAAATCCGGATACCAAGGTGAACAATAATCATATTTCACGGAAATCGGCAAACCACTCAGAAACTCTTAATATAATAAAATCTAGCCGTAATCGGAGTGATACCTTTTGAAGTTAAACTTTGAAATATCGGCAAAATTAAGGACCACAAACACCGTGATCGTGATCTCAGGTACTATTTAATTATATATTTAAATATTTATATTTATTTGTTATATTTTCCCATACGAACCTCCTTGACCGTCACAACAAGTTAAGTTCTATGACTTTTTTCGTACCTCCATCGGTTGTACCTTAGTTGAAGCAAGGTTCGATTAATATTTATTAATTATTGTCTTTTATCTCTCATAGCATTCGCAATTATTAACGGATATTATTTCTGTTCGGGTTGCTCTGAATCTCACACTAAAACTCTTTAAATTGAGTATTTATTATTTTACAAATTCATCTAATTTGCTTTTTCCCTAGTGCCGAGTCACGTGACCACCTTTTAAAAGTTTGTTGTTTTTGTTGCATTACATTTTTAAGGCCTCGATTTGTACTTTAAGGCTTTGGTCATTTGTTTATTTTTTTAAAAAATTGGTCATGTAAAACTGTACCGTTTTGTACCGAAATTACTCATCTTATTTTATTGGAATTTGGATGGTAGGTCATAATTTGTCCATTGTTTGTCCTATATAAGTTTCAACCTTCTGAGCCTATTTGTTTTTCTTGCACATTTTTCTTGCACATTCATTTACACCTATATCATCAAAAGCACTTATCGTCGTCCTAATATAATGAAATTGATGAAATCACAAAAAAACTGATTATAGGGTTCTGAATTGACAGTTCTACAGTAAGTCTTTTTTATGACTTATCTTTTATCACTTTGTTTAATAGAATTGCTTTATATTTCTAGAACAAAATACGGAACTATATTTATGAAAGATACAAGGAAATCAGTTTCAAAATATCTAACCTCGGTGTTTTCATCTGAATCACAGGAATTGTTGGGAAATAAATACCATGAGTCACAAAAACATTTATTTACAAAATAATCAAAATTAGGCTCCTCATATCACATTTCGGATGTTTATCAGTGAATCATGATCAGAAAATAAAATACAAGAACTAACATTGACATCATCGCTAAGGGATCATTGACTTGAATCAATGGAATAGTAATTTTATAGACGTAATTCTTCTTCATTTCCGCCCTAGTGTGGAAAAAAAAGAATTCTTCACCTTATCACATGATTAGCGTGTTTTTTTACATTTAACAAAACTAATTTGCTATTAATTTAATTAAAGTAACTGTTTATATCGAGTTTTTAGTGAAAAACAATGAATGATTTAAGTGATTATGACGAATATGAGGAGAATAATACGCCTCCCGAAATAATTAATTCCGAAAAAAATACTACTATTGAATTAATATCATCTTTATCAAAAGAGAAATACGTACTTACATACAAGAAGTTTATTTTTTTTATTTTTTTTCTGTATTAATTATTAAAATCCAAAAATCGTAGATAAAGTACGGTACGCAACTTGTGCGAAAACTTCATTTTGCTTTGCTTGTGTGGTTTTACTGACCTCATTGTCGCTCGGGTGCAAACTGCACACTCGCATGCAAAATGCAACTTCCCGCACTAGACGCGCGATGTAGTTTAATTTTTTTTCCTTGCTGTCGCGTTCACCTGAGTTATTGTTATCTTATCTCGTCTGACCATTTTAGGATAAAATTTTAAAGTCAACTGGCTAAGTAAAAAGTGTACCAGGTATTAATTTGAGTTAATTTACCTGTAACATTTGAATTTAAATCTTGTGGAAAATGTTCAGCTTGGCCATTTATGATTTTGTTTGGTGGCATCTTTATAATTTTGATTTCAGGGGGTTTGCAGCAATCACAATTACGTGTTTCTTGCTTCCTCAAGCTATGTGCTCAGCTTCAGTGCTATGTGCTCGTTTTGTAGAACGATCTCCGAATCATAAATACCGACACATATATCCGTTTCAGACATCGGAGAAACTTTTTGGTCTGGTTTCTGTCTGTCGGTCTGTCGTTCTATTGTTTTGCGAACCACCACACCTTAAAAAATACTCTTCCTATTTTAATCAAATAAGAATGGTAGGTCACATGTTAGCCCATTGTTGGTCCCATACAAGTTTTTAACTGTTTCTGCGCCTATAAGTTCTCCTTCACGTACGAACAAACAAACATTTATTTATACATATATCTTTTTTTTCTCTATATCTTTAATAAATACTCATTTATTCTTAAGAAATTTAAATTTTTTGACAAAAGTAGCCCGCAAATAGTCCTAGATTAATTTCAACCTCATGCGCTTACAAATTATCACTAAATCGATACTTTTGGTCGTATAAGAAACCAAAAGAATTTTGACAGAGCTTAATACTTAAGGGTTAAGTTTGTAAGAAGTATGTAGAGCCTAGAATAAAAGGGTTTAAGTAAATTTAACATATTTTTACATTCTCTGATGAGATATCTGATTTTAGTATAAGGAGCTTAAGTCAACTTACACTATGTATTACGTATATCATTAAACACCTTCATGCTATTGTAATATAATCAAACTAGGGTGGTTGGTTATTAAAATATACTCAATATAGAGTTGAAATAATAGTTATTCTAGCTTATTAATCCTGATAATACACTATTAATGAACAACATATACTCATTATTATAAACCATCTTAAGTTTTACGATTTTTTGTTCAAAGGATGTCATGTCTCATGTCTGGAGGATATATGCAAAATTACTTTGCCCCAATATATGGGGAGTGCAACGTTAATGTTTCATTGCCAAATATTTTTTACCGTATTCGGGCCTTATATTGCCCCCTAATGTGTGCTATCTGGGATGCTCAGGGGACTTAATAAGTGTACATCCATGGAAATCTAAAAGAAAAAATTGTCTAGCTATTATAATACTCACCCATGCTGTCTCTTGTGAAGGCACCAAATGTCCTTAAATATTTAAATACATCGTGGTTTCCTTCTGTTCTCGCGTAGTCTAGTGGAGTGTAGCCATCAATGTCTAGAGACTTGACATCGGCACCTTTATCCAGGAGAAGTCTTATTATTTCTAAAGTATGTTCTTTTTCAAAGGAAGCCGCTCTGTGTAGTGCTGTTATATTATCACAATATTTAATATTGATATTAATTGATAAACATAATTAATTAATTAATTAATTATTGATGAATTAATAAGTGATGAAGTTAATGATCTAAGCTTGTGCATCCTACACAGTATACTTTGAAGAAGATGAGGATTGCATTATAATATAATCTGTAAATATTCACAATTATTTAAAGAATTGTTCAAAGTTTGTTTTTGCTCTCCTGAAAAGTTGTAATTTTAGACTTAACGCCTTTTTGGTTTTGACTACAGATATATATGTGATCTTAATTTCAATATCTTTAAATTGATATCCCAAAGAATGTAAAATATTGCGGTCAATTCGTAATTGCTCGCTGATAGAAGAAATTTTAAGTGTTTGAGTTCACAATGTCTCTCCTGTTTTTGGGCAAAAATGTTTAACTTGAATACCAAATTTCAAATCTCTAGCTACAGAAGGTTTTGAGGTATACTCCAAGATGTGACGGACAGACGGACGAACTACCATGAGCACAAGGGTTTCTAGGATGACCTCGAAACCCTAAAAATCAGATGAGTACCTTTGGAGTACATTTGGAGATATTATAGGTGTTAATACAAAGAACGTTCTGCACATGTGGAAGAGAAACCAAAATGTTAGAATCCAATATAGGACCATTAATGGGCTAAAACAGACCGACCACCTAATTTAATTAAAATCGCTAGTTTAATTATAAAGTAGTTTTTACCATATTCTGGATCTCAACAATTGCTGACAGACACGGAACCATAAATGTTCTCTGAATTGTCTGAAACGGATTTCTGTCATGGAACTTTTAAAGTAGGAGACTAGAAATTATCATTCTTTCACAATAACATAGCTACCGTTACCTTCGGTAACCTCAAAAACAATGAACCCGTAAATATTATTTCTCCAAACCCCCAAAATCAAAATTATAATGATAAAACCAAAAAAAAAAATCACAAATGGCCTTGCTGAACAATTTTTGCATATGATTTAAATTAAAATGTTACCAGTAAATTAACTCAAATTAAAACCTGTAACACCATTCAGTTATAGCAGTTAACTTCATAGCTAAAATGGTCAGACGTGATAAGAAATCAATAACTCGGGGGACTGGGACAATCTAGCGTCTCACTGGTCAGATGATCGAATGAAAGTGCGATGTCGCAGAGGTCGCAATCAGAGCATCGTGGCACCGAGGAAACACTCGGCTGAAAACAACATTCAGATTTGAGGTCAACGGGAAAATAAGTATTTACTTTTTCTTTTCCTTGTTTTTTTATAATTTCATATCTTTATCAAATTATCTGATACTGATAACATTTTTTTCTTATAAAATATATAAATAGTGATCAATATATTCCTTATTATGAATGAAAGTGTTGTATATATATAAGCTGTAATGTTTTGTATATAAGCTCAGTGTGTACGTCGGCCCGATACACTATAGTTCCTAACACTACTGTAGCAGTAATTAAATTTAATTATTAATAGTTATAAGTAACTCAGTTAGTTTAATTAATAAGATGAAGTGGTTGAACTGTTCAGTTGTATTTCTGTTATTCTGTTTCTCCGCCCCTGTATATCCAAGCAGTGGCGACGATATGGATTACTTCAGTGGCGAGACCAAAGTCACTGACAAGCAACGTGTTGGTCAGTTAATATTCCTTATTTCATATAATATATAAATGTTGTTCGATAATTATCTACTTAATACATTAATAGATTTAAAAATTTAAATATAAAAATAAAAATATGACAAAATTGTGTTTAAAAACAATTAGAAAGAACGATAAAATTAAGATTGAAAATAAATATATTGATAATAGATATCTACAAGATTTTATTTTTTCATTCCAATGTCAGCACCCCACTGCTGTAAAGTACAGCTTGGAGCTCGTTTACATTTTCTTCTTCTTTTACACTGCTTTACTTACAAAGATCCAGGATAAATGAAAAGTAATCACAATAATATTCTAAATAGGGTAGAATCCATGAAATGTAGGTTATAGCTTGTAACATAAATAAGTATAAAATTAAGTGAATCTACTAAACCTGTATTACAATACATCCCAGGCCAGATACAATACATCCTTTAGATATTCTATTCTACATGCTCTGTTACATCAAGTTATAATATGTACACGTACTTATACTCGTATATACAAGTATTACATACTTAATTATTCTATAAATCAACAAGTTTATCAATTTATTTTATTTTATTTTATTTTTTAACGCTTGTTTATTTCTATGTTCATACACACATACATAGACCTACACACATACATAATCAATAGTAAGGTAATAGTGGTAACTTTGAATTGGATGGTTTTAATTGACCACTTTTTTTTTTTTTTTTTTTTTTCCGGGAATTTTGTCTTTTAGTCCCTTAAATATGTAAAAAAAATTGGAAAAAATGTATACCCCAAATTTATCATGTCATCATATGGCAACGCTAGGATATTAGCCCTACAGTTTTTTCGGAGTAAATTTTTAAAAATTGTGTTTTAACAAAAATACCTTATTACAAAAACAAGAGGGGAGTAACAATCTAAAGAAGGTGTACGTAATGTACCTCCTTAGACAGCTACTCACCCCCTTATACGATTAATAACAAAATACTAAATTCATTCAAAAGAACGATAAAGTAATATAGATATATATATACTTTTTTTTTTGCATTAGTATAAATTACGTTATTTATCTGTAAAATTGTGCAATTATTTTGGTATTATTTGTTTTGTTTATGTGTTTTTGTTATTACCTTAACATTTATATATATAATTTAGTTTTAATTAGAAAATATAGATATTATTATTATGTACACATTATTTTTAAATTATATTATTATTATATGCATGATATTTATTCTTCCTATATTATTAATTTTATTTGTTACGTTCAAATATAATGAGAACTTGGGACATTATGTAACATTAAATACGGCTCACAGCATCTCGGCTTCGTTTGACAATTTTAAATCGGCTTCGTTTGACATGTTAAATTTTATGTTTTATTTTTTCTCTAGATTTGGTGAAAAGTTCTTCCTATTTATTTTGTATCCACTATTTTTAAATTAAAAATAATTAATGTATTCTTTAACTAACGATATACATAATTTTTCGTCCATTTTAATCTTTGTACTCATGTGCCTAATCATTATTTCAAGAGCTAATCACTAAAATACTTCAGCAAAAATAATTAAACAATACAAATAAATTTTATTGCAAAACCTGAGCTAAAAACATAAATATTTGGTACTAGTATTATTTGGTAAAAGTACTAAAATATAAAAAATTCTACAACCGTGTTCCTGCATCAAATAAGGCATGTATACCAATTTATATTCAAATCAGATCAAAAATAGTCATATCGCTCATTTTTAATTAGAACAATTTATTCCAAAGAACGCCCCCCTCCCCCCCCCCCCCCCCCAAGAAAGTTTTCATAACAACAGTTGGTCTCCCAAAGAGCTTTTATTTTAATTAAAAGAAACCATTGCTCCAAGTACATTGCTACAAATATTAAAACAAATTGTAGATCTCCCAAGAGAAGAAAAGAAAGTTATTAATTTTAATTGTTCAATTTCAGAATCACTGTTCAGAGCGGCTAAAACCAATGACAGGGAAACATTGAAGACGATTCTAAAATCCAATAAAGTTCCATTAAATAGTACAGACAAGGATGTACCGACTCTGCTTCACATTGCTGCGATGGAAGGGAGCGTGGATGTTATCAAGTATTTAGTCGCAGAGCAACATGTTGACGTTGACTACTCGATACATGAAAGATTAACACCACTTTACGAAGCAGTCAAGGCAGGACAACTTGAAGCAGTTAAACTTCTAATAGAACTGAGAGCAGATAAGAACATCTTATCCCACTTTTACGGTAATACATTCCTACATGAAGCTGCTACCGGAGACAATGTAGAAGTCTTGACGTATTTGTTGCAGTTTTATCATATTGATCATAGAAATGCTTTCTATGAAACACCAGCTTACCTTGCAGCTCGCGCAGGTAAACCTGAAGCGTTACATTTTCTCTTACAGAACGGAGCTGATCCTTATGTACGAGACAATCAAAGCAATACCTTGATGCACGCTGCTGTCCGGTCCGGTCAGGTCGATGTAGTGAGAGAACTGACTCCATACAAACAGCTAATTGATGTTCCAAATAGATATTTTATTCTACCAATAGAAATCATATCCAACATGCAAGTAGTCAAGGAACTTGTCGATGCAGGATCTACTATTACGGACTATAGTATTTATAATTATGTAAACTTAAAAAAATTCGATATTGTTAAATACTTAGTGGTAATAAGTGGTAAAGAAAATGTACGAGTCACATGGAGTACTAGAAACTGCAGAGAATCTCTGCTGATGACCCTCCTGAACATGGAAACCCTTCCGTACGATATGATAAAGTTTATCTTGGATCAAGGCGCCGATGTTAATATTAAATATTGTATGAATATAACAGCACTACACATAGCGGCTTCCTATGAAAAAGAACATGATATAGAAATAATAAAACTTCTTCTTGATAAAAGCCCCGATGTCAATTCTCCAGACGTTGATGGCTACACTCCACTAGACTACGCGGGAAGAGAAGGAAACCAAGAAATATTTGAATATTTAAGGACATTTGGTGCCGTCGAAAAAGAGACCATGGGTGAGTGATACTAAGACAATTTTATTTTGCAATTTTGATGGTTTTACACGTGTTAAGTCCCCTGATTTCTTAAAGAATGGTTTGTGTCGTCTTTAGTAGGGGCATGTAATTTGAGACTAAACTACATGGCCCGATTTCGATAACATAATGTATACATGTTCGGATAAATCATAACCCGTGGCAAATCGAGACTTGAATTTCAGTTCTAAATTTGGTGACTCCCAAAAAAAGTAATATATAATATATCTCGTACTGGTTTCGACGAATTTAATTAAAAAATAATTCTAATATATATTTTATTAATATACGATCCCAGCCAGAAGTCATTCTCCCTGGAGAAACAAAGTTTCCGAGATAAAGTCGGATTTAGCTGAAAATAGAAATGAAAACTTATCCTGTCAGACCTTCCCACTGACAGACAACAGACAAACCTTTCCCCTGACAGACTGACTTTCCCACTGACAGACAGACCTTCCCACTGAAGAACAGACCTTCCAATTAACAGACAAACCTTTCCCCTGACAGACTGACTTTCCCACTGACAGACAGACCTTACAATTAACAGACAAACCTTTCCCCTGACAGACTGACTTTCCCACTGACAGACAGATCTTCCAATTAACAGACGAACCTTTCCCCTGACAGAATGTCCCCTTTCATTGTCAACTGTCATTTGTCCATTCTTTGTGGCCCGTCAAAACCACAAGGTATTTATTCCTCATTCCCCTCCCCCCTTTCAAAGTTTTTATAACAACAATTGAACTGCTCAAAGATCTTTTAATTTAATTTAAAGAAGGCAAAGCTCCAAGTCCATTGTTACAAATATTAAAACAAATTATTGATCTCACTAAACAAGAAGAGAAAGTTATTAATTTTTATTGTTTATTTTCAGAATCACTGTTCAGAGCGGCCAGAACCAATGACATGGAAACATTGAAGATGATTCTAAAATCCTATAAAGTTCCATTAAATAGTACAGAAAAAGAGGGAAGGACTCTGCTTCACATTGCTGCAGTGGAAGGAAGCGTGGATGTTATCAAGTATTTAGTCGCAGAGCAACATGTCGACGTTGACGTAGTCACCTCGATACATAGAAGATTAACACCATTGTGCGAAGCTGTCAAGGCAGGACAGTTAGAAGCAGTTAAACTTCTAATAGAACTGGGAGCAGATAAGAACATCAGATCCCACTATTACGGAAATACATTGCTACATGAAGCTGTTAACGGAGACAATTTAGAAGTCTTGACGTATTTGTTGCCATTATATAATATTGATGAGATAAATCTACGTGGTCAAACTCCAGCTTACCTTGCAGCTCGTGAAGGTAAACTTGAAGCGTTACATTTCCTCTTGCTAAACGGAGCTTATCCTTACGTACGAGAACATAAAAACAATACCTTGATGCACGCTGCTGTCCGGTCTTGTCAGGTCAATGTAGTGAGAGAACTGACTCCATACAATCAGCTGATTAATGTTCCAAATGAAAATGATGTTCTACCTATTGAAATCATGTCTACCATGCAAATTGTGAAGGAACTTGTCGATGCAGGATCTTTTATTACGGATCATTGCATTTATAATTATTTAAACTCAAAAAAGTTCGATATATTAAAATACTTAGTGGTAAAAAGTGGTAAAGTAAATGTAGGCTTCAAAGTGGGAACAAGAGTCTGCAGAGAATCTTTGCTGATGTTCCTGCTGAATATGGGAACTCTTCCGTTCGAACTGATAAAGATTATCTTGGACCGAGGGGCCGATGTTAATATTAAATATTGTATGAACATAACAGCACTACACAGAGCGGCTTACTATGAAAAAGAACATACTTTAGAAATAATAAAACTTCTCCTGGATAAAGGCGCCGATGTCAATTCTCCAGACGTTGATGGCTACACTCCACTAGACTACGCAAGAAGAGAAGGAAACCAAGCTGTATTTAAATATTTAAGGACATTTGGTGCAGTCTCAAGAGAGAGCTTGGGTAAGTATGCTGATAGCTAGACAGTTTTATTTTGCGATTTCGATAGTTGTACAAGTATTGATTCCCCTGATTCCAAAGGAATGGTTTGTCGTCCATAGTCTTTTATCTATCGTCTTTAGTCTGTGCATGTAATTAGCCTTAAACATAGTTTCCCAAATATAATCGGATTGAGCTGATAATAGAAATTTATACGCAGAACTCGAGAACGAAATGTAACCGAAAGGTATTTTTTTATGATTTATTATGAACTTACCGACCTTAATGCCAGTATCACCAAGTCAGCATTACTATGTATTTAATAGTAAATTGTTTGGGTAAGAGAAGCTTAATTTTTTTTTTTTTTTTTTTTTTTTTTTTTTTTTTACGGCTATCATACTGAAAAGACAAGGGACAGAAGACAGGAGACAAGACCTTTCCTACTGACAGACAAAGCTTTCCCATTGACAGATAGACCTTCCCACTGACAGACAGACCTTCCCACTGATAGACAGACCTTCGCACTGACAGATAGACCTTCCCACTGATAGACAGACCTTCCCACTGACAGACAGATCTTCCCACTGATAGACAGACTTTACCACTGACAGACAGACCTTCCCACTGACAGTTACACCTTCCTACAAACAAACAGACCTTACCACTGACAGACTAACCTTCCCCCTGAAAGTCAGACCTTACCACTGACAGACAGACCTTACCATTGACATTCAGACCTTCCCACTAATATTGCAAGCAATATAAATTTTTAATAACAATGTAATGGATTAGTTCAGTCAAGAGACATGCCTCCTCTTTTTGTCGCCTGTCATTTACTTCGAGATATTATTTCATCGCATAGTTTAAACAGGATAATGATGTCAGTTTTAAGAATATAAATATATACCATAATTATCACAAGTTATGGAATTGATATTAGTTGTTTTAGTTTCAGGTACGGATGCTTTGGGTACAACGACTGAAGATGATAAATCGACAACAATTTCCGTAGTTACAACGACTGAAGATGATAAACCAACAACAATTTCCGAAGTTGCAACAACTGAATCGACAACGGAAACATCCGATCCGAAAGACTCGATTCTTTATAAGATGTTTCGAAAACTGAAGATGATCATTCAAAATTTCCGAGATAGAAGGAGGATTGATTAGAAAATATTAAACTAAAATATGTTTCAATACATATTTTAATAAATAAAACCAACATAGTATTTTATTAAATAAAATAAAAACAAGAATATACAATCATAAGCTAATTTTATGAATGTATTGAATGTTCTGTATACCAGCATTTCCATTGCTCGACCTACTTCCTTATGACTCTTAAGATCAAATTTTATTTACATATTGTCACGTGGTACCGTTTTAACTCCTTCATACCTTCTTCGGTTACACCTTAGTAGGTAATTTACATTTTTCTGCCTCGGCTTCGCCTCGCCAGTCAACATGTAATATTCCTGTCTCGGCTCCGCCTCAGCAGTAAATTAGCCTATCATGGCCTATGGCTCAGAACTAAAACTTAAAAACTTGTCAGAAAAATTCCATTTTGCTGCCTACTAACATAAATAACTGTTTCAGTATATTATCCAATCTCCCCCCTGATATAATCCCATATGGACCATATAACCCCCAGTATACTGCTCGTTATTTGGACCATTACTAGTTTCACTATATCATCCAATCTCTACCCTGATATAATACCATATGCACCATATAACCCCCAGTATACTGCTCGTTATTTGGACCATTACTAGTTACACTATATCATCCAATCTCTACCCTGATATAATACCATATGCACCATATAACTCCCAGTATATTGTTCTTTATTTGGACCATTAGTAGTTTCACCACATTATCCAGTCTCCACCCAGATATCTTTAAACGAGTCAGGAATGTTTCCTTTGCTGCATAGTTATACGACAAACAATATTTTATCTACTAACGACAGAAAAGTTATACTAATTATTATATTCCCTTTTTAATATATAAAAGATTTGAAAAAATCTCGTCAAGTACTTGCCAGTAAGTTACTAAAAGGGTTTCTTCGGTCATAAGAATTCCATAAAGAAGTACATTATTATTATTATTATTTTTTTTTTAACAAAAATATGTAATATTTGGCTTGTCTTACACCTAAATTATCCATAATCGAAACATTCATCAAAAACATGTATAAAATTCACTTTTAAGAAACAATGAGTGCATATATATTAGAGGTGGGTAATAACCGTTATTTGACGGTAACTGGTTATCACGTTCCCGTTCTCGAACGGTAACAGTTTTGTTAGTAGGTTATTTGGGTAATAGGTTCTCGATCCGTCTCGACTATAGCTTTTTTTTTTTTTTTATAAAATTTTTAGTTTTTGAGCTATTAGTAAAAAATGTTTTGCTATTTTTTGAGCTAAAAAAGAGCATGTTTAGTGTTTAGGCACCAATATCTCAAGAAGTATTGACTATACAAAAAATTCTTATAGATCATTTTTTGTTTAGAATTTGTCCGTGTATCAAATCTTGAAGTTATTTTTTATAAACAAAATTCCACCCTCCAGAAGGGGTGGCATTCATCCCTAGGGTAAAAGCACACATCGGCACTATATAACTTCTGTTTATTGGGCTAATCCCTAGCTACAGTTCAAATTTCACATCAATCGATCTCATCCGAAAAAATTGGGAACCAAAATGCTTCATTGACTGGACCATTACTTTTCTTGGGTAATGTGTGGGTGGAGACTAGAAGTTATGTCCGGTCCAGTTTTGGGACTTACAAATTGAGTCAATTTTTTCCCATTTAATTTAGTTTATATGCCTTTATCATTGACCTAATTCTTCCGCATTAGGCACTTTTATGGCCCCTAAAATCTTGATGTACTGGGCTTATATTGGGATATGTTTGGTTGGCCCATAATAGTTTAATTAACTGTATTTGACACTAATATGGCCCTGAAAATTATGATAAATTCGGGATTTATTAGATTATGTTTGGCTGTTGTCTGGAGGATATATGCAAAATGAGTTTGGCCCAATACAAGGGGAGCATAACGCAAATGTTTCTTTGCCATATTTTATATTTGGCCAATTTAAGGACTACAATATTTTGTAGAGATGTATTATAGTGGACCTATTTAGAATTTCAAACTAAGGCGAAGGTATTTATTGGAATAAAAGTCCTGTTTTTTAAGAATGATTTTATATTTCATCAAAGCTTTCGTCCAGGGAACCTGAGCACCATCAGTGATAGGTAATATACAAATAAAATAAGAGAAAAAATAGATAATGCTAGACTAAAATTAGAAAACAAACAAAAATAATTCGAACTGAAAATGCAAAGAATGTGACATAGGTTTTTACCAGCGGTAAAAATAAATTAAATTAAAATTAAAAGAATATGTGGGCATTAGAGGTATTGGTTTAAATATAAACATGAAAATGAAAAACTAAAACAAAAAAATTGCACATAATGTCTAAACAGTTAGTGTTTAAGACTCTCTTAAACACTTATTTATTCCAACTGCCTACCTGGACCTCTAACCACCTCTAACCACCTCTACCTGGGTCTTTCAGAAATTACGGCTAAAGGGAAAGCCTTGCCAACATCTAAGGGGGACCTACAAGTTCTTTATTTAGGCCCTTAGATCCCTCAGATCTGTTGGCGAGCCTGGTTTTTCTTTTTGGAAGATAAGAGGAGAATGCAGATCTGTGTGTGTTTGTAGCCCTCTAAGTGAGTGGTGACCATTTTTACTACGTTTTTATTAGCTTGCTTTCTTGTTTGTTTGTTTGTCCGGTACAAATCTGGCAATCGATTTCTAACTAACTTCCCGAATAGCTGGACTAGTTTTCAGCAAATTTTGCTGTGCGGAAAGTTAGTTCGGAAAAAATCTGCAAGTTATTTTATTTGTTTTGCCAAATCCAATATTTACGCAATCTTCATTTTGACGGGTTTCAAATTTGTGATTTTTTTAAATAAGAGATAAACATTGAATGACAGCAAAACAGGAAATATACCGATTATATTATTTCAAATCCATCGATGGCACGGTTTAGATTTGGTGATTTGGAGATCCGTTGTACAAAGATTTGTCCTTTTATAGGTTTAAGATCAGCTCTCTATAAGGTTGTCATTTACGTGAAGTAAATAATTTTGGAACTATTATTTTTTTCACTAACATTATAATATATATTATACAACAATAACAATTATATTATCAACATTACATATGATTCAACAGAAAATTTAGAAACGTAGTATATAAAAAGTTATTTATTACTTACCTTATTACTTATTCATACTCCTATGTTAATTTAAGATTTGTGGCCAGGTCAGGCTCCATGCCCCCTGATACAAACAGTTAGGATGGCAGTGAAACAAAACAAATGAGACAGGGAGGTAAAGCATATGGAGGGGATTATTTTTAAATAGGGATCTTTAAAGAAAAAATAAAATAATAAATTAGAGTCCTGTTCAATGTCCAAAGTTAAAAATCTAAGCAAAGGACTAAAGGTTTCACGTATGTTACAATGATATTGTAAAATAAAAGTTAATTTTTTTGTTTGTTTATTTCGGAGATAATATCAGTGCATATATGGTTAAGTTTTTTAGTGTCTTGTTTAGTATTGATATTGTTACTGTTTGAATTTATGCATAACATTTCAAGAGTAAGGCGCTTGTTGTAGTGTTTCTCTGTGTGTAAGATATTGTATTTATCTATGTATATTGTGTCTTGGGTGTTATGATAAATTTTTGAATTTTAAGTTACTGCAAATTTCACAGAACGAGTTTCATACATTAAACTGTATGAAGGTATTCTAAGTACAGCAGGTTAGTTATCTAGAAAAAGTTCTATTTCCATTTGTCTGCTTAATTTTATAGATCAAAAAGACCACTTTCTAGTTATTAAGAAAAAGTTCTGTTTCGTTTTGTCTGTTAACAATAAAATGTACAATGTTTTTTAATTATATCATACACATAACTTCGTAGATCAAAAGTATTACTTAAAATTATTAATTTGAAGAGATCAAAGCTATGATTTTTGAGTTCTTATTTTTAATATTTTAGAGTTATCTTTCGACAATATTATATAAAACTGGGACATGTATCTGTCTAAACAGATGTAAAAAATTCACAGATCGAATTGTATACATTAAATACCTATATAATTCAGAGGGACATATAGGTAATATTTAAACTCTTTGCATATATTTGTATGTTCTAGCTACAGATCTTAAATACCCCTACTTATAACTTAAATCTATTGAGGTACAGACCTAAAGATTTTCAAATACATCAAGCTAGTTATTAAGAAAAAGTTCTGTTTCCTTTTGTATGCTAAGAATAAAATGTACAATATTTTTAATGACATCATACAGATACTTTTATAGATCAAAAGATTTGTATTGTAATTGTATATTTTACATACATATGATAATCTCAAACTAAGAAAATAACTAATAGCAAGAGCCTGATAGTATATGAAATTATTATACAACACACCGGTAATAATAATATATCTCTGATATAACTAAATACTAATGTATTTTCTTCAAATAGAGAGACACAAGCTAGATTATATAATTAACCAATTGCAGGTAAAAAAAACAAAAATCACTGCTAATTTGATAATAAACTTTTGAATTTTAAGTTAGTGCTAGGCACATTGAAAGAAGACACACAAAGTATATTATGTCAAATCTTAGTGAATTTTTCATCAGTAGTCGAATTGTATACATTAAATAGTTGTATAATTCATAGGGTCATATGGGTAGTATTAATAAGTCTTTGCATTGTACAGATTTTTCTGAATTGTATTCCACAAATTCATCGTCCTCCAGAAATCTCGTTTTGATCACTATTTTAGGTTTCTGTTTGAGAATCGTCTCGAATTGTACAAGAGTCTAATAGCATATGAAATTATTATACAACAAACCGATAATAATATATCTCTGATATAACTACAGAATAGTGTATTTTCTTCTAATAGAGAGAGAGACACACTTTAAATACACGTATGGCAATCCAGATTATATACTATAGTTTATTCTATATGCATTTAAATACAAAATTTATTGTGTATTTTTTAACATAATAGAATTTTAACTTGTGATGGTTATTTTTATCATTCTCGGTATAGTAACCAGGATTCTTTTTAAATAACAATGCATATAATCCATGGGTCCCCTCATATTCTGCTATTGTTTCACTCAGAATATTTTCACTATCATCTTCTGTATTTTTCTTTTTAGTAATATATCACCCCCTAAACGATCTATCTCCACAATTGTCTGACCGATTTGAAGCTCGTTATTTTCATTTAAACTTATACCGTAAACATGATCTAATGTAGGGTCGTTTGTCAAAAGCATTTCGATAAAAGATCTAGCTATGTCTGGGAGTTCATCTAGTAACTGTGATTTTTCTAAATAAGATTGTTCTGCAAATATATCCTGCACAGATTTTTCTGGATTGTATTCCACAATTTCATTGTCCTCCAGAAATTTCGTTTGATCAGTATTTTGGGTTTCTGTTTGAGAATCGTCAATATCTGTAGAAGTAGATACGTTCGAAACTGACTTTGGGAGATTTTTCTTGCCTTTCAAACCTACATCTAATAATTGAATAAAAGGTACATAGAAATCAAGCATATTTCGTATTTTATCATTTTTAAACAATTTATTCTTGTAATACTTGGCTCTCAAATTGTATTTGGAACTAATTAAATCGGCTAACACATTGTACGTCATTATGTAGACAGTAATCAACTGATCTTAGTTGTAAAAAATCATCGATTAAATATCTTTCTCTAGCTTTTGTTACACAAACTGTGTATAAAAAATGCTTAAATACTATAGATTATTCTATATGCATTTAAATACAAAATTTATTGTGTATTTTTTAACATAATATAATTTTAACTTGTGATAGATAAATTACAAAGAGATACACTAACACTAAAGGATATGTTATACGTGTGTCTGTGTGTGTGTGTGTGTGTGTGTGTGTGTGTGTGTGTGTAAGTGTATGTGTGTAAGTGTTATATAGTTAGTTGCTTAAATACTTATATATAATATAATAAATTGTTTTTAACAATTTTCAGTTTATCATTAAATATATCTAGAGTTGTAGAGTGACAAAGAAAGAAAATACAGACACACACACACACACATATATATATATATATATATATATATATATATATATAAACAACTAAAAATAAAATTATTTGATTTAATAAAATTATTATGAGAGATCTAAGCTTGTCAGCAAAAAAATAATACAATGGAAAAAACACGTGCCGTTTCCGTTAGCCTTGCCTTCGCTCTACTTCCCTCTCTCTCTACTCCTTATAAGGTATAGGAAAGAGAAAGAGAGTATGAAAATGTCGACCTCTGTTCTCTCTTATAGATGCATTTGTACATTGTTTTCCAAGCGGTCAAATGTCTAAGTCGATAGAGCGTTCGCTCGGCACCTGGGAAGTCGGGGTTCAAATCCCAGATATACATTTTTAACGTTTACAGGCCCCAGGTTCAGAGGCGAGGGCGCTATATTCAAATTGAAAATAATAAAAGTAATTGACGTACTAGGTAGTCTAGGAGGGGGGTAACCCGGCAAATTCAAAAATAATAAATACGAAAATTCAGAATCCAGCATGGCCGACACGTGACGTAAGAGGGGGGCACAGAGGGGGGGTAACCCGGCAAATTCAAAAATAATAAATACGAAAAGTAGGAGGGGAGGGGGAAGGCACCAAAAATCAAAACAACAACAAGGTTGAGGTAGGTCAGGGGGTGAGGTAGGTCAAGAACTTGACCTAGACAAGGGGTGGGGGGTTGCGGTAGGGTAGTTCACTTGGCGCCAGTCTTGCTGACGTCAGCGTCTGGCTCAAGTGGCCCCAAGTCTACTGGCGTGCTCTGATATTGCTGTGTTTGTGTTTTTGTTTGTGATATCTTTTAAATGTTGGTGAAACCAGTTCTTAAATAATTGTGACGTTTCTCCAATGTATGTAGCCGGACATTGTTTGCAATGAATTTGGTAAATAACATTGCTTTGTTGTGTAGGAGGGACTGGATCTTTAATTTTTGAGTAAATCGCGGATTTTAATGTGGTGGAGTTTTTTGGGGCTATTTATCAGGGTGGTCCAAAAGTCTCCCCCCCCCCCCCCCCCTCTTAACTTTTGAAAGGTTTGAGATAAATTAATGAAACTTGGGGGATCTCTACCATGCAAAGGGAAGTTTGTTTTCATGCGATCACCCACTAGGGGCAACCACCCACTTTGCCCCCAGGCCACCCAACTTCAAAATTTCAAATTGGAATGTATATTTTTGATAGCATATTTGGATTCTGCAGTGAAATATAATGAACTTTTACTTGAAACTTTTTTTTTCTATTTCCAATATTTTGCCCCCTAGAGGGGGGCAAAGATAGCAAAATAACCCTTACTATCATACGTTGTAAAATCTAAACGGTTAGAGATAAATTAATGAAACTTAGGGGATCCGTACCATGTAAAGGGAAGTTTGTTTTCATGCAATCGCGCAGTAGGGGCAACCTCCCATTTTTTACATTCAAGGTTAACATCAAAATGTTAACCTTGAATGTATATTTTTGATAGCAGATTTAGATTCTACGGCAAAAAAGAAAAATATTTTACTTCTAACGTTTTTTTTTAACTCCAATATTTTGCCCCCTATAGGGGGGCAAAGGTATAAAAAAGGTAGATTTCAGCGCCTGGGGGCAAAATGGTGGTTGCCCCTAGTACGCAAGTGGATAATTACACACTTCCCTTTACATGGTCCATATCCCCCAAGTTTTATTTCTTTATTTCAAACCGTTTAGATTTTATAACGATCTTAGTGTTATTTTTTTACTATTTCAGAAGGGTTATTTTGCTATCTTTGCCCCCCTTTAGGGGGCAAAATATTGGTGATAGAAAAAATAGTTTCAAGTAAAAGTTTATTATTTTTCACCGTAAAATCCAAATCTGCTATCAAAAATATACACTCCAATTTGAAATTTTGAAGTTGTGTGGCCTGGGGGCAAAGTGGGTGGTTGCCCCTAGTGGGTGATTACATGAAAACAAACTTCCCTTTGCATGGTAGAGATCCCCCAAGTTTCATTAATTTATCTCAAACCGTTCAAAAGTTAAGAGGGGGGGGGGGGGGGGGGAGACTTTTGGACCACCCTGTATGTTGTTGTACGGTTGAAATATTTTTTTTTATTTGTTCGGTAGTGTGTTTGATATACGGTAGGGTATAGCATTTGGATTGGATCAAAGGAGGTGTATTACTGTAGTTAATTATTGTTGCTATAGTTTTGATTAGAGTTGTTGTGGGTGTTATTAACACGTTCACGGCGTGCGACTAATTGTGTTGCTCTGGCTCAGGGCTGTGCCTGTGAGGTATATATTATGTAGGTATCAATAATTAAAGAACGGAAAAAGCTAGGCGAGAGTGAAAAAGTGGGGTAGAACCGTAGAAATGTGCTCTAGAGGGCTAACGGGTTAAAAGAATCTGAACCGTGAGGCTATGTATTAGAATTAAGGTAGAAGTGTAGGGAGAGCACGTTCCAGGAACGTGGTCAGACGTGAACGTGTTAATGTTAATGTAGTTATTATTGTTAGTATGTTTTTCGAGTAAATTATTAATTAACCTTTTTGGATAACAGATTTTATATTTAGTGTGTCAATAATAAATCTGTTTTTCAATATGGAATTGTTTATGGGAAAGAGTAAAAGTTTGGTAAATAAAATTATTTGCTCAATTAATTTTGTATGAGTAAGGCTGGTGGGAATAATAATCAAGGAGTCTACCTGAATATGTGGGTTTTGTGTAATGTATATAAGTGAGTTTGTTTTCAATAGTTTTCATTATTTTTATGTTGAGGAAAGGAAGGGCATTGTTTTCTTCAAACAATAATCCCCTCCATATGTTTTACCTCCCTGTCTAATTTGTTTTGGTTCCATCACTTGGTTTCACTTGTTCACTGCCATCTTAACTATTTAGGCATTATGTGCAATTTTTTGATTTTTTGTTTTAGTTTTTCATTTTCATGTTTATATTTAAACCAATACCTCTAATGCCCACATATTCTTTTAAACTTCGGGCGGGCGCGTAATATTGGTTAGCAGCAGCGGGCGCGCGGCGGCATTTACACCGCTTTTGTTTCCTTCCATATTTAAAGCTTGTAGGTCCTTGTTTTTGTGGAAATTAGTTTTCTCAATAGGTAGTAATAATAAAACATTCATTTCGAATTATAAAAAGTTTTATTGAACACATTTTTTAAATAACAAATTACTCTTAAACACGTAAGTAACATTTTTTTCAGGATTGTTATAAAAAATAAAAACGCAGCCTTTAACACTTTCTCTCCTTTCATGGTATTGTAATAAATATGTATATTTAATTACAAAACGTATCTTTTAAAATGATCAAATTATTTTGGATAAGAATATAGTAAACAAAAAAAAAATCTGTCATACTTGCACCGTACTGACGTGTGTCCTAGAGCTTGTCGATGTTCAAACTAAAGTGAGGGCGACCCGCTCACGATCCGGGTAAACCGATGGTTTTATTAAACCTAGGAAATAGTAATTGTAGAATACCTTGAATAGCTGATAAGCTGGAACACTGTAAAATCACAGGGGGCGTGTTCTTCCGAAATGGCGGAGTAAGTGCCGCCCGCGCCTCCGCCCGAAGGTTAATTTTAATTTTAATTTAATATATTTTCACCACTGGTAAGAACCTATGCCAAACTCTTTTGAATTTTCAGTTTAAATAATTTTTGTTGTTTTCTAATTTTAGTCTAGCATTATCTATTTTTCTCTTTTTGTATTTGTAGATTACCTATCACTGACGATGCTCAGGTTCCCTGGGCGAAAGCTTTGATGAAATAAAAAAATCGTTCTTAAAAAACAGGACTTTCATTTTTATGGTGAAGGAGTGAGGGTATGTAATCTTTATGAATTATGAAAAAACTATCATCTACGTATTTTCTTTTTACAAATTTAATGTGTGAAGTGTATTGGGGTATAATGTCGTGGAATACTTTATCAAGAACGATATCGGCAATAATGGGAGAACGAGGATCCATCCATCCTATTTTTATTCTCCTGTTTATTTCTCCTTAACTACAGTTATCAGTAAGGGATATACGTTGTCCTAAATATATGTATTCATCTTCATAAGCAATTATTGTATCTCCACACTTAATTATGGGTTTCAATGAGTTTGTGAGTACTTTAGTTTTTTTCCCAATTAATGCTCAGTCCGACCCTCTGACACTGAGTACTCAAGTCGTTGACCATGTTTTCTAGTTGGTGAGGATTTTCTGCAAAAACTACTATGTCGTCTGCGAACCTAAGGTTGTAGAGGAAAGTCCCTTGTATGTTCAAACCTTTTTTTCCCCAATCAAGATGTTTGAACACTGACTCGTGTTGTTGATTGAGATGTTTGAATGCACAATTAAATAAAATTGGGGAGAGAGGGCAACCTTGCCTCATTCCTCTATTTACTTTGAATTTCTGTCCATTTTTCTCTAATGCAATATATGCTTTAGAGTTTGCATATTGTTGAATGACTCTTACATATGTGCTACTGATTCCCATCTCTTTAAGTGACAGCCAGATGTCGTTATGCTCAACGGAGTCGAATGCATTGTAGAAATCTATGAAGCAAATATATAGCTTTATACTATATTCTCTACTTTTTTCTATAAGTTGTCCCAAAGTTTGAAGGTGGTCTATTGTAGAAAATGCAGGTCTAAGCCCTGCTTGGTTATGCGAGTGGGTCTCGTAAATGCGATTTATTATTCTTTTCTGCAATATTTTTGTGAAAACTTTGTATATAGCAGCAGGTGTAAGGCTGATGGGTCTGTAATTGTTTATGTTTTCCTTATTACTTTTCTTGTAAAGTAACACAATTTTACTTGTCTCCCATTCTTCTGGTTCTCCCATTTCACCACTATTTATGATTTTATTAAACAGTTGATAAGGGGTTTATTAATGCTTCCCCTGCAAGCTGAATTAGTTCATCGTGTAACCCGTCATCTCCTGGTGCCTTGCCCTTCTTTAAGTTAATTAAAGCCTGCTGTCCTTCGTCTTTCTCTATCTGGGGTATATCATAGGTTATATTTGGGTCTATTATGTACTTTTTTGTTTCGCCTCCACTATTGTAGAGTTATTTTCTATAGCCAAGTGTTATTTTCACCTGTTTATTCTATCCAGACACATTGTTGGATATTGTGTACCCCACCTGTTGGAACATGTTTGTGTTATTAATTCGGGGGACAATCTAGAGTCTCACTGACCAGATGAACGAGGGAAAGTGCGGGGTCGCAGAGGTCGCAATTAGAGCATCGCGGCACCGAGGAAACACTCGGCTGAAAACAATGGACCTAGGAACCTGAGGAAGAGAACAATTCAGCAGGAAATTAGAAACTAAAGAGCAGCCACTGACCGAACCAAATAAAAAGAGACTTCCCTATGCTCTGACTCGAGCAGCAGCATATGTAATATGTAGCAGTAAATAATAGACATTCGAGCAAAACCGGAAAATAATGTATGTCAGTTATCCTCCTTTCTTTTCCTTGTTTGTTTATAATTTCATAGCTTAATCTTATGATCGGGAGGTATCTGTGTGTGTGTGTGTGTCTTACAAAAAGGTCGAAACTCAAGATAAAAATAATTCATCTAATATAATATTATGCATAAGCCATATATAATATGTATAACTGAGATATACTATCTCTTGACACTTGGACCAGTCTATAATTAAATCAATATGCATTTCTTGTACAATATATAATTAGTGATCAATATTTTCCTTATTATGAATATATTTTTCATAACATATGATGCAAAATGTTCTGTATATATACTAGTGTTGTCCTAAAGAAGACTCAGTGTGTGTGATACACTGTAGTAGTAACACGACTCTCCCAGTAATTAAGTTTAATTCCTAATTAAGTAACTAAGTTACTTTACTTAGTAAGATGAAGTATTTTGTTGTGTTTATCTTGTTCTGTTTCACCGCCCCTGTGTATCTTATGAGAGATGATTTCATTGTCGACATGATCGACTTGTTCGACTTCTTCGAAGTCCCAATGAGGGAACACGAGATCGAAGAATTTCGACGTTTTGGTTAGTAAATATTCGTTACTTTATATATATATATATATATATTATATATATTATATTATATATATATATATATATATATATATATATATATATATATATATATATATATATATATATATATATATATATATATATACAGTGCTCGATTTCTAGAAATTGAGGTGCCGGAACTACAACCTACCCTCTCTCTACCCCCCCCCCCTCCCCCCTCTTTAAAATTTATTTTAAAACCCGGGAAATTTTTTAAAAATAAACGTTTAAAAGCAGCAGTTTTAGACATATACCCACACTGCAATCAGGTGGGTATTTCGTGTGTAAACTTATATCATTTTAAGATGTTTTTTTATGCAATTTCTTGATTAGCATGTCACGTGTTGTTATAATACTCTCAATAATAAATATGTACTTAGGTTTATACGAATAATTAAATCAACAAAACATTGCCTGTCTCACTCGCCCCGGGAGAGTTTTAGCACAGCGTCTCTGCACAGTACTTATTTAATACGATCCTTGCCATTAAATAAACCTTTGTTGTTTCAGGTTATCAAAATTTAGTAGTATAATGTCAACAAAAGAGATATTTTTTTCTATTTGGGAAAAAAAAAAAAAAAATGCCCCCCAAAAAATACAATGGTGTCAGTTAAATAAATGTTCTTAATCAAATTTGTAGTCACTCACTGACAAACAAAATTTTAACTAAGGATTTAAAAAAAATCTTAGTGCCGATAATTTTATTTTTTATTTATCAGAGAGAGAGGTCCCGCCTGAAATCGAGCACTGTATATATATACACTAGCTGGAGACCCGTGCTTCGCTACTGAGTGTTACTTTAATTTGATAAGTTTATAAACTATCACCAAGAAACATTTTATTTATTTCACTAAGCGAGAATATCTAGATTCTATCCCTCTCGCACTTATTTCTATACCCCCTCCTCTTTGATAAAATAATTTGCAAATATCCCAAATTACCCCCTCCTAAATGAAAATATGACAAAACTGTACATAACAACAATTACTGTACTCTTAAAGAGCTTTTCAATAATATACATCATGAAAGGTATTCATCTCTTTGACTTTTATTCATTACTTGTACACTTGTACCCCTTAACCCTGAGAACCAAAATTTAAATTTCGAAAATTCATGTAGACAGTGATTTTCCTCTAGATTTAAGGGTGTGCAAGTTATCATCGAGATCGGACTAAAACTGTAGATTTGTATAAAGAACATACACATACACATACACACACACACAAGCATATTCAACAATTCATGTTCTAAACATGGCCTCGTTCCATGCCGCGATAAATTTGTTAAAAAATGTTACGGAAGTAAGTGGTAATTTAAGAAATGACTTAAAGAAAAACATTCTCTCGACAATAAAGTCTTTAAAAAAAATCGTTTATGCTAGTAAGAAAATTGAAATGATTGCATTAAAAGAGAATATAAAAGTTGACGAGTCTAGGTTACCTGTTACGACTGATTATTCGGCAGTTGCTAAGCGTACTACACCAAGGTTTGATAAATCTAAGATTAATAAACCAACTTTTAAGGCAATAGTTAAGCCTATCAACACTAGTAAGCCTAAAAGATCAAACTAGCGAAGAAACTAAGTCAGATATTAAAAAAGTTATTGATCCTCGTAAGTTAAAAATCAGGGTTTCAGGGATGAGAGCTGTCTCAAGGGGTGGGGTTCTCCTCGAATTTCCTACAAAATCTGAGGCAGATATTTTGTGCAAAGAAATAAGTACCAAATTCTCAAGGAAATTCCAAGTAATTCAACTTGCAAAATTTTTGCCTAGAATAAAAATATCTTTTGTACCAGAGGAGGTTACAAAAGATAACGTAGAGCAGGTTATACGCGAGCAAAACAGTGACATTGTAAGTGATAACGATCATGTAAAAGCAGTCACTATCTAAGTCGCTCTATTTTTAAAATATGTGGGTAGGTACAAGACACATACATGCCAAAATTCAATGTGATCGAATGAAAGGTGTAGCCGTGAGAGCAGGTGACCGGACGGACGGACAGACACACGCAGGAAAATATAAGGGTCCTTGTTTTGCCTAAGGACCCTAAAAGTCAATAAGAGCTACAACTTTATTTCTGAACATCAAATAGACATAGCTCTCATACAAGAACCATATATCAGTAACAATAAAATATCAGGCTTTCCAAATGAATATAGAATTTTCCAGAGAGGTCAAAATAGAATTAGAGCTGCAGTCATAGTTATATCCAAGCATATAGATGTCTTCCTTCATTCACAAGTTTCTGGTGAGGGTAGAGTTCTAGTAGAGATTCAGTACGGTCCATATAACTTCTTTGCCTCCAGTATTTATCTCCCTTATGATAGAGATCTAGCAGATGATTTATTTCTCGATGAAATTATTTCTTGTTGCTCCTCTAAATTTCTTTTAGTTTTAGACAGTAATTCAAGGTCCACAACTTGGTTTGACGTCACTACAAACAATAGAGGAAGTCTGTTTGAAGACTATCTCATATCTAATTCTCTTTTTATAATTAATGAAGATGTCTGTTTAACATAATTTGAAACTATTAGAGAGTAGCAATATAGACTTGACAGTTTCTTCAAATTCATTATTACCTCTAATTCACGGTTGAAATATTTCATTAGAAGAGAGCCTGTCTGATCACAAGTATATAATTTTTCAGGTCGGGGTTTCAAGAAGATGTGAACCATGTATATCAAGTTTTAAATTTATTACTAAAAGTGCTGACTGGCATAAAGTTCACCAGTCTCTTACAAAGACATTGAGTTCTCTGCTTCCCTTTCCTCTCGATTTATCGAATCTAGATTCGGACTTAGCTGATTATATATCCTGCTTGTCTTCACAGGAATTCGAGCAATTTATTGAAATATTCTTTGACCAAATAAAAAAATCTTGTTATCATGGCATACCTGTCATAAGCATGGTAAAAATTTAGGATTTCCGAAATCGATTAGTTGGTGGAATAAAGATTTTGACACTATTAGAAAGCAAACTGCTTCTCTGCGACGTCTTTTTCAAAGTACACGCCGTGATACTGTTTTGAGAGAAATTAGGAAAAGAGAGTGGAATATTAGTCTTATACTAACAAGATAAATTTTAATAAGCAAATGTCCAAGGCTTTACACGTGACTAAGAAGATGGAGCCTGGTGAAATTTCAGTGAAGCTTGGTAGTGAAACTATGGAGTCAGTAGATTCATTCGAGAAAGGTCAGGCTTGAGTTGACATAGAACACACACTGAGAGGTTACATTTGTGTAGAATTTATGGTGATCTTTATCACCACCAACAGTTTAATTATATAATATAACCTCACCATCACCATCAATAGTTCTGCTGAATCTCTCATACTCACTGATTTATGAGAGAAAAGTGCTTCCACCTGACTACCATTATCTATGCTGCAAGCTTGGTGTGGTAGCACCTTTTATCACCCAATCACCAATTATCATACGTATCAACATCCTCATCAATAATCATCACTACCAGACATCTATCTTCTATCACCGTATTTATACTTATCTATATTACTTATATCGGTTGAACTAGGCTATACGGGGCATCATGTATAGAAATGAAAAAAACTGGCACATGTAATTATAGTCTTTTCTATATTATATTGATAAAAAATGCACCAATTATGGATTCTTCTTCATTTCATAAGTTTTCTCTTAATACAATTTCCATCTTCAGTCCTCTATTTTGAGACACAGCTGTATACAGGTCGATTTTGGGAATCTTGGGC
Source organism: Gerris lacustris (assembly GCA_951217055.1). Classification (NCBI taxonomy): domain Eukaryota; kingdom Metazoa; phylum Arthropoda; class Insecta; order Hemiptera; family Gerridae; genus Gerris; species Gerris lacustris. The sequence continues at coordinate 1,370,843 of OX578282.1, forward strand.
GTATGTATCTGTTGTAGATTACCTGGGCTTCGATGTAGCGTATCTGGTTTGTCAAGAGAGTATGAAATGAAAAAGAATACATGGATAATGCAATTTATATCAATATACAGGAAACACTTTAATTATGTATGCATTATATTTGTTAGTTTTTGCATTTCTATACATGATGCCCCATATAGGCTAGTCCAACCCTTATATCAAATAACTATCTTTATACATTTTCTTTTATCTTCATTCATTAAAATCAGATTACTTTTATTTTGCTTCTTTTTGTATAGTCTTTAACCCTTACAGTCCAGTTAAACCTTTATTTCTTTCCACCTTTACATCTACCCCGTAGGAGAAAGATCGGGTTATAATTTCGTAGCCCCCTTGCTCCTGCATAACTTCTCTACTGTGCAATAGACGACGACAAGATAACCATATGTCCCAAGAAGGTTAAAACATGCAGTCATCCATAGTGTACACAATCTCGCACTTCCAGGTAGAAAGGTTACTCCTAAATTAGTTAAAGACCGGTTTGTATGGCCGGGAATACAAAGAGACTGTGTCAACCTTACCACTGTAGACAGATAAGTATATGCTTGCGAAGCCTGGCAAAAGTCTAAAATTCACATCACCCATAGCAGATTTCCTTCAGTCAAACCAGAGATTCTCAACTGTGCACGTAAATATCGTTGGACCTTTACCTTAACGGCAAGGGTTCCAATACCATCTCACATGCACACGTTGGCCGGAGGTAATACCTCAACAAAACATTACTGCTGAAACAGTGGCCTATGGATTTTATTTGAACTGCGTGTCTCTAGGTTCGGCGCCCCAACCAATATTATTACGGACCAAGGAAAACAATTCGAGTCCAAATTATTTCATTTATTGGCTAGACTAGTAGGAGCTAAGAAGATAAGAACTATTGCTTATCAGCCAGAGGCTAATGGGGATGCTAGAGAGACTGTACCGTCAACTGAAGGCTGCTCTCAAATGCCAAGAAAATACAAATTGGGTTGAAACCTTCTTTCAATATTATATTCTTAAATTGTATAGTTAAAAACAAGTATTAAAAAAAACGTAAACAAACATTGAATAATAGTAGAAGAACTGTGTTTCAAAAAGGGTCATACAGGGATATTAAAGCAACTCTCTCCTTTACTACATCCTGGCTATATTTCGACCTCCTCCTAGGTCATCTTCAAGCCTATAAAATAATTATTACTTAATTAAAAACAAGGTTTTAACTATTTTACCACAATGCTGAAACAGGTTGTTATTAAAAAATATAACAAACATTAACATATTTACCTTATGTGATTATAAATGATAGCTATGTTCATTCCAAGTCAAAATTTATAAAAAGTCTCCTAATTCTGTTATCATTACCTCCTTGGTAAATCGTCATCAACTGTGTTTTCAACAAATTTAAATTCTTAATTTAATAAATTACTCCTATCCCCCCATTTCATCTATAACTAAACATATACTTAAACACTAAATTAACAAGAAAAACGAAAAAACATGCTCATCACAGTCCAATTTATTTCACAGTAACAAATATTTAGTAATTGATAACATCTATATTTAAACCCCAGGTTTATTATACTAAGGACTGTGTTACATATAGTATTCTATGGCATTTAAATTATTCCTGCATAAAACTTATTTAAGTTTCTACAATCATTTTTGAAATTAATGCTATTTTTATTCTTGGAAATCTGTAAAGCATCTATGGAATTATTTTTTTATTATTGGGTTCATTCATCAGAAACTTTGTATTATCGAAATTGAATTGGTGATCTCTTTCTGTCCAGTGAGCTGCCAGTTCTGTCTTGTTATCTTTTGCTCTACCATTTCCTTCATGTTGCTGTCCTCTGTTCCTCCAGGATTAAACCTGGATCTCTTTTAAGAATAAATAAAAGTTATTAATATTAATTGTTTGATTTCAGAATCACTGTTCAGAGCGATTAATACCAATGACATAGAAACGTTGAAGACGATTCTAAAATCCCATGAAGATGTATTGAATGAGACAAGAACATATGTAACGCATCTGTCTGAATTTGCTGCGAAGGAAGGAAGCTTGGATGTTATGAAGTATTTAGTAGCAGAGCATACTTTAGTGGTTGACGAAGACTACTCGATATATAAAAGTTTGATACCATTGTACGAAGCAGTTATAGCAGGAAAATTAGAAGCAGCTAAGCGTCTGATAGAACTGGGAGCAGATAACAACATCACATTCCGCATTTACGGGAATACATTGCTACACGAAGCTGCTACCGGATACAGTGTAGAAATCCTGAAGTTTTTGTTGTCCTTTTTTAATATTGATGAGAGAAATGTATTCGGTCAAACACCAGCTTACCTGGCAGCTCGCACAGGTAAACCTGTAGCGTTACATTTTCTCTTACAGAACGGAGCTGATCCTTACGCAAGAGACAAATATGGTGATACCTTGATTCACGCAGCTGTCCGGTCTGGTCAGGTCGATGTAGTGAGAGAACTGACTCCATACAAACAGCTGATAAATGTTTCAAATGAAGATAATAATCTACCTATAGAAATCATCTCAAATATGCAGATAGTCAAGGAACTTGTCAATGCAGGATCTATTATTACGGATAAAAGTATTTATAATTATTTAAAATTAAAAAAGTTCGATATAGTTAAATACTTAGTGGTAGAAAGTGGCAATGTAAATGCACGTGAGACATCGAGTCTGTTACCATGGACAGACTGTAGAGACTCTCTGCTCATGACCCTTCTGAGCAAGAAAATTCTTTACTACGATATGATTAAGTTTATCTTGGACCGAGGCGCCGACGTTAATATTAAAAATTGTGATAATATAACAGCACTACACTTTGTGGCTAACTATGAAAATGAACATACTTTAGAAATAATAAAACTTCTCCTAGATAAAGGCGCTGATGTCAATTCTCCAGATTCTGATGGCTTCACTCCACTAGACTACGCGAGAAGAGAAGGAAACCACGCTGTATTTGAATATTTAAGGACATTTGGTGCCTTCACAAGAGACAGCATGGGTGAGCATTATAATAGCTAGACAATTTTTCTTTTAGATTTCCATGGATGTACACTTATTATTTAAGGTCCTTTGGTGCCGTCACAAGAGATAGCATAGGTGAGTAGTCTGATAGCTGGACAATTATATTTTGTGATTTCCATGGATGTACACATATTCCCCTGATTCCAAAAGTTTCTTTTAAAAAATGGCTGTGTTTAGTCTGTGCATGAAATTATAGACGAAACTACTTGGCCGACTTCGATAACATGAGGCATAAGAATCATGACCTGTGGAAAATCGAGGCTTGAATTTTAGCTCTAAATTTGGAGGCTCCCAAATTCCTGAAATAAAAGTAATCAATAATATTTTTTGAGATGGTTCCGACGAAATTAAATAACAATTAATTCTAAAATGTATTCCATTAAAATATAATCTTAACCATAAGGCATTTTAATTGGAAAATTATAGTTTCCAAGATATTATATTTGGATGACCAAGTCAGTATTAATATGCATGAGTAAATTAAAAATAATTTGTTTGAGTTCAATGGACAATTTTTTTACTGTGCAGAGAAGCATACATACTTTGGTTTTTGGCAGGGATCACACTGAAAAGACAGGGCACCTTCAGGTGGGGGGAGAGCCATTCCCACTGACAGCCAGACTTTCCTACTGACAGACAGGTCTGTCACCCAGGAATCGTCTGTCTATACCTTCCTACTGACATACAGACATTCCCACTGACAGTCAGACCTTTACACTGACAGTCAGACCTTTACACTGGCAGACAGACTTTCCTACTGATACACAGGTCTGTCACCCAGGAATCCAGGAAGGTCTTTCTATACCTTCCTACTAACAGACAGACCTTCCTACCGGCAGACAGACATTCCCACTGATAGATAGACTTTCCTACTGATACACAGGTCTGTCACCCAGGAATCCAGGAAGGTCTTTCTATACCTTCCCACTGACAGACAGACCTTCCCACCGGAAGACAGACATTCCTACTGACAGATAGACCTTCCCACTGACAGTCAGACCTTCACACTGGCAGACAGACCTTCGCTTTGACACACAGACCTTCCCACTAATATAGAAAGCAAGATCAATTTTTATTATTAACAATGTAATGGACTAGTTGAGTCAAGAGACATGTTTCTTCTCTTTGTCGCTGTCATTTACTTCGAGAGATAGTGAATTTGCATCATTTAAACAGGATAATGGTACATGCCAGTTGCTTCTATGATAAATTATCCATTTACAAAATATACATTTTAATTTAAGAATATAAATATTTACCATAATTATCACAAGTGATGGAATCGATGAAAATTGATTTAGTTTCAGGAGTGGAATTCTTGAGTACGACTGAAGATGATAAATCGATGCTTAATTCCTTGGGTATAACGACTGAAGATGATAAATCGATGCTTAATTCCTTGGGTATAACGACTGAAGATGATAAATCGATGCTTAATTCTTTGGGTACAACGACTGAAGATGACAAATCGATGCTTAATTCCTTGGGTATAACGACTGAAGATGATAAATCGATGCTTAATTCTTTGGGTACAACGACTGAAGATGACAAATCGATGCTTAATTCCTTGGGTGTAACGACTGAAGATGATAAATCGATGCTTAATTCTTTGGGTACAACGACTGAAGATGACAAATCAATTGTTTATTCCTTGGTTAGAACATCTGATGATGATAATTCGACTTTTCATTTCTTAGATATAACAACTGGTTAGAAAATATTCAACAAAAATATGTTTCTATAAACAATTTAAAAATAACCTACATGTTATTTAGTTTAATAAAATAGAATAACAAGAGTATACAATCATAAGCTAATTTTTATTAATTTATAATGTTCAATATACCAGAGCATTTTCATTGCTAACCTACTTCCCTACGACTCTAGTCGATGCAATATCATATAAATATTGACACGTGGTAAAAGAACCGCTCTAATACCTTCATTGACTTTATTGTGATGTCTCCTCGTGCAGCATCGCATCTTATTGATGTGATAATTTTACCTTTCACTTTTATTGTACCTTAATTAATAATTTCACGTGCTGCATTGTTTCCTTATCTTAATACTATCTTACAATTTATCCTTTCAACGTTATGCTTGTGTGTTAGTGTGCTTACTAGTTTCCATTCTTATAAAAAGGATTTTGGGCAGGATGACCAAAATCATTACTTACTGGTCCTTCTTCTGGGGTATAGCAATATGTATCATTGCTAAGCATAAACTAATCCAATATCAGCTCACTATTCTAATAATTAATGTTTTATTAAAAAATTATAGCTAAATTACACAACATACGATTTCTTTATCATAAATATATCTTTATGATTTTACCTTTATATTTTTATCTTTATAATTTATTTTTATTATTTGCTTTTATCATATATATCAAACATCAAGGATTGTGGTTTCTTGAAGTCTTTGAATTGTATTTGTATGACTAAGTACGTTTGCGTATCAAAAATAGTGGCGCCTTACATTTGGATTATTAGATCCAAACATTATAATTATACAAGTTTGGATATTCCTTGGGTGTTGAAAGGGTGGACATTGGACCAGCCTTAAGTGGACCATAGAAACTTTCTAGCTTTCTAGCGTTCATGAGATGTGCCAGATAAAGTGACTGGTCCTATAAATATCCCTAAGGACAAAGTCGTGCTACTTGGGTGATGATGGTTATTCTAATACTCTAATGTCAAATAAATTGGCTATAATTAATTTATACGCTGCGAGATCATTACTTCGAACTTTATTGACTCATTTTCATTCAAGAACACACCAAGAAGAGAAAGCATAGTGTGGTAAGAAATTGACTGTTAAGGAAAGCTGTACAAATTCCGGAAACTTTTCCGTACTTTTTAGTTTAATCCTAGACCTCTATTTGGTATCCTACCCGGGATGTCTCTCTTAGGCTAAGGCCGCACTGGAGAAGGATGGCTGAGAGGGTAGCGGAAGGGAGGTGGAGGGTAGACGGTTCGCGGCCGCACTGCACTTCCATTTTAATCTACCCTGACATTGTTGACCGATTTAATTTCTAATTGGGGTGCTTAAACATCACACTAATGCTCTATAAATCGATTATTTGTTATTTTAACAATTTGTCCCTGAACTTGAGATATTAAATATTTACTAATGCAACTGACACATGAGAAGAGACTGGTAATTATTTTGACAGATTATTTTCTCATTGTCAGTTATTACTATACTAAATACTTAGTTTCGATTGGCTATTTTTGTACAAAAGTAAATAGACTCCAAACTATGACTTGGAGAGTATTATATTCTCAAAAATGAAATGAATTATGTAAAATATAGTCCTGATTCTATTCCTAGAAGGTTTTGGAAACAAAACTATTTAGGCATTTCATTTAATTGCTTGGCCTACATGATAATAGGAAACATAGCCACTAATACCTAGTATGAGCCCCGCGGGGTGAAGGCTAGTAATAATGAATAATATTAATAATAAATTACAAGAAAAATTACAAGAAGGACAATAAAAAAAAAATCAATAAAACCAGGAGGGTAGATGGAAATTAACTGACGGGTTTGTTCTACATGGATGGTGGTGGTCAGGTTGGGACGGAAGGTTTGACGGTAGTAGGGGTCGGTGCGGCCGCGGCCGGCTGCATTGAAACTAATGGTTTAGATATGAGTAGACGGTTACCCCACCCCTGTCCGACTCCCTAGGGCGGGGGTTTGACCAAGTTTGCCCGATGGCAGCGCTCATCTCGTGCTAACGAATAAAGTGACTAATAAACTAACTAAAAACCATCGATATCTAATAGTAATAATCGATAGCTAAAAACCAAGCTAAGCCGAGTGAGCTTTTAGTGGCCATTGTGTTTTACTCTCTTATAAACGTGAACGAAACATATCTGCTTTTGCTCTTGTGTCTTTCACACTGTGTTTTGTGTTCTTTCTCTTAAAGTTCTTTTCTTGTTAACGTTTGTGGTTTTTGCTTCTTTGAGAATGGTCAGATCTTGTGATGTGTTTGGTTGTTCCAGTCAGGCACCTCTGATGAAATGCTTTGATTGGCCTAAAGATGCAGAAGGTTCGTTAATCTTTATTATTATTATAACTTTGGTAAATCTAAGTTAATGCGGCGACTCGACTTATTTTTTGTCAGAGGATATCTAATTCTCCTATGTACAAATCACACTTCCGTTATTTGTTTGATGCATAAATCATACAAATGTAGTGGTTGACAAAGTGTAACAAATATGAAGTATTACAGTAAATAATTAATAGTTAATTGTCAACCGCATTAACTTAAGATTAGCTCAACTCTCAGGGTGATTCAAAAAGAATGAACCGATTCCATGATTAAATATTTTATTAAGGAGAAATAGCAAAACAATTGAACTTGTAATACAAGCATTCTGAAAAATTGATCATGGAATCGGTTCATTGTTTTTGAATCACCCTTTTTATATATATATTATCTGTGTTATATATATATGTCTGTGTATACATGTGTCATCCACGGAGTGAGTGCACCTGGGGTGAATGACTAAAAAAATGTTAGTTGAAATTTGAGCTTCTAGGCATCAGCCGTCAGCCCTAAATGGTCTTAAACTAAAAAGTTGAAAAAAATTAGTCCAATTAATTAAATATACAGGGTGTTCTTTCTATGAATTTTCCAAAAAATGTTAATAGTGAAGTACCCTTGTCTTTAATAATCTCAAAAATATTTATTTACAAATGTTGTTCAAAATTAAAAGTTATGTCACATTTTCAGTTTGATCACCCAAGTACAAATTCCTAATTGTCTATGCTTTGAATGCAATAAGATTACAAAAAACAAACAAGGAAAATAAAATCTTAATAAGTGAGAATGTGTTCTAAGCGAGTTATAATCGAAAAAATGAAAATGTTATTGAGAAAATAGCTTCATTTTTTTATTTCACTTTTTATGCCATCTATTTATAAGTATATTTTTTTTCAGATGGATGTTTGAACCTTTGCTGATGAGCTTCAAACCCTGAAATGTTTTTCCACCTGTAATCAGTCGACCCTCACAACATATAAAACTCTTTTTTAAAAACCCTTCCTCATAAAAAAAAAAAAAGACAATTATTCACTAAACTACATTCACTAACCTTAAATTCACTTAAATTTCTGTAAATTAACTTTAGTTTGCATGATAAGGGTATTTTTTATTGCTTAACTATGTATTAAAACATTGTATTTAACCTTATTGTACCTTTTATGTGAATAAAACAGGCTTTTTTATTTAATTCTGTATCTATAATGCTTATATTTCAACCCTTCCAAATATTTTTAATAAGATTTATTTTAGAAGTTGATTGTTCTTCTTTTTAATACAGAGGGAATTTATGAAATCCTTAACATTATAATATTATGGGATAATAATTTTTTCATTTTTGAGCAATAGGAAAATTTACACTTGTGTAAATTATTAAAATTTGATTTGCTGAATTCATATGATCTCACAACTTTTTACGCGAGACTTGGCTTATTTTTTTACTACACTAGTGTTTTTCTTGGGATTTCAATTATTTTTGTAAGTTATTATCGCCGCCGGAGCGGCGGTTTCGTGTTTTGTTGGTTTAGTTTTGTTTTGTTTTGTTTAATTCAAGTATTCTTGAAAATCGTTGCTAAGCAGCTTAATAAATACAATCACGTCAAACTTTCTCGGCCTCTGTATTAAAAGGAAAAAACATTTGTTCTGGTAAAAAGAGCCACAAAGGCCGAACTTCTATTTACTAGGTTTAGAATAGTTACAGAAAAGGTGTTAGTGTTTAAGAAATGTGTCGGTGCCTATTATATTAGTATTTGTTACAATAGTTTTTAGGGTTTTGTAGATTCTTCTCAAAACCCTTATGCCGAGGGTGATGTGTCCGTCTGTCCGTCGCTCTTTGGTTCATAGGGCCCGAACCGTTTATGCTAAAGAGCTGAAATTTGAAATACTGGTGTAACTTTTTGACCCAACCACAGGAAAAATATACAGAAGTTCAAAATTAAATATACGCATGCGCAATTCGCAAAAATGTTGTACACTCAAAAATGTATATTTTTTTTTATTTTCGAGTGGGGTATCAAATGAAAGCTGCTGAAGAGTAGGACGCAAATATATATAAGCTTTTGTAAATTTTGCATTCCTTATTGGGTAAAAAAATCATAATATACCCCAAAAAAATCCCCCCTCCCCCAACCACTATACTTCGGCTGGTCCTAAAATTTCGAAATAATTCATGCTAATGCTTTATTGGGGGGCGATGAAAATTCCGGGAGTTCATCCCAAATTTTAAAAAATTGCCAATTTTGGGCGCGAAAATTTGAAGTGCGCCAAATATTTTATTTTTTTAAAATTTTGAGTTGGGTATCATATGAAAGCTGGTGAAGAGTAGGATTCAAATATATATTTGCTTTTTAAATTTTTCATTCTTTATTAATTTTATAAGTCAAAATATACCCCAAAAATTTCCCCTCTCCCCAACCACTATATAACGGGTGGTCCTAAAATTTCGAAATAATTCATGGTTATACCTTATGGTGAAGCGATGGAAATGGTCTGAAAAAATGAATTTTTCTAGTCGTTATTACCGATGAAAAACATTGTGACCCCCCGGGGGATCGAACCCGGACCCTTGAGATCGAAGAATAAAATCATAATTACATAACGGGCATGCTTAATCTTCTACAAAGCCCTAAAAAGTACTTGGACGCAAGTACTTCCCTGTGATTTTTTGGATTTGTTTTGACGTATGTAATTATATTGTATATTGTTTGTTGAATTTAAATAAAGTTTTATGCGTGTGCCTCAGTAAAAAATTACTTACTTAGTCCAAGTCCTCATCTACCAATAGGTGTAGAGGGTTGACAAAAGTTCCTCCAGGCTGCCCGGTCTTGAGCCAGCTGGACAGCTCGGCCCCAAGTACAATTGCGTTCTGTCAGGGTTGCCTTGATGTTATCAGACCAAGTTTTCCTCCTTCTTCCTCGAGGTCTTCTTCCTTCCATTCTAGCTTCGACAGCCATCTTGGGGTACCTCCGGTCCCCAAGTCTTTGGACATGTCCAAAGACTTGGGGACCAGAGGTAACCAAACCACCTCAGCTGAGCTCCAGTTATTCTTTCGGACAGTGGTTCCACTTTTAAAGTATTTCTTATGGTTGTGTTCCTCACTCGGTCTCTTCTGGGGTTAGACTAGCCTATACGGGGCATCATGTATAGAAATGCAAAAACTAACAATTATAATGCATACATAATTAAAGTGTTTCTTGTATATTGATATAAATTGCATTATTTATGTATTCTTTTTCATTTCATACTCTCTTGAAAAACCAAATACGCTACATCGAAGCCCAGGTAATCTACAACAGATACATACGCCCAAGATTCCCAAAATCGACCTGTATACAGCTGTGTCTAAAAATAGAGGACTGAAGATGGAAATTGTATCAAGAGAAAACTTATGAAATGAAGAAGAATCCATAATTGGTGCATTTTTTTTTATCAATATATAGAATAGACTTTAATTATATGTGCCAGTTTTTTTCATTTCTATACATGATGCCCCGTATAGGCTAGTTCAACCCACTTCTCGTTTCCTTAAAAACTTAGGCCCAATAGCATGCATCAACTTCCCGGCAGTATGTATTCTAGCATTCAGTTCACTTGTCATTTTGCCGTTATCGGAAATGGAGACTCCTAAGTATTTAAACTGGTGTGTTTGCTCTATCACTTGTCCTTTTGCCAGAATTCTATGGTCTACTTGTTCCCTCATAACTACCATAGTCATGGTTTTGCTTAGGCTGATTTTCAAGCCAATACCTTCCAAAGCGTTATCAGGAGATTTAAGTTGTGCTGCAGTTTCTCTGCGTTTTCAGCCAATAGCACCAGATCATCTGCATACGTTAAAATGTTAATTGCTACTGGCTGGAGGCACCAATGTCCTAACTTATACTTTTTAAAACCTGAGCAGGTTTTAAGTGCCATATCCATAACTATTGAGAAAAGTAGAGGGCTCATAATATCTCCCTGTCTTACTCCCGAGTTGGTGTTAAATTGTTCTGAGGAACAGTGGTTCGATCTTACTTGGTTTCTACATGTCTTGTAGAAACTTTGTATTCTTTGAATTAAGCTTTTATCTACTTTATAATGATGTAGAGCCTTCCATATTGTTTTCCATGGTAGCCCATCAAAGGCTTTCTCTATATCAATAAAGCACATATGCAGCTGCTTTCCATATTCTATAGTTTTCTCTATACTTTGACGGACTACAAATATCGCATCCTGGGTACCCCGGTTAGGTCGAAAGCCACATTGAGCTTCTTCAAGCTTATCTTCAACCTTATCCCTGAGACGCATTTCAGTAAAAAATACGGTCTTTATTATTTCTTTGTGGTATCTCGTCGTACAGGCGACGAAAGTAAAAAGAAATCAAAATTTTTGCGGCTCTTTTTTGAACGTCAAATCTTGAAGCAGTAGCGTCATGATTAGCGTACTATTTTTCCACGGTGTTTCTGTGAAGGAAGACTCTAATCTTATCTAAAACCACATTCCAGTTCCAGAGTTTCTAGTGAAATAGAGTGACAGTAATTTGTAGTTTTTCGAAGCCCCAGGGTTTATGAGTAATATGAGTTCAAAGATCGAACCGGTGTCTGCAAGGACCAGAGCGAAGTTAAAGGCAGAGAGAGAGGACCCCAGTCTGCTCCAGAGAAAGATAGAGCAAAAGCAGACCGAGGTTCGTCGCCTAATGGACGAATACAAGTCGACCGGTTGCGGACCATCGCAACTAGCGCTCATAAAATTAGACCTGAATGAGCTGATAACTTTAAAAGATCATTTACTCAAGTTATACTTCGAAAATAAAGAATCTTAAAAGATATCGATGTGTCGCTGGAAGAAATAAGAGGTTTTATGGATAGTTCAAAAGTCAGAAGGTCAAAATCCGGATCGTCGTGGGTAGATTGTGAATCATCTATTTCAGTTGCAAGTTCTAGTTCGAGATATAGCACTGCTTCTACACGGCTCAAAGCAAAATTAGAGCTTTAAAAACGAAAAGAAGTTTTGCAACTTCGCAAACTCCAGATCGAACAAGAGATGACAAGAAACGCTTTTCTTGAAAGAGCTTTAGACAACAAGTCTTTAGGGTCTTATAACTTGGAAGAAATAGCAGGAATGATAGAAGATGAATGTTCTAAAGATGACAACCCAAACGTACTTAGTACTTTACCATTCGCGGAACCAAGCGTGCGTCCGAAACCGACACAGTCGCTCGAAAAAGAGGAAGGTTATTCCGGGGTCTCCTATCAAGTTCATGGTAAAGTTAATATAGATAACGATATAAATGTAGACAAAAAAGAAAAAGAGAGTGTTAAATGTAAACAAAGTTTAAATAATATTCACTGCGACTGTCATTCAACTTCTGGCAATAAAAACCATAATAATTCTCAAAATTACTTAAATAATCCTGGTTTTGACAAGACGTACGTAAACAATTCTAATTTGATCGCTAAAATAAATCTTTTAAATTCGTTCGAATCAATAAAATTTAATGGTGATAATATTAATTTCCCCACGTTTAGAGAAGAGGTTAAAATCCATTTAGAAGACGGGATTCTTTCCGGTCATGCAAAAAAAATGTTTTTAGCAAAGTTTTTGACGGGCGATGCACTGCGAGTGTTTCAAAATAATTTAGGATTAAGCTACGACGAAAGCATTAAATTATTAGAACAGCGTTTTGGAACCACCGTCTCAGTAACCGAATCATGGCTAAGAAGATTGACGGAAGGAACCCTAATTCCCCTCAATGACCCTAAAACCCTTTTAGATTTTGCCGATTTAGTGTCAACGGCCACCAAGGTCCTTAAAGGTAAAAAGTTTGTAGAGATTAGTTCGAAATAGTGCTTAAAAAAGATAGTAAAACGACTTCATGAGAACATAAGAAGGGGCAAGGTCATATTTATTAAGGACGTGGATGGGAATGAAACTATAGCAGACTTGTCAACTTATTTGCGCGATATATCTTTATCTTACACACACCCCGTGTATTCGGAATTCGAGAATAACCCGCCATCGAAAGGTCTGCCAACTAAACGAGATAGTTCTGCTAAAAGTTTGGTTTCTAACATAAACGCATTAGGTTCAGACCGGTCCGAAAGTTCCCTCCCTGTCCCTCATAGATTAAATTTTAGAAGTAAAGAGGGATATAGTGTAGAGTGCTTAATGTGTAAAAGTGTTCATGGACTGAATATCTGTCATCAGTTTAAGGCCTTAAGTCTCGATGACAAAAGATCTTTTATAGAAAAAAACCGACTTTGTTTCGCGTACCTATTTAATAATCTAATTGTCAGTCCCCAATGAGATGTGATATAGCCGAATGTGGTAAAAGACACCCTAGCAGTCTTCATCGATTTGAGATTAGCTCAAAACCCGATCGCGTTAACGAAGTAGCAGAAACAGATAGTGATTATATCAGTGATAAACCCAGTATAGATGTTTCGGCAACAGACCCAGAAGTAAAATATTGTTTGTTGAATTGGTTGAATTTGAATTCGTGTGCCTCAGTAAATAATGCGGTCTTTATTATTTCTTTGTGGTATCTCGTCGTACAGGCGACGAAAGTAATTTTTCATTGCCCCAAACAATTTTTCATTTTTGTTTCTTTGTGCTTGTTAATAGTCCAGTAACTTTGTCGTCTGAAAGTATGGGGTAGTATGCGTCAAATCCGGTAGTTCTGATTTTTTGCAGACTTGTTTATGATGTTGGCCTACTGAATAATCCAAGTTTGTGAGTCGAGCGCCGAACGCAACTTTGCCAAAAATCGAAAAAACCCCCAAAGAAATCGTCAATTTTTCAAATTTTGGCGATTATAACCCTAAAGGACTATTTTTTGAAAACTTGTTTTACGACGTTTTTAAAGTAGACTAAATTTGCTACAATATGGTACTAAAACTGTCTCTGTAGACCCAATAGTTTCCGAGATTAAGCCTTTCAAAGTTTATCATTTTTTTCAAACTTCGCAATTTTTTGCAATATTTTAGATACACGTTTTTAAACTTCCCTAAGTATTTTTTTTTTCATTTCAGTAGTTGACTGGCCTGCTGCGCATAACGTGAGTCCCGTTTGAACTCAAAATCTACAGAATATCTAATCCCATTCTTAGCGTGGGTTTGTGATTTATATGTAAGGAGACTTTAAGTGAAGGTCAAGTGCGCCTAGTGAAGGAAAGAGGTGTAAAAACACTTCTTGCGTCGAGTATTTCCCTTAAGAACATAGAAAATCAGCGTTTATTGAAGGGTGTAAATGAGATATATGTGCACAGTGCTTGTCAGATAAAATACAACAATCCGAAGTTGATCAAAGCAGCTGTTAGCAGTGGAAAATCAAATATTACGTCATCAAGGGCAACAAGATCACTCTCTGAGCAGTTCAAAAATTGCGAAGTTTTAAAAAAATGATAAAGTTTGAAAGGCTACATCTCGGAAACTCAGACAGTTTCAGTATCATATTGTAGTAAATTTAGTCTACCTACTTTAAAAACGTCCTATAAAAGTTTTTTCAAAACTAGTCCTTTAGGGTTATAATCGCCAAAATTTGAATAATAACAATTTTTTCGCGGTTTTTTCGATTTTTGACAAAGTTACGTTCGGCGCTCGAGGTCATAAACTTGGATTATTCATTAGGCCAACATCATAAACAAGTCTGCAAAAAATCAGAACTACCGGATTTGACGCATACTGTTATGTATAAAGTTACTGGACTATAATCTTTCGTATAACTTCTCCGTCGGTGGGTGTTCAAATTGAACTAACTAAAACTATCTCGAGAAATTATGTTAGCACTTTAAGATAACTGTCAATCAATAATGTCAAATCAACCTCAACAAACGTTCTCAAAATCACTTTTTAGTTTTAAAGTTCTCTACTAGGTAGCTCTAGTGGCGCTGTTTACAATTTTTTAATTTTTTTACAATATTTTGAATAAGTGGTTTTTCTATTAGCCTTGAAAGGGACCAGGGACGAGATTTTTTAATTTTTCCTTTATTTGTACAATAAACTTCTACCTCTACACAAAATTTCAAGTTTCTAGGATTGTTAGAAGTGCCTTAGAATTATGATGAGCGAGTGAGTCAGTGGCAAAATAACTAAACTATATACATAAAATATTTTACCTCCAGTAGGAAGAAAATACACATTTTCGTCCATTGCACCGTTTTTAGGGTCCGTAGGCAAAACCAAGGACCCTTATATTTTCCTGCGTGTGTCTGTCCGTCCGTCCTCTCGCGTGCTCTCACGGCTACACCTTTCGTCCGATCACTTTGAAATTTGGCATGTATGTGTCTTGTACCTACCCACATATTTTAAAAATATAGCGACTTAAAAAAAATATTTTTCAAAAAAATTAGGGTAAAAAAACTTAAGGGTTAAAATGTTTTAATTATTTTTCGACGCCGTGAGGGGTATCATATGAAAGGGTACGTCGAGCTGATTACAAAAATATATAATTCTTTGGATATAACTTTGATAGGGCGAGCGTAGGCAAGTTTGTAGTGGGTGTGCAACGTGTCCCCCCCTTCTATCTCGCTTATGTGAAGTGCAAAAAATCTGAAAAAATTCCTGAACATTCTTTGACCAAAAGTAAAGATACCACTTTTTGGAAATTTCGAAAAAAATATTATTTTATTTTTTATTGACAAAATACGTTTTTTTTATAATTATGGTCTTTTCGATGTATTTATATGGTTGTAGTCCGGTTCAGTGGCAAAAACATACTTTATCAGAGTGTGTTTTGAGAATATCAGACTCTTAGAATGGTTCAAAGTAAGCTTTTTAGCATTTAAAAAAAAAACTGTTTATACACTTTACAGTTAAACACTATTTAGTGTGGCCTACGGACTCTCGCTGTGTGCTGACTAGCACACACTTGACCTGTTTATTATTTATTACTTTAATAAATAACAATAATTATAAGCAATTAGCACTTTTAATAGCAGATATAAGAGATTCAATATTAAAAACAAATAAGAATTGAAATTAAACTCAAATAGTAGGTTATTTAGATGCAGGTTATAAAAAAAGATAAACAGTCAAAAAAGCGTAGTGCCGCCGATTTCAACAACTTCATTACATTAGCCATTCATTTTCTACTATTTATAAAATAATTAAATTGCAATCTTTAATTTTTTGCACAACTTTACTTTTTCTCCCTACTTTTTGAGTTCAGGGATGAAAAGACCTGTTTTAGTCCCTCTAAACTAATTCAAAATCATAACTTTTTTTCCCTACTGGAGATAAAAGACATTTTTCAACAGGAAAATAATGTATATTATTATTTATCCTCATTTCATTTCCTTGAATTTTGGTTATTTTATTATTTGAAATCTTAATCTAATATTCGGGATGTAATAAAAATCTTACTAAATGGTAAAAAATGTAAGATAAAACTAATTTAATATTATTAGTCATTAAAGCCAAATATTATATGTAAAACTGAGTTATACTATCTGTTGACATTTGAACCCGTCCATAATTAAATCAATGTTTTTCTTATAAAATATATAATTAGTGATCAATATTTTCCTTATTATGAATATATTTTTCATAACATATGATGCAAAATGTTCTGTATATATAGTAACGTTGTCCTAAAGAAGACTCAGTGTGCGTGTCGTACTCTGTAGTAGTAACACGACTCTACCAGTAATTAAGTTTAATTCCTAATTAAGTAACTAAGTTACTTTACTTAGTAAGATGAAGTATTTTGTTGTGTTTATCTTATTCTGTTTCTCCGCCCCTGTGCATCTAATCAGAGGTGATGACAGTGGCGACAGTGACGACAGTGGCGACGGTAATTTCAGTGTTGACACAGAAAGTGGCGAAAGAGATATTAGTGATAAGCAAGTGGACGGTTTGTAAATATTCGATATTTCATGTATATAGATGTTGTTTGATAATTATCACTAAATGAATAGGTTTCTCTCGATATATTTCCTACAAAATTGCAAAATTTTGATGTTTTTTTTCAAAATGGAATGAAAAATTAAACATGTTCCCAAAGTGTTTTATATTTTTGTAATCTACTCTTCAATACCTTTCATTTGATACTCCACTCAAATTTAAAAAAAAAAAAAAAATCCTCATGACAGGTATTAGCCGCCATTTGGAATTCCCAGTTAGTCAGATTAAATTGCTATTCTTATTTTTTCTTTGGCCCACCAGACTACACATTTTGCATATTTTTCTATATTTTTAGTAACAGCAGAAATATAGTTTTAAGGGTGGAGACGTAAAATTTTGATGTTTTTTGACAAAGTGGCGGGGAAAATTAAACGCTTTCTACAAGTGTTATATATTTTTATAATCTACTTTTCAATACCTTTCATTTGATACCTCACTCAAAATTATAAAAAAAATACGTGTGGTGTCGTGGGACACCCGGTAGGAACGAAGTTCCTTACATTTTTCATTAAATATAAATTTTAAAATCACACCGCTAAGTACGAATACATTGCTAATTACTTATACATGGCGGAGTTAGAAAAGAGACAAAATTAAAAGTAACGAACTGTTTGAACCTGGCAGAGTTAAGGCAAAATTAAAAGAAAATCATTATTTGTATAATTAAAGCAAGCGTCTTACTATAAATATATATTAAATATAAGAAAAAAGTTGATCATGATGAGTTTATAGTGAAAGAGTATGTTTGTTAAAGGGGTTTGGATTGAAATAGGACTTTTTTCAACCTTCCCGGCCAATAAATTTATAATATTATAAAATATATCTCTTCACTACTCTACAGCTTCTGCTTGTATCAGGGTACAATTTTACATGATAATATTTTATTTATTTACAAGACAAAGTGACATTTTTGACATATATAACAAAAATAATCAAAACAAGTCGAGTAACAGGCTTCCTTAATAACACTTTTTCTCGTCTTTTAAAGCTTACGTTTATGCGAGCGTTGCGGGTGAACGCTTGGGGGATAACGTTTTCCGACGAACTCAGCCTGGGCATTGGTAAAATGAACATGTGTACCAAATTTCAACTAACTCGGTAATCATTTACTCAAGTTATCGTCACCTGTAGATTTGGTGACGGATTTTGCGTGACGGTGATTTTGTGACGGTAATTTTGGTCAGTTTTTTCGGATTCACTCCCGGGCTCCAGAACGTGCCATAAGGAACTTCATTTTTTTTGGACAGAAGTTCCTTATGGAGCATAATGATATACATTCTGGAGCCCGGGAGTGAATCCGAAATAAACAGGTCAAGTGTGTGCTAGTCAGCACACAGCGAGGGTCCGTAGGCAACCCTGTATAGTTTAAGTAGTACCCTATTGATGGTGTTTTTTAAAATGCTAAAAAGCTTACTTTGAACTATCCTATGGGTCTGATATTCTCAATACACATAAACAAACTTCTGATAAAGTATTTTTTTACCACTGAACCTGACTACCATCATATAAATACATCGAGAAGACCATATTTATAAAAAAACGTATTTTATTTTATCAAAGTTATATCCAAAGAATTATATATTTTTTCATATTTTACGATTTTGGTAGTATTCATGCTACGGAAAGATTAAATTTTATTTTAAATCAAATTATAATTATTATTAACTACGGGAAACAGGCAGAGAAAAATACACTCCAGCGCTGGGATTTGAACCACAGGCCTCTATATTTCCAGTATAGCGCTCTACCAACTAAGCTACGCAGGAGAATGATTTTCTCTGACGTTAATGATACCTTGTCCCGAATTTAAGCTTTCAATTTTCCACAAATCTGAGAAGTCAACATTAATGACATAGAACTAGACCGAGAAATAACGCTTATAATTATAAAGTACCCAATTAGTACCTGTACCTAGTACAATCAATTAGAAATTCATATTTTACGATTTTGGTAGTATTCATACTACGGAAAGATTAAGATTATATATTTCCTTACATATGATACCCCTCACGGTGTCAAAAAAAAAAAATGTTTTATTATATAATTTATTTATAATTTTACCCCCTCCCCCTCTTAAATGAAAATGTGACAAAACTGTTCATATCAACAATTAATCTGCTCTAAAAGAGCTTTTCAACGATGTATCATGTATACACATGGGTGCATATTACTACTACTGCTTACTCAACTACTAGTCTTGTAAATATGTAGGAACATACCCCAATTCCTCACCTAAAAATATAATTATCAAACTAAATTTCCACATTTTTGATAACAATTCTATAAACCCAGATCAATTAGACTAAGGTTACTTTCGGTATTGCACCATGACTATAGATTAGTTGTCAAATATGTGGAAATTTTGTACTTTGTCAATGTAACACTAGAGCTGTTATAACTTTTTTTTATTTCCAGTAGAGAAAAATAGTTATGATTTTGAATTAGTTTAGTGGGACTAAAACAGGTCTTTTCATTCCTGTACTCAAAAAGTAGGGCGAAAAAGTAAAAGTAGGGCGAAAAAGTAAAAGTAGGGCGAAAAAGTAAAGTAGGGCAAAAAAGTAAAGATTGCAACTTGACTATTTTATAAATATTAGAAAATGAACGGCTAATGTAATGAAGTTATTGAAATCAGGTTGGTGGCACTGAGTTTTTCGACCATGTTTATATTTGTTTATAACCTGCATCTAACTAACCTTCTATTTGAGTTTAATTCCAATTCTTATTTGTTTTTTATATTGAATCTCTTATATCTGCTATTAAAAGTGCTAATAATTATTGTTATTTATTAAAATAATAAATAAAAACTGTGCAATGGACGAAAATGTGTATTTTCTTCCTACTGGAGATAAAATATTGTATGTACCTCGTGAGTAAAGTGCCATTGCCATTATTCCCCTCGCGATAATTATCTCCCTCGGCTGCACCTCGGGAATTAAAGAGTCTAATTCCTTTGAGGCTTCGCCTCAAGAACCAACTTTTTCGCTCAGGGAATAATGGCTTACTTTACTCCCTAGGTGCAAAATAACTATTTTAAATAGTTCGCTAATTAATTTAATTCAATTAGTGAGATTTATTGGTATGTTTATGTGTTATTGTGTAATTTGATTAAGTTATAATTATTATTAGGGAAATTGTTAACAGTTTACAAGCAGGAATTTTAATTAATATGAATGTAAATAATACTCATGTAAAGCATGGTTCACATTAATATTTGATATAATAGTTGTATTATAACTAAGTTTAATAATTGTATTTTGTATTCTGAGTAAACACTAATAAATATTTTTAAAATGACAATTTTGTATTACAAAAGATTGAAGATCATCGCTCTGAAAATGATAAGGGGAGTAATTTTCCAAAAAACCTTTTTCGCCATTACTGTTTTATAAAGAAACAATAATGGTTGTAAAAACTATTCATAGAAAAATAAGATTTTGACATGTTGTAATTAACTGTTATAGATGCTTGAAAAGGACTCGATGAGGAGTCGAAATATAGCAGCGAGATGTAGGAGAGTTTGTTTTATATTACATAAGGACACACACACAACAACAATAATATATTTTGATGCATCACCAATCATCTATACTTAGTTTCATGATTAATTTAAAAGAAGGCAATGCTCCCAGTCTATTGCCACGAATATTAAATTGTAGATCTTACTATAGAATAAAAACAAGTTAAAATTTGAATTGTTTAATTTCAGAACAACTGTTCAGAGCGGCTAAAACCAACGACATAGAAACACTCAAGACGATTCTAAAATCTTATAAAGGTCAATTAAACGAGACAGAAGAAGGAAGGACTCTGCTTCACGCTGCTGCGAAGGAAGGAAGCGTGGATGTTATCAAGTATTTAGTAGAAGAGCAACATGTCAACGTTGACGCCGCAGTCACCCCGATGTTTATTAGCTTTACACCATTAATCGTAGCAGTCAACGCAGGACAACTTGAAGCAGTTAAACTTCTAATAGAACTGGGGGCGGATAAGAACTTCACATTGCGTTTTTTTGGTAATTCATTGCTACATGAAGCTGCTACCGAAGACAATTTAGAAGTCTTGAGGTATTTGTTGCCGTTTTTTAATATTGATGACACAAATTCTTACGGCCAAACACCAGCTCACCTTGCAGCTCGCGCAGGTAAACTTGAAGCGTTACATTTTCTCTTGGTGAAAGGAGCTGATCCTTACACAAGAAACAAATTTGGTGATACCTTGATGCACGCTGCTGTCCGGTCTGGTAAGGTCGATGTGGTGAGAGAACTGACTCCATACAAACAGCTGATTAATATTTCAAATGAAGATAATAATCTACCTATAGATACCACGTCTAACATGCAAATAGTCAAGGAACTTGTCGATGCAGGATCTATTATTACGGATCGTAGTATTTATGCTCATGTAAACTCAAAATATTTCGATGTACTTAAATACTTAGTGGTAGAAAGTGGTAAAGTTAATGCACGCATCACATGGAGTACAAGTGACTGCAGAGAATCTCTGCTGATGATATTCCTGAACATGGAAACCCTTCCGTACGATATGATAAAGTTTATCTTGGACCGAGGGGCCGACGTAAATATTAAATATTGTATGAACATAACAGCACTACACAGAGCGGCTTACTATGAAAAAGAACATACTTTAGAAATAATAAAACTTCTCCTGGATAAAGGCGCCGATGTCAATTCTCCAGACGTTGATGGCTACACTCCACTAGACTACGCGAGAGGAGAAGGAAACCACGCTGTATTTGAATATTTAAGGACATTTGGTGCCTTCACAAGAGACAGCATGGGTGAGTATTATAATAGCTAGACAATTTTTCTTTTAGATTTCCATGGATGTACACTTATTACGGACAAAGTCCCCTGATTTCAAAATTATGGTTTGTCTTCTTGTCTTTCGACTTTTTTCTGTCGTCTTCAGTCCGTGCATGTAATTAGAGACTATCTACTGGGTCGATTTCGATATCATTAGCCATACATGTTCGGAGAAATCATAACCCGTGGTGGCAAATCGATAATTGAATTTCAGCTCTGAGTTAGGCTCCGAGCCGGAGGCGAGGACAGGCTATCAACACTAAATGCCGAGGCGAAGCCGAGGCAGGTAATTCACCTAATTGACTGGAAGCTTAGGTAAATAGTATAACATTGCTTTGTAATAAAACTAAATTAATTAAAACTAAACACAAACAAAAACAGATGTTATGGCTACACTGGAAAACCCTGTTCTTTTCCTGCCTAGGCACGGAAATGTTTCCCTGATTGTTTCAATTATTTTCCTGCCTGTTTTTAATATTTTTAATGACAAATCAGCGAAATAGCACTTTCTAGCCTAAAACAGTTAAGTAATGCTTAATTTTGCTGCCGTGAGTAGATAAATATAGTTTCCGTTTTAACAGTATAAACAATTTTCATAATTATCACAAGTGATGTAATCAATAAAATTTGTTTTATTTTCAGTTATGGATCCCTTGGGTACAACGATTGAAGATGACAAATCGACAACTGAAGATGATGAATCAACAACTGAATATGATAAATCAACAACTGAATATGATAAAACAACAACTGAATATGATAAATCAACAACTGAACATGATAAATCAACAACTGAATATGATAAATCAACAACTGAATATGATAAATCAACAACTGAAGATGATAAATCAACAACTGATGATGATAAATCAACAACTGAAGATGATAAATCAACAACTGAAGATGATAAATCAACAACTGAAGATGATAAATCAACAACTGATGATGATAAATCAACAACTGAATATGATAAATCAACAACTGAAGATGATAAATCAACAACTGAAGATGATAAATCAACAATTGAAGATGATAAATCAACAACTGAATATGATAAATCAACAGGTGATGATGATAAATCAACAACTGAATATGATAAATCAACAACTGAATATGATAAATCAACAACTGAAGATGATAAATCAACAACTGAAGATGATAAATCAACAACTGAAGATGATAAATCAACAACTGAAGATGATAAATCAACAACTGAATATGATAAATCAACAACTGAAGATGATAAATCAACAACTGAAGATAGTAAATCGATGCTTTATTCCTTGGGTGTAACGACTGAAGTTGATAAATCGATAGTTCATTCCTTAGTTAGATCATCTTTAGATAATAAATCGATTGTTCATTCTTTAGTTCGGACGTCTGATCATGATAAATCGACTTTTCATTCCTAGTTAAAATTATTAGTTAGAAATTATGTAACAAAAATATGTTTCTATAAATATTATTTTAAAAAATATTATTTTATTTAATAAAGTAAAGTATAATTACAAGAATATGCAATCATAAGCTAATTTTTATTAATTTATTGAATTCTCTATATAACAGCATTTTCAATGCTCAACCTACGACTCTAGCCCCCCCCCCCCCCCCCCTCTCCAACCCTCCCCTATCCACCAGCTTCCATCCGACTATTGTCGGTTGAAAAAATATTTGTTAATCAAAAATTAATATAATTATTATATTGATGCCCTATTAATATTCGCATGTGGAAAAAAGTTTTAACACCTTCATTAACTTTAATGTGATGTCATCTCTTGCAACATCTCATCCAGTTATTGGTTTGAAAGTTGTACCTTGTTACTTGTATTGTACCTTGTTACTTCTATTGTACCTGGTTTTATAAATGCACGCGCTTCATTGTTTCCTTATCTAAATACTATCTCACAATTTACCCCTTTAGCCTTATGCTTGTGTGTGCTTACTGGCTCACATTCTTATAAACAGATTTGGGGAAGGATGCACAAAATCTTTAATAATTGTCCTTCTACTTACCCAACTTCTACTCCCTAGGTGCATAAGAGAGAAACATAATATATTTATAAAAAAAACATACAAGAGGCTGCTCATTTATAATGAGTTGCTAAATACACAGCTTACTAAATCAATCTTTTAACAGACAATAACTTATTAAATAGTGCAAAATTTACAAGAAATTAAAGTATATAATCATCATTATACATTTGTCAAAATAGTAACTTTTAAAAAATTAACTTATATAGTCAATATATTTGTTTTGTCAAAAAAATAAATAAACAAAATGTCAAAAATAAAATTAAGTTTAGCCTGATGATTTAAAATGCCAAGCGAATCTAAAATACCTATCTCCTATCTCCTATACCTATACCTATCTCATCGAAGAAATCGCTGGTAAACTTAGGTATAGTGCCTCTTGAACCAAACCAAAGTCCTTTAACATGAAAATCTCTTAGACCGTGCTTATCCAAAAACTTTTCTCGGTAATAATTAAGACATTTGTCATAAATTCCCTTCTTTTCAAGATGGACCTTTTCTCCTTGCTGTAGATCGTTGCTTTCATATCTAACCGTAGGGTCTATCACCAAAGCGTCCTTGCTATTTTATTTAAAAGCAACAATGTCAGCATACCTAGTAGAACCATTAGAATCAATGCTATAGACCTCTTCATAGCAATTATACCCCTTTTGCTTCATTAAATCAATGATCTTATGCTTGACGTTATGGTGACGGCGAGTAACGAGGAGCATGTTATTTGGACAATTACCAAGCACATGTGCTGGTGTTTCAGTCTCTCTGCTGCATCTGCGGCAGAGGGGTCCTAACTCTCCTGTAGACTGGGCGCCACTTGTTGGTACACCACGAAGAGGGGCATAATTGATATTCAATTTTATAGCGTTGGTCCATTCAGATCCCGTAAGTATCTGTCTATTGCTTATAAATTCGTTGGATTTGGAGTTATCTTTAAAGTGACAGACACCTATACCTTGCCACTTACACTTACACCATTCATCAAAAGCTTTTTCTCGAAGTGACTGTCGGATCTTTTTAGCAGTATACTTATCTCCGAGGTTTTGAAAATTCAGACCGAGACGGTCTACACATTCGGAGATTTCAACGTCATAGTCTAGTATACTTTGGAATTGACCATCATTTATGTTTTTTAACTTTTGAAGAATGCTGATATGCGTAAGGGAGCTTCCCACAAACATCTTAATATACCGAGGCCTCTATACCTGCGTGGAGCATATAGCATAGCTGTTGATGAATTAGCAGGTAGACCTACTATGGCTTTAGTACATCTCCTAATAATTACATCGACACCTTCAAGAAATGCAGGTCGAAGTTTTGTCAATGGTGCTGTTTGTAAAGGGTAGGTTAAGAGAGGAAAAATATATTGATTTAAAATATTCAGCTTTTGGTCTGGTTTAAGTAAGTTAGATGCTACTAATTTATTCATATTGTCATTAAGCTTTACAACTGCATTCTCATTATATACCATTTCTCCAGTAAAACTGCAACCTAAATATTTAATTACTTCGTCAGCATTATTAGACGTTATGAAACTATCATCTTCCAGAATTAACTTATTACTGTAGTGCTCACCTTTTGATATCAAAATACAAGAACTTTTCGAAGGATTTATTACCAAACCTATTTCTCTAAATCTACGACAAATGCTGTTAATTACTCTCACTGCTGCTATAGCACTCGAAGCAGTAATAGCCTGGTCGTCGGCAAACCCTGATAGTAAAACATTTTCAAGTTCTTGATTTAAACTGTATCCATACTGATTGGTAAACTGAGGGTCACAAAATTCTCTGTATATATGATCAATTGCCAGATTAAAAAGCGTCGCTGACAAAGGTCCACCCTGAGGTACGCCTCTCTTAACAGATATAAGACTTGTGTCATGATTCCCTGATCGAATTTTAATCTGGTTCTGGCACAATAAAGCATCTATACAGTTATTAAGATTTTCGGAAGCCCCTCTGGATCTTAAAGACTTAAATATATGAAGGTGACCCACATTATCAAAAGCGCCAGTAACATCTAAAAAAGCTACAGCAGCATCTTTTTTATTTGTTTTAGCATCTTTTAATACCGCGTCAATCAGTCTAGAATTAACGTGACAGCCAGCTAAACCTTTCACAAAACTTCTTTGACATGAGTGGAAGGTGACTTGATGCCGAAGCTCGGCATCTAGAACTTTTTCTAAGAGACGTCGTAAAATTGAATACATTGTGATTGGTCGCCATGATGATATATCGTCACTTCTACCTTTACCTTTATAAATAAGAACAGTCCTTCCATTCCTTAATATCTCAGGTAGATAAGCATATTTGAGAAAGATTTCGATTCGATTATAGATTTGATAATATGTGCTACTTGAAGATGTTTAATAGTTCTAATAAGGACTCGGTCGGGTCCTGGAGCTGTATCCAAAGAGGTTGACTTGATAGCTTTGTGAACACTCTTAACATCGATATTTAATATATTTTCTCGAATAACTGTTTGTTCATATTCTTGTCTACAGTTGTCATTAGATTGTTCAAACATATTTTTATAGTGTGACTCGATTTTGGTTATTTTGATCGGGCACTGTTTCGGTTTATCAGCTGTCATAACACTCTGTACAACCTTTTTCCTCCTATTGTAGTAATAGTACTGGGCTACTTCATACTGATATTGCTCGCGACGTCTTTCTCGATCGGCCTTATTACTTCTTTGAGGATTTGATACTTTCCCTGCTCCTTTTCCTCCCTTGGTGGCTTTATTGTCCTTACGCAGTTTGTAATATCTTAGAGAAGGGTGTTTAGGGCCGGGTATGTTGATATTAGCTTCACGTAAAAAATTCACGAAGTCTTTACTAGCTTGATCGAAAATTTCGGGTTTAAAACTCTTTTTGGAGTGTAAGATGTTTTTAAACGATTTATCCCACTTATCGATATCATCTTCTGTACTAGAGTTAATTGGTTTTTCAGAGTGTTTACTTGTCTTTAGAATACTATTTAGCTTAGCAGTATTCGCTTCTACTGGGTGTTTTTTAACAATGTGGGTTTTAAGTCCACGCTCGTTTTTAAAAGACAAGCCACAGATCTGGCAAACTGATGTCAAGTCCTTGTTAGGAATAGTATCGGATTTTGAGGTAGAACAACTGGGCGGTGTATTATTATTTACAACTTTATTTGCAATATCATTATTATTAGAGCATGAGCTAGGTCCGGGTTGATTATTAAAATATCTACATTCAGCATTACTTGGAAGAGGTTGTTGAATTGCACGAGTAGTGGATACGGGGTCATTGTATTTAAAAGTTAAAGTGCTGATATCTACAGTTTTTCCTTTAATGGAGCCATCGCTATCAACCCATTCAACATCTGCTATACTATTACTATTTTGCTGAGCTGGGTGATTATTGATATATGTGAAATATTAGTAATAATGGCATCCTGCTTTTGGCCGCTTTTTCGAGATATCACCACTTTTTGACCAACAAAAGGTTTCTTACCACTATACGATACCTTTGGTGGACTCTCCACAACCACATCAACCAACTGTTCGGTAAACTCGCACTCCACTTCATTTTTATTAGTCTGTTCACTTTGATTAGAATTAGAATTTAACAGATCAGATTCCTCGAATTCCGGTATTAACACATCGTAATCGTTTCTTAAAGAGTACATCTAACACTATACATATTGCTTCACTATTCTTTAGACAAGAACCGTAAGAAATTACTTAATATTGTTCTTTTGAAAATAATTGGCTAAATTAAACTAAATAATGCAACTATAGGAAAAATAATATTAAATTGAACTATTGCAAACTACACTAAAAAACTATTCTCTAAGCTACGATGTTAACACTACGAAGACTAAAACGTGACTCAACCTCTCTAACCTCTCTTCTCAAGTTCCTCGAAGAGAAGTACAGCCTTGGAAAGCTCTACTTCCCGAGTCTCCAGTTTTTCAATATTTGAAAGGTCCCTGGAATGCAATTCGATGAATGCCAACCTTTGTGTCACTTGGCGGTTTATAATGGCGCTCTTCATCTTCGGGATGGCCAAATTAGCCCAACCGTAAAAGTTAACTCGTGTTGGGCATTCATTGGGTGAAACGAAACCACTCCAGATGTAATCCGACAATAAAGGCAGCAGTCTATGAATCGTCACCAACAGCTATTATCTTTATCCGGGATTAAGTCGAAAAATAAGAAAACAAGCCTACATAAGGTACCAACCAGTAGGTACTGGTAAACCCTACATAAGGTACCATCCAGTAGGTACTGGTAAACCCTACATAAGGAACCAACCAGTAGGTACTGGTAAACCCTACATAAGGTACCAACCAGTAGGTACTGGTAAACCCTACATAAGGTACCATCCAGTAGGTACTGGTAAACCCTACATAAGGTACCAACCAGTAGGTACTGGTAAACCCTACATAAGGTACCAACCAGTAGGTACTGGTAAACCCTACATAAGGTACCAACCAGTAGGTACTGGTAAACCCTACATAAGGTACCAACCAGTAGGTACTGGTAAACCCTACATAAGGTAACATCCAGTAGGTACTGGTAAACCCTACATAAGGTACCATCCAGTAGGTACTGGTAAACCCTACATAAGGTACCATCCAGTAGGTACTGGTAAACCCTACATAAGGTACCAACCAGTAGGTACTGGTAAACCCTACATAGGGTACCAACCAGTAGGTACTGGTAAACCCTACATACGGTACCAACCAGTAGGTTCTGGTAAACCCTACATAAGGTACCAACCAGTAGGTACTGGTAAACCCTACATAAGGTACCAACCAGTAGGTACTGGTAAACCCTACATAAGGTACCAACCAGTAGGTACTGGTAAACCCTACATAAAGTACCATCCAGTAGGTACTAGTAAACCCTACATAAGGTACCAACCATTAGGTACTGGTAAACCCTACATAAGGTATCAACCAGTAGGTACTGGTAAACCCTACATAAGGTACCATCCAGTAGGTTCTGGTGAACCCCTTTTCCAAACCGGTACTATGGCAGGGGGTTTGAGGGCCCCTTTTTAGACAGTGAATAATCTCTAATACTCAAAAGGTTATGCTACCTTTAAAATATATTTTACAAAATTCCTAAAAGAAGTAGAATATTTATGTGAAAATGCTAAATATATACAATAATTTGCACTTACGCCGGAACTATGCAAATATATGCATTAATGCCTAAAATATGCATTTTAAATTTGATTTTTAAGAGGCCTAGTTCCTTTCAGAGAGAAACACTTTATTTACATAAATAACAGTGATGCTGCCCAAATAGAATGGGTTGCTAAACACACAGCGTACTGATCTATCATGAGACATTACTTAAATAATAAAAATAATATTCTGTACAATTAATTAAATAACATGGTCAAAACAATTATAATGTATTATCAATTAAGTTACCATTAAACAAAGAAAGGGTCACACTGTCAAAACAAAACGATATCAAATAAAATTTAATAAAATTAGAGTAAGAAAAATGATTAGTAGATATGATAGTTAATAATTCCCAGTGAGTCTAAAATTATCGACTCCAACAGGGTTGTCAAATATTTTCTGTCGATACCGACCTCGTCAAAGAATGAAGATGTTAAACTAGGTATGGATCCTCTAGAGCCAAACCATAAACCTCTGACTTCGTATTCTCTGGCACCGTGGCTCTCGTGGTATTTTTGTTTAAGGAATGCGTTCCTTCTCCTTATGGACTTTCTCACCTTGGGTGGGGTCGTTGGTTTCGTATCTAACATTTGGGTCTATTATTAGGGTCTTTTTTTTTGGAATTTTTCGAGAAGGCCACGATGTCACAGAATCTCGAAGAGCCATCATCGTCTAAGCAGTGAACCTCCTCGTAGCAGGTAAAATCCTTCTCCGTGAGTAGCTCGATAAGTTTGTGCTTTACGTTGTGGTGTCGGAGTGTTAAAAGGAGCATATAATTCGTGACGAAAAATAACTTAGGGCAATAAACAAATTATGTGTAAAATACTAACTCTACTCATAATTCATGAACATAGGATAACATAAAGTTATCCCGATATTTTCAGATATTTATGTATATATAAATATCGTATTTATATTATTATCTATAATTATATTATCTATTTGTGTATATTATATATTACCTATTGATATTTTCCAACTCTGATAATTGTACAGACAAAACTTTCTTAGATAATATTGGCTGATGACCTCTCTAATGATGACCTTGACCTTAGTTATCAGGATGAGGAATACAAGCTAATATTATCGACCTTGTTCTGCAGTTAGTATTTGCTTTGCATCCCAAGTGAAACAGTTAATTTAATAATCATGAACTATTCTCTGACTTTACTTGTTTTTGTCTCCGTCACATCCTTTCAATTTATATATGGGGTAAGATTTTATAAATTATGCAACTATTGATCGCACGACTCTTTGTCGGTGAACTAATGTTGACAATATGATGGGATGTGTTATCACATCCCATCATAATCACTATCAATTCAGACTAACAAAACATTTGTTTCTTATTTTGAATAATTTCAAGATAAAAAGAACTTTTTATATACTTCATTTTTAAATTTGCCATTGAATCGTATGTAATGTTGATAATATAATTATTGTTGTTATATAATGTATAATGTTAGAGCAAAAAAAATAGTTCCGAATTTATTTACTTCACATAAATGACAACCATCTAGAATCTAAAGAGCTGATCTTAAACCTATAAATGGACAAATCTTTGTACAACGGATCTCCCCAACACCAAATCTAAACCGTGCCATCGATATATTTGAAATAATACAAATAATATAATCAATAAATAATATATTCGATATTTCCTGTTTTGCTGTCATTCAATGTTTATCTATCACAAATTTGAGACCCGTCAAAATGAAGATTGCGTAAATATGGGACATGGCAAAACAAATAAAATAACTTGCGGATATTTTCCGAACTATCTTTCCGTACAGCAAAATTTGCTGAAAACCAATTAAATTCTGCTGAAAGATGGCTAAAAGTATTAAAATAATGCATTGTCATCGTGTTCTGAGCTATGCTAAAAGTTTCAAATGTCTAGCTATTCGGGAAGTTAGTTAGATATCGATTGCCAGATTTGTACCAGACAAACAAACAAACAAACAAACAAACAAGAAAGCAAGTTAATAAAAACGTAGTAAAATCACTTTGAATGTTCAAACATTCACTTCTATCGAGCCAATTATATCGTTCTTTAACACAAAAAAATTTGAAATAAATTTAAAAATAGACTGCCAATTAGTGTGGCACGTAGCTTCCTCGCATCCTATCATGTACTTTATTGTTAAATTAATAGTAAAATTATTGTTATATTACTTCTTTATTGTTATATTCTTTACTGTGTAAAAACTATTAATAGTTTTAGCGATCTTTAACACTTCATAGCGGGGTCGCTGTTGGTTTTACTAAAAAAATGTATTTAAAAAAATGTTTGTTTCATTGAATAGATGAAGTTAGATATTTTTGCCCGACCTAAAATTCCAATTTTAAATTTGAAGTTCACGTTTACGCGAGCGTTGCTCGTGAACGCTTGGACGGGTAACGTTGTTCAACGAACTCGTCCATTGATACTCGAGCATTGGTCAAATGAACATGTCTACCAAATTTCATCAAAATTTGTCGACATTTACTTAAGTTATCGTCACTCGTTTCATAATTTGCGGACACACAGAACGACAGACAGACAGACAGACAGACACGAGAGCAAAAATGTTTCCTGATGTCTGAAACGGATTTCTGTCTTGGTTTTTTAAAATCGGAAGCATAATAGTTTTTCGTTCTTAAAAGTGAACACAATGCTCCCGTTACCTTCAGTAAGCTCGGAAGCAATATAGATGTTATCTTATCATATCTAACTATTGTATATAAAGGAGAAGTTTATTGGTATGTTAACAAACATCTCAAGAACCACTAAACTAATCATCTTAAAAAGTTAGCAGTAGCTATAGCAAGTATTCCGCTGTGACGAAGGCTATATTCCTTTACGATCCTTGATTCAAAATAGTAGCCATTGATATGCAGAATTGGACATGTCGTTACACAAGTATGTGTGCACAGTATTTTTGTCTACTGTTTAGAATTTATAAAACGTTACAATAAGAAAAAAGGCCAAGGGCGCTGATTTAGGCTGATATATAAGAAAAGGTCTTAACGCCTGGAACCATTAAATTATTAATCGGCAGGTAATCTGCCGTTTAATAACTGTACAATTTGGAAACCTGGAAAAAATATAATTTCCTAGGAGTGTGAAAAATTAAATGATTTACACAAATGCTATATTGTGGGAATTTTTGAAAAAATATATTATATTTTTTTCAATCTGAAATACCTTTTATTAAATACACCATTCAAAATAAAAAATAAAAAATCATGACATGAATTATCGGCCATTTTGAATTTGAACAGCTGATGATTTTGAGTTCACTATATTTTTTCTGAGTTCTCTTCAAAAATATCATTAATTCTGCCCATATTTATTGTGCTCTGCAATTCGAGAACTTATTTTCCTACGTATACACCCACATACACACACTGAAGATGATATTATATGTCAAAACGCGTTTGTGAATTTTAATATAAAATTGTGGGCAGAATATTGTTGTGTTATTTTCTATACCAACCTCTCTCGGCTTAATTCTCAGTCAAAACAACCAATTATTTATTTAAACAATTTGCTTCTTAAGTGACTACCTGAATCTAAAAGTTAACTTCTAGTACAGGAACATTAACTTATTCATTTCAGTAATAATTAAGAATTTGAGTGTTATGATTTTAATTAATTTTATATTAGTTTCAGAGATTTGATCTTCCAACAACACAGTTGTTTGAAAAATATACAAATGCAGTCACGAAATGCAAGAACGAATTTAACGCATCTAATGGTAATCATTTTGTTTAATTAATTAATTAATTATATGATATTAAGATAGATTTGCACCAAAGCTTAATTTAACTGATTCTGGGCATTGGGTCTATTCCAAGTCCTAGAACGAAGAAATTATTCAAAAATTCAAAACTTGAAGCAGTTATATTGTTATATATATATATATATATATATATATATATATATATATATATATATATATATATATAT
Organism: Gerris lacustris; assembly: GCA_951217055.1. Taxonomy (NCBI): domain Eukaryota; kingdom Metazoa; phylum Arthropoda; class Insecta; order Hemiptera; family Gerridae; genus Gerris; species Gerris lacustris. Next base: position 1,403,801 of record OX578282.1, read on the forward strand.
ATATATATATATATATATATATATATATATATATATATATTGCGCGTGTTGTAGGCTTGGTTTCATAGAAACATATTGAGTCGAACCAGTTATTAAAAATTTTATAAACTTATCTAATCAAAATGTTTAGGTTCTTCAAGACCAACCAGAGACTCGCAGTTTTTTGCGTTTGGGCGGAAATTGATCCAAATCGACTAAAAAGACAGAAAAGTTGGTGGACGAAATTTGAAAGTATTTTAGAGGCTTATTTCGGCTAAATGGCAAATCGTATTGCAGATTGCTCCAGTAGTAACTAATTTTAAAAGATCTACAACTTTGGTCCTGACTCTATGTCGTACCTTCATGGGTTTTACCTTAAATAAAACTCAATTTGATAAACTTTTTGAAATGTTTGACTTTAAGCTCTTATGGCGACCGTAATTTTTAAGCGATTTAATATATGATTGGAGTGCATAAATCTCACACTAATGCTCTTTAAATCGAGTATTTATTAGTTTAATCATTTGTCCTAGAACTAGAGTTATTAATTATTTACTGGTGCAACTGCCGTATAGCGAGAAGAGACGTAATTAAATTATTACACGAATGGTTAATGACTGTTTAATGACTTCCCAGTCTAATTGGTTTTGACTTAATTTTCTTATTTATTATATTTCTTTTAGCATTGTTATTTATTACTATATTACTTAGTTTCGATTGACTCCTAAACTACAATTTAGAGAGTATTATATTCTTAATAATGGAATGAATGATGTATAATATAGTCCTGATTCTATTTCTAGAGGGCTTTGGAAACAAAACTATTCAGACATTTGTTTTAATGCTAGGCCTACATGATAATAGGAAACATAGCTACAAATATTACCAGGTATTTGTTTACACCGGATTATTCCAACGAATAAGTTTGTATATTTATTGGTGATTGGTTTATCCGGCTTCTAATACTAAAATTGTGATTTATCTTTATTTTCCAGAAACTATCAAGAACATGTTCAGAATGGAAACTCAAGATGACAAGGTTATTATGATTTTAGTTCAGTTATAATGTATATATATATATATATATATATATATATATATATATATATATATATATATATATATCTACAACTAGCCGGTCTGCCAGGCTTCATCCGGAAATAGTTTTAACAATTTATGATTTATGATTTCAGTGTTTCACCGGATGTGTAATGGAACTTGTGGGAATGGTGAGTAGATCATATATAATTATTTATGTAAAATCATTTTCAAGTAATTAAAACTTGTAGAAAAATATTTTAGAATGTGACCTCCATAAAATATTAACGAGTACACGAGGGTGTTCTGCTTCCAGAAAAATTCGTTAAGGCCGGGTTTACACCGGAGTTAGTAACACCTGTTGCTAGCATTTGTTGGCAACATATTGGAAACTGTTTCTGAATTTGTTACTAACATTTCGTTGGCAACAAAAAAAAGTTAATAACAATAATTTTTCGGTCAAAAATATGTAAATTAAGAGAAATGAATGTTGGTAACAAATGTTTCTAACAAAATACTACTTTGTTTTATTTTTTATTAACATTTTGTCACATACCCATGCTCTGCTCTTGGTCAATTGGCTGCGAAATTTCGATGATTGAGGAATAATGGCATGGTGGAAGGGGAATGCTATAATCATCTGAGAAAAGTAGTTAAAAGTGTTGCTAAAGGCCCCAACACTCGACAGAGCCAAATCCACGGAGCCAAAGCCAAGCGAGCCATTTTGGAATCGCCCCAAAACCCACGTTAAGGTCAGACCAGGCCGCTGACACTGCTCCGAGGCTCGCGCGGTAGATTTTGGACTTGCCGAAAATCCAGCCTGGCTCGGCGAGCCTCGCCGGTTCATCTGAGTTTCCCATACATGGTGAGTTTTGGAGTGGCGTGGGGCCGTTTGGCCTGGTGGATTTGTTACTAACATTTGTTTTCCCCTTGTAGTGGGTAACAAATATCTTGATGATAACGTGTATTTTTGTTGCTAACAAAAGTTGTTGGTAACAAATTCAGAAGAATATTTCCAAAATGTTACTAACAATAATTGTTATCAAAACATGTCAAAAACTCTTGTGTAAACCCGGGTTTATTATTTTGTTATTAACCCTTTCGGTGCTGTAGACGTCTATGGACGTAATTAGTAAGTGCCTTAATTAGACTGTAAACGTCTATGGACGTAATCAAAAAGTGCCTTCCACACCCTACATACGTCTATAGACGTTTTGAAGTTTTCTTATGTATGTTTTCAAATAGAAGCCTTACTAGACGTCGCACGTGACTCCTAACGCCATCTATCGGAACTAGAATGATGTACAATGGTAAATAATAGGCTCACTAGGTGTCGCTGGGGTTAATATTTCTCAGTGATAGAATAAAATGAAAGGGGTTGCAACTCTAGCAGGGCGGGTGACTCGTATTACTTGAGCCGACACCGCGTAATATTTTTTTAAGGCCAAATGAGGTCAGCGAAGGTCAAAGTCTATTGTACCTTCTTACGTTCATCCTTGGAGTGTTTTCCCTTTTTTATAAAGCCTTTCCAATTCCAATTCTTATTTGTTTTTAATATTGAATCTCTTACATCTGCTATTAAAAGTGCTAATAATTATTGTTATTTATTAAAATAATAAATAAAAACTGTGCAATGGACGAAAATGTGTATTTTCTTCCTACTGGAGATAAAATATTGTATGTACCTCGTGAGTAAAGTGCCATTATTCCCCTCGCGATAATTATCTCCCTTGGCTGCGCCTCGGGAGCTAATTAGCCTTATTCCCTCGGCTGCGCCTCGGGATTTAGGGACCATGGTTCCTTCGGCTTCGCCTCAAGCACCAACTTTTTCGCTCAGGGAATAATGGCTTAATACTCCCTACGTGCATAAATAACTATTGCACCTAGTGTCATTTTTAGGAATTAAATGACAGATTTAAAATGAAAGTGCCACAGTTGTCCGGTAGGATCGCTCACATCTTGCCTCGGGAATGACGTCACAGTTCCCTTGATATTCCGCTCAACACTGTCTCCTCCCCCTTACCAGCTTAACTCCTCCTCTCGGGGGTATCTCCCTTACTCTCTCTTACACACAGTTAGTATATATCACTCTCACTGAACTTGTTTGGTTACAACTCCTCTTCTTAGGTGGTATCTCCCTTACTCTCTCGTACACACAGTTTAGTATATATCACTCTCAATGAACTTGTTTGGTTACAACTCCTCTTCTCGAGGGGTATATCCCTTACTCTCTCATACACACAGTTTAGTATATATCACTCTCACTGAACATGTTTCTTTACAACTCCTCTTCTCGGGGGGTATCTCCGTTACTCTCTCTTACACACAGTTTAGAATATATCACTCTCAATGAACTTGATTGGTTACAACTCCTCTTCTCGGGGGGTATCTCCCTCACTCTCTCTTACACACAGTTTAGTATATATCACTCTCACTGAACATGTTTCTTTACAACTCCTCTTCTCGGGGGGTATCTTCCTTACTCTCTCTTACACACAGTTTAGTATATATCACTCTCACTGAACTTGTTTGGTTACAACTCCTCTTCTCGGGGGGTTGCTCCCTTACCCTCTCTTACACAAAGTTTAGTATATATCACTCTCACTGAACTTGTTTGGTTACAACTCCTCTTCTCGAGGGGTATCTCCCTTACTCTCTCTTACACACAGTTTAGTATATATCACTCTCACTGAACATGTTTCTTTACAACTCCTCTTCTCGGGGGGTATCTTTCTTACTCTCTCTTACACACAGTTTAGTATATATCACTCTCACTGAACTTGTTTGGTTACAACTCCTCTTCTCGGGGGGTATCTCCCTTACTCTCTCTTACACACAGTTTAGTATATATTACTCTCACTGAACTTGTTTCTTTACAACTCCTCTTCTCGGGGGGTATCTCCCTTACTCTCTCTTACACACAGTTTAGTATATATCACTCTTACTGAACTTGTTTGTTTGCAAAACCTTTTTAATAATATAGATGATTATTGGTTTTTATCGTGCTTAATAATTAAAAAGAGAATTTTTGCATGTGATAGCCTCTTACTATGATTCAGAGGGGGAGGGGGGACAATGGAATGAATAGTGTGTGATATATAGTTCTGATTCTTTTCTATGTAGGGTTTGGAAACGAAACTATTCAGCCATTCCATTTTATCGCTTGACCTCCATGATAATAGCAACCTAGTAACTGATTCCTAAGAGTAAACTGCACATGGCTCTACGCGAGTTGTTTATGTGTCACATCACTTGTATCAAATAGATTTGAGTATTTCTAAATCGTTACGCATTTAAGGGAAGATGAAACATAACCAAACCTTAAGGTTAAAAGTACTAAATGTACAATAACTAACCTCAAGTATTATTTATGAAACAAACAGACAAACAATTATTTATTAATCACTGTTTCTTGATGTTTCAGATAAAAGGCAGTGGCTCCAACTGGGAATTTCAAGAGACAAACATTACCAGGGTGTTTGGCCCTTATGCCACTAAATGCGAAGGAAAAGGTAAACATTTTTTTTTTTCCTAGGAATTATAATAGTGTGTTGTGAGATATTTATTGTTTATAAAAATATGACTAATTAAAGCCCTCTTGATTCGAGGTGCTTATAATTGTGCACTGATTATTGATTTTACCTAAATTGATGAATCGATTCTTTAAGACTTCTAAATTTCTAAATAATTCCCGATTTCTCTAAGTAAATGAAGAAAGAGTTCCTTAACCCTAGAACGCTAACCATATTTTTTAACCTCTTATGACTAACCTTGAGTTCTTGTTATTGACTCCCAAATCTATTATACCTAGTTTTATTAAAATATAAATATATGGCCTAATATGTACAATATTTTTTTAACACGTTTTAGTGCTAGTTGATGGGACACTTGGGTGCCTTGTTTGCCATAAAAAACAAATTTTTCCTTTTAATTCCGGTTTTTCAATCTGGACTAATATTACATATCCGGTATTGTTATCTACCAAAGTGGTTTTATTTACTTTTTTTTATGTAGCTTTTTTGTTTCCTTTCCTTTGGTTTTTCTATTTCGTAAATTGTTTCAATTAATTTATCATTTTCCTCATCATCGCTGATAGGATCAAAAAAGGCATTTTCTATTTTCAAATCAGGGTCCAAATCACAACCGTCACCATTGTTGTCGAATACGCTCTTTTTCATAATCGGTATCTGAATAGGTCGTTTCCTTCATCAAGCGATAAATGTCGTTTGGAGTTTGGATCATTGTATTTTTTCTCCATTATTTGACTATATTCATATTCTATTAACTCTATATAAGTTAGACAAATAAAGACAAAAAAAAATTAACAATTTATACTTATAAATGAATAAATTACAATTATATTGCCTTTAATTTGAAATAATTATTTATATAATATCTAATTTATAAGATTTGACATGGCCAAATAAACAATAACACTAAATACTATTCTAAAAAATACTATTCTGCGTCAAAATGTGGTACAAAAAATTTACGTGTAAGACTAATCAGGAGTCAAAATGACTCCGTGGCTGCAGAAAAACAAACGATTTGTCCAGTTTAGAATCTGAATGTGGAACTGATAGAAGTGTAAAAGGGTAATTCAAGGGTGGGAGATAGCATAGCTGAGATGTGGGAGTTCTGTGTTTTACAGACACCGTGCATTCGTAGTTTAAAAAAAAATGGGAGTCATTTTGACTCCAGGTTAGCTTTCTAGGGTTAAGACCATGCTTGAGCTCAACTCACAACAAAACATTATAATGATGAAATAGCTGAAATGATTTACGACCAATTTTAGCTATTTTTAAAAAAATAAAAAATATGATGGTCCTCTGAGTGTCCAAGGAACTATCAATAAGCAAGTACTTGGAATTGTGTGAACAAGAAGTACCTTCATCACTATGTTGTTAAAACATGGGTTATTTGTATTATTTTTTTTAATAAATTACAGGTTTGAAAACGTTCCGATTCTGAAACAATTTTTGAAATGAGGAAGCTTATTTCATTTTATTTTTAAAAAACTATACCCCTATTGACACGAAATAGAAAATAAACAGGTCAAGTGTGTGCTAGTCAGCTCACAGCGAGGGTCCGTAGGAAACACTGAATAGTTAAAGTAGTACCCTATTGATGGTGTTTATTAAAGTGCTAAAAAGCTTACTTTGAACTATCCTATGGGTCTGATATTCTCAAAACACATAAAAGAACTTCCGATAAAGAATTTTTTGCCACTGAACCGAACTACAACCATATAAATACATCGAAAAGACCATAATTATAAAACAACGTATTTTGTCAATAAAAAATAAAATAATATTTTTTTCGAAATTTCCAAAAAGTGGTATCTTTACTTTTGGTAGAAGAATGTTCAGGAATTTTTTTCAGATTTTTTGCACTTCACATAAGCGAGATAGGGGGGGACACGTTTCACACCCACTTTAAACTTGCCTACGCTCTCCCTATCAAAGTTGTAAAAAAGAATTATATATTTTTGTAATCAGCTCGACGTACCCTTTCATATGGTACCCCTCACGGTGTCGGAAAAAAAAAATATAACCCTTAAGTTTTTTTACCCTAATTTTTTTTAAACATATTTTTTTTAAGTCGCTATATTTTTAAAATATGTGGGTAGGTACTAGACACGTACATGCCAAATTTCAAAGTGATCGGACGAAAGGTGTAGCCGTGAGAGCATGCGACAGGACGGACGCACAGACACACGCAGAAAAATATAAGGGTCGTTCGTTTTACCTACGGATCCTAATAGATAATTCATTAAAGTGGACAAATAAAATTGAAATATTCAAATTTATTATTCGAAAAGTCAATTTAACTTATTGGTTATTAAATAATAAACATAATAATTAAGTTCATAAGGTAGCGAGCTAAATATGAATATCATGTTATCTAACATCATCTGTTAGTTATTGTTATGTATTATATAATTTATTTAATCTATTTTATAGCTCATCTTTGACTGATATTTTGATGTATTGTACTTTTTGACTTCATGTTTTAGTGAATGAAGACAAGTGTGAATTGGCTTATGAGATCGGATCATGCTTTCGTAACGAAGGAGAAAAGGTTTGCATCCATCAATTAATGAATTCTATAATATCGGATTTACGTCGATAATTTGTATGAAATTGAGCCAAGCCATGAAATATGGAGAGCCCCCACTTAGTCTCCACGTAAATATATCGTACAAATGGACTCATACGATCCTGTAAACAGTTAGTCCCTTCAAATACCGTAAAATCTCGTAAAAGCTATATTTTGTACCTAAAATTTGAGGAAAATTAAATATTCCCGTAAGATACGCTCCCGACGTTTCCATCAAATTTTAGAAAATGGACTGCCAATTGGTGTGGCACATAGCTTCCTCGCATCCTATCATGACTTTATTGATTTTATACTTTTAAAAACCTGAAAATTATTGTCTAATTCGTTTAATTTTTTCCCCTGATTTTTTAATCTGTCAAAATTGTTTGGATTTTTTACATAATTTAAAGTACCAATTTAGCAATATGTTAGCAATCCCTGATAATAGTGTCCGGTGTCATATCGACTGCTTCTCCCGTCTCTCCGCCATACTACCTTTTCTTTCCGCTCCCGTATCCCATCCTACCCTAGGCATACTAAATTAATAAGTTTTATTGTGTTTTCGTTTTTTACCTATTATAGCTTTTGTTTTTGTACATACATTTTTATTCTTTTTAGGGTTTTGTAGATTCTTCTCAAAACCCTTATGCCGAGGATGATGTGTCCGTCTGTCCGTCGCTCTTTGGTTCATAGGGCCCGAACCGTTAAAGCTAAAGAGCTGAAATTTAAAAATGCTGGTGCAACTTTTTGACCCAACCACAGGAAAAATATACAGAAGTTCAAAATTAAATATGCGCATGCGCAATTGGCAAAAATGTTGTAAACTCAAAAATTTATATTTTTCTTCATTTTCGAGTGGGGTATCAAATGAAAGCTGCTGAAGAGTAGGACGCTAATTATATATACATTTTTAAATTTTGCATTCCTTATTGGGTAAAAAAATCAAAATATACCCAACAAAAAAATCCCCCCCCCCCTTAACCACTATACTTTGGCTGGACCTAAAATTTCGAAATAATTCATGCTAATGCCTTATTGTGGGGCGATAAAAATTCCGGGAGTTCATCCCAAATTTTAAAAAATTGCCAATTTTGGGCGCGAAAATATAAAGTGCGCCAAAAAATTTATTTTTTAAAATTTTGAGTTGGGTATCATATGAAAGCTGGTGAAGAGTAGGATTCAAATATATATTTGCTTTTTTAAATTTTACATTCTTTATTAATTTGTCAAAATATACCCCCAAAAATGTCCCCCCTCCCTAACCACTATATAACGGGTGGTCCTAAAATTTCGAAATAATTCATGGTTATACCTTATAGTGAAGCGATGAAAATGGTCTGAAAAAATGAATTTTTCTAGTCGTTATTACCGATGAAAAACATTGTGACCCCCCGGGGGATCGAACCCGGACCCTTGAGATCGAAGAATAAAATCATAATTACATAACGGGCATGCTTAATCTTCTACAAAACCCTAAAAAGTACTTGGACGCAAGTACTTCCCTGTGATTTTTTAAATGTTACTACTTATATTATTTATATTATTATGTTAACGTAACACATTGTTATTTTCGCCTAACCAAGAATGCCTCACTTGTGGCTTATTGCCGTTGAGGGCTCTTAAAATATGAATAAATAAATTACATCGTGCTACAAATAAACTTTAATAATGGTAATGTTGAAAGATGATAAGTCTAGTACTTAGTGACACTATAGTACTTTTTGCGATAGAAAGAAATTGAAATAGACTGCCAATTAGTGTGGCACATAGCTTCCTCGCATCCTATCATGTACTTTATTGTTATAATGTTTATTGTGTAAAAACTATTAATAGTTTTAGCGATCTTTAACACTTCATAGCGGTGTCACTGTTGGTTTTATTGAAAAATTGTATTTGAAAAAAATGTTTGTCTCATTAAATAGATGAAGTTAGATTTTTTTCCCGACCTAAAATTCCAATTTCAAATTTGAAGTTCACGTTTACGCGAGCGTTGCTCGTGAACGCTTGGACGGATAATGTTGTCCAACGAACTCGTCCTGGGCATTGGTAAAATGAACATGGTTACCAAATTTCATTAAAATCGGTTGATAATTACTCAAGTTATCGTCGCACGTTTCATAATTCGCGGACACACAGACCGACAGACAGACAGACAGACAGACAGACAGACACGAGACCAAAAATGTTCCCTGATGTCTGAAACGGATTTCTGTTTTGGAATTTTTAAAATCGGAGGCATAAAAGTTTTTCTTTCTCAAAAGTGAATACAATGCTTCCGTTACCTTCGGTAAGCTCGGAAGCAAAATCGTTAAAACGCAAGAATAGAAATATTGGAGGTTCAATCTATTTGTCTCTAACAGTTTCCCATTTTTAATTATAATTTGATTTATATTTTACGTTTTCCAACGTATGAGCAACTAAAACATTTCACTATATAAAGAGCATAGATATAATATTATATATATATATATATATATATATATATATATATATATATATATATATATATATATATATATATATATATTTATATTTATATAATTTAAACTACGGGAGACTAAAACCGAGAAAAATACGCTCTGGCTCCGGGATTTGAACCACGGGCCAGATACAAACTTTTCCCTGCGCGAAACGTTAGAATAATCCCATTTTTTTTTTTTTTTTTTTTTCTAGTATAGCGTTTTAGCGATTTTTCAATTTCTTTCTATCGCAAACAATACCATATATATATATATATATATATATATATATATACAAATCTATATAGTTTCAGAGTAGGCAAGATTATGCAGACGCAGTCCAAAGAGCAAAACTTAAATGCAAGGAAACTTCAAAGTTGTCAGATGGTAATATATTTTCTTAATTACGGTAATTATTTATATATAAGCATAAATTTGCATCTAAAGTTAATGAAGCTTGATCCCTTAGTCCCTTTCTTTAAAAATATATAAACGAGTATATATATATATATATATATATATATATATATATATATATATATATATATATATATATATATATATATATATATATATGTTATATTTATATACTCGTTAGGTAGATACAACTTAGATAGGTACAGCGGACAAGAATTTGAATAAAAATATAAGTCTATGAATTTGTAAGATGGAGCGGGTATATATAGTTATATATATATATATATATATATATATATATATATATATATATATATATATATATATATACTATAGCTATATATATACTATATATAGTATATATATATAGTTTACAAATTCCTACAGTAATAAATTGTCATATTTCACTATTTCATACTAGCAATAAATAAAAAAATAGACTGCCAATTAGTGTGGCACATTTTGACAAACCGTCAGTACTTTTAAAGATAGTCGGCTGATTTGTGTTTATAGGTTCCTTGCCTCCAATTATTGGACGAATGTCAAATGTGATTTAGGTCTGTTTTGTTTCCCAGTTGGGTAGACTTAATTAAAAATAAATTAAATTTGCGGACCATTATAGCCAATTTTTTATTAACCCATTAAATCTACTCAAAATCCGATGAATACTTTTAGAGTTATATTTGCCAATAAAACAAAGTCGTAGTTTTGATTCCCAGTGGAGTAAAACTTATTTTTATTTAATATTATATATGGGCAGACAGTTTAATTTTGATGGGACTAAGTTTGTAGTTGATATTTTTTTAAAGGAATGCGTGATGTGGGATGTTAAAGGAGGGTCCTCAGTACTAATATGTTTTATATTACAATTCATCTTTGCGCAGCGTCTTCAAAATAAAAAGTTATTCTTTGTCTAAAAAGATAAACCATTTTAAAGGAATCTTTCATGCGTTCCATATATTGTAAGAAAAAAAATTGATCTCTGACCTTTAAAGGGGGGGGGGGGGATACAGCCGTTTCCTTAACTCAGCTGATGAGTGAAATCACCTGATGACTGATGAGGGGTCCCCAAAGCTCCTCTTGGTACTTTGTTGCCTTTGGTATTGATCAGGTAAAGTTTTGTCTGTCGGGACAAACAACAATCAAAATGTATAGTTGTTTTGTTGTTAACGTTTTGGGACCAACAATGAGCTAATTATTACTAACCTCCCAAATTCCATTGAAATCTTAGGAGTGGTTTATAGGATATTATGTTTGTTCACAGTCAAAATTTTATATGAGGTAGACCGACAGACAAATCGATGGCTAATAAGTGATACCTCGTATCTTCAAAATGCCAAGTTTACAGGGAGAACAAAAAACTATTTAAAAAAATAAATTTACTTTAACTGACTAAGTTTCTTATGCGTTTTATAAATTTATAAGATGAAACCCTTCTGAAACATTGGTAACTGTCAAATTATAACAGTTCATAAAATAATGTAGTTATACAAGTTCTCACTACGTTACTTTTTTAATAAAGTGAACACACCCGAGGTCTCACTTACGAATTAGCAGCTCAGTTATAAGTTGTCACAACTAACCATCACCAAAACACACACTCCAGATACACATTCGAGGTCTCACTTACGAATTAGCAGCTCAGTTATGAGTTGTCACAACTAACCTTCACCAAAACACACACTCCAGATACACATTCGAGGTCTCACTTACGAATTAGCAGCTCAGTTATGAGTTGTCACAACTAACCATCACCAAAACACACACTCCAGATACACATTCGAGGTCTCACTTACGAATTAGCAGCTCAGTTATGAGTTGTCACAACTAACCATCACCAAAACACACACTCCAGATACACATTCGAGGTCTCACTTACGAATTAGCAGCTCAGTTATGAGTTGTCACAACTAACCATCACCAAAACACACACTCCAGATACACATTCGAGGTCTCACTTACGAATTAGCAGCTCAGTTATGAGTTGTCACAACTAACCTTCACCAAAACACATACTCCAGATACACATTCGAGGTCTCACTTACGAATTAGCAGCTCAGTTATGAGTTGTCACAACTAACCTTTACCAAAACACATACTCCAGATACACATTCGAGGTCTCACTTACGAATTAGCAGCTCAGTTATGAGTTGTCACAACTAACCATCACCAAAACACACACTCCAGATACACATTCGAGGTCTCACTTACGAATTAGCAGCTCAGTTATGAGTTGTCACAACTAACCTTCACCAAAAAACATACTCCAGATACACATTCGAGGTCTCACTTACGAATTAGCAGCTCAGTTATGAGTTGTCACAACTAACCATCACCAAAACACACACTCCAGATACACATTCGAGGTCTCACTTACGAATTAGCAGCTCAGTTATGAGTTGTCACAACTAACCATCACCAAAACACACACTCCAGATACACATTCGAGGTCTCACTTACGAATTAGCAGCTCAGTTATGAGGTGTCACAACTAACCATCACCAAAACACATACTCCAGATACACATTCGAGGTCTCACTTACGAATTAGCAGCTCAGTTATGAGTTGTCACAACTAACCATCACCAAAACACACACTCCAGATACACATTCGAGGTCTCACTTACGAATTAGCAGCTCAGTTATGAGTTGTCACAACTAACCATCACCAAAACACACACTCCAGATACACATTCGAGGTCTCACTTACGAATTAGCAGCTCAGTTATGAGTTGTCACAACTAACCATCACCAAAGCACACACTCCAGATACACATTCGAGGTCTCACTTACGAATTAGCAGCTCAGTTATGAGGTGTCACAACTATCCTTTACCAAAACACATACGAGTTACTGTCTATCGTAGTTACAAGCTATCACATAACGAATAGTTTGTGAAACTGATACGAGATGTCTCGACTGCCCATTTTCTATGTGAAGGAATTATTTTTCACTTACGAGATCTCGCATGTACTCGCAGACAAGCCTCCCAAGGCCAATATAATGGAAATCTCAAAATCACCATTTTGGTAGTTACGAGGTATTACTTATTAGCTATGGAAATACCAAACACTTCCGTTACCTTCTGTAAGTACGGAAGTTAATTTTAGAGTAAAATATTTTGATATTTTAAAATCTTATCCAATAACTTGTTTCTCCCTTCAGCGGATAAAATCTTGTACGTGCCTCGGGAGTAAAAATCAATTGTACCGGAGAGATAATTAACTCCTTGGAGTTACCACATTGGCTTTGCCTCAGGAACCAACTTTATCGCTCAGGGCACAGCTTACTCCCTTAGTGCGTGTATATTACTGTTACGCACCAATTAGTTTCTATAGCCTTTTAATATTAATAAAGTGATTTGTTTATATTTTACAGAAGCTCTAGAGGATGTAATGCGCAATAACCATATGGATACTCATGATAAAAAGGTATTATATGTATATATATATATATATATATATATATATATATATATATATATATATATATATATATATATATATATATATATATATATATATTGTTATTTATCTTAAGACATACAAATCAAAACAAACTTTTATTTTTATTGGAATAAATGTGGATGCAGTTATTATAAAGAAACTATTTTTGATACATTTAGTTGTTCTAGATTTTAGATTTCAAAAAGTTGAGCTTAGTATATCTATTCACTAAATCATTTGCCAAAATCCATATCTGGTAATTTAGTTTAAGTTTGCTTTCACCTTTCCTCACACGATTCAAGTAAGCTTTACCCGCCTTATTTATCTTCTAACTTATATATTTGGGCCCCTAACATTCTTTGTAAAACTTCACTATATATTTTATCTATTAAGATAATTTATATCTTAAAGTTTGCATAAAAAAAACTAATTATTTGTAATTATTCTAGCAATAACTGATTAACTCTTCTTTAATTATTTCAAATATTATTTGAAGCTGACTGACAGCTTAAAAAATATGCTCTCGGATTATTTTTAATTAGCTTTCAAAGTAAATTTGAAATTTGGTTTTTCTGTAACTATCATTTTTATCATTTTTTCTTTGTCTGGTTCTTTTTTTAATAATAATTGATATTTTGATTACAGTGTTATATGGCTTGTGTAATGGAACAATTGGGAGTTGTGAGTATACTATACAACCATATTATACAATAGTATAACATACTAAGGTCGAGTAATTAAATTAATTATTTAATTAAAGTAATTAAAATGCATTTTCCTTGTATTTAAGCATGTTTCGATGACCATTGTAAAGTACAGATACATTGTATTTAAGTAGAGTGCCGCGTTATCAACAATATCCATGAATAAAAATTCCCTCAAGTAATTGACACAATCAAAGGGAATTTTTGGCCATAAAAATTCATATTTCCGACAGTTTTTTTTTACTAAAATATGTATAAAAAGTTGCACTTAAGAGGGACAAGGTTGGCAAATTATTGTACTTAAGCGCATCTTATTTGTGCACTTATTTGGTTCTTTTGGAAGTTAAATAGCCGCCATTTTAGAAACGCGATAATGCCTTTAAAATGATACCCACTCAAAAAATAAAAATTTTGGGTCACCATAGTTACGCCGACCTAAAATTTCTAGAATTTGACTTTTTTATATTTACTTCTGGAAACATCATTGGCCAACAGAAAAGTATATTTAAGTATTATTTTCTTCAATTTTAGGACCTTTTCTTACGGGGTAGCGGGGAAGGGACTTTTTGGGAGGTATTGTTTTGGTAATTTCGGGGGTAAAATTACCGCCATTTTGGAAATATTTATGATCTGCTTTTCAATACCCCACTCAAAAATAACTCGCTGATCGAAGATATTATAAGTTGTGAAGTTAGCACAATTTTACCTATTTTAGGGCAATAAAAGTTTTATTTTTATATCAAATTTAAAATTTTTAACTACAATTGGTCGGGAGATATGATCCATGATGCGACGGACGAACGATCGAACAACCAAAGGCAGAAGGATTTCTTGGATGACCTTGAAACGCTAATAAGCAGCTACAAAGTTGGGAATGACTTTACCTAACTAACATATGATTTGTGTTCATAAATTTTCTTTCAGAAGTTTTGTGTGATCTTAAAATTAACTCAATAATTCTCTATTGGAGTTAGAGAAGTAAAAGCTATTAGCAAATCTTATTAATGTTTGCATTCTTGTTTACCAGTGCTACCAACATATGTGGAGAGTGGATGCTGTATTTTAGGTTTGTTCCAACCAAGCTCTGTACCGTCCACGGGATTGTCATGGGCATGCGCAATGGATAAAAGCCGCTCCAAGGCGACTTGTGACAGTGTTTCGTACCGTCCACGAAACTGTTCCAACCCCGGCAGGGATCGTTTGCGAACCGTTCACTGTACGGTCCCAACGATCCTCTGACAATATCATGTACTGGTTTATATGACATGCGCAGTTATGTCAATAGTCACAAATATCGACAGGAAGGTTTCCTAACAGTTAGGTTTCCTTAATGTTTTTAATACAGTGCGAATTATAGTCCTAAACTCGTTCCAACCTGATATGATTTTATTACAGTACAATGTTAGCGCATGCGTATATAAAACCTGTCCTAAACGTTTCCCGAACGATCCGCGGGACGATACAAATAGGGGGGTTGGAACAAACCTATTGACTTGGCTTTGTGCTAAATATTATAATATATCTGTAATATTTAGTGCACATTGATGTTGCATAGTAATCTTGAAGCAAAAAGTCATATTACAGAGTTAATATTTATTTCTAATTTCTTAATGTTTCAGATTAAGGACAATACTTACGACTGGGAATCCCACACTGACAGCATGCAGTTCTCCTACTGGGCTGAACCTAAGATTAAAATATTTATCAAAAATTGCAAAGCAACAGGTCAACTAAATTATATATTTTCCTATAAATTGTAATTGAATCTTTTAAGTATTTCATTAGATCTTACTCGATTTTAGCTCTTTCAAATAACGATGTGCTTTATATTCAGTAAAGTCACCGTTTGACTTAAATTGGTGGTCTCGTGGCTGACTGTTCGTCATTTAAAATTTTTTATAAACCACCATAACTTAAAATTTAATGAAATTTAAATGGTTGGTTACTCTAAGCCCATTGATCAATGTTTTCTCTTTCACACGCGCATAAACTTTCATTTTGGAACAAGTTCCTTATGGCACGTTCTGGAGCCCGGGAGTGAATCCGAAAAAATCGACCAAAATCACCGTCACAAAATCAACGTCACGAAATCTACCGATGACGATAACTTGAGTAAAAGATGACCGAGTTAGTTGAAATTTGGTACACATGTTCATTTTACCAATGCCCAGGCTGAGTTCGTTGGACAACGTTATTCGCTCAAGCGTTCACGCGCAACGCTTACGTAAACGTAAGCTTCAAATTTAAAATTGGAATTTTAGGACGGGAAAAAATTCTAACTTTATCTAATAATTAGACAAACATCTTTGTCAATTTTATTTTATTTTTTTGTAAAACGAACACCGACACTGCTATAAAGTGATAAAGATCGCTAAATTTATAAAAGCGGACCTAAACGTTTAAAATACAGAAAACGTTTTTACCGATAGCTTACGTTCTAACGTAACGATTTTTTAATAAAACTTCTTACACATCTAAAGTACAATTGAAACAGGCATGTAAAGTTTCAATCTGATACAAACAGACTTTTTGAGTAGGAAAGAGATGTATTTTATAATATTTTAAATTAGTAGGCTGGGTAGGTAGAAAACAGACCTATTTCTTACCAACTACAAACATACTCTTTAACTATAAACTTGTCGTGATTAACTTTTTTCTCAATATTCAATAGATTTGTTGTAAGACGCTTGCTTTAATGATTGAAATAATGATTTTCTTTTAATTTTGTCTTAACTCCGCTAAGTACTAACAGTTAGTTACTTTAAATTTTGTCTCTTTCTCAACTCGGCCATGTATAAGTAGTTGGCAACGTATAGGCACGTACCTACGTACTTAGCAGTGTGATTTCATAATTTATATTTAATGAAAAATGTAAGGAACTTCGTTCATACCGGATGTCCCGCCACACCACACGTATTATTTTGTAATAACAATTATATCTTACAAAGTAGTCACCTTATATGGAAGAAATTAGATTTGTGTCAAACTATCCTACATTAAATTTACCGTCTGCACACATTTAATATTGCATCAAAATAAGTGCCACCTCATTGGGATTTGAAACAGGTCCATACAAGCTCTGTTTCAAATTCAATGCGATCATCGTTGCAGTGACAGGACGTGGGGAAGCTTTAAGCCTCATTCATTGAAAGAATAGTTTGTTCCGATTAAAATTCAATAATGAAATCCACTGAGTTAAGAAATAGAGGATGTGGTTATAAGAGTTTAAATCAATCAAAGAGTTCCCAAACATTAAATATATTTGATAACAACGTCTGATTTTTCCTCAATTCGTAAGTATGCATGTAGGGGAGACCGGGGACGGTTGAAACATTTTTTACAAAATTGCTTCCTGCAAAAACATTTTAACCTCAATGTAGTTGACAATGGGCCATAATTGAACAGTTGTCAGACTAGAAATGTATGAGGTTTCAGTAAGATTATCTGCATTACAAAAATATTTATAGGCATTTTAAAAATTAAGGAAAAAGGTTTCAACCGACCCCATATTATAAATTTAATTTGTATCATATATTTTGCAATTCAAGGTTAATTAACATTTTAATTTAAATCAAATTATAATTATTATTAACTACGGGAAACAGACAGAGAAAAATAGACTCCAGCGCGGGGATTTGAACCACCGGCCTCAATATTTCCAATATAGCGCTCTAACCAACTAAGCTACTCAGGAGAATGAATTTCTCTGACGTTAATGATACCCTGACCCGATTTAGACCTCTAAGTTAGAGCGCTATACTGGAAATATAGAGGCCGGTGGTTCAAATCCCCGCGCTGGAGTCTATTTTTCTCTGTCTGTTTCCCGTAGTTAATAATAATTATAATTTGATTTAAATTAAAATTTAATCGTTCTGTAGTATGAATACTACCAAAATCGTAAAATATGAATGGTTAATTAACATTAAAACTAATAATATTTGACGAAAAAAAAAAAAGATGAAAGTAAAAAAAAAAGATTTAATTTAAATTATTTAAATGAAGGTTAAAGTGTATTTGAAAATTTCATACTTTATAGCCAGCTGGTAACTTAACTGTAAACATTGTTACAACCGTTTTAAAAAAACCGTTTTAACCCAGAACATGTTTTAAAAAAGTTGTCGTCATAACCTCCGAAATAAACAATTTAGATAAAAAAGAATTACACCTGTTGAACTTCCATAACCAAAGTTCTTACGTTAAAAACTATCATAACCACAACTATTTTAGTTTTGGATAAAAAAGCAATCACAATACCCCCTCTCAGAAACTTATGATAAACTCGAAACGACACCAAACCCAAAAGTTCAGATTCCTCCACGGAAGCCGCGTCCCTTTTCCTTGATCGCTAATTTTTCCACCCATCAATTGGGTTGTTTCAACCGTACCCTGTTTCAACCGTCCCCCGTCTCCCCTATATTATATTTACGTAATATAGAATAGCATTTGATTTGTGTATTATATTATTATTTTTGAATTAATGTTTCAGCGAACGAAGACAAGTGTGAATTGGCTCATGAAATCTTATCGTGTCTCAAAGAAGAATCGACGAAGGTTCGGACCTTACAATTTATGAATTCTTTAATATCAGATTTACATTGATAGTTTATATGTAACTAAGCCAAGCCAAGAGTAGGAGACGACCTGCATTAGCACGCAACTCTCAGGCCCATGGAATTAGGATCTCAAACCAACCTGTGTTCAGTCAGTACCCTGACCTGAATAATTCCTCATCAGTTGCTCTGTAGTTGATCATGATCATGATGGTTCCATTGCCTTGAGGGTTGTTATTGACTAAATAGTCTCCTTCAGAGAAGCAACAGACTGGAGACTATACAAATATATCTTCTTTGAATCATTTCCAATTCAAGTCAACTCAACCCAAGTTAATAACAAGTCCCAATAAACACATTAGATTCTATCCAAACAGGCTATTGTCCACTTTACACAGCCTTCTTTTTGATCTCTGAATTTCCCAGGGTATTTCTTCTAACGTTATCAGGTCGTCTGCCACATCATCCATCCATCTTTGGCATGACCTTAAATATTCTTATGTGCCTTAATAATTAATTATATATTTAATTTTTCAGTTCAAACAGCAATCTGTCCAGCAAGAAGCCAACCACTGACAAGTCAACACCGTCGCTTTAGATTTTAAAGTAAATCAATTGCATTAAGTTAAATCCATTATTAACTTTAAATTTGTTCAATAAAATTATAAAATTATGATTATTGTAATTTTATTATATATTTTAAGTTCCTGGTTGAACATCATTAAAAAATGAAATCAAGAGATATTTGAACCTATGACCCATAGATTTGATACACAGTCAAACAATTCCAAAAATCGATATAAAAAAATGCAACCGATGTGCAGCCGAGCAGGAAAATTTCGATTTCGATATAATTTATTGAAATATTTTAGCCAATCGAATGCCGAGAGCAATTGTTCGGACGAATATTGATTGTTTACGGTAATGGGTTCTGAATAAGTTAAGTTTGGCCAACTTTTAGCCTTTGGGACTGTTGGGATTTCGGCATATTTAACCAATTGTAGAAGTGGAATACTTAATTTGGAAAAAAATCCAAATTTAATATTGTACTTTGGTTGACAGAGAAAATTCAGATTATTTTACAAGCTTTTATTTCACTTGCAATGCTTGTATGTATGTATGTTTGGATCAAATCTTGCAACTGAATTTTAAAGCATTTACACTCAACCAATTTAATTTAAATTTTGCATACACGTTCAGTTTGGATGGCAATGCATGGTTAGCTAAGTGAAGTCATTCTAAATCCAATATGGTGGACAACATTTAAATAAAAGCTTGTTTTTGACATTTTCATGTCTTGGCTATGCTACATAACTCGAAAAGCGTTACTAAAAATCTACGCTAAAAACGTTTCCCGGGGTAACAAGGAGTTAGAAAGTACAGTACATATGTATGAGGCTTAAATATAGAATATAGAGTTAGAGCTGTGGAATAATTGAAAATACGAAAGTTAAGTTTTTCTGCAAAATCTCAAAACTAAACATAAAGTTAAAATTGCTCTAACTTTTGAAAAGTTAAAGATAAAATAGTAAAATAATATATATTCTTAATGGAAATTTAATGCTCTACAACTTTCTATGTCATAAATGTTTTTTAGGACGAAGGGCCGAAAAGTTAGAGAAGAACTCCCTATTCCTATATCTTCCCTACTCGTGTAACGCTAGTTTTTGGTAACGCTTTTCGAGGTTATGTGCCATAGCCAAGACATGAAAATGTAGAAAATCCCGTCAAGTACTTGCCAGCAAGCTACTAAACGGATTTCTTCGCTCATAAAAAAATCATTTATCGTAAGTTATTTTTCAAAATTTTTTTCTACTAATTAAAATATGTATAAAAAGTTGCTCTTTGGAGAAACAAGGTGTGCATTTATTATTATCCATTAGCATCTTAGGTATGAACTTATTTGGTTCATTTAGGGATAATGGCCGCCATTTTGAAAACACGATATATATTCGTGATCGGTATTGAAATGTAGATCACTAATATAATTTCAATACTTTTAAAATGATACCTTACTTAAAACCTATAGTTGGCCACCACGCCACATATACAATATACACATACGTATATTAATGTATTTTTGTCTAATTGGTATAAACTGTCATAATAAATTGTGAGGGGGGGGGGGGGGGGGCATTTATTGCTTTTTGGTTTAATAATTCGGGAGTAAAATGGCCGCCATTTTGGAAACGCGAAATTTTATCTTTAAAAATAATACCCCACTTAAATTTAAAAAAAACTATAAAGTATTGCGATCAGTTCACACTTGCTCGCTGATCGAAGAAATTTTGATTTCTTTTTAAGTTCGAAATATTATTCTTTTTTTGGGCTAAAACGTTTAACCTGTATACCAAATTTCAAATCTCCAGCTAAGGTAGGTCGGGAGATATACTCCGAGATGTAACGGGTGGATGGACGATCTACCAAAAGCATAAGAGTTTCTATGATGACCTCGAAACCCTAAAAATAAATCATCTACAAAGTAAAATAAAACATCGAATAAATTTGATGATAACAAGATATAACAGGATTTTATATAAAATACGTTCTTTAGTTGACAAATAATCAAACTATGAACTGTTGTTTGTCCAGAAGTAATATATTATTAATTATATTTAAATTAATTACAATTGATACTATAAATATGCTATGATGACCTCTTTTGTAATTACCTTGACCTTAGTAATCAGAATAAGAAATACAAAAAGATAAAATAAATAAATATTATGTTTTCAGTGTTAGATTTGCTGCCAAGTGAAGGAGTCAGCAGCTGATACTATAATCATGAATTCTTGTGTAACTTTACTTCTTCTCGGCTCCCTTCACTTTGTTTACACGGTAAGATATTGATACCTATTTATTAAACTAGGAATCGCGCGGCTCTTTCTTAAATCAGTTAGTTATTGAACTTAGTTCAACTTAGATATCAACTTAGTTAGTTATTGATGAGCTAAAGCTGTCCATGCGATGGGATGTATTATCACACCCATCATATTCACCTTTTATACTTTGTAAAACACCTCGAATAGTCAAACCTTCACTTCTGTTGATGATACTATATTGCATCTAATCATTTTTAAGAAAACGTATTGCTAAACGAATTTAAATAAAATTATTGTCCGTGAAGTCTCACATAAAAAGGGTTTCGTTGGTATTGTAAACATGAAATTACTTTTCATTTGAAACCCCACTCAAAATTTCAAGAAAATATTTGTTTGTTTTCGCGTAAGATGAGTTGTCAGACATTCTGGATTCCCTGTTAATCAAATCCAAATTGCTATTCATATTATACAGACCAAACGTTTTGCATATTTTTAGTATCAGCAGAATTATAGTTTTAGAAGGGAGGAAGACACGCAAAATGATGATGTTTTTATGTTCTTTAAAAAAATGGCATGAAAAATTAAACACTTTCCACAAGTCTTATATTATATTTTTATCTAATCACGGCAGCAAATTTAAGCATTGTTATACTGTTTTCAATCTGAAAAATGTCCAAAAAACACGCAGGAAAATAATAAAGTGGCAGCAAAATATCATAGTGTCAGCAGAAGTTCAAAGTGTCAGCAAAATAACAAACAGGCTGCAAAATTATAAGAAAATTTTACTACAAAAAGGTTACTACATCACAGGTTATGAAATCTCCTACATTGTTTATTATATAAGCGTGATATTCTGCTAAATATTATTATAT
Source organism: Gerris lacustris (assembly GCA_951217055.1). NCBI lineage: Eukaryota > Metazoa > Arthropoda > Insecta > Hemiptera > Gerridae > Gerris > Gerris lacustris. The sequence continues at coordinate 1,426,186 of OX578282.1, forward strand.
TTTTTTAAAAATAACTTAAAAAATTATAGTAATAAAACAAATTTTATTATTTTACTGTTATTATTTTTTTAAAAAATCGCTACAAATTGAGATATAAAACAGTTGTTAATAAAAAAATAAATAGGTGGTGCGTTTTGTTTTATGAGAGACTTCACACGTAAAGGGTTACGTTGGTATTGTAAACAAGAAATTAGTAAAGGGGGAGGGGAGAATGTTGATGTTTTTTGCCAAAAAGGCATGGAAAATTAAACATTTTCCATAAGTGTTATAATTTTTGTAATCTACCCATCAATACCTTTAATTTGATACCCCACTCAAAATGTTAAAACATATTTTTTTCGCATGACGTGAACTATCCGCCATTTTGGATTTGAACAGCTGATAATTTTGAGTTCGCTATTTTTTTCCAGTGCGCGCGTCAAAACGATCTTTAATACTGAAAGTTTCATGTTTTTATCTTTTTTTATTCAAACCTTAACCGCACAGAGTGACAGACAGACGAAACTATAAGGGTTTCTTTTTCTTGGTTATACCAATGAAACCCTAATATTGTTGTGTCAATTAGTGTGGTTCATACTCGAGCTATTATTGGCTGAATGTTCTCATGAGTATAACATGTAATCACACTGGGAGTTAACAGTTTTGTTATCAGAACTTGTTTTATGGAGATAAATATTGAACTGTCTGGTGGAAATTTAAGATAAGCCGCAAAAATTTCAATAAAATCAGACACATAGTTCTATAAATAAAGTTATTTATAAAGATAAAATATTCTGCACTTATAAATCGATCTTAGATAAATCGATGAACGCTAAAGGTTGAAATTAATATGGGGTCATTAATGTTCTGATTACGATTCATCATCCGAATTTCATTAAAATTTTACTTTCAGATTTTAGGATAATATGGTGGTTGGACAAAAAATAAATTCGTTCAGAATGACCACAATGGTTTCTTTAGAACTCGATCGAGCTCGTAAGCAATCATTTTTATAGCACTGATAATTTTAAATGACATAAATAGAGAGAAACACAATATATTTATTAAATAAAACATTTGTGAGGCTGTTTATTTATAATGAGTTGCTAGTACACAGCTTACTAATCACTCTCTTACAGACAATAACTCAACAAGTAATAATAAATATACAAAACTTAATTTATGTTATTATATGTAATTATAGTCATTAATATAATTAATCAACGTAACTTAGTTAAATAACTCATACTTAGAAATAAATAAGCAGTCATATAAAATAAAATGACAATTATCAATAAATGATTGTTTACGATACAAACGGAATCAAAAATTACAGATTTAGCTTACCTCGTCAATTCTTTTCTGTCAATAAAAACATCTTCAGAAGAATTGGTTGTTGACTTAGGAACTCTAAGAGAGCTAGCGTGGCCGTGTGGGTTAAACCACGTCTGCTCGGCCATCACTGAATTATGAGAGGAACGAGACGGGGTTCGATTCCTCGCCGTGACGCTCTGATTTATATGGCTCACTATTGATCACATCATACTCGCTTCGGCGGTACAATGTACATATATGTATGATGTGTGAATTAGCTGGAACTCTCTACCACGGGGCGTAAAAAGGGCCTAAGTGATGGCCTAATTGCAAGGTTCGAACAAGTGATTCGTCCTACCCGTTCTAGTAGGAAGTTCTAGTCTACTACTACTACTACTACTACTACTACTACTACTACTACTACTACTACTACTACTACTACTACTACTACTAGGAAGTTGTTAACTAGGTACCTCTTGACCCGATCCTAAGTCCTTCAACTTGCTATTCTTTAGGACCAACTTATCTTGATAATGACAGACGCATTTATCATAAATTCTCTTTTGCCCTTGATGCACCTTCTCGCCTTGCTGTAAATCATTTCTATATGTATACTTCCTCGTACCATGTAATTTTAAATTACATTAGAAATAAATAAATGCCAATGTGTAATTTTAAATTATACGAGTTAAATATTAAATAATTAAATATCTGTTTATTACTTTCTATTGTTGTAGGTTGAAATAAGAAAAGATTACTACGAAGTAGCGACTAAAGCAGGTCTTAAATGCAAGGAGAACTATAACTTGACAGATGGTAAACATTTTGGTTAATCACTTAATTACATAATATTAGCGTCGAATTTTAATAAAAGGGAAACAAGGTTATGTCGATACAAAGTTCCTTTATAGAACGAGAAGTATTGCGTACAACTAAGTTTAGCGAAATAAGTAGGCCGAGATGTAACCGGGTCAATAAGAAACTCTAGCAAGCTGAATCTAGAAATAACCCATGTAACCGCATTTCAGATTAACCTGAACGACCGACAACGTTCTTGATCTTTCGGTTGGTGTAGCGTTCGACCCAAGGATCTTATATAAAGGGGATGGAATGTTAAGATAGGGTTTTAGTCAAAAAAAGTGACCCCATAGAGGTAAGAGAAATTGGAGAAAACAATCATACTGCGCATGCTCCACGACCTTTGAACTGGGACACATTACCTTCTTTGTTAATTTCAAGGTTTCTTTTGAATCAGGTTATAAACTTGATTATTAACTTATAATTTTAAATAATGCAAAACAATTCACTATAAACGGCTCAATATAGTTCAAATATCAATCACAAATAGCACAAAATAAGAAATACAACGCACAGGAGAACATAACGCAAGGGAGAGTACTACGGAATCTGTTGATTGTTGATAACCTGCAGCACATTTCTTGGTAACGTATAACCAAGAGGAAGGTAATTTGTCCCATTGGAGCTCATATTTTACATATCTTCATGGGGTCACTTTTTGGCCATAACCCTCCATCCCCTTTATATAAGATCCTTGGTTTGACCAGGGCGGTCCCGATCCGAGTCCTGTATAGGTTAGTTCGGTTAGTTAACCCAAACATTACCTTCGTAGTGCTTAATTTCAGAGTTAAACGCATTGTTTACATCAGCGTGATATGTAATTGTATTTTGTTTTCATACTTGCACTGACTCAAAAGCTTATAAAGATAAATAATAAAGTTTTTAAACGTGAGCACGTGGAACACCTTCACACACAAACCAAACATACAAGAAACATTTGTTGGAATAAAATAAAAATGGCATAAAAAATTAACCAATTACCACAAGTGTTACCATTCATTTGACACCCCATTCAAAATTTAATTTTTTCCCCCCGCGACTGGAATTATCCGATTCTCAGTCAATTATCTGATCAAATTGCTATGCTTATTTTTTGTATGGCCCAGCAGACATGCATTTCCCAGCACATTTTGCATATTCTTTTATAATTTTTGAAATATTGTTTTAGGGAGGTGGCACGCATAATTTAGACAAAATGGCGTGCAGAGTAAAAGACAGACATACAGACACCAGGAACGAAACTATAAGGGTTTCTTAGTTTTTTCAGTTTTACCAACGAAACCCTACAAAATCGGCAGCCGCCCTGGTGAGTGATTGTAAGCTCAGCCTAACACAGTGATTTGTTTATATTTTCCAGAAGTTATTAAAGATATACTCCGCAGAGAGAACTTGGGCCCTCGAGAAAATAAGGTTATTCTTTTATAATATTTTAAAAATTAATAATTTATTTATAAAAAGTTCATAAATTTAAGTTATGCTTTCCTTTAATATTTTCCCCCACCCTCTCCTCTTTAATATTTAATAGGTTGTGAATATGTATTATAAAAAAACTGTTTAATCACGATTATAATTAGACATAATATATCTTTGTGCCAAAACTGCTGGCGTGTTGAAGCTAAGTTAATGAACATATTATGTACAAATATGTATATGTACAGTTAAAATACACATGTATGTATTATTTTGTTAAATAAATTAGAATTATATTTAAGTTCAGATATAATATTTATTTAAATAAATAAACAAATAACTCAATTATTATCAATAATAACTCAAAACAAAATGATAAATAATAAAATAAAATAACTTATTATATGAACTTTAATATGAATTATATAAAATATTTCGAGGACTTGGTTGATAACATTATTATAATAGTAGGACAACTAAATACTTACACTGTTACCATTACTTTTCCCAGAATAGTATTTCTCTTATTAGTCACAAGATTCAACAAACCTCGAATCATAATACAATTTAACTTTGTCTCCGTCAGACACTTTGTTTATTTGTGACTATTTATTATTTTGCGGTTTGTTCGGTGAGGTGTATAATAATTAAAATTATCATCTGCATCTCAAATCGGCTACATTTCGACCATTCCTAGTCATCTTCATGTCTAAAATATTGATTTTACACACAGATACAATTAAGGTGAAGAAGAAACAAACAAACAAAAAATTAGTCATATTTCTTTGCTTTGTACGTTTCATCGCGCACCTATTACCCCAATTTTAAACCACTTCCCGTCTTTCAATCTTCCCCAAATTTTGCACATAGATTCAATTAAGGCGAAGAATACAGAAACCAAAAAGAAAATGTTGAAAATAAGACTATTTTTCAAAAATGGTATTTCATAAATTATTAATTTGTCAACATGGTTTTGAATTTATACATGAATTTTAGAGAAAACGCAGTAAAATATAACCTGAGCTATGTGGAGGCGTGGTAGCCGGGAGTTTGTGGACTGTAGGTGTGTTGAAAAATAAACAAGTTAGTTTGCTTGACTTCTATTATTAAAGAAAATATAATAAAATGTGGCACTACAGGTATAGTCGGTGGTTTTCTATCCAGTTACGAGTCCACCGTCGTCCCGGGCACATATTTCTTTGTAGTCGGGTTGGTGGTTACGGTAAGACACGTGACTGCTCCCTCTCGCTGGGAGCTGGGTGGTTGATATCTGCCAACCTTTAGTACTTTCATGTTATTATATTAAATTATATAGAGCACTCGGTTCTTTTTAGGGTTTCGTTGGTAAAACCAAAAAAAGAAACCCTTATAGTTTCGTTCCTGTGTCTGTCTGTCTGTCCCTCCGTCTGTCACTCTGTACGGTTCCAATAACTTATGAATCAAAAGAGATAAAACATGAAACTTTCCAATATTAAAGAAAGTTTATACGCGCTCACAGGAAAAATATAACAAACTCAAAATTATCACCTGTTCAAATTCAAAATAGCGGATTATTCACGTCAAGCGAAAAAAATATTTTTTTAAAATTTTGAGTGGGGTATCAAATAAAGGTATTGAAGAGTAGATTTCAAAAATATATAACACTTGTAGAAAGCGTTTAATTGTTCACGTCATTTTATAAAAAAAAAAAAAAAAAAAAAATTGCGTGTCCCCCCTTTAAAACTATATTTCCGCTGTTACTAAAAATATAAAAAAATATGAAGAATGTGCGGTCTGATGGGCCAAAGGAAAAATAAGAATAGTAACTTGGTCGGATTAAATGGGAATCCAAGATGGCGGCTAATTGCTGTCACTGGAATTTATTTTTTTTTAATTTTGAGTAAGGTATCAAATGAAAGGTATTGAAGAGTAGATTACAAAAATATATAAGACTTGTGGAAAACGTTTAATTTTCTACGACATTTTGTCAAAAAACATCAAAATCTCCCCCCCCCCCTTTACTAATTTCATATTTACCTCACCAACGAAACCCATTTTACGTGAGACTTCACATACAACCAATTTATTTACTTTTAGCACCTCCTCCCTATATCCCTTTGTGTTATTAGTTATTTGCACAAAGAATCATATATACAGAGTAGCATAATATATTCCTTAGTCTAAATACTATTAAGACAAAGGGATATTTATTCCAATGTACCTTGGGACAAAGGAATATCACGCTTGAATATATAATTGTGATCTTATCCCATACTCTAATCAACTATTAAGATAAAGGAATATTAAATATAAAACTGCCCCAAGAGTCTTATTGTTTAGAACCAGGGGGGGGGGGGGGGTGCTGAAGTAAAAAAGTGCCGAGCTCTCTTTATAACAGGAAATTAAAATAATAAACACGCTAATCAAAATAAAAACATCGCTTCTTTTAGAAATAAACAATTAAATGGCCAGAACAGCTACTTTTGATAAACAATCCGAATTTCATGAAAACCAGATGAGAACCTTTAAAGATATAGGTGTAAATCTATATAATGAAGAAGAAAATCTGTGGGTATGTATGTGGGTATGTGTGTATGTCCTTTATACAAATCTACAGTTTTATTCCGATCTCGATGAAAATTTGCACTATTGACCTTCAAAGCAAGGGGGAGGTCACTGTCTACATGAATTTTCGAAATTTAATTTTTGGTACCCAGGGGTACAGGGTACAAGTAATGAATACGGAGTCAAAGAAATGAATACCCTTCGTGATGCATATCGCTGAAAAGCTTTTTAAAGTACAGTAATTGTTGTTATGTACGTTTTTGAAATATTTTCATTTAGGAGGAGGGGAAATGGAAAAAAAGGAAAAATATATCTATATCTATTATGAAGAAGAGAGTCTGTATGAGGGTATTTCTTTTATACAATTCTTAATCTTAACTTACTGTACTCTTACAGAGTATTTCAACGATATGCATCATGGAGGGTATTCGTTACTTCAAAATTTGTACCCCGTACCCCTGCGTACCAAAATTAATGTTCAAATATCTCATGCAGACAGTTGCTTCGAAGGTCCCCTTGCTGGTCACTGAAAATACATGTGATTTCGTATTTTATATTATGGTACACAGGGGTACGGGGTACAAAAGTCTTAGTCAGATATATTCCTCATGATCTATGTCATTGGAAAGTTCTTAAAGAATGTAGTAATTGTTGTAATGCACACTTTTGTTATATTTTCATTTAGTATTGAGGGAATTTACATTTGTCCAGTTTTCAGTAAAAAAAAAAAATAAGAGATTTTCGTGGTATGACATGGTCCAGTTAAAAATATTAATGTTTATAAGGTTTGTTACATAATTTCCTCACAAGATTTATTCATATTTATTTTACAATGTTCTGGTACTTTTATAGTATACATTTAGGTATCTACTTCTTTATTGTTATTTTAGTCACTAAGGTCTTGATTTTTCTATACAACCCGGGCTGCGCCGCGTACTTCAGCTAGTAAATGTAAATATAAAAGTACGAGAAAGCTATGTGCCACGTCTATTTCGTTTTAGCCATGTCTATTTCGTATTGTCATGATGATTTGTTAATTATTCAAATGTTGATTACAGTGCTTTTTGGGATGTGTACTGGAAGGACTTGGAATTGTGAGTACATTATATTTATTATCTACAGTAATACATTATACCACATACAGCACTATTACATTATACCACATACAGCACTATTACATTTTACCACATACAGTACTATAACATTATTTTCAAAATTTTTTTTTGAAAATATGACCTCTCAAAACTGCGCTTTTATGCATTTCTGAAGTGAAATTGAATATGAAGTGAATGCAATAAATTTGTATTTATGTATGATTTCATTAGATATTCTAGTTAGACTTTATTAATATTTGGATAAGTAATAAATGAAAATGAAAAAAATAATTATATATTAAGATCACTGAAGGCCGCACTCAAGCTATGCTATTGCGGTTAACCAAAAGTTAAGAAAATGTACCTATGTAATTGAAATTTTTTAATTTCAATTAATTTGTAAATTAAATTTTTTTAAAAATTGTTTTTATTTATTTCTCCCCGGATTTCGCAACCCCCCCCCCCCCCCCCCCCCAGACACGTCCTGCGACCCCCCAGGGGGTCGCGACCCACCGGTTGAGAACCCCGGCTCTAGAGAAATATTTACGCACGAGCCTCAGGCGAGGGTGGAAAGGTTTCTCGAGTGCAGCAAAGATACTTTAAGCTAGAGTTGCACATTAAATTTTTCCTCCAGTTAGTTTTTAATCTGAAATTAAAATATAAAATAATAGAGTGTTTATCAACATGTAAAAGGATTTACAATATCAACTAAACCAAATGTTCTGTTTATGTTTTGCCTTTTTTGCCTGATTTAGCAAACCTGACCAAGCGCTGTTATTATTACTCATCACAATAGATTCTTTTTTTTTAGATTGTCAATCTTCACTTTTTTATATTTTAACATTTTTATATTTGATATATAATGCTTAAATCATGTAATTAGTTAAAAAATAATCATTAGTTGTCATTGTTATTATTATTATTATAATTTGGATTATTTAATCTTTGTTTAGATTTAAGTTCTTTATGTTCTTTTTTAGGTTTTTAATGAACCTTATTTAATTGTATAGTTATTTAGGAGTGAGTAGTTAGTAGTTACAGGTTGCAGGTTCTCTGTAATATCTGTAGGCTGAATTGGGATGTCTCCGTTTTAACAATTTGTGTACTTAGCTAGCTTATTGTCTCTTATGACATCATATTTAAAAAATAAAACATTATTCAATATTACGTACTAACTTATTTTATCGTCTAAATCACAAATTGTATGGTGTTAAAATTTTTGATATAAATAATAAAAAAAGTACCTAAGATTGAATTTTTTTTTTTATTTTTAAATATTATGAGTAACTATCTCAAAATCTCGACTGAAACTACGAATTACGTTCTCATGTGATAAAGATAAAGATAATTTATTTACATTAAGTACAATTTTTCCTTATGTACAATAGTAAATCGTCAATTATTGTATATTGATGAAACATAAATAATGTTGACAGTTTTAAAACAATACATCACAGATTACTGCTTACAGGTGTCAGTTAAAAATATGTATCCTTTAATTTACAACTACATGCTAATGAGACAATACAAGCGATAATAATTGGCATTTAAATAATTTAACAGGCATATCACAGTTTTATAACTTGGTAACAGACAGGACAAAACAAATTAAAAATAAAACAAGTTTATAAATAAATAATTATTTTATAAAATCACTAATTGTATATAAGGGACTAGACAATAATAAATGTTTACACTCTCTAACAAAAACATCAAAATTGCTCACATTTTTAATATTAACAGGTAACTTGTTGTAAAAATGTATTCCATTATAATGACTGCTTTTTTTTTATAAAAATTAGTTATAATGTGTGATCAATATAATTCCAGTTTTTTTTGTTGTTTTTAGGGTTTTGTAGATTCTTCTCAAAACCCTTATGCCGAGGGTGATGTGTCCGTCTGTCCGTCGCTCTTTGGTTCATAGGGCCCGAACCGTTTAAGCTAAAGAGCTGAAATTTAAAATACTGGTGTAACTTTTTGACCCAACCACAGGAAAAATATATAGAAGTTCAAAATTAAATATGCGCATGCGCAATTCGCAAAAATGTTGTAAACTCAAAAATTTATATTTTTTTTAAATTTCGAGTGGGGTATCAAATGAAAGCTGCTGAAGAGTAGGACGCAAAGATATAAATACATTTTTAAATTTTGCATTCCTTATTGGGTAAAAAAATCAAAATATACCCAAAAAAAATCCCCCCCCCCCAACCACTATACTTGGGCTGGTCCTAAAATTTCGAAATAATTCATGCTAATGCCTTATTGTGGGGCGATGAAAATTCCGGGAGTTCATCCCAAATTATAAAAAATTGCCAATTTTGGGCGCGAAAATTTGAAGTACGCCAAAAATTTTATTTTTTTTAAATTTTGAGTTGAGTATCATATGAAAGCTGGTGAAGAGTAGGATTCAAATATATATTTGCTTTTTTAAATTTTTCATTCTTTATTAATTTTATAAGTCAAAATATACCCCCAAAACTTTCCCCCCTCCCCAACCACTATAAAACTTCGATTGGTCTGAAAAAATAAATTTTTCTAGTCGTTATTACCGATGAAAAACATTGTGACCCCCCGGGGGATCGAACCCGGACCCTTGAGTTCGAAGAATAAAATCATAATTACATAACGGGCATGCAATCTTCTACAATACCCTAAAAAGTGCTTGGACGCAAGTACTTCCCTGTGATTTTTATTTTTCATTTTAAACTGTGGGAAAAATAGTTGAAACTTCATTGCTACTAATGAATTAAAATGTTTAAGTTTTAGGTAATATTCTTACTACGGAAAGATTATAATTATCATTAACTACAGGAGACATACAGAGAATAATAGACCCCAGCACCGGGACTTGAACCACAGGCCTCCTATATATCCGTTAAAGGCGCTCTTACCAACTGAGCTATACTGGAGAATATCTTTCTCTGTCGTTACCGATACCAAGTCCCGAATTCAAGCTTTCAATTTTCAATCTTTTCTACAAGTCTAGCAAGCCAATATTCACGGCAATAGAACTAGACCGAGAAATAACGCTTATAATATTATTTTCTCTGTATGCCACCCGTAGTTAATGATAATTATAATTTGCTACTAATGTTAAATTAAATTTATTTTTTCTTGGTTCCCGACGTTGCATAAATCTATGTCTAATTTAACCTCAGGTTTTAGCTCAATGCGTGATTTTAAGTTTAGAAGTGTTGTTATTTATAAATTCACCAACTAACTGAAGTCAAATATACTAACATAATGTTTATTTTTTCGCGACGTTTCAGATCAACGGTGATACTTACGACTGGGAGTCTCACATTAGAATCTTGGAGTACTCAAAACCTACTCAATTGCTGAATAAGATAATTATCACTAATTGCAAAGGAAAAGGTAAATTTAATTTAATTTAATCAAATCTGTTTTTTCCGAACTTACCGAAGGTTACAGAAGGATTCTGAATAATACATTTTTCAATTTGTTTCCGATTTCAAAAATTCTTAGATATAGAAACCTGTTTGAGACGCACTGAAAAAAATGTATACTGATGACAATCCTTATAGCGTTGTCACAAGTAATAATTATGGTTATTTGTGAACCAAGAATTGTAGAGTCCCGATAAGAATATGGTTATACTTGTTAGACTTTTTGTTGTCACAAGTATTATAGAGTTGTTATAAGTTAATTTTTTTTTCTTACTATAAGCATAAAATTTAAGTATCCTTACCTTTAACAACTGTTATGGTTGTTAGAAAGGCCTAATTGAACTTGTGACAAGGATAACTTTTCTTGTGCATATACAACTTATAGTTGTTATTCACTTCAAATATACTTTACTGGGGTTGACATTACACTAAATTAAGATTGCCGCTGGACTTGTTATTCTTCAACCAAGAATTATCTTTACTCTGCTTAAGCAAATTTGTTACTGAATGAAGTGTAACATAGAATTGAATTGAACCCTTATTATTGTCGATACTAGTATAGGGTGCTACTGTTATAAATCTTAAATTCTTCTTCCTAGCTTAAGTTATACTTGTAGGAACCATTTTATTGTTTCCTCATGCCACAGTTGTACTTCCCCAACCTATCTTCATGTTTCCAGGAAATCTAATGGAGTTGTTGGAGGATTAAGGTAAGTTCCCTAGGAGAATACGGTAAATATTTGTATATTTGTACTTGCCTTTATTACACTTAAAGTAGTATTTGCATACACTTCATTGCATACCTCTACAGCAGGAAATATCATAGGTTCACTATAGGAAACCTTGAGATTGCTTATTGAGCAATCTAATTTCACACAAGCCATCCCATGCATGTACACAAAAAAGAAGACAGTGTGAAATTAGAATCCTCAACATTTAGTAATTCCATTGGAGCAATATCAAAATTTACTACAGACCCAGAACATTTCCTCTTAAAGAAATGATCATGATAAAGATGCAAAGACCACTTGGCATGTGTAATAATGTTGGTACAAGTTAAAATTCTAATCTGTATTCTCTGAGAGAACTTTTTTTTTTTTTAAAAAACGTAAAGTGTAATTGAATTTATAAAAAGCTTATATTATTTTATTTAATGATACAAAAAAAACAATTTAAGTAAATAAAACAAATCATACACCAAAAAAAAAAAAAAATATTACAATGGTTAAAAATGTTTTATAGAGTAGGATAAAAAGATTGAGTAAAATTTATTTATTTATTAAAACAATTTAAAATTTTTACAATAAACAGGTAAAACAAATAAGTAATTTAGTAAAAAGTAATGAGTAAAAATATGAGTAATTTAGTTTAGAGTAAATAATAAGTAAAACAAAGTAAAAATACAATAAATTAAAATAGCAATGTTTTAAAAAAAATAAAAATGATAAAAAGAAAAGTTAACTACTTTTTTTTTAAAAAAAAATAGTATATATTCATTTTTTATAAAAAAAACAATTATGTACTCACTTACTTTTTTATATGTATGTACTTTTATATGTCACAAAGTGAAATTTAATAAGAAAATAATATATTTCTTTCAAAGCTATTATTTATAAACATATTTACAAACAACTCAAAGAAAAGCTATCATCAGTGAAGTGGGGGTTAAAATAGAAACACAATTAAATTTATTAAAAACTGTAAGGGACTTTCCATTTACCATTACTAGCTTTTATTACATGGAGACATATCACTAACTTCACAATGATTAATAATTAATAAAATTTACTTTTCATGAAAAGAAGGTGTAAAAGATAGGTAGTTTCGAGCCGGTACCTCGTTTTGAACTGAACTGAAGTTCCCACGTCTTTAAAGCGTGGATGTATTAGGGTTCCCCCTACTCCTCCTGAATTTTGTCGCTGTAGCAAACCTAATATTCTTGTCACTACACTAAATAACGTTTTTAGAACGAATACTGGTTCATTTTATTCTTATCACAAAAATAAATTATTCTGGAAACAGTAATAAAATTAAGGTTGGGTTCTCCCTTTTTATACTTGACATCAAGTATAACTTAACTTGTTTCAAGACTAACAATATGTTTGTTAATTCCACCAGTCAAAATGTCATGCCTATACAAATTAAACTATTTCTTCTTGTCAAATATATTTGTAAGGCTGTACCGAAAATCTCAACAACATGATGATATTTCAGGAACTAATTAAGATATTATATGGTACACCATAAATAACTACATAAAAACGAATAGCAACATAAAAATAAGAACATACTTACCTAATATATATTGGGTGTCCTAAGTATATATAAAGATGAAATTCACCACCAATTATATTGATCGCACAAGTAGACATTTTCACTTCCAAATTATAAACAATAGTAACGAAAGAATAGTAAGCACTTCATTTATATATGATCATGATCATATATGTATTATGTTATATCTGCCTCCAACTCCCAGCTGACGGCTTATAGCTAAGCTTTTTGTTGTTTTTATAATTTATTTTTTTATTATTTAGAAATCGTTACAATAAACAACCAATATTATTATTATTATTCTATTACTCATACTTTATTTCGATTACAGCATTTAGCCAAATACTGCTAACAAGTACAAGTGCCGGTCTGATTTTTATACTGACAACAACACGAACTAATATTTTATAAAACTATTACTTCTTGCCATAAGTTTAGCTTAGTTTTGTATCGAGTATAACTATCAAGTTGATTTTTATACTATTAACAACCATAGCTAATATTACTTCAAACAATTACCTATTAGGACAAGTCTAATTTTATTTTTGAAACAAGTATAACTGCTTTCTAATACCAAGAATAGGCTTATTTTTTTAACAAGCATTATTTCTTGCTGCAAGAACAAATTCATTATCACAACTATTATAACGACTGCCGCAAGAATAGACGAAACAAGCATAGCTTAAACTTGTAAAAATAATACTATTTTTTTCAGTGCGTCAAGGAACATTTCTGGCCTCGTTTCTGTCTCTTTACTCTTTTCCTGTCAGTGGGTCGATCCACCATAACCTTAAATACCAATTATACGATTTAAAAAAGTTTGGATTGTAAGACTATAATTAGCCCATTGTTGGTCCTTAGTCCCATCTAAATTTCAACTCTCTGAACCTCTTATTTATCTTCCACGTGCGTGCAAGTCTTATTTATTAATTCTTATAATATATTTTAGAAGTCCCCTAATGTTGAAGATATTCGGATGGTTGTCGAAAGTAGCTTAGTGATGATTCAATGTTCAATGTAATGGTCTTCACACATATTATATTAATTCATAAAAATAAGTTCGTTTTTATAACATTAAAACCCAGTCTGTCAATTAATGTGGCACATTGCTTGCTCGCACATCATCACATACATTATTGGCGTTATGCTTTTACAAATCATTATTGTCTAATTATTGTCTAGTAGGCAAAACCAAGGACCCTTCTATTTTCCTGCGTGTGTCTGTCCGTCCGTCCTGTCGTCTGCTCTCACGGCTACACCTTTCGTCAGATCACTTTGAAATTTGGCATGAATGTGTCTTTTACCTACCCACATATTTTAAAAATATAGCGACTTAAAAAAATTATTTTTAAAAAAAATTAGGGTAAAAAAACTTAAGGGTTAAAATTGTTTTCTTTTTTTTCGACACTGTGTGAGGTATCATATGAAAGGGTACGTCGAGGTGATTACAAAAATATATAATTCTTATTTTATAACTTTGATAGGGCGAGTGTAGGCAAGTTTGAAGTGGGTGTGAAACGTGCCCCCCCCCCCCCCTCTATCTCGCTTATCTAACTATTGCCTTTTCGATGTATTTATATGGTTGTAGTCCGGTTCAGTGGCAAAAAAATTCTTTATCAGAAGTTTGTTTATGTGTTTTGAGAATATCAGACCCATAGGATAGTTCAAAGTAAGCTTTTTAGCATTTTAAAAAACACCATCAATAGAGTACTACTTAAACTATACAGAGTTGCCTACGGACCCTCGCTGTGTGCTGACTAGCACACACTTGACCTGTTTATTTATTTAATAGTTCTTGTTGGTGCCGAGCTTGCCTATAAGTTAACGGAAGCTTATGTGGTCGATTTGAAGAACGAATAATTTTTTATGCCTCCGATAAAAATTCCGTCAGAAATCCATTTCAGACATTAGGTAACATTCTCGGTCCTGTGTCTGTCCGTCGAGTTTGTTGTGATGGATCGTCAAGACCGATTTTACTGTATTTTAGCACTTTCGGTGTTGTTAGAGTCACAAGGTTTATACTTAAAAACATAATAATACAGGGTCACCCAGAAAAACCTTAATTATTTGGTTCTGGTAAAATCCACTTTCTATTGAAACCCTTTGTTTTATATTGTGTTTACACGAATAAACGAGACAATTTAAGCAATAAATTTACTATTTTAAAAATCAATTTAACTTTGTGTTATTTTAATTATACCATAAAAAACAAATTAGTTAACATGCTATTATTTTAGTGTGTTTTATGTATTATAATAATTACTTATGCACCTTGGGAGTAACGTAAGCCATTATTCCCTGAGCGAAAAAAGTCCCTCGGGATTTAGGGACCATGGTTCCTTCGGCTTCGCCTCAAGAACCATGGTCCCGAAATCCCGAGGTGAAGCCGAGGGAATTAGACTCTTTAATTCCCGAGCCGCAGCCGAGGGAATAACTCTAATTAGCTCCCGAGGCGCAGCCGAGGGAGATAATTATCGCGAGGGGAATAATGGCACTTTACTCACGAGGTACATACAATATTTTATCTCCAGTAGGAAGAAAATACACATTTTCGTCCATTGCACAGTTTTTATTTATTATTTTAATAAATAACAATAATTAAGAGCACTTTTAATAGCAGATATAAAAGATTCAATATTAAAAACAAATAAGAATTAGAATTAAACTCAAATAGAAGGTTATTTAAATGCAGGTTATAATGTTATAAACAAAGATAAACATGGTCAAAAAAGCTCAGTGCCGCCAACCTGATTTCAACCACTTCATTACATTAGTCATACATTTTCTACTATTTATGAAATAATTAAGTTGCAATCTTTACTTTTTTGCCCTACTTTACTTTTTCGCCCTACTTTTACTTTTTCTCCCTACTTTTTGAGTCAGGGATGAAAAGACCTGTTTTAGTCCCTCTAAACTAATTCAAAATCATAACTTTTTTCCCTTTTAAAGAGCTGTGGTCCCCTATAATTTGTATATCTTCTATGGTGGGTCGTGAAGGGGTGATGGGTGATTAAAAATTACTTCATATTAGTAGTATTTTAGTAATTGGCTATATTTTCCCTACTGGAGATAAAATATATTACATATTATATTATATCAATTTTAGAATTAATTCTTTCTTATGTTTTGATATTAAAATATTTGAATTTATATTTCAGTGAATGAAGACAGGTGTGATTTGGCTTATGAAATCATGTCATGCATCAGAGCCGAAGTAAAAAAGGTTTACATCTCGCAATTTAGTATATTTCTTATTATCTTATTTGTATCAATAGTTTTTATTTAATTTGTAGAAGTGGTATTGGCCACTTTACACAGCCACCAATGTGATCCAAGTCTTTCCCGGGATGATTCTACCCTTGGGAGTGTAACAAAACAAAAACTAAATTTGACTTGCGCACTAAAGTATTTTCAGCCACAAACGCTGCTCAGTTAGAAGATAAAGACGCGGAGTTCCCCCAACTAGTTTTTACACGATTTTAATTAACTTCAAATGTTTGAACAAATCTTGAACACTAAATTTGATTTGAAAAATCAAAGTATAATTTAAGTACGTGATAGCATGTGAGGAAGCTATGTGCCACACTAATTCACCCTCTATTTTTAAATCTGTCATAATTGTTTTGATGTTTTACATGAATAAAAATATAAACTGAGCAAAATTTAATAAGCTCATGAGTAGTAGTGTGAAATGTGGAAGAGAAACAAATGAGCGCAGAAAGTTGAAACTTATATGGCACCAACTTGGACTAATTAAGACCGTCATCTAAATTAAAATAAAATCGGACGACTAGTTTTTAAGATATGTTGCTTCGCAAAAATTGAGTGACAGACCAACCGTAAGGGAATCATGAACTCTCATGATTCCCTCCAGTGTTACCTTAGATAAATCACAAGAAATTAAGGTCGGTAAAATAATAATAATAACCATTTATTTAACATTATAAAAATAAATTCAATTTTTTTTATTTTATTTATTTATTTTTTTGTTTTTCATAATATTTAAATCAGCTTTCGCTGTGGTAGCCTTGTGGCCTTGAGTTAGTATTTGCTTACATTGTATATTATACATTTTGTGATGATTTAAGTTTCGTAAATATTTACAAATATTAACAATTAAATTAATTACATATAAACATTAAGAAAACATGACAAAAAACAAAAATACAAATTGACAATACTAACCATGAAAACATTTCACATAAATGCAGACTCGTTGTTAAACGTAAATAACATATTATTTATATAATATGGCTAACCTTATTATTTATGTGTTAAATACACAATTTAATTTATTAACTTTTGTTGTTCTCTGATTGTATAGTTATACATCAGTTAGCAATAATGTTCAATATGCGACCGTAAAAGGGAAATTTTATTTAGGGTAAATTAAAATGTACACCAAATAAAGAGGGCGCATCAAATAAACTTAAAACCGTTAAAGCGGTAAAAATTGTAACATTTCCACAATTCTTTTATCACAGAGTGTTAACTCAAATCGACCCTGTTATGAGTGAACAGAATCCAACTGCCAAATAGAGATATACTCTAGTCTTTTGGATCCTTATAAGGGTTAGTGAAAATAAATTACTTCGCTTCATTTCCTTCGGCAACGTTTCGGCCTTTTTTAGGCATTTTCGGCATTTTTAGGCATTCTCATGCCTAAAAATGTACGTATATTTACTAATTAACTACAATAAAAAACAAATCTAAAGAAAAATAAGTTACATTCGTAAATTTACCTTATAAGTACACATTAGAGGAAAGTGCAGTCAAAAATCGGATAAAGATAAAAATACAATAACTCTTAACATTCCGTCGTCTACTAAAACATGCAACTAAAAAATGTGCAACTTCTATCTGCTACGAGTACTGCGTGCGTTATGGTAACTGATAATAACAAATAACAAGAACACAAATAAGCAATAGGTAAACATAATTTAAAACAGTTATTAAAAATTAAAAACTATTAACATGATCACAGGTATGCTTACAAATTGGAAGTGATAACATTTCGTCCCTTATCAGTATGTTATCAGACCGGCTATAACAATTCAAAAACGAGTTTAATAAAGTTTACATGATTCAGATTAAAAAGTAAATTATAATATCAAATAAGTAGAGAGAAAAAACCAAAAAGGTCGGTATATTATATCACTAATAATAAATATAATAAAAATATAAGGACTAAAATACATATCATTACCACAACTAGCAAGAAGGTGATCACAAAGGCCTATTGAGTTAAATTGGGCGGGAATTATGATTATAATCATAAAAGTAGTAAATCAAGTAAATCATTAAAGTATATTCCACTGTAATACTTGTTGAGGGAGCGGGAGTCTGTTTTTATGTTAACCGTTTGGTTGAGTTTGATGGCTATATTGAGAGCTTCCATAATTTTCCTCCTGTTGGTTTTCTGCTCTCTCTCAATAATTTTAGTTTTATCAAAATTGAACTTGAGTTTAGTGGCTAAGGTATGACTAGAAAGTGCTGTATTAGAGTTTCCTTTATTTTGGTCATACTTATGTTGTTCAATTCTATTTTTTCTAAGTTGGTTGCGTTCACCTATATATGTCATAATTCCCGCCCAATTTTACACAATAGGCCTTTGTGATCACCTTCTTCTGTGCCCCTTAATTTTGCTAAATTGATACTTTCATTTTGCAAGATTTAAAAATCGGGGTAAAATTGAATAAATTTGACAATAATTGGTTTAAATAATGTAAAATCAAAGTATTGCTTCCGAGCTCACCGAAGCTGAATAATTTTTAGGTTTCCAATTTCAAAAATTTCAAGACAGAAATCCATTTTAGACATCAGAGAAATTTTTGGTTGCGTGCCTGTCTGTATGATATAATATATATTCATGTAAAATATAAAACAATTTTAACAGATTAAAAAAAGGGGGTAATAATTAGACAATAATGCGGCTTGTAAAAGCATAAAATCAATAAAGTACGTGGATAGGATGCGAGGAAGCTATGTGCCACACCAATTCGAAGGCTATTTTTAAACTTTAAAAATGATCAAAGGGATTTTACATAGTATAATTGACTCGTTTTAATTGCATTGTATTTGGTTGCAGATAGTGGATGGAGACAAATCTGTGGGACTAAGGGATGCGCTAGCTAAGTGCGAGGAGAACCAACTGATGGCAAAGGGTAAACTTGTTAATCAATGAATCAATATATATATATAAATATATATATATATATATATATATATATATATATATATATATATATATATATATATATATATTTGTGTGAGAGAGACACCTAGGGATCTCTCTCTCTCTCTCTCTCTATATATATATATATATATATATATATATATATATATATATATATATATAGAGTTTTTTGTTTTTTAAAAATGTCTGTTTTGTGTCTGTCGTTTGTCTGGGCAAACGTCTGTAATGACCTAAAAGCTGTTGAACGGGACTAAAACTACAAACCAAAAAAAAAAAAAAAAAAAAATATATATATATATATATATATATATATATATATATATATATATATATATATATATATATATATATATATATATATATAGTATATATATATATATATATATATATATATATATATATATATATATATATATAGTATATATATATTATGTGTTGAGTGTTACCACCTTATAATACTAGTACTGTCATTTGTGTATTATCTATTTTTCAATTAATCCCTTTAAATTGTTACTTTGTGTATATTTATGTGATTTTGTATCCAGCGTGATTTGTTTATATTTTGCAGAAGCTTTGAAGACTCTGCTCATGAAGGGAAAATTGGAAACTCGCGATGAAAAGGTTTCACTTCTTATATTCTTTCTATATTTTTTTAAAACAAGTAAAAAGTTAGTAAGAGAGAGTGGGATATACTCCACTGTGCTCTAAACAAGCATAGAGATAAGGGAGAGTGAATGTAATAGTGAATGAACTGTCCATAAAAATGTTAATGAAATAAGGGGAAGGAGGGGTTAATATAACGCTTAGATTTTTCCCGGGAAAACAGCACATATTGTTAGATTTGTATTTAAATGGACTACATTTTAGAGTTTTTTAATTATAATCGTGGAAACCGTAAATCGGGGTAGGATTTTTTCTGAACATGTATACCGAAGAGTGAAGGAGATTATTTGGAATGAATGTCCGAGGTGTATGTGGTTTACTTATTTATTTCATACGAAGCTTTCGCTCAGGAAAACATAAATTAAAAAATGTATGCCGAATTTCGTCAAAATCGGCCCAGTAGTTTAGGCTCCAGGCGTTTGCCCAGACAAACGACAGACACAAAACAGACATTTTTAAAAAACAAAAAAAAAAACACTTTTTTGGACTCAGGGGACCTCAAAACGTTATATCCATCAAAATCTTAAAATCGAATTTTCCACGCCATCACAATACTTTCTCTTTGTAAAAAAAGTTATTGTTATTTGTGAATTTAAAACTCAGAACTTCAGTATTTGGGAAACTTTGAAATTTTGAGTTTGTCAGAACTTTTCTACATTCTCATGTAAACAGAAAGTATTGTATGTAAGTATGTAGGTAAATTATATTTTGAGATTTTTATGTTTTTTACACGCTTTGAGGTCCCCTTAGTTTAATATAGTGGCTTTTAAAAAAACGTCTATCTGCGTCTGTAGCCTAAAGTACTGAAATGTCGACAAAATTTAGCATACATGTTCGGAAAAGTCATACCCCGAAGTGAAAACGAGAAATTTAAAAATTAAAAAGTAAAAATATGTGTGAGACTCTCACGCATTAGAAGTGAAACTTAAGTTCTAGAAATAGAATATACATATGAAATATATGTATGAAATAGCAAAATAACCCTTATTTAAGTAATGTATATTATATAAATCATTTATTAAATACGTAACATATATATTTATAAACAAGAGTTTATAATGCCGCCACAGTCATTCTAGGTATCGTTGGAAACCTAAAAATATTAGCTAAGAGAAATATTATTATCAACCTTCATTTATTTTTATTCCTTCGAGTTCAAATTTAGCTCTAAATGTCTTCTTTCTAAAAAATAATCATTTGACTCTACTTAATCTTAATCACTTTCACAGTAAATGTGTGATTTAATCATTCAATTCTTTAAATTGTTAAGTCTAAATTTAATTTAAATTTAATTGAATTGTAAAGTCGAGACAAATGATTACCGTTGAAAAGAGAGATATTATAGAAAAAGTAAGTTTTTATGACATTTACATTAGTTTTTTTTTTTTTGTTTTTTTTTCAATAAATGTGCTTATAACGTAAAAAATGTCCTATCTAACATACAATGATATAGGTATCCATAAAAAGGTAATTAAATAAAGAAGTTTTTCCATTGCCTGGTCAATTCAAAAACTATTTCGTTTAAGCACTATGGGCCTTCAAAAAAAATTGTTTTCCAATTTTTAAAAAAATTACATTTTGAGCTAAATTTGAAGTAGAAGGAATAAAAATAAATGAAAATTGATAATAACATTTATTTTAGCATTTTTTTTTTTTTTTTTTTTTTTTTTTTTTTTTTTCAGGTTTCTAACGATTCCTATAATAATGAGCTACCCATCTTTGTTCTCGAGATACACTTGTTTAAGTGTAAAAAAAAGCTTAGCCCTAAATTTAAAAAAAAATGCTCTAGTCAGAAAACGAAGCCCGAAAGGACATAAGTTAATATAACATTTTTGATTCCTTTTAGGGTCCCCTATATGCCCCTTCTTTTTGGCAGACTTAAGTTGGGACACCTTGTATATTAATTGTTATAATAATTCCCTTATAATACTAATTCTGTGTACAGAATAAATTACCTACTACCGTGGAATAGTGGTTAGCACGCGAGACTCTCAATCTAGGGGTCCGGGGTTCGAGACACGACCAGAGGGAATTTTTTGACAGGAAAATGAACTGCCGGCCTAAGTCGGCAGTCGATTATAATATCTATCACAGGAGAGTCTTAAAACAAATTTCTTTAATTTCACATCAAAAATGTTTCACTTAACCCTTTGAGTACTATTGACGTAAATTTACGTCAATTGAATAAATTTACTCTACCGCGGCTAAACAAGTTTCACTTCAAAAAGGGTTTCGATTAAAACATTCTAAAATGAAGTTAATTTAATTTCAAAAAAACCTAGTTCCTGAGAAAATACGTAGCTTTAAACGTGGACGGAGAGTTCGATTCCCCATCGAGAAGTTATTTTTATAATACATATTGTTAACATGATCATATAACTAAATGTACCTCCAAAAACTAATGGAAAACACTGGGCTAAGTAATTATGAAGTTGTATATGACAAAGTTTGTCTGAGTTGTCTCGGACCGATTTTTTACACGTATGCAATACGATTATTTCAGTGATTCATTATTCAGTGATATTGACCAAACCGGGGTCAACTAATCATCTACTACTCAACGGGATGCTCAAACTTTCACTGCCAACCTCAAACTAGACAGATTTGAGACTTTTAGAAAATATTTCTTGTTTATTTAATATTGAAGTTTACATTTTGATTGCAGTGTCTTGCTGGATGCGTACTAGGAGGAATGGGATATGTGAGTACACCATAATATGAATTTTATATAAATATATATATAATATATATACAGGGTGTGGCAAAAGTTCGGCAACGGCTAATTATCTCCGTTAATATTTGAGATATCAAACCGCGGTTTGTTGCAATCATTATCATACATAAAAAACTACTTTTTTTGGTGGGTAGCCATTTTTCCGCCATTTTGGTTGTCGCCATATTGTAGAAGAATTCAATTATAGTACAAGAAATTAAAATTAATTAGTGTTTTAGTTACGTTTTTTAAAACAAATTAAAAAAATGGCAGTGTGTTTTGTATAAAGTTATAAATACTTCAGATATTATTCAGTAACATATAAAAAGTCGGAACGGAAGCACGCCGATTCCTTTTCAAATACAGATTCTGAGAATGTATATAACTGTGTGCGTACTCAGGTTTTCGACTCAGAAGATCGAAAATGAACAATAATGGCGACACTGTTTGAATTTTGATTTTGATTTGCTATACAGCAACATAGACCGACGGATGCCAACATCACTTTTGGAGTTGTAGAATATCATCTTTTTGTAATTAGTATTGTCAGCCTGGTAGAACTTGAAAAGAAAGAGTTGGAAGTAAGAACCTCCCCTACTTGTTATAAATCAAAACTTTCGTTAAACTTCAAACATTTCTTCACTGTTTTATGGTTGTTTCTCAATGTTTCAGATCAAAGGTAATACTTTCGACTGGGAAAATTACGCCAAACTCAACCCTTCGTATGCGCAATCTTCAAAAGCATGCGAAACAATAGGTGAATAATTTCTATCCTACATCGTTTAAATACGCTGAAAGCATTTTCATCGGCTCTTATGCAATTAATTCTTATTTCAGTACTTAATGTCAGTGTGATAATGCGTCATATAATCATAGTTCAATTTACCTAAATCGATGTTGTACTGTTTTTAATATTCATACACTTGGATTTTTAATATCTTATATAATATATTTTATGTAGTGTAATACAAAAAGTGATAAAATGCAGAGACATTTCGGTGGTTCGATTTCAATGGATTTACACTCTGCAATATTCACCGAAAGTAGAAAAAGTGAATTTTTAAAAATGTTTATGAATATCTCTGTTCTCTGTGAATATACGTGAAGCCTAAACTATTGGACCGGCTTCGATGCAATTTAGCGTAAATTTAAAAAATTATACCAATGGCAAAAACTTGGGAGCGCTGCTTTAATAGAAACCCTTGAGAATATTTAAAAAACGATTTTCATTGAAAAGATTCGACGATTTTGATTTAAAAATTGGTAACCGATCTAATTTAACCGTGTGAGTCGTTTTCTTGGGGGAAAATCTATTTTCAGAGATATTGATGTATATAAATTTAATTACTTCACTAAGGATGAGGGGTTGGGTTCGATCTTCCGACAGAGAGAAATTATTTTAATCGTAAATTTTCATAAACGGCTACTTGGGTTTATTATGTATTTTAAAATACATTATATCCTTTGACTTTATAAGAATATAACAAACAGACTATTCACGTTAATTGAACAAAAAAATGTATTGTCAAAGCAGCTTTCAGCCTTTGAAAGGCCTCATCAGTGCCAAAGAACAAACAAGAAATATCCAGCTAAGCAAGAACTTACATAATAATAAAAAAAAACTGACAAATATAAAACAAAACTAAATGGTAAACAAGAAAAATAAAGAAGGAATTAATATGGCATAAGATTTAACAAGAACAAAAACTCAAAAAACTCAAAAAGACAAAGGTTAATAACTAACAGTATAACAATCAAAAAAGTAAAATAACAAAATACTATAAAAACAAAACTATAAAACCGGAAAAATAGATAAAGTGGGAAATACATAAGAAACTCTTGGGTTGAACTAGCCTATACGGGGCATCATGTATAGAAATGAAAAACACTGGCACATATAATTAAAGTCATTTCTATATAGTGATAAAAAAATGCACCAATTATGGATTCTTCTTAATTTCATAAGGTTTCTCTTAATGCAATTTCCATCTTCAGTCCTCTATTTTTAGACACAGCTGTATACAGGTTGATTTTGGGAATCTTGGGCATATGTATCTGTTGTAGATTACCTGGGCTTCGATGTAGCGTATCTGGTTTTTCAATAGAGTATGAAATGAAAAAGAATACATAAATAATGCAATTTATATCAATATACAAGAAACACTTTAATTATGCATACATTATATTTGTTAGTTTTTGCATTTCTATACATGATGCCCCATATAGGCTAGTCCAACCGATAAGAATGTTTGTGTTATTCTTTTAAGATTATCTCCATTGACGCTCCTATATCTAGCATTTGATTTTATGTTTCAGTGAATGAAGACAAATGTGAATTGGCTGATGAAGTCATAACATGCCTCAAAAATAACAACTAAGGTTCGTATCTTGTAATTAAAGTATTAGAGTAACCCCATTGAGTATCTCTAAGTATGTGAAAAAGGTTTGTTCCTGACTGTCTGTAAGGGTAGTAACGGTAAAATGAGTGGACTGTATAATAGGAGAAAAGTTATCACTAAAATAATATAACATTGAGTTTACATAAAACGAGGCAAGTTCAAGGTTAGCACAACGTAGCGATGGTTTACCAATGAGATGAGGATCCAAACAGACTGACGGATGCTGGAGGTAGAATTTCTAGCCCGTATTAGAATCAAAATAAACAGGTCAAGTATATGCTAGTCAGCACACAGCGAGGGTCCGTAGGCCTCACTATATAGTGTTTAACTGTAAAGTGTATATACAGTGTTTCTTTAAAATGCTAAAAAGCTTACTTTGAACTATTCTAAGGGTCTGATATTCTCAAAACACACTCTGATAAGTATTTTTTGCCACTGAACCGGACTACAACCATATAAATACATCGAAAAGACCATAATTATAAAAAAAAAAAAAAAACGTATTTTGTCAATAAAAAATAAAATAATATTTTTTTCGAAATTTCCAAAAAGTGATATCTTTACTTTTGGTCAAAGCATGTTCAGGAATTTTTTCAGATTTTTTTCACTTCACATAAGCGAGATGAAGGGGGGGGGGACACGTTTCACATCCACTTCAAACTTGCCAAATTTCAAAGTGATCGGACGAAAGGTGTAGCCGTGAGAGCACGCGACAGGGCAGACGGACAGACACACGCAGGAAAATATAAGGGTCCTTGGTTTTGCTTACGGACCCTAATTAACTAAATCTGGCTCACTATTGTTGATTCACATTAAGAAGGTACTGCTACTATATTGGTTCTTATTTACTTTCAATTAATTATATAATTATTTTTACAGGTTAAAGAGGAAACTCGGAAACTTCCTGCTGGTAACCAGGAATCCATTATCAAGTAAACTCCGTCAAGTTCTACTGTATATATATATATATATATATATATATATATATATATATATATATATATATATATATATATATATATATATATATATATATATATATATATATATATATACAGTTAATATTGCATTTAATATATATATATATATATATAAATTAAAATGAATAGTCTAAAATATATGATAAGTAGTGTTCCTTAATGTTTATTCTCCCACTTTCCTAAATGAAGGTCCGAACTATTGTTTATAATAAACAATGACATCATCGTATATGCAATCGCTATAATACAAGAGAGTATCGTAGTATAAGTATATTCTGTATATTAGTATGTCCTTATATGGACCGAATTAAGCCCGTAGATCTGACATCCTTCTGGTAAATTACTTGAACAAAATTAACAATGTGGCGCTCTTAAATATCTTGTTAGGGTCAGGAAGTTAGAATATCGTAGGAGGAAGTTTGTTTTTCACTTGCATTTATTTTAGAACCAAATTTCACCGATAGATGCTCTAAATTTCAAATAAAATGATACCAGAGTAACGTGAACAAAACGGACACCATTTTACTCCTTAAGATCCATTTATTACATTAAT
Organism: Gerris lacustris; assembly: GCA_951217055.1. Lineage (NCBI taxonomy): Eukaryota > Metazoa > Arthropoda > Insecta > Hemiptera > Gerridae > Gerris > Gerris lacustris. The sequence goes on from OX578282.1 coordinate 1,452,570, forward strand.
TAGACAATCGTGCACTGGTTTCTCCACTTAAAATTAGCTTCTCCACTCTCACTGGAAACCATTGTAATGTTGATATGCGGTTGTAATAATGATATGCGGTTGTAATAATGATATGCGGTTGTAATGTTGATATGTTGATATGCGGTTGTAATGTTGATATGTTGATATGCGGTTGTAATGTTGATATGTTGATATGCGGTTGTAATGTTGATATGCGGTTTCATTGCCGAAAAACATATTCATGATTTAATGTTATGTATTAGTACAGTATTGGGTTGAAGACTAACCCAGGTTGTTCAAAGAACTAATCTACGGGTCTATGTTTTCATGCATAACAGCCGCCGGCTAAAATGAATACAAAAATAAATAAATGAAAAAAATTAATACCACTCATTTTCAAAATAGTGACCATTTAGTTGATAATTAAGTGGGTAAATTAAGTTCCCCTGTAGCTCATAGCTGTCGTGTTCGCTTGGCAAGCAAAAAGCCCGGGTTCGATTCATTGGGCAAGGACCTGCACACTTGAGTGTTCAATCTAAGGTAAAGGGAAATTAAATGAATTTGGAATATATTCAAATCCTAAAATTTGCTCACAATTCGGATAATCTTAAAGAATGTTTATTTTTATTATTTGTCTAATACAGGACCATTAATGGGCTAATACTGACCTACCACCTAATTTAATTAAGGACGAACGATGTTGGTTTTAAAAATTTGTGGACAGACACAGAACCAAAAGTGTTCCCTGAAATAATGTCTGAAAAGGATTTCTGTCATGGAATATTGAAAATAGGAAACCTAAAATATGTTCCTTCTTCAACAACATAGCTACCATTAACCTCGAAAGCAATAAACCCATAATTGTTATTTCTCCAAACCCCCGAAACCAAAATTATAATGATGAAAAAAAAAAATCATAAATGGTCATGCTGAACAATTTTGCATAAGATTTAAATTGATATGTTACCAGTAAATTAACTCAAATTAAAACCAGTTACACTAATTAGGTATACCCGTTAACTTTATAGCTAAAATGGTCAGAATTGATAAGAAAACAATAACTCGGGGGACTGGGACAATCTAGCGTCTCACTGGCCAGATGAACGAGTGAAAATGCGGGGTCGCAGAGGCCGCAATCAGAGCATCGCAGCACCGAGGAAACACCATCCAGACATCTGGGGTCAACAGGAAAATAATGTGTAATATTAATTTATTTATTTTTCTTTTCCTTGTTTGTTTATAATTTCATATATTTATCTAATAATCGGATGCTGATAACATATTTTTCTTATAAAATATAGTATAAATAGTGATCAATATTTTCCTTATTATGAATACACTTTTTAGAACGTATAATGCAAAATGTTTTGTATATAAGCTCAGTGTGTATGTCGGCCCGATACACTATAGTTCCTAACACTACTGTAGCAGTAATTAAATTAAATTATTAATAATTATAAGTAACTAAGTTAGTTTAATTAATAAGATGAAGTGGTTGAACTGTTCAGTTGTATTTCTGTCATTCTGTTTCTCCGCCCCTGTATATCCAAGCAGTGGCGACGATATGGATCACTTCAGTAGCGAGACCAAAGTCACAGACAAGCAACGTGTTGGTTAGTTAATATTTCTTATTTCATAAATATTGATATCGTTCGATAATTCTCTTTTTTCCTGACGATAAATTTATAGTTTTCTCTGGATATCACCCCTTCTCGCCTATATCACCTCTTCCGACTCCAGCAACTTCCTCATCACCTCATCCGACGTATTACATATTTGCTTTACAATAAAATTATGATACACATTTTTCTTTTTAAATTACATATAAAAGAATTGTCATACCTTGTAAGTTAGTCAAATTATAAATAGTTTTTCCACCATTTTATGGTATCGTCGTTTTTTGTTTTATTTCCTTTCCGAAATTTTTCCACTTTTTACTTCCAGAACATGTTATAACATTAACAATTTACACATTTAGAAGACAACACAATTAAAACATTAACCTATTATTAAAACTTATAACTAAAACAAAAAAATTACGTGTGGTGTCGCGGGACACCCGGTAGGAACGATGTTCCTTACATTTTTCATTAAATATAAAATCACACTGCTAAGTACGTATACGTTCCTAACTACTCGTTCCAATAAATATTTTTGACTCAATTAGAAAATTATTATTAGTAAAATTATTACATAGAACTTATTACAAAAATCCCTTGATCCGCTTATGAGATATATTATTTTATTACATCAATTTATACTTATATATTTACAGTTTTACTAGTTAATAATTTAACACAGTCGACACTGTCAATTTCTGACGATTCTCTTGATGCACTTTCAGTTTTAAATAATATACGAATACTTTTTTCTATGATAGAAACAGTAATTGAAATAAGCGTTGTTTTGTGGATAAATAGCGAGTTTGACAGGAAGAAGGAGTAAGAGAAAGAGAGTATAGTGAGAGAGAGATGGAAAGATAGATGAGTTGGGATTGCGCACGAAAGGATACTAAACCAAGTGTAGTAAAGGGGGAGTCACTCTACATTCTTAATATCCCTAGACTAACTACAAACCCCACACTTAAACCATCAACTTTTAAAAATTGTAAAATATATCCCGTCACTGTAAAAAAAACTGCTGCTTGTATCAGGTTGAAATTTTACATGCCTGTTTCAATTTTACTTTAGACGATGTGTATGAAGTTTTATTAAAATCGTTACGTTAGAACGTAAGATATCGGTAAAAACGTTGTTTTCTTTATTTAAAACGTTTAGGTCCACTTTAATAAATTTAGCGATCTTTATCACTTCATAACAGACTCGGTGTTAGTTTTACTAAAAATAATTATTTATAAAAGTTGTTTGTCTCATTAAATAGATAAAGTTAGAATTTTTTCCCGTCCTAAAATTCCAATTTTAAATTTGAAGCTTACGTTTACGCGAGCGTTGCACGTGAACGCTTGGGCGGATAACGTTGTCCAACGAACCTGTCCTGGGCATTGGTAAAATGAACATGTCTATCAAATTTCTACTAAGTCGGTCAATTTTTACACAAGTTATCGTCATCCGTAGATTTCGTGACGCTTTTAGCGTGACGGTGATTTTGTGACGGTTATTTTGTGTTGGTGATTTTGGTCGTTTTTTTCGAATTCATTCCCGGGCTCCAGAACCCAAGGAACCAAAGAGGCCATAAGGAACTTCGTTCCAAAACCTGGGTAAACCTGGGGTGGTACCTTTGGGTAAACAAATTGCAAGTTTCCTATACGTATTCTATCTATTAACATGTGATTTATAAACTATTAAATTTAATTAATTATTTGCTCTTAATATAACGTTAATATTATTATTTATTTTAATCAGAGCATAAAATTATTTCAAGAACCAACTTCTTTATGACGATACTACCCGCGGAAGCCTACGCACCAATATAATGTATAAATTAATTATTCCCCTTAGTTTTTTATTTAATTTGAAGAAGACAAAGCTCCCAGTCTATTGTTACAACATATTAAATTGTAGATCTCACAAAATAATAAAAAAAAAGTTATTAATTTTAATTTTTCAATTTCAGAATCACTGTTCAGAGCGCCTAAAACCAATGACATAGAAACATTAAAGACGATTCTAAAATCTAATAAAAGTTTAATAAATGAAACAGAAAAAGAAGGAATGACTCTGCTTCACGTAGCTGCGATCGGAAACAGTGTAGAAGTCTTGAAGTTATTGTTGCCGTTTTATAATATTGATCATAGAAATAATTTCTATGAAACACCAGCTTACCTTGCAGCTCGTGCAGGTAAACCTGAAGCGTTACATTTTCTCTTACAGAACGGAGCTGATCCTTACGTACGAGACAATCAAAACAGTACCTTGATGCACGCTGCTGTCCGGTCCGGTCAGGTCGATGTAGTGAGAGAACTGACTCCATACAAACAGCTGATTAATATTCCAAATAAACGTAATGTTCTACCTATAGAAATCATATCCAACATGCAAATAGTCAAGGAACTTGTCGATGCAGGATCTATTATTACGGATTATAGTATTTATCGCTATGTTTACCCGTACGTATACTCGCACACACAAAAAAAAGATATTGTTAAATACTTAGTGGTAAAAAGTGGTAAAGTAAATGTACGTATCACATGGAGTACAAGAGACTGCAGAGACTCTCTGCTTATGATCCTCCTGTACATTATACCTCATCCGATCGATATGATAAAGTTTATCTTGGACCAAGGGGCCGACGTTAATATTAAATATTGCAAGAATATTACAGCACTACATATTGCGGCTTACTATGAAACAGAACATAGTTTAGAAATAGTACATCTTCTCCGGTCTAAAGGCGCCGATATCAATTCCCCAGACGATGAGGGCTACACTCCACTAGACTTCGCGAGAAGAGGAGATAACCGCAATGTATTTTACTACTTATGGATATTTGGTGCCGTCACAAAAGACATGAAGGGTGAGTATTCTGATAGCTAGACAATTTTATTTTGAAATTTCTATGGATGTACACGTATGCATAACCCCTGGAATCATAACCTCTGGCAATGGAGATTCGAAGTTTAGCTCTAAATTTAAAATTCTAAATGCCTTTCCAATGACAGAAAAACCTTCCCACTGAATGACAGACCTTCCCATGGAGACAGACTGGCCGTCTCACAGACAGATGGCCCTTTCCGACTGACAGATAAACCTTCGCACTGATAGACAGACCTTTAAATTCTTGACCTTCTTTACTGACCTTTCTTTTTGACCTTTATTTTCGACTGATGGACAGACCTTTCTACTGACAGACAGCTCTTCACAATGACAGAAGGATCTTCCCACTAACAGACAGATCTTTCACTGACAGGCACACCCTCCCACTGACAGACAAACCTCCCCACTAATATTGAAAACAATATTAATTCTTATTAATAACAATGTAATAAGAAAAGTTGAGTAAAGACTTCTCTCTTTGTCGAAAGTTATTTACTGCGAGAGAAGATTTCATCGCATCGTTTAAACAGGATATTGTGTAGCTAATGTGTATGTCAGTAGCTTCTATGAATCATTATCCATGAAGAAAATATATAGATTTTAATTTAAGAATATAAATATTTACATAATTATCACAAGTAATGGATTCGATAAAATTTGTTATAGATTCAGGTAAGGATTCTTTGGGTACAACTACTGAAGATGATAAATCGATGCTTTATTCCCTGGGTACAACTACTGAAGATGATAACTGGACTGGGACAATCTAGCGTCTCACTGGCCAGGTGAACGAGTGAAAGTGCGGGGTCGCAGAGGCCGCAATTAGAGCATCGCGGCACCGAGGAAACACTCGGCTGAAAACAATGGACCTAGGAACCTGAGGAAGAGAACAGTTGAGCAGAAAATTCGAAACTAAAGAGCAGCCACCGACCGAACCAAATGAATAGAGACTTCCCTATGCTCTGACTCGAGCAGCAGCAAATATAATATGTAGCAGTAAATAATAGACATTCGAGCACAACAGGAAAATAATGAATATTAGTTATCCTCCTTTCTTTTCCTTGTTTGTTTATAATTTCAAAGCTTAATCTTATGATGGGGACGTAAAAATTCTTACAAAATGGTCGAAACTCAAGATAAAATAACTAATTTAATATTATGCGTTTGTCATTATAGCCTTATTATATAATATGTAAAACTGAGTTACACTATCTCTTGACATTTGAACCCGTCTATAATTAAATCAATATATTTTCCTTATAAAATATATAATTAGTGGTCAATATTTTCCTTATTATGATATATTTTTCATAACATATGATACAAAATGTTTTGTATATATAGTAACGTTGTCCTAAAGAAGACTCAGTGTGTGTGATACACTGTAGTAGTAACCCGACTCTACCAGTAATTAAGTTTAATTCCTAATTAAGAAACAAAGTTATATACTTAGCAAGATGAAGTCTTTTGTGGTGTTTATCTTATTCTGTTTCTCCGCCCCTGTGTATCTAAAGAGAGATCCGCCTCTTGTCGACTTAGACGACTACGTGAAAGTAATGCGATTGAGCGAAAAAGAGATCGAAAAATTACAACGTTTTGGTAAGTAAGTATTTGTATTCCACATAATATATATATTATGTGTATATATATATATACACTATATATATATATATATATATATATATATATATATATATATATATATATATATATATATATATATATATATATATATAAATAATACATACCCCGAACATGCCCCTCTTTTGTTATCAGAAGTATTATGGCGAAACAAGCCGTTTTTTATAAGAGCCATCGTTTCCAAATGAATATAGCATAAGAACTATCAAGGTTAATGTCACTACGCTACCAGCTCATGCTATTAATAAATAAACAGGAAACAGACAGTGAAAAATACACTCCAGCGCCGGGATCCCGGTGCTGGAGTGTATTTTTTACTGTCTGTTTCCCATAGTAAAGAATAATTATAATTTGATTTACATTAAAATTTAAACTTTCCGTAGTATGAAAACTACCAAAAGCTTAAAAATTAAATTTAAATAAACAGGTCAAGTGTGTGCTAGTCAGCACACAGCGAGGGTCCGTAGGCCACCACACCGTATAGTTTAAGTAGTACCCTATTGATGGTGTTTTTTAGAATGCTACTTTGAACTATCCTATGGGTCTGATATTCTCATAACACATAAACAAACTTCCGATAAAGTATTCTTTTGCCACTGAACCAGACTACAACCATATGAATACATCGAAAAGACCATAATTATAAAAAAAAAAAAAACTAATTTTGTTAATATAAAATAAAATAATATTTTTTTCGAAATTTCCAAAAAGTGGTATCTTTACTTTTGGTCGAAGAATGTTCAGGAATTTTTACAGATGTTTTGCACTTCACATAAGCGAGATAGATGGAGGGAGGACACGTTTCACACCCGCTTCAAACTCACCTACCAAAGTTATAACCAAATAATTATATATTTTTGTAATCAGCTCGACGTACCCTTTCATATTATACCACTCACGGTGTCAAAAAAAAAAATTAACCCTTAAGTTTATTTACCCTATTTTTTTGAAAAATATTTTTTTTAAGTGGCTATATTTTTAAAATATGTGGGTAGGTACAAGACACATACATGCCATATTTCAAAGTGATCGGACAAAAGGTGTAGCCGTGAGAGCAGGCGACCGGACGGACGGACAGACACACGCAGAAAAATATAAGGGTCCTTGGTTTTGCTAACGGACCCTAAAACACACATTTGATTTGCCAGGTATTTCTGTTGTAGCTAGAGAAGCCGATGAGTTTAGGAGAAGAATTCTTGAAATGCATCAGATTAATGGATTCTACTTTTCTAAATTTTATGAGTGATATTGATAATTTGAATGTGATATATTCTGGATTGTTGTAATGTTTATTTTTCTTTTCTCCCTGCCTTCCCCTGGCTTTCCTAATTAATTATGTTGATTGTTACAAATTGTTCTGGACTTATATCTACTCAAGCCCACAAACGATTGCTAAAAGTGCCAATAGATTTTTTAGTTTTAGAATGTTTTATTGGAAGGACCTGGGTCCGCCTAACCTAATTGAGGTTTTCTGTGGTTTCCCTCAGTTTACTAGGTGAATGCCAGGTTGTTCCCTTTAAAGCCAGTGCACAGACTGCCTAGGATACTTGTTTACTCCTGCAAATCTTACAGGGCTATGTCCCGATTCCGGGGGGGGGGGGGGAGGGGGGATTTTTATTATGTATTACAAACACTGTTATTATAAAAAATAGAAGAAAAAAAAGTATGTTTTTATCAAGGAGGCTGTGGTTTTTCTCCGTATATTAGGGTCCGCAGGCAAAACCAAGGACCCTTATATTTTCTTGCGTGTGTCTGTCCGTACGTCCTCTCGCATGCTCTCACGGCTACACCTTTCGTCCGATCATTTTGAAATTTGGCAAGTATGTGTCTTGTACCTACCACATTACATTATTTTTTTTTTTTTTTTCGACACCGTAAGGGGTATCATATGAAAGGGTACGTCGAGCTGATTACAAAAATATATAATTCTTTGGATATAACATTGATAGGGCGAGCGTAGGCAAGTTTGAAGTGGGTGTGAAACGTGTCCCCCCCCCCCTCAAACTTGCTTATGTGAAGTGCAAAAAATCTGAAAAAATTCCTGAACATTGTTCGACCAAAAGTAAACATACCACTTTTTGGAAATTTCGAAAAAAATATTATTTTATTTTTATTGACAAAATTCTTTTTTTATAATTATGGTCTTTTCGATGTATTTATATGGTTGTAGTCCGGTTCAGTGGCAAAAAAATACTTTATCAGAGTGTGTTTTGAGAATATCAGACCCTTAAAATAGTTCATAGTAAGCTTTTTAGCATTTAAAAAAAACACTGTTTATACACTTTACAGTTAAACACTATACATGCATATAGTGTGACCTACGGACCCTCGCTGTGTGCTGACTAGCACACACTTGACCTGTTTATTACATGTGTTGACGCGTGAGAATTTTTCAGTCGTTGTTTAAATGTTTTGCGGTGAGACTTTTTAGATCTTTTTATCAATGACCTCACTTACCCAAGTCATAATAATATTGATCCACAAGTCTTAATAATAGACGAATGTAGTTTTTAGACCCCGCAAACCCCATATCTCTATCTATTACAAGAGCTGAGCTATAAGTGTTAAAAAAAGTGCATGTTTTTTTGCCCTCCCTGTATAATGTATAGATTAATTATTCCCCTTATAGTTTTTATTTTTATTTAAATAAAATAAAACTCCTAGTCTATTGCTGCAAGTATTAAATAAAATTGTAGATCTCTCTAAAGAATTAAAAAAAGTTATTAATATTAATTATTATATTTCAGAATCACTGCAGAGAGTGATTAGAACCGATGACGTAGAAACATTAAAGACGATTCTAAAATCCAATGAAGGTCTATTGAATAAGTCAGAAATAGATGTAACGACTCTAATTCATGATGCTGCGATGGAAGGAAGCTTGGATGTTATCAAGTATGTAGTAGAGAAGCAACATGTTGACCTTGACGTAGACTACTCGATATATAAAAGTTTGATACCATTGTACGAAGCAGTCAAGGCAGGAAAATTAGAAGCAGCTAAACGTCTGATAGAACTGGGAGCAGATAACAACATCACATTCCGCATTTACGGGAATACATTGCTACACGAAGCTGCTACCGGATACAGTATAGAAATCCTGAAGTTTTTGTTGTCCTTTTTTAATATTGATGAGAGAAATGCATTCGGTCAAACACCAGCTTACCTGGCAGCTCGCACAGGTAAACCTGTAGCGTTACATTTTCTTTTACAGAACGGAGCTGATCCTTACGCAAGAGACAAATATGGTGATACCTTGATGCACGCTGCTGTCCGGTCTGGTCAGGTCGATGTAGTGAGAGAACTGACTCCATACAAACAGCTGATAAATGTTTCAAATGAAGATAATAATCTACCAATAGAAATCATCTCAAATATACAGATAGTCAAGGAACTTGTCAATGCAGCATCTATTATTACGGATAAAAGTATTTTTAATAATGTACGCTTAAATAAGTACGATATAGCTAAATACTTAGAGGAAGAAAGTGGTAAAGTAAATTTACGTAACCCATGGGATAAAAGACATTGTGGAGGAACTCTCCTGACGACTCTTCTTAACAAGAAAATTCTTCCGTACGATATGATAAAGTTTATCTTGGACCGAGGGGCCGACGTTAATATTAAATATTGTAAGAATATAACAGCACTACATGTAGCGGCTTTCCGTGAAAAAGAACATACTTTAGAAATAATAAAACTTCTTCTGGATAAAGGTGCCGATGTCAATTCTCCAGACAATGAGGGCCACACTCCACTAGACTACGCGAGAGAAAAAGGAAACCACGCCGTATTTGAATATTTAAGGTCCTTTGGAGCCGTCACAAGAGATAGCATAGGTGAGTAGTCTGATAGCTAGACAATTTTATTTGGCGATTTCCATTGATGTACACGTATTCCCCTGATTCAAAAAGGATGGTTCATTAAAAAACATGGCTGTGTTTATTCTGTGCATGAAATTATAGACAAAACTACTTGGCTCATATCGATAACACGAGCCATAAGTATCAGAACCCGTGGAAAATTGAGACTTGAATTTTAGCTCAAAATTTAGGGGCTCCCAAATTCCTAAAATAAGCGAAAAAAATAATTTTTCTCGAGATGGTTTCGACGAAATTAATTAACAATTAAATAAAAAATGTATTCTATTAAAATATAATTTTAACCTTACCTGGAAAATTATAGTTTCCTAGATATATTTGGATTACTTGGTGATACGGACTTTAAGCCGTATCACTAAATCAATATAACAAAGCCAGTATTACTATGTCAGTATCACTATGCATGAGTAATTTAATAATAATTTGTAACTATTCAAATTCGTTGGACAAATGTTTCATTATGCAGAGAAGTTTACAATTTATTTATCAGCGATCACACTGAAAACACAAGGGACAGAAGACAGGGCACCTACAGGTGGGGGCCTTCCTACTGACAGACAGACCTTCCTACTGACAGACACACCTTCATGCCGGCAGTCAGACCTTCCTACTGGCAGACTGACTTTTCCCATTGACTGACCCTCCCATGATAGACAGACCTTCGCACTGACAAACAGACCTTACAAAGCTTACATTTTTTTGTTTTTAGGGGCGATCACATTGAAAACACAAGGGGCAGAAGACAGGGCACCTAAAGGTGGGGGGTGGGCCTTTCCCACTGACAAACAGACCTTTCTACTAACAGAAAGACCTTTCTACTAACAGAAAGACCTTTCTACTAACAGAAAGACCTTCCTACTGGCAGACAGGCCTTTCCCCGTGACGGACAGAGCTTTGCACTGACAGACAAACCTTCGCACTGACAGACAAACCTTTAATAACAATGTAATGGATTAGTTGAGTCAAGAGACATGTTTCTTCTCTTTGTCGCTGTCATTTACTTCGAGAGATAGTGTATTTGCATCATTTTAACAGGATAATGGTACATGTCAGTTGCTTCCATGATAAATTATCCATTTACAAAATATACATTTTAATTTAATAATATAAATATTTACCATAATTATCACAAGTGATGGAATCGATAAAAATTGATTTAGTTTCAGGTGTTCCCACACCTGAGTACAACGACTGAAGATGATAAATCAATAGTTTATTCCTTGGTTAAAACATCTGATGATGATAATTCGACTCCTCATTCCTTAGATAAAAATGGTTAGAAAATATTCAACAAAAATGTGTTTACATAAATAATTTAAAAATAACCAACATGTTAGTAAGCTTAATAAAATAGAATAACAAAAATATATAATCATAAGCTAATATTTATTGTTTTATTAAACGTTCAATATACCAGAGCATTTTCATTGCTAACCTACTTCCTTACGACTTTAGTCGATGCAATATCATATAAATATTGACACGTGGTAAAAGAACCGTTCTAATACCTTCATTGACTTTATTGTGATGTCTCCTCATGCAGCATCGCATCTTATTGGTTTGAAAATTATACCTTGTTACTTGTGTTATACCTTGTTGCTTGTGTTATACCTTGTTACTTGTATTATACCTTGTTACTTGTGTTATACCTTGTTACTTGTGTTATACCTTGTTACTTGTGTTATACCTTGTTACTTGTGTTATACCTTGTTACTTGTGTTATACCTTGTTACTTGTGTTATACCTTGTTACTTGTGTTATACCTTGTTACTTGTGTTATACCTTGTTACTTGTGTTATACCTTGTTACTTGTGTTATACCTTGTTACTTGTGTTATACCTTGTTACTTGTGTTATACCTTGTTACTTGTGTTATACCTTGTTACTTGTGTTATACCTTGTTACTTGTGTTATACCTTGTTACTTGTGTTATACCTTGTTACTTGTGTTATACCTTGTTACTTGTGTTATACCTTGTTACTTGTATTGTACCTTGTTACTTGAATTTTACCTTGTTACTTGTATTTTACCTTGTTACTTGTTACTTGTATTCTACCTTGTAACTTGTATTTTACCCTGTTTGATAAATGCACGTGCTTCATTGTTTCCATATCTAAATACTATCTCACTTTTTACTTTTACCCCTTTATAGCCTTATGCTTGTGTGTTAGTGTGCTTACTAGCTCCCATTCTTATAACAGGATTTGGGGCAGGATGATCGAAATCTTTAATATGTAGTCCTGTCACTGGATTCATTTCAATGTTTACTTTTATTATTTTCGTTTTTTTTGTTTATATACTCTAGATGTCAAAAATTGTATTTTTGAGTTTTATGTAGTTGTGCATAGCTTTTTTAAGGGAATTAAAGACTATTAAGAAATTATGGTGTTTAGTGTTATTTTCTCAGTAAAAAAGGGCAACAAAGTATCTGACTGCCAAGAGTTATAGCGGCAGTCATAGTAAAAAAGCTGTGATTGAAGAAACAGACTTCAGTTGAAGAAACAGTAAGAAAGCTGTATCAGAAGAAAATACTTCAGTTGGATAGTAAAAAAGTTAAATCAGAAGAGAAGACATCGGTTGAAAGAATCATAGTAAAAAGAGCTTTCAACAGAAGAAACAGACATCGATTGAAGAAATCATGAGTAATCAAGACTTGAAAGAAAAGACGACTTTGCAGTGCGACGGCGAAGTACCCGAGGTGCGAGATGAAGAAGCCCCTAAAGAGTCCAGGTCACGAACTCCTACAGAAAAGGGTAAAATATATCAAATTAATTTACTAGAGAAAAATCTCCGTGCGCTAGAGAATAAGTTAGATAGAAAGCAAGCGGAGGTTTTAAATATTTTTGGATTAATTAAGGATGACTCAACCCGAGCTGTAGCGAGTTCATCTTTGAGTGAGTTGACCATTTTAAAGATGGAGTTAAGGGATAACATAGAGCGCCTCACCACCCTTACCGATAAGGAAAATGCGTCTGTACTTAAGAGTCAAATTTTATTCGACAAATTAGATAGCTTCCTGGATGCTCAGGTAAAATTGTTATCTGCAGTACCGATTACTCTCCCTAGTAGCTCTTTATCGAAGAGAACATCACATAGTTCCCACAGATCTAAAGTCAGTTCCGAAAAGTCCAAAGTCAGTGCAGTAAATTCTAAAGTTAGTTCTCAGAAATCCAAAATTTCAAGTATTTCTAAGGTATCAAGCATACATATTATAGCTCAAAGAGAGGTTTTGCGTCGTAACGGCGAAATAAGAAAAAAACAAGTCGAGCTCGAAGAGCAACTTAAAGAAAATCAATTTATAGGATCAGTTTTACAGAATAAAACCCTGACGGAGGGAGAACTTGAGGCGATTTTAGGAACTACCTTAAAACTTTCAACACCAATGACAGCTAGCAAGGGTGAAGCGTTGATGCCCTCCCTACAGGTAGAACAGGACTCTCCTACAGAACGTACACGACCATCGGAGCCTGAGCCTAAGCCAATGACAAGGGAGATTCTACTGCCCGTCGCGTCGACCTCTAAAAGTTACCCTCAAATTAAGATAGATAGTAACCCAAATGACGACCCTATTCAAAATATAAATAAACCTATAAGCGCAGATCCTACTGTTCTCATGTCAAAAATGCAAGTGTTAAATTCAATTAGTCCAATTAGATTTGATGGATCATGTGACAAATTCCCTATTTTTAGGCAGGAAATCAAAATTCATTTAGAAGACGGTATACTACCAGATTCAGTAAAGCAAGCTTTTTTGTCAAAATTTTTAGAAGGGGAGGCTTTAAGGGTATATCAAATCAACATAGGTTTAGACTTCAAACAGTATATGGAACTGTTAGAGAAAAGATTTGGGGATAGGTCAGCCATAGTAGAAGCTTGGGCAGCGAAACTAACTGAGGGGCCTCCAATTAGTCCAAACGATTCTAAGGGATTGCTAGAGTTTGGAGATATGCTAGCCACGGCTAGCAAAGTCCTACAAGGTGAGGATTTCGTAGAAATAAGTTCAAGGCTTTGTTTAAAGAGAATAGTTTCCCGACTCCCAGCTAAATTTAAAGTCGGTTGGGTAAAAGTAGTAGCAAATTTAATCGGTAGGGAAACAATAAAAGATTTAGCAGAATATGTACAGGGGTTATCAAAAATTTATTCACACCCAGTGTATTTTAGTTCAGATAGAGTAGGGACTTCACGTTATAAGGGCATAGAAAATCAGTTAGTTAGGAGCCGCAAGACAACAGTAGAGGCAGCAACTAAAAAATACGAACTTAAGGTTTCGGAGTCGAATAAAAGTTTAGAACAAGAGACCTGCCTTTATTGTTCTGGAAGGCATTTCTTAAATGAGTGTATAGATTTTCGAAAACTAGCCTGGAGCGATAAAAAATCCTTTATCGAAAGCAAGAGACTGTGTTTTTCATGTTTAAGAGTAGGGCATATTTCTAAGACCTGTAAGAATAGGTTAGTCTGTAACATCAAAGATTGCGGAAGGAAGCATCCTTCTAGCCTTCATCGTAACATGGCGGAAGCTAATACCTTAGATTCAGCTAAATCAAATGTAAGAAGTATTAAGTCAAGCAATGTTTCCGCTTCACACACCACGTCTTTAGTAATACCGGTGTACATGTACTACAAAGATAGACCAGAGCGAAAAATACTTACCTATGCTATGTTAGATGACGGCAGCAATGCTTGTTTTGTAGCCTCCAGCTTACAGGCAGAGCTAGGCATTACAGGGATTCAAACTAGGCTGCATTTGACTACAATGCATCAAAAATCTTATATTAATACAAATAAATTGACAGGTCTGGCAGTGTCTGACATTGGTGGAAGGTGTCAGGTGGACTTGCCTGAGTCCACTTATACAAGAGAGTCTATTCCTTGCGATATTTCAGAGATCCCTACTCCTAGTACTATAAAAGATTTTAAGCATTTAGAGGCACTATCTAAGATCTTGCTACCCTTAACAAAAAATACCGAAGTGCAAGTATTAATAGGAAATAACTGTCCTCAAGCACTGTGCCCTCTGGAAGTATTGCGTGGGTGCGGACACGAGCCATATGGTGTAAGGACCGAGCTGGGCTGGGGAGTTATTGGGCCAAAAAGAGCAATTAACAGCAAAGAGATAATTCTGCCCGCTTCGTCATCTCAAATGTCAGTAAAGGAAGTTTTAAACCTATTCGATAAAAATAAGAATCTAGAAAGTCTCAACTATGGTCTAGGGTTGTCGGTAAATGATCGTGAGTTTATTAGTAAAGTAGAGAAGGGGCTAATACACAGACCGGATAAGCATTACGAGATGCCACTCCCTTTCAAATCGAATGACCCAAAGGTGCCAAATAATATTAGGGCAGCAGAGGCCAGATTGAGACAGTTAAAGAACAAATTTAGGAACGAGAAATTTAAAGAAGAGTATAGTAAATTTGTGGGAGATATGTTGGCCAAAGGGCATGCGGAAGAGGCTACCGACCAGGATATTGAACCGGGAAGAATCTGGTATCTACCCCACCACGGGGTGTACCACCCTAAAAAACCAAACAAAATACGTGTAGTTTTTGACTGTTCGGCAGTTTTTGAAGGAGTCTCTTTAAATAGTTGCCTCATATCAAGTCCGGACCTTACAAATTCTTTAGTAGGTGTCCTTATGAGATTTAGAGTAGGAAGTATCGCCTTCGTCGGTGATATCGAAGGAATGTTCCACCAAGTAATCGTCCCTGAGAAAGATAGGAACTTCCTTAGGTTCCTATGGTGGGAGGGAGGAGATACAACAAAGACCCCAAAGCAATTTCGCATGACAGTACATCTCTTCGGTGCATCGTCATCGCCGGGTTGTAGCAATTTTGCATTGAGGAAAACTGCTCAAGACTTCGGAGAAAGGGTAAGCCCGAGAGCAGCCAGGTTTATTGAAAGAAATTTTTATGTCGACGACGGATGTGGTTCAGTAGATACGGTCGAGGAAGCAGTGCAGCTGATCACGGACTTTCAGACCTTGTGCTCACAAGGAGGGTTTCGTTTCCACAAGTTACTATCAAGCAATGCCGAGGTTATCACATCTATCCCAAAAGAAGATAGAGCAGACGGCTTTAAAGAGTTTGAAATATTTAATGATGCACCATTGGAGCGTGCACTTGGCGTTACCTGGTGTGTAGAGACAGATTCATTTCAGTTTAGAGTAATAGTTAGTGAGAAGCCTAGAACCCGTAGAGGAATATTATCCACAGTTTGCTCGGTATACGACCCTTTAGGATTTTTAGCCCCCTTCACTATAGTAGGAAAGTTTATATTGCAAGAGCTGTGTCGTATAGCAGTTGGTAATAACACAGTGAACCAATGGGACGGACCTATTCCCCCGGACGTGGAATCTAGGTGGGAGAGGTGGTTGTGTGATCTTAAACTGCTTAGTCAAAACATCTTGGATATGCCCCGCTGCATAAAACCAGTTGGAGCCTCTAAAATTGACAAAATCGAGCTCCACCATTTTTCTGATGCTTCTTCACTCGGTTATGGGCATGCTTCATACATTAGGTATTTATATGACAGCCATAAAGTGCATTGTAGCTTTTTGTTTGGGAAAGCTAGAGTGAGACCACTTAGAGAAATCACAATACCCCGGCTAGAACTAACAGCAGCAGTCTCAATGGCCAAATCAAGTGAAGCTATTGAAAGAGAGCTGGACCTAGGAACAATTGAGCGCCACTATTGGACAGACAGTAGAGTGGTTCTGGGATATATAATGAACGAGAAGAAGAGATTCCACATATTTGTTGCTAACCGCGTTCAGACCATCAGAGATTGCTCAGCCCCAAACGAATGGCATCACACTCGTTCAAAAGAAAATGTCGCGGATCTAGCCTCTAGAGGAGCATCGGTCGAACACTTAAAGAACTCTCGCTGGATTCTAGGTCCTGAATTTTTGTGGAAAGCCGATGGGTTCATACGTAGCGAAGTTAAAGAAAGCTTCGAAATACCAAGCGAAGACCCAGAAGTGAGAAAAGATGTAGCTTGCCGAGCCATCCAAATTAGTGAATGCGGTAACCTAGGTGGGACATTCACTAAAGTAAGCTCATGGCAACGGCTTAGAAGAAGCGTGGCTATATTTAGGAGATTTATGCACTGTATAAGATTAAAAATAGAAGGCAAGGACGTCCATGATATTCATAAAGAACCAATCACGGCGAGTGAGCTTCGTCGTGCAGAGGAGGCAATCATTTGGATTGTTCAACACGAAAATTTTATAGCGTTAGATAAGGAACCTAAACTCAAACCATTAAATCCGTTTCTTGATGATAGGGGTTTAATAAGAGTAGGTGGTAGGATAAAGCATTCGCTCTTACCTGACGATACAAAGCATCCTATCGTTTTGCCCCAAAAATCCCATGTTACTACATTGATTATTAGATATTGCCATGAAAAAGTTTACCATCAAGGGAGAGGCGTGTCAATTAACGAACTTCGAAGTAGAGGGTTTTGGGTTATAGGAGCGTCTTCCGAGGTAGCTAGATATATTAAAAGTTGCATTCTTTGTAGGAAATTACGAGGGGGCTTTGAAACCCAACTAATGGCAGACCTTCCCAGTGATAGAGTTGAACCTGCTCCCCCCTTCACTAATAGCGCGGTCGATGTCTTCGGACCCTTCCATGTAAAACAAGCTAGAAAACAAGTAAAACGATACGGCATTTTGTTTACTTGTCTCGCGTGTAGAGCCGTTCATATTGACATCTTAGATTCCCTAGATACTAATTCCTTTATTAATGCCCTCCGCAGGTTTATATGCCGTAGAGGGGAAGTTAAGTTGTTACGTTCAGATATGGGAACCAACTTTGTAGGCGCAAAACGAGAATTGAAGAAGGCTCTAGAGGAAGTTGACATACAGGTAGTCAGAAAATTCTTGGCTGAAGGACTATGTGAGTTTAGATTTAACGTCCCTCAGGCAAGTCACATGAATGGTGTGGTCGAAAGACAAATAGGTACGGTGAGGAGAATATTGGACTACCTGCTTCGGACGCATCAAGGCCTGTTGAACGAAGACTGCCTAAGGACACTATTCGTAGAATGCGAGAGTATTATAAATGGTCGACCACTTACAGTAGACTCAATCAATGACCCCACCTCTTTACCACCATTGACACCAAACCACTTACTGACGTTAAAATCATCTCCGATCTTACCCCCACCAGGCAATTTCACTGGAGACGACCTCTACACAAGAAGAAGGTGGCGTCATGTGCAACACCTAACTAACGAATTTTGGTGCCGCTGGAAGAACGAATTTCTTCAATCACTTCAGCAAAGGAAGAAGTGGCAGCACCCAAAAAGAGATCTCCAAGTAGGAGATATCGTCCTGTGCAGGGATGATAATATGCCTAGAAATGTCTGGCCATTAGCCAAGATCGTAGAAACATATCCTAGCCAGGATAATATGGTCCGGAAAGTAAAACTGCAGTTAGGAGGTTCTAGAACCAGTTTAGATAGGCCTATACATCACCTTATCTTACTGGTACCAACAGAGATGTAAGATGGTTCATCCCCACCGAGAAGCCTTAGCGATGACATTGCAAGCAATGGAGGAGCCATGTCACTGGATTCATTTCAATGTTTACTTTTATTATTTTCGTTTTTTTTGTTTATATACTCTAGATGTCAAAAATTGTATTTTTGAGTTTTATGTAGTTGTGCATAGCTTTTTTAAGGGAATTAAAGACTATTAAGAAATTATGGTGTTTAGTGTTATTTTCTCAGTAAAAAAGGGCAACAAAGTATCTGACTGCCAAGAGTTATAGCGGCAGTCATAAGTCCTTCTCATTGGGAATTATGAATATTTTTTATTGTTAATCATATTCTAATGCAATATCAGCACAAGATTCTAATAACTATCATAACAATTAAAACAGTATTGCTACATAACACGACATACAAATGTAAAGATTACGTTTCATTATAAATAGTTTTTAATATTCATGTCGACAGAGTTTTGGTTAAAGTGATTTTGTAGATAATTTAACCCTTAACTGCCCGAATTATTTTTTTGGGGGAATCTTTTGTTTCTTTCTGGGATTTTGACTGTTGTAGATCCCTTAATATGTAAAAAATGTTTTAAAAAAAATTACTTACCCCAAATTTGGGCTAATGCCATATGGCAACACTAGGGTTTTAGCCCTACAGTTTTTTCCTTAGTTTTTTTTTTTAAATTTCTTTTACAAAATGTATGTAAAATAATCCAGGGAAATAAGGTAAATAAAAACCCAGTCTGTGGAATGAGAAAAAGCAAGCTGAATTTATGCACAGACTTTTTTTTATGTTCTAATGAAGCACCAAAAAGTCTCATATGCTTACCCTTGTGCGTCTCGAGATATCTAAGGTCAAAGGTCAGGAAAATCATTTTTTTGCGAAAATTTCGCTTCCGGGTAGTCGGAGGTCTGAAAAAGTTAAGTAAAACAAGTTCGGTTGTATATATTATTTTTGTACGATCAACTCAGCCTAGGCATTGGTAAAATGAACATGTGTACCAAATTTCATCTAACTCGGTGAGCTTTTACTCAAGTTATCGTCACCTGTAGGTTTCGTGACGGATTTTGCGTGACGGTGATTTTGGTCGTTTTTTCGGATTCACTCCCGGGCTCCAGAACGTGCCATAAGGAACTTCGTTCCAATAAATAATTTTGTAATTTTGCTTGTTATTTTTTTTATTTTATTATTATTTTTTTTTTTATGAGCCTTATGCAGCCTTGAAGCCACGAGATAAGCGCTCAAGAGGTTAATTACTTAGTGAAAATTACTGGCCATGGGAAAGGAGAGAAAGAATGGTTTTAAGTTTTAATAGGGTAGAGACTTTGATATCACTGTTAGTACGGCACAGAGAATTAAGAGAATGGACGCAACGAACTAAGGGACATATGTCAGATATCTGCTTGATATACGCAAATCTGCTAGCTCGACGTCCAACAGGTAGAACCACAACTTGAGAGGCAACTTCCTCACAGCGAAGCTCGCCATTTAGGGCCTTAGACAGGTACAACATTTCATAGGCTTTCCTCCTCCGACGCAAAGACGAGAGTTCAAGGCGCTCTGATAAATGCTCATATGAGTAGTAAGCCCTCCTGAAGAAGTATCGAAGATAGCAGATGCGCACAAAAAGCCGCTGTACTCTCTCGATTCGGTCCGAGCGCATCAAGGCGTGGTTGTTCCAGACAGGCACAGCATATTCAAGGAGAGGCCTGACTAGAGAAACATAAAGACTAAGGAAACATTCAAGTGAAAGATGGTGACTGATTTTACGGATAAGGCCAAGACGCTGAGAAGCTTTAGTAACTATTGAGTTTATATACATATCCAACTTAAGTCTAGAATCTAATATGATACCAAGATCACAAACAGAATCGGCGCGGGTAAGAAAAGTGCCATCAAGAACATATTTGAATTGCACAGGGTGTCGACGTCGGGAGAACGACACGAAACATGTCTTTTCGGTATTTATAATCATTTTAAATGTTTAGCACCACGAAGATATGGCATCGATATCCTTTTGGAGAATTTGGCAAGAGGAAAGAGAATCGACCTTTAAACATATTTTTAAGTCATCTGCAAATAATAGGAAGGGACAATTAATAACTTCGCATAAGTCATTAATGAAAGCAAGAAACAGTAAGGCCCTAGAATTGATCCTTGGTGGACACCTGAATAAGCGCAGTAAGATTGCGATAAGTGGTTGTTTATTTTGACTTGACAAGTTCTGTTTGATAAATAGCTACTAAAAAATTATACTAATTGGGGATGTAAAGAAAGAGATGTAAGTTTGTTAATTAAGATGGTTAGGGTGAAACGCCTTACTGAAATCAAATAAAATTGAATCAACCTGTGAACCTTTAGCAACAGATGGACCAAGATACGATAAGAAAGATACTAAGTTGCTATTTGTAGATTTATTTGGAACAAAACCATGCTGACGAGGATTAAGAAGAGGGTAGATTAAGGAGGATAAATAAGAATGGAGGGTGCGTTCGAAAACTTTAGAAAAAACATTACAAATTGATAAATGTTATTAACTAAATGTTATGATAATGTTATTAACAACAGAATTGAAAATAACAAAAACAGGAGGTTTTTGGTTGAATGGGACGGTGGTTGAATGGAAAGTTTTGACAAATTTGACTAGTATATACCGTAGCAAGCTAGGGGCGCTCACACACACACTCTGTAGATGTCAGGATAGAATTTAGGTGTTTCCATGAAAATCGATCCAGATACGATATCTTATCTAAATCGAAATCGTATTCAATCCGTATTTAAACATCATGCAAACGTAGTTCACCTCATTACGAATCTGGTCTCGTTAGCTCGATTATTATCAAACCACGCCGACCATGGTTTTCAGGCCGATGGGGGGGGGGCTAAATCTGTCGACTATCAGCTTCCTATTTGTTTAAACAGTGCTGGGTGGACATTGAGGGCCCGGTCTGGGAATCGAACTCAAGGTCATATGTGGTGGTCACCTATCCAACTACGAGAAGTTTGTGATTAATAAAACGTAAGCTAAAAGAGAAGATGAATGTAACTCAGTTTCAGATAATAATGAAAAACATCGTGATAATGCTGGTGTTATGAAACAACCCTCGGAAAACATTGTGTTGCCAACAGAGATTCAAAGTTGCGGAAATACTGTGAAACGTATTTGTCTTTTGGATTTACTTCAATATCAAATGAAGAAATGCCTATACCTCAGTGTGTCATCTGCAGAGAACGGCTACCGAATGAAGCCATGGTTTGTAACAGTTTGGTTTCTTGTGCCGCTGCTCGAGCCGGAGGTAGGGTGAGTTCTGTTTCTTGGGATAAAAATAATAGGAATTTAGGGAAGCGCCACCTCGCCTAGGATATATAGGAATTAGGGGTTTCCAGAGATGACGAGGGATCCCTGGTAGGATATAGGATAGTAGGAAAGGAAAGAGATTAACGGGAAGAGGAGGTCGTTGGGATTATCCCTATTACTACCTTATTAAACTAACTCCAATAAGATATAATACATACAAGAAATGGGTTTGAAATTATATTCTCCATAAAAAAATATATATACATACAAAATCATAAAATAAAATTATTACCAAGGCCTTGGAAAGAAATTAAATTACCTATAAGGTTCAAATACCGTAAAACAATAACAGAAATAGGGAGATCGGCGATACACCTTCCGTTGGTGGTGACTCCCGGGGTGAACTCCAAATGAGATTGGGGTGGTAAAAAGAAGTATTTAAATACCTGGTGGTTTCGGGTTGTGAAAATGGCTCGGTTGAGTTGAGATAATTTGCGGTGCGATCCCTAGATCCCTGGTCTCGCCGCTCCGGATTACCTCTGCCGGAATTTATTCCCTGTTCCGTAGAAGTCGGGTCGGATACCGCACCAAACGTATTCTTTGTGATCTATCTCCAAATAATTAGGGGAACTATCCGCAACTAACGGGTCGGTCCTGTAAAGAAGCGATATAATCCGGCCACAACACAACCTGGTCACAGACCCTAGCCCAGACTCACCATCCTAGTGCCCCCTCATTATGTCGTCTTCTTAGTTCCCTGCACCTCGGAACCAAAAAAGAAACAGTAGTTCTAATACTCATACACTCTCACACATACACACACACACTCTCATAACAATAAAAACATTCATATCTACAGTAAATTAAAAGAAAGAATTTTACACAACTAGAACCTTCAAAATAAACAAAACAGATAAACTCTTAGATCTAAACCGTGTTGCTTCCTACAAGCAATAAACCCGGGATAGATCGAAAATACTTTAAAAATATCAACCAATAAAACTTGGTTGTTACAGGTTCCAAAAATCTCATCTTACTACTAAACACAAATTTGCAGTCATATAAGCCCCTGGGATATTTTAAAAGAATGTTATCTGGGGAGACAAGCCAGGCTAAAGTTTTAATCTTTTTTTGTTTATTTGGTGTTTTCATAAAATCCATGATAACTGTTTATGATGGGTGGCGAAAATGTGATTTTCAGTTATGTAATTTTCTGACCCTCCTATCACTGATCTACATTTTCCGAGATTATTTTAATTAAAATGTTTATCTAGTTGGTAGTTTTCTTAACCTTAGTGGGAGAATAAATAATATAACCTTCCAACTTCTCATTTTATTTCCATATTTTTTTTAAATTTTTAGCATTATCAACAAATTAATAATAAAATTAATTCATCAAATTCATAACGAATCAAGTTATCCTGTCATTGGCTGTTTTTACTGTTTTTTAGATTTCGGAGGTCCCAATCCAACCTGTAAACATTTAAACAATAATATAAACAGTCACGTGGTAAAACAACAAACAATAAATAAACAATAGTACGTCCAGATCTATCTAATAATTTCAAGATAATAATAACTTCTTATATACTACGTTTTTAAACTTTCTGTTGAATCGTATGTAATGTTGATAATATAATTGTTATTGTTATATAATATATAATGTTAGTGAAAAAAAAAAAAAAAAAATAGTTCCGAATTTAATTACATCACATAAATGACAACCATCTAGAGAGCTGATCTTAAACCTATAAAAGGACAAATCTTTGTACAACGGATCTCCCCAACACCAAATCTAAACCGTGCCATCGATATATTTGAAATAATATAATCGATATAATAATAATAATAATAATAATAATTTATTTCCACCATACATAAATACGTGTTTCAAACAATTATTATTATTTTTTTTCCCATATATTTCCTGTTTTGCTGTCATTAAATGTTTATCTCTTATTTATAAAAATAACAAATTTGAAACCCGTCAAAATGAAGATTGTAAATATGGGATATGGCAAAACAAATATTACGGATTTTTTCCGAATTAACATTCCATACAGCAAAATTTGCTGAAAACCAAATGAATTCTGCTGAAAGATGGCTAAAAGTATTAAAATAATGCATTGCCATAATGTTCTGAGCTATGCTAAAAGTTTCAAATGTCTAGCTATTCGGGAAGTTAGTTAGAAATCGATTGCCAGACTTGTACCGGACAAACAAACAAACAAGAAAGCAAGCTAACAAAAACGTAGTAAAAAGTGAAGAGATTTAAAATAGAAATTAGTTATGGGCAGACAGAGGTTGTTTTACATAACCTATGTAGGTTAGCTATTAGGTTATCAATTTTTTTCGCTTTTTGTATGTAAAATCTATATAATTACAAGATAACAAGAACTTTTTACATACTACGTTTTTTAATTTTCTGTCATAAATCATAAATTTGAAACCCGTCAAAATGAAGATTGTAAATATGGGATATGTCAAAACAAATAACTAAAAAATAGAAATAACTTTTTATACAGCAAAATTTACTGAAAACGAATTAAATTCTGCTGAAAGATGGCTAAAAGTATTAAAATAATGCATTGTCATCGTGTTCTGAGCTATTCTAAAAGTTTAAAATGTCTAGCTACTTGGGAAGTTAGTTAAAAATCGATTGCAAGATTTGTACTGGACAAACAAGAAAGCAAGCTAATAAAAACTTAGTAAAAAAATTGTAGCATCATTCAAACTATCAATTTCTATCAATATTAAAATAAACCAAATAACAATGTCTATAAATAGTAAGGATTATTGCTAGTATTTTGACCAACTAACATTTACTGCTAAATATTTTCTTCATTAAATCAAACAGAAGCAATATTAAAGCGACACTGATTGATACATTATATTTGTGAAATACCAACCTTGGTTGCTTCCGCTCTAAGACATGCAAGGATGTCGAAAGCCAATTGACAGTCGTCGTCATTCACTGAAATAAAATCAAATTATTTCATCAGAAATTATAAATAATAAGTGTACTTAATTTAGAGTGACACAGGGCTTCCTCCAAAATATAAAACTGTATCATGTCAATTAGTGTGGAATCCTAGAACCCTCTATGATTGGACAAATGGTACATGAGTAATGAGTACAATGGGATAGATTTCAAAATAAAATAACTGCCAATGAGTGGTCTTTTCGCGTCCTTCTCGAGTAATTAATAGGCTTCCGCTGCTACAATTATAATGCATTTCTAAGTCTTCCGGTGATGACAGCATCTCGAAGGGCCACCCTAGCGAAACGTCGAGATTTTGCTCCTAATGCTGGAAGCATCTTCTGGGATATTCATG
The DNA here is from genome assembly GCA_951217055.1 of Gerris lacustris. NCBI lineage: Eukaryota > Metazoa > Arthropoda > Insecta > Hemiptera > Gerridae > Gerris > Gerris lacustris. The sequence continues at coordinate 1,477,710 of OX578282.1, forward strand.
GTATCTTAGGTTTAAGACAGGTGTGAACTGGAGGTTCGGTTGAGGTATCGGTTATTTTATACCTCCTTGGCCTTAGGTCATATTTGGTGGTGATTTCGTCAGCCGGGATTACATCATCCTGTTCGACAGTGGGGGCTTTCCCGGCATTACCTTGACCTGTGGTTAGGGTGTTGATGAGGTGTTTCCAAGTCTTTGATTGACTGAAACCGTCTTCTCTATTAAAATTGTGAGGGTGCTTTCCAATTTCATTAGTCACTCATATTATCTGATTGTGGTATCCTGTCACTAAAGCTAAGACTTTGGTGTCTTCGAACCTGATAAGATGACCTGACTCACTGGAATGCTGTGCCAAGGCAGACTTGTGATTTCACATTTTTGACTGCCCTTATGTGTTCCTGAAAACGAGTGTACACCAGTCTACCCGTTTGCCCGATGTAAGACTTTCCACAGCTGCAAGGAATCTGGTACACTCCCTCGGTTTTGAAGGGTAAACTGTCCATCACTGAGCCCAGGATCCTCTTGGTAGTCGTTCTACTGGTAAAGGTTGTTCTGATTTGATGTTTAAGCAGGATCCTAGCTATTCTGTCGGTTGTGCCTTTGATATAGGGGAGGCGCTCTCCCTCGCGGTTGGTCCGGAGGCTCCCTTGCAGCTCTTGGAGTTCCATTCCAGCGGGTGACTCTTTGAATTTCTGATCGATGAAAACCATTTTTGGAGAGTGCTAGGTGAAGGTGTTCTATTTCTTCTCTCATCACACACCTGCAAGCCCTAGAAACTAGAGAGTTTATAACCACAGTTTCCTGCGACGGGTGATGATGGAAGGCGGCGTTAAGGTATTAGTCGGTGTGTGGTAGTCGGTCTATAATAGACCTTGAGTCCTAGTCTTCTATCTTCTTTTTTGGTAATTAAGACGTCCAAGAAGAAATGTTGTCCATTGTTTTCCATTTCCAACGTGTCCATGTGGTCCAGGAAATATTCGAGGTTGTCGCATCCATGGCTCCATACAAGGAATACATCTTCCACGTATCTCCTCCAGAACTGGGGTTTGAGGGGTGCTGATGCGAAAGCTTAACTTAAATCTAGGACACTATGAAAACCCCTGAAGATGCTTCTAGCATTAGGAGCGAAACGTAAGTACGTACAGCCTTCAAGACGCAGTTACCCCCGGAAGAATTAGCTCTTCATTATAATTAACAAATGTTAAGTTTTGCGCAAGATGACTCATCAATACATTTAATTTGATCCTAAATGAATGGCATCTTTAATTCTTTAAAACAATAAATTATAGGTATTGCATACAATTCATATACTTATATTTAATGTGCTCTGCACAGAAAAATAAAATTAATCTCTGGGCTATCACTCATATAATGTATATATTTCATATAAAATAGAATAAGAAAAAACATTTAAGTAGTTTAGAAGAAAAGTAGTAATCATTATTCGCAGAATGTTGAAATCAATTTGGGTGTTTAACTGATTTGTGGACTAACCCTAATTTTGTTCCAAATTCATTAAAATAAATAATTTCATTAAGTGCATCTGAGGTGGTACAGTGTTAGTACCACTAAGTACATCCGAGGTGGTTCAGTGTTAGTACCACTAAGTATATCCGAGGTGGTACAACGTTTTTTTTTTTGTTTGTTTTTTTTTTCCGGGGGGGCTTTTACAACCGAAGACGCAGGCCACTTAAGTGGGCCCATCGAACAAACCCGGGTTAGGGGCCGAAATCTTCTCACTTTTGTGAAGATGTGGTCGGTAACCATGACTCCCCTCATGGTTCATCATCAAGGTTTTCAGGCCGAAACCTGGTGGCGCCACTCCTTCGAGGAGCTTCCTATTTATTTAAACCATGCTGGATTGACATTGAGCGGGGGGCCCGGTCTGGGAATCGAACCCAGAGCTGTGGTCAGAAGCGTTCACCCATCCATCAACTGACCCTGCTCGAGGCTGCTTAACTTGTGTTATCACACGGCAAGCGCACTTGCCTCTGAGCCACCCAGGCCCCCTGGTACAACGTTAGTGCCACTAAGTATTGAAGAGCTAAACGAAATGTCTCGAGTTGGAATAATATTTTTGAAATGTATTTTTTATCCTCCGGCCCAAAGATGGAATTGTAACAGAAGAAATACCTGTTTGTTTGCAGGCGTCGATAACTTGCTTTGCCTTGGCATGGTCACTGGGCTCCTCGTATACTTTGACAATCAAAGTTTGGTGAGTTTCCCAGTCGTAAGTATTGTCTTTCATCTGAAACAAACACAATATCATTGTTTTAATTGTTCAACTTGATTACTCTTATACTGAAAGAGCACAAAACATTTGGCACGAAGTTTCTTATGGCCCATTACATAGTTTGGAGTCTGGGAGTGAATCCGCAAAAAAACTACCGTCACGAAATACCAATTACAATAACATGAGTAAGAGGTGACAGATTTAATTGAAATTTGGTACACATGTTCATTTTACCGATTCCCAAGATGAGTTTGCAGGAAAACGTTATCTGCCCAAGCGTTGACGCGCAACGCTCGCGTAAACGTAAACTTCAAATGTAAAATTGCAATTTTAGAACGGTAAAAATTCTAACTTCATCAAATCAATAAGACAAACAACTTTTTAAAATACATTATTTTAGTAAAACCAACCCCTACACCGCTATGAACAGTTAAAGATCGCTAAATTTATTATCCTAAACCTTTAAAATAGAGAAAACAATTCATCATGATTAACGTACTATCTCAATTTTACTGATTGTAGGGTCTATAGAAAAAAAATGTTTAAAAACTCACTTTTACACTTTTACCGAATTCAGGACTGAAAAGATTCTATCATCATTCATCATCTATTCGATGTAAAAAACATTATTTTCAATAACATTTTATTTATTAAAACCAACAGCGACACCGCTATGAAGTGACAAAGATCGTTAAAACTATTAAAGCGGACCTAGTCGTTTAACATTTTAGAAACAATGTTTTTACCAATATTGAACGATCTAACGTAACGAGTTATATAAAACTTCATATACATAATTTAAAGTACATTTGAAACATGCATGTGAAATTTTAACTTTATAGAAGCAGTAGTTATTGAGTAGTGAAGTGATACATTTTATTAACAGTTCAAAAGGAGATGTGTGGTTAACGGAATAGTAAGAATACAGAGTAACTTCCTCACTACTAGACTCTCTATTAAAATCATACTCTTTTAGTATCAACTCAACATGATTATCTATTTTCTCAACATTCAAATAAATATTTATTATTATAGGCTCACTTCAATGAAAGAGAGCCCCACGATGCCTAGTTAAATAGTCCAGAAGACATAAATAAGTTTATATAAGTTTATCTTAGAAGAAGGTAAGTTTGCCCTCCCAACATTTTGATGACACTTAACTACACACAAACAACATCAATACTAGAATAAAGCATTTTAAAACACCATATATTATTCATCATCATTTAAATGGCCAACATTATATATTCTATTTGATCTCAAATGTAAAAAATTCTTAATTATTTGAAACGATAAAAATTATATTACTTACAATTCCCATTCCTTTAAATAAGCAGCCGGAAAAACACTGTAAAAAATAATAGAAATTAGGTTACTCTGCTAAACAAATTCGCTAAATATTACAAATATGTTCTCATACGACACATGAAGATAGACAACCACTGTGCTTAAAACAAATATGAAGATAATAATATTCTCGCCACAAGAGGCTTGAATAACAGGCTTGATAACAGGCTTGATAACAGGCTTGAGCTGTCAAAGGGTTTGTACAACTATATATTTAATGGATGACAAGGGGTTGGCGACACCCAAGATGTGTAGAATGTGTGTAATATACTGTACACTTCTTGGGCGACACCTACCCTTTCGAAGTTGATGTAATAATTTGAATACTCTCAGCACCTACCCAACCACAACACCGCTAGTCTCCGACATGGTATGACTCGCCCACTACATACTTTCATTATAATATATCTCTAGTTCGACTGAAATAGGCACTGATGATGGCTTTATAGAAGCCGAAAGCTGCTTTGGTGAAGAAACAAGTATTTTCTTGCGTGGAGAAACTGTTTCCTTGAGTTTACTTAAATGACCTCCACCAACGCTCATATTTCTCAAGTAAAATATTAGAGTTATAAAATAACCTTTTCATCTCGAGTTTCCAATTTGCTTTTCATGGTAACAACTTCCATGACAGTCTCTGAAAAAAAATAAATAAACGTGATACTATGATTGGATTATAACAAGGTTACACATTACACATCTTGTTCGCACACAAGCCTAAGAGAAAGAAATAACCTTTATTAATATATAACTAATATTACATTATCAGTAAGAGTAAGAAATAACCTGTATTAATATAAAATAACCTTACATTATGATTATGAGTAAGAAATAACCTTAAATTATGAGTAGCAAGTACCCCTGAGTTTGGTTCACTCTTGAACTCTTTACCGACCTAATCTTTTATTTCAGTTAATTTAATAAAATGATAATACAATAATTTTATAGATATTTGCGTCAAATTTGCGCATGGCTGTGATATGCAGCGAAGTAATGAAAACAATTTACCTTCGGGTAGGGTCGAGGTTTCCTGGCATTTCACTTTTACAGCCATGATTTGTTTCAGGTAATCAGGATCGATCTGAAACAAAGTCACAATGGTATCAAGTATGTTTAATATTGGTAATATCTTATTGAACCTATATCTTAATATTCTTGTATTTATTATTACTCGACTACCTATGAATCAAAGTCGAGGTTACAGGTTCGATACCGTGATTAGAAACTTTCATTTATATGACTCACTATTGTGTGTAATGTGCCCGAACTTCATACAGGATAGCAAACAGGGTAATTATAGTTATAACTGGTCTAATTAGTGTTTCTTCCGATAAGTGGTCTAATTGGTGTTTGTTAGAATAAGTGGTTAGACCTCACTTCTACTAGTTTTATTATTAGGGTCCGTGGGCAAAACCAAGGACCCTTATATTTTCCTGCGTGTGTCTGTCCGTCCGTCCGGTCGCCTGCTCTCACGGCTACACCTTTCGTCCGATCACTTTGAAATTTGGCATGTATGTGTCTTGTACCGACCAACATATTTTAAAAATATAGCGACTTAAAAAAATTATTTTTCAAAAAAATTAGGGTAAAAAAACTTAAGGGTTAATTTTTTTTTTTTTTTTTTTTTCGACACCGTGAGGGGTATCATAATATGATACCCCTCACGGTGTCGAAAACAAAGTGTATGAAAGGGTACGTCGGGCTGATTACAAAAATATATAATTATTTGGTTATAACTTTGATTGGGCGAGTGTAGGAAAGTTTGAAGTGGGTGTGAAACGTGTCCCCCCCCCCCTTCTATATCGCTTATGTGAAGTGCAAAAAATCTGAAATAATTCCTGACATTCTTCGACCAAAAGTAAAGATACCACTTTTTGGAAATTTCAAAAAAAATATTATTTTATTTGTTATTGACAAAATACGTTTTTTGCTTCCGAGCTTACCGAAGGTAACGGAAGCTATGTGATCGTTCTGAAGAACGAAAATATTTTATATCTCCGATTTCAAAAATTCCAAGACAGAAATCCGTTTCAGACATCAGGGAGCATTTTTGGTCCCGTGTCTGTCTGTCGGTCTGTCTGTCGGTCTGTCGGTCTGTCGGTCTGTCGTTCAATTTTTGCGAACCACCATATATTAAAAACTACACGACCAATTTTAATGAAATTTGGGTGGTAGGTCATAATTAGCCCATTGTTGGTCCCATATAAGTTTCAACCTTCTGCTCTTATTTGTTTATCTTCCACATGCTCACAAACATACATTTATTTACTGCCATATCTTTAAAAGTAATCATCTGATTTGTATGAAATTTTTATGGTTTGTCGAAAGTAGCCTGCAGATAACACCTGCCTAATTTCAACTTTCTGCGCACTTTAAATCGTGATAAATTAATATGTCTTATACTAGAAAGCCGCATGGCTAACTGACTCACTGACTGACATTAATGTTTACCCACTTCCAGAAGAGCTAGAGACTTGCGGTTTGCGCCATTCGACGCGCAACGTCCATGTTGTGAACAAAAAAACTATAGAAAGTTCACTTTTTCCCTTTCTTCCCCCCTTAAAAAAATAATAATGGGCGACTTGATTTTTAAGCTGGTTTGGGGGCTTATTGCGGCTAAACGGTAAGTCGTATTAGAAAATGGATAGCTTAAGTGGTAACTGATTTTAAAAGATCTACAACTTTAGTCCTATGATTTTTTGTCGTATCATCATCGGTTGTACCTTAGATGGTGATAATTTTGTTATTTTTTGGTTTTATTTTTTTCCATTTTTGTCTTTGAATGGCCATAGTTTCTATAATAGTTGGCCGATTTTATTTCTGATTGCGGCGATTGAATCTCACAATAATGCTCTTTAAATTGAGTATATTTTATTTCATTAGTTCATCCTACTTGGTGAGAACATGAGAGTAAACTTTTTCCCATGTGCCGTGTCACGTGACCACTTTTTTTGGTTTTTAATATTGTGTCGTATATCATTTTAAAGGCCTTGATATGTACATTAAAGCTATTTTATTTGTTGATTTTTTAAAAATGTTGTACATGTACTTTAGTACCGATTTATAATTTTGTTGAAGGTTTTAAATACTTTTTTTATATTAGGTTTTTTATTTATATGTATTTATTAGTTAAATGAATGCCCTTTTGTATTGTTTGTTTTTAAAAATATAATTTTGGTACCTCAGGGTACAGGGGTACAAATGTTAAAAATAATCTTTTATAATATGATGTATATCGTTGAAAAGCTCTAGCATAGTTGATTAATTTTTGTTATATTCTATTTTGTGATATTTTTAGTTTTGAGGGGGGTAAAATATAAAAAAACTGTTTATACAGCGGTTTCTACGATTTGGTTGCAGTTTTATATTTGTTCCAACTTTTTGATTATTTTTATCGGTATTTTTCTTAATTTGGTATGTTCTTTGCGAGGAAGCTATGTGCCACATTAATTGGCAGAGTATTTATAAATATGGTCTTTTCGATGTATTTATATGGTTGTAGTCCGGTTCAGTGGCAAACAAATATTTTATCAGAAGTTTGTTTATGAGTTTTGAGAATATCAGACCCATTTTGCTTCCGGGCTTATCAACTGTTACGGAAGCTATGTGATAGTTTTAAAGGCGAAAAATGTTTAGGTCTTTGATTTCAAAAAATCCATGACTAGAATCGGTTTTAGGCATTAGGGAAGGTTTTTGGTTCCGTGTCTGTCTGTCGCTCTATTTTGCGAACCACATATTATAAAAACTGTACACGTCCGATTTTAATGATTTTTTCAAGGTTAGTCATAATTAGCCCATTGTTGGTTCCTTATAATTTTCAACCTTCTGTGCTCATTTGTTTCTCTTGCACATGCGCACAAACATACATTTATTTACACCTAATGCTTCAAAAGTACTTATCTAATTTGTAAAAAACTTGGCAGTCAATTTTTACAATATATGTTTATTTTGAGGTAAAGAGGGGAGGTTAAATATATATATACATATATATATATATATATATATATATATATATATATATATATATATATATATATATATATATATATATATATATATATATATATATATATATATATATATGTGTGTGTGTGTGTGTGTGTGTGTGTGTATACCTACTCATATTATCAAATTTCGTGTTTTCTTATTATAGTTGTGTTAATAGTGAAAAAGTGGATATTTGTAATATTTCTCTAGAAGCGGGTCATATTGTTTGACACTGATGCCAAACAAGTCAGTTAATTCGCAAATCTACTGATAACTGAGTCCAATTAAAATCTAGTAATAGGATGTTATATAATATCGTTGTTGTTTTTTACATCTATTACAGTGAATGACTTTTGTGATAAATGATCAATGGATAGATGGTTTAGAAGATATGAATAACGGATATTGAAAAATTGATAAATATGTTCAAATTTGGCTGAAAACAAAACAACTATTTACTGTTGAAACGGTTCGACTCGTATATTCCAGATTTAAGGTAACTATTTGTTTCTTTCACACCTCAACATCCATCGATTTGTTCCTATATTTAGATTTAATAAGGTGTACGCATTAAATTATTATTAATTCAATTCCTCCAAAAATTAAATATAGATTACAAACATAGTCAGGCAATTAGTGTGGCACATAGCTTCCTCGCGTCATATTTCGTAAAATTTAATGATTTTATGCTTTTAAACCTCATTACTATACAATTTATTTAATTTTTCGCCTGTTTGTTAAATCTCAAAATTGTTTTGATTTTTTACATGTATTAAAAGGCTCGATTTAGCAAACGTCAAAGAGTGCAGACGATTGAAATTAATCTGGGCATATCTGCGGGGTACTTTCGACGAACTATCAACATTTCATAAAAATCAGATTATTACTTTTAAAAATAAAGGTGTAAATAAATGTATGTTTGTGCGCATGTATAAATGAAACAAATGAGCGCAGATGGTTGAAACAATGTATGGGACCAACAATGGGCAAATTATAACCTACCATCCAAATTTTAATAAAATCGGACGATTAGTTTTTAAGATGTGTTGATTCGCAAAAATTGAGGACAGACCGACAGACAAACACTGAACCCAAAATTGTCCCTGATGTCTGAAACGGATTTCTGTCTTGGAATTATTCAAATCGGAGACCTAAAGATTTTTAGCTCTTCAGAACGATCACATAGCTTCTGTTACCTTCGGTAAGCTCGAAAGCAAAAATATTTATGTTGCAGAAGATAAAGTTACGGTGCAGAAGGTTTTTGTAACGAGTATTATTGAATTAACAATTGGTCACTTGTGATCTTCCATCTGAATTTCATCAAAATTGAATCAGTGGTTTTTGAGATACGGTGGTCCGATAGACTGACAGATAAATATACAAGAACAAAAATCGTACAGTTTGTCTAATTTTTTAGATTAGGAGACTTGAATTGAAAAACAAAAAACTATCAGGGGTGTGCTGGCGCCGGAACGCCGTTCCGGTACCATTTCAGGGATGAAAAATTATTTAAAAAATAAGTGGATGTTGCAAAAACTAAGAAACTTATATATTTTTCGGGACCCTAGATTATATAAATGATTTGGATTGGTTGAGATCATGTAACTTACAAGTTCCTCTTCTGTTTTTTCTTGGATGATGAGGAAGAATATATTTTTTAAATACATGATAACAGAAAAATTAGTTTCGTAAAAAATAAATTATCTCTATGAGAAATTTCTCATAACTTCAAAAAGGTATCCTGTGATTTTAAATTGAAGATGGTACAGTTATATATTTACATTTTATAAGTGCAATGTTGTAGTTCGTATGTAATACTTAAAACAATAAATGAATTTCAGGCTTGAAAATGACAGACAGGTTAAACGTAAACGTAGGTAAGACGTTAACCTAAGTCTTACCTACGTTAAACGTAGGTAAGACGTTAACCTAAGTCTTACCTACGTTAAACGTAGGTAAGACAGGCGAAACGTCACCAACCTAAAGAAAGTTGAAAATTATTTACCCTAAGAGGATTAACCTTAATTTTTAAATTAGAAATTAAAAAGGTGCTACCACCCACTATTAAAAACAAACAATAAATATAAACAAATTTCGTAGCAAAGCGCAGTAGTATGTAAAATGTTTGTAAGTAATTGTTACGTAAATTAAGTAAATATTTAGTTGAACTAAGTTAACGGTAGTTTTTTTTATAGAGAATAAAATCTTACCCCGTAAACGAATTGAAAGGATGCGACAGAGACAAAAAGAAAAGCTAGAAAATACTTCATGATGACTGAATCAGCTGTCGGACTCCCTCGCTGTAATATGACTAAAACACTTGTACAGACTAAACAAACAAATCATTTGTCTATTTATGTTATTCTGTTTCCCCCCTCATAGTGATAACTCAGGTCGGGTTGATCGATTAGAGAGGTCATCATAATGTTATCTATCAATCAGGATGTTATTGTAGTGAGCGTAAACGAGCTTCTCACAGTCAACAAACTATGCGTACTGTCTGAGTGTGACGGAAACGTGTCACCATAACTTGAGTAAATGATGACCGATTTTAGGGAAATTTGGTGCACATGGATATCTGTCTTGAAACTTTTGACATCGGAGACCTAACAAATTTTCGTTCTTCGGAACGATCACATGGCAACCGTTACCTTCGGTAAGCTCGGAAGCAAAATCAAACCAATTTTGACAGATTTAAAAAACTGGGGAAAAATGAAATACATTGGATAAAGATAGGTTTTAAAAGCATAAAATCTTTAAATTTTACATAAATGGACGCCAGGAATGTGCCACACTAATTGGCAGAGTATTTATTAAAATTACTTTCTAAATTTGAGGTTTTTTTTCTTAACCTCCCCTCGTAATTTTTAGGGGGCTCCAATCCCCTTAAGATTTTTCTAACTACTCCTATGCTACAACAGTGTGAATTGCACCACTACTTCTTAAACTTGGTAAGTAAAATAGTTTAAATTACACCACTGCCTTCTAGAACGAGGTAGGCCAAACTATGTAAATTGCACCAATTCCTTTCAACCTCTTTTCAATGGTTCCATCATAAGTAAAAATTATACAGTATCTTTCATATATTTATGTATATACTTCATTTATGTATATACTTCAGAAATTGGAGCAATATAGAAAGATTTAAAATTTAGAAATTTTGTACAATGTGCATTGGGACAAAGGAATATCACACTTGTGTAATTGAAAGTGACAATATCTGTTAGCCTAACAATCAAATAAGGCAAAGGGACATTTAGTCCAATGTATTTTGGGACAAGGGAACATCACACTTATGTAACAAAAAGTGACAAAATCCATTAGTCCAATCATTAAGTTAGACAAAGGGACATTTAGTGGTGCAATTTACACTATTTTACTTATTTCGTTTCAAGAGGCAGTGGTGTAATTAACCTGGTTTGACTTACTTTGTTAAATTGGTGTGGTGCAATTTACATACTTTGATTTACTTCGTTCAAACAAATGGTGCAATTTACAGTTCCCAAATGGAACGCGTTCGAGAGTGTGCCATGGCAACGTGTCTTATATGTGACAGTAACTTAGGATCGGAAAGGTCGAAGTAGCAGAGGTTGAAGAATTGGGTGTAGAATCATTCCGGCGAGCAAGTATACAAAGAAATGACGGAAAGTTAAATAATAACAAGAAACTATCCTGTCTATATGCGCTAAAAATGATCTGTTTATCTATATACAGGGTGGGCGAAAACAAACCGCACTTTTTTGAACACTTATAGCTCAGCTTCTGTAATGATAAAGATATGGGGTTCGCTGGGTCTGAAAACTACATTCTTCTACTTTAAATTTCATATCTATAAATTTAAAAACTATTGGGTGAAAGCCATGCAATGACGGTTTGAAATAGGGTCTTAAAAAAGTCGTTGTCCGGGTAGTAATCGTTGTCTGGTATTATAGTTTTGATAGAATAAATTTCCATAATTTGAATAACCATTATATGGTGGAGGCCCCCCCCCCCTCCCTCGACCCTATTTCAAACCGTCATTGCATGGCTTTCTCCCAATAGTTTTTAAATTTATAGATATGAAATTTAAAGAAGAAGAATTTAGTTTTCAGACCCCGCAAACCCCATATCTCTATCTATTACAGAAGCTGAGCTATAAGTGTTCAAAAAAAGTGCGGGTTTTTTTTTGGCCCGCACCCTGTATATAAAACCAAGAGTGACAGTGACTGACTGACTGATCAGATCACTGATTCTCCTACTTCCCATTGACATTGAATATAAAGAAAAGTGCGGCCATTTTGATTTCGATATATGGCCACTATATTGAATTATAGCCGCCATCTTGGGTTTATTCATATTCTATTATCTCAGCTTCATGTGGACCTAGAGATCTGAAATTTGATACATAGACTTATAGTAGCTGAAAAATAAAATTAAAGATACTATCAGTTCAACATATGGCCGCCATCTTGGATTTAATCAGATACTATTATCCTAGCTTTAAGTGGACTTAGAGATCTGAAATTTGGCATATAGACTCATTGCACCTAAAACTGAATATAGAAGGTAGTGTAAAATAGAATAATTGCAAATAATAAAATAAAAAAAATTGAAGTTAAATTTATTTAGACGGATATTTTGAATTATAGCCCCATCTTGAATTTATTACGTTATAATATTACCTTAGCTTCTAATGGATTCAGAATTTTGAAATATGGTAAATTGAGTAATGATGCCTTTAATAGAATTTTTTTTTTATCTATTTTAGCTATCTTGAATCTATGTTTGCTCAATTATATTGGCCTCCAGTCCAGCATTAAATGCTGAGATTATGTACTAATCTATTAGTACAATGATAGTACCTGAATCATATAAAAAAGGTGGTAGTGATGACCGATATTTTGTGGTAATCGAACAAGATGAAAATTAACACTTGAATAAATGACAAGTTATTCAAGCAAAAATATTTACATATTATACATATTTCTCTAACCACAATTAACATAAATATAACAATCGTCTGATTGAGAAAGTGCCAACATCACTTGGCGGGACAGAAAGTTGATTTCACAACTTTTTTGGACCACAGACTTGGTGGGGTGTTTTTTTTTTACCACACAAGTGGTTTTTTGTCAGATCTTCTATTGCTTAGAAGAAAAGAAGTAACTAGGATAAATCGAGAAAAGTAGATAGTTTAATCAAGAATGACTTTAACAATAAATAATATAGATGTAGACTGTTTAAATGACGCTGCAGCGTAGCCAGTGACTACTATTTTTTTAAATTAAATATCTACTATTCATTGAACTTATTTAACAGAATTGACAAATATATATATATATAAATTATTTTGTTATTAAAACATTTATTTATTAAATATTACTTATTAAACTATAATATATAATGTTATAAGATAGAGATAATTGTATAAACTGTTATTGTAAACATTATAGCAATAAAAATTAGAATCAGCACATCATTAGAAATAGCACAGAAAGCCGTAATTAAAACTATTCTTAAAAAACCTAGACCATATTCTACTGAGCAGCTTTTTAAAGATTTTCCTGTTCTTACTGTTAAACAATTATTTAAGAAACAAATTTTACTAAAAAATTTTTTTGAAAAAAAAAAAGATTACATTAATCATGATCAGAACACAAGAAATAAAATCAATAGAAATGTCAAAACAATTAAATGTCGAACGTCTATGATGCAGCGTCATGCTGTTGCAAGAGCACCTATTTTGTTTAATGAATTACCTGCTCATGTTAAAAATAACTTATATTTTAAGACTTATAAAAAGGAAGTAATATTATGGTTAAACCCTCCTCCCACAAAAAATATAAATAAGCATAATAAAAATAATAGAATAAATAACAAAAATAATAAAAATTGAAATTTTATGTTTACTTAATTATTTGATTTTTTAAATGTTATATTTATTTATTTGTTTTGTATTAGTAAATAAAATATTTTTATATATATATATGTATATTTGAAAATTAGATTTATTAAATTTATTACTTGAAATGTTCATCAAATTATAAAGCATTTATAACAAAAACTATTTGTATGTAATAAAAAAATATTTTCATGTAAATTAAGAACTTATAAAAGTAAAGATGACTCAATAGCCGCGCTCAAGCTAAAGCTTTTGCGGCTATTAAAAAAAAGTATATATATTTTTAAGTTAAAAACATATTGTAACTATTTAAAATATTGTGTAACTTAAATGAAAATGTAATATTCTTGTAATTGTTTAAATAAGAATAATTATATTATTAAATTTTGTTCAGCAAAATTGTTCCTCATTTTACCGCCTAGGCAGTAAAATCACATTTCTCTGCCCGAAATCAGTTCAATAATGCCTCATTTTGCTGCCGCAAGCAGATAGAGGTAGATATTTGTTTAATGTATTTTGACTATAACTCAAAATCCAGGAAAAATGTTTGTTGGCAAACAGCAGATTTTTAATCCAATATTTTTCCCCCCATATGGGATAAAACTATAAAAATGGTAGATTTCAGCGCCTGGAGGAAAAATGGGTGATCCAAAATAGGGCATCAGGCACCACATCCTCCAAATCACGTGAAGGCGAAGCCCAAAATTGAGTCAGAAGGTAAACTGGAGTGGTGTGCTGGCAGTGTTCTTTGCCGGGACACATTAAGTTTTTCTGTCCTCAGAATAAAGGCAAGAATACAATTTAAAATTCTAGTGCCTCAGCTTATTATGTTGGTGTGGGAAATCGTGATCCTAAAAATGAACCGTGGGTGTCAGTTCAGCCTGCCCATTTATGATTTTTTTATTTTTTTTTTATTTCGGGACTTTGGAGAAATAAAAATTACGGGTTATTGCTTTCGAGGTTACCAAAGGTAACGTTAGTTTTTTTTTTATAGGTTTCCTACTTTAACAATTCCATGACAGAAATCCGTTTCAGACATTTCAGGGAACATTTTTGGTTCCGTGTCTGTCCGCAATTTTTGAGAACCAAAATATGATAAAAACTACTCGTCCGACTTTAAAAAAGTAGGTGGTAGGTCAGTATTAGCCCATTAATGGTCCTATAATATTGGTTTCAAACATTTTGGTTTCTCTTCCACATGTGCAAAAAATTCTTTGTATTAACACCTCTGTCTCCAAAGGTACTCATCTAATTTTTAGGGTTTCGAGGTCATCCTAGAAACCCTTGTGCTTTTGGTAGTTGGTCCGTCCGTCGCATCTTGGAGTGTATCCCCCTACCTACTGCAGCTAGAGATTTGAAATTTAGTATACAAGTTAAATTTCTTTGTTCAAGAGTATTTGTATAAGATTTAAAAGACATTGAACGCGGTGTGTCTAAATAATACCAAAATGGTGGCAGATGTTTATGCGAAATTATTTGGACTTTTTCATGTCTTGGCTGTGCTACATAACTCGAAAAGCGTTACTAAAAATCTACGCCAAAAGCGTTACCCGGTGTAACAAGAAGTTAGAAAGATATAGGAAATGTGCACAGTCTGTCTCCAGCTGTAGGGCCTCCCTTTACTGCGCTTCGTAGGGCCGAAGGCCATAAAGAGTTAATACGTGTAGTGGGAAGTTAGGAGATTATAGGAGGTGTGCAATGTGCAATCAACTCTCTGCCCGACTTGCCTCTACCGCACTTCTCAGTCGAATCTCACTCGGGGATCATCGGGTCCGATCTACTATACAGTCACAATATACAGTCACACTATTCAGTCTGATTCTACCACTAAATTTTGCTCCTCTGCATCTTTAAACACGCACTCTTTTAACCCCCTTTACGTTTACTCTACTTTTTATTTGTACATTTTGTTTAACACGATAATAGGTTAAAAGATTGCTTAATACGTGGAACAATAATATGTAGATTGCATTGTCTTTACTATCTAGTCCTCTTTAATTATTATGAACCAACATAAAGACTCATCTTAAATAACTAATTTATCTTTTACGAAAATAATAATAATTAGATCGCTTTTATTAAATATTTTAAAGCATATTCCATTTTATGCACTACATTATTAATAATACATATTTCATATTGCCAATTATTAATATAATGTTTATAAATATGATAAATAATAAACTGAATCTCCTAAATATTTAACATATTATTTATTATTTAATTTAAAAAAAAAATTATGTAAAAAAATCAAACCAACCGCCTTCAATTAAAATAATACTTATATTATGTTCTAGATTTTATAATTTTCTACGCAAATATATTACAGTGATGACTGGGCTGGTAGACAATCCTCTAACACCGCGAAGCAAACCTGGGGACAATTCATGTCGGTAGCTTAGGCAGAGCGAAGACATGAAAATGTCTCACTCAGTGGCGTAACTATGGGCCCGCAGGGGCCCACATTGCGGGAGGGCCCCCGGTGCCATGGGGGCCCCCAAATCCAATGTACCAATGTCGATGGGGGCCCCCTATAAAGCGAACTACCTGGGATTCATACTTCTATACCATTGTCCGGGGGTCCCCAAAAAGTTCTTGCGGGGGGGGGGCACTACCCTAGCTACGCCACTGGTCTCACTGTCTTGCGGACTCGTATGCAAGAAGTATTTTATCTTATAGAGGGATTTTATTTTTTATCTTATAGAGATTTTGTTTAAACAGTGCTGGGTAGACATTGAGGAGGGCCGGTCCGGGGATCGAACTCTGTCTGGTGAGAGGTGGCGGGCACCCATCCAAGTTCTGACCGAGGCTGCTTATCTTCAATGATTGAAAGCTCAAGCTTTCTTAACTTTAGTGGGAAAAACAAATAATATAACCTTTCAACTTCTCATTTTATTTCCATATTTTTTTAAAAAATTTGAGTATCATCAACAAATTAATAATAAAGTTCATTCATCAAATTAGAAATGAATCAAGTTATCCTGGCAACGGTTGTTTTACTGTTTTCTAGGTCGCGGAGGTCCCAATCCAACCTGTAAACATTTAGACAAAAAGATAAGCAGTCACGTGGTAAAACAACAAACAATAAATAAACAATAGTACGTCCAGATCTATCTAAAAAGTGAATCAATTTAAACAAGAAATGAGTTTAGGACAGACAGGGGTTGTTTAAAATAAGGCTAGGCGCACACTGGGGGTAACCCACTCTGAAGACTGTTTTGCCCCCAGTGTGCGCCTAGCCTTATAGTACGTTAGCTATCTCCTTATCTATTTTTTCGCTGACTGCATATGAAAGCTAAAAGATATCACAGCATTCAAACTATCAATAGTAAAATCTCTGAGCAAGGAAGGGGTAGAGGGAGCAATGCGATTTAAAAAGTGGTTCATTATGCTCCCCCCATATACTAACTCTTTCTAGCGAGCTCAATCTGAACTAAAGTGATCACGTGGTCACTGGTCCTTATCTTATTGGTCTATTCCTTGTTTTTCTGTCCCCACCGACGGTTGTCAACAAATCCTTATCAGTAGCAGTTATTTGATACCCCACTCAAAGAAGATTGCTATTGGTTATCAAGGAACTGTTACACGTTTATTAACAACGTTACTGCCTTTAGACAATTAATAAGGTTAACAACAAACATTAAAGTACATATTTATGAAGAAAACTGTATTAAAAATAAAAATATTAAATGTCGTAAGAACATATTACTTATTCTTATCAGCTGATATCAGATATATTTAGAGTTTTTATCGAGATATCGATACTGTTTCACCAAACTGCCGCTTGAAAGAGTTAGTATATGGGGGGAGCATAATGAACCACTTTTTGAGACTCAGATTCTATATTATTGTTCCCTCTACCCCTTCCTTTGCTCTGAGAGTAAAATAAACTAATTAATAATTTCTACAGACAGTAAGGATTATTGATAGTATTTTAACCAACTAGTAATTACTGGTTATTATTTTCTTCATTTAAACAAACCGAAGCAATATTAAAGTGAGATACGAACCTTGACTGCTTCCTCTTTAAGACATGATTGGATGTCAAAAGCCAATTGACAGTTGTCGTCATTCACTGAAATAAAATAAAAATCAAATTATTTCATCAGACATTATAAAGAATAAGCGTTCTTACTTTAGAGTGGCATATAGTAGCGGTTGGGCAATATAAAACACCTTGCCAATAAATGTGACACCATAGAGTGCTAGGGTTGGACAAATAATCACATGAGTATAAAATAATCAAAATTGCCTGCCAATAAGTGTGACATCCTCAATGTGTGGGCTACCCCTCATATAATTGAAGCGAGCAAAGCGAGCTTCCTACATTCAACGAAATTTTCTCCGAGTCTGTGTGTCTGAAACGTACGACGATAACTTGAGTAAAAGTTGACCGATTTTGATGAAATTTGGTACACATGTTAATTTTACCAATGCTCAGGACGAGTTTGTTGGACAACATTTTCTATCGAAGCGTTCGCGCGCAACCCTTGCGTAAACAAGTGCTTCAAAATTACAATTGGAATTTTAGAACGGGAAAAAATTCCAACGAGACGAACATTTTTTTCAAAAATAACATTTTGTTGTAAAACCAACAGCCACACCGCTATGAATTAATAAATATCGTTAAAACAATTAAAGCGGACCTAAACGTTTAAGAATGTGGGGTAGTTCCCTTACTACTAGCCGCTGAACTACTATCACACCCTTTATCTATCAACTCATCATGATTATCTATTTTTTCAATATTCAATACATATTTAATACTATACGCTCGCTTCAATGATAGAGCCACGCGATGCCTAGTTTGGCAAAAAAACAAGTAATTATTATTCGGAGAATGTTGAAAATAATATAGGTGCTTGATTGATCTATGGAATAACTTAATACACTCTTGCTTTAAAGTCATAAAAATAAAAAAAGTTGGTTTAAGTGGTACAGCGTTAGTACTACAAAGTATTAAAGGGTGAAAAGAATTGTCTCGAGTTCAAATAATTTTGCTTCCGAACTTACTGAATAACAGAAGCTATGTGATCGTTCTGAAGAACGAAATATTTTATGTCCTTGATTTCAAAAACTCCAAGACAAAAATTCGTTTCAGATAATATCAAGGAACGTGTTTGGTTCCGTGTCTGTCTGTTGATCAATTTTTGCGAACCAAATATCATTGAAACAACTCGTCCAATTTTAATGAAATTTGGATGGAAGGTCATAATTAGCCCATTGTTGGTTCCATATAAGTTTCAACCATCTACTCCCATTCCTTCTTCTTCAACATGCGCACAAACATGCATTTATTTATACCTATATCTTCAAAAGTACTGATTAAAGTTCTGCATCCGATTTTAATAAAATTTGGATGGTTGGTCGGAAGTAGCTCGCAAATAGCACCAAATTAATTTCAACTGTCTGCGACCGTTAGCATTTTCTAAATTGATACTTTAATTCATGTTAAAAACCAACAACTTTTGACGGATTTAAAAAACGGGGGAAACTGTTAAATAAATTAGACATTATTGGCTTGTACAAGCATAGCATCAATATAATTCGTAATCGAATGCGAGGAAGCTATGTGCCACACTAATTGGCAGACAATTTTTTAAATGTTACTATTTATTATTCTCCGGCCCGTATATGGAAAAATGTTGAGAACAACTGTTATTAAACTTTTTTAACAGAAGAAATACCTTTTCCTTTGCAGGTGTGAACAATTTGCTTTGCCTTTTCTTGATCAGTTGGATCATGGAACACTTTGACAATCAAAGTTTGGTGAGTTTCCCAGTCGTAAGTATTGTCTTTGATCTGGAACAAACAGAATATCATTGTTAGAGATGAATACTCTTATACTGAGAAAGTTCTACACTTTTCAACTGAGTATAGTCGACTGTTGGATTCGAAAGTTTTTTACTGTAAATTCTTCATATTTACGCATTTTGGTTGTGTGAGTCATCGGTAAGTTAAGCAAGTCGCTTGTAAATTTGATAGAATGTATTTATATTGGTGCAGTGTCTATGGGCTAAGTTTCAGCTCGATTGGGTGACTGGAAGAAGGTTATTTAGCCAAACTAAGATTTCGATGACACCCAACCATACACAAAACAAATTAAAACTAATAATAAAGGATTTTTAAACAGAGCATATCATTCATCGTTTAAATGGCAAGCACATATTCCATCAAACATAAATGTATGACATTCTTAATTATTTCAAACGATAAATATTACTTACAATTCCTATTCCTTTAAGCAAGCAGCCGGAAAAACACTGTAACAAAAATAGAAATGAATAATTAGTGTACTCTGGTAAACAAATTCGCTGAATATTACAAATAATAAGTTCTCAAATATGACATGTGTACATAGAAACCGACTATACATGTGACTGAAATAAAAATAAAAATAATAGTATTTGTCACAACAAGCCATGATGGGCTTGGGTCTGCCAAAAGGCTTATACAACAACGAGGGCAGTTCGGAAAGTAACCTCCGATTGGCCACTGGGTGGGAAGTAGGGGGGACCATTTTTGCACTGACGTACGCGGCAGGTCAGTCGGCATGAAGCCGTGGTCGATTGAAGTTCATACGAGCGCTAGTTTGGACGAAAAAACATTCATGACGAAGAGGTAAGTGGAAGGTCATCATTAATCACTAATCACTGATAAACTCGTTCAGAAAATTGATGAAAAAGTTCGAGAGAATCGACTTTCATAATTTCAGAGCTGTAATGAATTTCCAAAGATCTCTAGGAATGTGTTATACGAGATAGTGACAGAGAGGTTAGGTTAACGGAAGTTCTGTGCTCGATAGGTGGCCAAAATACTTACCGAGCACACAAAACTCGCACTTCACCTTTGGCGGGGTTTTCAATTGCAGCGCATATTTCAAGATGCTAAAAAAAACCTAACTAGCGCTAGTACGACCATGGCTTGATTCCGACTGACCTGCCGCAATATTGTCTCTACTCCCACTACTTTCCAAACGGATGTTCCGTTTGCTGTTGAAGACTAATTTTCGAACGGATGCTCCGTTTGCTGCTGAAGACTACTTTTCGAACAGATGTTCCGTTTGCTGCTGAAGACTACGTTTCGAACGCATGTTCCGTTTGCTGTTGAAGACTACTTTCAGGACGGATGTTCCGTTTGCTGTTGAAGACTACTTTCCGGACGGATGTTCCGTTTGCTGTTGAAGACTACTTTTCGAACGGATGTTCTGTGATAGCAACACAGTGCGCCTTCCGAAATCGCTTCAATATAGACCCATTGGGCCATGCCTCGGACTGGAAATAAATTGTTACATGGGTCACTACGTTCAGATATACCGCGAGAAGTCGAAGAACTGGAGTCTCTCGGCCCGTCAGATAACCCTGGCAGTGGGAGATTCAATCTTGCAATCCCTCGGCGTTCTGCGCGCGAACATGCATCTGCCCTTCGACTTATCGATCGTTCAGTAAGGCGAATTTTTCAGGATGACCTTCAATACCACCCTTATAAGTTGACAATTGTGCAGGAACTCTCCAAACGTGACTTCAATTCTCGGAGAAACGCCGAGCAATTTAGAGTGGCCGATTTCGACTTTGTGAATTTTTTCGTGCTGGGTTTCTTGAAATCCTCAGTTTGTGTCAACCTTCCAAGGACCGTACAATACCTGAAGACCAACATTCAGGCAGAGATTGCCAACATATCCGCTGTCCGCTGCTATTATTCAGATAAGGATAGCTTACTCAAGGTGTGGACAATGGGGGGCGTCATCTACCTGATTTGATTTTCAAAACTGTATTCTCTTTATTTAACCAACATATAACATAATACAAAAATTCTTAGACTTTATTGTATACATACAGTTATAATTTTTTAAACAGTTTTTATTGGTTCACCCCCGCATGAGTAACTCGTGCGCGGGGGTGGTCGTTGAGTGTTTCAATATTTATAAACCGATATAATAAATAAATATAAAACATTTTATAGATACATATTTAATTAGATAAATATAAATAAAAATAATAAATAATATATAAAAAATGTATAAATCAAAACTTTAAATATGTACCAAATACATATATATAGGGGAAAGTTGTCTGAAACGGGGACGTCGGGTCAAACGGGGACATAGTTAGAATGCGTACTCTAAAAGCACTATGTCCCCGTTTGACCCGACGTCCCCGTTTTAGACAACTTTCCCCTATATATAAAAGAAATTAAATCTGATTCGTAAAATGGGTTTCATTGCGTTTTGAAAAAAGGAGGTTATGTTGCCGCACCCTGTATATTGCAACTCCTACCCATTTATAAAAAGTATACAGTTATTGAAATAATTTACATTACCTACATTTTTTCATCAAAAGTATTGCAACACCTACCCATTGATTCAAAGTGGGTATAGTATGTACCGTGCACAAGAAAACAATCGGTCCGAGACAACTCAGACAAACTCTCTCATATACGAGGTCATAATAAATTATTTGGCCCAGTATTTTCCATTTATTAGTTTTCGTATGTACATTTAATTATTATTGAACATTTCATCAAAATTTATCATAAAAATAACTTCTCCTGGGTGGGGAATCGAACTCGGGCTCTCCCCGTCCGCGATTTGAGCTTTTTTCTCAGAAACTAGATTTTTTCCCTGTAAAAACGGCATATATCGTTAAATTCGTATATAAATAGGCTACATTATAGAATTGTTTAATAAAAATTGTCGGAACCGTTTTCGAAAAATAATTTTTTTCAGAGATTTTGGGGGATAGCGCCCCCACATTTGGAGCTAAAATTCGTTTTTCGTTTCGCCTCGGGGTATGATTTTTCTGAACATGTATGCCAAATTTCGTCAAAATCGGCCCAGTAGTTTAGGCTCCAGGCGTCTGCACAGACAGACAGACAGGCGACAGACAAGTCATTTTTTAAAGACCACTATTTTGGACTCAGGGTCCTCAAAACATGTAAATCTATGAACCAAAGAGCGCCGGATATACGGAGACATCACCTTCGGCATAAGGGTTTCAAGAGGTCTCTACGAAACCATAAAAAATACTAATATGTAATCTAAACTAAAATATTAGTGTCATAAAAATAACCTTTTCATCTCGACTTTCCAATTTGCTTTTCATGTTAACAACTTCCATGACAGTCTCTGAAAAAAACAAAAAAATATTTACAAGGATTGATGTAAAGGGATTAAAAGATACTTATAAGTTACTTCAATTTAAAAACACGACAAACTTTGTAAATATCTAATTGTTGTAATAAAAATAGTCTGGTTTTCCACCCATCCAAAATATATGCTTCAGCGAGAAAACTGTGTCCGTCTTTGATACTAGGCTCCTCCTGTCGAAATACATAATAAAAAGCATGGTTATAAAAGGTGAAGGTTACAAAATTATTTATAACCTTTAACAAAAGTAACCAAGAAAAAGTTTGTTTATTTTTATTTCGTATTTAATACCACTCTTGGAAACTCCTAACTTGTTAAATCCCAAATCAGGATTCAATCCTTTTTTTAACACATGGAAACGTAGTATATATTCAATAAACATAACCTTTATTACTAAAAAATAACCTTACATTATCAGTAAGAAATAACCTTAAACTAACACTATAAGCAAGTACTCAAGTACCCCTGAGTTTGGCTCACTGTTGAATTAAAATTAACATAGTCTTGTCTTTTATTTGTTATTTTTAATGAAATGATATAATCATTCATAGATTATATTTGCATCAACTTGGCACATGTGATATTCAGCGTAGTAATGAAAACAATTTACCTTCGGGTAGGGGCGAGGTTTCCTGGCATTTAACTTTCTCAGCCATGATTTGTTTCTTGTAATCAGGATCGATCTGAAACAAAGTCATAATGGTATCAAGTTATATGTATTAGTAATGTGTATTGAAATTGGAAGTGTTAGTTCTTTTAGTCCAGGCCCAGGTCTAGGTTTTGATATGTATATCCTTTCCTTATATGTACATGGGTCAGACCGGGAGAAAAACCGGTAAAAATTTAGAACTCTTCCATTCTGATTAAGCCTCTACAATGGTTATATACACCTTCTACAATCCAACATCACTTACCTCCAACACTTTGCTAGATATCATGCATAGAATCCATTTTTGTGACAGTTTCGTCTATATATTATGTAACTGAGATAGTTGAAAGACTGAAACGATCGTCTGATTGTTATACATGTAAATTGTGATAAGAAAAATATATATATTAGATTGAATAACTTGTGAATAATATAAATAGTCTCTAAGCTAGCTAATTTTTTTATTTTAAATTTTCAAATCAGGAAAGTTATTGATTGAGTGCAGTCTACATCAGCGTTACCCAATCCTATGGTCGCGACAAAATATTTGAGGGTCACGAAAAATCTTAAATTAAACAATACTTTTTCTTTAAACGCACAGAAAGGATAAAATATGTACTTTCAAAAAAACATAATATATATATATAAATAAGTTCAGTAGAATTAAAATAAGTATGTAATTTTAATTTAATTAAGTAAAAATAATAAATTTCTTTAGGAAAAGATAAAAACCTGGTCAAGTATTTGCCAGAAAGCTACGAAAAGGGTTTCTTCAGTCATAAATTTCCTACATTTTTTTTTTTTTTTCTTACGTAAATATGTATAAATATTGCACTTTGGAGGATCAAGGTGTGCATATTATCCTTTAGCATCATACGGTATACACTTATTTGTTTCTTTTGGGGGTAAAAATGACCACCATTTTGAAAACGCGATGTATATTTGTGATCTGCATTTCAATACCTTAAAAATGACACACCACTCAAAATTACAATAAACAGGTCAAGTGTGTGCTAGTACTCAGCACAAAGCGAGGGTCCGTAGGCCACACTATATAGTGTTTAACTGTAAAGTGTATAAACAGTGCTTTTTTAAAATGCTAAAAAACTTACTTTGAACCATTCTAAGAGTCTGATATTCTCAAAACACACTATGATAAAGTATTTTTTTGCCACTGAACCGGACTACAACCATATAAATACATCGAAAAGACCATAATTATAAAAAAAAAACGTATTTTGTCAATAAAAAATAAAATAATATTTTTTTCGAAATTTCCAAATAGTGGTATCTTTACTTTTGGTCGAAGAATGTTCAGGAATTTTTTCAGATTTCTTGCACTTCACATAAGCGAGATAGAGGGGGGGGGGGGACACGTTTCACACCCACTTCAAACTTGCCTACGCTCGCCCTATCAAAGTTATATCCAAAGAATGATATATTTTTGTAATCAGCTCGACGTACCCTTTCATATGATACCCCTCAGGGTGTCGAAAAAAAAAAAAAAAAATTTAACACTTAAGTTTTTTTACCCTAATTTTTTTGAAAAATATATTTTTTTAAGTCGCTATATTTTTAAAATATGTGGGTAGGTACAAGACACATACATGCCAAATTTCAAAGTGATCGGACGAAAGGTGTAGCCGTGAGAGCACGCGAGAGGACGGACAGACTGACACACGCAGGAAAATATAAGGGTCCTTGGTTTTGGACCCTAAAAACTAACAATAAACATAACAAATTTCGTAGCAAAGCGCAGTAATATGTAAAATGGTCATAAGTAATAATTACGTAAATTGAGTAAAGGTTACCTCAATTTAGTAAATATTTAGCATTGAAATAAAATAATGGTAGTTTTTTTTAAATAGAGAATAAAATCTTACCCCGTAAACGAATTGAAAGGATGCGACAGATACAAAAAGAAAAGCTAGAAAATAATTCATGGTGACTGAATTGAATAAGGTGCTCGAATCTTTTCACTCGCTATAATATGACTGAAACACTTTTACTGTTTAAAAACGAGTTAAAAACGAATGGTTTTTAATTTATTTTATGTTGTTTTCTCCCTCAGAGTGATAACTCAGGTCGGGTTAAACGATAAGAGAGGTCATCATAATATTATCTATCAATCAATGAAATGCTAGAAATGCATTACAGGACGTTCTGTTCACATGTTTATGAATTAACGGTAGTAAGATGTAACAGAGTGATCGGTAATGTACGCATAAAAGATGGTATGAATTGGAAAAAAGCGGTGTAGAGTAGATTGGAGTTATCAGTTCAAATATGTGATATCAGTTTATATATGTGTGTCGTTTCCATATGTGTGTTCATTGGATTCACTCTACCTCCGTAAAACTTGATCTGCAACTAAACTCTACTTGCTACTTGATCTTGATACTGAAGAGGTTTACACGGGTAGAGCAGAGAAGCTAGTAGAGAGGGACAGCTGTCAATAGAGTAGAGTAGGGATGGGCGGAACGGAACATAACTATAAAAAATACGTGTGGTGTCGCAGGACACCCGGTAGGAACGAAGTTCCTTACATTTTTCATTAAATATAAATTATAAAATCACACTGCTAAATACGAATACATTGCTAACTTCTTATAAATGGCGGAGTTAGAAAAGAGACAAAATTAAAAGTAACCAACTGTTTGTACCTAGCAGAGTTTATGCAAAATTAAAAGAAAATCATTATTTGTATAATTAAAGCAAGCGTCTTTCCATAAATATATAAATCAAACTATAATTATTATTATTAACTACGGGAAACAGACAGAGAAAATTACACTCCAGCGCTGGGATTTGAACCACAGGCCTCTATATCTTCGGGTCAAGGTATCATTAACGACAAAGAAAATCATTCTCCTGCGTAGCTTAGTTGGTTAGAGCGCTATACTGGAAATATAGAGGCCTGTGGTTCAAATCCCAGCGCTGGAGTGTAATTTTCTCTGTCTTCCCGTAGTTAATAATAATTATAATTTAATCTTTCCGTAGTATGAATACTACCAAAATCGTAAAATATGAATTTATAAATATATATTGAATATAAGAAATAAGTTGATCATGATGAGTTTATAGTGAAAGAGTATGTTTGTTAAAGGAGTTTGGATTGAAATAAGACTGTTTTCTACCTACCCGGCCAATTAATTTAAAATATTATAAAATATATCTCTTCCCTACTCTAGAGCTTCTGCTTGTATCAGGGTGAAATTTTACATGATTATATTATATTTATTTACAAAACAAAGTGACATTGTTGACATATATAACAAAAATAATCAAAACAAGTCAAGTAACAGGCTTCCTTAATAACACTTTTTCCCGTCTTTTAAAGCTTACGTTTACGCGAGCGTTGCGCGTGAACGCTTGGGCGGATAACGTTTTCCGACGGACTCAGCCTGGGCATTGGTAAAATGAACATGTGTACATAATTTTATCTAACTCGGTCATCTTTTACTCAAGTTATCGTCATCTGTAAATTTCGAGACGGCGATTTTGTGACGGTGATTTTGGTCATTTTTTTCGGATTCACTCCCGGGCTCCAGAACGTGCCATAAGGAACTGCGTTCCAAAATAACTAGTTCCTGGAACTAGTTATTGTCTTAAAACGAAACGTTATAACTCGATCCTCCCATCCCTGATTAGAGTTAATTTTACTGCATGCTGTATAGTACTGTACTCTACGGAGTGTTCTTTCTGGGTGGCTCATGGTAGTTACTCTACTTGCTACTCTACTTCTACTCGCCTCAATACTCTACCAGTGTAAACCAGGCCTTTTACTCTTCCAACATTTATCCACTATACACTAACATAATTTATCCACTATTCGCTAACATAATTTATCCACTATACACTAACATAATTTATCCACTATATGCTAACATAATTTATCCACTATACGCTAACATAATTTATCCACTATTCGCTAACATAATTTATCCACTATACACTAACATAATTTATCCACTATATGCTAACATAATTTATCCACTATACGCTAACATAATTTATCCACTCTTCGCTAACATAATTTATCCACTATACACTAACATAATTTATCCACTATTCGCTAACATAATTTATCCACTAAAAGCTAACATAATTTATCCACTATATGCTAACATAATTTATCCACTATACGCTAACATAATTTATCCAGTATACACTAACATAATTTATCCACTATACACTAACATAATTTATCCACTATACGCAAACATAATTTATCCACTATTCGCTAACATAATTTATCCACTCTTCGCTAACATAATTTATCCACTATTCGCTAATATAATTTATCCACTATAAGCTAACATAATTTATCCACTATTCGCTAACATAATTTATCCACTATACGCTAACATAATTGTTCCACTATATGCTAACATAATTTATCCACTATACGCTAACATAATTTAT
This sequence comes from Gerris lacustris, assembly GCA_951217055.1. NCBI lineage: Eukaryota > Metazoa > Arthropoda > Insecta > Hemiptera > Gerridae > Gerris > Gerris lacustris. The sequence continues at coordinate 1,505,371 of OX578282.1, forward strand.
CCACTATTCGCTAACATAATTTATCCACTATACGCTAACATAATTTATCCACTATTCGCTAACATAATTTATCCACTATACGCTAACATAATTTATCCACTATTCGCTAACATAATTTATCCACTATACGCTAACATAATTTATCCACTATTCGCTAACATAATTTATCCACTAAAAGCTAACATAATTTATCCACTATTCGCTAACATAATTTATCCACTATACGCTAACATAATTTATCCACTATATGCTAACATAATTTATCCACTATACGCTAACATAATTTATCCACTATTCGCTAACATAATTTATCCACTCTTCGCTAACATAATTTATCCACTATACTCTACCGTTTACTATCCACATAACTTACAATAAGCTAGTAGCTTTTTACCTAGGTGGAGTATCTAATTATCGCCTATTACATTATATTCGTAGTTTATATAAAAAGATATAATCTGCCAATTAGAGTGGCACATTGCTTCCTCGCGCCCTATTTCGTAAAATTTAATGATTTTTACGCTTTTAAAACTAATATTATCCAATTTATTTCATTACTTTCCCCGTTTTTTAAATCTTAATTTTAAATATTTTAAATATTTCATAAAAGTACCAATTTAGTCAAATTTAAAGAGCACAGACAGTTGAAATTGATCTGGTTCTATCTACGAGCTAATTTTGACAAACCATCCAAATTTCATATAAATCAGATGAGTACTTTTGCAGATATAGGTGTAAAAAAAATGTATGTTTATGCGTATGTGCGGGGACACGACAAACTCAATTTTCAAGAAGACATGGTGCAAAGATAAATTGGTACGAAATTCCAATTGATGAGCGTTACAGACATCATACAAGAGCAGCAATGCGCCTGAGGATCCTCGGTTTTGCCAACAGACCATAAAAATCGGTCCGAGACAACTCGGACAAGCTTCCTCATATAAGAGTGTATAATTCTTAGTTCAGTGTTTTCCAGTTACTAGTTTTCGTAAGTACATATTTAATTATTATAGAACATTATAGCAAAATGTATCGTAAAAATAACTTCTCCTCGGCGGGGAATGAACCCGGCCACGTTTAAAGCTATTTTCTCAAGAACAAGATTTTTCCAGAGAAAATGGCTTATATTGTTAAATTCGTATTTAAACTGACTAAAATTTTAGAATTTTTAAGTTTTTTCAGAGTTTTTAGGGAGTGGCGTCCACAAATTTGGAGCTAAAATTAATTTCTCGATTTCTCCTAGAGGTATGATTTTTTTAAACATGTATGCCAAATTTCGTCAAAATCGGCCTAGTAGTTTAGGCTCCAGGCGTCTGCAAAGAAAAAGACAGACATTTTTTTAAAAACCACTTTTTTGTACTCAGGGGACCATAAAAATGTTTAAATGCATCAAAATCTCAAAATCGAATTTTTATGAGAATTTAGGCATGTAATTGATGGAAATATTAATTAATTAAAAGTTATAAAATAAATAACAAATCAATTTTTAATCGTCATTCAAACATTGTTGAGCAAACACATGCCGTTCCTTTCCACTTATATTATATACGTTTCCACGTGGTGTTTTCACAGCACGCCTTCCTCTCTCCAATCCAATATCTGAGAATTCAATTCTAAATGTTTAATATATTATCAATTCTACACCTTTAGTGAAGTGTTTAACAAACTAATATCTTATCATATTGTTCAAGTAGTTGATAACAGTTCTGTTAGATAACAAGGTACCTAAACCAAACTCTTATTACTCCTCATTCAATATGAAAACTTCCTCTACCTTACAACTCAGCTTCTCTTAAAACTATTTTCAATTTGGAATTATTTTTTACTAATTTTTGATTTATTTTTACTGAAAAGAAGAATGTATAAGACAAAAGTAAAATTTAAGACAAGAATTTCCATCAGATAGTTGATGGCTGCATCACTCCAAGGCGGTAAGTTACTAAACTAACTTTATACTTCTGATTTAAAAGTAATTTCATATTTCTAAATGATGGCTTTCCTACTTCCATTCCACTTGTAAAACTTTTACCGTAAAAATAAAATTGATATACGTTCAAACCAATAACTAATAAAAACTTCACTTTATTATTATAATTTTTTTTTTTTTTTTTTTTTCATTTTCAATATTTTCACCTAATTAAATAATTTTGTATAACCAGCGGTTTTCTTATTTTTTACTTCCTCATATATGCGTAGTATTTTGTAAGAAAATATTGTTGCCAAAAAATCGATTTTGAAATTCTTATAGATTTAAACTTTATATGACGTGTAACTCAATCAAAAACCAATTGGTAAAAATAATGAAGAAACTATTTTACAATATTATTTTAATGTTACTACATATCATGAATGATTAAATAGTGGATACGAATACTTGCCTTTCATCGATTAGTTCACCGAATAGTTCGGCTTATGGCGAACACCCATGTATCCGAAATAAAAATATATTCACGTTTTTTTCATAAAATGTTCTGGGGGATTCTATATTGGGTAATGATTTTTCTGAACATGCTGTACTTATGCTAAATTTAATCGTAATCTGCCGAAGTTTTTTAGGCTCAGATTATAGACGACAGAAAATACATTTTTATTATAACCATTTTTGAAGACTGGGAACCTCGTGTAAATTCATAAAACTTTCGCGCCATCACAATACTTTCTCTTTATATGTACATTGAATATGAGAAAGTAAGACGCGATAGTTAGATATTATCAGTTAATTATAAAGTTCAATAACATAAACACTAAAACATTGATTACAATTCGAAAGACAACATTAAAATTTTTAACATCTATAAGTTCAAGTTCAATAGAATTGATACTAAAACATCAATAGTTGGTTAGAATTGGCACGCCAGTATTTACGTAGTCAGTCCATTTGTAGTTGCTAATCCATGTAAAGGTCAGCGGACATCCGGGCGGGCAGATTCATCTATAGCCTTCTTTAGCGGATATGCAAAAAGTTGGTTCCAAACCATCATGCTTGCGGAGCCGCTTCAAAAACCTGTATGAACCCTTTAATTTTAAGTCCTCTTATAATTTTTTATGTTTTTTATTTTCATTTTAAAACTTTTTTTTTTTTATTTTTTCTTCAGCAAACGCTGTTAAAATTAACACCTTTTTAATTTTTAATATATATTCAATTATTTGATGGATTTATAAGGTGTTGTGTATTTAAAAATAAAAACTAGTTGGTTTTCATTCTTTTATTGTGAGACGTTTCGACCCTCTAAGGTCATCTTCTCATCACATCATATTCACACTAAAATTGACAAAAAAATTAAAATTATTATTAATAACATAATTCCTTTTTTCTTTAATTATTTAACATTTTCTATAAAATTGGTCTTTGAACAATGCTATTAAATGTATCCATACATACATATACACACATACACGCACATATATATACATATATATATATATATACATATATATATATATATACATACACACACACATACATACATATACATACACATACATACATACACATACATATATAAAAACAAAAAAAACAATTAAAACAGTTTTTTACTTACAATTTGTGTAGTCGTAATGAAAATTTTCATAAATATTAATTTATTAATAATTTAAATGAATATTAAAATTATTATTCTCCATAGGAGTCGTCAAAAAATACATATTAACAATCAACTAATTAAAAATTTCAAATATATAAAATATTTATCGGTTTGAATTTACTTTTACCCATTGCAAATGATAAGGTACAATGTTGTTGTTAGAATGGTATTTTAAATAATTTCTTTTATTGATTATGTGACAAAGTCTAATTGTATTTGTTTTCAACTTCCAGATTGTTTTTTTGTTGGTTTTATGTTTTTTTATATGGTTTATAAGGAACTTATTGAATTCATTAATAATTTTAGTTTCTTCTTTATGAAGGTTAAAGTTGTTAAAAATCTTGGTGTTCTCCATCTCCAAGTAATAGATTTATTTTTTCTTCAGCAAACGCTGTTAAAATTAACACCTTTTTAATTTTTAATACACCTTTTAAAAATTAAAAAGGTGTTAATTTTAACAGCGTTTGCTGAAGAAAAAATAAATCTATTACTTGGAGATGGAGAACACCAAGATTTTTAACAACTTTAACCTTCATAAAGAAGAAACTAAAATTATTAATGAATTCAATAAGTTCCTTATAAACCATATAAAAAAACATAAAACCAACAAAAAAACAATCTGGAAGTTGAAAACAAATACAATTAGACTTTGTCACATAATCAATAAAAGAAATTATTTAAAATACCATTCTAACAACAACATTGTACCTTATCATTTGCAATGGGTAAAAGTAAATTCAAACCGATAAATATTTTATATATTTGAAATTTTTAATTAGTTGATTGTTAATATGTATTTTTTGACGACTCCTATGGAGAATAATAATTTTAATATTCATTTAAATTATTAATAAATTAATATTTATGAAAATTTTCATTACGACTACACAAATTGTAAGTAAAAAACTGTTTTAATTGTTTTTTTTGTTTTTATATATGTATGTGTATGTATGTATGTGTATGTATATGTATGTATGTGTGTGTGTATGTATATATATATATATATGTATATATATATATATATGTATATATATATATATATGTATATATATATATATATGTATATATATGTGCGTGTATGTGTGTATATGTATGTATGGATACATTTAATAGCATTGTTCAAAGACCAATTTTATAGAAAATGTTAAATAATTAAAGAAAAAAGGAATTATGTTATTAATAATAATTTTAATTTTTTTGTCAATTTTAGTGTGAATATGATGTGATGAGAAGATGACCTTAGAGGGTCGAAACGTCTCACAATAAAAGAATGAAAACCAACTAGTTTTTATTTTTAAATACACAACACCTTATAAATCCATCAAATAATTGAATATACTTTCTTTTTTTTTTACTTTTTTTTTAAAGTAGTCCAAAAAAGTGGTTTCTAAAATATGTCTGTCTATGCACACGCCCAGAGCTTAAACTGGACAGATTTTAAAGAAATTTAGCATACATGTTCAGAAAAATCATACCCCGAGGCGAAATCGAGAAAAGAATTTTAGCTTCAAGTTTGGAGGCGCTACCCCCCCCCCCCCCCCCCCCAAAAAAAAAATGTAAAAAATATTTCTTGAAAACGGTTCCGACGATTTTGATTAAAAAATTCTAAAATGTAGGCCATTTGAATACGAATCCAACGATATAATCTAGTTCCTGAGAAATTAGCTTAAAACGCGGACGGAGAGAACCCGGGTTCGATTTCCTACCCAGGAGAAGTTATTTTTATGATAAATTTTGATGTAATGTTCAATAATATTTAAATGTACATTTGAAAACTAATAAATGGAAACACTGGGCTAAGTAATTATAAACTCGTATATGAGAAAGTTTGTCTGAGTTATCTCGGACCGACTTTTTTCTTTTCTTTATTTACAAAATAGTAAAAATGTCTGGCAACCAGTATTTGTTTATATCTTAGAATTCGAGGAATGTCAAAAAATCATAAGTAGTTTACAATTTTAACCGCCATCTGCCCGACCAGCGCTAGAATACTGGAGTTGGATACCCCTGCAAGCACGTGTTGACTTTGACGTGTCGAAACGCTCGGATCGGGTTCAGGCATGCGCATCAATCCGGCTTGCCTTGTCCACGTCTCAGCAAAACGTGGTGGAATGCTCAAGTGTGTCCCCGCCCATCATCTAATATTGTAAACTATAGCAGATATTGAACTGTTTAAAAAGTTTATTTTATTTATTTATTGGTGTATGAGAATGTCAGACCACTATATTAGAGTTTTCCCCACAGTCTCTCTGAGGAAAACGGACTGGGGTTAGAATGTTGCCAAATTTTTTATTGTTTACTTTTTTACCGCGCATATATTAATTGTTAAAAGGTTTACAATTTAAATAAAAATAAATCAGAGTGTCAACACTGGACATTTTCTATTGGTCAGTTTCCTTTTGTGCACTTCTCTTCCCAATTTACTCAAAGATACAGTGGGAACACCTCTATCTACTAAATTTCATATACACCTAATTTAAAAAGTTTACCGTTAAATCACAAGAAAACTTTTAACAGAGAATATTTACCCCTTCAGAACAATAGATAAATAAAAGAATCGGATTTGATTATAACCTGACTGAACGGAGGGTAGCATGGGGGGAAACCAGTAATGGCGTCATAACTCATAATGGCTTCATGAATATTGTTATCTATTATAGATAACAATATTTATTTATATTATTATTTATTTATATAATTTTTAGGGTCCGTAGGCAAAACCAAGGACCCTTATATTTTCCTGCGTGTGTCTGTCCGTCCGTCCTCTCGCGTGCTCTCACGGCTACACCTTTCGTCCGATCCCTTTGAAATTTGGCATGTATGTGTCTTGTACCTGCCCACATATTTTAAAAATATAGCGACTTAAAAAAATATATTTTTCAAATAAATTAGGGGTAAAAAATTTTTTCATTTTTTTTCGACACCGTGAGGGGTATCATATGAAAGGGTACGTCGAGCTGATTACAAAAATATATAATTTTTTGGATATAACTTTGATAGGGCGAGCGTAGGCAAGTTTGAAGTGGGTGTGAAACGTGTCCCCCCCCCCCCCCCTCTATCTCGCTTATGTGAAGTGCAAGAAATCTGAAAAAATTCCTGAACATTCTTTGATCAAAAGTAAAGATACCACTTTTTGGAAATTTTGAAAAAAATATTATTTTATTTTTTATTGACAAAATACGTTTTTTTTATAATTATGGTCTTTTCGATGTATTTATATGGTTGTAGTCCGGTTCAGTGGCAAAAAAATACTTTATCAGAGTGTGTTTTGAGAATATCAGACCCTTAGAATGGTTCAAAGTAAGCTTTTTAGCATTTTGAAAAAACACTGTTTATACGCATTACAGTTAAACACTATATAGTGTGGCCTATGGACCCTCGCTGTGTGCTGACCACACACTTGACCTGTTTATTTATACATAAGAATATTGTTATCTACATCATGTATTGTTATCTCTATAGCCCCCTTCGTCTAGTGTGGACATCCCCTAACAGTGAACCCACCTATAATGCAAACAGTTTAGTTCTGAAATGATTATTTCTGTTAAAGTTTGATAATATACTTAGATTGAAGGAGTTAAATCTAGTACTACTTGACATCATCCTGCCTATCTCCCACTTCAATCCATATCTTATCTCTTTAGTCGGAGAATTATGATTTTCTCAAATAATTCCTAGTTCAATAATGCAGTAGATTGATGTTGTCCATATTATGAAACCACATTTTTGTCTACTTATGTAGAGTTCAAACAGTTTAGTTTTCCGGTGAAATCCGCGTCACGAAGGGTTTGAAGTCCTATGTTTCGCTTCCACTACTGGAAGCATCTTCAGGGGTGTAGTGCATCGTGGTGTTGACTTAAAGCAAACAAAATTATACAAAAACACATCAAAATTCGAGTCAAAATCACGATGCACCACACCCCTGAAGATGCTTCCAGTAGTGGGAGCGAAACGTCGGACTTCAACTCCTTAGTGACACCGGATTTCACGGGAAAACCAAGCTGTTTATTACGAGTCTACCCGCGGAAGCCTCCGCACTATAGTTTATGTAGAGTTTGTTATAGATTATTCTTGATGTCAAAGTTCACCAGCACTACTAACTTATAAAACAATACTTTTCCAACAAGAAATCTTAAGAGAAGTAAAATCACTAAAATATATATGTACTTTACCAATTAGTGTGGCACATAGCTTCCTCGCGTTCTATTTTGTATACATTAATGATTCAATACTATTAAAACCTATTATTACTAAATCTATTTATTTTTCCTGTGTTTCTTAATAATTTTTTGATTTTTTACATTAATTAAAGTATCAATTTAGCAAAATTTAAGGAGTGCAGACGGATGAAATTAATCTGGGCTATCTGCAGGCTTCTTTCAACAAACCATCCAAATTTCATAAAAATCAGTTAAATAGTGCTTTTGATGATATAGGTGTACATGAATTTATGTTTGTGCGCATGTGGAAGTAAAATAAATGGGCTAATTATGACCTACCATCAAAATTTCAATAAACTCTGATTAGTATTGCTTCCGAGCTTACCGAAGGTAACGGATGCATTGTGTTCACTTTTGAGAAAGAAAAAGTTTTATGTCTCCGATTTTAAAAATTCCCAGACCGTTTCAGACATCAGGGAACATTTTGTCTGTCTGTCGGTCTGTGTGTCCACGAATCCTGAAACGTGTGACGATAACTTGAGTAAATGTCGACCAATTATGATGAAATTTGGTAGACATGTTCGTTTTACCAATGCCGAGGACGAGTTCGTTGGACAACGATATCCGTTCAAGCGTTCACGCGCAACGCGCTCGTAAACGTGAACTTCAAATTTAGAATTGGAATTTTAGGTCGAGAAAAAAATCTAACTTCACCTATTCAACGAGACAAACATTTTTTTCAAAAACAATTTTTTAGTAAAACCAACAGCAACACCGCTATGAAGTGTTAAAGATCGCTAAAAACTATTAATAGATTTTACACAATAAACAATACAACAAAGTAATATAACGTTAATGATAATATAAAAATAAAGTACATGATAGGATGCGAGAAAGCTATGTGCCACACTAATTGGCAGCCTATTTTTTAAGTGTGTTGGTTCGCAAAAATTGAGCGACAGACAGACACTGAACCAAATAGTGTCTCTGATGTGTAAAACGGATATCTGTCTTAGAAAGTTTAAAATCGGAGATATCAAAAAATGTTTGTTCTTCAGAACGATCACGTAGCTTCCGTTACCTTCGATAAGTTCGGAAGCAAAAACCCTCTACCTCTATAAACTTAATCACTTTTTTTTTACTAACAAAACTATATATATATTTATCTTTATATTGTTCATGATCATAAATATTACGTTATTTCTGTTTCAGAGATGTTGCAGATAAAGGGTCGGAGAGAAGTATTGGACCGGATTGCAAGACAAACAGTATAACTCGGTCTCATCAGATGAAACTCTCGCAACGCGATCCTGACTGCAGGTTAAGTGTCGTCACAACTTCTTCCTCATCTGGTTAATCAGACAACTCTAGCCTGGATCAAACTTCTTACTTATCTATTTCTTATAATAATAGTTAAAAAAAGAAAAATTAACAATAAATTCACAAATCAGACAGACAAGAGACTTCTTTGGTTTCAATTGATTAATTTAGGCATGTTTTGCTACGATACTACTGTCTTTCTACTAGTGAAATAATAATAATTACTAACGGCCACTAGGTTTTTACCACGGCGTTATTACTGACATTTAGACATGAATACTGACATTTAGACATGAATACTGACATTTAGACATGAATACTGACATTTAGACATGAATACTGACATTTAGACATGAATACTGACATTTAGACATGAATACTGACATTCTTTTAACCGTTTCTTTATTACTTTAAATCAAAATTAAGTTATACATATTAATTTGATATTGTGTTAATTCTTAGCGAATAAATTGGTGAGATATTGATATATCATATATTCAATATCTCACCAATGTGAAATATTGATCATTGATTGTGAGATATTGATGTGATAAATAAGAACAAAACGGTGATTTAATTATTATACAAATATTTTATAAATGCTAATCAAAATCAAAGATATCCCTTAATACTTATTATCTTATTCAGAATCATTCCATATCTGGATGATTGGTCCCTGACATATCCCAATAAAACAGCTGATTCCTATCTTATTCCATTGCAACCAATCATGTCTCAAGGATACCATGCTTTAGAAAATCCTTTAAAAAATTAAGAGTTATTATGTTACTAAAAGCTTTAGAAATCAAAAAGAAACATTATGGTGAAAATCTTTATAAATTGGCAGCATCATTAAACTTCCTACATAATGTTATTAGGTCATAAGGTATTCCACTAAAACAAAAAGAGTTGTTAAAACAGGCTTTAGAGATTCAAAAGAAACAAATTACAGTAAAATTATTTTAAATTAAGATTTTAATTAAATAATTAGATAATGCATACATGGTTCACTAAGAAATCCACTAAAAAATAAGTTTTTAGAACGGACATTAAAGATTAAAAAAAAAAATTACACTAAAATAATTTTAATTAAATAACGTAGGTTATGTATATGGTTCACTAAATAATCTACTAAAATAAAAATAGTTGTTAGAACAGGCTTTAGAGATTCAAAAGAAACATTAAGTAAAATAATTTTAAATTAGGATTTTAATTAAATAACCTAGGTAAAGCATAGTTCACTAAGTAAACCACTAAAAAAAAGAGTTGTTAGAACAGGCTTTGGGCATTTAAAAAAAAAACATTACGGTAGCAATCATTATATAGTAGGAATGACATTTTACGTCCTTGGTAATGCTTATAGTTCATTAGGTTATCAACAAAAACTAAAAAAGTTGTTAGAACAGGCTTTAGAGATTCAAAAGAAACATTAAGTAAAATAATTATAAATTAGGATTTTAATTAAATAACCTAGGTAAAGCATAGTTCACTAAGTAAACCACTAAAAAAAAGAGTTGTTAGAACAGGCTTTGGGCATTTTAAAAAAAAAACATTACGGTAGCAATCATTATATAGTAGGAATGACATTTTACGTCCTTGGTAATGCTTATAGTTCATTAGGTTATCAACTAAAACAAAAAAAGTTGTTAGAATGGGCTTTAGAGATTCTTAAAAAATATTATAGACACAATAATTTTGAACTGGCAATGACATTGAGAAACGTACGTAATGCTTAACGTTCATTGGGTAATCCTTCAAAAAAGTGAGTTATTATAACTAACTTAGAAATTCAATAGAAACATTACGGTAACAATCATTATGAAGTGACAAGGATATTATATAACATAGATAATGCTTTGCTTATAGTTAAATAATTTTCAAATATCGATATAAAATTATCTAGGTAATCTTTATAGTGAGTTTTAGACAACCATTATTATTTATAATTATAGACTTGTTTACATGGGGCAATCATTTATTTACAATTAAAAACTTGTTTACATAGTCAATCATATATTTACAACTATTATAGAAATTCAAATGAAACTTTGCGGTGACAATTATTATGAAGTAGCAGAGATGTTAAATAACCTAGATAATGCTTATAGTTAAATCATTTTCAAATAACAAAGATAGTAAATTACCTAGGTCATGTTTATAGTGAGTTAGGTAGCCCATTAAGACAAAAAGAATATTTCGAACGGGCTTTAGAAATTAAAAATGAAATATCACGGTGACAAACATTTTAACGTTGCAGTGATATTGACTAACCTAGTTAATGCTTATGATGAGTTAGGTAATAGTTCAGGCAGTAGAGATCATATAGGGATCTTACCTGCAAGAATTCTTGGTGGTTCTGGAAGTCGGCTAACTTAATGCTTTTTAAGTCGCTGAATCGGAATTTTTAACTTGCCAAACTTTATTTTCATGCACGTACCCCTGACTAGAGATTATAATAACAGATTTTAACATATTCGACATTTAAAATTTTCATTAATTTACATATTATATAAACAGAAATAAAAAAAGATTAAGGAAAACAAATTATAAATATAAAACTTTTTTTTAACAAATATTTCGCAAACATTAAATGTGATGTTTATGCCTGTGCAACTTTAAGAAGCTCACAGTATGTTTCTTTTTAATTTCTAAAGCTCGTTCTAATAAATCTCTACATTGGATTATAATCCAATAAGAGATTTAAAATACCCTGTCCAAATAGGGATAATAAAATACCCTGTCCAAATAGGGATAATAAAATACCCTGTCCAAATAGGGATAATAAAATACCCTGTCCAAATAGGGATAATAAAATACCCTGTCCAAATAGGGATAATAAAATACCCTGTCCAAATAGGGATAATAAAATACCCTGTCCAAATAGGGATAATAAAATACCCTGTCCAAATAGGGATAATAAAATACCCTGTCCAAATAGGGATAATAAAATACCCTGTCCAAATAGGGATAATAAAATACCCTGTCCAAATAGGGATAATAAAATACCCTGTCCAAATAGGGATAATAAAATACCCTGTCCAAATAGGGATAATAAAATACCCTGTCCAAATAGGGATAATAAAATACCCTGTCCAAATAGGGATAATAAAATACCCTGTCCAAATAGGGATAATAAAATACCCTGTCCAAATAGGGATAATAAAATACCCTATCCAGCCAATAGGGTATTTTACCATGATAGTTCTAAAAATTAGCATACTAATTGATTTTTTTTTTTTTTTGTATTATTTATTGATTTTTTTTTTTTTTTTTTTTTTGGTTGCTAAATTTGTATTTTTAACATTCCACAAAAAACCCAAATGTAGTTTTTTTTTTTTAAAAATATATTTTTCGTTTTTGGAAAGAATTATTGATATTCGAAAAGTAAAACTAAAATGTCTCTTCGAAATTTAACGTTGGGTGAAGAGTTTTAAGTAAAAAATGAAATTCAGAAAATATATTTTACCTTGCATTCACAGTTAATACTATTAAAATAGTCTTAAATATACGATTACTTTAGTAAACTGCCTTCCATTATATTACTGTGGACCCTGGATAAACTATTTAATAGTGGATTTCGTTCCTTGATTTAGGATTATGGGTAAACTATGCATTAGGTATCTTTATATTTTTACGATAAGTTTTAATTAAAATACAAGTACTACTGACTTAAACAATTCTTTCGCTTCGCCCATGTTATTGAATAGGTAGATCAAATAAATAGTAATATCACAAGTTAGGGTTCATAAGGTGTAGAGATATAGGTGAGACAGACATAGAGATATAGAAACAGGTTAGACAGACATAGAGATAGGTGAGACACACATAGATATAGGTGAGACAGCTATAGAGAAAGGTGAGACAGACATAGAGATAGGTGAGACACACATAGATATAGGTGAGACAGCTATAGAGAAAGGTGAGACAGACATAGAGACAAGTGAGACAGCTACAGAGAAAGGTGAGACAGTCAAAGCGACAGTTGAGACAGCCATAGAGACAGTTGAGACAGCCATAGAGACAGGTGAGACAGCCATAGAGACAGGTGAGACAGCCATAGAGAAGAGCTGATTCTACGATGCCCTCCTTTGTCTTGCTGGTGAGCGTTATTACAGTGGGACTACGATACTTGCCATATGCATGTTTATAGCCTGTTTCTGTTATTCAATTCATTGTTAAAAAAATGTATGATGTTGCCTAATCGTCAACTATTCTCTGGGTCAAGGCTCTTCAATGGTATGATAAATATTTTTTTTTACGCTGGAGCGGACCGAACCAATAAAGAGATTTATTAGAACGGGCTTTAGAAATTAAAAAGGGACATACTGTGAGCTTCTTAAAGTTGCACAGGCGTAAACATCACATTTAATGTTTGCAAAATATTTTTGACTAAACTTTTTATATTTATAAATTTTTTCCTTGACTTTTTTTTTAATTCTGTTCATATAACATCTAAATTAATAAAAATTTAAAATTTCGAATATATTAAAATCTGTTATTATAATCTCTAGTCACGGGTACGTGCATGAAGATGAAAGTTTGGTAAGTTAAAAATTCCGATTCAGCGGCCTAAAAAACATTAAGTTAGCCGATTTTCAAAACTACCAACAATTCTTGCAGGTAAGATCCCTATATGATCTCTACTGCCTGGACTATTACCTAAGTCACCATAAGCATTACCTAGGTTAGTTAATGTCACTGCAACGTTAAAATGATTGTCACCGTGATATTTCATTTTAATTTCTAAAGCCCGTTCGAAATACTCTTTTTGTCTTAATGGATTACCTAACTCTCTATAAACATGACCTAGGTAATTTACTATCATTGCTACTTGAAAATGATTTAACCATAAGCATTACCTAGGTTATTTAATGTCTCTGCTACTTCATAATGATTGTCACCGCAAAGTTTCAAATGATTGTGAAATAATTATTGACCATGTAAACGAGTTTATAATGATTGTAAATAAATTATTGCCGGTACTTCTTTAGACTGTTACTCCCCTTATTATAAAAACAGAAAAGCGATATTCCTTCGTCCCAAAGTATATTGGACTAAACATCCCTTTGTCTTAATAGTTATTTAGTCAAAGTCTTTTATATCCTAAAAAAAAAAAAAAAAACGTAGGGGAGTAACAATCTACAGCAGTACCTTATTGCCCATGTAACAAATCTACAATTAGAGTGGTTGTAAATTAATTATTGCCTATATATGTAAACAAGTCTATAATTATAATGATTGTAAACTAATTATTGCCCATGTAAAGATATAAATACATAATAATATATTTTAATATGTTTAATTATTATTTTACAACAGCCTTTTTACTTTTTCTTACCTTAAAGGAAAAGTATTGTTTTCACCCAAAAAAGTCGGAAATCGAGATTTCAACGCCGGACCTTACACGATCAATCTGGCATCAGTTCAATCCAAGATCTTGATGGTGAATGGATTCATGGCATATTGTTGGATGAAGATGTAAAGGCCCCTATACACGGTCAAACATTTTGTGCAAACATAGACCATACACGTCAAACATTGATATAAATATACACGTTTCGGATTTATGAAAACTTCAGTTTATTTTGTGAAATTCTTGGGACAATACGTCTGATTTAGAAGCTGCGCTTGTGCCCAGTTCAGGCAATTCACGATAAACGGCGATAAATTCACGCCAGAATTCTCTATATAACATTTGTTATGGCCATGATAATCAACTTAATACTTTACTTATAAACGGAATACAGGTCGAGAATGAAGCACAGATAATAAATAATAAATGCATCACCAATGCTTTGTTGTATGAACAATTCGAAGAGACCGGCGGGAAATAAAGAGCGGGAACCAATGAAAAGTCTTGATTTCTAGCGCGAATAGTTAAAGCCCTTCCTTCCCACTTCTGGAGAGCGGGCATTTCTCCCAATAAGAGAAACTGGCGGGAAATAAATAGCGGGAACCAATTAAAACTTCCCCTCTGAATATTTCTCTCTCCATGAGTAGCAGGCGGGGAAAAAATTATAATAATATTACTCAATATTATAAATAAACAGTGCAAAAAAATTTTCACTTCTCCATGGTTTTCTTTATATTGTATATTTTTACTGTATTAGTACTTGTTACGAATATAAAATGAACTTCTAAATGAAGATCCTGTCTATTGCAGTTACTTGTACAGCTGTCACATTGCTGTGGGAACATTAAATTATAAATATAAATGTTTTAAATTAGTTTGCTTTTTACAAAAATAATAAAATAAAATAATTTAACTGGCCATTTTTTAATCGACCATGGATTCGTTCCCAAGGCGGCCGGTTAATAGGGCTAGTTAAAAAATATCCGTATCTGCATTTAAATCCATCATATCCTATTTAAATAAGTTATTTTTAAATATATTAAAAAAGTTTTCAACAGGTGGTTAGTTTTTGATTTCACCCAAATCGGATTTATTTTCATCAAAATATTGAAAATAAAATCTCGGGTAAAATATTTATACGTGTATACAATTCGATTCGTATTTAAATGGACTACATTTTAAAACTTTTTAGAATCAATATTATTTAAACCGTTTTCAATAATTTTTTTTTATTTTAGGTTTTTTCTTGGTGTTTAGGGGTGGTGCTCCAGAGATAAAGGTAATTTTTCGATTTTTCTTTGGGATATGATTTTTCTGAACTTGTAGGTATTCCAAATTTAATCGTAATCGGTTCAATCGAATTTCCGGGCTATTACTATACTTTCTCTATCTGTACAATAATATATACTGATGCGTATATGAGAAAGTAAAGAATAAATTATCTCCATTCTAGACGGGATTCGAACAGGATTACCTTGAAAAATATTCAAACACTGTCAGTGGCGTAACTATGGGCCCGCATTGCGGGGGGGCCCCCAGTGCTAGGGGGGCCCCAAATCCTGAAATAACTGGAATTACCATCCTTGTACCAACGCCGA
This sequence comes from Gerris lacustris, assembly GCA_951217055.1. Taxonomy (NCBI): domain Eukaryota; kingdom Metazoa; phylum Arthropoda; class Insecta; order Hemiptera; family Gerridae; genus Gerris; species Gerris lacustris. Next base: position 1,521,386 of record OX578282.1, read on the forward strand.
GGGGGCCCCCAATCCTGAACTCAAGAGGTTTTTTTTTTTTTTTTGCTTATAGATTTTTCTTTGGCGAGGGGCCCCCAAAAATTACTTGGGGGGGGGGGGGGGGAGGGGGCCCAATGGGCTAGCTACGCCACTGAACACTGTCTACAAACAAGGCTATGAAGTTCAAACCGCGGTGTTTCAGCAAAAAATTTCGAACACGACCGATCTGCTTCAAAATGTTTGCGCAAACACTCAAACAGCCCCCTACACCATCATACTGTTTGCGCAAACAGTCAAAAATCCGTCAAACAGCCCCATGCACAATCAAAATGTTTGCGCAAACATTTTGATTGTGTATGGGGGGCCTTAAGATTGTTCAGTCCAGACTGACATAGATCTGTCAGTCTCCACGTTGAAACCGTTGAGAAAGTAGCACGAAAATGGATAATAATCAAAATCTTTTATTGGAAGAACTATTGGAATAATAGTAGTGCTAGCTACTAATACTAAAAGAAGTGTTAAAAGAAACATATGGATGACAGGGTAGTTGCAAAAGTCGGTCAGAGACAACTCACACAAATTTTCTCATATACGAGTTCATAATTATTTAGACCACTATTTCTTTTTTTTTTTTTTTTTCAGTATTGTATTTTTTTTTTTTTTTTTTTTCTTACAATAGTTTTGTCTAGGGCGCCAAAACCTCTTGCGCCGGCCCTGCTGTCTGTGCCAATTATAACTCCCGCACTGTTTTTAAGCTAGAGAGTTGGAACTTGGTATAAAAATACATCATTATACATGTAGTTGTTCTGCCCGGACAACCATGCACTTGTAACGTCATTAATCCATTTTGTTGAGTCGGTAAATATTCGTAAAAAAAATCGAAACATTTTCTGAAAATAATAATATTAAAAAAAAGAAGAAAAATTATTTTGTGAGTTGATCATTTGTAAGTTGAGTTTGTAAAATCAAAAATTGCATTAATAAATATAATTCATCAACGATTGATACGAAATATAAACATTATATCTTTGTTTAGATGCGTAGAAAGTGATTATTTACGTACTTGTATTCATTGCGCATGCGCGTCTCATAGTTCTGAATAATTCCTCTTCTTTACCACGCTAGTGCGGTAAAGAAGAGGAATTCTTCAGCTTTACGCACGATTAGCGAGTTTGTTTACATTTAAAAAAACTAATTTGCTGTTCTTTTATTAAAGTAACTGTTTATATCGAGTTTTTAGTGAAAAACAATAAGTGAATCAAGTGACTTTGACGAAAATGTGGAGAATAATAATCCTCCAGAAATAATTAATTCGGAAAAAAATACAACTAATGAATTAATGCCATCTTTATCAAGAGAGATATACGAACTTACATACAGCAAGTTTATTTGTTTCTGTATTTATTATTTAAATCTAACAATCGTAGATAAAGTACGGTACGCAACTCGTGCGAAAACGGCATTTTGCATTGCTCGTGTGGTTTTACCACCCTCGCTGTCGCTCGGGTGCAAACTCGCATGCAAAATGCTACTTATCACACTCGACGCGTAATGTACTATTTTTCTTGCACTCTTTCTTCTATTACGTAATTAATTGGTGTTTTTCAACTAAGTTTTATAAAAGTTTAGAAAAACGCTAAGCTTTATCTAGTCATTTTCAAACTAAATAAAAAAAAAAAAAAAAAAATCCAGAAACATTTAAAAGTCCAAAAAAGCAGAACTTTAAAAAGCCTACGTATATCTTCAATAGTTACAAATAAAATCCAAAAATAGAGGAAAAATAAATAAATAAACTAGAGGATATTTATGAAGTTATGATTATTATTATTTTACAATAATTTAAATATACACAAGTATAGTTTTAATAATATTCATATAAATATTCTTCTTCTCAAAACAAGGCCAAGGGGATAAAGCAAGTCATTTAACTTTTATTTAGATGAGTTTAATTTATTATTTCAATACAAAATTATCTAAAATAAATAATAGTTATTCAATATCTTAAAATAATAATTTATGAGTTAACAGTTAACACATGTGAGTCGAATGCTGATGTTCTAGTTCAGCGGTTCCCAAAACTGTGGTACACGTACCACTTGTGGTACACGTACCGCTTGTGGTACACGTACCGCTTGTGGTACGCAGGATAGTGTAAAGTGACCAAAATGTGCATCTCTGTGGTCCAATGATATTTCCGGAAGTTGATATAAAAAAGTCAAATTTCAAGCCCCAACATTTTTGTTACTTGAAGATTCGAAGTTGGGTATCATTTTAAAGGTATTGAAATTTGGTTCACAAAAATATATCGTGTTTCCAAAATGGCGGCCATTTTACCCCCAAAAAAATTAAAAAACGGAAAAAAAATTTCCTACAGAAGGGAAGAATCATTAACTTTCCTCCCTACTTTATAGGGAGGAAAGTATTCCATTATAGCCTAGTTGTGAAAATCGTAGCGGAAAGTAAACATCGTGGTGGAAAGTAACAGTAGAGCCAACTTATTATTCTTTAAAAAAATCAGTGTTACCTGTTTTGTTACAATTAGCAGTTTTTTTAACTGAATGACTCGACAGGTTAACAGGTTTTTTAAAAAAATATTAGAGATTTCAAATAAGACATACTTTTGATTGCCTTGATACTTTAATTTGTATCGTCATTTTAATGACTTTGTACGACTTCATTAACTGAGTTTAAACAAGACTTACTGAAAAGAGGTAGGTTACGTGTAAACAGGTTATATTTATGTTTTTGATTTCTCGTATTTTAGAGGTAAGATAAACACAAATAAATTAAAAAATAAAGTAAAAAGGTGATGCGACAACAGTGACAGATTATTGTACCACGTCTTTTCACAGTAGGACAATTTTATACGTGCGAATTCGGTTTGACGTATAACATTAATTGCACTTTACGTCTTAATTTAACTCTCTATTCTTTTAATTGATTTTGTTTACGTTTTTGGACTTGAACATTTTTATTATTCAGTTAGTTATTTTGTAGTATTAATAAACATTTGAATTATTATTATGGTTACATAGTTATACAAAGTTATTATCGAAATCAAACGAAACAGTTGGAATTGATGAATTGCACATTTAATTTTTATTATTTTATTTACTATAAGATGTTATAAACCTTTTCCTTTGATTTCAAGTCATTGTTAAAATTAAATAAACAGGTCAAGTGTGTGCTAGTCAGCACACAGCGAGGGTCCGTAGGCAACCCCGTTTAGTTTAATTAAGTAGTACCCTATTGATGGTGTTTTTTAAAATGCTAAAAAGCTTTCTTTGAACTATACTATAGGTCTGATCTTCTCAAAACACATAAACAAACTTCTGATAAAGTATTTTTTTTGCCACAGAACCGGACTACAACTATATAAATACATCGAAAAGACCATATAGTTATAAAAAAACGTATTTTGTCAATAAAAAATAAAAGAATATTTTTTTCGATCGCCCTTTCAAAGTTATAACCTTAACTATATATAAGAAATAAGAGGTTGGCAGTTTTCTAGGCTGGATATCATAACAACTCTTGGTTTAATTACCAAATCTCAAAGGATGTGATGTCCACCATCTTGTTCCCATCAGAAGAAGCATCTTAAGTGCTACCTAGAAAAAGGTTGGGAGTTTCCTAGGCTGGAGATCAAAACAAACCTAAGTTTTATTGTAAAATCACACCTCAAAAGACAGTATTATATTATCTTCTTAGCACTGAGAGAATTTTCTGGGTTTCTGCCAGTCATTATGTACTTATTAAAGGAAATTTTTGTTCAAAGCAGGATAAACTTGTATCAATCAAAGAATAAACAAGCAGATACAGGTTGAAGATTAGTAAAATGATTACAAAAATATATAAAATTTAATGCAAAGACCAAAATCAATTCAACGATGATGATCAAACCAAGCGGTCAAAACAAGTCTGCATTTTTGACAACATTTATCTGTTTTGTATTATATAAACTGATAAAATTATGATATTTTGAGTACTGTTAGGCTTGTCCCACACTGGATCCGTTCAGCCTTTAATGGAAAAAAATTAAACCCACACACTGAGTACGCTCCGGTCCTCTTCGCTTCGTTCATCTCGGCCTCTTTCCCTCGGAGAGAATATTTTGACGGAAGCCGCGGAGAGTGGAAGGTATGCGCAGGTGCACCAGGCTGCCAGAAAGAACAGTAAAGCACTTACCTCAAAGTTACTGCCAGCAGCTCTTTTGGAGGTATGGCTCTTCTCCAATTGGTGTCTTTTTTTTTAAACAGGTTCTAGCAAAGTTAGTAGCTCCATAAATTTTATCTACAAATGATACAAAATATAAACATTATATCTCTGTTTAGATGAATAGAAAGTGATTCTTTTCGTAGCTGTATTCATTGCACATGCGCGTTCATAATGAGGTGAAAAATTCCTCTTTTTTTCCGACCTAGGACGGAATTCTTCACGAAAGAGGAATTCTTCACGAGTTTGTTTACATTGTTATTTGCTGTTTGATTAATTAAAGTAACTGTTTATATCGAGTTTTCAGAGAAACAATGAGTGATTTATGTGATTATGAAAAAAATGAGAATAATACTCCTTCCGAAATAATGAATTTGGCACAAAATACAACTAATGAATTAATATCACCTTAATCAAAAGAGAAATACGTACTTACATACAGGAAGTTTATTACCCTTTTTTTTCTGTATTTATTATTAAAATCCACAATCGTATGTAAAGTACGGTACGCAACTCGTGGGAAAACTGTGGTTTTACTACCCTCGCTATCACTCGGGAGCAAACTCCACACTCGCAAGCAAAATGCTACTTTCTGCACTAGACGCTTACTGTACTATTTCGTAACTCATACGGAAATAATGATAAAACCTTTTATTATCTTGTTTCAACCTTTCAAATAGAGTGTGGAACTCTCCTTCTTCAATTCTGGCTGCATTTATCACGTGCACCTAAAGTCTTTCTTTTCTGGTCTGTTGTTCAGCCACAAGTAGCGTAGCTTTTATAACAGCCTCTTCCATCCCGCTACTACTACTATTATCAATAATATTACTCATTTCGAACCGCACCAGTGGATAGCTGAAACAAGACTGGCTTAAAAATTGGAACTGCATTAAAAAGCTTAGTGGTCTAAGCGGACGCAGTGTGCAGAAAACTGCCGGACCTGAGCGGAAACAGTGTGCAGAAAACTGCCGGACCTGAGCGGAAGCAGTGTGCAGAAAACTACCGAACCTGAGCGGAAGCAGTGTGCAGAAAACTGCCGGACCTGAGCGGAAGGATCGGAGCTGAGCTGAGATGAGATGAGCGGATCCAGTGTGGGGGAAGCCTTACTTTATTTTAAATGGTTAAAACAAGTAATCCTAAAGATGCTTCTAGAATTGGAAGCAGAAAATCCATCTTTACATTGTTTTGAGGTTGAGTCAATAGAAAATCAAGATTGTTACAATTCGACATTAAGATTCTAAAAATAAAGATTGCTATGAATCTCTAAATTCCAAACTAGGGTTGGGACATCGATGTCGATGTATCGAAAACATCGATATATCAGACTTAAAAACATCGATGTTGATGTTTCAATGTATCGGACAACATCGATGTTTTCCCGAAACATCGAAAAGATCGATGTCACCGATGTATCGGACCCCAAAAAACGTACACGAGGGATATCGGGAACGAGAACGAGGGATTTTTTTTTTTTTTTTTTTTTGGTCATCGCCTTGGAGGACCGATGTCAATGTATCGAAAACATCGATGTTTTCTTTCGATGTTTGTTCTTTCGATATCGATGTATCGAAAACATCGATGCTTAACTATTGATGTCCCAACCCTATTCCAAACTATTAACTACAAAAATAAAATAACAACCAAGAACAATTATACGAGGACTATACAAGATTGGATTACACAAGGAAAGGGCTAAAGCACCAGAATCTACCGCAATAAAAATTAATAAAATAAACAAGCTTACTGCTAAATAGGGCAATTCAAAATAAGAATAAATAAATAAACAGTAAGGAGTGTAAAAATTGTAAATATCAAGGAAATCTCTCAAGTAAATTATTTGTTATTGTTTATTTCAAAACAAACATCACAATTGTTTTAGTGGAAGCAAATTACTTCCAAAAAAAAACCAAAAATTGAAATACAAATTTACTCGATCTCAAAAAAACACATCAATTTATCACCTCGATAATTAATAATAAAATCTATACATCATTTCATAATAAATTAATCTGTATTTATTAATTAATTTGTCACTACATGTATGCCAATGGAATGCTAATTGATAAATCTTAACTTTTTAACATTTTTTTTTTTTTTACATCGATTTAATGAAAATTTTTTTGCATGTAAAGATAGAGTATTTTAAAATAACAAAAAAACAGATGATAAAAATCATACATAATTCACCTCCCCCCCCCCCCCCCCCCCCTTATTCTCAGATAAACAAATAATTAGAGCTTTTACCCCTCAAATAATAATACTGATTTCTTTTGAATTAAAAATAAAATGCAAATATAAATTTTAAATAATTATATATTTTAAATTGAAATTAACGAGGGTCATTAATAATAATAATAATGACTAAAAATATAATAAAGAAATATAAAAACTTTGAAACACAAAAATAATATAATAATAAATCAAATAAAAGCAACAAATAAACATGTAATTAAAAGCAATTATTATTTTTTTCTTTAAATTTATATTATTATCTAAATTTGTCCATTAGAAACTGAATTATAACTAGAAATAAATTAGTAATAAATTAAAGATGGTGGTAAAAAAAAAATTAATATAAATTATACACAAAACTATTTTTTTTTTCTGTTAAAAGAAAAATAATACAACTTATAATAAATAAAAATTAGTGAATGTGTGTGTATATAAATATTGAAAGTGAATATTCTTTTAAAAGTAATCGAGGGGCTGTCTCAAAAATATGTAAAAATTGTAATTCATAGTATTTTATTCAATCTAGTTATTAGGTTTTCTGATTACAGCTTCTCGTCAGATGAGCCAAATAATTTAATATTCATTGGACATCTCAAATTCCGAGACAGATCGGAAGATTCGAGAATTTGGCATTGTCAGTTGTTAAGACAATATGAATATAATCATATTTATTATTTTGATCTGACAAGACAAGCCGTAGATCGATACGGGACAGAGGGGCGAGTCACTCAATACAGATCTGTCATTAGAATCATGCCTTTGTAATCAAACGCAGACGATGTTTGATAATGGAAAGAGACCTTCTGAACTAGAAGCTAAAAACTACAAAAAAAGTTTTGTGCTGGAAGGTTATAGTTGAAGTAAAAGGTTATAATAATAGTTTTTAGTTATCGTATACCGTATCAGTTTTCAGTTCTTCTTTTTCTTTAGCAAATTTTCATTGTAGTAGTTTGCTCATTGCCCGACCTATTACCCACCAAAATCTCAAGCTCTCATACACTCTCCTCCCATTTTTTTTCTCGATTTTCCCAAGCTGTCAGAGTTAAAAAGTATAATGTGTTTACTATAGTGCTATAATTTTTTGTTTTGTTTTGATAAAAATATAAGAAAGATTGTTTAAATCACAATTTTTTCACACCCTTTCCACAAAATATTGACAAAGAGAGCTCGTACTTCACAAATTTTTGACTTTTACAAAAACACGTACGAAAACGTAAAAGTATTACATAGGAAATTAAATATATTTACAACCTTACGAAATAGGTCGTGTTTCTCCTTCATTTTATTTTTTTTATAACAATAAAAATGCAACAAAGGCAATAATGCAGCTTCAATGAAATTTAAGTGAGCTGTTTTGTTGATTTCAAAGATTTATGTGATTAAATCAACATCAATTTTATACTCAGAGGTATATTAAAGTAGTATATTTTAAAAGTAATGGGGTAATATTTTTGTTAAAGAAAAATAAAATAAATCATAAGTCCAGTGTTAATAATAGAATAAACACATATTTTGCGGCCTTGGTACCCGTATTTTAAAGCTGTTCCCTAACTTAAAACACAAAGTACTTATAATTACTTAAATTTTGCCTTTATACAGAAAAAAAATGTTTATAATTTATTCATTAATTATAACTAATTTATCATAAAGAAAAAATACTAAACAGTAACCTATAGCATACTACACATGCATACTATACAAGCATGTTTACGAGTATAACCTTCTCTTGCTTATGAGGTTTAAATGTAACCATAGAGAATAGATTGTAACCTTTCGGCACAGAAATTTTTCGTGGTTTTTAGCTTCTAGTCACTCCGATACCTGTTCAAAACCGGACAGATGGATCAGTTAGTTATCGTATTTAAGCTATTTAATCGTGTCTCAGTTTATTATCAGTACATCGCTCGGCTATTAACAATACTAAAAAAAAAGATAAACATTTATATTCCAATGTCCGAATGAGATCATTTAATTTTTTTTTTTTTTTTCAATTTTGTTTAAACTTTATTATATACACGTGAAACAACCCCTTTAGGTCTGATATCAACACCAGGGCTCAAATATCATTTCAGTTTTATAAATATAAAAAAGTAAGTTGATTAAAACAAAAAAAAAAAATCTTCTGTCATAACAAGTGTGAACGTGTTTGAGCTTTGTTCTAACACAACTTAATCTACGATATATTCCGACGGCTTTTGAGATGGATCTAGAAAAAAACCAAGAGAAGATTTAGGGTTTTTCAAAGTAAAGTATCTCATTACAAATGTTCAGTCTCTTGCTTGATCGAATACAATACTTTGGTTTAGTTGTCTCGCCATGTCTTACTACGGTGACGCCGTGCTTAGACAGTATTTCGATTTATCAAACGATATACCAAAAAAAATTCAATTTTTTACTCAAGAAGTTACGATATAACACGTAGTACGTAGTAGAAAAACTGAAAACACAGCCGTAACAGAGTGTGTTAAGTATTTAAAAAATAATTTAATTACAGACTCGAATTCTTAGAGATGTAGGAATAAATGTCGGTTTCAACAGAAGGCGTAGGAATTGTTGTTTTTCGACAGGCGAATTAGTCTAGTAAGCATCTCGAAGATTCTTCTAGAGCAATTTAACAAATATTATCGATAATCAAATCATTTTAGTTATTATTGAGCTTCCCTAGTGAAACCTATATTAATATGGGAACCTTTATTTTGATAATAATTACAAAGGCGAAACGGAAAGTAGTCCGGTAAAGGAAAGAAAATTAAAAATGCAGTTTAGGATGTTCTTCACTGGAGCAGTTCTTTGATTTCAGCTTTGTCGGCAGCTTCTAAATAGGTTAATCCGTCCGGTGTTTTCCCATCTTTTTCAGCGCCCTAAAAAAAAATAAAATAAAAATAATACTACAAACATAAATAAAAAATGACAAAAGAAGAAACAGTCAAGTCCTGTGCATTTCCTATCCATATAATTTTCCAAGTAAAACTTTGTTCCACCACCTAATTATCGTAATGATTTTCAGTATTATTATATTTCCTCTTTTCATTTTTATTTAATAACCGAATAAATTTGAGGAATCAATACTTAACCCGTTGAATACTTTTGGATCCACTGTGGTTCCATGCCGCTCTAAGACTGCTGGCAGTTGGATCGCTAGTGGATCCAAGTAAACCTTTCTTACACTCCGCAGCTCTTTCCCTCCTATTTTAGAGCAAACCCTCTCACCAGATCTATTGGTGTTTCTATCAACGAAGGATCCCAAAAACAAATTTTTTAAAAGGTTAACTTTTAACTTGTATTTTAAATCAAATTATCATTACTATTTACAAAGGGAGACAGACAGAGAAAAATAGACTTCAGCACCAGGACTCGAACCACCGACCTGCGGGAGCTCTAACCTATTTTCTAATTGATTGTACTAAGTACAGGTACTAATTGAGTACTTTATAATTACAAACGTATTTCTCGGTCTAGTTCTATTGTCGTTTGTGTTGACTTCTAAGATTTGTAGAAAAAATTTGAAAGCTTAATTCAGGATTAGGTATCGATATTGTCAGAGGAAATTATTCTTCAGTGCAGCTTAATTGGTTAGAGCTCCCACACACTGGAAATGAGGGGGAGATCCGTGGTTCAAGTCCCGACGCTGAAGTCTATTTTTCTCTGTCTGTCTCCCTTTATAAATAGTAATTATAATTTGATTTAAATGTTGAATATTACCAAAAACTTATAAACATTGAACTTTTAACTTGTGTAATCTTATATAGTATTATTTAAACCCTGCCACAGAGGTACGTTCCTGAATTAGAAGACACATTGAATGGGATAACTAGTCGATATTCATGCTTCGCTATGGAATATTTACATATTATATTTTTATTGCTTCCGAGCTTACCGAAGGTAACGGAAGCATTGTGTTCACTTTTGAGAACAAAAAAGTTTTATGCCTCCAATTTTAAAAATTCCAAGACAGAAATCCGTTTCAGACATCAGGGAACATTTTTGGTTCCGTGTCTGTCTGTCTGTCTGTCGGTCTGTGTGTCCGCGAATCGTGAAACGTGCGACGATAACTTGAGTAAATGTTGCCCGATTTTGATGAAATTTGGTAGACATGTTTATTTTATTAATGCTCAGGTCGAGTTCGTTGGACAACATTATCCGTTCAAGCGTTCACCCGCAACACTCGCATAAACATGAACTTCAAATTTAAAATTGGAATTTTCGGTCAGGAAAAAAATTAAACCTTATCTATTCAATGAGACGAAAATTTTTTTTCAAATGCAATTTTTTAGTATTTTTTAAATGTAATGCATGTGTAAACTACAGACAAGAAACCTAAAAAAAATTATTATGTAGAGTAAAACTTTTGAGGTTTTACTTTATTTAATAAAATGTCAAGTTACAGCAAAATGAATTAATAAATAATTTTATGTTGTACTTAGTTGTAGTTGTAAGAGACAATGCAATTATTATTTATTGTATTTTTTTTAACCCTAGAACGCTAACCATATTTTTTAACCTCTTAAGACTAACCTTGAGTCATATTGACTCCCAAATCTATTATACCCAGTTTTATTAAATATAAAGGCCTAATATGTACAATATTTTTTTAACATGTTTTAGTGCTAGTTGAAGGGACACTTGAGTGCTTTGTTTCCCATAAAAAAACAATTTTTTCCTTTTAATTCCGGTTTTTCAATCTGGACTACTATTACATATCCGGTATTGTTATCTACCGGAGTGGTTTTATTTACTTTTTTTTTATGTAACTTTTTTCTTTCCTTTCCTTTGGTTTTTCTATTTCGTAAATTGTTTCAATTAATTTATCATGTTCCTCATCATCGCTGATGGGATCAAAAAAGGCATTTTCTATTTTCAAATCAGGGTCCAAATCACAAACGTCACCATTATTGTCGAATACGCTCTTTTTCATAATCGGTATCTGAATCGGTAATTTCCTTCATCAAGCGATACATGTCGTTTAGATCATAGTATTTTTTCTCCATTATTTGACTATATTCATATTCTATTAACTTTATATAATTTAGACATATAACGACAAAAAAAAATATAACAATTTATACTTATAAATGAATAAATTACAATTATATTACCTTTAATTTGAAATAATTATTGAATTAAAAGTTATATGATATTTAATTTATAAGATTTAAAATGCCAAAATAAACAATAACACGACATACTATTCTAAAAAATACTCTTCTGCGTCAAAATGACCTACAAAAAATTTACGTTTAAGACTAAACAGGAGTCAAAATGACTCCGTGACTGCAGAAAAACAAACGATATGTTCTCTTTAGAATCTGAATGTGGAACTGATAGAAGTGTAAAAGGGTCATTCAAGGGTGGTAGATAGCATAGCTAAGATGTGGGAGTTCTGTGTTTTACAGACAAAGTGCATTCGTAGTTGAAAAAAAAATGGGAGTCATTTGGACTCCAGGTTAGCTTTCTAGGGTTAAGAAGCCTTTCAACTTGCAAAGAGTAAAGTTTTGGCATGGGCTTGATCAAACCTTTAACATTCATTTACCCTCTTATGGGTTGAAAGTTCAATAATTTGTTCCTAATACAAATCCTAACAACATTCTTTTTTTTTTTCAAATGATCAAAAGTTCCTGTATGGTAAGTGCTTAGGTAAGACTTCCCGAAATTTCAATTCTTCCTTTCTTCCCTCTCAGGCAGAGGCAGAGGTCAGATTTTTACTGAGCCTGCTTTGGCACAAATGAATTTAATGAATTTTTAAATGACATTTCAACAAAAAAGATCAGCCCAATTCCTATTGAGCTATTTTTTGGCAGAAATGGATAGTGCTTATCCGTTAATCCCTACCATTGTGAAGTCCAATGGCTGAGTGTCGCTACCTGCTCCAGCCCACTTAGACTATACTATCTAGACCCGCCCATTTGACCTAAATGGTCGGAGAACCCTGCTCAAAGGGCTTGAAGTTTAAAAAGCTTTTTACACTTTGTGCTTATCCCCAGAAAGGTGCTTATCTTCCATTCCGATATCTTAAGTACGTAAATTTAGATTGGATCAGATTACCTCTAGTTTCACCTTCTTTGGGTTCGAATATAGAGAAATCTTTTCTTAATGGACACACAATAAGTACACACTTCTAAATCTCTAGAAAATTATCTAAAAAAATAAGTACCTTATCGAGTAAAGTCCTTACACAAGGTGTATGTCCTTCCCATATTGCAGCCAATAATGCACTTATACCATGTTTATCTTTGGCCTGGAAATAAAAATATATTTAATTATATCGATACAAAATTAAATTAAGTAAAACATTGTTATCACTTACAAAGGATGGTGAATAGAAAGTAAAGCTTTATGATATATTCGAAATGTGGATAAAACTGATTTGAAATGAAACTTACATTAATATCGGCTCCTTTTGAAACCAGATACTGAAGAACATGGTCCTGACCGTAATCCGCAGCATAATGAATCGGTGGTCTACCGTCTATTTCTTTATTCAGATCAAAATCCTGAAAAAAAATAAAAATAAAAAAAAAATAAAAAATTGGATAAATAAATAAAAAATTTGGTTTTGAGTTGGTTACATTTGGAGATTCAAGATGATCCCTACTTAGCATGCGTTTAACGGACTACGTAGGTAAAAATGATTTTAAAACCGAGGTGTGGAAGGTTCCATTCAGGTTAGTAACAAAGTTAGTATGGAACAAACTTTGTTTCATGTTATGAGAGCCGTAGATTAAATCCTAAGCGCCTCAAATAAGCGTGCTATGAACTTACCTTCAGACGCATAGAAGATAAACAAGTAAATATAAACATGAATATAAACAAGAACCAGCAGTTGCTATTTACTCTAAAGCAAAAAACTAGTGATACAACATTAAAGATTTTAGGTGTAAACCTTGATTCGAAGTTGTCCTGGACACAACATATTAACAAAGTAGCCAAATCACTGTCCGCTGTACTATTTTTGCTAAGGAAGCTTTCCGAGTCATTTGACCAAGAAATTCTGAAACAAGTTTACTATGCTCACTTTAACTCCAGGCTCTCTTACTGTGTAACTGAGTGGGGTAGTCCATCTGAGGTTTCTACTATTTTTCTTCAACAAAAAAAAAGTCATTAGGATTATTTCAGGGAAGAAATGGAATGAGCCATGTAGTCAGCTATTTAAAGACCTCAGAATCCTAACTTTTCCGTCCGTTTATATTTTAAATGTCCTAGTATCCTCGCATCCACACTACCAAGAATTAGTACAGAAGAGACATAATTATACCACAAGATCAGCTTCAAAAATAATTACTCTTCCAACTCACCGACTTACTAAAACAAGTAAATCAGCTCAGTACCAAGCTATAAAGCTGCTTAACAAAATCCATAGTGACACTCTTAGTCTTAACACAGATGAATTTAAAAAGAAAATAAAAAAGTATTCTAGTATTCTCTATTCTTTAGAAGACCTTTTTTAGTAAAAAAATCTTTTAGATGTTGACCTTAATTGTTAATCATTGTATTGTAAATATGTTTATTTTAATTTCTATTTATTGCACTGTATATAAGACAATTTTTTAAAACTTTTTTCTTTAATTGACGAAGTGATGCTAATTTATGTATAGTTACCACTAATTTAATATAAATAAATAAATAAAGAGATAATTTCCCTTCCACTTTATAGTAAATCATGGTAGTTATGGACAGGGTTATAAAATTATACCGTATTGGAAACTTGTCAGTGCAGCGAGTTTCCCTCTCGGCTATAGTTTTGGTAGGAAACAGCCAAGAAGCTTCAGAAAACAGTTGATATCTGGACCAAAGTACTTAAAACAACAAGTCTACAAAACCAACAAAGACCATGGAAATTACTATTATTATTATTATTATTACTAGCAGGAGTTACAAAGAAATATACTAATACTTCGACTTGTGTTCCATTGTCAAATTAAAAAGTTCCAATGAAGAGACTAAAAAAAAAAAAAAAAATCTTTCACATCGTAGGGCGAAATATCAATTAATGATTTCAGTTCTTTAATAAAGCTTTTTTGTCTGAGAGATTTTATTTTATCAGGATGAGCATTCAAGAGTCTTATTGCAAGCACACTGGGATCATTCTTGGATTTCTTAATTCGTCTGAACGGAATACGACATTTGCCCGACTGTCTTGTTTCATGACTGTGCACAACACTGTTTGTAGGCAGGTCTTTTTCTTTTGCGTTAATTATGCATTTATATACTAGGCATCGCGTGGCTCTATCATTGAAGCGAGCGTATTGCAATAAAATACTGAATATTGAAATTTGTTAATCATGATGAATGTCATAGTTGAAGATAAGTGGAAGAGGGTAGTAAGGGGTAGAGTGAGGGAGTACTCGGTACAAAGCTTTACTTCATAAGAATATTAACCACCCGTCATAGCTTTTAAACTAATATTATAAATGTATCACTTCATTACTCAAATACTACTGCTTGTATCAAGTTGAAATTTTACATACTTGTTTCAATTGCACTTTAGACCATGTATATCAAGTTTTATTAAAATCGTTACGTTAGAACGAAAGATATCGGTAAAAAGGTTGTTTTCTCTATTTAAACGTTTAGGTCCGCTTTAATAGTTTTAGCGATCTTTATTAATTCATAGCAGTGTCGTTGTTGGTTTTACTAAAAAATGTTATTTGAAAAAAATGTTTGTCTCATCGAATTGGTGATGATAGAATTTTTTCCCGTCCTGAAATTCCAATCGTTACTGACAGACAGACAGACAGACAGACAGACAGACAGACAGACAGACAAGATGCATATTTCGTTGAATGTAAGAAGCTCGCTTACGCTCGCTTCAATGAATTGCCCAACCACCGTAAGGATCTTCAATTCTCTAAATATGGGTTTGAAGTGTGTACGTGGGTGGCTTCGACAAATGAGGCAAACTGCTCATTTTTGTAGGATCAACACTCGATCAATGTCCTTAGAGCTTCCCCAGATTTCTATCCCGTAGCAGAGAATGGAGTGAATTGCAGCATGATAGATATGAACCAGTTGCTTTCTTGTAAGGTGGTTCCTGAGGATCTTCAATGTATTCAGCTGTTTAGCTATTTTCTTGCACAAGTTCGATACATGAGAAGACCATGATAGCTTACTGTCGATCTGAACACCAAGCAGCTGTGCTGTTTTAACTTCAACTTTGGATCTCAGCGAAAAAGTTATCTCTTGTATTTTCCCTCGTTTGCAGTCAAATAATTTGCAGCAAGCCACTGTGATATTGATTCCATAGCTTTAAGCAGAAGTTTTCTAGCTTTCTCCATAAAAATGGTGAGATAGAAAAAATAAACCACATTCAAGGAGAACAACTAGAGAGGCAGTACCTCGTTTTAAGTACTTAGTAGTAAGTAGTTGCTGTGCAAGTGGAATCTAGGTTAAGCAGACTTTTCCATACAATAAATGCAAGTTTTATGAATAAGGGCCAAGTTAGCAGTAAAACCAAGGTTAACATTTTTCTCAAAACCTTTGACCGTACTGGTTAACCCTTGGGTGCGCGTGGTCTAATACAGACACGAGGAGGCGCGGACCCCTGATAGGTCTTAATTTTTTTTATATCCCCACACAACAGGTCAAATAAATATAAACTTGAAATCATTTGAGCAAAATTATTATAAAACATATTTAAATTGGTTTTATTGTTTTATTATTTTTTTAATTTATAAAATACCGTTTTTTAGTCTCATAGTTTATAAGCACAAAATTTGTCAGTCTCGATTATAATTTTCAAATTTTTAATTTTTCTGTATATTTATATTATTTTATTTTTAAATTCAGGTACCATATCAATTTATTTGGTATTGTATGTGTAAATTTCACTAAAATTAGCGTAATACTAAAAATTAAGTGAAAGTGGCGCGGGTCCCCTGTCAGGACAATATGGGGACAGAATTGAAATAAAATCACCTACGATGTTAAACAGTGACTGATTCTCTTGATAAAAGCAAGAAATGTAGCTAGAAAATCACTGTCTTCCAATAAAACCCACATCTATCTCAATTTCACAGTTAAATCTCAAATTTAGGCCTCACTAATTAATTAAATGCCCTCCCGGTTAAAATTACCACTAGCTAACCACCTTCCCCATGAAATAAACATCATATCAGCATGCAGTATCGATAGTGGACGATGGATGGACGGTTACACCAAATGAACCAGGAGGACATGTAATTAACTAGTACCCCCATGACTTACCAATACAGACTCTTTAAAAATAACTTGAGAGCCGATTCCAGCTACAGAGATGAGGTACTTGCAGGTAAGACATCGAGAAATCGGGAAAGAAATTCAGCGCAGAGTAATAAAACACCCAATTTTGGTGGATTAGCCACCATTAACACATGTGAAGGAAGAATAAATGCATGGAAGAACAATATTCGATCCACCCTTGCCGAGAGAGGAATGCCCCTTCACAAAGCAGAGACGATATCCTAAGATATTCAATCATGGAAATCCTATTGGTCGTGCTCTTCACCAAAAGGTAGAACAGGAGCTGCCGAAGCAATTAAGCTAACAAGTAAATTAGCCAAGGGTATGTTATCCAAGAAGATTCAGTGGTAAATCTTAAGAATAAGCACCGGTTGATAGAAAAGATGGTGGGGCCTCACTCCAACGTATTTTTTGGACAAAGGGATATCAACTCTCCTATGAACAAATCATACATATATAATTTCTCAATTGTTTAAATCATACAAATGTAATGATTGACAAAGGTACTGTACTGTTTTTAATCTCTTAAGTGCACAAATTAAACTACGTTTCCCCGCCAAGCGATTCTCGACCGTAGCGTTAATTTAATATTAGCCAATACATTTTCCTACTTCGCTTATTACTAAATTTTATATAATCGAAAATATAATTTAATATTTATTGGGTACAAATAATATATATGCAGTATAAGTACCTACGTTTTTTATTTCAGAAAAAAATATATTTTCAAGCTCAATTACCATGTTATGCCTACTAATTATATTGGCTCGTATACTATACATAAGTTAAGGGCGAAGAATGCAAATGCTAATCCTTGTCTGACGAATCAAACGGGCGTAAAACGTTTGTTTACGTCCGATACTTGCAACATATCAATCTAACCAAGTCCCAGTAAAATAACAAACCGAAATATTATAAAATTACGACCCAAGTTGGAACTTTAACAATTCTACTTTTCCCGTCTGATATCTTATAAATAAAAACTGTTGTGCGGCATACATTTGTAATATAAACATAAGTGGCTTACAACCACTATTTATAAAAAAGTACAAATCAATCACCCTTTCGTTTAAAAAAAATCAAGATAACTAGCAAATAGAAAACATACAATCATTTTTAAAGTTTCCAAAAGACAGAAGAACATTTGTAAATGAAAATTATTTAAAAAACTCAACTGACCAGTGTTAGTTCGACGAAATCTTTGACAATATCCAAATCTCCATTCTTTATTCCCCACACTAATTCACTCATTTGAACAACTTAAAATTGACAGTTAAATTAAAGAATAAGTAGAATAAATAAAAATTAGTCGAACACAAATTGATCTATCATAAATTTTAAAGATATCGGACAAATTAAAAGGAAAGTATGACCCCGGTTTGGAACTTCAAGAGCGAAGGAAACGACTCCTAAAAAGACAGAGTTGACGGAAGGATATTTTCGATTATTGGGTTTAATGTCTCAAGCTATTTTATTCCTATAATTTTTAAGTAGATATTGACGTCATACTTTACATTTGTCCGTAGTGGCAAAGAAAAGGCGGGAAAAGAAATTCTTTGTGACGTCATTTCCAAGTCAAAACAAACAAATAGGTTATTAAATATTTGTTTTTTATGCGAACTTTGTAGTAAATGTAGTTTTTAAAAATTCGCGGCATTAACTTTAAAAAAATTAATAACTTAAACATAATATTATATGCTTAATTTTAAAGTTTTATTTTCATCTATATAAAAGTTATCAATTGGGAACGCAATCTACTTTTTTTTGTGCGGGCGGGCGCGGGTAGTCAGCAGTCACTTTTCCCGTGTTGTGTTTTCGCTGAAATGTGTTCATTATTTTAATTTTTGTAATTAATTTACTTTTTAGTTTTACCTGAAATAAATGTTTTTAACTGTAATCGTACCACATTTAACTTCACTGTAAACGAATCCTACATCACATTAGGTACGTCGACGATGTTTATTCTAAACAATGTAGATATCGTCTACTGCCTTAAGTTTTTTTTCTATTCTTTTAAGTATATTGTATTATAATTTCGTATTTGTTTGTCAAAGAGAGACGATGCTGTAGTTGTGACGGTTTATTAATGTTTTCAGTAATGGGGTGGAAGGAAGCGATAGACGGTTTGCTCGTAGAATTCAGGAAAATCAATTTGAAGACCGGAACTGTGGAAGAAGCGATTGATTTGAAGTCCGTGGAATCTAAGTTACGGATTTTAGCCAGCGAGACGGACAGATCTCACATCGGAAAGGAACATCTGATATCCATTTATCCGGCGGTATTTTTGTGTCTGAGTTCGGACGACGTCAATCTGAGGCAATCAGTCGCCCGCTTCCTTCATAATTTGAAAGATTTAATAGAAGCTACGTCTTGCAGCTACAGCGACTGGAAGAGCCCTATAAATTCGGAATTTGTTAAACTGTAAGTAGTCAAATTTACTTGTTATGTAAGTTAATACTTCATCCGACAAGTTATTGAATCATTCAAGAATGGTTTATCAGGATCAGCTTAATTGTGAACTTTATGTGAGAGCTTAACTTTTACAATTATTTAATAACGCTTCTGAAGTAGTTGCTATTATCTTTAACTTGTATTAAATAAGAAAAGGGAAATCTGACATCACTATGAATATTATGTAGATCATGGTTATTGATCCATGTTAACTCGGATAAGATTATGGTTCTTCCAGGTGTTTGGCTTGTTTTTAATGTTTTAACCATCATTCTTATTTCGATAACATAATATTACGTTGTTTTCTGTTGCATTGTTTTCACTTTACTGCATGGTATAGCCTTATACCTGAACAGGTAATAATATTATTGAATTTAATTACAATTTCAATACAGTGTAACCCCTCTTAACCGGCCATTGATCAACCGGTCCTCGGATTAACCAGCCTATTATATAATAGATGGCAGGTGACTCAAACATTGATTGTTTGATGGCATTTTCTGGTAAATAAAGGGGGGTGACGTGACGTTGTTGTGGGCAAAATAGAAACGCATTTGATTCTATGACTACATATTTCTAGCAATCAATTAACATTCACCTGTTGCTTTGACGGTGCCTTTCCCCGAATTTCGTAGCAAATTTTTTGAAGATGAGAGGGGAAAGGGCGTTACTCCCTTTGTTTTCTTCTTGCCTTTGACCAGTTATGATCATTTATAAAAAAAATAAATGAGTGAGTTAAGTAAACGGAAACGTGTGATGGTCTCGTTTGGAGACACGGTTAAAAGTGCTTTAAATACTTGACTGCTGGTAAATAAGCTCTGTTACGAGTTTAACGTTGGAAAAAGTACCATCAACGATTGGCGACGAAATAGATGATCAATTGAAGAAATTTGTTCAAAAATTTAGTCCGAAAAAATTCTTTCATTAGTGCACCAAACTGCAAGAACCTCAGATCAACTGCCCAAACGGGTAACCAGCCAAGTTCTTGTCCCAACCAGGCCAGTTAAGAGGGCTTACACTATAATCATTAGGACTGTATTTGTTTTAATTTGATCATTGATAAAGTTAAACTAAAACTGATTTTCGAATTATCAAACACTTTTACCTAGAAGTTAGCTTCAAAGCAGTTGTTTACCTTTCTCTTTCCTGTAAATCAAAGCATATGGAGGGATTACTGCCACCAATTTAAATGTTAAATATAATATTGCAATAGTTTTATCTGTGTTTGTTTATTAGATGCGCAGACAGACTGATATTAATAGTGGAAGAGTTCTCAGACGACTGGATAGAGCCTTTGCTTCTACTCGTCAATATATTATTTACAGACATTGAAGGAGGTTCTTTCACCGATATTTCTTTATTTAATCATTTACTCAGTGTCATTGAAAAAGCATTTAAGGTAATATTTTAATTATAACACAAAACTAATTTGGTCCTTACTTGTTATATTATGTTAATTTGGGTAAATCTAGACAGAAGTGGCTCTGTTGTTTAAAAAGTGATAGTATTGCCTAGTCTTATTAGCTATTAATATAATGGGTCACTTTTTGGTACAAATACCAGTGGGCACCTATTTACTTTAACACCCCCCTTGGTTCTAAACACTAGTCTGCCCTACAAAAGTCTCAAAGGTTTGTGTGTTTGTATCCCCAAGTCATTAAGACTCCTGGGGCAGTTTTATTAGACTATTTTAAAATTATGACTAGGGAGGTTAATAAAAAAGTAACAAAAATATTGTCACCACAATATTGTTGTGTTACTTTGTATTAACCTCTCTAGTCATAATTATGAAGTGCTACCTCGAAATCTCAGTCAAAACAACCAATTATTTGCTATTTTAACCCTTCGAGACACGGGCTGGCGCATGGAGTGCGCCACAAGTAAAAAAGTTTCTGCAAATTACAGATTCACGATGTGAGAATAATAAAACCTCAATTTACCCTACCACTAGAGACCCCTAAAACAGATGAAACAGTCTGCTTTGATTATTGCTTTGTTCTGCATTGTTTTGCCGTGTTTATTTGTCTTGGTGTACTGTATATACTCCTCCCGTGCCACCATGTCCGGTACAGATAAATGATGCCTTCTGATCAATATTATTCGGTTTTGCATGAGTTGTCAGATTAGGATGATGGTTGTGAGGAGTTATCTTAGGACTTTGACAACTAATAATAATTAATAGGGTTGATAATTAAGGTTGAAAGCCCCATACTAAGTCAGAACGCTGAATGAGTAATTACTGATGGTTTATAGTAATTTTTATTTTTTTTAATTAAAGATATCATTGAAAAATAAATATGTGCTACATCAATTGACTTTTTAGTTCAACATTTCCAAAACACAATCTAGATAATCTGGATTTAACCAATTTATGGTTTGAAAAATGCATTGGCGCATATAGTGTGCTGCCTCTTTGTTTGTCCACTATAGCTGTGCCACGAAGGGTTAAAATCAAGTTTTATCATCACAGAAAACTATAGGATAATGAGTTCTTCAGTTTTATTAGCCTACATTTAATATTCCTTTATCTTAATAGTAAATTAGACCAAGGGCTATTATCACATTTATTTACACAAGTGTGATATTCCTTTGTCCCAAGGTACATTGGAATAAATATCTGTTTGTCTTAATAGTAATTTAGACTAAGGAATTTCACTACTCTGTAATTTTCCTTACTCTAAATAACAAGTAAGACAAAGGTATTTAGGAGGGTCCTTGAGTAAAAAGAGTGACGCTCCTTTGCCCCAAAGTACTTTGGAATAAATCTTAGCAGATAATTAGACTGAGGTGTACTTTTTTAGGGTGGGTAACAAAGTAAATTAGGTCGGATGGGGCAAGATTTTACTTGGTTACCCACCGTTTGTTTATGTTATTATATTTGACATTTTGTTCAAATTAATTGACAATCTTAATTGGGAATGTTCAAATATTCCTTTGGGACAAAGGAATATCACACTTCTGTAAATAAAAATGAAAATATCCGTTAGTCTATCTAGTAAGGCAAAGTAACCTTTAATCCAATACATTTTGAACAAAAGAATAGTTCACTTGGATTTAATAATAAATAACAAATAAATAAATACATTTGGGTGGGTAACAAAATAAAAGAGTGCCGACAGGATTATTATTTTCTTTATTCAGGAAAGCTTATATTCCCTTGTCCAATTTTCATACTCACCACGTCATGTCAAATTTGCAATGAATTAGGAGGGTACCAAACTAAAAGAGTGCCTAGTGTACTGAATATGCAATCTTACTTCCGATGCCAATTTCATGTATGTTAAACTAATTCTCTTGAAATACATTTTGTTTTAGACTGCCAAGGTTAAAACAGAGAAGTTTAAGACTGCTTTTCAAACATGGGAAAGATTCTGCACCATTTTAGCTGATTCTTTGAGTTATAATAAATTTCTGGCGACTGCTAAACGTTTGAACCTTCTAGTTCTGCCGTTCCTCAGTATTAGACATCTCAGTGCCGACCCATACAAACATCAAGTGAGTATTACATTCTATTAAACTTCAATTCCCCAGAGAAGTTATTTTTATGATAAATTTATATAAAATGTTCAATAATAATTAAATATACCTATGAAAACTAAAGCAGCCTCTACGCGATCAAGCCCCTTGATCAAAACATCACGCCAAGCGATGGTGTCAAGCATGGTTGATAGTCTAGGAACCTGTTTGATGCTTGAGTCAAGCCTTGACGGAGATTGATGGAAAATTTGAATGAGTCAAGCGGCTTGACGGAGCGCTTGATAGTCTAGAGCAATTTTGATCAAGCATTCCGTCAATCACCTGCTTGACACCCCAAATCCTGATTCGAAACCATAGTATATATACACAATACTGATTTACAGTCCAGGAGGATCAGTTCACAAGTCCAAAACTCCGCTACAAATGAGTGTTGATGAAAAGATTGATGAGATGCTTGATGCGCCCCAAGGTGGCTTGAAGCTCGTGTCAATCAGCTTGACACGATGTTTTGATCAAGCAGCTTGATCGTGTAGGGGCTGCTTATTAAATGAAAACACTGGGCTGAGTAATTTTTGGGCTTAGAGAAAGTTTGTCTGAGTTGTCTCGGACCGTTTTTTATTTTTAAAGAATTGGTGTGGTAGCCGAATTGATATCAATTGTATACTAAATACTGAAGCCTCTACGACAAAGATTTTAATTTCGGGTCGTGGATTTACTGGAGAGCCTCAGCTGACACCTCAGCAGGGTGTTTTCTTATACCTTTTACCGGCTCTGATGCCGGAGTGGTTGAAACTTAGCTTTGGAAATTAATATTTGTTTTGTGAAGTTAGCTTTAATTGCACTATTTGTTTATTAGTACTATTTTTTTTTTATTATCATTAATAATTATTATGTTTGTTTTTTAGGCGTGGTTTCATGTTGTTGAGAAGATTGGTCTTCACTCTCAAATGACGGTGGATGAGATAGTGAGCCCGTTCCTCAACTTCCTCATTGAAACCAGGCGGATATTCATTCACTATAAGGACGATGTCGGACATTACTTGAAGGTCATGAGCCGATCATCATTAGTTTTTTCAAAGCACTCTTCGGAGTTGTTGAAATGCTTGAAATTGGCGATAGAACACGACTCTAAGCAAGAAGATATTATCGCTACGTGGACGTCACTTTGTGGTAATTAAAACTTGAGTGTATACCTTGTTTTTAAGTTAATGAATGGGTTCCAAAAAGCATAGGCTAATAGTTCAGTTAGGGTCAACTAACCACACATGCCTTGAGACCCCAAAACTAGCTCTGGGAAACTTAGAGATAATTAATAAAACTAACCACAACCACTATATGACATCTCTAAAGAATGATTTAGTAATAAACGTAGGGAATTAATTGGTCATCGAATGAGCCTTTAGTCTGGGTTAAGGGGCAATAGGCCTAGGGGTAAGGGGCAATAGGCCTAGGGTAATTGGCTTTGGGCCAGAGACCAATGGCCGATAATCTGAGGCCTGGAGCACTTAGCAAAGAGCCTAGGGCTTTTGGCCTTGGGCATGGGACCTGGTGCATTAATGTTCACTCAATTTCAGATTCTTCTAATTTTCCCACTAAGTTATTTGTCATCAAATGTTTGTATATCTCACTAAAAGATTTAATAATGAGCTCTCAATAGTTTTCTCTTTATAAAACTGTAGTATCAACCCAAAAAATGTATTTTCTGCATATGTTAGTCGAATGGACGAAGTTTTAGTAATACCAGCCATCCAATTACCATTAGCATTTAAGGGTTAATTTTCTAAATATTTTGGCTCACATGGATGTTTGAGCAATTTTATCGAATTTGGACTGTAAAGTAAGCTTGGTCTTTATTTTACTTTAATTAAGTTCTGAAAGATGTCGGTACACATTTTCTTACAACTTTCCGTCAATTTTAAATCTAATTTAATGTTTCTTATTGCAGGATATATTTCTAGTATGGATCAGGATTATTTTAAGAAACTTCTTTATTTTATTAAATCAACAAGTGATAATAACGATAAGAAAGACTTGACGGTGGAATTGTGTTTAATCGCTTATCAGTATAAATTATTCGATTTTAAATCTGTTTATTTAAACGACATCAAATCTACTTGTGAAGAAGTGTGAGTACTAAAGTATCAACCACTTTACTTGTTATTTAAATTATTTTTTATCGGTGTCATTATCTTGTTTTAAATACGAATTGTTTAATGTTGTCAGGTTTCCCGTAACTATAACATCACTATTGTTTCGAGACAGCGTTTTCCAGAAAATTCTTGTTGAAATGTTAGATATGGCTGAAAATCTTAATCAGGAGGAGTAAGTTTGTTTTCCTTTTAATAATTAAATTATAATAACCAGTATGAGAAAGCTTAAATGAGGAGCATAGTATCAAAGACGGACAAGAGCACATTTCAACATTTTACAGGAGAGTCGAAAAACTGTAGCTCAAATTCTACAGGTTCTAGAGCAATGATTTTTTTCTGTAGATTCTTAATAGACTCAAAACTAGTTAGAAGTAACTAGTTTGCTTTAGTTTTTACTGAAAACGTGAATTTCTTTGATATTTTAGCTGCTAAATGGAGTTAAAAAGAGGAGTTGTCTGCTTTTGAAACAAAAACAAGGTTTTGTCCTTTTTGAAGCAAAATGACGTTGAAATTAATGGTTAGAATAATAATATTGGAGAAATAATTTTTTTCACGTTTTTCAGAGTTCTTGGGAGTAGTGCCCCCAAATTTAGAGCTAAAATTGATTTCTCGATTTTCCCTAGGGGTATCATTTTTCTAAACATGTAAGACAAAATGGTAGGAGTAGGTATTCAGATGCTAAAGCCCGCAGTGCATCATAAGAACGAGTTAGTAAAATGCAGCCTCCTGATTGGCTGTTTCGGTTATGTCCACTTTTGAAGCAAAACATGTGTTGACTTGTCCGTATTTGAAAGAAAACTACAAATATTATTGCATTTTTACCCCTTTTCTGGTCGCTTTTGATGCAAATGGATAGCAGAATCTGATGCAGCAGCCAAAAATCTATAAGAAACAATCGATAACTGAAATTCGGAAAAAATGTCGAATGTCCGTCTTTGATACTAGGCTCCTCAAATAAATATACCTACAAATATATTTGTATGTGTAAAACTGTACCTTTGGAGAAAATGGGCCGTGGTATTGTGCTGGCAAATCAATATGATTTAACAAATTTACTCGTTTAACTCATTCAACGTTTCTTCCAATTTAGTGACGTACCTCTGTGGCTGGGTTTAAATAATACCAAATGTGATTGCACAATTTTAAAATGAATCTTTTAAAAAATTTATTGTTGGGATCCTCTGTGGATACAAAGACCTGCTTGCCTGGTGAACCCTTGTAAAAGGGTTCTGCCCGAGGCATGAGAAAATGAACAGCTGAGTACCAGAAGGGTGTGCTTGGATCCACTAGTGGTCCAACTGCCAGCTACTTTTGCATGGAATGAAACCACAGTGGATCTAAACTCATTTAATGTTTTAATACTCCATGATGTAGCGTACAAAAAAGTGTCTGACTGGCATCAAGCAAGAATTTTGTGTATTAGTAAATCTTTTGGTGCCTTTTAAGAATATGTGGTTGGCTAAGTTTGTCTGCGGGACATAGCTTGGCAATAGGCATTTGAAAAAAACAAACCAGTGGTGAGCGGTTATGTCCTGCCTTTTATGGTGGACTATGTAATTTTCATGATCCTGAGTACGAAATTAGTAAACCAAAAGTCAGGTAATGGCTCTTTAATTTGGAGTAATATTTGATTAACTAACCTATTAAGTGACAAACTATTTACAACTTGATTCTTGGACTAATTAGTTTGTACTCAGGATCATGAAAATCACATTGTTCACCATAAAGGGAAGGACATGGCCGCTCTCCACCTGCTTGTTTTTTCCTAATGCCTATTACCTAGCTGTGTCCCGCAGACGAACTTAGCCGACCATATATTCTTAAAAGGCGCTAAAATATTTATTAATATTAAAAATTCTATCTTGATATTAGTCAGACATTTTTTTGCACGCTATCTCCTGGACTATAAAGGTCCCCTTAGTCGGCAAAAGTGTTTTGTGTAAAATCTTTGTCCTAGAGCCTAAATTGGTGAGCAAATTTATTGTACTCTAACCGCAGCCCCCCATAATAATCCCTAGGTTTCTACGTAATAACCTCTAGTAAGCACTGGATTAATGTGTTTTTTGTTAATTGGTTATAGAGAAATTGATGAAGAAGGATGCATGTCTCCCATTCTGTCAATGTGGGAACTGATGATTACAGCTTATTCCGGCTTTGTGGACGCTTCCCTTGATTCCAGATTCATCCCGAATTCCGTTGACATGGCTATCATAAGAGACCTCATGATTCTGCCTCTCTTTCAGCCCTTGAATCAGGTTTGTTTAAATAATTAGGCACCATTAATAAGCCTTACAGTTAGGATTTTCAACTCATTCAGCTTCAAGCTTCTATGAAACTATATTTTATTCTATTAGCATTATATTTAAAAAAAAAAGAAATATTTAGTTCGACAGAGCTACTACCCCCTAATGCCCTCTTAAGTATTGTGGGATACACCTGCAGTGTAGTTGTATTAAATTTTATTATGTAAAAGGGAATTGGTGAATGAATAAAGAAAACTGGTTATGTGTTAGATATATTTTATTTTATTGCAATATAAATTCTTGAGGTAAGGTGTAATAAAAACCACATTGTTTAACCAACTACAGTCTATAAGATTAGAGTTGGCACAATCGAAGGCGGGAAAATTTTGAGAGGGAAATGATTCTATTGGTCCGCCATCTTGAATGCAACTTTAGAAAAAAAATGCCCTACTCTACCCCTGTTCCACAAAAAAATATAACATGGCAACACTGATTTTCCCTTTTTATAACCCCAAAACTACCTCCACGTTTGTTGTTTCCCGCCTTCGATTGTGCCAACTCTAATCTTATAGACTGTAGTTTGGTAAAATTTATTTACATCATCAGGAGGGTATATACAGTCTTCGCACAACTAGAATCGACGCGTTGACAGCGCGGGAAATTGAGTGACACACAGATTGGCCAACCTCTCTGGGGGAAAAAATAAAGCCACTACGAAGCCTTCTTATACTGTTATCCAGAGGGCCTCTACCCTCCACTAGAGACATTTATCTTTGCCTTGTTGGCCCGACCTTTTGTCCGGGAAAATCTCAAGCTCTCATTGGCTCGTCCCCCCTTTTGCTAGTTTTTCCCGCGCTGTCAACGCGTCGATTCTAGTTGTGCGAAGACTGTAGAATATAAACTAATGCACTAAAATTAGTATCTTTACATAGTGAAATTTGAAATGGTTTTGATGTAGGTCATTTGGATTTAAGAAATAAATACTACATTTCCTTGATCTTTAAATACGGATTGAATACAGATTGAATGCAGTTTTTGGATCCAAAGTGTCCATGGAAACCTAGATTCAATACAGATTAAATGCGATACCGATCCTGATACAATTCACTAAATTCTGGGATCATATCTGGACTGAGTTGCATGGAAACACCTGAACTTGATCCTGACATGTGCAGACCGTGGGTGTGAGTGAACCTAGCTTATTTCTGTAGAAACTGCAGTCAAATCTGTCAAAATACGTAATAAAAAACATGGTTATAAAAGGTGAAGGTTACAAAATTATTTATAACCTTTACCAAAAGTAACCATGAACAAGTTAGTTTTTTTATTTCGTGTTTAATACGGATTCACTACTACTTATGGAAACACCTAACTTGTTAAATCCCAAAGGATTCAATCTGTATTTAAACATTGTGGAAACGTAGTAAAAATGAAAGAGGAAATGGAAAAGGAGTCAAAACTTGGTCAAACATGACCAAGTTGAGAGGATTAACAGTAAGTGACCCAGGCAAAAGAATGGACATCTAGGGTAAATATCTCATTATATTTACTTGTGTATGATTATAGAAGTGAGATATTGATGTGTCGAGTGTCCACCTCCAGATCTAAGTTAAGAATCCCCGTGTGACTCTATGGTAGGGCCGAGTCTGATACTCAGTGGGAGAAAACATCGCTACACTGAAATTTGAGCCTTTGCTAACCTGAGCTTTAAGTCTCAGTCTCAGTCTTTTCACTTGGTTTCCCCATTACAGTTTATAAATCGAGGACATTTAATTTTAACATTGCAATTATAATGATTTTTTTTTTTTTTTAGACACCCCGAGAAAAAAATACTACAAGTCAACTGTTTAGCTCTTTCATCCGGTGCTTCGCTAAGAAGACCAGGTCAGATTTATTTTTACCTGATTTTCTCAAAAAACTCGGAAATGGGATTCGATCTTCTCAAATAAGTTTGGATAACTGCCTCTGGCTGGCTTCTTTCGCTTCAAAATTAGAATACGGTAAGTTCTGTTATTACTAATTTGACCTTTTTAATATGTCTTGAGAGCATAAGTTTTTATGCAATAGATAATAATAAATTCAAATTTTTAATATTAATTTTTTTTTCTGTATTGTGAATACTACCTAAGACTTAAAAATTTGAATTTCTAATTGATTGTACTAATTACAGGTACTAATTGAGTACTTTATAATTATAAGCGTCAATTCTCGGTCTAGTTCTATTGCCGTGAATATTGGCTTGCTAGACTTGTAGAAAAGATTGAAAGCTTGGATTTGGGACTTAGAATAGGTAATAATGGTTAGAATAATAATAGTGGAGAAATAATTTTTTTCATGTTTTTCAGAGTTCTTAGGGGGGAGTGCCCCTAAATTTAGAGCTAAAATTGATTTCTTGATTTCCCCTCTGGGTATCATTTTTCTAAACATGTATGACAAAATGGTAGGAGTAGGTACTCAGATGCTAAAGCCCGCAGTGCATCATAGGAACGAGTTAGTAAAATGCAGCCTCCTGATTGGCTGTTTCGGTTGTGTCCACTTTTGAAGCAAAACGTGTGTTGACTTGTCCGTATTTGAAAGAAAACTACAAATATTATTGCATTTTTACCCCTTTTCTGGCCGTTTTTGATGCAAATAGATAGCAGAATCTGATGCAGCAGGCTAAAATCTATAAGAAACCATCAATAAGTGAAATGCGGAAAAATGTTGAATGTCCGTCTTTGATTCTAGGCTCCTCAAAATCAATCATTATTATATAAAAATAAAGATAAAGAATCATTACTAATTATTTTCTCTAAAGAGTTCTTATATAATATATATATATATTTTTTAATCCAATTTGTTATATAATATGTTATAGAGTTATTATAGCTATATAGTGACTAGATCCCTTCTTTAAAACTACAATTTTTTGTTTTAATATTAATTACACTGTATATTATACATATATTATTATTAACTAAATGATGATGTTCACTTTCAGAGGTTAACATGATGCCTCTGATGATGGTGATATCTAAGAGTATTGCCAGCTGCTGTCAACCGAAAGCTGTATTACAGTTTCTCAACATCCTAGATAAAGTTACAGACAAATCAAGTCTTCTAATCAACTTCAAAGCAATGCTTAACTATTTAAGAAGATATAGCTCCACATATGAACCTCCGTACGATCAACAAATTAGACAATTGGTCAGTATAGAAACTATTTATTTATTAATGTTTAATTTTCATGATATACAGTGTGTCCCAAGATAGAGTATCCGAGAGGAAAATTTTTCTTATTTTTGGTTTTTTGAAAAAGTCATAATGTTTCATAAAATAAATTTCATAAAATGATTGTTGATCATTCTTTTTTAAAAACTCCTGCTTGTTCTCAAACCTCTTAAAAATGATAAAATTTTCTTGATTTCGTGTACAGGGTGTACTGTTTTCTGAAAACTTTAAAATATGACCACGAGTAAACTACCCTTATTTTTGATGGTATCAAAAAATATTATTTAGTAAAGTGGTTTATTTTAAGAATTATTAAATGTTAGTTTGTTTTCTATAAATAAGCAATAAGCTAACTACAACAAATAGTTCTCTTTGGACTTTTATAATAAACAAGTGTGAAATTTCTTAATAATGTCTGGATAATATCTTGGAATTGGAAGAGTTAAAGGAAAGAATTAAACAGGCCACTGCCAATATTCCCCTCACGCAAGTTCAAAAGTCTTATAAAGAATTCATAAATAGAATTGAAATTTGCGCAGAAGTAGGCGGCAATACCTACATTTGAATGAACATTTCTTTAATTTTATTTTTCAACTCTGTTGATATTTTTGTGACACTTAATTAGATGTTAAGATCAGAATCATTAATTACTTGTTGTAATGATATTTTTTTAATTTATTTTATTTGTTACATTAGTTAATTATTTGATTTATAAGTAATTTATTTTGTTTTCATAAAATAAACTAATATTTAATATTTGTACGTTTTTTTTGCGATTCTGAACCACTTTTCTAAATAATATATTTCGATACCATCAAAAATAAGGGTAGTTTACTCTTGGTCATATTTTAAAGTTTCCAGAAAACAGTACACCCTGTACACGAAATCAAGAAAATTTTATAATTTTTAGAGGTTAGGGAACAAGCAGGAGTTTTTATAAAGAATGACTTTTTTTCGAAAAACCAAAAATAAGAAAATTTTTCCTCTCGGATACTCTATCTTGGGACACACCGTAGATATAAAAATATTTGAATCTCACTGATATTTGTCATTTTCACCTAATCCAGGTAATGTTGATTTCACTCTTATCTTTCTCATGTAAATAATTTTAGAGAGATATTATGACGGCACAAACATTTAATTTTGATGGAATTAAACGTTTTAACCCCAGAATACTACAGTTAGGTATTAGTATGTTGTTACTACCGATACGTCACTATGACTATCATTGCATCAGTTTTAAATTATAGTATTATTTAGTCTCTAAATATAGTAAGTTACTAAAAAAAGTCAGTATTAGTTTGGTTTAAAATAAATAAATAGGCGATTTATGAACAATTTTAATAAAAAGTAGGTTCATATTTGTATGTTAATAAGTAGAGGAACATAATTTTACTATCAGGTAACATGTATTCACAGTAATTTTTCCATCTGTTTTAGTCAATTTTTTTTTACTACTAATAACCGTAAGACATACAGTGAAGTTGGGCACTATTAGACGTAGTGGCGAGGGAGGGACTTGCAGCCATTTTTAACAATTCAATTTATAACTTTGATGCACAGCAGTGTTCTAGGGTTAAGATCCCTTGAGTTCCGTCATTTACTGAAACCGTAAAAAAATAAACTGCATTACAGTCTCTAGAATTATTATATTTGTTATTTTAGTTTTATTTAATGTTTTAGGCGCATTCTTTGTTGAAAAGGCTGGAAAATGGAGAAATCAAGCCGACACCGTTAAATAACTCTGAACCTGAAGAAAAGAAACATAATATACGAACCCCTACTTTTCATAGCAATTTTCTATCTAGGTAACATTTTCCTTTACCATAATATTGATATTAGTGAAGAAACCATAATAAGGACCGAATTCATTAGTAAGAAACCGCGTTTGCCGCTTTAAAAGACCTTTTAGAGTAGAGTTAAGCTGTAAAGACCTTTTTTATTTTTTTTGGACTTTTTTCCAACACTGCTTAATATCTCTGTTCCTATGCATTGGAGAGCACAGAAGTGGTTATTATCAATATTTTAAAAGACAACTTTTCCTTCATATTTGGTTTTTATTTTTTTTTTTTCTACATTCTTTTCTCTTTTTGAAATCTTAAGATAAGATTACAGATATTAGATGCCCATCTTTATCAAAAAATTATCTGTTACAAAAAAAAGCTATTGGTACTATAACGAGATCTAAACCTGATGCTCATTGCAAGGAGCTTTTCATCAACTCTGGAATACTAACATTCTATTCTACTTATATTTTATCTATTTTAAACTTTGTAAAGGAAAACTATAATACTCTCTATAGTAAGGACCACGATTATAGCACTAGAGGTGAAGCAATCGCTTTACCTCCACATACACTTAATAAAACTTGTCCATCCCCATTGATACTGGGTATCAAGTGCTTTAATAAATTAGACAAAGAAACTAAAACCCTTCCAATTAAAAAAATTAAAAAACATTTGAAACAATTATTTTTAGTTAAAGCTTACTATTCTGTTACCGAATTTTTCGAGGATAGCTTTTGAATGTATCTCTTTACTTTATGCCTACAGTGAACTTTGTATTTTCTTTTTATTATTATTATTATTATTATTGTTACTTTTAATGTATATATGATTGACTAAGTGAAGCTTAATATTAATATGCAACCACTGTTGATTAATAAATAAAAAATAAATAAATCATTTCCTTTGAGTATTGATAAAAGGGGGAAAAAAATTCAACTAAAATGGGCCAACTTTTACTCATTACAATACATTTCATACAATACATTCATACTGCTCTGCAGTTCAGTGTTACCCGTAAAAAAAAAAAAATAATAATAATACAAAAGTTTTAGCAAATTTTAATGTTCAGGCTAAGTTCTTTGGGGAGTCATCACGTACACGCGCAATGCTCGTTCAAGCGGTACCTTATAATATCAAATTGGAATTTTAGGACAGGAAGAGATTTTATATTTATCTATAACAGTTTTTTTCAAATATATATTTTTTTAACCCTAGAATACTTATCTTTAAAAACACCCTTTATTACTTATCATACGTCACTTTGACGTACAACTAGAAAATAATTAGTAAATATTTATTTTGAAGCCACCAGATAAAAAGATTCATGAGTTTGCATCAGTGCAACATCGTTAGACATCAAACCCTACCACTTACGCACACAACACTGTTTTTTGTTCACATAGGTTATTGTGAGTGTGAAGCATGTAAATAGACACTATGAAAAAGTGATATTTTTTATTAGCATTCAGGGAATTATTTTCAATAAATTTTTAACTTCTGTAGTTATATAACAACAGAAAGAACATGAAAATCCATTTCTTTATTAAAATTATAAACAATATATATTTGACCAGTTTGGACAAACAATACAGACTAGGTGGTTTAAATAATATAGTTATTACCTATACCACCAAAAACTTAAAACACAAAACTATTAGTAACATTTGCCTGATTCAGATTAACTGAGGAAAGATTCCCTTGAATATGGGCACAAAAAAACTAGTGGTAGAGTCAATACCACCTTTTTTCAAAAACATACACGTCAAAATGATGTAGATAAGCATTCTAGGGTTAATAAAACCATCTGACATCCCTTTCTTTGCAAGGGAGTATTAAAGATGTCCAAATTTATTTAATCGTATCCAAACATTTTTAAATACAAAAGTTATCCTCTACAATATTTACTCCAATGCATAGTAATAGAGATATTAAGCAAAAGTCCAAAATTTGTTGCAGACTCTTTTTCAAACTAGCTCTGCCCGCACAGGTCTTTCAAATGTGCAAACTTGGTTTCTTACAACGGACTTAGGTCCTAACAACATGAAAAGAATTAGAATTACCTGAGCTTTTGCAAGATTGAGCCCTTTTTTGTGTTTAATTTGACTGGGCAATTAGGTTTTATAACCATTGAGTTTTAATTTTAAAGGAGATTTTATAGCATTATAAAATTATCAGGATCATTAGACTTTTTTTATGAGGATTTATTATTATAGATTTAATGTCAATTTTAAATTTAATTTCAGGTTATCAAAAGCCGAAGAGAAGAAAAACAATAAGAATATTCTTGCGGCGTCGATATTCCCTCGGAATTCTGAAGAAGCCGAAACTAATAAGGAGAACAAACAGAATATCGGTTGTAAGGACGCCAAAGTCGATGAAATACAAGTTTCACCGTCGAGCTTCAGATTCGCTAAATCTTCCGCTTTCATACTTGACAATCCCGAACCGTCCGAATCTCTCCCAGTCGAAAATTTCGAACCTAAAGTCGCTAATTTCAAAATATCGACTGATTTTCACAAGGCGGTTTCTCCTGGTAAAATCGGCGGCGCAAATCACATCGAACCAGGTCTGTCACCGAATCTCAGCGGCTCTTCTAAGAATAAATTGTCTTCACTAGAACCTTCGCCGAAGAGTAGCCCCCTGAATGACAAAGTTCCTAATTCGGACGGAAAATCTCCTAAAGTGCAGAAAAATAAATATAGTTTCTTGGACAACAATTCTCTTGATAATCAGGTTAGATGTGTTTTCTTACTTACTTATAAACAAATCAAAGACTTGATGGAATGAACACAGCCAACCAAAGTATTCTCTTGCTCATCAAACATTTTATTGTTAATCTATTTCCTTTTTACTACGTTTTTATTAGCTTGCTTTCTTGTTTGTTTGTTTGTTTGTCGGGTACAAATCTGGCAATCGATTTCTAACTAACTTCCTGAATAGCTAGACATTTGAAACTTTTAGCATAGCTCAGAACACGATGACAATGCATTATTTTAATTCTTTTAGCCATCTTTCAGCAGAATTTAATTGGTTTTCAGCAAATTTTGCTGTATGGAAAGTTAGTTCGGAAAAAATCCGCAAGTTATTTTATTTGTTTTGCCATGACCCATATTTACAATCTTCATTTTGACGGGTTTCAAATTTGTGATTTTTATAAATAAGAGATAAACATTGAATGACAGCAAAACAGTAAATATATCAATTATATTATTTATCAATTATATTATTTCAAATATATCGATGGCACGGTTTAGATTTGGTGTTGGGGAGATCCGTTTTACAAAGATTTGTTCTTTTATAGGTTTAATATCAGCTCTCTAGATGGTTGTCATTTATGTGAAGTAAATAAATTTGGAACTATATATATTTTTTTTTTTTTTTTCACTAACATTATATATTATAATTAAGGTAGTTTGTGACAGATCAAGAGTAATAAGAAGGTAGGGTTAGCGAGATGCTGTCAAATAAAACACAGTTTAAGGTTTATGCTA
The DNA here is from genome assembly GCA_951217055.1 of Gerris lacustris. Taxonomy (NCBI): domain Eukaryota; kingdom Metazoa; phylum Arthropoda; class Insecta; order Hemiptera; family Gerridae; genus Gerris; species Gerris lacustris. Next base: position 1,556,836 of record OX578282.1, read on the forward strand.
ACATTTCGCTAAATCTATTAGCATCATCAGAGCAAATATACAAAGTATAACATAAAAACTATTTAGATGTTGCCTCTAAGGCATGTTATAATAGAATGAATAAAGGTGTTACTAATCTGCCTACCTGACTTACCTTACCCTTTTCTTATGTCTCTGTATTTTAACTACACCTTTATTCATTCTATTATAACATGTCTTAGAGGCAACATCTATATAGTTTTTATGTTGTACTTTGTATATTTGCTCTGATGATGCTAATAAATTTAGCGAAACGTTAGCATAAACCTTAAACTGTGTTTTATTTGACAGCATCTCGCTAACCCTACCTTCTTATTATATATTATATAACAACAACAATTATATTATCAAAATTACATATGATTCAACAAAAAATTTAAAAACGTTTATAAAAAGTTCTTTTTATCTTGAAATTATTCTCTCTATCTCCCCCTACACCTTGATGACAAGTTGGGCACCTTGAGTGACAGCAATGCAATCGAGTGTTGAATGTCTGAACTAATGTTGTGTAGGATGGTTTGCATTATCAAAATTCACCAAAAGTAAATTGGTTGTGCATGAAGTTTTATGACACAAGGGTTTCATTGGTATTGTGAACATGAAATTAGTGTAAGGGGAGGAGGGGGACGCAAAATGTTGATGTATTTTGACAAAAAGGCATGAAAAATTAGACACTTTCCACAAGTTTTTTTTTGTAACCTACTCTTCAATATTTTTCATTGTTGTACTGTTTTCAATCTCCAAAATGTAATTTTTCTTGATTCTTTTGTAACATGTCAAAAAAACACACAGCAAAATAATAAAGTGCCAGCAAAATATCAAAGTGTCAGCAGCAAAATATCAAAGTGTCAGCATAATATCAAAGTGTCAGCAAAATAACAAACAGGCTGGATCACTTTTAAGAAAATTTTACTACAAAAAGGTTACTACATCGTAGGTTATAAACATTCCCACATTGTTCATTTTTATATATTCTGCTTAATATTTATATCGTTTTTGAAAATTACTTAAATAATTATAGTAATAAAACGAATTTATTATTTTACAGTGATTATTTTAAAAAATCTAACACTAAAAATTGAGATAAAAAAAAGCTGTTAATAAAAAAAAGTGGCAACACTGAATTCGATTTGCCTTTGTTTTGTTTTCTTGATGACTCAACCTTTCTTTTTTTTACAACTCTAAATCTTTTATATATATTAAAAAGGGAATATAATAATTAGTTTAATTTTTCTGCCATTTGTAGATAAAATATTGTATGAAACTATGCAGCAAAGGAAACATTCCTGACTCGTTGTAAGATTACCTGCTTCGGTTACACCCTAGCAGGTAACTAACATTTTCCTGCCTCGGCTTCGCCTCGTCAGTCAACATGTAATATTCCTGACTTGGATTCGCCTCGTTAGTAAAATAATAAATTTCCTGCCTCGGCTTCGCCTCTGCAGTAAATTTGATTAGCCTATCCTCACCTTCTGCTCGGAACTAAAACTTAAAAATCTCAGCATTATTCCATTTTGCTGCCTAGTTACATAAATAACTATTGCGCATGACGTGAATTATCCGCCATTTTGGATTTAAACACCTGATAATTTTGAGTATGCTATATTTTTCCTGTGTGCACTTTAAAACTATCTTTAATACTGGAAAGTTTAATGTTTTTATCTCTTTTGATTCAAAAGGTATTGGAACCGTACAGAGTGACAGACAGACTCAGGAACGAAACTTATAAGGGTTTCTTTTTTTTGGTTTTACCAACTAAACCCTAAAAAGAAGAAATAAAGGAAATATGTAAAATAAATCAATCATGTTTGTAAAGAAAGCATCTTTGTTTATTTATCTATAGCTCATAGTGAATAAATATAATTATACAGCGAACAACTCTCTTTTTAAGTATTAATTAAGCTCTGGCTTTTGATTTTTTGTTGATGAATCCAGTTCAGTTGATGGTCATATAATCATCACTGTATTTTATATGGGGTATATCATACTTTTTGCATTAACTGGTGAATTATACTAGTTTAGAAACTGTCTCGCCTTTCTGGAAATTAGCTACATATTGTTACTATTATGTCAAGTGAGACCTAAACAATCTTAACATCAATATATATATTTTATTTTTTTATTTATTGACATTTTCATGTCTTGGCTAAGCGTTACCAAAAACTAGCGTTACACGAGTAGGGAAGATATAGGAAAAGGGAGTTTGGAAGATATAGGAGGTGTTCAATCGAGTCTGCCTGCTCTAGGTAGGTATAGTATCTCCCACTACCGCGCTTGGTAGGGCCTACCCTCCCCTGCCCTCATTACATTTATTTTTTTTACATTATTATTTTTGTTAAAGTATAATTTTTTGCATTTATTATAAAAATATGGGTGAAGAAGCTATAAGATTACTTCTTAATAAACTGGAAAAGAAGAATAGTATATTATGTTACTAGGCTGTGAAGTGAGCATATGCTATTTTTTCCGAGGTAGCAGACTATGAAAAAACATTAAATATTAATAAATAATCAATATAATAATAACAAATATTAGTACATACTTAATATTTAAAAAAAGAATCCTTAAAAAGAGGTTGCACTATAAGAAAAGATAAATAAAACGCATTGACATCTAGCGGAATTAAATCGTATTAAGCATTTCTACAAAGACTGCAGCGCTACTAACGGAAGTTTTGACAACTGCCAGCAGTACAATAAAAACTTTTTTCGTCCTAGGATGTAAAAAAATGTTTCTTTACAGCTTTTTTACAGGATTTTTTAAGTCCACTTAATGAAAAAAGGGATTTTAGCTATGTTTTGTAGGCTCTAAAGTTACTATTTTACAGCCTACCACGGAAAAAAGTATTTTCTTTCTTCGTGCATTACATGTGTTCGATTTAATTCCTAATTTACAAACGCAAGAATCTGCACGCTCAAATTTTTTGACAATTTCATGTCTTTACTTTGGCACATAAACTCGAAAACCGTTACCAAAAAACGACACCAAAAAGCATTACCAAAAAATGACTCACTGTCTTGCAGACTCATATGCAAGCAATTTATTATTAATGGAATTCTACTTCAAGATTTTTCTTTAGGATAGAATGAACTTGAATAATTTAGAGTTGACCTATTCAGGAATTTCAAATGTTGCAATTTTTCTGATGATCTCCACTAATCTTTGTTTGATTCTAAATGAGTTTATATAAGTTTTAACTTGAAATGTATCAGTAATTCTAAGGTACATTAGTTTCCACCGTACATCAACACTCCTATCCCTTGACTAAATGGATCAATCTTCTTTTGAGTTTTATTCAATAGGAGTGACTTAATATAACAGAAATGTTTAGTTATTTATTTTTAAGGCTCATCACCATAAATCAATGTCTGGATTTTATTTTAAAATTTCCCTTTTTTCCAATGCCAATGTGTATTTTTTTTTTTTTTTTTTTTTTTTTTTTTTTTTTTTTTTTTTTTTTTTGTGTGTGTGAGAAGATTTGAGAGTATCTTTATTTATGATTTTGTCGGCAGGATTTTGTTTTTGTGCCGCCGAAGACCAAAGCTAGTCCTCTAACTAAACATCAGAAGGAAATGTTGAGCAAGAGAAGAGAAGAGATCCCGGCTCTCTACCAAGATCTGTCTCAGGACACTCAAAACACCACCGAATTATCTTCCAACAGCCAATCATCTCAGGAAATGTACGTATACCTGCATTTTTTATTTAAAAAAGAACAAGAGCAAATGAGGAAGGTGCTCAAGATTTTAGGATTTTGGCGATTATATCAACTTATGATAAGTCTGTTAACTCATTACTCAATAGGTTATTGGGGAACTTGGGGGTCAATTTGTAATTTTTTTTGGCATCTAGAGATGTAAAAAAAACTTTTTTTTCTGGTGACGTTATTTTTCTATTTTTTTTTTTTTTTTTAGATTAAGTAATACTCCATAAAATAATGCTATAAACACTGGTATTTCATTAGAAGTACAGGATTTTGCCACCAGAGACATTTAAACTTGTGCTTTAAATAATAATTATTCATATTGCATTTATATTGAGAGACAATGGGTTGATCTAATTGACCTGCTGGGTAAGAGTATTTGAAGTGATGATTCAGTCAAAGCTTTTAGAAGATAATAGCAACTATAAAGAACTAAACAATTATATTAAAAATCTTATTTTTACAATGATGGAACTTTGATCTTATTATTTTTATTGACTTGTTTACTATACAATTACTGAATTAAATAAAAATATAAAAGTGACTAATGTTAGTTGTTATTGTCTACACTAAAACCTGGTTTTCTTAGCTAGCTATTTATTCATGACATACTCATACTGCTTGCCTAAGCACTATTCTAATATCATAATTTACAAAAAAAAGTTGCTTAGGTGTACACATTACTGTTTACCATTATCACTTGTGCATTTATTAATCGTACTAAGTTGTTTATCAGCATGGCTGGTTTGTTTACATACATGAAAAATTATTTTTATGAAGTGGTCCATAGGCAAGTCCTTTTTTACCTCAGTAATTGATTCAGTTTATTTTTTATGTTTGCTTTGTATACCATGCATTTCTCTTTTTTTTAAAAAAAAAAATCTTATTACAGACTATTTGGTTGTCTTTTTTTTTTGCTTATAAATTTATTTTAATTTTATTTTTTCTTCACATTTCTTTTTTTAAAGTGTGGATAATTTTCTTTCTTCATCTATTATAACATAATTAATGTGATAGTATTTGATTAATTGTATTGTAAGAACAACTCATTAGAACTATAAGTTCTTACACTTAAAGCACTTAAATTAGTTTATTCAAAAAAATTAAACTCTTCTTCCAAAATTTTCAAACAAGTCTCACCTATATTTTTTGGCACAAATCAATCCTAAATAAAAATAATCGGTCCGAGACAACTCAGACAAACTTTCTCATATACGAGTTTATAATTACTTGGCCCGGTGTTTCCATTTATTAGTTTTCTAATGTACATTTAAATATTATTGAACATTTCATCGGAAATTTATCATAAGAATAACTTCTCCTGGGCAAGGAATCGAACCCGGGCTCTCTCCGTCCGCGTTTAAAGCTAATTTCTCAGGAACTAGATATTCCTGGGAAAATGGCCTGTATCGTTGGAGTCTTATTCAAATGGACTACATTTTAGAATTTTTTAATCAAAATCGTCGGAACCGTTTTTGAGAAATAATTTTTTTCATGTTTTTTTCAGAGTTTTTGGGGGGTAGCACCCTAAATTTAGAGCTATAATTCATTTCTCGATTTCACTTCAGGGTATGATTTTTCTGAACATGTATACAAATTTCGTCAAACTCGGCCCTGTAGTTTAGGCTCCAGGCGTCTGCACAGACGACCGACACATTTTTTAAAAACCACTTTTTTGGACTCAGGGGACCTCAAAACATGTAAATCCATCAAAATCGAATTATCACGCCATCACAATACTTTCTCTTTATATGAGAAAGTAATATTAACATTAAAAACCCTGGCAACACCTATAATTTAAATTAAATTGTTGGAAATAATTGATTATGCCTTTTATTACCAAATGTATAATTTTAGTTAACGATAAGTATATGATATGACCATTTTCTATTATGAATATTTTAGAAAACATAAAATATATAAATTTTGCATTATACTTTAAATTAATTAAATTATATTGAAATAATAAGTGACTGGAATCAATGTTATAATTTTCTACTAATTAGCATAAAGTCAGAGGTACATTAAGACTATGATGTCTTGGACTAATTTTTTACTACGTTTTTATTAGCTTGCTTTCTTGATTGTTTGTTTGTTTGTCCAGTACAAATCTTGAAATAGATTTTTAACTAACTTCCCGAATAGCTAAACATTTGAAACAGCTCAGACCTGACTGACCTTTAGAATACTTTTAGAATAGCTCAGAACATGATGACAATGAAATATTTTAATACTTTTAGCCATCTTTCAGCAGAATTTAATGCGTTTCCAGCAAATGTTGCTGTATGGAAAGTCAGTTCGGAAAAAATCCGCAAGTTATTTTATTTGTCCCATATTTACAATCTTCATTTTGATGTGTTTCAAATTTGTGATTTTTTATTACATTGAATGATAGTAAACAAAGAAATAAATTAATGTGACAACCAGGTTTGTTTACACTTGTGCCCAAGGTATTGGTTTAATTTTTATGCATCTGTACTTCTTTACTTGTTCACATTTTTCTTTTTCTTCTCTTATTGTACCTACACGGGGGCATATCAATGGCATGGTTTAGGAGATCCGTTGTGATGTTTAGGAGATCCGTTGTACAAAGATTTGTCCTTTGATAGGTTTAAGATCAGCTCTCTAGATGGTTGTCATTTATGTGAAGTAAATATATTCGGAACTATTTTTTTTCACTAACATTATATTCTAACAATAGCAATTATATTACCAACATTACATATGATTGAACAAAAAATTTAAAAACGTAGTATATAAAAAGTTCTTTTTATCTTGTAATTATTTTAATATGACTTTGAGTTGAAGAAATATTATGATTAATAATTTTGGCATTATAGAGAACTGTAGCCTTTCCTTTCAAGATAAACCACGTCTTATTAATATTATCAATATTATTTAATGAAAAATGTATTGCAACAACAAATTTATATTAAAATAAATCTTTAATATATAAAAAGACCAATCTCTGTACTAAGGATCTCACCAAAACTGAATCTAAACTGTGCTATCAATATGTCCTTGTGTAGGGTACGGTGAGAAAAAAGTAATGAGTCCAAGATGGAGGGAGGGTTGTTAAGGTTTTTACTTGGTTTCACCGGCTCTAGGTATAAAAAGAAAAATTGATGACTTCAATTAACGTAATTAAAATGTTGTAATATTAGATAATATTTATTTTAACTATTACTTTTCTTTATTTATTGTGTATTTGTCTTGCTATGGTTATTTATTTTTTTTTTTCAGCAGTACTTTTACTTTGACGAAAAAAGAAGATAATGTAGTTTTAGAATCTCAAGAGAATCACAAACAAGATGACAACATCACAAGTACGATCGAAGGAAACGCCGTTTTTAGAAATTTAAATGAAAATGAAATAGAAAAAGATGGAGAAGTTGAAAATCAAACTGAAGAAGAAATGAAATCAAGAGGGTCGTTGTCTCCTAAGAGACTTAACTTCGAAGGTATCTGTGGAAAAGAACAAACTCCACAAAAACATATCAAATCGTCGAAAGAACAAGTCGATGCTTTGACTCCGTCACCTCGGAAATTCGCGAGGAAAAGTACGAGCAAATACAGAAAACCGTTAAACGGAGGCGATGAATCGAAACCTTCGCCGCTAAAAAGAAAATTCGAGGAGCATTTGGACGATGATAAATCTAATTCTAGTCCTTGTAAAAAACCGGCTCTTGAAACCGGCACGCCCAAAAATAAAGCTACGACACTCGAAAATAACGAACCTAGTTCTCAAAAGAAACGTAGAGGAAGGAAACCGAAGCGGAAATCAGATGACGGCGATACCAATGATTCGACTGTTACTCCTGTTAACATTCTTACATCACCTGTTCAGACTAGGAGGAAGCGCAAATCTATGACTCTTAAAGCCGAATCCGAAATTGTTCTGCTCGATAATATACATGAAATGGATAGTAAGAATCAGAATGTAATCGGCGGTATAAATGGAGGAGAGTCAGTTGTATGTACTGATACTACTGTAACTGTCGAAGATCCCAAACAGATTCCTTCTGCAATTCCTTGCGATAAAGAGTCTATCTTAGTTCTAGAAAAAAATGATGATTTAGAATCTAATGTTAAAAACAACGATAGTTTTAAAGACCTTTCTTTAATGACCGATAAAGAGAATGTACAAGTTTCCGATGTACCGTCTCCTGCAGTTCAAAATCAGGTCGATGATGTTTTACCGACCGAGGAACAGTTACCTAAAACTCCGCCGTCTGTTGAAACACCGCATAGAAGAAAAAAAAGTAAACAGTCGATACAGCACAATCAATTCAGTCCTAAAATGCTGAGAAGAGGTCGAGTACAAGTTAAAGCCAGTCCTAAACAGGAAAAGGCGAATAAAAATGTCAAAAGGAAATCTTTAGATTTGGGCAAAGAGAAACGACCGGATGAAACACGAGATAAGAGCCCGATTCAGAATATCGATTCGGAAGTAAGTAAAACAGTTGAAACAGAAAATATAACTACCTCCGATAAAAATAACGATGTGAAAGAAATTGAAAAAACTAAAATTGATATTGACCAAGTGTCACAAAATAGATGCGCTCCTAATCAACCTGAGAATAATACCGATCAAGAAAATAACAAAACAGAGGAAGTCGATATTAAAGTGGTGTCTAATCAGAAATCTAGTTCGTCCCAATTAATGAGTTCTAAACAGATTGTAGAGATTGAAAATAAAGTCACTGTAAATTCAAAAACCAGCCCGACTAGAACTATGAGGATCATGCAGTTGGTTGTAAACGGTGGTTTACAAGGTAGCGGAAATCAATCTAGTAACGGTGTCGAAAATAATTGTGAAGATGTCAAAGAACACCCTTCGAATAACGAAAAGAGTATTATAAAATTTAACAATTCGAGTAGAGCGTCTTTGATAATGAAAAATCTGAAGGAGAGAAGTAAACCCGCCGATTCCGAAAATAAGATCGATTCGAAACAAGTTATGACTGTCGGAAAAGATTCGGTCGACAAAAGCGATGTCAGTTTAGAAGTGACCTCGACGGATAACGGCGGGGATAGCTCTTCGCAACATCTCAGAAATGGAAAACAAAAATCATTATTAAGCTCACCGACTCACGATAAAAAGTTTAAAAACAGAGAGGGGATATCACCTGGTGTGAAAGTGAAAATGTCCGGTTTAGACAGTTGGCTCATTAAAAAAGATAAAAATGTCACTCGGGAAGTCGGTGACCCCCGTTTAAAAAGTACAAACGAACTTACGGTTACTCCTTCTAAAACCCAAGTTATCATCAGGGTGGACGATCCGACATCTGCTATTAACGATGTTGATGAAGTTACAAACAGCAGATTCATCGAAAGCATTGAAAGTCCATCTGGACGGCTTAACGACGACCGAATTTCCAATTGCGAAGCCGATCGAACGGAATCGGATAAAGCAGCGGATTTTTCTCAAAGCCCTTCGAGATGGCCGAAAAGATGGAGGAAAGACAAGAAACCTTCAGATTTCATGTACAGCCCTCTCAAGAGAAGTAAGACTCCCGATAGGAAACCTAAGCAACCCAAACAATTGGAGTTGTCTCCGTCCAAACCCTACTCCTTTGTCAAGTGAGTTTTACTATTTTTTTTATTATTAAACGATAAGTTGTTTTATCAATCATTTTTATACTAAAATTATTAACGATAACGTTACATAAGCAGCAACAGAATTATGAAAGTTATTATTTTTGCGTTGTTATTTATCGTATGAGATTATCAGATTTATAGAAAGAAGTAAGATTGGTTTTTTTTTTTAACCGCTTCGACTGCACGTGGGTCATTAGCGGTACAAACAATTAATTATACCTTCATGCTATGTTACTTTTCCAATATTTTGTTTCCACATTTAGAGTGTTAATCTTTAACTCTCTCTCATATGCCTTCAAATTAAAAAATATATGCCAACATATTTGGCATATTCTAGGATCGATCTCAGACCTTCAGTCGATGAGAAGAGAACTGGAAGCGACCCATTTATGCTAAACTTCCGTCTTGCCGACAGGAGCGCAGGACATTCTGTAATTAAGTGTCAAATCGTGACATCTGCTTCACCACATTTAAGACATCTAGGCCTCGGGTCCCCTAGCAGAATATGCCGGATGCAATTCGCTGTAGTTTGCCGGTATCTTTCCTGGTGGAATCTTGAGGCCAGGTGATTGGCTCAATGTGAGGCAGGACTTCAGCTAGAGGAATCTGGACCTCCCGCCATCTCTCTTCCCATGATAATCCTAGAGTCTTACTAATCAAGCATAGATAATCCTCCAGCCTAACAGGGAGAAAAGTGGCATCTGAGGAAATAGCATTCCTAGCAGCTATATCTGCTGCCTCGTTGCCTTCAATTCCTACATGGCTAGGGACCCAAAGTATTCTTCAAAGTAAGATTGTTATTTTTATGTTTAGTTGGCCTAAAGGTGATTGTGAAACGTGGATCGCATGTGAGCCGACTCCCCCTGAAGTGAGCCCTGCCACTGCTATCCTGAAGAGAAGGAGCGCCTACACTTCTCCCTCCAAAGCACAGATTTCACCCAACGTTACACCGGTACGCAATGCTTTACTATTCAAATTTCTCATGTCTAGGCTTCTGGTCGATGTTATAACGGAATCCAATGTGACTACATCTCACATGTAAATGGTTATCATGTTCGATTCTAAGTATTTAGTTATCCCTACCGTCAATTTCTGTCTGACTAATGTCCTACTTTGAAGTTATCATGCTTACTTATACACTAGATAATGAATCATTTATATCACTTGTTGAAATAAATGAAAAACACTGCACTTGTAAAATATAAGTTTATTGGTCTACCACAATTTTAATTTAATACAAATCAGACCGGTTTCAGCCTCTAAAATACCAAAATATAACAGTTTAAAAAAATATAAAACAAATATAAAGTATGACGGCTATCTTCAGTGACTTATATTTCTAGGCTGACATGAAGGAAAAGGTGGCAAGGGTTTAGGACGTAAGGTCGGGTGGGGAAATTCATGGAATTCATGGAGTAGCGGGTGTGAAGGGTTTACAATCAGATTAAGAGCTAGGGCAAGCCAAGCTCTAGGTCTAGGTGTGAGAAGGAGGTATCTATTAAGAAATTACAGGCATGAAAAATTACTACACTTTAGTTATACAAGCTTACTAGGATCTAACAAAAGGAGAGGCTCTAAACATATCACAAAGAATAATTATTAAATATATAAAAAATAAGAAATGAATAAATAGCATAAATTATTAAACATAATTAAACGTATTTTTTTTAAAACATAAATTAACATAACTGTACGGTTAGAAAACATTATAAGGTATTAATATAATAAAATCTATATGTTAATGACAACTGTAATTAATAATAACTAATTAAAAAAATAAAAATAAAAAAATAACTAAGGATGTGTGTATACTTACTTACTAAGAAAGGAGGGGGGAGTAAGTGAGGAGCTTATTATAGGGGTTTGACTAGTATGGAATTGTTTAGGTTGGTTCTTTCATTAAAACCATCGATATATGGGAGTTAGCTATGGCTCTGTGGATTTCCAGATTTTCTAATAAATCCAGTTTTTTTGCCTTTTTCGCAGATGTGAATTAGTTGGTAATTTTGTTTTGTAAACGTGTGATTGGTTTCTATTAGATGGTTAGCAAAGCTGGATTTATCTGTTTTGTTGGCCCATGCTGAGAAATGTACTATTACACGTTTTGAAACTTTTCTTCTGGTTTGGTCGAGACCTTTGCATGTGTCACAAGTAAGTTTGTAGATGCCGGATTTATCTGCCGTGTCTGTTTTTTTGTTTTATTGAACCTAGACATTTCCTGATTATTCCATTGTGGTATTATTATTTTGTATTATTTTGCCTCTCTGTGTTGAAATGTTTCCTAGGTATGGTAAACTCACCCAGCCTGGAGATTTATCTGTGTTAATAAGTTTTGTCGCAATTTGTACGGCTGATTTGTCTAATTTGTTACGTAGTATTTTATTTATTGTTATTAGTGGATATCCGTTGTTTTCTGCTATTGATTTTATAGTTTTGATTTCCTTGATTACCTCCATCGGTATGTTTATTGCTCTATGTATTAAGCTATGAAATGTTGACATTTTATGTTTGTAGTTTTGTTTGAGCTGTTATGTATGATTATATCAGTGTATGTTGGTTTTCTGTAAATTTTGAATTTATGTTTATTTCCTACTCTAGTAATGGTTAAATTTAATAAGTTAATGGATCTATCTTTCTAGTAGCGAGAGAGCAACCCTGCATTCTTACTATTCGACTAACCACACATCTCTCTCCTTTTCAACTTACAGTGGCATTATTGCCACAGGAGCTGCTAAGGGGGTCACCACCCTTTATCCTCACCTCTTTCCTCCTGCAGTACAGCCGTAGCTTCAAAGTGTTTTGTTACATAAGTTGTTTGGCCTTCTTCACTCAATTAAAATTAAATATCAGTCCGTTGGAATATGAATGAACAGAAATAAGTTTCTTGCCCAGTAATATATGCTATGCATTATAAGCACTTAATTGATTTTTCTTATTTGATGTATTTATTTTTCAGAAGAAACGTGTGAGTTTCTTGGACCCTCCTGTTTCAAAAGGACTTCTGTACAGTAAAGAAGAGTACGGAGGAGAAATTCAACATGCTCTCAATGATACAGGTTTCTTTTACTTATTCTATTTTTAAATTGTGTTATATCATAAACTTAATGTATATCTTCTCGGAGATATTAAATAAATAAAAATTAAAATGATATTACAGTAGAACCTCGATAAGAAGTGTCTCAAGGGGATTAGGCAAACAGTCTTGTTATTGAGGTGCTCTTTTTGTTGAGGGTCGTGTTATCAAGGTTATTTTGGCTATCAGTCTTGTTATCAAGGTTAATGGGCGGGGTTTTCAAGTCTAGACTTGTTCAAGGTCTACCCATTCCTGTATTGAGACACGTTATGGAGGTTGACTTCTCAAAACGACTTGTTATAGAGGTTCTGAGTTACATTGTGAATTGGAAGAAATCCATGTTATTGAGGTTGTTTGGATAATAATAGTCGCGTTATAGAGGTTAATTTAACATTATGTGTTATGGCAATCTCAAGGGGATTTAAAAATTGCACTTGTTATTTAGGTTGTCGTGTTATTGAGGGGCGTGTAAGCGAGGTTCTACTGTATATTTTCCTTCATTTGGCGATGTTCCTCTAGCTTATTAATACCTTGACAGTAAATATTTAAGCCAATCACCTGTTAAACTAACATATACATATGTTTAATTATAAATTAATTCAAATTGACTCGGGATTAAAATTCAGTATAACTATGTACATATATGAGGAAGTGCTGCTTTTAAATTTATGGGACCCCTTTTTTTTATCTCGTAGAAGTAGTAGTGTAATAGTTATTTATCTCCAGTAGGGGGAAAAAGTTATGATTTTGAATTAGTTTAGAGGGACTAAAACAGGTCTTTTCATCCCTGAACTCAAAAAGTAGGGAGAAAAAGCAAAAGTAGGGTAAAAAAGTAAAGTTGGGAAAAAAAGTAAAGATTGCAACTTAATTATTTTATAAATAGTAGAAAATGAATGGCTAATGTAATGAAGATGTTGAAATCAGGTTGGCGCACTGCGCTTTTTTGACCATGTTTATCTTTGTTTGTAACCTGCATCTAAATAACCTTCTATTTGAGTTTAATTCCACACGGATACCCATAAGAATTTGTTTTTATTCAAGTAACACTCATTACATTATGATAACACTCATTACATTATGGTAACACTCATTACACATTTTTTGTACTAAAGTTTTATTTTTTCCTACCCCATTTATATAAACTTGGATATTTTATTGGTTAAAAAAAAAAATTATAATAAAAAAAAAACTTATGAAAAAAATTAATTTAAATCACATTACATGTTATCAAAACTACTGTGGGACGTAACACTCATTACAATTTTTAATATCAACATTTTTTGAAGCAAGAAATTTTCACCTTATAAGCCATAAAATGACCCTGATTAATAGACTGACATCCGATCAATAAACCTAAAGGTTTTAATATGAATTTTTTCAGTTACAATAAAATTGTAAAATCTTGGGACAGAAAAGGTACATTTTATTTGAAAATGACCCAAATATATCTTAAATATAAAGTATCAATGTAATATAATCTTTCTGTATTGATCTATTCTAATTAATGTGTTATTTTTCAGGAGCTCCGACAGTAAGAAGAAAGAGATTATCGATGGATGTTTCAAATTATGAAAGAGACAATAAAGGAATTGCTCCCATCGGAGATCATTTAAAATCTTCTGAAACCATCGTTTCTTCTAATCAAAATATAAATATAGAAACACAGTCCGAAGCCGTTACACTGCCTTCCGTCGTAGAGCCTGATTCAACCGTCGAAAAACAACCTGATTCTTCTGTTCCCGACTTATCTGAAAATGATAAAAATAACTTGATAATAACAGAAGAAAATATAGTTGATTCAACGATGGTCACTGAAGATGATCCTACCAGTACGTCGTCAGTCGATGAAAGGGATTCTGAAGTCATGGTTGCTGTAATAGAGAGTGAAGAAAATCTCATTACTTCAGTTGAAGTCGTTGAACAAGTCGATGAAGCTATGGATGTGGAGAGTGAAGAAGTAGAAAGCAATGAAACTTATAGTTTAGAACCGAGTGCTTCACATGAATCTCTAGCTAACGACGAATCTCATTCCCAAGAACAAGAAATTGATATTGTTGAAAAAGGTAAAAAAAATCATATTGACTTAAAAGTATTAGATTTGTCGGTATGAATGCATTACTTTTATTATAACACCTACGTTGTTGGTTGCAGTGATATAGTATATTATTATGTTTTTAAACAAGATAAGTAGCATATCTGCTGTCACTTAATCAAAGGAGTTTCTGGAGCCTTATATTCCTTCCGAGCTTACCAAAGGTAACGGAAGCTATGTGATCGTTCTGCAGAACGAAAAAATGTTATGTCTCCGATTTCAAAAATGCCAAGACAGAAATCCGTTTCACACATCAGGGTCCATTTTTGGTTCCATGTCTGTCTGTTGCTCAAATTTTGTGAACCAACATATCTAAAAAACTACACATACGATTTTAATGAAATTTGTATTGTAGGTCATAATTAGCTCGTTGTTGGTCCCAAAATAAGTTTCAGCCTTCTACACTTATTTATTTTTCTTCTACATGCGAACAAACATGCATTTATTCTCACCTATAGCTGCAGAATTACTTTTCTGATTTGTATGAAACTTTTATAGTTTATCAAAAGTAACCCGCAGATAGCCTCAGATTAATATGAACCGTCTGCGCTCTTTAAATTTTGTAATAAAAGATTGTGTTTCGAGACTCGTCTAAGTGATGGATTTTTTGGAACGAAGTTCCTTATGGCACGTTCTGGAGCCCGGGAGTGAATAAAAAAAAAAAAAAAACGACCAAAATCACCAACGAAAAACCGTCACGAAATCTACTGACGACGATAACTTCAGTAAAAGATCACCGAGTTAGGTGAAATTTGGTACACTTGTTCTTTTTACCAATGCCCAGGCTGAGTTTATTGGAAAACGTTATCCGCCCAAGTGTTCACGCGCAACGCTCGTGTAAACGAAAGCTTCAAAAAGACGGGAAAAAATTTTATTATGGAAGCCTGTTACTTGACTTGTTTGGTTATATGTCAAAATGTCACTTTGTTTTGTAAATATCGCAAATATAATCACGGTTTTGTTAAAAGTAAAATTGATCTGTGCTGACGCTTATTTCAATATATTAGGTATATTATTATAATACTGCGTATTTGATCCAAGAAAAAAATCTAACTTCATCTATTTAATGAGACAAACAACTTTTTTAAATATTTGTTTTAGTAAAACGAACACCGACACTGTTATGAAGTGATAAAGATCGCTAAATTGATTAAAGTGGACCTAAACGTTTAAAATAACAAACATACTCTTTAACTATAAACTCATCATGATCAAATTTTTTCTTTTATTCAATATATATTTATAGTAAGACGCTTGCTTTAATGATACAAATAGGTACAAACAGTTGGTTGCTTTTAATTCTGTCTCTTTTTTAACTCCGCCGTGTATAAGTAGTTAGCAATGTATACGTACTTAGCAGTGTGATTTTATAATTTATATTTAATGAAAAGTGTAAGGAACTTCGTTCCTACCGGGTGTCCCGCGACACCACACGCATTTTTTACAGGTAAATCAACTGCCAGTTTAAGTCAGCTGAAATTATAATCCTTTATTTATTTTTTTTTTTTTTAAATATTATATTTCCATTAATGTTTTTCATTAAATTTTTTCCCACATTTCTTTGGAAATTACACCCTACAATGGCAATCCAGTGAGTAGGGTGGAGTCCGGTAAATATAAAGTACAATAACTTTTGATAAATATTAGATAACAATAATAATAATAAAATTAAAAATAATATCATACAATCTTGTGAAAATAAGAAAGAAATAAATTATAAAAACTAGCTTAAAAATAATATTTTAACCTTTGGATACGATATCAAAGATAACTAACAAAAACATAAACAACTGAGAACCCGTGCGTTATAAAAGTATGTCTGTCAGTACATTATTTAGACATCTATAATATTATTAGGTTGTTAATTATTATCCTGAAATAATAAAATCATGAACAAATGTAAAGAGAGAACAATGCATAAAATCAACTGTTTCTAGAACTTAAGTTTCACTTCTAATGCCTGAGAGTCTCACACATATTTATATTTTCTGCAGGCACATTAATTAAATAATTTGTAAAGTGTTTAGAGAGCCTATAGAAAACATTATTTTGTGGTGGTATTAATTGTACTAAGATTGTGGTAACACCTCCATTTTGACCATGAATACTCTAATATACTGGTTTTTGATGTAACAATTAGTTGTAACCAAATGGTGTAACTAAATTTTAAATAATTACAAGATAAAAGGAGCTTTTTATATGCTACGTTTTTAAATTTTCTGTTGAATCATATGTAATGTTGATAATATAATTGTCATTGTTATAATATAATGTTGGTCAAAAAAAAAATAGTTCCGAATTTATTTACTTCACATAAATGACAACTATTTTGAAAGCTGATCTTTAAACCTATAAAAGGACAAATTTTTGTACAACGGATCTAAACCGTGCCATTGAAATGCCCCTGTGTAGGGACAGTAAGAGAAGAAAAAGAAAAATGTGTACAAGTAAAGAAGTACAGATGCAGAAAAATTAAACCGATATCTAGGACACAAGTGTAAACAAACCTGGTTGTCACACGTCAATTAATTTATTTCTTTGTTTGCTTTTCGCTGTCATTCAATGTTTACCTCTTAGTAAAATATCACAAATTTGAAACCCGTCAAAATGAAGATTGTAAATACTATGGGATAGGTCAAAACAAATAAAATAACTTGCGGATTTTTTCCGAACTAACTTTCCATACAGCAAAATTTGCTGAGAACGAATTAAATTCTGCTGAAAGAAGGCTAAAAGTATTAAAATAATGCATTGTCATCGTGTTCTGAGCTATTCTAAAAGTTTCAAATATCTAGCTACTCGGGAAGTTAGTTAAAAATCAATTGCAAGATTTGTACTGGACAAACAAACAAACAAACAAGAAAGCAAGCTATTAAAAACGTAGTAAAATAGCTATGTGTTAAAAAATAGTAAAATGAAACTACTGTATAAATTTATATAAATTAAAAGTTGTTTTAAAATGTTGTTTCAGTTGTGGGTAAGGTTGGTGAAGGGTCAGCAGCTTGCATCGTGGAACCCATCGAGACTTGTAGCATGTCTGAACTGTTATCAGACGAATCTATATCAAACGTAGAACAGGATTACATCAGTATAACAGACGACATTCTACAAGCGACAGAACAGCAACCACCGCTCGCTGATCAACATGATAAGACTGAGTTACATTTAGAAACCGTAGATTCCCTTCCTTGTGATAACAATGTCACCACATCACCTCAAACATCTTCAACTCAATCTAATTCCAAGGAACTCTTAGATAACTCCGTGCAAACATCTGTTGAGACTCCACTTCAAACTGATCCTTCCGACAATCATGAAAATTCAGATGAAAACACATCATTATCAGAGAGAATCAATGAAAATCAAATGGATAATGCTGATGGATTGGATGGAAGTACCGATAAGATTACTCTTAATGTGGTTAAAATTGAGGTTGAGCCTGAAACACATTCTGTTAAAAAGGAAATACTTGTCGATGAAATCAGGTTTGTTCTCTTTTCTTAATATATATTTATTTTAAATCAAATTATAATTATTATTAACAACGGGAGATAGACAGAGAAAAATAGACTCCAGTGCCGGGATTCGAACCACAGGCCTCCTATATAATAATAATTTAACTATATAATTAAAATTTAAACTTTCCGTAGTATGAATACTACCAAAAACTTAAAAATTGAATTTCTAATTATTGATTGTTCTAGGTACAGGTACTAATTGGGCACTTTATAATTATAAGCCTTATTTCTTGGTCTAGTTCTATTATCGTAATTGTTGATTCCTAGACTTGTGGAAAAATTGAAAGCTTAATTCAGGACTTGGTATCGTTAACGAAAGAGGAAATTATTCTCCAGTGCAGCTTAGTTGGCTAGAGCATCTATACTGGAAATATAGGAGGCTCATAGTTCGAATCCCGGCGCTGGAGTCTATTTTTCTCTTTATGTCTCCCTTTGTTAATAGTAATTATAATTTGATTTAAATTAAAATTTAAACTTTCCATAGTATGAATACTACCAAAAACTTAAAAATTGAATATATATTTATTATATTTGATGGAGGAGAGAGAATAGGTAGTTGTTATGTTTAGGCTTGGGTACGATGAGAGTGATGGGTGGTAAAGCAGCACTGGCTATGATAAGAACAAAAATATTAGGCTGGCCGGTATTTTCCATCAGTTCCCTGTCATGTTTACTAGACGAGACTTTCCAATCAATTGCTGTCCTGAAAAGGACTGTTCTTAGGGTTTCGTTGGTAAAACCAAAAAAATAAACCTTTATTGTTTCGTTCTTGTGTCTGTCTGTACGGTTACAAAAACTTTTGAATCAACAGAGATAAAAACATGAAACTTTACAGTATTTAAGATCGTTTTGACTCGCACACAGGAAAAATCTTGCAAACTCAAAATTATCAGCTGTTCAAATCCAAAATGGTGGATAATTCATGTCACGCAGGGGGAAAAAAATTTGAGTGGGGTATCAAATGAAAGGTATTAAAGAGTAAATTACAAAAATGTATAACACTTTTGGAAATTTTTCATGCCATTTTGTCAAGTAGTAGTAGTAGTAGTAGTAAGGTCCTAGTAATGGTACGAGACCTAGGACAAACCACATGTTGGAACCTAGCAATTAGGCCTTCATTCGGGCCCTTTTTACTAGCCCCGTGGGAGAGAGTTGCAGCCACTTCACACATTATACCTCTGTACATCGTACTGCTGAAGCGATGATGCGATCATTAGTGAGCCATATAAATCAGAGTATCACGGTGAGGGATCGAACCCACAACCTCATACTGCTCTTGATCCAGTGATGGCTGAGCAGAAGTGGTAAGTAATTAACCCACACGGTCACGCTGGCTCTCAAACCATTTTGTCAAAAAAAAATCAAAATTTCGTGAGTTGAGAGCCCCCCCCCCCCCCCCCCCCCATACTAACAAATTTATTGTTCACAAAACCTAAGAAACCCTTTTTACGTGAGACTTCACACACAACCAATTTTTGAACTATGAAATATTAGCCTAAAGGGCCGAAATTAGCCAATTGGTTTTTTTTTTTTTTTTTCTGATGGATACAGACAAAACTTTAATTTTATATATGTAGATAAAGATAGGATATATTATGTTAGAATTAAGTTATTTTTATTTTACTGTTGCCAAATGATTATTTTAACATTTATGTATACTTTTTGTTTCTAGTGGGAATGAAAACATATCTGAGTGTTGTACAAGTTTATTACAAGACAGCTCTAACTTATCACACACCTCGTTGCCAGATTTAATCAAAGAGAAATGTGTTGAATTCAACAGATTCCTTGAGAGTATCGATGTTCGACAAACTCCGCCCAGTTCTCTTCAAGACATCCTCTCCGTTATTTCAACGATGACAATTTTAGCACAAAAAGTAGCAGCTCAGCCTTAGTATTAGCTACCATTTTAAACCCTAATTATATGTATACATATATTTTTTTATAATAATTTTAGTAAGTAAATATGAAATATTTTCTTTAATAGAACCATAAACTTACTTATAACAATACTTTCTCTAAGGACCTTTATCATTTTGGTCTAAAAGAAAGAACAAAATAAGCTTTAAAAAGACTGTACAATTTTTTTTTTACTGTATTATCATTTTTTTGTATATACTTTTAATTTCTCTTTGTACATATTCTAAAGAAATATGATTATATATATATTAAGTAATTGCACTTAAAAAGTTATAATTTTATTTGTTTATATTAGTATTTTATAAATAAACTATTTAATTAAATTATTATGTAAGTTTTTTTTTTTTTTAATATGTATTTGTTTTCTTTAGGACGTTAGGAGTAATGCCAAGAATTTTTATGGAATAAATCCATATTTGCTTTTTTTTATTTTTTTTACAAGGAGTTTATTACACTCAGCTAAGATGTATTGTTTAGTTTTTATTTGTTTGCTGTTTGCAATATGTAGACTGAATCTAAACTTTTTATTTCATATTTATACACTTGTTTATTCCTGACATTATGATAAAAACAGACATTTTATTGTTTTTGAACAGCTCAAAAATCCTGAAGATTTGAATATTTTCCTCCAGTAGTTAACCTTTTTATTTGATGTAACACATTTCCTTTGTTGAAGTTTCTACAAATCTAATAAAAGTAAAAATTATAGAACTTTACCGAGGATTGTTCATATTGATGAGCTCTCACTGGATCGGGAGTAAAGAAAGATGTTTATCAACTAAAACTAAGTTATTGTACATCGCTAACTTTCATGTACAAGCCAGTTTGATATGTAAATGGTCATTTCAGGTGTTGAGACAGGTTTAAATCTGACGCGGGTGCCCTCGAGTCAGATAGTCACTGGTGGTTGAATCTGTGAAAGCTGGCTCTGTACAATAAATTTATTTTTAGAGGAGAGCCCCATCTTTATTTATTCCTGATATACTGCATATCGATGGTGTTGCGCCAAAAGGGCCAATCTGCATTTTGTATTTGAATTCTAAAACTTGAAAAGCTATAATGAAAAATTGATATTTGAATGCCTTATTTATATTTTTATTCATTGAATACCTAATTAATAAGTCAAAATAACCAAATTTATTTTATTAATTATAAATAAAAAAGCAAACGTGATATTAGTTGCAGATTGGTCCTTGTGGATTTTTTCAGATTGGCCCTTTTGGCGCAACTCCATCGATATTGTCTTGTAATTTTCATAAATATGACTGTACAGTGTACCAGTACCTTTGACAGAAGATTGTTGGTGCACATAGGAGTTTTATTTTTTACCAAATTTGAATACAAATGTTGCATTCACACTTTTAAAATGCTCAGAAAAGCGTTAAAATAATGTTTTAAAAAGTCAAAACTTTTAGACCTCAAGGTCACTACTGGAACCTCTTTTTTTACAAATCAAGTACTGTGCTTAGCCAACATATCTTGCAATATGAACAGATTCTACAAAATTTGTTTAACTGTACCTCTTCCTCGTAAGATGTTAACTGTTAAAAATTATGAGAAAAGAAAAAATAAAATGTTTGTAACAAGTAAATTAATAAAATAGAAGAGAATAAATTGTATATTTTAAGTAACACTCTGTAAAGTACTCCCTTGATTGTATTAATCTGAACTTTTGTGAGAGATAAGACATGTTCCTATTAGTAAATCACCTTATGATAGATGTGAAAAGTGACTGATTCTTTCAACATCTTGCTATAATTATAAGTAGTTTCATGTATACTGAACTAATTATGACACCAAAAATGTTAAAGTTGTAGCTATTATAGGGTTGGGATATTGAAAGAAAATAATCAATATTTTCGCTATATCGACATCAAGTGTATGAACATTGATATTAGTGAAAATATCGAAAGAAATTAAAGGTTGACGGGGCAAGTTTTCTCCTCTGTTTAGCAGGAAAGACATAAAAAATGTCAAGGCTTCCGATTTTCGATATTTTCTTGAAATATCAATGTTACCGATATATCGAAAGATCAATATCGATATTTTTAGGTCCGATATATTGATATTTTCGATATATCGGAATCGATCTCCTAACCCTAAGATATTATAAAACATTGTAACCGTATTTATTATAACCTTCCAAGCTTGTAAAATAAGTTTAATGTGTGTATTACTTTTATAGCATTCTTCTTACTTTTTTTTTATTGAGGTTGTATTACAGTGTTATATCTATTTTAGTGTCAACATTTTTCGAAGATAAAAAATAATTTTAAAATAAGTCTAATTGATTATTTCAGAAACCAACACATGTGACGTCAAGTTATTCATTTGGTCAATCTACTCGTAGTATTCTACAGATCTAAAACTATTTTTAATTTTTGTTCTTCATATCTGTTAATTTTTGCTATGTTTAAACAATAGACAAAACACTTGTTATGTTAAATAATTCCTGCACCATATGGTTCTATAAGATAAACCTCAGAAAAATGTCACATTTGTCGTTTCTGAAATAACAGAATCACTTAATTCTTGTAATTGAAATAGTAACTATTTTTTCAATTTTTATTTTTTAAATTTCCAACACCCAACAAAACAAATAAATAAATAAATTTATGTTTAATAATTAATTTTAATTAGATTAAATTTTTATGAGCTGAGAGCTTTTGTAAGGTTACTCCTGTTCCAAAATAACAATTGATTTTCCAATTTTAGAGTTTTTACAATTCAATAGAGTATCAATAAGAGTAGTCCTGTAATGACCTATAAGCTGTTGAACGGGACTAAAACTGCAAAGAAAAAAAAAAAAAAAAAAAAAAAAAAATAGAGTATCAATCATATCCCCATCAAATTTAGATTGGATCTTTTTTGGAGAAGAAAGTTTGTTTAATTGATTTTTCCTGATAAATTGTTGTCAAATAAATAATAAGAAAAAATGGTATATATTGTATATATATGTATGTAGATGAACCAAATTATTAATTTTTTTTTTTTGCACTCAAATTATTATTACCAATTTTCTGTACAGTAAAACCTGTCTAAGCTGGAGGGCCATGGTTCCAAAAAAAAAACACCTCGGCATGTTTCCAGCTTGCACAGGTTCCACCTTAGGGAGGTTTTATTGTATTTTGGATTTAAACCACACAAAAACAATTATATATTGATTTCTGCTATTTACAGAGAATTTCTTAACTGTCTTTTTATTTTTTTAAAAAAAATGACATTAAATTATTTTTGAAAGTGTATATATATATGTATTAATTTGAAAATATCATTTGATGATTAATGTTATACTTTGTAACTCATTTTTTAATGATTTATGATGTACAAAATTTTCTTAAATTTGTGTTTAAATATTTTGTTGCTCAAAGATATACTTAATCTTACAACTTAGATACTTAAAAACAAAATAATTTTAATAAGATGGTGACTTATTCTCTTTGATTGAAAAATATGTTGAAAAACTATTGTAATATATTATAAATATAGTTAGATTCCGTCTAATCTTAATTCTTTTTATTTTATTGCCGTGGAATTCAAAATTGCATTTAGTTGTTTACTAACATATGAATGTACTTCTAAATGATAATATTGAAAATAAAAATTATTTATGAAATGTAACCTGTCTTTAATTTATTTTTGATGTATACCATTTTGATATTATTATTTTATTTTTAGTTATTAGTTGTACTGTTTGTTTCTGCTCCTGGATAGTTTCAACACAGTTATTCCCTGGACTTATGTAATAGGTGGGACCATGAAGTAAAACATCTGTTGAAAAATATGTAAGTTGAGGAAAGTACTTAGATGAATTCTTAGCTTGGTACTTATTGCTAAGGATAACTAGGGTATGTAAGTAATAACTTTTATTGGAAAACCTTTACAAAAAAATTGAATTTCTAGGTACATACTAAGTAATTTTTAAAGAAAAAAATAAAAATAAAATAAGGGTTAAAAAAAACCTTTACAAAAGATAAGTGCAATAATAGTTATTTATGTAACAAGGCAGCAAAATGGAATTTTGCTGACAAGTTTTTAAGTTTTAGTTCTGAGCCGAAGGCGAGGATAGGCTAAACAAATTTACTGATGAGGCGAAGCCGAGGCAGGAAAATCTTAATTACCTGCTAAGGTGTAACCGAAGCAGGTAATTAAGATTTTCCTGCCTCGGCTTCGCCTCGTCAGTAAATTTGTTTAGCCTATCCTCGCCTTCGGCTCGGAACTAAAACTTAAAAACTTGTCAGGAATGTTTCCTTTGCTTTGTAACTGCATAGTTACATAATAGTACATTACGCGTCGAGTGCGGAAAGTAGCATTTTGCATGCGAGTGTGGAGTTTGCACCCGAGCGACAGCGAGGGTAGTAAAAACACACGAGCAATGCAAAATGCCGTTTTTGCACGAGTTGCGTACCGTACTTTATCTACGATTGTTAGATTTAAATAATAAATACAGAAAAAAATAAACTTGCTGTATGTAAGTTCGTATCTCTCTCTTGATAAAGATGGCATTAATTCATTAGTTGTATTTATTGCCGAATTAATTATTTCTGGAGGAGTATTATTCTCCACATTTTCGTTGTAGTCACTTGATTCCCTCATTGTTTTTCACTAAAAACTCGATATAAACAGTTACTTTAATAAAAGAACAGCAAATTAGTTTTGTTAAATGTAAACAAACTCACTAATCGTGTGTAAAGCTGAAGAATTCCTCTTCTTTACCGCACTAGCGTGGTAAAGAAGAGGAATTATTCAGAACTATGAGACGACAAGTACGGAAATAATCACTTTCTACGCATCTAAACAAAGATATAATGTTTATATTTCGTATCAATCGTAGATAAAATATTTTATCTACTAATGGCAGAAAAATTACACTAATTATTAAATTCCCTTTAATATATAAAAGATTTAAAGAAATGAAAGTTCTAAAAAACAAGTAAGGTGCGCATCACGTAAGTACGTGGGGGCGATAATCGCTGGTTTCTGAACATTAAAGTTAAAATTATTAAGTGTAATGGGATGGGGGGGGGGGGTGGAGTACATTTCTTTTCTCACAAAATATGCAACATGAAAACTTCCTTATAATACCATTTTTTAACAAAGAAAATATGATTTTAACTACTATTTTTTTCAGATTCTTTTATTGATCAAAAAAAATAGTTAGGGGGACACGAAAAAAGCCATTTTCAAGGACACATGGTTCTAAGATGAATTGGTATATTAGTAGTAGTAAGGTGCTAGTACTAGTACAAGGGGGGTAGGATGAACCACTTTTTAGATCCTAGTAATAAGGTCATCACTTAGGCCCTTTTTACTAACCCCGTGGTAGTGAGTTGCAGCCACTTCACACTCTGTATATTGTACTGCCACAGCGAGTATGATGTGATCATTAGTGAGCCATATGAATCAGAGTATCATGGCGAGGAATCGAACCCACCACCTCGTACCACTCTTGATTCATTAATACCCGAGCAGACATGGTAAATTATTTAATCCACTAGGCCACGCCGGCACTCCATGATTTGGTATAAAAACAATACTTAATATACAGGGTGGTCCAAAAGTGTCCCCCTCCCCTCTTAACTTTTGAACGGTTTGAGATAAATTAATGAAACTTGGGGGATCTCTACCATGCAAAGGGAAGTTTGTTTTCATGCAATCAACCACTAGGGGCGACCACCCACTTTGCCCCCAGGCCACCCAACTTCAGAATTTCAAATTGGAGTGTATATTTTTGATAGCATATTCGGATTCTACAGTGAAAAAAAATAAACTTTTACATTGTTAATGAGGGTGATCCCTATAAATTCTGTGGTTCGGAGCTGTGGGTCTTAAGGGATGAAAAGAAAAATCTCTATCTCATGTTGTTAAAAAGTTGTTGCTATATTTGGACTCCCTATTTGAGTCATTCTCACGCATCTACAACAAATAACAAACCAATCAAACACCTAGCTTCCTTCCTCACTTTAACTACATTGTGATTAAAACAACAAATACTAATTGAAAACCTTCTTACCTATAAATAGATCTTAGTTCGTGGTTATAACCAGAACACTCATATCTCTACTCATATTCACTATTATTTCAGTGTTTCTAAACACCTACTGTCAAAACGGTCAGATCTAACTCCCACCTAGAACACAGTTACAACATTCTGGCTACAATTTTGAAAAAATTTCTAACAAAGTGATAAACAGAAACATTCTATACTGATCTTACTTACATTCATCCTGCTTTAACATATTCCATTATTAAAAAGTAACAAAAATCCCTTGTTCAAATACTCATTAGTACTAACATTAAAAAATTATAACAAAACAATCACAGTAACATCTCTAAAAAAAGTATAAAAATAAAATTAAATTAAATTTAAGGGTCGCCCCTAGTGGTTGATTGCATGAAAACAAACTTCCCATTGCATGGTAGAGATCCCCCAAGTTTCATTAATTTATCTCAAACCATTCAAAAGTTAAGAGGGGGGGGGGGTAGACTTTTGGACCACCCTGTATATTTGTACTGAGCGTGGCCTCCTCTTTCACATGATGCATTTAAGTTAAGAAAAAAATAATAATTTATTAATTTTGTAATACACCCTTATGGTTTAAAATATGAGAGGCCAGATGGCTTATAAGGTGTCAAATCTAATAAGAAAACTACACTTCCATTAACAGACATGTTTCCACCCTTAAAAGCTCATCTTGAGTCAACTTTATTCTATAAATAAAAACAAAGATACATCAAATCAATTTAGCAAATCAATAAACTAATAAGTTAGATAATTGATTTGCTTGATTAATTTGATGTATCTTTGTTTTTATGGTTTCGAGATCGTGCTAGAAACCCTTATGCTTGTGGTAGTTCGTCCCTCTG
This sequence comes from Gerris lacustris, assembly GCA_951217055.1. Taxonomy (NCBI): domain Eukaryota; kingdom Metazoa; phylum Arthropoda; class Insecta; order Hemiptera; family Gerridae; genus Gerris; species Gerris lacustris. The sequence continues at coordinate 1,583,625 of OX578282.1, forward strand.
TCCGTCGCATCTTGGAGTATATCTCCCGACCTACTGAAGCTATAGACTTGAAATTTGGTATACAAGTTATAGTTATTTACGCACCAAGGGAGCAAAGTAAGTGATTGCACCCTGAGCGATGAAGTTGGTAGCGTTCACTCCCGAGGTGAAGCCGAGGGAGTTAATTATCGCGAGGGTGCAAGTGATTTTTACTACCGAGGTACGTACAAGATTTTACCTCCAGAAGGGAGCAAAAAATAATTGAATAAGATTTTAATTTTAAATTATTTTATGTTAAAAAAGTAAACATTTTTATATTTAAAAAAATGATATGAAATAATTCCGATTATTTAGATTGTTTTGTTGAGGAGTTCGTAAAAAATATCATTTACGGGTAGAAAAACTGTAAAAGAAGGAAAAGGAGGAGGACCTATAGCAGCAAGCCGAGCTTGAAAATACTCTGAGTAACTTGCGGCTGCGGACGAAACGTATAAACTTATATAAAACACTTTTAATCATTGTTTACATATTTTGACATCTAATTTAAGTCTGAAAAAGTAAGCTAAACTAAGACAAAACAGATTGGTAAAGTCTTTCAACATGGCCCATTGTGGGCCCTCTGACCCTGGGGGTCAGTCTGAGTGTCACGCCTTTAATCCTGTTCCAATCTCGTCTAACATGGATATTGAAAATTATAAATGTCAAGAGATGTCAACTGAAAATATCAGTAAACAATCAAAAAATAAGAGACCAAGATCTGGGAATCAAATATCTTCCCCCCTAATCATTCCAAAGCCAAAATATACTTTTCTTGTTGTAAAAAGACCAAATGATGAATCAATGGCCAAAGTTTCACCCTTTGTCATTGACAAACTAATAAATCACGTATCAGGACCTGTCAAGTCGATTAAAAAATTACGCGATGGAACTTTGCTTGTGCAGACTTTCAGTCCTGAACAAGCGGATAAACTGTTGTTTCTACTTCCTAAGTACAAAACATTTCCAGTCACCGTAGAAGTGCACCAAACCCTAAACATTGTAAAAGGAGTGGTGTGGTGTGATGATATCGATGACATACCACTTTCAGAAGTAAAGGAGGAACTTCAATACCAGGGAGTGGAAGACGTACGACGTATTAATAGAAAACAAGGCAAGGATCTAATCCCTACTCATAATTACATAGTTTCGTTTAACTGTGCCTCTCTACCTCAACAACTAAAGATCGGTTACCTCAACGTTCCAGTAAAACCCTACATACCTTTGCCTATGCGTTGTTTTCAATGCTTTAAGTACAACCACTCCAAAGTTAACTGTAGATCAGGAAAAATGTGCAGTGAATGTGGGGAAGTTGCTCACGAAGAAGCATCTTTACCTTGCTCTAAACCAAAACATTGTCTAAATTGTGGAGGTCAGCACTCGGCAATCGACAGAAGTTGTCCTCAGTGGAATTTTCAAAAGAAAGTATGTGAGCTCAAAACACTAGAAAAAATAAGTTATATTGAGGCCAAAAGGAAGGCAAGAGTACTCATGCCCCTTACTACACCTAAGTCTTATTCAAGTCTTTTCTCCGTCTCAAACAGTATTGATTCTGACAAAGCAAACAAAAATAATAACGTAGAAAGGAAAACTATCACTCAGGACCAAGGAACTCAATGTACAGAATCAGACCTTGAAAATATTCAACAGAAACAAGCTCGTCTTCAAGAATCTAAACCACTTTCCAATAAACAAAAAGAGCTAATTCCAGGAATGACACATAAGAAAAATAGTCTCACCGAAAAAGTAGAACCCACAAAAGATAGATCGCCTAGTAAAATGAAAGACTCAAAATTAAACTCCAGCCCCACCCAGTCAGAACATAGAGTAATTCAAATTAATAGCCAGGCGGAACAAGAAATGATGTGGATCAACCAGTGGGACCCAGATTCTGATGGGGAGCCTACGCATACTGTCTTGGACAGAAAAAATCGATTAAAATCATATAAACCAGAAAGCAAAAGGAAACCGAGATGAAAGTCAAAAATAAATAATAATAATAAATAAAATACCTAACTTTTAGACATGAGTTCAGAACACCAGAAACTTAAGATATGCCAGTGGAACTGTAAGGGATATAGAACCAGAAATGAGGATGTAAGAGTTTTACTAAAGAATGAGAGCCCTCATGTGCTCTTGTTGCAGGAAACCCATCTCCCTTCTGCATTTTCACTTACAATACCAGGATTTCATACATTACGCCTTGATCCGAAAAATGGAACCAGACAAGGAGGTTTGGCCATATTAGTAAAATTAGATATTCCTTATCAAGAGCTTTCCATCCATTCTGAACTTCAGGTATTAGCTATAAGAATAGGTTCTACATTTCCTGTTACAATATGCAATGTTTATCTGGGGCAAGATGATCAAGTTACACAAGCAAAATTAGACTGTGTCAGTACTCAGCTAAAAACACCATTTCTAATTACGGGAGACTTCAATGCCCACAGTCCCCTATGGGGTTCAACAAAAGCAAATGCGCGAGGATTAATAGTTGAAAGCTTCATTACTTCTAACCACCTCTTTCTCCATAATAAAGATCAAATGACCTACATGGATAGTAGAACTGGAAAATTTGATTCCATGGATTTAATGATAAGTTCATCCTCCTTGTCGCCTCTCGCTGAATTCACAGTAGCAGATAGCCTATATGGAAGCGATCACTACCCGTTGTTCCTCACCCTATTTCCAACATCCGATAAATCAGTCAACTACTCTCCACGCTGGTCCTTTAAAAAAGCAGATTGGGATCTTTTCCGGCACCAAATTATTCTCGCAACCCCTTTTCAGCAACCTATAAGTACCGAGAACACAGAAGCTCTCCTGCAGTATATAATAACATCCATTTTGTCATCTGCCCAAGAAGCCATTCCACAGGTATGTCAGAAAAAGGGTCGCCCTCTTGTTCCCTGGTGGAATGATGAGTGTAAAAATGTTCTAAAACTTAGGCGTAAGGCTCTACGCCGCTTTAAGGCTAACTCCACTAATGAAAACCTAATTAGTTTTAAACGGGCAAGAGCACTTTGTAAGAGAACATTCTCTCACGCTAAACGAAGCTCATGGATTAAGTATATATCATCTATAAATGAAAGTACACCAACAAAAGAAATCTGGAGAAAGGTTCGCAATATGGCTGGAAAATATTCAGCCTCCCCCACCCTACAAATAGAACATAAAAATCGGTTAGTATCAGAACCAAAGGAAGTGGCTGAACTGCTTGCACATCACTTTGCACAGGTAAGTTCAACGAGTTCCTATTCACCAAGTTTCCAGGCAATTAAAATTGAAGAAGAAAAGAAGGAGCTAAATTTTAACACGCAGAGTTTAGAAGAATACAATAGAGAATTTTCAGAATGGGAACTTGAGACTGCTCTAAAGTCCTTAAAACCAACTTCTCCTGGACCAGATCAAATCCACAATCTCATGCTAAAATATTTACCACCTATTTTTCTAAAGCATATTCTAAATTTATATAACACTTTTTGGAGTACAGACACATACCCTGACAGCTGGCGAGCTGCTACATTGATTGCTATAGCTAAACCTGGCAAGCAGCCACACCTCGTAGATTCTTACAGACCGATAGCGCTCACTAACACTTTAGGGAAACTCTTTGAGAAGATGGTTAATGCCCGATTACTTTGGACCTTGGAAAAAAAGAAACTCCTATCTCCCTTCCAATCAGGGTTCCGCAAAAACAGGTCAACCATAGACAACCTGAGTAGACTGGAAGCGTATATCACAGACGGCTTTGTACAAGACAAACTAACGTTAGGGGTGTTCTTCGACTGCGAAAAGGCGTACGATAAGGTCTGGCGCTATGAAATTCTAAAACAATTATTCAATCTAGGATTCAGAGGGCACCTGCCCCTTTTTATAAAAAATTTCCTCTCTGACAGGTCCTTCAGTGTGCGAGTGGGAGGCACACTGTCTAATAAGCATGTCCAAGAAAATGGAGTACCCCAGGGGGCAGTCTTAAGTGTTACATTGTTTATATTGGCGCTAACACAAGCAGTCCAATCAGTTCCCTCGTTTGCAGAACCTTTCCTGTTTGTGGATGACATAACCATTGTCTTCAGAGCAAAAACATCAGAGCTAGCAACACCAGTGTTACAGAACTGCATTGACAAACTAAGTGCTTGGGCTTCCTCCACTGGTCTCACATTTTCCACATCTAAAACCAAATGTGTTCTTTTCTCCAGGCAAAGAAAATCTAAATTTCAATCTAAATTAAAACTAACATTATACGGAAAAAAAATTCCAGTGGTTGATGAAATTAAGTATTTAGGGTTAATTTTCGACAAGAAACTTTCTTGGAAATCCCATATCGAATATATCCGTATTAAATGCATGAAAGATCTTAATCTATTGCGACAGATCCAGGCATATAAATGGGGAGCGGACAGGGCGTCACTTCTTTATTTATACCGTCAAATCATAAGATCAAAGATTGACTATGGGTGTATAGTTTATGGCAGTTCAAAACCAACATGCCTGGTGAGATTGGATGCTGTCCACAATGCAGGTATTCGCTTAGCAACTGGAGCTTTTAAAACCAGCCCCATCGAAAGTCTCCTTGTTGAAGCTAATGAGCCTTCCCTCTCTGCTAGACGTGACGTGCTTCTCCTCCGATATGGACATCGAATTTTGCAATTCCCGGACAATATGATCTATCCTCTTCTCAAAAGCACAAAATTTACCCTCCTCTATGAAACAAAAAATTTCAGATCATTGCCATTTTATTTAAGATTTAATAAGCTTCTAAATTTTTATAACTTAACACAGTTGCCTCAACCCTCCATTTTTCGGCAGCCTGATACCTCTCCATGGGCTGTAAAAAAACCAAAGACGGGTCGGAATGGGAATCGCACCAGAGCTCAAACTGCACCAGGTGTCTACGCACAAGAACATATATCAATATCCTCCACCCATTACAATATGGCAAAATTTTACACTGACGGATCAAAGAGCCAGCAAGGAAGTGGATGTGCATTCACACATGAATCCATTATGAGACAGTTTTCATGCACGAGGCAAAGTTCGATATGTACCATTGAACTAGAAGGAATATATCAAGCAATATATTATGCGGCAGTAGAAGGAATAAGAAGTATCGTTGTCTACTCTGACTCCTTGAGTTCTCTTCAAGCTTTAGGCAAATTGTACAGTGAAAATCAGACAGTCCTCAAAATCCGACAATGCCTTCATGACAATGGAATCAATGCTCAGTTCTTCTGGGTCGCTGGACACTCAGGAATTCCAGGGAATGAAAACGCCGATCGGTTGGCACAAACCGCAACAATGGACGGACTTCCAACTCAAACGGCGGTCTACGCTAAAGATTTATATGCTTCTATCAACGCAGCTATAAAGGAGATGTGGCAAAAGAACTGGAACTTGTGTAGAGAGAACAAATTGAGGCCAATAAAAACAACAATTTCAAAATGGACGACTGCGCACCGACAAAACAGACATGAAGAAAACATTTTATGCCGCCTTCGAATTGGACACACGCGACTGACTCACAGCTATTTATTTTCGAGAGACAAAGAAGTGCCCAAATGTAGACGATGTAATGCAATTCTGACTGTGGCACATATTCTATGTGACTGCCCAGGTCTTCAAGATCTAAGAGACAAACACCAAGTTCCAACAACAACACAGGAGGCACTATGCGACGACGAAAAAGTAATCGGACGAGTTTTTCTGTATCTAAAAGAAGCGGAAATTTTCCAGGAACTATGAAAAAAAAAAAAAAAAAAAGAAAAAAAAAAAGGGAGCTCAATCACATGAACTTAAATCATAAATTAGTGGAAATTCAGAATCATGGTTCTATCTGGCTCTGGCCTTATTTCAATATTACTTAAATTATTATTGACTATCATTTATCAACTATTTATTTAATGGATCTTATACTTAGAAAGGTATAATATTCTGAATACTATCCAATCTTCATCAATTTATTTATTTACCTCATATTTTTATCATTATTTATTATATAATTTATCTTAATATTTAGTACTAAATTACCATTATTTTTTATTTATTTTTTTTTTTTAATTGTAATTTTTTATTTTTGTAATTTGTTTGTTTCCCCCTTTTTTTCCTTTTTATTCTTTGTTGATTGAATAATTGTATAAATTAACTGTGTTTGGGTGTAAATGGCCATGTCGCTAGTCATCCAATATAAAAAAAAAAAAAAAATAAAAAAATAAATAAAAAATGATATATACTAATAATAATTCACCAGATAAGTTTAATCATGTTAAAATTAAATTATAGATAGTAATTATTTGAATTTCAATGCTAAAATTAAATGGGAGATCAGCTGGTAGCTGAGTCGTGTTTTGAATGGTATTGACAACTAACGTATAATCATCCATATGAGTAGATCTACATTTAGAAATAATGATATCTCATTTAACTTTTAGTTTGTTTTACTGATTAGTCATCATGACAAACGTCGTGAAGGTTATGTGTGAAGATGACATTATAGATTTAGACATTAAACAATAGTTAGTAAATGCAGGGCCGGATATAGCTACCGCCAGCCCCCGCGGTGCGGGGGGGCCCACGGTCCTGGGGGGCCCAGGCAGAGATGTTGAAAAAGGGTTTTTTTTACAACAAAAAAGGCAAGAAGGATATTGTGATCAGTGGCGTAGCTATGGGTCAGAATTGCGGGCACGTCCCCGGTGCCAGGGGGCCCACAAATAAAAAAAACATGAAACTACTATCTTTGTACCGCAATGTCGATGGGGGCCCCTTTAGAGTATAATTAAATCTAAACTGGAATTATGCTCATATACCTTTGTCAGGGGGCCCCATTCAGTGCTGAACGCAAATGCTTCAATTATCTTTTTTTTTTTGGCGAAGGGCCACTGCCCTAGGTACGCCACTGATTGAGATAAACTAAAAATTTTTCCTAACGTGTCATGAGTACGAACTGAAGTTTGATTTTTGGAACGAAGTTCCTTATGGCTTTATGAGCCCGGGAGTGAATCCGAAAAAACGACCAAATTCACCGTCACAAAATAACCGTCACAAAATCGCCGTCACGCAAAATCCGTCACGAAATCTACAGATGACGATAACTTGAGTAAAAGGTCTCCGAGTTAGATGAAATTTAGAACACATGTTCATTTTACGAATGCCCAGGCTGAGTTCGTCGGAAAACGTTAACCGCCCAAGCGTATTCACATTCAACGCTCGCGTAAACGTAAGGTTTAAAAGACGGGGGGGGTTTAAAAAAGTGTTATTAAGGAAGCCTGTTACTTGACTTGTTTTGATTATTTTTGTTATATATGTCAAAAATGTCACTTTGTTTTGTAAATAAATAAAATATAAGTAATCATGTAAAATTTCACCCTGATACAAGCAGAAGCTGTAGAGTAGGGAAGAGATATATTTTATAATATTTTAAATTAATTGGCCGGGTAGGTAGAAAACAGTCCTATTTCAATCCAAACTCCTTTAACAAACATACTCTTTCACTATAAACGCATCATGATCAACTTTTTTCTTATATTTATTATATATTTATAGTAAGACGCTTGCTTTAATTATACAAATAATGATTTTCTTTTAATTTTGCCTTAACTCTGCTAGGTACAAACAGTTCGTTACTTTTAATTTTGTCTCTTCTAGCTCCGCCATGTATAAGTAGTTAGCAATGTATACGTACTTAGCAGTGTGATTTTAAAATTTATATTTAATGAAAAATGTAAGGAACTTAGTTCCTATCCGGGTGTCCCGCGACACGACACGTATTTTTTTTTTTTTTTTTTTTTTTCATTTAGTTACTTAGATTTTTGTGATGTTTTCACCTTATTCAATATGGGCAATGCTAATTTTAAGGAGAGAAACTGACTGACAAATCATATTAACTGATATTAATAAATTTTTCATTTTTTACTTGTAATGCAATTTTTGAGCTTTCCAGCTAAAAAACAACTTAATTATTTGTGTTTTTTAGCCCACCTTAGTTAAACTCAAAATTCGTCCCCTCGCCAAACCTCTTTTCCTGTAAGGACAAACTTGCCCTCAGAAATCCTTAAAACTCATCTTTTTGCATTTAAATTTTAAAAAATTCTCCGGGGGAGGACCCCCGGACCCCCAGCCGTTGTTTGTTCAAAGGGGTCCAGATGCAAATTTGCCCTGGGGCCCGGAAATCCTCTCAGCGGGTCTGATATATAATACATATATCTGGTCATTATACATAATAACTAAATCAGCTCAGTTTTTTTTTACCTAAACGATAAAATAGGTATCTATACGAAAAGGACCAAAGAAAAAAATTTAAGACCCCATTTTCGGATAAGCTTGAAAAAAAATTTATTTGAAATATTACAAAAGTTAATATGAAAGGGGAGTAGTTATAGGACAGCCGGTATAATATTGTTGTTGTTGTGAGGAGGTAAATTGCATTATTATTTATTTGAGAGATATTCGCAGTATATTACCCTTCATTTCCATACTATGCTTATGATTCTTATTTAGGTCTTTAGGGCATTAATAACTCCAAAGTCAATCCGTTTTTGGCTATATTTCACCTCCTTTGAGGCATCTTCAGGCCTAAAAGATTTTTAAAATTTTATTTCTTATATCTACATTAACTTTTAACTTACATCTTTATATAACATGTTGACACAACTTTTAAACAAAACGTAACACTTTTTTAAAAAAAAATACGTGTGGCGTCGCAGGACACCCGATAGGAACGAAGTTCCTTACGCTTTTCATAAAAATACAAATTATAAATTCACACTACAAATACATACTAAGTATACGATGCTAACTACTTATACATGACATGGCGCAGTTAGAAAAGAGACAAAATTAAAAGTAATTAACTGTTTGTACCTAGCAGAGTTAAGACAAAATTAAGAGAAAAACATTGTTTGTATCATTGAAGCGAGTGCCTTGCAATAAATACTTGTGTATTGAATATTGAGAAAAAAATTAATCATGATGAGTTGATATAGTTAAAAAGGAAGGTGGTAGTAGGTGGGAAACAGGGCTATTTTCCCCTACCCGGCCTACTAATTTAAAATACTATAAAATATATCTCTTCCCTATTCAAAAACGTCTGCTTGTATCAGGTTGAAATTTTACATGCCAGTTCAATATTACTTTACTTTACTTTGTGTATGACATGTTATAAAAATCTTTACGTTAGAACGTAAGATATCGGTTAAAACGTAGTTTTCTCTATTTTAAACGGTTTAGTTCCGCTTTATAAATCGCTTTACCCGCTTTATAAATCGCTTTACCCGCTTTATAAATCGCTTTTAGCGATCATTAACACTTCATAGCAGTATCGGTGTTGATTTAACTAAAAAAAATTAATTTAAAAAAGTTGTATGTCTCATTGAATAGAATAAGTTAATTCTTCCGTCCAAAAATTTCAATTTTACATTTGAACGTTTACGCGAGCGTTGTTAAAATAAACTTGCCTTCGACATCGGTCAACTTTGGTGAGGTTGTTCAAAAGCGAATTTGAGACGAAGAATGAATGCGGTGCGTATAAAATTAGGTTGTATAGTGTGTAGTTTTCTTACTTTCTTTGACCATCACGAGGCTCACCGATAGTGTAGGACTCCCATTCTACACTAACCAGAAAAACTCCCCCCCCCCCCCTCCCCTTCCGAATAGGAAGCGGCCTGGGTAGGTTGGGGGCCCATTGGAGTTTTTCGCGGGGGGGCCCGAAAATTGAAAATCCGGCCCTGAGTAAATGAAATGTGTATTAGCACCAAGCTTATTTACTTGTGCTTATCACTTGGGCAACACTGGAGGGAATCATGAAAGTTCATGATTCCCTCCTTTTTCATTACTCCCTGTTGAGCCCGACCGGGTGCAATGAGCTACTTTCCTCCCTGTAAACTAGGGAGGAAAGTTCACTTTTTCTCCCCGCTGGAGGTAAAACTTTTTTGCCCAAAAACAGAAAAACTATTGCCGACTTAAACAATTCAAATTTCTGCGATCAATTGCGAATAGATCGCAATATTTTATATTTTTTTAATTTTCAAGTTGGGTATCATTTCAAAGGTATTGAAATGTAGATTACAAATATTTATCACGTTTCCCAAATGGCGGCCATTTTACCCGCCAAACAATTAAAACAAACCCAAAATGTACCCCCACTGCACTACCCCATTAGGATAGGTCCTAAAAAATGGCAGAAATACATAAATATATATCTCTGGGGTCCAATGAAATAGAGGACAGAAGTGGGCTTGTAATGTTGGCAACTCTGTACGTCAACTGTGTTCGCTCTAGAATCCAAACAAACTTCTTATTTACGTTTCGCTTACAGGGTTCTTATTCAATTTAGTTCTATTTTTAATATTTGTGTTTAATTTTTTAAATATTTTTTTAAGAAATTGAATACTTCTTTGTTTCATCTCAGTCAAATTCTTTCTATTTTAATGTATTATATTATTGAGTCCTCCGATTTATCTATAGATATTTATAGGTAACAAAAATAAAAACAAAAGATACTAAAAAAATTAAAAATACACCATAAATAATTAAATAATCATAAGGACTTGACTAGAGCACATAGGTTTTCAACTTTGTTTGGATTCTGAAGAAGGTTGCTGTATTCGTTATGTTATCGGTTAAGGTTACTGTTCTTTTGTGGTCTATTTCCGTGAGTTGATCTAAAAAAAGTGAAATTTTAGGGGGCCGTAACTATGGAGCCCCAATTTATTTGTCATTTGAAAATTCGAAGTTGGGTATAATTTTAAAGGTATTGAAATTTTATTCACAAAAATATATCGTGTTTCCAAAATGGCGGCCATTTTACCCCCAAAAAAATCAAAACAAAACGCAAAATATAATGTCTCCCCCTCCGCTATCCCATTAGGACAGGTCCTAAAAATATACATCTCTGTGGTTCAATGATATTTCTGGGAGTTGATATAAAAAATCAAATTTTAAAAATTTTAGGGGGCCCCAACATTTTTGTCATTTGAAAATTTGAAGTTGGGTATCATTTTAAAGGTATTGAAATTTTATTCACAAAAATATATCGTGTTTCCAAAATGGCGGCCATTTTACCACCAAAAAAAAAAAAAAATATTAATAATAATGTACTTATGAATTCTTATGACCGAGGGAAACCCTTTTAGTAACTTGCTGGCAAGTACTTGACGGGATTTTTTATTTATAGAATAAATTCAACTGAAGACGACCTTTAAAGAGTTGAAATGTTTCTATCAATGAAACAGTGGTTTTCATATAAAACAAATTGTGCTATCAGGGGTGCACCCCCCCCCCCCCCCCCCTCATGTCTGTAATAGTACCCGAGGGTTAAATAGACACATTATCAGCCATCTCTCATGTGCTAAAACAATTTGCAACCCCTAGTTCATGAGCATGGTTTTTAGGGCTTTTCTATCATTTTTCTGTGTTTGGCTTATCACTATCACACATAAAGCCGAGGCCACACATTGGCCGACATTTGCCAAATACCTTCCAAGGTTCCAAGTGTGGCCGCTCTACCATTGGCAAATATCGTCAAATGTTTGAGTTTGGAAGGTATTGGAAGGTTGGTCGAAGAGAACGACCAACCTTCCAATATCCAATACCAATACAAAGGAGCCGCCTTCCTTTCCCCAACATCCAAAACTTCTGGCCCCACATTGGTCCAAAGTTCTACAACATCACGCATATAATATAGAATATATAATATGAATGTTCTATCGTATATCATTAAAAATAATTGAATTATTCTATAGAAATTAATGAATTAAATGCATATTAATACAGATACATGTACAAATAAATGTATTAAATATATTATTATATAATAAATTTATTCAATTATTATATAATAAATTAGATTAATTTTGCAATTATAATTAATCATAAAATTAAAAGTAATCATGATTTTAATTCAATCATGCTTGTTTATAAATAAATTCTTAGTGATATATTGCGAGTTAATTTCTCTCGAGAACTTTTAGATAGTGACTGGAAAACCCTTTTGCATAAGGATTTTCCTTTTATATCATTAAAAGGAAACTAACTTCCAATTTTGAATGTTCTAGACCAATAAGTTGTGCAGGTGACGTTATGATATATTAGTGCTATTATTTTTTTTTTTTTTTAAATTCAATGAATGTTTTTGTTTAATTTAATACCCGCGGGCTGCATCCAGCAAACGAAACTGATAAAGATGATATTATGTGAACTGATGAGAGTGTTAAAAATACCTACAGCAATATTTATTTCAACTCTCACGGGCGCGGGAGAAACCGCGTATTGTTTATTTTTATTGGAAACAAATATTGGCCAAGGAACATTGTGCCAATGTGTGGCCAGCCTAGTCACCGGTGCGTCATTACTGCAGGGGGAGTCAAATGTTGGAATCAAATATTTGTGAATGGGTCTATTGCCAAAGGTTGGCCAAGTGTGGCCCAGGCTTAATAGAACTGCGAAGTTACAAATTTTTGTGTTGAGTACTTTCAGAGATGAGGCGTACAAACAGACAGACAAACACAGGGATATATAAGGGTCCTTGTTTTTTAACTACGACCCATAAAAAACCACACAGTAGACCACATAATTAATTCACAATAAAATATAATAATAATAATAATAACATACTTCACATGTAAAATAAACTATCAGATCACTTTTTTGTTTTAAATAATTATATTTAAAATAAAGAAATGTTACAATATCACATATTTGTCTAAATATAAAAAAAAAGATCTACAACTTACATTTATTTCTTTTTTAAAAAAAAAAATTAAATTATTTAAGGGTGATTAACCAAATAAAAACCCTTTAAAACATTGTTGAAAAAACTTTTTATTATTTATTCAAGTTTAAAAAAAGAATTAGCTCATATAGCTAACTGACGGAAGCGTGAAAATTATACTTAGTCGATGGTACTTATCAACAAAAAACAGTTGTTTTAACAACTTTTATAAAAAAAATAAATAAATAAATTGGGTAATGTTACCCAAAATATCTTAACAATGTCATGAATATTATTATACAACAAAACATCAAGATTTTTCTCATTAAAATTTCTAAAAATTAATTTGGAAGTGTTGACTGGTACATGGAAGATTTGTTTTTATAAAAATAAGGCTAAGATTCCATAAATTGGTACATGGAAGATTTTTTTTAGTAAATTAGAGATTGTTCCTTGTAGCATTCAATTCTGCAGTAGTTGGGTCTATTAATTAAATAAAAAAGCTCACTTTTGCAATATTTCGACCCCTCCGACGTTATAGACAGATAACAGAAGGGAGGAAATAATAAATTATTAAAATATATTTTAGGAAGTTAAATACATTTATTAAATAGTGCATATATATCACAAGTGAAATTACTATTACTTGACTTCAGTAAGTACATACTTTTCATTATTTCAAAATTAAAATGTTCAATAACCCACATAACATGTGACCAATACCAATAAATTGTTATTATTTTAGGAAGAAATTACGAGAATCAAAAAGATTCAAACAAAATATTTCAAGAATAAAACTAGTATAATGTAAGATAACTTCTAGTCTACCAGGTTAGTAATATCAAAACTTTTTACATGTTAAAATTAATAGTAATCATTACCCTTAAAATTTTGTTAATGTTTTGTCCAGAGAATATTTATAGTTTGTAAAATCTAACATCTAAATAAATAATTTTGATTCCAGCTTGAGAATGACCCAAGGAGGGGTCGAAATATTGCAAAAGTGAGCTTTTTTCTTTTTTATTTCCTTAATAGACCCAACTACTGCAGAAGATTTTTTTAAAAAAATAAATAAGGTTGATTCCATAAATGCAAGTTAAAATTCAGTATATGGTAGTCAGCACATATTGAACACTTTTTGTATAAATTAAGCTTAGACCAGATTGGGACTCAATGTTGCAGGGAGAATCAGCACACTTGTGATTCAACCCTGTAACAAATAATATTGAGTCCCGGAATAAACTAACTTTGGCACTTCTTTAGATTGTTACTCCCCTTATAAAAAAAAACCAGTGTAACAATCTAAAGAAGGTGTACGGAGTGTTCTTCTTTAGACTGTTACTCCCCTTATAAAAACAGTAGTGTGATATTTCTTTGTCCCAATGTACAGTAGAACCTCGATAAGAAGTGTCTCAAGGGGATTAGGGAAGCAGTCTTGTTATCGAGGTGCTATTTTTGTTGAGGGTCGTGTTATCGAGGTTATTTTGGCTATCAGTCGTGTTATCGAGGTTAAGGGCGGAGTCTAGACTTGTTCAAGGTCGACCCATTCCTGTATAGAGTCGTGTTATAGAGGTTGACTTTTCAAAAGGACTTGTTATAGAGGTTCTGAGTTACATTGTGAATTGGAAAAATCCGTGTTAATGAGGTTGTTTGGGTAATAATAGTCGTGTTATAGAGGTTAATTTAACATTATGTGTTATGGCAATCTCAAGGGTATTTGAAAATTGCACTTGTAATTGAGGTTGCCGTGTTATTGAGGGTCGTCTAAGCGAGGTTCTACTGTACATTGGACTAAACATATATTTGTCTTAATAGTTATTTAGTCTGTCATTTATATTCTAACAACATAGGGGAGTAACAATCTAAAGAAGTACCCTAACTTTTAGATTTACAGTAGAAGTTAATTGTTTTTACTTTTTGTTTGTTTGTTTAATAAAACTAAAGAACAAATTTATTTAAAAATCCGAGAATTACAGAGCATAGATTATCGGAATACAGCGCAACCTCAACCACCTGTTTCCCGTGTCATCACACGGCCACACCTGCTCAGCTAACCCAACTTTCTTTGATTCTGCACGTTTCCCTAGTTTTAATTTTAGCCCTAAAATTTTCTCCTTCCTCACTTCACCATCTTTTCAGTTAATTGAGATTCCACTGTATTTTAACTTAATTTCAAAATAAAAGGTTTCTTGATAGGCGACCAAGGTGTAAGTGCAGACTTTGCTACCAGTTCTAGAGGATCCTCAGGGAACGTCTTCAAAGGATGTATCAACCCTACATCTGACAATAATCTCAATACCATTAACTTGATCATGATACCAACCTTGGAAGCTCTATATTACAAATTTTATTTGTTGCATATTTGTAATATTGTAGACTTCATCATTTTAGTAACAAAATACAAAAGATGGTAAATATCATTATTCTAAAAAAGATAAACAAAATATTTTTCTTAATCTGCCGTTCACCTTCCTGTTTTAATTCCAAATTCAACAGAAATAAAATAGTTTAAATTTAAAGTGGCATAAGCAGGGGCGGATCCAGGGGGGGGCGAGGGGGGCGACCGCCCAGGGCCCCGCGCCTTGGAGGGCCCCGCGCCATAGAAAATTAAAATAGAGTACTTATACTTTACAGGCAAATTTATAGTTCATAGTGAAGATTGTCCGCGGGGCCCCGTGCTATGTACAAAACATAAAATATTAGAATTATAAAATTCAGTCGAATTTAGTGTACATGGTAGAGCCTAATACCTAACTACCTTTTCGCGGGGCCCCTCGCTATAAAACAGTCAAATTAATAAGTTATAAAATATAGATTAATTTTTTTTATGTTTAAGATAGCCCGCGGGGCCCCGCTCCATATAAAATTAAGTGAGTTAACGTCCTAGTGTTTTCTCACCCTCCCCCTTTTCAAAATTATGACGATTTTGTTATTTATTCTGAGGGGTAAATCTTCTATATCTAAACGTCCAATTTAATTCGGTTTTTTTTCAAACTGTTCCTTTTTACATTACAAAAACGATTTCGGTTGTAGCATCTCTTTGTATTCAATTTTTTTTTAATTTTAGGAAAAAGTATGGAAGGTTATGGTAAGTTTAGGTTGAGTTTAGTACTTTTTGACCTGACCTAACAATAACCTTCTATCATTACCCTATAAAACGTGACATTTCGTGTATTTTTTTTAAAACAAATAAATAAAACACTGAATTTATCGAGATACTACATAACCTTAATCGTTTAAGAATGTACAGAGATATGTAAAAAAGAAAAATCCTGTAAAAAGGAATAGTAAAAAAAACTAAGTACATATATCGGACAGTACGAAATAATTGGGCCAATTAGTGTAGTTTTACCAATTGATGTCAAAGAGAAACTTCATCTCAGAGATGCATAAAAACGCTGTTTTGAGAGGTCATATTTACAAAATTTTCCGGGGGAGGACCCCCGGACCCCCCTTAAAATATGTCTTTGAAAATTAAACTAAAAACGCAACTAAAAAACGCACTAATAACACGGCTTAACTTTTTATTTACAATGATAATTTAACCATACAACCCAAAATATCATGAAGAAGAATTAATAGTTAAGTATATTAGAG
Organism: Gerris lacustris; assembly: GCA_951217055.1. Classification (NCBI taxonomy): domain Eukaryota; kingdom Metazoa; phylum Arthropoda; class Insecta; order Hemiptera; family Gerridae; genus Gerris; species Gerris lacustris. Next base: position 1,599,943 of record OX578282.1, read on the forward strand.
CTTAATTATTACAATAAAAATTTTTCTTTTCGATTATGTTTGCAAAGAAAATGATGATTAGTTGAAAACTATATAATGTGAGGGGTTTACCTATGTTCAAATAACATGTTAAGATTAAAATCATGAGCAGAATTGTAATTATTTTAAAAATTTTGAATTATTTTGAGAGCAAAAACGTTTGACTGGCCCTAAGTGAAGGGAATTAGCCGTAAAATAGGATCAAGTTATAAGTGGTTTATTATTAAGTTACTTTATTGTTTTTTATCAGCAATCCCCGCTCTATCCTAGGGGGCCCCGCCATTTTGTCTCGCCCAGGGCCCCGCAAGATCTAGATCCGCCACTGGGCATAAGGTGTTGTTCCTACAACAGAATTCTGATACATATCATCTGAAACTCTTTTTCAATAGACGTTAACATTCCTACACTAGTGATCTCATTAACCCTTCGAGACACGGGCTAGTGCATTTAGTCCACAGGCCACCATAAGAAGTGAGTCGCTGATTGATAAAGTTTGATTTCAGTTACTGATAAGCGTTATCACTGTTATTTTCGTGCTCCCAAGTTTTAATTAAAAACTTATATTTACTATCTTTCAAAAAATGAAATTGTGTTCAGAGTGTAATGTAGAGGGCCCTAAAGGGCTAAACAGTGTTAATTGTGACGGGTGCGGTAAAAAATCGCACATTGAGTGTTTAAAAAGTCGTGTGTGTGCTACGGAACTCAAAGCGCTTGATCTAAAAGGTGAAAAATACCTCATATTCCTTTGCTTAGATTGCAAAAAGCTAAATAATATGATAGAACTCATTAAAAAACTTGAAATATTAACAGAAGAAATTAGAGAGTTAAAAAAATCAGCTGTTGATAACAAAACTACGGAACACTGTGACTGCACTTCTATAGCGTCTACGGTAGTTACGGAAATGAGAAAGGTCACTGAAAATCAGATGAAATTGTGTACAAGATTAGATTTAATTGAAAATAATTCTAAAAAACATGACACTATAATCAGAATCAGTGATGACTTAATAGACGAAAATGTAAACAAAGCAGACAGGCTGGATTCAAATGTGGTAGTCGTAACGAGATTAAACAGTTTAGCCAATAATACCGACTTGGAGACAAAACATCTCCTTAAAAACGACGAAAACGGACACACTGACAATACGTCAGCTGAAGTAAACGAAAACAAAAATATTTCGAAGAAAAAAGAAGAACCTGCAGATGAAAATGAAGTTGAAGTAGACAAAGACGGCAAAATAAGCACAGCAAATAAGAATAAAGATCGGATGTACTCTGATATTTTGAAAAAACCCAAGAAACATGATTCTGGGCAAAATCCTCTTAATTATGGCAAAAATCAGACTAAGAAAAGCTCCTCCTCAGGAGCCCCTCGTAACTCCTATTTGATTAACTCCTCTGGAGAATTTACTGCAAATATAAAACCGGCACCAAGAAAAAAATCACTTTTCCTATCTAGATTAGATTCTGGAACTAATATGGAAGATATTGAAGACTTCCTCAAGAACCAAAACTGTGGGAATAATTTTTTGGAAGTTGAGAAAATCACCATTAGATCAAATGATTATGCAGCTTTTAAAGTAACAGTTATAATGGAGGAATATGACAAAATAAGTGAACCGGCATTCTGGCCGAAAGGACTTGTTCTCAAGCCTTTTCGTTTTTTTCAGAAGAGAGGGGACAAGTTAACACAGATATGACAAAGACAACAGACTGCAGGGTTACCATTACATCCCTTACCTGTGTAAAAGATACTACAGTCTCTCAAAGACAGACAAAGTTACCACAATTATTTTATACTAATATAACTTCTTTGAAAGATAAGTACTTAGAACTTGAGCATCATATAAATGAAAACAACGATATAAAACTATTATGTTTTACTGAGACATGGTTAAAGAAAGAACAAACGGAATACTATGCAGTTCCAGGCTTTAAACTGGGGTCAGCATATTGCCGACCTGACAATGTACGAGGTGGTGGCTCCGCTATATATGTTAATAATAATTATGAAAATTTTGAAAACTGTAAACTACTTGAAGATATGGCAATAATGTCTGACTTTGAAATATCTGCAATTAAATTTAAGAAATCAAACACTTTAATAATATGTTTGTATAGAACACCAGATAGTGATATTGAAATATTTTTTAATAAACTTGAAGAATGTCTTGATAAAGCTCTAAAAATGGCAAAATTTATTTATATTGTTGGTGACATAAATATTAATCAGTTACTTAAAGAGAGTAAGGATACCACCAGATTAAATAACATCTTAACTGCACATGGTCTATATCCTACATGGGATAAAGTCACAAGACCAGCAAGTGGAACCTGTTTAGATAATATATTTACTAATATACCTGGTATAATAACGGAACAATCAGAATATCAATATTCCGATCATATATCCTTACAGTGTCAGATCAAAAGAATAAGTAAGAAGACTAAACCAGAGCTAAAGGTAATCAAAAAAAGAATTTTTACTCAAGAGGGCTTAGAAAATCTTAAACACAATATAAATAGTGATATATTTAATAAACTTATAAAAGATAAAAACTGTGAAGAAGCCTGGGATTTCTTAGTGTCATCTATCAGCTCTGCTTTCCCTGAAAAAGAAATACAAATAAATACACAAAATAAAAATAAGAAAAAGATATATTCACCAAAATTAAAGAAAATAAGAGAAACTATACTTACCTTGACTTCCTTGAATCGAGATATTTCTTCTGCTATCCTGAAACAAAAAATTAAAAAAATGAAAAAAACATATAAAATGACATTAAAAGAAGAAAGATATAAAATAAATTCAGAATATGTTAAAAACAATGTTAAAGATCCTAAAAAAATATGGAAATACATTAATGATGAAACCAGTTCTAGTAATAAACTACAATGTATGTCGGAATTGAATGCTAAACAGCTAAATGATCATTTTACTGGAATAGGTAAATCCCTCTCAGATAAACTTGGAACCACAGTAAAAAAACCATCTAGTTATATGGAGAAACCTAACTTGAATAGTTTATTTTTGTTCCCCACTGATGAAAAAGAGATCAAAGATATAATTTCTAATTTAAATTCATCTACATCAAACGATTCTTTTAATATAAATAATAAACTAGTTAAAGCTATTAAAGATGTTATTGCTAAACCACTGAGTGAACTTATTAATTTATCTATGACTGAAGGTGTTTTTCCAAATTGCTTAAAAACCAGTAGAGTTATCCCTATATATAAGAAGGACAATCCAAATGATCCAAACAATTTTAGACCTATTTCCTTAACACCGATACTTGGTAAAGTTTATGAAAAAATAATAAAAGAAAGGTTAATAAGCTTCATTAGTAAATTTAATATTTTAAACAAACACCAATTTGGATTTCGCAAAGGATTATCAACAGCAGATGCCATCAGAGCTATTACGGAATATATCTATGAAGCTTTTGAGAATAAAGAAGAGGTAATTCTACTTTCATGCGACTTAACAAAAGCATTCGATTGTGTTTGCCACAAAATTCTTTTAGAGAAACTTTACCATTATGGAATTCGTGGAATACCACATAGTCTTATAGCATCCTACCTAGATAATAGAAAACAGTATACTGAATTTAGAGGTAAAAACAGCGAACCTACATCTATCACTCATGGAGTTCCACAAGGATCCGTATTAGGACCATTACTGTTTCTACTATATATAAATGACCTAGGTGCTTCTAAAGGAATATGCATTAAGTTTGCAGATGATACAACGTTTGCCCTAAAATGCAATTGCAGAAATTTTCTAGAACGTGATATGACTGAGATATTAGAAGAAGCTAAGCTATGGTTTACCACCAACAAATTAACCTTAAATGAAAGTAAAAATCAAAAATTGTTATTTACGTTAAAGAAAAAAGAAGAAATATACTTACCTGTAAAGCTGCTGGGAGTCCAACTCGAGTCTAACTTGTCTTGGAAAGCTCACTTGACAAAACTTAAAGGATCTTTATCTAAAACATTATATCTTCTGAGAAGATTAGCTTTAACTTTTGAAACCAATATCTTGAAACTAGTTTATTACGCCCAGGTTCACTCTAGACTGTCGTATTGTATATCTGAGTGGGGGTCTTCTCCGCACAGTAATGACATCTTTATCTGTCAAAAGAAAGCTTTGAGGATCGTCTTTAGTGAAAAATGGAATGAGACCTGCAAGCTGCTGTTCATCAAACATAAAATCCTTACTCTTCCATCCCTATACATATTAAATCTGCTAACTACAATCCAACCTTACTACCAACAACTAATTCAGAAGAGTCATACTTATCCAACCAGAAATGCCAATAGAATCAATATACCAGCTCATCGTCTCCATCTGACAACACTATCACCGCACCATCAATCCATCAAGCTCATAAATAAGCTAGACATAGGAATAGTTAATCTTCCACCAGATAATTTCAAGACACAAGTCAAGGAACTTCTATTAAGTAAAGCTTTTTACTCGGTTCAAGAGTACTTAGACTATAACTTTTAGTTTAAAATCTCTTTTGACGTAGTGATGGCCTTGAACGAGGCTTACCACTGATTTATTATTATTATTATTATTATTATTATTTTCTTACCTTATGGAATCGCTTATTTATGCCGTGTCCACCGATGAATTGGGTATATGGCAACTGGTCGCTGGGCCATTTCTTTTTTGTTGACATGCCAAACTTGCCCTTCTGCGGGAACATTGAAAGAGATAGATAAAGTTTTGATTTTCACAGGATCGTTTAATTAAATTATTTAAAAAACAGTGGTAAAGGTGGCCACCGATATGAGTGGACCGTTTTCTTTTCAACGTCCCCGCAGAGTAATAAGTTTGGGGCGGTGGCCACCCCAAACTGCCCACTTGTATCGGTGGCCACCTTTAACACTGTTTTTGAAATAATTTAATTAAACGATCCTGTGAAAATCAAAACTTTATCTATCTCTTTTCAATGTTCCCGCAGAAGGGCAAGTTTGGCATGTCAACAAAAATGAAATGGCCCAGCGCCCAGTTGCCATATACCCAATTCATCGGTGGACAAGGCATAAATAAGCGATTCCATAAGGTAAGAAAACTTTATCAATCAGCGACTCACTTCTTATGGTGGCCTGTGGACTAATTGAGTGCGCCACGGGTAAAAAAAAATCTGTAAATCCCAGATTTACGATGCGAGAATAATAAACCCTCACTTTACCCTACCACTAGAGACCTCTAAAACAGATGAAACTGTCTGCTTTGATTATTGCTTCGTTCTGCATTGTTTTGCCGTGTTTATTTGTCTTGGTGTGCTGTATACGCCTTCTGATCAATATTATTCAGTTTTGCATGAGTTGTCGGATTAGGATGATGGTTTTAAGGAGTTATCTTAAGACTTAACTAATAATAATTAACAACTAATAATAATTAATTAAGGTTGAAAGCCTGAAACTAAGTCAGAACGCTGAAGAATTAATTACTGATTTTTTACTTTTATAATTAAAAATATCATATAGAAATAAATATGTGCTACATTAATTGACTTTTATGTTCAACATTTCCAAAGCGCAATCTAGATAATCTGGATTTGATCTATTTATTGTTGGAAAAATGCATCGGCGCATAAAGTACACCGCCCATGCCTCATTGTTTGTCCACAATATCCGTGCCACGAAGGGTTAATAGGTGTTTAAATTAGTGTTTATGGTTAAATTTTTGTATTATAACTAATTCAAATGTATACTTCCGAACTTACAATTATTGTTATTTTTAAACCACTGATATTGCTCTTTTTTATAGGGAAAATTCTGAAAAATAAATATTTATCCATAAAACTCTGGTTTATAAACAACAAAACCCCAAAATACAATTGTGTATCTATTAAAGTTAAAATACATCCATCGTTGCTTCTTGGTCTACTTATTATGCCACAATATAAATAAATATAAACTTCATTCTTGCATTTTATTTTATATCAATTTTAGGAACCTCTTTGATTTTTATAATTGATGCATTTTTTACTGCATTATAATTTATTTTTCCAATTAAATTGCTCCAAACTTCAATTAATTATTAAGCTTTTAGCTTATATAACAACTAAATATATATATATATATTGCTTACAACGTACATACTTCTATAACACATATATACATTACATTGTTACTAACACCTAACAAACCTCAGTCTACACATATTAAGAAGGGACATGTGTATCAAACTTCAACTATTTCTACAATTAGACATCAAAAGCGTTAACAAAGTGCAAAAAGGGATTCTAAAAATATAGAAGCTAGCTTTGCTCGCTTCGTTAAATCACAAAAATTAAACATTAATTGGAAGAGCGAAAACAATAATTAACACTGAGTCTAATAACATTGAAGAATTTAAGAGTAACTGTGAAGTTTAACAGTAAACAAATCTTATATATATATATATATACATATGTGTGTGTTTATAAAATTTATACGTGTTTTAAAAACGTTACTCTTCAATATATTAATGTCATATTCAAAATACTCAGTCATGAAAAGGTACACACAAATTTTCATAACAATCAAGTATTTCATAAAGAAAATTCATTTTTTAGTAGTGAACAAAATCACATTTCTTATCTGTTTTTTTCCTTTTCAATAACGGTTCATAGGCTGTTTAAAAACAGCTTGATTAATCACATTTTTTCTTTTTGAACGACAACGTTTTCGAATCTAAGTTGTTGTTGTCGGGGATCCCAACATCCGGCGAGACAAGAGAAGACGAATACCGACCCGAACTCTAAATGACCTGAAGAACCGTTGACAAACAGCTTCGGAATTAGAGTCGGTAAGATTTGTATTTCAAAAGCACTTTCTCCTCCGCAATAATGGCACCGGAAATGAGAATGCTCCGATGCGTACAACCATAAAGGATAACCTCCGTACCTGAAACACATACAGCTGCAATGAGTTTCATTGTACTTCAAAGGGGAGTATCAAGTAGTAGTAGCAGTAAGGGGGGGGAGGCCTAGCCTACCAAACAGACCACATTTGGATCCTTCTTGTCAACCCCAGGCGTTCCCACACCCATCAAACCACCTTGCCTCACTCTCAAACCTTTTAGTTTGGATTATAAAGGAGAGGATATCTTGCCTCTTCAGTGTATCAAGTTGCTCTACCCTAATTCCTCCCTTCCCTAAGATATGAAAGCTCAATCTCCCATATCCTTCACACACCCCCAGGTAATGGTAAGCTGTTTGCTCTTCCTCTCCACACACTGGACATATTGGGTCCTCCTCTACCCCTAGTAATGCCAGATGTCAACTTAGCCTGTTAGCACTCCAACTACCTTTCCCAGGTTGGTCCTACTTAGTCTTAACTGATTTTCCTTTTGTTTATTTTTGGCAGTAACATCTTGGACTGCCTGCATCCCTCTGTGCCTAACCATTCCCTTTCTGCTTCATCCCATACCCACTTGTTAATGGCTGATTTAACCTGACTTTTCAACCAGTCCACTGCAGGTTCCGGTCCACAGAAAGGATCTTTCAGCACTTCTTTACATTACTCTTATAAAGACTTTACTCCCCTTATAAAGAAAACAGAGGGGAGTAACAATCTAAAGAAGGTGTTCCAGTTTTTTTATCCCTCTTCAGAATCTAGCTTTGACGCGAATTGCAGTATGCTATTTCGTTTTCGTTTTAAATTACTGATGGTAGATGTCCCCACACCATACTTTTTTGCAAGAGATCCCCCACTTCCACCTTTTGACATTTTTTCTAGAATTTCTAGTTGTTAAATTTTTCAGTAGGCAGTCCGGATTTTCGAGGCTCCGGATTTTAGAGGTCCGAATTATCGAGGTTCTACTGTACTTCTTTAGGTTGTTACTCCCCTTCATGTTTTAGAATGTAAATTACTAACAAAATAACTATTAAGACAAAGGGATGTTTAGTCCAATGTACTTTAGGACAAAGGAATATCACTCTTCTGTTTTTATAAGAGGAGTAACAGTCTAAAGAAGAACATTCCGCTTACCTTCTATCCTCTACAAGTTATTAGTGCAGTGATCCAAAAATATTTTGAGGAAATTAAACATTTGAGAGAGAATTAAATTAAAAGTCAAATAAAAATACAGTTTAAAAACTTTTTTTAATCAAAGATAATAAGATCTGTTTACCTGATAATATGGCCAGGGTTAGCGTGTATCCTTGTCAAGAACCTGTGGAACATCTTGTCTCCGTGTGAAGGAAGACTTTTCTCGTAATTTTCTCCTCCTCCGCTGGTCGTCATCATGTCCGTTTCATTTTCTTGAGAAGCTCTGTATTCTCGAATCTTAGAGAGTATGGCGTCCTCTTCATAGAGCCCAACTCTTGTAAGGTCCTCTTCATCTACGGCAATGAAGAAAGAGGAGACCTCTAACCCAGATTCTGACATCTGAAATACAACACTTTTAGTAAAAAAAAAAAAAACATCTGATTGTCAACTTCATAGTCAACTTGATTGTCAACTTGATATTGACAATTGGAAGACATTTTTGAGAGCTTTAAATATTATAGACCATGATGTACCTTTTTAGCCACTCTTTGTTACCCACCTTTTTACTTTTTCTCATCTATGATAGGAAAAGTATTGTTTTCACCCATAACTTTTTTTTTGGAGATTTTAACTGAATTATCCGTTTTGGGTGTATTTAAGACCACCTGAGTGGTTTTCATCATGAAGTCTGTATGTGTGTTATCATCGTAGTGCCCAGGATATTTAACCTAGAAAGTTGAAACTTGGCAGAAAAATCAGTCCTTTCTTCTAGTTGAGTCACCCGGAAAATCAAAATTTTCCACCATCTTGAACCCAGTTTGTTGAGTGTGCGAAAAATTAAAAAAAATCGTGAAAAATTGAAAAAGCGGTCCGATCGAGTTAAAAAAAGTAAAAAATGTTTTTGAAAAATGGATAATAAAAAAAATCATTTAGTTCAAAACAGTCACCCATCCAAGTACTCACCACACCCAATGCTGCTTCCTCCAGCTGCGAAGCAGCAGGAGAGGCCATTTTAATGGCCTCTGAAGTTAGGAAAAGTTCCTAGGTGCCCCGTACCTGATTTTTTATTTTGAAATTATAAAATACAAAAGTGTGAGCTTCCTTTCAAAGTATCTTAGTCTAAAGATCCCTTCGTCTTAATAGTTATTGACTTTGTTACCCATTCTACTTTTCAGAAATTTATGGCTATTAATACGGAGGGTAACAAAGTAAAAGAGAACCCATTTTTGTTAAGAAACAAGTTAAATACTTACTAAAGGAAAAGAGGCATTTTGAAGGAGGAGAGCAGATATATCGTTCCTGGGTATAGTCGGAGTATCGACACAGACCATATCTCCTTCTCCACCTTCGATCATAGCGAAAGCTGGAGGAGCCGTGTTGAGATTTCTTTCTTTCAAACTCAGTCCCTGTCCGGACGCCTTCTCTTCGACGCTCATCTCAGACATGCCACGATTCAACTCGCTAACATTCTGTGAGAAGCTGCTGAAATCGTTTGTATTCTGTGAGAACTCGTTGAGATAATCCAGATGACAACCGCTGTCATCGTCTCCCCATGCATCGCTGCCACTGCACCACGAGGAAGGAGGTTCTGACACTACTTTAGTTCTATCTTCAGTATTCTGTTCGGAATTCTGTGCGTCTAGTTTTTGGCTCCTCAAGCATACCCAACTGAAATATAGATTATTGAATAATAATGAAAATACTCTGTCAATTAGTGTGGCACATAGCTTCCTCGTGCCCTATTAGATAAAATTTAATGATTTTTTATACTTCTAAAAAATAGTATTATACAATTTATTTCCTTTTCTCCCCTTTTTTAAATCTGTCAAAATTGTTTTGATTTTTTACATGTATTAAAGTATCAATTTAGCGAAATTTAAAGAGCGCAGTCGTTTGAAATTAGTCTGGGGCTATCTGCAGGCTACCTTTGACGAACCATTAAAATTTCATAAAAATCAAATAGATAAGTACTTTTGAAGATATAGGTTTAAAATGTATGTTTGTGTGCATTTGGAATAAAATCAAAATGAGCGCAGACTATTGAAATTTATTTGGGGCCAACAATGGGCTAAGTATGACCACAAATCCAAATTTCAGGAAAAATCGGACGAGTAATTTTTAAGATTTGTTGGTTCGCAAAAATTAGGCGATAGACAGACACGGAACCAAAAATGTCCCCTGATGTATGAAACAGATTTCTGTCTTGCAATTTTTGAAATCTGACCAACAAATTTTTGGTTCTTCAGAACGATCGCACAGCTCCCGTTACCTTCGGTAAGCTTGGAAGCAAAATAAAAACCTACATGATAAAAGCGGCCTCTGACAACCATCTTCGGAATTTGTTAATTATCTAGCAAATACTGCAGAATTACACACAAACACAATTTAATCTATGTTTAATAAAATTACACCTCTGAAATTTATAAGCTGGCAATCAAATTAAATCTAATTACGACACAAATAATCCTCTAAATTCTAAAAAAAACTGATTGAATAACTGTTGAATATAATTCGATATACCTTTCATTTTTGTTCCAACAGATAGAGTTAAGGCAAGCGAATATATAGAGTGTTCTATGGTAAGGAGAGTTGGTCATGGGTGCGTATATCTGTAAGATCAAAGCAGACGTAAGGCCACACAATCTGCATTTCACTTCATCGGGAACATCAAACATCCAATTCTGAAACCATAACAGGTAAATATTGTATATAAATGTCACATAAGACGGTGTGCACAAAGGTATTTTCAATCTGTATAAGCAAAGCCATAAATAGGAAATAATTAAGGACCCGGTGTAGACCCAATATCTAAAACGAGGATTGATTTAAAATCTTTACGTTTCTACTGAAGCTGTGAGTAGACAAATGATCAAAACTATTATATCTAGATTCCCATTAGCAAAAACCACCGACAATGTTTTAAACCACTTGTAATTTATAACAGGTGCTCTATCCCTTTAAGCCCTAAGGGTGTAAATTTACGTTTTCAAGTTTTATTGCAAGTGGAATATGGGCGTAAATTTATATTTTTAGGTTTTTCTTGTTTGGAGGCCCGGTACTGTCAGTGTAAATTTATTTAAGTATATCTACAGCTACCTCTTGGCTGTCTTGGGTCTACCTACCTCTGTCTGGGGTACTACGAATGTTCTATGAAGAGCTCAGTAGATAGAGTGAGGGTTGAAGATAATAAAGAATGAATAGGAGTTTGTCAAATCAATCTGACAAACTCGAACAAAACTTACTCATACAGCTACAGTATGCGTGTTACAAATTGTGACTTTTGATACTCAGATTGGCCAACCTAAATGAGGAAAAAAATAAAGCCACTAGGCCTGTAGGAGGGGTGGGACCAGTGATATTTTTATTTGTCTAGTTGGCCCAACCTTTTCGAATTTAAAATCCAGCGCTCTCATTGGTCTCCCTCCACATTATTTCTATTTTCCCACGCTGTCAAAAGTTAATACTAATAGTAAAAACAGTATAGTGATACTGAATTAAATTAATTTATAATTAAACATATTTATAAAGTGTTCATCAGATGAGCGTTTACATTTTGTTTTCAATTTTCAGTTAAATCAGATTTATTTTCATTGACATCTCTGAAACTAGATTTTTCCCGAGAAAACAACTTATACGGTTATATTGACTTATAAATGGAATTCATAAACATTTTTTAAAATCAAGACCCCAGATAAATAATTGTTTTTTGGAGCATTTGGAGGTATCTCCCTCCAAATTTAGAGCTACAATTAACTTTTAGCAGGGATATGATTTTTCTAGACCATGTAAGAACGTCTAATTTCATCCAAATTAGTTGAGTAGTTAGGGCCTCACATAGGGAGACAGCTATCAATAAATCGAGAAGAATCAAGGTCGTGGGTTCGATACCATGCCATGATACTATGATTTAAATAGCCCACTAATGACCACACCATACTCGCTTCAGTGGTACAATGCACAGAGGTATAATGTGGGAAGTAGCTGGAACTCTCCATCAAGGGGTTAGTAAAATGGGCCCAATGTGGCATGATTGGGTTCAAACAAGTGGTTTGTCCTTCCCCTCTAACCACTGTCATATATTGTATACTACCCCCGCTCTTACTATACACGATCCCCCACTCCGTTACTAATATATGTATCAATAATTATTAAATATAGATTCAGTCTCTGTCTAGTTGTGGTTGTGACTCATCCCACTCCTTTACAACCACTACTACTAGGGCCTCACATTTCTGCACAGACTAGATTTTTTTTTAAATAAAAACTACTATTTTGGACTCGGAGAGCATTAAAAAACATGTAAATCCGTCAAAATGTAATGTTTGCACCATCACGCACAACGCATCATGTTGCACAACACTTATTCTTTATCTCCATATATAAAAGATAAAAGTGCTACAACATGGTAAGTACTATGAATGGAATATTAATGTAATTTGATGCATTTTACTTAGTTCATTTTACTTTAAATCAAATTATAATTATCATTAACTACAGGAGACATACAAAGAAAAATAGACCCCAGAACCGGGACTTAAACCACAGGCCTCCTATATATCCGTAACAGGCGCTCCGGATATACCTACATATAAGAGGCCCGTGGTTCAAGTCCTGGTACTGGGGTCTATTTTTCTATCGTATGTCTCGTATGTCATTCTATTGTATGTCTCCCGTAGTTAATGATAGTTATAATTTGATTTTAAGTAAAATTTTATCTTTCTGTAGTATGAATACTACCTAAAACTTAAAACAAAATTCTTTTGACTCTTTTCTTGAACATTGGGCTACAACAAAGTATTGCTACCTCATTCTGTTCTTTGCTAAAATTTAAATTTTGCCCCAGCTGAACAGACTTCCTCTAAATTATTTCAATACATTGAACAATTTGAGGTGTCTCTTGTCTTTGTATCTTAAATGAGTTTTGAAGAAAAATAAATCTGAAGTTTGTTTTAAATTAATTCATTTAAAAGGAACAGAAAGTTAATTTTGTAATTAATTTTATTTTCTAAAACTAATAATAGTCCAATAGGTAGCGTGGAAAAAAAGTGTCTGACTAACATCAAGCTAAAATTTTGTGCATAAGTTAATCTTTTGGTGCCTTTTAATAATTACTACGTTTCCATGATGTTTAAATACGGATTGAATCCTAATTTGGGATTTAACAAGTTAGGTGTTTCCATAAGTAATAGTGAATCCGTATTCAATACAATATAAAAAAACAAATTTTTTCTTGGTTACTTTTGTTAAAGGTTATAAATCGTTTTGTAACCTTCACCTTTTATAACCATGCTTTTTATTACGTATTTTGACAGATTTGACTACAGTTTCTACAGAAATACGCTAGGTTCGTTCACAACACCACTCTGCGCATGTCAGGATCGAGTTAAGTGTTTCCATGCAACTAAGATCCAGATACGATCCCAGAATTTAGTGGATTGTATCGGGATCGTACTTAATCCGTTTTGAATCTAGGTTTCCATGGACACTTAGGATCCAAAAACTGTATTCTACCCGTATACAATCTGTATTTAAACATCATGGAAACATAGTACATATGTGGTCAGCTAAGTTCGTCTGCGGGACATAGCTTGGCAATAGGCATTTGAAAAAACCAACTAGTGGAGAGCGGCCATGTCCCGCCAATTATGGTGGACCCTGAGAGATTAGTTAGTTAGTTACATATTGCTCCAAATCAAAGTGGTCTCCTATCAAGTTACAAACTAACATCAACTTGATTTTAGGTCTACTAACTAATTTTGTACTCAGGATCATGAAAATCACACTTTCCACCATAAAGGGCATCTTCTGGACTATAAGGAGACATTATCAAACGTCAAGTGAGTACAATTTTACATTATACCGGGTTTTAAGAACAGATAAAAGACTTGGAAGAGAATAAAACCTTCAGTATAGAGGAAAAAACCTTAAAAATATTTAAACTTAAGAATGAAAATGTAAAAACATTCAAATACTTTAGTCGAATCGTCAATTGATTGGCCTTAACTATTGAAGATAAGCTTGTAGCTATCAACTATACTGTCAGCTCTCTTCTTCGTCCCTAGCACAAGTCAAACAATTACAATTATACAATTTTGTAGGATAGATGTAAGATTCGGCCACTATAAATCTTTCCCTACTTCTCTCTCGAAGTAGACGTAGACGCTACCTGTAACTGTCCAAGCTATCTTCTTGCTATCTCCGGTCCCTCTATTAGGGTACTTTTGAACGAGAAATCGCTTTGCAAAGCTATTCGTAATTCGTTTCAGAGTAAACAACCTCGATTATAATTATTTTAGTTGGAAAAACGCTCGTGAATTCGACAAATTAAAAAAAAGTAAACTTACAGGTTTTCCACCGATTTTATTGGTTTTAAAATCGACGATTCCACAGTATTTGTCCGACACTGGCTCGTCTTCGTAGCCCAACAATATCTTATTGCCGATAAACGCCATATCGCATTAGAATATCACACTAAAATCAACATTTAGAAGCCAAAATTATATTAAAACTTGAGAGAAATTTCGAGCGAGTTAACTTATTTGTAATGAAGTTAAAACGGGAAAACTCATAACACAGACATGCTTGAAACAGCTGTTTAGTTCGCTGTTGCTGTCGCTTTATAAGTCAGGTTAGCAAGTTCAGTGTTCAGTTTATTTTTTATCTAAGCTTGGAAATACGAATTAAATTAATTCGTTCAATTGTTTTTTTCAATTTTTGGATTTATTTTAAAATGTTCATCTTATCTATGATAGAAAGAAACTAATTTTCAATATTTAGATATCTTAAAAATAAAAAACAACAGTTATAACCGGCGACAGCTGATTTGTTTTTATTGTACTCGGACGGTTTCGTGGTGCTTTTCGATTCGAGTTTTCATTTGTATTTCTCACTGGCAACTTGACTTTTCCAACTAAACAAATCTCTGATGTGGTTTTTAAATAAGAACTAGCTTTTAGCTTTTGTGCTTTACGTTATTGCGTTGAATCCGTCGTACTTATACCGACTAGTCTTGTTATTTGTTATTAGAAAATAGATGGTAATGGCTCACAATTTAAATATCCAGTGGTTAATATTAACTTTTAGCTTGGTCGTCGTATTTAAGTGCTCGCGATCTCACGATGTCGCCAGGACTAAAATATTAACGGCCGACAACTTCCCCGGTGAATTGGAGAAGTCGGCATCGTTCGTCAAGTTTTATGCGCCATGGTAAGATCCTTTCCTTCGTATTAAATTAAATTTGGTTTTTCCATGTTAAAAGTACATCTTGTTAACTCCAAGTGGTCTATTTGCAGGTGCTCCCACTGTGTGAAACTAGCTCCTATTTGGGACGAACTTGCGGAAATGTTGAATGACGACGAAGGCAGCAGAGTGCAAATTGCCGAAGTCGATTGTACCCAAGAGTCGAGCTTATGCAACGAACAAGACATCACAGGATATCCTACGTAAGTTTATACTGTACTGGCTGTAACACTATTTAAAAAAAAAAAAAAAAAACATTTATTTTTGAATCACTGTGTATCAGTTCATTAACTTTCTCCGCGTTTTGAGGTGTAATAAACTTTCCAAGTTGCACCTGCAAGATTCTTAGTTGCTACACGATATTGTCCATAATAGCCCTAGACTCAGCAACCCTAACGTTAATGGACAAATCCCTACAAAATTCAGAAGAGCGTAAGCTACATATTAATATATCGATGGCTAATAAGTGATTCCTCGTATCTTCAGCATACCAGGTTTACAGGAGGAACAAAAAACTATTTAAAAAAATAAATAACTGACTAAGTTTTTTACGTGTTTTATAAATTTGTATAACATGTAACCCTTCTGAAACATTTGTTACTGTCAAATTATAACAGTTCATAAAATAATGTAGTTACGAGTTCTCACTATGTCACTTCTGGTACATCTTTAGATTGTTACCCCCCTATGTTTTTTTAGTAGTATAAATGAATTTGATTAAATAACTATTAAGACAAAGGTATGTTTAGTCCAATGTACTTTGGAATAAAGAAATTTCACACTTCTGTTTTTATAAGGGAGTAACAGTATAAAGAAGAACATTCCGTACACCTTCTTTAGATTGTTACTCCCCTCATTTTTTTATAAGGAGAGTAACAGTCTAAAGAAGTGCACACATACGAGGTCTCACTCACATATTAGCAGCTCAGTTATGAGGTGTCACAACTAACCTTCACCAAAACACATGCACCAGAAACACATACGAGGTGTAGTTACAAGCTATCACATAAAAAATAGTTTGTGAATCTGATACGAGATGTCTCGACTGCCCATTTTCTGTGTTTAGTAATTTTTTTTTCAATCACGAGATCTCACATGTACTTGCATGTATATTGAGCCTCCCAAGACCAATAAAATGAAAACCTCAAAATCACCATTTTGGTAGTTACGAGGTATCACTTATTTGCCATTGATATTCACTGTAGAAATTGGTTCTGTATATTTTGATATTACCCTTAACAATAAAGACATATGCTACTTCTTCTGGTACTTTTTTACTTTAGCACCCCCCTATATCCCTTTGTGTTAATAGTTATTTAGACAAAGGAACATTATGCAGAGTAGCATATATTCCTTAGTCTAAATTATTATTAAGACGAAGGGATATTTATTCCAATGTTCCTGGGGACAAAGGAATATCACACTTGTGTATATAATTGTGATCATATCCCTTAGTCTAATCAATTATTAAGATAAAGGAATATTAAATATATAAAACTTTCCCAGGAGTCTCAATGTCTTGAGGAGACAAACAGACAAACTTTTGTTGGAGAGACTATTGTTCAGAACCAAGGGGGGTGCTAAAGTAAAAAAGTGCCCTTCTTTATTTATGTAATTGATTATTTTATGAGGTACTCAGAGTCACAGCAGCCTATTTATTCCACATACTTCACAAATAATAGAGATAAAAACTTCTGTTCATGAAATTATGGCAGTAATTTCATAATTGGCATACTACATTTGTTGTATCACTGATTGACAGTTAAAGTAACCTTGACGGTACAGGGGGTGAGATCAAACCCCTCTGTAAAAACCACTACTATTTTACTATTTATATTACAAAATTATGTACTTTAACCGGTTTAAATTGATGTTTCAGGTTGAAATTTTTCAAGAAAGGAAGCCTGGAAGGAACAAAGTATAGAGGGCCTCGGGATTTCCCTTCATTCAGTACTTTTATCAATGAAAACCTTGCTGTAAGTACCTGCGTTGCACCGTGCAGTTATACTCTTTTAACTGTTAGTATTAAAATCGAACTGTTAGTAGGGAAAATCGAAAAAATGTGGAGGGGAGCCAATGAGAGTGCTGGATTTTGAATTGGAGGAGGTCGGGCCTACTATGCAAATTAAAATATCACTAGTAGAGGGGCGCGGACCTAAGGGTAACCCTTCGAAGAGACTCTATAACCTCCACTGCTTGAATCTTTTTAAATTAATAAACTCTGTAATTGTTATCGTAAATCATGTACGAAACAATAAGAAATATGCTGTATGAATAGAAAAAAATTATCACCATTAATAGCAAATTCAGCTATACATAAACAAAAAAGGACAATATTTCCATGTTATTTTATTTTATTTTTTATTTATTTTTTTTTTTTTTTGGGTGTCGGACTACAAAGGTCAAATACACCCGTGGGTTTTCAGGTATGTGTTGGAGTTGAATGATGTTGTTTATATTATTTATTTATTAATTTTGAATGTCAATTGGCATTATTTTAATGTTCGTGTAATAGTTTATATTATGTTAATGCTATTGTAATAATTAATGTTATGTTAATGTAATAGAATAATTTTTTGTGTATGTATATGTATGTGTGTGTGGTAGTGAGTAAGTTATATAGTGTCAAAAATGTTTGTCTCTTTCAGAAATTGGAGTAGTCTGATTATAACTGTTTCGTTGTCGCCTAATAGTTCTGTTAGATTCGTTGGTAGTTCATATTTGTTTCGTAAGGTCTGTTGTGCTGGGCAGTCACATAGTATGTGTCTGACAGTCAGTTCTTCATTACATTGTCTACATCTGTCTTTTTCTTTCTCTTCATGGTATCGTCCTGGTGTGAATAAATAACTGTGTGTTAGTCTAGTGTGTCCTATACGTAGTCGTGCTAATACTGTCTCCTCGTGTCGGTTTAATCGTTGAGACGTGGTCCAAGACTGTACGTAGGGTTTAATTGGTCTTAATTTGTTTTCAGTTTGGTTTGTCCAGTCAGTTTGCCAAAAATTTGTCAGTGCTTCAGTTATAGAACTGTAAAGGTCTTTAGCAGTTACCTCTTCGTCTATTTTTTCACCATCACCTGATTTAGCTAGGTTATCAGCATATTCGTTTCCTTTTATACCTATATGTGATGGAACCCAAAAGAATTTCACAGATAATTTTGAATTAAAAATTACTTCTTGGATATTTATTACCGTTTGATTTTGGCTGAATAATTTTTGTAGAGATTGAAGTGCCCCTGAAGAATCTGAGAATATTAAAATTTTTTTAAGGTTTTGTTCGGCAGCGTATTGAACTATTTCCATGTTATATAATAGGGTTTATTGATTTGTTACTGTAAAATGATAACTACCACTTTTTTACACTGTACAAGAACTTAATATAAGAAGAAAACTTAATATAATAGAAGAAGAACTTTTTATAAAATTTTATTACCAAAATTAGATTCAGTGGTTCTATAAAGGAAATAAACTCTTACATTAAATTTCAAAATATATTCGCAAATAAGAATTGAAAATCGATGTGGCAAAATCAGGTAAAAAGATGGCGATTTGATAAAGGAGTAAAATAAGCCTGGTTTTGTTGACTAACAAATGATGCTGTTCCACCCCTCCCACAGGCCTAGGTTGAGTGTCAAAAAACAATACTAATTTAAAAAAGAGTATAGTTAAGTCATGGGTTGCTTCATTTCTAGTGCAACACTTTAACCACTTAGCCATGCCAGAAGAATTAGTTCTGGTAAAAATTATAAATCAACAAAAAATATGGTAAAACTGAAGAATATGAGGCGGTTTATAGAAAAGATGGCGGGGCCTCACTCCAACGATTTTTTTTTTTTTTTTTTTTTTGACAAAGATATCAAATCTCCTATAAACAAATCATACATATATCAACTCATACAAATTTACTGTACTGACAAAGGGATATACTACTCTCTCAAGTGTTTAAATCATGCAAAATTGTGGTGCCCAGCGATTTTCAACCATATCATCTTCATTTTAGCCAAAAATATAGTGTATATCACAATCTGTGGACCTGAACCCGCAGTTGGCTGGTCGAGAGGCCACACTAAATTAGCTGTTAAAAAGTGGATATGGGATGAAGCAGAGAGGGAAGGGATAGAAACAGAGGGATGCAGGCAGTCCAAGATGGTACTGCCGAAAATAAACAGAAGGAAAACTAGATGGCTCTTAGGACTAAGTAGAACCAATCTGAGAAACCTGGTTGGAGTGCTAACTGGACACTGCAGGCTCAGGAGACATTTGGCACTAGTAAAAGTAGAGGAGGACCCTCTATGTCTGTGTGTGGAGAGGAAGAGCAAACAGCTTACCATTACCTGGGGGTGTGTGAAGGATATGGGAGATTGAGCTTCCATATCTTAGGGAAGAAAGGAATTAGGGTATAGCAACTTGATACAGTGAAGTGGCAAGATATTCTCTCCTTTATGATCCAAACTAAAAGGTTTGAGGATAAGGTGGAGGTGGTTTGAGGGGTGTGGGTTCGTCTGGGATTGGCAAAACGGATCCAAAGATGGTCTGCTTGCCAGGCTAGGCCCCTCTGACCTTTTTAGGGTTTCGTTGGTAAAACCAAAAAAAAGAAACCCTTATAGTTTCGTTCCTGTGTCCGTCTGTCACTCTGTACGGTTCCAATAACTTTTAAACCAAACGAGATATAAACGTGAAACCTTCCAGTAAAAAAGATCGTTTTGACGCGCACACAGGAAAAATATAGCGAACTCAATATTATCAGCTGTTCAAATTCAAAATGGCAGATAATTCTAGTCGCGAAAAAAAAAAAAAAAATTAAATTTTGAATGGGTTATCAAATGAAAGGTATTGAAGAGTAGAATAGAAATACATATACCACTTAGGGATAGTGCTTAATTTTCAGCGCCATTTTGTCAAAAAACATCGAAATTTTGTGTGTCCCCCCCCCCCCCCCCTAAAATCGTATTTCCGCTATTACTAAAAATATAGAAAAATATGCAAAATGTGTGGTCTGCTGGGCCATAGAAAAAATAAGATTAGCAATTTGATCTGATTTACTGGAAATCCAAGATGGCGGATAATTCATGTTATTCAATTTTTTTTTTTTTTTTTTTAATTTTGAGTGGGGTATCAAATGAAAGGTATTAAAGAGTAGATTTCAAAAATGTATGTCAACATTTAATTTTGCGCGCCATTTTGTCAAAAAAAAAAATCAAAACTTTTCTCCCCTCCCCTCTTACTAATTTTGTGTTCACAATACCAACGAAACCCTTTTTACGTGAGATTCACGCCTTACCAATTTATTTTATTCCGGGGGCCTTTTTTGCCCGAAGACGCAGGCCGCTTAGGTGGGCCCATTGAACAAACTTGGTTTAGGAACCTAACTTCTTCACATTTGAGTGAAGTGTCTGGTTGTAACCATGACTCTGAGAGTGTATTTCATGGTTTCCAGGCCGAAACCTGGGGGCGCTTCTCTTTTGAGCAGCTACCCATTTATTTAAACAATGCTGGGTGAACATTGAGCGGAGGACCTGGTCCGGGAATTGAACCCAGAGCTCAAGGTCAAGTGGACACCCCTGTCCTACTGACCATGCCCGATGCTGCTTTACTTGACTGATGGAATGGCAAGCGCTCTCTACTCCAGGCTACCCAGGCCCCCTCCCCGCCCCTTACTACTAATACTAGTGTATATCAATAGTGTCACCTAAGTAGAGATAACAGTGTTTCATTATGTAGCAGTGTTCACACTGTAATGTAATCTTGTAACATATTGTCTTCTCTTTTGGGATGCTTATTACAGTTGGAAACATATAAAATGACCGAAATCTTTACATCATTGCACCAAATTAATTGACTATTCACAAATAAGTACACTTCTTACCAACATTTTTTTTAAAAAATAAAAAATATTCTCATTTGATTTTTGTTTAATTTTTCAGGATGGTGAAGAAGATAAAGATAATGCTGAAAAGACTTCAGTCCCCCCGGAGTTTTACGAAGATGTTATTCTACTCTCTCTATCTAAAGGCAACCATTTTGTCATGTTTTTCGCTCCCTGGTGTGGACACAGTCAGGTATAACACGTCGACATTGTTGTTTGTTTAAAGTTACCAGTTTAGTGCGGACATGTAGTGTAGCAAGTAGGTAGTAGTTTGGTTATTTTTCAATTTTCTAGCTTCAACGAAGTTGTAAAAATAATTAGCTCATTGTTTTTACTGGCTTATAATGCACACCCCTATTTTAGAAGAAAAAAATAATAAATTGTGGGTATTATACACCAGATTTTATGGTACATCAAATGATTTGTTAATTTTTTTTTTGGTTTGTTTGTTTTAGAAACTGGCACCAGTTTGGGAAGAACTAGCTAAGAATTATAAAGGAGATTCAACAATTAGTGTTGAAAAAATTGATTGTACAGTTTATAAAAACATTTGCAATCACTATGACGTTAGGGCTTATCCTTCTCTTTATTGGTTACAAAATGGCAGAAAGGTATGTTAAGCGTAATTAAGTCGTAAGTATGTTCAGTAGAACCCATGGAAATCCAAACACTGAAAAACACTTAAACCCCGTTAATCTAAACAAATTTTGGGGGAAAAAATAGGTTGAGGCATTATACACTGACAGCTGGGACTGTGTCGAGCATCTTCTTGCGCCTCTACTTACTTCTTGAATCCCTCTTCTATTCTCAGTACGTCGTGTATTTCCAGCAACATTCTCTTGCTATCCAAGAGAATGTTGCTTCATTAGAGCCGATTTGTCGGTGTTTTAATTTATTCATAATTATTCTATATTTCTTTTTTAACAGAAATACCTGGTATTTTTTATAACCGGAACGTAGGAATATACCTGTAAACTATACCAGGATCAATTTGATAAATCTTAATAGACAATTAAAGCCAAAACCCCAATAATCTGACCTACTCAGAAATCCGAACAGACTTTGGTCCCAATTAAGTCGGATTTTCTGGGTTCTACTGTTTGTGTATATTAATAGTTTATTATTAAAAATTACTTCTATTTTTTTTTTTTTTAAAGAGAATAAATGCTAAATTAATCTTGATTTTCTACTGTTCACTAATTTAAAGTGAAATACGTGGAGGGGAGGAGGCTTATATGGTTGTGAAATCTGACAATTGTACGAGTTAAAAATATTTTTTTAAATCCGATGATTTCTTCATATTTTTTACTGTAAGCTCAATCCCTTTAGTTTTATCTTAAATTCGCATCACCTCACATTTTCAGTTCTAATTTTGAAGTCTAATCTAGAGGGAATGATGCATATCCAGTACAACAGGTAGAGAGATTGTTTCTATAAATACAAATCCTTGAGGTTTGGACTAAACTGTCCAAACCAGGAAGAATTCCTGCACCTTTGTGGAGGCCACCTGAGGACTGCTGTCCCTTAAGGCTCTACCGCTCTTTGAGATGAGAAAAATCATTAAATTGAAAATTTTATTGGTTCTAAGCAAGATATCAAAAATCTAATCACAGGCTTCATTCCTAATTTTAATTCTGCACAATTTGAGCCCTATTTCAACTTTCTATGATAAATAGTACAGGCGCCAGGCCATTACGTTACAGGCGTACAGGCCATTTTAATACAACAAGTTTTATCGTTGTATTAAAATGGCGCCTGTACTATTTATCATAAGGTTTGTTCCAACCCCGCTATTTGTACCGTCCTTTGTATCGTCCCGCGGATCATTCGGGAATCGTTTAGGACAGGTTTTATACGCATGCGCTAAAATTGTACTGTAATAAAATCATGTCAGGTTGGAACGAGTTTAGGACTATAATTCGCACTGTATTAAAAACATTAAGGAAACCTAACAGTTAGGAAACCTTCCTGTTGATATTTGTAATTATTGACATAACTGCGCATGTCATACAAACCAGTACATGGTATTGTCAGAGGATCGTTGGGATCGTACAGTGAACGGTTCGCAAACGATCCCTGCCGGGGTTGGAACAGTTTCGTGTACGGTACGAAACACTGTCCCAAGTCAGCTTGGAAAGGCTTTTATCTACTGCGCATGCCGGTGACGATCCCACGGACGGTACAATGCTCGGTTGGAACAAACCTATAGAAAGTTGAAATAGGGCTCAAACTGTACAGAATTAAAATTAGGAATGAAGCCTGTGATTAGATTTTTCATATCTTGCTTAGAACCAGTATAATTTTAATTTTACTGTTTTTCCTAACCTCAAAGGGCGGTAGAGCCTTAAACAGTTTTTCTTCTTTTTTCTGCCTTGAGGTTGGAACTAAGGAGTCATATATGTGTTGAATGATGACAATCTGCCTTGAGGGGTTTTGAAGTTTGTGTTGGGAATGGTGAGGGTTTGGTACAGAAAGTCCCCAAGGATATTTTCTCTACCGAACCCTCACCTTTCCCAACAATCAATTCCCAAACTTCAAAAACCCTCACACGGGAATATATCCTCAAAGAAATCTCCTCAAGAAAATCCAGGCCTTTTCTTTGTGAATGGACACCTTTTCCCTGGTTCTCTTCCCCTCACATTTCACTTCCCTGACGCTCTGGTATCTTTCTCTTCCCATTCTTCTTGTATGCGCCCAAACCATTGAAGTTGAGAATTTCTATGGTTTGCTTGCTGCTGCTAGCATTTGAAAAAAGGGCAGTTTACTTCCGGAAGAGATAAGTGGGAGGGGAAGCAGCGTCCCGAGAGGAGAGAGAGCGAACGATGGGTGCGTGGCAGCAAGCTTGGGACGAAGACACGAGAGGCCGCTGGATTGTGAGGCTCGTGAAATAGTTAAGTCCTTAGATAGACCGAAGTTACGGTGAGGTAATTCCTGAGCGGGTATGGGTACTTCCGATCTTACCTGGCGAGGATGGCAAAAACTACCATCGCCGAATGCATCTACTGCCCCGGAGTGGTAGATGATGTGGAGCACACGTTCTTTATCTGCGACAAGTGGACCCGGCTAAGAACAGAACGTAAATCTGAATTCGGGGAGTTCACCCCGGACAATGTAGTCAGAAGAATGTTGGAAAGCAAAGAAGCTAGGGGGCAGGTGGAGAGACATGTGGAAAGGAGTCTGTGTGCCGGACCTAGGCGCAAGCCTAATCCAGGAGAAGCTCAGGCATAAACCAGCTGAGAGGCCTTAGAGCCTAGGAACGGGCCTAGTCTGAAGTAAGGTTTGCTTGATGAGTTGAGCATCCAAACCAAGTCTTACCGTATGCATATTTATAATTTTACTTTATTTCAACTGTTATAATTAATTTCAGGTGGAGAAGTACGAAGGACATAGAAACATCGACGATTTCAAAATATTTGTCGATGACATGATGAAGATAAAAGAATCGGACAATTTCATCGACAGTGAAGAAAAAGCGAGCACCAAGGACAGTTCGACTAAAGTAGACGAGTCGGTTGTTGTACTTAATTCTGATAACTTTCAGGATGAAGTTAACAAGGGTGGACTTCTCTTTGTTAAGTTCTACGCTCCTTGGTAAGTGATTTTTATCAAACTTTTTCTTGTTAAATTAACCCTGAAATGCTAATGGTAGTTGAATCGATGATCACAGTTTGAACCTTAACCTTTTACGCTCGTATGCGATGGTGATGGGTACCGCATCCTTCTGCAGTGCTTGCACTGGTTAGTAACACACATGCTAGTGTAGCGGTAGTAGTCCTTTTGAGCATACACTCGTTTTCTGGAAAATTTCCCTCAAAGCTACTTCGTCGATTCGACTAACGTTTAGTAATAAACGTAGGGAATTAATTGGTCGTCGAATGAGCCTATAGCCTGGGGTAAGGGGCAATAGGCCAAGGTAATTGGCCTTGGGCCTGAGACCAGTGGCCGATAATCTGGGGCCTGGAGCACTTAGCAAAGGGCCTAGGGCTTTTGGCCTGGGGCATGGGACCTGGTGTATTAATGTTCACTCAATTTCAGATTCTTCTGATGTTCCTACTAAATTATTTGTCATCAAATGTTTGTATATCCCACTAAAAGATTTAATAATGAGTTCTTAATAGTTTTCTCTTTATAAAAGTGTAGTTTCAACCCAAAAAATGTATTTTCTGCATATGTTAGTCGAATCGACGAAGTTTTAGTAATACCAGCCATCCAATTACCATTAGCATTTAAGGGTTAAGAAAGTCGTTATTTACAAAGCATGCCTGTGGAAACTAGTTGATTAATTTATTAGGAAAGAAGGTAGGAAGCAGATGAATCAAACATGGACTCTGCCCTGAGAATATAACAGAAGATCCTTCCAAATTCTAGATCAGGGATTCCCAACCTTTTTTCCTTCATCGACCCCCTTGCATTTTTCCATTAATATACAGCATACAACATTAGCAGAATACTAATAATTGCACTTAAAAATCCTAAAGATAATAATTTGTGCTATGAACTTGGATATAAAAATAGAAAAAGTGGTTTATATAAGATTCCAGTTAACAGATATAAACTTGATTTTAGATGTATCAATATTGTAATTGTACAATACTTAGATTTTTATTAATGTGGTCATTGTGTGATGTATATTTTTTTTTTAATATTTGGCCTGAAATTACTTATCATCATATAGTCACTATGTAGCTAACATAACATATCTTCTTTTAATTGTTTTAAGTGTTCAGTGCAAATTAAAAAAAAAATCAAAACAAATATATGGTTACCAGTAGTGTACATTTGCTGCAGTTCACTGAAAGAAATTCTTCTGTAATTTTTCTTAATCTGGAGCTATAATATCGAACATATAACAACAACAACAAAATACCGTTTCAACAAAAAGTGGATTCATCCAACTCCACAGAAAATTTACTGTTTTTCAATTCACAAATCAAGAACTTTTTTTTAGTATATTCTGACATTTCATCCGAATGGAGTAATTACTGTGCGGAATACTTTTTAAAACTGGTTCAGGGTTCATTTTCATAACAGTTTTTATTACCTCTTTTATTCCTGGTTATTTTTTCACCTGTGGTATGTGGATATCCGGCTTTTGTAATTAACAAAGAAATATTATAAGAGGCTTCTAATCCACCATCATTATTTACAGAAGTTGACGGCTTAAGACATTATTTAGTTATCTCTTTAGAATGATACACAAATTTTTCTTTTAGATTCTTAAAATTATCAGTATTCAAATCTTTTAAATTTATCAACGACCCCCAATAGACCCCTGGAATATTATAGACCCCTTTCAAATTTTCTTAGACCCCCAAGAGGTCTTCCTGAACTAGATCGTAGGCAGTTTCCCTTTTTTACATGGTTATATTTAAGTTGATTTGTTTAAGCCTCTTTACAACTACCTAGAAAGCTGACACTTGCACAGGTTATATGTTTCCTGTAGCAATGCAGTTTATTCATATTGCTTCCGAGCTTACCGAAGGTAACGGAAGCATTGTGTTCACTTTTGAGTACGAAAAACTTTTATGTCTCCGATTTTAAAAATTCCAAGACAGAAATCCGTTTCAGACATCAGGGAACATTTTTGGTCTCGTGTCCGTCTGTCGATCTGTGTTTCCGCAAATCCTTGAAACGTGTGACGATAACTTGAGTAAATGACGACCAATTTTGATTAAATTTGGTAGACATTTTTATGTTACCCCAATGCCCAGGACGAGTTCGTTGGACAACGTTATCCGTCCAAGCGTTCACGAGCAACGCTCGCGTAAACGTGAACTTCAAATTTAAAATTGGAATTTTAGGTCGGGGAAAAAATCTAACTTCATCTATTCAATGAGACAAACATTTTTTTCAAATACGATTTTTTAATATAAGAAACACGGACACCGCTATGAAGTTTTAAAGATTGCTAAAACTATTAATAGTTTTTACACAATAAATAATATAACAATAAAGTACATGATAGGATGCGAGGAAGCTATGAGCCACACTAATTTTTAACTTGTGTTAGTATAATTATATTTGTTTGATGTTGTGTTAAAGCAAGATTAAGAAATGTTCTGCTATGTTTGATGATGTATTATATTTTATTAAAAGTATGTTTGGTTTGTAGGTGTGGTCACTCTCAAATGCTTGCTCCTGTGTGGGAAGAACTGAGTAAATCTTTTGATAACAAAGTTATTCGAATTGCTAAAGTGGACTGCGCAGTTGAAAAACAACTCTGCAACGATCAAAATGTAAGTTTTTCAGACTTCTTTTTAGATATTGTTGAGATTCTGTCAGAGGTGGTTTGTTTTAGTTTATCAGGTATAAAAAAAGAAGATATACAGGGTGGTCCAAAAGTCTCTCCCCCCCCCCCCCCCCCCTTAACTTTTGAACGTAGGGGATCCATGCCAATGAAGTTTCAATAATTTATCTCAAACCGTTTAAATTGTATAACGTTATTATAAGTGTTATTTTTTAACATCGTCACTGAAACTGCAAATTGTCGTATGTCAAAAAGGGCATTTTTCAGGGGAGCAAAAAAAGTGTATATTTTCTTTCAATAATATGATAAAAATTATTATACCATCTTTATTAAGGCGGAGATACACATGCCTGTAGCTTGAACAAAAACATGCAAGCTACTTGCACGTGTATATGTTAAATGGCATGCCAGTAGCTGTGATGGCAAGCAAGCATATTGCACGAGATTTGATTTTTTGGCATGCAACGAGCAAGTGGTGGGGTGGGGGCTACAAACCGCATGCCAAAAGGAATGTGTAAACGCATGACAGCTACAAGAGCGGTCATTCCAGTAGCTGGCTGCCACCGATTGAGGACGTAAACATTGCGTTATTTATTTATTGTTTTCTTTTGTGTGTTAATAGAATTTATGACAGTTCTTAAAAAAACTTCTGTGTGAGTTTGTGTTTAAATAATGCCACGAATCAGCTTGCATGCAATTTTACTTGCAAATGTATCTTCAGTTTGCCATAAAGGCATTGCACATTGCAGGTTGCATGCAATTTTACTTGCTACTGAATAAATAAAAATCTTTAGCATGCCAGTTACTGGCAAATACCCTCTTTTGGCATGCAAGCTACTTCCCCAATTTGACGGCATGTGTATCTTCGCCTTTATTCTTTAATAAAGATGGTATAATAATTTTATCATATTATTGAAAGAAAATATATACTTTTTTCGCTCCCCTGAAAAATGCCCTTTTTGACATACGACAATTTGCAGTTTCAGTGACGATATGTTGTTAAAAATACACACTCCAATTTAAAATTTAGAAGTTGGGTGGCCTAGGGGCAAAATGGGTGGTTGCCCCTACTGTGCAATTGCATGAAATAAACTTCCCTTTACATGGTACGGATCCCCCAAGTTTCATTAATTCAAAAGTTAAGAGGGGGGGGGGGAGACATTTGGACCACCCTGTATATCAAAGGAGTGGGAACAAATTATGTTAAATCTGCAACATTGAGTCCCGCCATGAACTAAGCTTTAGTGTGGACCAATGAGAGCGTAGTTTGGCTTCTTGTTGATTGGTCTGTATAAACCAGAGGTGGGCGTTACCTTACCTGACAGTCCACTGACCAAGCTATTGTATCGTTAAAAATGTTCATATTGTATTTAATTTATTGTTTAAAAAATGAACCATTATTATTATTACTCAGGTGTATTAAATAAATGCATTATCAATATTGTAGAAAATGTGTAAAATCAATTGTATTCTAGTGACTTTTTATTTATAACGGTAATATGTTTCTGTTCAGATCGACGGCTACCCTACACTTCTCCTGTTCAAAGGTGATGGAAAAGAGCCGATCGAATATGAGGGACATCGCCACAGAGAGTTCCTACGAGAGTTCATAGCTCTTCACTCTCACGATGAACTATAAACATTATAACCTTGGTTCTAAATCAAAACAACCCCCTCTTTTAAAATAATTACCAACTTAATATATATATATATATATATATATATATATATATATATATATATATATATATATATATATATATATATATATATATATATATATATATATATATATATATATATATATATATATATATATATATTAATTAAAGAGACTTACCACCATGTGATGTACAAAATTAAAAAGTCTCTTAAAAAATTAAAAAAAAGAGAAAGCTATATTAATTTAAAAAAGGTAATGGATAGATAAATATGCATAGTTTGTAAAATTGTGTGAAAATAATTTGTTGAAGAACATTTTTTTGATAATATAATTTAAGAAAAAAAATTTATTTATTTTTTGTTAATATTATAACACAATGGGTCATCAATTATATAATAAGTTGTTCTAGATGTTATTAAAATATTTGAGTGCATATATTGAGTTAATAAACCAATTATTTATAATTTTTTTTTCTCTCTAGGTAATTCATAGAATTACCCAATACAATTTGTTATTCCCACTCTTTACCTAAAATTTTTATTATGTCCTTACTAACAGCCTGAATATTAAAAAAAAAAATAAATAAATAAAAAATAATAATAATAAACAAGTTTTTTTAATGTAGAAAAAATTAGTCGGTAAACCCAAAAAACTATAACTTGTATTTTTTTTAATTACACTAAGTAGCCTTTAAAAATAATTCTTGAATATAAGGAGTGTGGTATTCTTAGAGTTATTATCTCAATCATTTTGATTATCAAGGAAATTCAAATTATTCTTAAGGGTAAATTAATATATTTACCACCACAAACTTAATTAACAACCAAAAATAGATTTAGCATTGTTCTGAGTTGTATTCTATTTTTTATTTTTTTTTTTAACCACTTCCAATTAACAAAATGGTTAAATGTGTTTTGCACTGATGATTTCTGATTAGTAAATGTGTAAAGTGGTTGTATGTTTTTTTTTAACCACTTCCAATTAACAAAATGGTTAGATGTGTTTTGCACTGATGATTTCTGATTAGTAAATGTGTAAAGTGGTTGTATGTTTTTTTTAACCACTTCCAATTAACAAAATGGTTAGATGTGTTTTGCACTGATGATTTCTGATTTGTAAATGTGTAAAGTGGTTGTATGTTTTTTTTTTTATCAATAAGTTGAGAAAGTGAGAAATTAAAATGAAAAATGTATTATATTTAAAAAAAAAAATTTTAAGTTCTATAAATCATAAATGTATTGAGTTGGTGGAGTGGGACATTAGAGTATCCTTAATTTTCATTTAATTTGGTTGCTGGTATTCTGTTTAATGTTTTAAATGTGTACTTGTTTCTATTGCAATATTAATATAGCAGTCTGGGTTATTTATCGTTCTCTCTCTAGGTGTAAAGTTATCACAAGTTTATTTGCAATTATATTAATAAATATAATTCAACTTGTTATGTACTTATTTTTTTATTATTATTTATTTATTTTTATTTTTTGTTTAAATAATATTAAAATTGTGGTTTAAATAAAACTATTCCATTCGATTAATTAATTAATAAATAGTCTTTTATTTATAGTATAATGTAGGTTTAATATTAAATTTAAAAAATACATAGTGTTTTTATATTTAGTTGTATGCAATAGATGATGAAGTTAATAGTTAGGTGACTAGATTTTACTGGATTGATAAACCTGACTTGTTACAATGCTTGGTTTTATCACTCAGGCTGGTTTACACATTGTGTTTTTTGATGTCTGTTGCTGTATTCAAAAATTCCAAGACAAAAATAATTTCAGACATCAGGCAACATTTTTAATTCTGTGTCTGTCTGTCTGTCTGTTGCTCAATTTTTGTGAACCAACATATCTTAAAAACTGCACATCCGATTTTATTGAAATTTGGATGGTAGGTCATAATCAGCCCATTCTTGGTCCCATCTAAGTTTCAACTTTCTGTGCCCCTTTGATTCTCTTCAACATGCGCACAAATATACATTTATCTCCAGTAGGGAGAAAAAGTTATTATTTTGAATTAGTTTAGAGGGTCTAAAGTAAGTCTTTTCATCCCTGAACTCAAAAAGTAGGGAGAAAAAGTAAAGATTGCAACTTAATTCTTTTATAAATAGTAGAAAATGAATGGCAATGAAGCCATGTGAAATAAAGTTGTTGAAATCAAGTTGGCGACACTGCTTTTTCAACCATGATTATCTTTGTTTATAACCTGCATCCAAATAACCTTCTATTGGAGTTTAATTCTTATTTGTTTTTAATATTGAATCTTTTATATCTACTATTAAAAGTGCTAATAATTATTGTTATTTATTAAATTAAGAAATAAAAACTGTGCAATGGACGAAAACGTATATTTTCTTCCTACTGGAGATAAAATATTGTATGTACCTCGGGAATCAAAAACTCTAATTCCCTCGGCTTCGCCTCAGGATTTAGGGACCATGGTTCCTTTGGCTTCGCCTCAAGAACCAACTTTTTTGCTCAGGGAATAATGGCTTACTTTACTCCCTAGGTGCATAAATAACTATTATTTGCACCTATATACTTATCTTCAAAATCATATGATTTTTATTTATGAAATTTTGATGGTTTGTCGAATGTAGACTGCAGATAGCACCAGATTAATTTCAACCGTCTGCGCTCTTTAACTTTTGTTAACTTCATACTTTAATTCGTGTAAAAAATCAAAACACTTTTGACAGATTAAAAGAACTGGGGAAACAAATGAATTAGACAATAATGTCTTGTATAAGCATAAAATTAATAAAGTACGTGATAGGATGCGAGGAAGCTATGTGCCACACTAATTAGCAGTATATTTTTGAAAGTTTTTTAAGAATGATTGGCAACACACTCTGTAGTGTGGGAACAAGGAACTTCCATTAAAAAAGGCAACTGTGTTAACCTAGCCTTAGTAGTGTATGATAAATCTAAAGAGTTTGTTTTTCTTTCTATTACAAAGGATAAATTTTAGTAACATCCTAGATCTACTTTTAACTTTAATTTTTTGTTGGTATTTACCTTTACTTTTATCGATACATCATCTAAATTTTATTTACATTCCTAAAATTGATATGTAAATATTTTAATGTTATCATTTAATTTTTTAAATTTTATGTCATAGATTTTTTTTAATATTGTTTGAGGTTTTCAGTAATATTTGTATAGAATTGTCTAACTAGGATAAACATAAGAACTAGGAGTTGAATGTGATATAAATTTATGTAAACAACAAATAACTAGGATAAAATATATAGTTTCAATTGAGTTTTACAATAGATCAGCATTTCCCAAACTTTTCTGTCCTAGGACCCACCTCCAACCTGGAATATTTTTTCGCGGCCCTCCTATACGTAGCCTACACACACACACACCACCTATACATAGCCTACACACACACACATATACACACACACACACATATACACACACATGCATACACACACATGTACGCACATACACATACTCGCATGGTTTTTTGTCACGGATTTAAACAAATAATAGTAATTGTATTTTGAATTACTCTTCTTTTTAATAAAACAAAATAATACTACATTACACGTCGTCTAGTGCGGAAAGTAGTATGCATGCGAGTGTGGAGTTTGCACTCCACACTCGCAGTAACTCACAGTCGCAGTGGAGTTTGCACTCCACACTAACAGTAAAATTGTGTGGTTTTACTCATAGTAAAACCACACAAGCAAAGCAAAATGCCGTTTTCGTACGAGTTGCGTACCGTACTTTATCTATAATTGTTGGATTTTAATAATAAATACAGAAAAAAATAATAAACTTGCTGTATGTAAGTTTGTATTTCTCTTTTGATAAAGATGACATTAATTCATTAGTTGTATTTTGTGCCAAATTAATTATTTCGGGAGGTGTATTATTCTCCTCATTTTCGTCATAATGACATAAATCAATAATTTTTTTTCACTAAAAACTAGATATAAACAGTTACTTTAATTAAACAAACAGCAAATTAGTTTTGTTAGATGTAAACAAACTCGCTAATCGTGCGTTAAGGTGAAGAATTCTTCACCAGGAATTATGAAATGCACATGTGCAATGAATACAAGTATGTAAAGAATCATTTTCCACTCATCTAAACAGAGATACAATGTTTTTATTTTGTATCAATCGTAGATAAAAATATTATCATTATGTTTATATTACTTTGCTATAAAATCTTTGCCCATCTCAAATTAATCATATTTCTAGTTAAACTTTACTCTTCGTAGAGAATTTTTGAGTGATTATTTAATTTAATTCTTTAAAGATTTAATTTTTGCAGCCCAAAATATGTTTTAAAAGGCACCCAACCGCGACCCACCACTGGGTCACGGCCCATAGTTTGGGAACCGCTGCAATAGATAATTTGTTTTCCTCTGCATGATTAAATTTTAAAAAATACTGCATGTTTCCCCCCAACTAAAGCAAATTATTAAAGAAGAAATAAATGGATTCAAACAATGCAGTGTATTTGTCAAAGCAAGGATTTGCTCCATTTCTTCTTTGTATCCCCTCATTACATCTGCTGAACAACTTATTACTTCAGTTAATACCAGCTTAATCCACTCGACAAATCACACAAAAAACCTTATAAAAATCCAATTTTTATGTTTTTGGTAGTATTCATACTATGGAACGTTTAAATTTTAATTTAAATCAAA
The DNA here is from genome assembly GCA_951217055.1 of Gerris lacustris. Taxonomy (NCBI): domain Eukaryota; kingdom Metazoa; phylum Arthropoda; class Insecta; order Hemiptera; family Gerridae; genus Gerris; species Gerris lacustris. Next base: position 1,633,639 of record OX578282.1, read on the forward strand.
TTATAATTACTATTTACAACGGGAGACAGACAGAGAATAATAGACTTCAGCACCGGGACCCAAACCACGGGCCTCCTTTATTTCCAGTAAAGATGCTATAAAGGAGGCCCGTGGTTTGAATCCCGGTGCTGAAGTCTATTTTTATCTTTCTGTCTCCTGCTTTAAATAGTAATTATAATTAATATTTATTTGTAATTTTAGTTTTCACTTGTTTGAACCAACATTTTGTTGGCTTTATGCTAAATAAAACTTAATTATTATTAATATCCTAATGTTTTTTTGTTTTTTTAATTCTTAGTTTAATAGTTGATTAATAACTCCTTGTAAATTATTAACAAAAACTTTTGGTATCAAGATTTCATGGACTTAATCTTTTGCAAATATCACTTCAATGAATAATTTATTATTTTAGTGTAAAAACAAAAAAATTATAATATTTAATACAGACTATAGTTTCAAACACTTGAATTTCTTTACCAATAAACTTAGTTATATGACTTAGTACATGACCTTGTTGGTCAATGACCCACTAAGGTCATTCACCAAAAATAATTGTTTAAGTGTGGTAAATATCACAAAATCATAGCTATCAATAAAATTATAATAGAGCTTTGATAACAAATTAAGTTTGTTCTTGTGTTTTATTAAGTATGAAACAATCTAAGCATTTATAATTTACCTCATAATAAGCTAGTTACTTATTGTGTATAACCAATTACTAATATCTGTAAAATATTGATGTTTTTCATAATAATCTGCACTCTTGATATGAAAATAAAGTAAAATAAATAATTTTTAAATAAAGTGTGCATAATGCCTTTTAATTTAATTTGTATTCTATTATTATTATTATATATAAAATAATTGTATTTGTAAATTCTGTAATATCTTATTTTAATTATTATTGTAAGTCAGATTAACATAAAAATGTCACTTTTGAGTAAATTTTGCAAATCTTAATTTACCCTATTATAAATATGATAAGTACATATTATATTTTACTTGGTTTTTCTTCAAAAACAAGTAAAAAAAATAAAAAAAATATAAATGTGAATGGTGTTTAAATATTTTATTTAAAAAAAAAAATTATAAATAATTATAAATTAAGAAATCACTTTTGTATATATATTTATAAACATTTTAAAAGTATGTATCACATTTTAAAATTATTTGTATTTTGTGTGAGGAATAAAGAAAAGTAAATTTTGTTTATAAAGCCGTAACTTGGATGTAGTCCACTTCTAATTTTGTTTCATCTGACCATGTTCGTTCCCAGTTGTTCCTGTTTAACCAGAATTTTAATTGTCCCTGAAAAATATTTTAAAAAGTTAAATTATATTAATACGTATGTTTGGAAAAAGTAAAAAAGTGTTAAGCCTTAAAAGAAAATAAGTAATAAATGTTATTTTAAAAGATGGTCGGCATTTATAAAGCATTTTTTGTACATTTGTAAAGTACAAAACATCTGATGACAACAATTTACAGAACACCTACCCAGGGCTCGATTTGAGACGGCACGCGGCGGAACTGCGTTTTGGGACCTCTCTCTCTGATAAATAAAAAATAAAATTATCGGCACTAAGATTTTTTTAAAAATCCTTTGTTAAAATTTTATTCGTCAATGAGTGACTACAAATTTGATTAAGGACATCATGTATTAAACTGGCAAATATTTTTCTTTTCAAAATACAAAAAATATCTATTTGTTGAGATTATACTACTAAATTATGATAACCTGAAACAACAAAGGTTTTTTTAAGGCAGGGATCGTATTAAATAAGTACTGTGCAGAGACGCTGTGACGATACTCCCAAGGGCGAGTGAGGCAGGGAATGTTTTGTTGATTTAATTATTCGTATAAACCTAAGTACCTATTTATTTATTGAGAGTATTATAACAACATGTGGAATGCTAATCAAGAAATTGTTTATAAAAAATACTACTTAAAATGATATAAGTTTCCACACGAAACCCACCTGATTGCAGTGTGGGTTTATGTCTAAAATTCTTAAAATGTTGTTTTTGATCGTTTATTTTTCAAAATGTATACTGTAAATGCAGTAGGCACTGCTCTTTAATTCAGCATGTTTGGGACAGTGGATTAGCGAATTCACCGGGTTATAGAACATCAATAGTTTAACAGGAATACCACTAGTCCAGGAGATAGCGTGCGAAAAAGTGTCTGACTAACATCGAGCTAGAATTTTGTGTATAAAAGTTAATCTTTTGGTGCCTTTTAAGAATATGTGGTCGGCTATGTTCAGATATGCACTATTTACTTCAGCCAAAAAAAACCTTAATAAGAATTGTACTGATCTTTTTACTTTTTCATATAAAGAGAAGGTATTGTGATGGTGCGAAAATTCGATTTTGAGATATTGATTGATTTACAAGTTTTGAGGTCCCCTGAGTCCAAAAAAGTGGTTTTTAAAAAATGTCTGTCTGTCGACTGTCTGTGCAGACGCCTGGAGCCTAAGCTACTTGGCCGATTTTCACGAAATTTGGCATACATGTTCAGAAAAATCACACCCCGAGGTGAAATCGAGATATGGATTTTAGCTCCAAATTTGGGGGTGCTACCCCCCAAAAACTCTGAAAAAATATGAAAAAAAAAGTATTTCTTGAAAACGGTTCTGATGATTATGATTTAAAAAAATGCTATAATGTTGCCCATTTAAATACGAATCTAACGATATAAGCCGTTTTCCCGGGAAAAATTTAGTTCCTGAGAGTTCCCCGCCCAGGAGATGTTATTTTACTACGTTATTATTAGCTTGCTTTCTTGTTTGTTTGTTTGTTTGTCCAGTACAAATCTTGCAATCGATGTTTAACTAACTTCCCGAGTAGCTAGACATTTGAAACTTTTAGAATAGCTCAGAACACGATGACAATGCATTATTTTAATACTTTTAGCAGGATTTAATTTGTTTTCAGCAAATTTTGCTGTATAGAAAGTTAGTTCGGAAAAAATCTGCAAGTTATTTTATTTGTTTTGACATATCCCATAGTATTTGCAATCTTCATTTTGACGGGTTTCAAATTTGTCATTTTTTATTAAGAGGTAAACATTGAATGACAGCGAAAAGTAAGCAAAGAAATAAATTAATTGACGTGTGACACCCAGGTTTGTTTACACTTGTGTCCTAGGTATAGGTTTAATTTTTCTGCATCTGTACTTCTTTACTTGTACACATTTTTCTTCTCTTACTATCCCTACACAGGGGCATATTAATAGCACGGTTTAGATTCGGTGTTGGGGAGATCCGTTGTACAAAGATTTGTCCTAATAGGTTTAAGATCAGCTCTCTAGATGGTTGTCATTATTATGTGAAGTAAATAAATTTGGAACTATGTTTTTTTTTCACTAAAATTATATATATAACAATGACAATTATTACATTATGTATCAACATTACATAATATTCAACAGAAAATTTTAAAAACGTAGTATATAAAAAGTTCTTTTTATCTTGTAATTTTATGATAAATTTTGATGAAATGTTCAATAATATTTAAATGTACATTTGAAAACTAATAAATGGAAAACACTGGGCTAAGTAATTATACACTCTTATATGAGAAAGTTTGTCTGATTTGTCTCGGACTGATTTTTTGATATTTGAAATGGTATTTGAGAACTTATAACTTTGCATTGTTTAGGTTCATTTGTCAACTTCATTTTTGTCGCAGCAAGTTGAATGAAAAGTCTCACAGGCCAGATCCAGCCCACAGGCCATAGTTTGGAGACTTCTGCACTAAGTAGTTGGCATTCACGTCTGGTATTTTATTAGGGAAAGATTCCCTCTTTGATAAATGCATCCATATTTATTGTGGACAAAATGTAGTAAATCAGTTAAGAGCAGCCTTTCATGATGATTGTTTTTGTTTTTTTGTAAATTAAAAGTAATTCTAAGAATACAAAGAAAAGTTGTATTTTAAATCAAATTATGATTATCATTAACTAGGGGAGACATACAGAGAAAAATAGACCCCAGCACCGGGACTTGAACCACGGGACTCCTATATATCCGTTACAGGCGCTCTTACCAACTGAGATATTCTGGAGAATACCTTTCTCTGTCGTTACCGATACAAATTCCCGAATCCAAGCTTTCAATCTTTTCTACAAATCTAGCAAGCCAATATTCACGGCAATAGAACTAGACCGAGAATTAACGCTTATAATTTTTAAGTTAATGATAATTATAATTTAATTTAAAGTAAAATTTAATCTTTCCGTAGTATGAATACTACCTAAAACTTAAAAATTAGAAGAAACGTAATTAAACAAATAAATTTACCTTGACTTCATTATTTTTCCAAGGTTTAACTGTTCCATTGCTGATAGATCCGTCAGGGAAGTTGTGTATTCCTCCGACAGATAACCCAATACACAGATGAAACTGTTTCACGACAAACAAGAAAAATAACCATTTATTAGTAAATAATAACTACAAACATTAAATTCAAGAAATAAGTAAATACAGTAGAACCTCGCTTGCACGACCCTCAATAACACGACAACCTCAATTACAAGTGCAATTTTCAAATCCCCTTGAGATTGCCATAACACATAATGTTAAATTAACCTCTATAACACGACTATTATTATCCAAACAACCTCAATAACACGGATTTTTCCAATTCACAACGTAACTCAGAACCTCTATAACAAGTCGTTTTGAGAAGTCAACCTCTATAACGCGACTCTATATTATTTAAATTAAATAATAATAACTAACATTAATATATTTCATATTTGAATTGCAGTTTGTTATTATGTTTCAATAATTTACTTACTGTTTTTTTCTTACAATATCTTAGTAATTTCTTGATTGGTTAATGAAGAAATTACTAAGATATTGTAAAAAAAAAAAAAAAAAAAAAAAAAAAAAAAAAAAAAAAAAAAAAAAAAAAAAAAAAAAACAGTTAGTAAATTACTGAAACATATATCAAACTGAAATTCAAATATGAAATATTTTAATTTTAGTTATTATTATTTAATTTAAATAATTTTAACATTCTATGTGAGGCCACATTGAACAGTGTCACATGGTCTGCATTTTGTTTTTCACATATTTATAAGCTTGAAGAGAAGTTCACCTTTAGCTTTAGCTTTAGTAGCATTGACTCACTTTATAACTAGATCCATGCACAACCATTAACTTAACATTCAGCTTCGTTTTGCTAAAGAATACACATCTTCATCTGGACAACATAAGATGAATGTTGTCCCGACAACATGCCAAAATTGGCATCGAATCTCTTAAAATACAACTACTATTAACTTCTAGACTATGTGTCCTGGTTTTGACTTTGGGAAATCTGACAACCCTGTATAAGTTGTGATGTATCCACCATTGCCGCTTCTTTGTATTAGATCAGTATGTTTTTATTAGTAACCATTATTGTGTTGCATTACATATGGAGTGTTTTTCTCACCTCTTGATCAAACGGTGCTAACTTGGTGCCAGAACTCCAGTGTTTCTCTTTGTCCACGTCCATTACATCGAGTAATGAACTCCCTGTATATTGAAAGATAGTTTTCAAACCACTCACTATTTTGCCATTCGCATAAAATTGCAATTTATCTAGAAAAATATGCATACATTTAGAGATGAAGAGTTTATAATTACAATGGTTATCTCTGCTTCTCACATACTGTTATTTAAATTGATAGGAGGTAGGTACATGTCTGTCATTTGGATTGATAGTAGGTAGGTACATGTCTGATGTTTGAATTGATAGCAGGTAGGTACATGTCTGTTATTTGAATTGATAGGAGGTAGGTACATGTCTGTCATTTGGATTGATAGTAGGCAGGTACATGTCTGATGTTTGAATTGATAGCAGGTAGGTACATGTCTGTTATTTGAATTGATAGGAGGTAGGTACATGTCTGTCATTTGGATTGATAGTAGGTAGGTACATGTCTGATGTTTGAATTGATAGCAGGTAGGTACATGTCTGTTATTTGAATTGATAGTAGGTAGGTACATGTCTGTTATTTGAATTGATAGTAGGTAGGTACATGTCTGTCATTTGGATTGATAGTAGGTAGGTACATGTCTGTTATTTGAATTGATAGTAGGTAGGTACATGTCTGTTATTTGGATTGATAGTAGGTAGGTACATGTCTGTCATTTGGATTGATAGTAGGTAGGTACATGTCTGTTATTTGAATTGATAGTAGGTAGGTACATGTCTGTCATTTGGATTGATAGTAGGTAGGTACATGTCTGATGTTTGAATTGATAGCAGGTAGGTACATGTCTGTTATTTGAATTGATAGTAGGTAGGTACATGTCTGTTATTTACATTGATAGCAGGTAGGTACATGTCTGTTATTTGAATTGATAGTAGGTAGGTACATGTCTGTTATTTGGATTGATAGTAGGTAGGTACATGTCTGTTATTTGAATTGATAGTAGGTAGGTACATGTCTGTCATTTGGATTGATAGTAGGTAGGTACATGTCTGATGTTTGAATTAATAGCAGGTAGGTACATGTCTGTTATTTGAATTGATAGTAGGTAGGTACATGTCTGTTATTTACATTGATAGCAGGTAGGTACATGTCTGTATTTGTTTTAATTGATAGTATGTAGGTTAGGGTGACCAAATCGTCAACTGGAAAAAACGGGACACCTCACTGGGGGACCCAATCTTTGGGGTCCGGGGTATATGGAATACCCCCAGGATAGGGGGGGGGGGGGTTCTGGGGACGGATTAACAGGAGCTGAGGGTTGTCCGCTATTATAAAAGTCCGTTATATTACTAATAATTATTATAAACTAGTGATGCAGTGCATGAAGAACTCGCGTAGATTGTGGTCTTATATCACCCATACTACGTAAATACTATATAATATTAATGCAGGCTCGCTACGCTCGTCTAGTTATACAGCACTTGTACATAATATTTATTAAATAATATTATTGCAGGCTTGCTACGCTCGCCTGTTTATACAGCGTTTCTACATAATCTTTATTTAATAAAATGATTGCGGGCTCGCTGCTCTCGCCTGTTTATATAGCATTTTTATACTATCTTTATTTAATAAAATTATTGCAGGCTCGCTACGCTCGCCTGTTATAAAAGTATTTGTCCATTATCTTTTTAATAATATTAATGAAGGCTCGCTACGCTCGCCTGTTTATAAAGCATTTGTAGTAAATATTTTATTAAATAAAATGATTGCAGGCTCACTACGCTCGCTTTTGTAAAATTATTTGTACATAATAATTATATAATAAAATGAATGCAGGCTTGCTATGCTCGCCTTTTATAAAGGATTTATGAATAATAATTATTTAATAAAATTAATACATGCTCGCAGTGCTCGCCTTTTTATACAGTATTTGTACATAATCTTCAGCCTTTAAAATACCTTTAAACGATTTATAACATGTCAGGGGAACTAAAACTTTTTTTAGTTTTCGTTATATTGGCCGCCATTTTGAAAATATTATGTTTGAAATTTAAATATTTAGATATTCCTTTCCTAGACTTCAAGAGCTTTAAATTGATGTGTAACATGTCATACTGACTAAAAACTTTTTGTTTAGTCGGCCGCCATATGGGCCGCCATCTTGAAAATATGAACTGTGAAATTTTATTAGTTAAATATTCTTTTTCTTCTCTTAAAGACCTTCAAAACGATGTATAACACATTATGCTGGCTAAAACTTTTGTTTTTAGTCGTCCACCATATTGGCCGCCATCTTGAAAATATTAAATGTGAAATTTTATTAGTTACATATTCTTTTCCTTCTCTTAAAGACCTTTAAAACCATGTATAATACATTATACTGACTAAAACTTTTTTTTTTAGTCGCCCGCCATATTGGGCGCCATCTTGAAAATATTTATTGCGGAATTTCCAAAAACTATACACTTCTCACAAATGCTGAGATGCATATATGTGCCAAATTTCGTTGAAATTGATCAATTTTTAACAACAAACACACAAACAAACACACAAACTTTTCAAATCCCAAGTATCTGAAATGAAGAACTCACTGCGCTCGTTCAATAATAATGTAAAAGGGCGTACGTCTATAAAATGAATTGTTATGAATAAAAAGTGATTAATACACATAAAAAAAGATAGCTTTTAACAAATGTTTAATAAGCGATTTTTAAGCATTTCTACCAAAACAAAACCGGATGCACAGTGCTGGCTCGGACGGCATTTCACAGAAAATCTCTTCTTATTTTTGTCCGCTATAGAAGGGTTTTTTGAATTATTGTGAGGTTCTAGTGTACTTAGCTGTTGCCCCAGCCATTTTTAAAACTTGCTTCATTTCTAATAGAAAGTTGTAAAAGTTACAACAATCCATTTTGAAATTATATAGTACATATATACTTGAAAAATTGCAGAAAGTGTCTCCACTCCTAACCTGTTTCGTTCTTCTGTCCATTGAATATTCATGAGAGAAAATATTCTTTCAGTATTGCTATTATGGGGGGGGATAGCAAACACATATTGGCATACCTTTAATAATTATGCTCAAACAGAGAGGGTTTTTGGTATACAAAACGAAAATATGGGACATTTAGGCGTCCCGGGAGACTTTTTCGGGACACCGGGAATGTTTGTGAAAAAAAACGGGACAATCCCGTTTTTACAGGACGGTTGGTCTGTTATTGTTATTAAAATTAACGTTGCTCTTATTTATTTAATGATCAAATCAATGAGATATTTTATAAATTTTTAGAGTGAATTTATGTTAAGTTAGATTTGACGAGTTACCTGGAGCCCAAGTGATGTAATAATTGACAAAGTCATTGTACAGCGGTGTTGTTGAAGTTATGGATTTAGTCATGCTTGTGAGCTCTCCGTATTGTTCGGTAGTTACTAGGAACCCAGATTCGACTGTTCTAGCTCCGATATCATTTAGCTCCTTGTCCGTAAGTTTAGAGTTGCCTCGGGATGTAACCAGCAGTAACTTACCTGACAAATAACCTGGACCGTAATTCTCGTTGGACGGTTTCAACCAAATTTCTGTAACAATAAGAAATAAGTGAAATCATTGTCCATGCCAATAAGCGTTAAGGGGGGTATTTTGATGACTTCGGTGTTATATGTCCTAATATAGTCGCTTTATGCTGCCTTAAACAGATCTTCTTCCCTGGACCTCAACGTTTTAGTAAAGGGTTTGAAGGGGAACTGGCAAATTCGTAAATATATTTTGATCAGACTTGTTGAATTTTGTTCTTTATATTAAACAGTTTCTATCAATATTTTATTTGTATTTGTTGAAATCAGCAAAACAGTTCCGACATTATCTAGCGTTAAAGTTTCAAAGTTCAAAGATCAATATTTTCAATATGGCGGATGATTTCAAAACAAAATTCAGTGTAAATTTTCGCCTTATAAAAAGGTATAATCAGTGAACATTTCAGTTCAATCAGAAATACATTTACAAATATGAACGGATTTTTGAAATTTTCCCTGACTCAGCAAAAGGAGGTTAATAGTGTCACAAATTTCTGAGTTTCCAGGCAGCACATCTACATTTAAGTTAAGGACAGATTTTTGTACCAAGTTTCAAATATGTAGCATAAGAACTGTGGAAGTATGCGTGACACAGACAGAATGGCATTCACCTAAAAACCATTCAAATGGGCTTAACCCGAGAACAACCCACACATTCTTTTTTTACGTAAACTCCACACTGGGGTCAGTGAGACCCCAATTAATTAATGGGTTAAATTAATTAATTAAACATTTTCTTTTTCAATTATTTATATATTTTTGTAAATATAGTTTGTCATACTAAAAATACAATTTAATTTTAATCAAAACAAATAAGGATTTTAAAATTAAATAGTATACATATATATATTTTCATCAAACTTTTTTTTAGAAAAGTTTGTACTTTAAAAAAAAAATATGCATAAAATTTTGTGTTGGTTAGATTTGGGTTAATATTTTTTATTTATATATATTAAGAGTTGTTTTACAGAAAACAGGAACAAAAATTATAGATTTTCCTACATACTCTGTCAAAGTTAAGCATTTTTCGCCTTAAATACTTACTATGATCCACTAAACCTTCAACCTAAATGAAGTTATGTACGTCTACTAATAGTAATAAAAGTTATATTTTGGAACTTTTGACAGTCTTAAACATTTTAGCAGCCCCCCAAAAAATATAAAATAACTTTTTTAATACAATAAAAAAATATGTCAGTTAGCAGTGGTATATAAGACAATTACGTAAATGCCACACAGGTGTCTATAGGACCCCAACTCTAATTCTAATGAATACTGAAAGAAAACTGAAACTAATAAACATAGATATTGTTATCAGTATTTATACAGAAAGGTTCAAAGGTAAATAGAAGGGAGTCTAGGTTTAGAGAAATACAAATAAAACAAAAAAAAACTTAATTATAGTTTGTATGGGGTCTGAGGGACCCCAATAAGTCCGAATGAATGAATCCGTTGATACCTCGGTTTGGGATTTTTTGGGTGAAAACAATACTTTTCTTATATACCTCCGGAGAAGGTAAGGAAAAGAAAAACATTTCTTTAAATTTGTTGAACTGTATTTATGACTTATCTAAATCAATTTCACTGCCGTTTTTCTGAAGTAAAGGTTTCTAGATAGGCATTGGAGAAGTAATGGTAATGAGGTGGATCACTTTTGAATTATTTAGTATTCTTTGGATAATAGTGGTTCTGAAGGAATCTTATGTTCAGTACAAATTATTGGTCCTAAAGACTAGAGACCAATTTGTACATTATCCATTGAACTTACTTTAATACTGAAAATATGAATTTAACCTACGTGGTACTACCCAGTCTCCTTTTGGCATTTTAGCCCGAATAGTGATATTTCCATATGTGAATCTGAAGGAATTCTTTGTGCATATTTGTCCACTCTCCAGCGGTGGTAATATATGGAAATATTTACCGATGCTTGTGCAATCTGTACTATTTTTTTCCCCAGTACACCTGAAATATATTAAAAGTGTTAAAATTTATTTATTTAAAGATTTAGAATAATTAAAGTATTAAAAATATTTGTATTATTAATTATTTACTTAATTTCTCTATGATTGTTGCAATTACATCAACTATGTTCTTACTGTACTGAAATAATTAAGTGTTTTTTTATTTATTTTTTTTAATATATAATATGTTTTATCTACGATTGATACGAAATATAAACATTGTATCTCTGTTTAGATGCGTAGAAAGTGATTCATTACGTACTTGTATTCTTTGCGCATGCGTGTCTCATAGTTCTGAAGAATTCCTCTTCTTTACCACCCTAGGGCGGTAAAGAAGAGGAATTCTTCAGCTTTACGCACGATTAACGAGTTTTTTTTACATTTAACCAAATTAATTTGCTGTTCTTTTATTAAAGTAACTGTTTATATCGAGTTTTTAGTGAAATGCAATGAGTGAATCAAGTGAGTTTGACGAAAATGTTGAGAATAATACTCCTCTAGAAATAATTAATTCGGCCAAAAATATAACTCAAGAATGAATGCCATCTTTATCAAGAGAGAGATACGAACTTACATTCAGCAAGTTTTTTTTCTGTATTTATTATTTAAATCTAACAATCGTAGATAAAGTACGGAACGCAACTCGTGGGAAAACGGCATTTTGCATTGCTCGTGTGGTTTTACTACCCTCGCTATCGCTCGGGTGCAAACTCCACACTCGCATGCAAAATGCTACTTTCCGCACTCCACACGTAATGTACTATTTAACAATATTGTTACTTTTTTACTAACCCCTCTGGTCATAATTATTTTATTTTATTTTTTGTTATCTTCATGCATGCAGGTGGTACTCAATTTGAGTATCGCAACAAAAAATAATTTTTCATTTAAAGTATAAGTAATGATCTTAAATGTAGTATCCTTAAACTTGTTATTATTTACTTATTGTACCAATGACTGAATGTTCTTAATGACAAAAATTTCAAAAACAAATAAAACAGTAGGTACTTTTTAATAGTACATTAAGCGTCGAGTGCGGAAAGTAGCAGTTTGCATGCGAGTGTGGAGTTTGCACCCGAGCGACAGCGAGGGTAGTAAAACTACACGAGCAATGCAAAATGCCGTTTTCACACGAGTTGCGTACCGTACTTTATCTACGATTGTTAGATTTAAATAATAAATACAGAAAAAAAATAAACTTGCTGTATGTAAGTTCGTATTTCTTCTCTTGATAAAGATGCATTAATCTTGAGTTGTATTTTTTGCCGAATTAATTATTTCTGGAGGAGTATTATTCTCCACATTTTCGTCAAAGCTACTTGATTCATTCATTGTTTTTCACTAAAAACTCGATATAAACAGTTACTTTAATAAAAGAATAGCAAATTAGTTTCGTTAAATGTAAACAAACTCGCTAATTGTGCGTAAAGCTGAAGAATTCCTCTTCTTTACCGCGCTAGTGTGGTAAAGAAGAGGAATTCTTCAGAACTATGAGACGCACATGCGCAATGAATACAAGTACGTAAATAACCACTTTCTACGCATCTAAACAGAGATATAATGTTAATATTTCGTATCAATCGTAGATAAAATTTTTTGTTAAATATTTTAAATAGAGTATTGAATTTGTTATTGTTACCCTTTAAGTTGAAGGTGGCCATATTTAACAAAATTCTGACTGACGGATGTTGGTTTAATAACAAGAGTGCCATTTTCAGTATAAACATTCTTCTTCTTTGATGTGTACGTTACGAATTCACCATCCTAAAAATAAAAATGTATTAAAATTATTTTTTTGTTCCTGATTAGAAGTGTGAGTTTGAACCACATTCTGGATTCTAGTGTTTTCTGGTTATCTAGGTTTCGCTGAGGCATGCTCACTACCGGAAGACCTACGAAATTCAAGTAAGTTGGTGTTTGGACTTAGATCTCATCTCCCTCCTCTCCCCTAAATAGCTCAAAGCCCAACAGTCATACTGGTTCCCTTCTACGTATAAACAAAAATTAGAAATTGTAATAATTAATTATATTTACCTCTCCGGATATTCTGACTGTATGTTGCCACTTATGTTTATCTATGGAATTGAAATCATCTCTGAACAGTATCTGACCGCTGCAAGCATTTTTACCATTGTACTTACTAGCTGTTGGGAAACATTCTTGGTCTAGAAAATATTAAAATGAAAAAAATTTAGTAGTTTTTTTCTGACATACACTCATAAAGAAAGAGAGAAGTAAGTAGAAGTAGAGATACTGCTTTTTGACTTATTGGTAGAGGCCTAGTCAAGAAGTAAGAAATTAATTTACTGCTATTTTCACTTATACCTTTTCCTAAGTAAGTAAGGGAGGTTCCCTTACTTTGAACAGTTATGTACTTTGGAGACTTACACCCCAGCACTATTTCTGGAAGAGAGGTATTTTGTAGGTAAATTTAATTTTTATTCTTGAACTTAAAATTACACAATTTATAAATTATTTTAGGTCACAATTTGTAACTTTTTTCTCTAACTTAATTTCTACAGTTTACATTGCATTTACATAATACATAATATACAGCACACTGTTAGATAGGAAAAAATAATAAAAAAAAAACCTATTTATAAATTCTAAATGTGGGGTGGAGAAGTAGTGGTAGTATACATTTTATTTATTTATGTGACTGATCACTCTGTGTTTAGTATAAATATATTTGAGATCTTGTCATGAAAGAAATGATTTTAATCAGAAATTTAAGGTATTGTGTTTTGTTGGTGCAATGTTTGTTTTGATTTGGACGACTAGGTTATTTATTTGAATATTTGTGAGACCTTCGCAATTTGTAAAAGAAGATTCTACTGAATTTATTGAATACATTCAATCCCGGCTAGTTAATGTAGTTCAGTGATCTTGGTATATATTTTTATTTTTTATTTTTTGTGGTTTTAGTCCCGTTTAACAGCTTAGGTCATTACAGGACGGGGGTTATCTTGGTATATCTAAGCGAATTTGTAGCAAGTCTTAAAAATTTGTTTTGAATTATTTGTAGCTTTTTAGGGTTTCGTTGGTAAAACCAAAAAAAGAAACCCTTATAGTTTCATTCCTGTGTCTGTCTGTCTGTCACTCAGTACGGTTCCAATAACTTTTGAATAAAAAGAGATAAAAACATGAAACTTTCCAGTATTAAAGCTCGTTTTGATGCGCACACAGGAAAAATATAGTGGATTCAAAATTATCAGCTGTTCAATTCCAAAATGGCGGATAATTCACATCACGTGAAAAAAATATGTTTTTTTAAATTTTGAGTGGGGTATCAAATGAAAGGTATTGACGAGTAGATTACAAAAATATATAACACTTGTGGAAAATGTTTAATATTTTATGCCATTTTGTCAAAAAACATCAAAATTTTGACCCCCCATCCCCTCATACTAATTTCATGTTCACAATACCAACGAAATCCTTTAGACGTGATTTTTTAAGTAAGTAGGGGAGGTTCCCTTATCTTGGACACTTGTGTACCTTATAGAGACTTGCACCCCAGCACTATTTCAAGAAGAGAGGTCATTTTTAGATTCTAGGTACTTTTACTATTTTATTAACCTTGCTGCCTTCATCAGGTGTTATCAGGGATAGTTGAATTTTGCCGTCCAGGTTAGAGATCCTCCTCCCCTGACTGTCTTGTAGTGCCATCTTCTTCCCTCGGTGTTACTACCAGTGGAGAAGGTTGCTCTCTCTTTATCTAGGCTCTTTACTTGTACAAGTCAATTTTTTAAGTAAGTAGGGGAGGTTCCCTTATCTTGGACACTTGTGTACCTTATAGAGACTTGCACCCCAGCACCCAGCCTAAGACCCCTTCCTTTACCTTTCCTAGTTTCTGGATTTTCATCCATACCTCCATTCATTCTCATTCCTTTATATAACTTGTCGTAGACGTAGAGTCAACCTCGGCCTTTTTTGTATTATTTTTATGTTATTCTTTGTTTCTTGCTCTGATGATGCTAATAAATTTAAGGAATCGTTAGCAAAAACTGTTTCAGTGTAGTTTATTTGACAGCATCTCGCTAACATACTCTCTCATTACACTTGAACTGTCACAAACCACCTCAATTATTTACATATCTTGCGGTGATTTGTTTAGAATTGAAATCTCTTATATTTGTTGGATTTTGATGGATTTGAAGTTGAACCTATTTTGTTGGTGATTCAATTTCGGTTACATGAACAATCTTTCGATCACACTGATCCCTTATCTACAGGTGTTTAACCGGCTACTAGTTTGATTTATCATTTCCTCAAAGTTTATCATATTAGTTTTCTTTATCATTCCTGATAGGCCAATTTTTCCGGGACTTGGTTTTCTATATTGTGGGATCATGCAACAGGTCTGTTTTTTCCTGAATTCTATAACAACATGTTTTTTTTTCGATAATAAGAAAGTACAGACTTACCTGAAGACGGAGTGAGTCCTGTTCTATAGATAGCAGTGTAGAGCGGCGCTCCGCAAGTCTCAAGCGGATTCTTAGGGCATGGATTTGAACATAGTTCGTCCGGAACAATCTTCGGCGGAATTCTTTTAGGACTGGTTTGGCTGCACTCACAGTCAAATCTGTATGGGAGGACATAAATCGACATCGTTACGTTATATCTCTTCAATAAAAAATTCTCATGATTTTCATGTTGATAAGGATAATTGTAGGTGTGAATAAAACAATTTACATGTAGTTTAGAAACGTTTCGACCCTAACAATTTTTAGGTCATCCTTAGTTTTTTCTAAATTTAAAAGTCATTTCTGATGTGAATTATTGAAAAATTGCTATCTCTATGGGAAAAACTTAAAATTTAAGTTAATTCAGTTTAAATTTTAAATTATTTTTTGTAACAATAACACATTTTTTTAATAATAATATAAAAATTAACATTAACTTTAATAGATATAACAGCTAATGGTAACAAGTTAAAAATTAAATTCATTGAAATTAATATTATTGTACATCAAATCAAATAGTGTGATTATATTCACACCTACAATTATCCATCAACACGAAAATCATCATAAAATATAACAAGGTGTTCATAAACTTAATGTTTATATTTATAAGCTTCTTCATGTGGAACCAAAATTTAAAATGTTTCTATTCTGACTTGACTTTTAACATAAGTAGGTAAAATATATTTTCTTATTTATAACTGTTGTAGATGGAATTAATTATTTTATTAAGGTAGGTAGGCACTTCTTTAGATTGTTACTCTCCTTATGAAAAAAGCACAATGGAGTAACAATCTAAAGAATGTGTACAGAATGTTCTTCTTTAGACTGTTACTCCCCTTATAAGAAAAGAAAAGAAGTGTGATATTCCTTTGTCCCATAGTACATTGCACTAAACATCCCTTTGTATTAATAGCTATTTAGACAAAGTCATTTATATTAAAAAAAAAAAATAAGGGAGTAACAATCTAAAGAAGTACAGTTTAGGTAGGAAGGTTCAATAGTATTGTAAATGATTTATCGCAACTTAGTAAACTTTCAATTTTTCTCTGCTATGAAAGAAATGAAACTTAACATAACATAACTCAATTACACACAGATGTAATTACAAAATTACATAACATAATTATGTATTCATCAATGTATTAATCCGATCAATAACCCTTGGGTAGTGGCTGACAAGCTGGCTAGAGAGGGAGCGGAAGATACAGAGTTCCTGCCATATAAAATAACAATATGTGATGCGTTAGCTAAGTTTAGAGCGGCAGTTGGAGATATCTGAGCAAGCAATTTTAATAATGATAATAAAGCTTATTTTTTATAGAAATGTCCAGCCTGAGTTGCCTGTCAAGGCCTGGTTCAGTGAAACAGGAAATAAGGAACTGGTAACCATTATTAATGGGCTCAGATCTAACCATGAGATATGCCCTAAATATCTTAAAACTATAAAGCCAATTGAATCAGATCAATGTGAAGACTGCCAAGAAACAGATCTGCAACATGTTCTCATGACTTGTAGAAAATTAAATCAAAGTAGACAATTTTTATTCAATAAAATACCGAAAAGAGTAGGGGAGACCGGGGACGGTTGAAACAACCCAATTATAATGGGTGGAAAAATTAGTGATATTTGGGAACAACCAAGGAAAAGGGACGCGGCTTCCGTGTTGGAATCTGAACTTTTGGGTTAGGTGTTGTTTTGAGTTTATCATAAGTTTCTGAGAGGGGGTATTGTGTTTTCGCGTCCAAAAGTAAGTATTTTTGTTGCTACTCTTTTGCTTTCTTATCCAAAACTAAAATAGTTGTGGTTATGATAGTTTTTAACGTAAGAACTTTGGTTATGGAAGTTCAGCAGTAATTCTTTATTATCTAAATTGTTTATTTCGGAGGTTATGACAACAACTTTTTTAAAACATGTTCTGGGTACGGTTGTAACAATGTTTACAATTAAGTTACCAGCTGGCTATAAAGTATGAAATTTTCAAATACACTTTAACCTTCATTTAAATAATTTAAATTAAATCTTTTTTTTTTAATTTTCGTCAAATTCTATTAGTTTTAATGTTAATTAACCTTGAACTACAAAATATATGATACAAATTACATTTAGAACATTTATTATTGTTTCATTTATCTTAAACACCTATTATTCTGCGTATGACCAATTATTCAATCATTTTGCTTCATGTTCTGTGATTTTGACTCGATAAATAAGTATTTCTAACATAATTCTCTTTATTCTGTTAGTGTTACAATTAACCCCAATAACTGTTACAACCGCCCCTGGTATTTTTTTAATGCAGATAATCTTACTATAACCTTATCCATTTCTAGACTGATAACTAAAGTTCAAATTAAAGCCTACTGTCAAATACATTGAGGTTAAAATGTTTTTGCAAGTGCGATTTTGTAAAAATATTTCAACCGTCCCCGGTCTCCCCTACAAAGGCCATATAATTACTTCACATTATTAGAGAGTAAAGATAGAGGCGTTTATGAAGCATTATACAGATTCATCAAGAGAGAAAATATTAAAATCTGAAATGTAATTTAAAATACTAAATAAAATATTTATGGCTGTATGGTAAAGCTTACCAATGCCACAAAAAAATACGTGTGGTGTCGCGGGACACCCGGTAGGAACGAAGTTCCTTATTCCTTACATTTTTCATTAAATATAAATTATAAAATCACACTGCTAAGTACGTATACATTGCTAACTACTTATACATGGCAAAAATTAAAAGTAACCAACTGTTTGTACCTGGCAGAGTTAAGGCAAAATTAAAAGAATATCATTATTTGTATAATTAAAGCAAGCGTCTTACTATAAATATATATTAAAATAAGAATAAAGTTGATCATGATGATTATAGTGAAAGAGTATGTTTGTTAAAGGAGTTTGGATTGAAATAGGACTGTTTTCTACCTACCCCCCGGCCAATTAATTTAAAATATTATAAAATATATCTCTTCCCTACTCTACAGCTTCTGCTTGTATCAGGATGAAATTTTACATGATTATATTTTATTTATTTACAAAACAAAGTGACATTTTTGACATATATAACAAAAATAATCAAAACAAGTCAAGCAACAGGCTTCCTTAATAACACTTTTTCCCGTCTTTTGAAGCTTACGTTTACGCGAGCGTTGCTTGTGAACGCTTGGGCGGATAACGTTTTCCGACGAACTCAGCCTGGGCATTGGTAAAATGAACATGTGTACCAAATTTCATCTAACTCGGTGATCTTTTACTCAAGTTATCGACATCTGTAGATTTCGTGACGGATTTTGCGTGACGTCGATTTTGTGACGGTTATTTTGGTCGTTTTTCTCGGATTCACTTCCGGGCTCCACAACGTGCCATAAGGAACTTCGTTCCAAAAACCCTTGGGTAATGAGATGTTGATTACCTACGTATTTCTGAGACCCGCGAATGCGTAGCCCATCTCAAGACATGTTGAAATACAGAGGGGCACGCTGTTCTCATTTCCTAGATTTAATTTAGGCCCGTTCAGTAAATCTGCATTCTTGTCGTCGTAGCACCCGACCAGCTTCCCTAAACTGGGCGTACCTGCAGCAGATAATGGAACAATGTAAATGGTGACTAATAACATGTGAGATAATATCAATTATAAAATTATAAGAATAAGAAATATTATTACACTGAAGGACCAATTTTTTTTTTGTCTCCTATTTCAACAATTCCAAGACAGAATTCAGTTTCAGACATCAGGGAACATTTTTGGTTTCGTGCCTGTCTGTCGGTCTGTAGCTCAATTTTTGCGAACCAACATATCTTAAAATGTACACGTCCGATTTTAATGAAATTGAGATGGTACTTCATAATTAGCCCATTGTTGGTCCCAAAAAGTTTCACCCTTCTTTTTCCCATTTCTTTTCTGCGCTCTTTAAATTTGGCTTAATTGATACTTTAATTCATGTAAAATAGTCTGTCAATTAGTGTGGCACATAGCTCCTCGCGTCCTATGTCGTATATTTTGATGATTCTTTTACACCCTATTGTTGCCAAATTAATTTAATTTTCCCCCGTTTTTTTAAATATGTCAAAATTGTTTTGATTTTTTTACACGAATTAAAATACCAATTTAGCAAAATGTATAGAGGGCAGACCGTTGATATTAGCTGGGGCTATCTGCAGGCTACTTTCGACGAACCATTCAATTTTCATAAAATCAGATGAGTTCTTTTAAAGATATGGGTGTAAATCTAAATGTATGTTTGTTCGCATGTGAAAGAGAAACAAATAGGCGCAGAAGGTTGGACTTACATGGGACCAGCAATGGGCTAATTAAGACCTACCATCCAGATTTCATTAAAATTGGACGCGTAGTTTTTAAGATATATTGCTTTGCAAAAATTGAGCGACAGACCGATATAGCGATAGACCGACAGATATCAGATATGGAACCAAAAATGTTCCCTGATGTCTGAAACAGATTTCAGTGTTTCGTTCCGCAGAACGCCCACATATTTCCGGTTACTTTCACCTTCGGTAAGCTTGGAAGCAACATGGGGGAATATAATATAAATAAATTTGACAATAGTAAGTAGCGAGGAAGCTATATGCCACACTAATTGACAGACTAATCAGATTTCATTCAGTTTCCCTATGTATATAAAAAAAACCTAAGTCCTTAATAGTGGAGCCGAAGTATGTATAAATTTGTTTTTGGTACTAACTTGATATTCCAGTGCTGTAAGTCATCACATGTTTTTCTCCTCCGCACTTCTCTTTTGGCTTATTGGGGCATGGTACATCACAGTGTCCTGCAGTACCTCGGTACATTGATGAAGGCGCAGTTTTACCACATAAACATGTTGACCTAGTATTAAGAAAATAGTAATAAAATAGTGAAATCAGTGTTTCCATGGGTAGAAAATTTGGAAGAGATATGATTGTGGAACACTTCAGTTTGTTTATCATTTTATTGGAGTTGTCTAAAGGGAAAAATCGCCAATATTTACTTAAACATTTTCGTGACTTGAACAGGTTCATCGAGTATTTAAAGTTTTTCTTTGAAACCACAGGGTGGGCCAAAAAAAACCGCACTTTTTTGAACACTTATAGCTCAGCTTCTGTAATAGATAGAGATATGGGGTTTGCGGGGTCTGAAAACTACATTCTTCTACTTTAAATTTCATATCTATAACTTTAAAAAATATTGGGTAAAAGCCATGCAATGACGGTTTGAAATAGGGACTTAAAGAAAGTCGTTGTCCGGGTAGTAATCTTGTCTGGTATTATAGTTTTGACAGAATAAATTACCACATGGTGGAGAAGGGAGGGGGTTCTTTGTAGGTAAGTGGGTTAAAGATCAAATGCTAAATTACACGCTTATGCAAGATTGTGCCCCGTCCCATCGCTCCTTGCAAACAATTCAATACTTGCAACTTGCAAGAGAATTGCCCAGACTTCAGGTAACATTGTGCTTAACGCATCTTTAATGTTTGTTATGACACTGAGGGACTCCTCCTACTTACCTACAAAGCCCCCCCCCCCCTTCACCATATGCTAATTTATTCTATCAAAACTATAATACCAGACAATATCACTACCCGGACAACGACTTTTTTTAAAACCCTATTTCAAACCGTCATTGCATGACCCAACAGTTTTTAAAGTTATAGATATGAAATTTAAAGTAGAAGAATGTAGTTTTCAGATCCCGCAAACCCCATTATCTCTATCTATTACAGAAAAGTGCATTTTTTTGGCCCACCTTGTATATGCATATATTTTCATAATCGAATGAGTTTTGCAATAATATGAAACGCCATAACATCTGGCAGACACTTCGTTACTCATATTCACCAGAATTTTAATAAACCAGAATTTCTTGCCGAGGTGACAAAGTCTGATTTACATTGGTTTCTGGAAGAAATAAAGATACTACGAGTACCTTGTTAAATAGAGATTTAACATTGAGATTTTGATTTAATTATTTGTATTTTTGTCTTATTTAAAATAATAAACATCAATAAAATGTTATTAAATTAAATAATTTAAGTTAACTTTCACTTTTAATTCGAGTGTATTACATATTTCTTTTGTAGGCAGGTAGAACTCGTGGTTCTAAATTCATTCGAATTAGTCACACACAGTCATCTCGGGTGTCATTGAATGAAAATATACAGTGAAACCCCTCCATAGAGGATGTATTATTATTAAATAAATTATTTAAAATGTTTAAAATGATTACTTTTCCATTAAAGTTATTGGACGACGGGATTTTGATAGAGGCATTTTAATAAAAGCATAACAACTTTCACCACGAAGAGAGACAAAGGACAAATGAGAAAAAAGAAAGGTTTATTAAAAAATATTTTTTTATAGAGAGGCAGAGTTAATTTTATTTTTTATTTTTTATTAGAACCACTTTAGGTAGGTAATTAATTTTCCATCAATTGAGATAAATCCATTATTGGGATTAAGAGAATGCAAAATTTCTGAGAATAGTTTTATGTTTTTTAAAAGAATAATTCAAAACTTGATTTTATAGATTAAAAAAAAAAACCTCCAACCATTTTTAAATTTCCAAAAAAAACTTTTCATTTTATATTGTCAAGGACTTTTTGAACTAGAAATTCAGAGTAAGTTTTTTTTTTTTTTTTTTTAAATTTTAGACATGCATCTTTATATTGAATTTTTAAAATAACGTTTTTTACTCGAGTTTAATTTAACTAAATTTTTTAGTGATATGAAGTTTTTAAGGACCAAATACAAGTGTCCGTGTCCGATCTAGAGGGGTGTCCGTTATAGTGGGGTTCTCTTAAATTGATTTAGCACATAAGCTTTTGCCGGTTCCTGGAAAAATGTCCGAAAACTGGGATGTCCATTATAAAGGCTTGTCCATTAACAGGTGTTTTACTGTATTTACCATCTGAAAATTTTAACTATTCTTTTCCAATTACCTTACAACATTTTTCCTTGTTTTTATATGATTTATTTTTATTACATAACTATAATTAATTGTTTGAAAGTTACCCTTGAAAGAGGTGAGCGTAAGAGAAACTGTTGGAGTAGCAGTATGAGATGCATTTGTTGGGCTCGTTTTTCTCAAATACTTTTGTAACTTCTATTTTCAATCTATTTTTCTCGAAACATCCTCGAGCTGTAACTCCTGGAGGAGCTTCTGCAACAGAAAATAAAAATAAAGAAACAATAGAAATAAATAATTGTTGATTATGTTCTATACTGTCTTCGCCCGAGGAGTTTTAGTGGGTCGACAGCTCGGAAAAGTGGGATGAGCATAGTGACGTTAAAAGAGCCCCCCACCTTAGGGGGGGGGGGGGGGCTGCTTCAGAAAGGCGCCAAAAAAAATTAGTTAAAAATAATAAAAAATCTTTCTGTGGTCGGAATGAGTTTTTTAAACAAATACTTTGGGAGTAGCGTAAATAAGAGATTATGTTGCGATGTCATGAACTAGTGATGCGCTGCATAAACAACTCGCGTAAAATTGTGCTCTTATATCAGCCATACTCTGCAATATGTTCTCAATATTGCTACCAGAATAATTTGTCGGTAAAAACTTGACATATTCTTATTCAATCAACCTGATAAGAGCTTTAATAGCTATTTAGGTACCTAGAGCAGTAAGGGCGTTATTACAGGCCGAGGGCGAAGTTTGAAAGCACGAGTGCGTTTTACGCCCAAGGCCTGTCATGTCACTTAAAAAACAATAATTGCATATTAAGGTTACATCAGTACCAAAACAAACCACAGTAATATAAATATTGATTGTTACTAATTTTACAGCTGACGCTGAGAACTACTAGCGCTTCCTGCACGCCTCTTCTCGAACTAGCAGCCTGTAAAGATGAAGCATGAATTTTTACAGGCCCCAGGGCTGTAAAATGGAACTTTACCGGCCGCTCAGGGTAGGAATGTTTACAATGGTGGGCGATAAAATTATATTATCTATGGTTGATACGAAATATAAACATTGCATCTCTGTTTAGATGCGTAGAAAGTGATTCTTTACGTACTTGTATTCATTGCGCAGCGCGTCTCATAGTTTTGAAGAATTCCTCTTCTTTTCC
Source organism: Gerris lacustris (assembly GCA_951217055.1). Classification (NCBI taxonomy): domain Eukaryota; kingdom Metazoa; phylum Arthropoda; class Insecta; order Hemiptera; family Gerridae; genus Gerris; species Gerris lacustris. The sequence goes on from OX578282.1 coordinate 1,657,137, forward strand.
ACCCTAGGGCGGTTAAGAAGAGGAATTCTTCAGCTTTACGCACGATTAGCGAGTTTGTTTACATTTATCAAAACTAATTTGCTCTTAAATTAGTTTTGAAAAAAGTAACTGTTTACTGAGTTTTTAGTGAAAAACAATGAGTGAATCAAGTGACTTTGACGAAAATGTGGAGAATAATACGCCTCCCGAAATAATTAATTCGGCACAAAATACAACTAATGAATTAATGTTATCTTTATCAAAAGAGAAATACGAACTTGGAAGTTTATTTTTTCTGTATTTATTATTTAAATCAAACAATCGTAGATAAAGTACGGTACGCAACTCGTGCGAAAACGGCTTTTTGCATTGCTCGTGTGGTTTTACTACCCTTGCTGTCGTTCGGGTGTAAACTCCACACTCGCATGCAAAATGCTACTTTCCGCACTAGACGCGTAATGTACTATTACGTAACACAACATATAGGTAAGTGATGAACTTACTTTTTAACACCCTCATCTCTGTCACATTTGTTGCCAATATTTTGTAACAATAGTTACATATTCATTTGCTACTCATCAAGCCCTTTGTACAATGTATGGCATGTCATGCTGACTAAAATCTTCCTCTTTAATCGTCTTAAATATTGGCCTCAATCTCAAAAGAAACCGAGATGCTGTGAGCCGAATTTAATTTCGCAATTTAAAGTCACAAGTTCTCGTGGTAGCTAAAACTGTTTTCCTTTCATCCTTATATAATCCTTATTTAAAAAAGTTATTGCAGGCTCACCACGCTCGCCTGTTTTAACAGTATTTCAACAAAAATTTTATTATATAAAATGATTGCAGGCTCTATACGCTCGCCTGTTTATACAGCATTTGTACTTAATTAAGTTAATTCTTAATATTTATTACATTAAGTTATTGCAGGCTCGCCTGTTTATACAGCTTTTCTTCATAATCTTTATATAATATATTGATTGCAGGCTCGCTACGCACGGCTGTTGTAAAAGCATTTGTCCATAATCTTTATTTAATAATATTAATGCAGGCTCACTACGCTCGTCTGTTTCTACAGCATTTCTACATAATCATTATTTAATAATATATTGATTGCAGGCTCGCCTGATATAAAAGCATTTGTCCATAATCTTTATCTTTATAAATTGAAATGAATGTCTGTCTGTCTGTCTCTTATGCCTGCCTAAACCATTCATCCAATTACGATGAAACTTTGAGGAATGGTTGGACGCATGCCCGAGAAGGTTTCTGATTAGTAATATTAAAACTATGTTTGGATTTTGGTACACAGGGGTACGGGGTACAAATGTCAAAGTAATGGTTTTACCTTGTGCGTTCTGGTTTTGTAGCTGTAGCCGACATCATACTCGAGAAGTCTTTTTGGAGTTCGTAGTACATAATGATACGTTATATCTAGGGTAGCAATACCGATCTCTTTTGAAAGTTTCGAGTCGTTGGGGCCAGTTATTGTAGCGAGACAAACTACCACCCACGGAAAGTGATATTTAATTTCTCGTTTCAATCCCGGGTAAATAGTAGAATTTTTGTTCGACATGATAAACTTCATTCCGTGTTTTGCCATAGACTGATCTCATATGTGAAATTAGTTTTATAAATATTAGGATTTGACCAATCAATAATCGATAAACAATAAATCTTCATTTCCACCATTTTTAACCATAAGTAAATTTACATTTCACACAGTGCAAAGGTGAGGACTCTCAGTAAATGTTTTTTAATCTAGAGCGAGGACCCCGTCTCTATATTATTCTATTATATGCTGTTTTGTAATATGACTATTTCTTTATTCTTTTATTTATTTATTTTATTTATTTTTTGTTTTACCAATAGAAATCTTTCTTATAACAACCAATCAAATTGTATCTACCCCTTCTATCAATCCCTAGGGTATTGTAATGAAGGAGGTTCAAGGATGTAACATCAATTAGTAAATTTTAAAATTATTCAATAAAATGACTGATTATAGTCTTAAATTTATGTGACAATCTATTAGTGCTTATATTTGCACTTCTTATCACATCAGTAAGAAATAGTTTTTTTTTTAGTTTTTTTTATAATTTTCCAAATTTGTATCTGTAAACCCGGATTCCTGGTAAACAATAGAGAGTAATAGAGTAAAGACCTGGCGTCCCCTCAAACTCGCCAACAGGTTCGTGTATAAATTTATCATCGCTATTCTCTACATATTTCGATACTAAAATGTCTGCCCCAATAGGATCGATGTCTACAGTAGCACTACCAATTTTTAGTTCCTTGTTATCATTTAATCGAACACCAAATACATTATCTTAATTAAAATGATCAGAAAGCGTAATTTCGATGTAAGGGCGTGCAAGTGTCAGTTTCTCTTCCAATACAGAGTGGCCACGATAAACTGGCTTACCCTGTTATCTCCTTTATTTTTGAAGATAGAGAAAAAATGTAAAAAAAAGAGATAACAGGGTGAGCCAGTTTATCGTGGCCACCCTGATTTCTGACTTTTCATGCATAGAATGTTCGGCAAATTTTTCTCTAACTGATTTAAACTCAAAAAATTCTTCTCCCTTCAGAAACTTATTTTCATGCATTGGCAGTGTCTGAACACTTGATGAAGATGATGGATTAGAAATGTCATTTTCTGTTGCTACTTCGTTAACATTCGGTTATAAATTCACATTTTTAGACTACTATTAATTAACTGTATGATCGGGACATACGTTTCCACCATTTGTCTTTTTCAAGCATAATTTAACATTTTACTATTTAAATACTTGGATTTTACATTATACTTAGATTTTATAAGTTCGTAGAGCAAGCTAATGTCTCCCATGTGGATGACAATATCGTAATGAATCAGTATTAAATGAAAACTTCATTTTATAATTTATATTAATACAGCTATAAAGAAATAAAGAAAAAAAAAGCGTATTAAAGAAAAGAAAACAATATTTATTTATTATGTATATTTTTATTATTTTTAATTTACAAAATAATAAAAAATAACCCAAAAAATTGTGCATTAAAGAAAACATGCATTAAAGAAAACAATATTTATTTATGATGCATATTTTTATAATTTTTCATTTATAAAATTATATTTTTTATTTTTTAAAAGATTAGAAAAAAAAAAAATTGCATTAAAGAAAATAAAAAAATATTTATTTATGATGTGTCTACATTATTTATAATATTTCATTTACAACAAATTTTATTTAAAATATAATAAAAAAACGAAAAAGTGTGTTAAAGAAAAGAAAAAAAAATTAATCATGAGAACAATTATTTTAATATAATAAATAAACGAGGTGTTCAAACTGAGTTGAGAGGACGCTGCGATGTGAACTAAAACATATCTTCAGCTTAAAGACGCAGAGGTAAAGCTGGAGATTCAAAATATAACTTCAGTTAGAACAACTAGGTTGCATCAACAAACCTCAACATTATTTCCCAAGTAAACTGTAAACAGAAATTAAATAAATTGAATGAATGAAAGGGGTAAATAGTAGAATATAGTTTTTTTTTTTTTTTTAAAAAAATAGTTATTTATGTAACTTGTCAGCAAAATGAAATTTTGCTGACAAGTTTTTAAGTTTTAGTTCCGAGCCGAAGGCAAGGATAGGCTAAACAAATTGACTGACGAGGCGAAGCAGAGTCGAAGTGGAATTGTTAATTACCTGCTGAGGTATAACCGAAGCAGGTAATCTTTAAACGAGTGAGGAATATTTCCTTTGCTGCATAGTTACATACTATATTTTATCTACTAACGGCAGAAAAATTACACTAATTATTAAAATCCCTTTTTAATATATTTAAAAAAATTAAAGTAGAAAAAAACAAAAGTTTGAGTAAATAAGAAAACATAACAAAGGCAGTTTTGCCACTTTTTTTATTAACAGCGGTTTTTTATCTCAATTTTTAGCATTTTTTTAAAATAATCACTGTAAAATAATAAAATTTGTTTTATTACTATAATTATTTAAGTTATTTTCAGAAAAATATATAAATATTAAGCAGAATATTACGCTTAAATATATAAACATGAACAATGTGAGAGTGTTTATAACCTGCGATGTAGTAACCTTTTTATAGTAAAATTTTCTTAAAATGTTACAGCCTGGTTGTTTTTAGGGTTTCGTTGGTAAAACCAAAAAAAGAAACCCTTATAGTTTCGTTCATGTGTCTGTCTGTCTGTCTGTCTGTCACTCTGTACGGTTCCAATAACTTTTGAATAAAAAGAGATAGAAACGTGAAACTTTCCAATATTAAAGATCGTTTTGACGCGCACACAGGAAAAATATAGCGAACTCAAAATTATCAGATGTTCAAATCTAAAATGGCGGATAACTCACGTCATGCGAAAAAAATATTTTTTTAAAATTATAAGTGGGGTATCAAATGAAAGGTATTGAAGAGTAGATTACAAATATATATATCACTTAGGGAAAGTGTTCAATTTTCGGCGCCATTTTGTCAAAAAACATCGAAATTTTGCGTGTCCCCCCCCCCCTAAAATCGTATTTCCGCTCTTACTAAAAATATAGAAAAATATGCAAAATGTGCGGTCTGATGGGCCAAAGAAAAAATAAGAATAGCAACTTGGTCGGATTAACTGGGAATCCAAGATGGCGGCTGATTGATGTCACGGAAAAAAAAATATGTTTTCAAAATGTTGAGTGAGGTATCAAATGAAAGGTATTGAAGAGTAGATTACAAAAATATATAACACTTGTAGAAAGCGTTTAATTTTTCCCGCCATTTTGTCAAAAAACATCCAAATTTAGCTTGAACCCCCCCTAATATCGTATTTCCGCTCTTACTAAAAATATAGAAAAATATGCATAATGTGCAGTCTGATGGGCCAAAGAAAAAATAAGAATAGCAACTTGGTCGGATTAACTGGGAATCCAAGATGGCGGCTAATTGCTGTCACGGGGAAAAAAATATTTTTTCAAAATTTTGAGTGGGGTATCAAGTGAAAGGTATTGAAGAGTAGATTACAAAAATATATAACACTTGTGGAAAGCGTTTAATTTTCTACGCCATTTTGTCAAAAACATCCAAATCCCCCCCCCCCCCCCCCCCAACTACTAATTTCATGTTTACAACACCAACGAAACCCTTTTTACGTGAGACTTCACGCACTACCAATTTATTTGTCTGACACTTTGAACTTTTGCTGACACTTTGATATTTTGCTGAAACTTTATTATTTTGCTGCGTGTTTTTTTGACATGTTACAAAAGAATCAAGAAAAATGACATTTTGCAGATTGAAAACAGTACAGCAATGCTTAATTTTGCTGCCGTGAGTAGATAATAGTTATTTATGTAACTAGGCAGCAAAATGGAATTTTTCTGACGAATGATTAAAAGTTAGCCTCCGAGCCGGAGGCGAGGACAGGCTATGGAAATTAACTGCCGAGGCGAAGCCGAGGCAGGTAATTTATTCGATTGACTGCCAAGGCGAAGCCGAGGCAGGCAATATATCAATGAGGCAGAAATGTTTCCTTTGCTGCCTTGTTGCATACAATATTTTTCCTACTACTAAAAATGTTTCCTATACATAATATTTATTTCATAATACTTACTTACTTACTTATCAAATACTATTATTGAACTATTTAAATTTAAAATAAAAACAAGCTACAATATCAAATGTTACAATTATAAATAATGAATTGACAGAAACATAGTAAAAACAAAACAAAATGATGATAATAGACGAGCTACAGTGTTGCCACTAATTCAATTTTTTATGATTATTTTAAGACCTACTGTTTTCTAATTATAGTAATATTTTAATTTCTTTTTATCTTTTTACTCCATTCTATTTTATAAATATAATCTATTATAAGTATTTATAAACCTTTTTTTATAAATTCATAATATTTTTAAGGTAAATTGTTCAAATAATTTAGGCTAAAGATTACATAAAACAAAAGGTTGTTTGTTTATTTATTTGTAGCGGGGAATGTGGGCGTGGCTTAGCCTGGAAAAATCCTCAGCAAAATACGATTTTGCCGCCTAGGCAGCAAAATCGTATTTTGCTGCGTATTCTAAAGTTTTCTTGAAACCTCAGAGAAATTAAATTTTCATGCCTAAAAACAGTCCAATAATGCGTAATTTTGCTGCCGCTAGTAGGAAAAATACTTTTATCTACGATTGATACGAAATATAAACATTATATCTCTGTTTAGATGCGTAGAAAGTGATTATTTACGTACTTGTATTCATTGCGCATGCGCGTCTCATAGTTCTGAACAATTCCTCTTCTTTACCTCACTAGCGCGGTAAAGAAGAGAAATTCTTCAGCTTTACGCACAATTAGCGAGTATTTTTACATTTAACAAAACTAATTTGCTATTATTTTATTAAAGTAACTGTTTATATCGAGTTTTTAGTGAAAAACAATGAGTGAATCAAGTGGCTTTGACGAAAATGTGGAGAATAATAATACTCCTCCAGAAATAATTAATTCGGCAAAAAATACATCTCAAGATTAATGCCATCTTTATCAAGAGAAGAGATACGAACACATACAGCAAGTTTATTTTTTCTGTATTTATTATTTAAATCTAATAATCGTAGATAAAGTACGGTATGCAACTCGTGGGAAAACGGCATTTTGCATTGCTCGTGTGGTTTTACTACCCTCGCTATCGCTCGGGTGCAAACTCCACACTCGCATGCAAAATGCTACTTTCCGCACTCGACGCGTAATGTACTATTCTGTTGACAGGTTCTATAATGAAATCTATAAAGTTATTAAAAGAAAAAAAAAAAAACATGATAATTACCTATCGCGAAGAAAACCATCAAGGAGTGTTCACTTTCCACCAGAGTAACCCTGAGCTGTTTCAATTGATCCATCCACCTAAATCTGCGTAGTCGATAATCTTCTGTGAGGTATGGCAGGTATTTGTTAATTTATTTTTGTTTACTTGAAACTGATACACCTATATAATTTTTAAGGGTACTTTTTTAAGATTGGCAAAATATTTTTTCGAAAGCAAGTATTTTTTTAATAAATTTGTTTCTATATAACTACAATAATTTGTTAAAATACATTTATTCAAACAATTATTTTTTAAAGGAAGGGAAAATAAATTCTTTGTTCTCTAATCTTAAAATTATAAAAATTGTTTGATTCAATGTAATTGTTTTATTTTATAATGGCCATTATAATAATAATAATAATAATATATTTTTTTATTCTTTAAGACATTAAAGTATACAACGGTCAAATTTTAAATAAAGATATTACATGAATATCACAGTCAAAAGTTAATATCTAATAATTACAAACTAAAACACAAAAACTCTAATTAACCAAAACCATTTAAATTTAAAAACTCATTAATACTGTAACATGGATTAACTAATAAAAATTCTTTAATTCTAAAACAATAGTCAACTAAAGGAAACTGTCTAGAGTAGCTGCTTAAATTATTGTAAACCTTAAAACCTAAATTTCTATGTCCTGTACATGACTTATTTAATATGAACTTAAATGTATTAATTATTATAATTTATTTAAACATGTACGGTATTATATTTAATTTTTAAACATTGAATCGTTCTTTACTTTGAGTGGTTATTAGCCAAAGTCAAGGCACTATTGCCTTGAGATTCTCTTTTAGTCGCCTCATACTACAAGCAGGAGAATCCCAGTTTTATTCTGACTCCATACAGGAGAAGGATATAGTTCAAGTTTTAAAAAATCGGTAAAACTGAGGAATACAGTGCTGTGAGGGGAAGAGATTAGAAAAGTGTACAGGCCTTACTGGAATATATTATTTTGACAAAGTGATATCAACTTTCCTATGTACAAGTCATGCAAATATAATCACTCAAATGTGTATATAAATCATACAAATGAGTAGCCGAATTCCAAAAGCAGCTATATCCAAAAAAATGAAAAAATGAGATATTGGTACCCCTGGATTTGTTTTTTAAAGCTCTACAACGTTCTGCAGTCAAACAGTTCCACAAAAAAAATTATAAACCCATTAAAATCTAGATTGAAATATAAGTGCGGTTACAAAAGCAGCTATATCCCTTCTGTACTCGGATTCAAAAGGAGCTATATCCATAACTGATCCAAAAACAGCTATATCCTATGTACACATTATAGAGTTACTCTGAGTAAGGCTGCAAAATCATCTATATCCTTCTTTACACATTGCTATCTTCTTTTAAACAGAAAAAAATATGATAGAAGTGAAAAAAATATTTTAGTGGCTACACTGAATAAATAATAGTTTAAATAGTTAAAATAATAGTTTATTTATTTGTTTTTTGAAGGGTGTTGGACTGCTTGGCGGTAAATAATAGTAATAAATAATGAATTAATAAATAATAATAATAATAAATAATAGTTTATAACTGCTTAATTTATTGGATATAACTGCTTTTGCTGCAGCACACCAATCCAACATGGCGGTGGGTTTGGTTGCAAAAGTAGGTATTAAAAAAAACTGTGACAAAACCAGCTATGTGATTATTTCTTTTGTTTATTGAATTGAAAATAATAGCCTGAGATTATAGGGCTTTTGTCCACTAAATGAATTATTAGTTATTGATTTTTTTTAAATATTAACCTGATAACACAATTTAGTGAATTGCTAGACGTTTTTCGTGCTTTGCCAAAAAATATTTCAAGTGGATATAGCTGCTTTTGGAATTCAGCTACTCAAATGTACTGTTTGACAAAGGGATATAATCTCTTACTACCAAGCAATTCTCGACCGCACCGTGTTTCTTAGTTCAACCAAAAAATCTTATTTAATTAATAAATTATTCACTGTCACTAAAAGATTCGTAATTTACACTGAAGTCAGTAGTTGAGTTATTTAAACAAAGAATTTCCGCCGGATTTATTTTTTAAAATTTTCTTCTGACTTCTCTTCTTTTCAACGGATACGCGTTTTTTTTAGTTTCTTTTTTTTTTGATTCGTGGGCGTTAATAAATTTTATTATATTATATTTACCATCATCCATTTTCCCAATGTTTTTTAACACTTAACGTTATAATTTGCAATGAATTCAGGCTTTTTTCGGTAAATCTATTTGGTAAAAATATGTGGCCCATGGATTGGTTAAATTGAATACATAGTTTCAGAACTGTGCCAAACTTAGTCTAAGTAAACATTAGTTTTTCAATTTGATAGGGGACATCTACTTCTAAGTCACCAATTTTTATATATTTTATTTGGTTAACCTCAGCGGCTTCGGTGAGTAGATGCAACATCCATTCCCTACAACAAATAATATATTAAACTTTGAAAAATTCTACTAAAAAAAGAATTTTAATAATTATCTGTCGGGGCACTGACCAAAATAATCCCACTATCCTATCCAGAATAATCCCTATCCTTATTCTTATTTATCGTTATATTAAGCTTATCAACTATTCCCTTATATTTTATCATATATATCACTATTTAATCTATTTTATCATGCAAATCTTACCTTATCACTTAACAATTTACACTTATATAGAATCACATTTTAACTTAGTTTTAAACACATATATCGCCGATTCTACCGCTTCATTTCGTCTTCTACACTCTATTTTCATTTCTTCTATCATCAGTTCTACCATAATAGATTCAGGAGTAACAAGTAAACACCAGTTATTTACGACAACCCACTGTTGCTGCAAGAACTTGTTTACGTCTGAATCTAACCGGCATAACCTTCCCATCCGTTAACCTTCACACCTTCCTAAACTCAGCGCTGGATGCACCAAGCAGATCGATAGTACTATCGATCTATCGACATCCCCGAGAGTGCACTGTGAAGCTGTCAAGTGAACACCTGCCTTGACACCTTCGTGAAGTTTTCTTTATAGTTGAGTGAATCATACATATTTCCAGTTTGAAGACCAGTGTAATAACATCCTGGTCAACCAACTGGAACAGGAGTCTCCACACTACACTTTACAAGCTTAATTAATACTGCACAAAGCATGGTGTGCAGCAGGTAATGCTTCCACCTCTTTCACATACTTACCTATTTTAATAAACCACCTTCACCATCCTACATTTCACCGGTTACTAACAATAGATAGTAAGTCAGTAGTTTAGTCTAACTCTTTTGTATTTTATTTCTGTATTTATTTCCCTCTTATCTATTTACTAGCCCCTGGGTCCCCTGCTTAGGTTATCCATTTCTGTTATCATTATTTTACATACATTTTATATTATTATTCATTGCTTATTATAATTATTTATTATTATGTCAACTTAATAAATAGGATTATTATTATACTATCATTTACTCAAGTTACTATCCTTACTACACCTACCCTATTATACTCATCCTTTCCCTACACATTCTTCAAGCATTTCAGCGTTATTAGTCACTTTGGTACTGCATGCCACGGTTTACCTGTCGTGCACCCAACATATTGGTCCTTTGGGCCGGATACCTGTTTCATTTATCATCTAGTTTATTTCATCTATTCAGCCATCTCAACTTTACATTCTGATTTCACTCTTCTTCTTTCAGCGACACTTCACATCAGCGATTACTTTGCATACTTATGCAATAACTTATAGACTTGCACTCAGTCTATTATGTTCCTGTGGACTATTTATAAGTTTCACAACTGAAGCTATATTTGGCAGGACATTTCTTTTGAGCATTGCAGTCTGATAGACTTACAGTCTCAGGCTTGCCCAGCGATTATCCCCTATTACATAGGTGATAAATATTTTTTATTGTACCTAATTATTATTTAATTTATTTATGTACAATACTTCAGCGTTTTATTTTGAACTTTATTATTTTAATTAATTTTGTCAGCGATCAGCGATTGTACAGCCGGATACTCCTGCTCTACTTTATTATTTATATATATTTTTACTTATCTTTTACACGTGTATTTATATATCTATTTTTTGTTATTGTTACTTCAGCGTCACCACAGGTTTCTTTTAAATTGTTTGTACCTGTACAATTCTTTGTTATTTTGTTAGCAGTTTATTTATTAATTTATTTAAATTTAAATCATGATGCCTTCTGATGAGGAAGATCCGACTAGTATGGCAACACCTTACCGTCGGAGAATGAACACCTTGGTGGCCGACCTACACGAAATAAGAGATCAGGGTAACCTCGCAGAGATCAGCAGTGATCCTAAAGCACTTGCCAAGTTCAAGGGTATGTATCTAACTTTAACTAGTACTTACGATAAATTAGAACAAACTTATGATGACCTTTGTGATCTCATTGATGAAAATGGTAAGTACCTATTAAGCGATAAGGATACAGCCTTAAGAGCGAGGGGTAAACGTTACTTACATGAATGTCACACGACATGGACTACGTTCGATGAAAATGCTAAAAGGCAATCAACCACTCCTAATGTGACATTCATGGGTGCATCAAAACCGAAGTTACCCACATTAGATTTACCTTATTTTGACGGTGAGAGAACAAAGTGGCCTCGGTTTAAGGACACATTTTCTAGTATGATTATGGAGGAGTTACAGTTATCCAATATAGACAGATTTCATTATCTAGTTCGTTGTCTTAAGGGCAAAGCGGCAGCTATTATAGCACATGTTCCCGTAGCTGATGACACTTTCGCTATAGCTTGGGACCTGTTAAAAGAGGCTTATGACAACAAGCGTTTGTTGGCAGCTGCTCATCTCGATAGGTTACTAGATATGAAACCTCTTGCTCAGAAGCCTTCTGCCGAAGTCCTAGGTGATACTGTAGCTCGCATAGCAGAGACTGTTGCTGCGTTCAAGCTTATTGGTGTACCTAATAAAGAGGAGTTTATGTACTTCCATATTGCGCGACGGTGTTTAGGTGTACACACTAGAGAGGAGTTTGAGCGACAAAATAGTGAGGAATTTCCAACCTTTGAAATTCTTATAAGATTTCTTCGCTCACGCTGTGTAGCATCCGAATTAGCTGTAGGATTAGCCAGAGTTACAACCGCACAGGATCTAGCTAATACCAAGAGAACTCCGAGGTATGCTAGACGTTTTGGGAGTTCAAGCGGTGGCCAGCTGGCCTTAGTGAGCAACACTCGTCTCACCACTCCGGACAACACGTCTGCAGCTCCAAGTTCATCTCCAGCTAAAACTAAGATTAAGTGCCACATCTGCAAGGATTACCACTCGTTAATGAATTGCATCAAGTTCGCCTCAGCAACCGTCAGTGAGAGATATGAGCTTCTTAAGTCCTGGAGGGGCTGTAAGAATTGTTTGCTATTAGGACATGCTACAAATGCATGCAATTCAAAATACCGTTGCCGTTACTGTCATGGTAAACACCATAGTATGCTGCATAACCTGCCTCAAAAAGAGCAGTCTCAAGACCCGCCCGCTCTCGCTCTTCATACTAACACTCGTAAGGACTTAGAAGTCATGTTAGGAACAGCGGAGTGTTTAATAAAAGCTAGCGATGGACGAGAGGAGAAGATCCGCTTAGTTATCGACTCAGGTAGTCACTTTTCTTTTGTCACCAGAGAAGTTGCTAATGCGTTAGGACTTAAAATCGATAAGCATTCCTCAAGCATCTGGGGTATAGGCGACACTCCGTTTAAGGGCTTTAAAGGCAGAACTTCATGCACCATTTCACCGGTTAAATCTTCACAAATAAGTCTTACCACCACAGCTATTGTTGTAGACACTATAACATCACCTCTTCCTGGATTTACTTCATCACCAGAGATGTGGAAACCATTTTTGTCGTACCCTCTGGCTGATGAAGACTTTTGGAATTCCAGGCCAATCGATTTCCTCATAGGCTGTGATTTATTTAGTGACATCATCACAGGAGAAATCATCACTGTCACTAGCGACTTGCCTCGATTATTGGGAACCATCTTCGGGTATTCTGTTATCGGTAGAGTTCGAGAAGCTTCCAACGCTACCTCACTCCACGCTCTTCATGCTGTACCAGACAACAGCGCTTTAGATCTGCTGCAACAGGATCTTCTTAAGTTCTGGGAGTTGGAAGAGCCGCCTACAGCTAAGATTCAGGACCCGGAAGAACAGCATTGCGAGCAGTTATTTCGAGACACCCACTATCGTCTTCCGGATGGTAGATACGTTGTCCGATTACCTTTCCGTTTGCCGAACCCACAGATCGTAGGCACTCGAGGCATGGCTCTACGGCGCCTCGAGCATCTCGAGTCCAAATTGGCTCGAAATTCAAGCTTAAAATCTAAATACGACGACTTCATGAAAGATTATATTGACCTGAATCACATGGAAGTCGCCTCTCAACCTGGTCATGTATTTATCCCACACCACTGTGTGGTCAAGAATGTTGACGACGATATTAAAATTCGAGTAGTATTCGACGCTGCTGCTCGGACTTCTTCAGGTTCTCTTAATGATTCACTTCTCGTAGGACCGAAGCTTCAAAGCAACCTAGCTATGATTTTACTTAACTTCCGTCGTTATGCCTACGTCTTTACAGCCGACGCCGTGAAGATGTTTCGCCAAATACTGGTCCACCCCGAGGACAGGGGATACCAGCACATATTATGGAGGTTCGATCCAGCTGAAGCTGTTCAAGATTACCAACTTATGACTGTGTCTTATGGTCAAGCATGCGCACCCTATCTTGCCTTAAGAGTTCTTCTCCAGCTTGTCAAAGACGAAGGGCACGATTTTCCACTAGCATCTACTGCCCTATTGGATAATACTTATATCGACGATGTAGTCTCAGGAGCACCGACACTGCAAGAAGCATTAGAGTTGCAGCATCAGTTAGTTACCTTGCTGGGTAAAGGAGGCTTCAGTTTAAGCAAGTGGTCGTCCAATAATCCCGATATCCTAGCTGCATGTCGCCAAGAAGACCCTGCTGGCACATTACCAATCGACCAAAACATTCCATTGCAATCTGAGGATGAGAGCAATGTTAAGATTCTGGGAATGCAATGGTACCTCAAGCTGATATCTTTACATATAAGATTGCGATGCCTAGGGATGTGTGCAGCAAGCGCGGTGTGCTATCAGCCATATCCAAGATATATGACCCCCTTGGGTATTTGGGCCCTACGGTGGTGCTAGTTAAGGAACTTATTCAGGAGGCCTGGAAACGACAGCTTTCATGGGACCAGGAACTACCTCCGGACCTACGAACAAGGTGGACATCCTTCACTGCGCAACTACCAGCGTTAGAGCGAATTAGGGTTCCTCGTTGGGTAGTGCCAAACGATGGACCCTACGATGTACTTATCTTTGCCGACGCTTCGGAAAAGGCATATTGTGCAGCAGCATACCTCAGATCTGTCAAAGATGATATGCCACAGATGCACCTTATAATGGCAAAGACGAAATTGGCGCCTGTGAAGTTCACAACTGTTCCGAGGCTCGAGCTTTGCGCTGCTTTGCTAGCTGCACGTGTATGGCAAAGTATACAACCATTCTGCCAGAAGCTGTCTGTGCCTCCAAGCGTATACTTCTTTTCAGACAGCATGGTAGTACTATCTTGGCTCACTACACCTTACCATCTGCTAAAAACATTTGTCGCTAATAGGGTCGTACAAATCCGAGACTTAACCTCCGGAGGAAAATGGAGCCACGTTGTTTCAGCGGATAATCCAAGTGACTTGGGATCAAGAGGAGTACCAGCCACCGATTTAATTGACTGTGCTCTTTGGTTTACCGGACCAGAGTGGGCTTTGTCTGATCCTTCCTCCTGGCCAGCCAGTGCCAGTAGCCCTTCTTCCAACATACCGGAGCTTAAAGCCTCACCACCTAGAGCAGTTCTTGCAGCTGTTAGCGTCGATCCCCCATTACTCAACCTTCTTCAGTCTCATTCCAGCTTAAGTAAGCTGCTTAGAGTGTTGGCTTACATTTTAAGATTTGTAGACCATTTAAAGGCCATCGCGTTGAAGCCAGCTACCACGAAAACCGTTCAAATTTGGGAAATTCGCCGAGCGACACGTGTAGCAGTTAGGATTACTCAGCGCCAAGAGTTTTTTAATAACAAAACTCCATCTGAGAATTCAATTCCGAAACACTTAGTTAGCTTACACCCTTTCCTGGATGACTCAGGAGTTCTGTTGGTAGGCGGTCGCCTCCGCAACTCCAATTTACCATATGAAACCCGACATCCAATGCTATTACCTCCCAAAACTCATTTGACAAAACTCATCATCGACAAATATCATCGTCAGACTTTTCATGCCGGACCGTCACTTCTTTTAGCAGCCCTCCGATGGGATTTTTGGATTCCCAACGCACGTAACACAATAAGAGCAATTACTAGGAAGTGCGTCACCTGTCGAAAACATGATGCGAAACCCCTCCAACCTTCAATGGGAGATCTACCAGCCGCCCGTTTTCAGGACAACCATCCCTTCCTGCATGTTGGTGTAGATTATGCAGGTCCTTTCAGCATACGGGACTCCCTGAGACGAAAGGCGTTGACATCCAAGGCCTACTTATGCCTCTTTGTTTGTTTGAGCACCAAGGCATTGCATTTGGAGCTGGTGTCCTCTTTAAGTACAACATCCTTTCTAGCATGTTTCGACAGGTTTGTGGGTCGTCGTGGAAAGCCCGTTAAAATCTTCAGTGACAACGGCACTAACTTCATTGGAGCTGCGCATAAAATGAAGGATTTCTTTGCTTGGATCCGTTCCCAAGTTACTAAAGATGCTATCCAAGAGTATGTTGTCCAAAAGGATATTGAATGGTCGTTCATACCTCCCCGAGCGCCATAATTCGGAGGAATTTGGGAGGCAGGAGTCAAATCCGTAAAGCGATTGATGCGGAGTGTATACGGTGACAACGTTTTCACATTTGAGGAATTGGCCACGCTTTTGATCAACGTCGAAGCCATCCTCAATTCACGTCCTTTGTGTCCTATGTCCAGTGATCCTCATGATCTTTCCTATTTGGCACCAGGACACTTTCTCATTGGGATGCCGCTTACATCAGTTCCCGAACCCTCTCTTCTCGACGTTTCCGAGAACAGGCTTACTCGTTGGCAGGCTGTTGCCAAGAAATCTCAGCATTTCTGGCAGCGTTGGCGTCGCGAGTATTTAACCACGCTCCAGGAAAGGACGAAATGGCGAGCTGCAGGGTATAATCACCAAGTAGGCGATCTTGTCTTGTTGAAAGATGATGGAGTTCCCAGGTTGCACTGGCCGTTGGGCAGAGTCCTCCGTCTTCCCGGGCAACGACGGCGTTGTACGGGTAGCTGAAGTTAAGACCAGCTCATCAGTTTTACGGAGACCCTGCAACAAACTTATTCCGTTATTTCTTCCCGAATCCATTTCAGCACCTTCAAATCCTATTTGAAAATTTTCTTTGACGTAAATTTTGGTAGGCGGTATGTCGGGGCACTGACCAAAATAATCCCACTATCCTATCCAGAATAATCCCTATCCTTATTCTTATTTATCGTTATATTAAGCTTATCAACTATTCCCTTATATTTTATCATATATATCACTATTTAATCTATTTTATCATGCAAATCTTACCTTATCACTTAACAATTTACACTTATATAGAATCACATTTTAACTTAGTTTTAAACACATATATCGCCGATTCTACCGCTTCATTTCGTCTTCTACACTCTATTTTCATTTCTTCTATCATCAGTTCTACCATAATAGATTCAGGAGTAACAAGTAAACACCAGTTATTTACGACAACCCACTGTTGCTGCAAGAACTTGTTTACGTCTGAATCTAACCGGCATAACCTTCCCATCCGTTAACCTTCACACCTTCCTAAACTCAGCGCTGGATGCACCAAGCAGATCGATAGTACTATCGATCTATCGACATCCCCGAGAGTGCACTGTGAAGCTGTCAAGTGAACACCTGCCTTGACACCTTCGTGAAGTTTTCTTTATAGTTGAGTGAATCATACATATTTCCAGTTTGAAGACCAGTGTAATAACATCCTGGTCAACCAACTGGAACAGGAGTCTCCACACTACACTTTACAAGCTTAATTAATACTGCACAAAGCATGGTGTGCAGCAGGTAATGCTTCCACCTCTTTCACATACTTACCTATTTTAATAAACCACCTTCACCATCCTACATTTCACCGGTTACTAACAATAGATAGTAAGTCAGTAGTTTAGTCTAACTCTTTTGTATTTTATTTCTGTATTTATTTCCCTCTTATCTATTTACTAGCCCCTGGGTCCCCTGCTTAGGTTATCCATTTCTGTTATCATTATTTTACATACATTTTATATTATTATTCATTGCTTATTATAATTATTTAT
Organism: Gerris lacustris; assembly: GCA_951217055.1. NCBI lineage: Eukaryota > Metazoa > Arthropoda > Insecta > Hemiptera > Gerridae > Gerris > Gerris lacustris. The sequence continues at coordinate 1,674,361 of OX578282.1, forward strand.
TATTATGTCAACTTAATAAATAGGATTATTATTATACTATCATTTACTCAAGTTACTATCCTTACTACACCTACCCTATTATACTCATCCTTTCCCTACACATTCTTCAAGCATTTCAGCGTTATTAGTCACTTTGGTACTGCATGCCACAGTTTACCTGTCGTGCACCCAACAATTATCAAAGATCCATATTAAAAAATATAACTTGTTGTTTAATTTTATTTTAGTTTTTACCATTTCAAACTTATAGCTATATAATTCCATTAAATTTAAATTAAAATATAAATATAATTATTTTTAATACAGATCCGTGCATAAAAAATATTTTGAATAATTTTAATTTGATGAATATTTAAAATATAGCATTTTTTAACTAATTTCATTCTTTTTTATTAATAATTTTATATTTTAATTTTCTTGATTTGTATAGTATAATTAATTTAATATTACATAATTCATTACATTTTTATATTTCTTATTAAGTAGTTTTATACTTACATTGTTTTGCTGGAATTTTGCAGGTAATAGTGGGAAACGTGTAGTTTTGGAAAACTGAGTTTCTAGAAACTATACTCTGACAAGGAGCTCGCTCTTCTTTTATGCTAGATATTTTTAGTAGTGGGGGGGAGGGATGATTTTGTTTACGTAAATATGATGAGTGGAAAATAACAAATTGCTTTCGAGCTTACCGAAGTTCTGTTATTATTTTGATAAATTTGTTAATTAGGTTTTTTTAAGTTTAAATAAAAATATGGATGATAATGCTGTGCAAGACGTTGAAGACATGTTTGATAAAACGTCACCCGAAATTGTAAATATTGCAACATCATACAAGGAAAGCTTATTGCCCTCTAAATCAGGCACTAAAATCTTTAGTGTAATTTTTCTGCCATTAGTAGATAAAATATTGTATGTAATTATGCAGCAAAGGATACATTCCTGACTCGTTTAAAGATTACCTGCTTCGGTTGCACCTCAGCAGGTAATTAACTTTTTCCTGCCTCGGCTTCGCCTCAGCAGTAAATTTGTTTAGCCTATCCTCGCCTTCGGCTCGGAACTAAAACTTAAAAAACTTGTCAGCAAAATGGAATTTTGCTGACATAAATAACTATTGATCGATTAATAACATATACAAACTAAAACGTTTTCTTTAAATATTTTAATGGTAATTTAAATTTGTTCTACTTTTAAAGAGCTTTAAAACTATGTGTAACATGTATTGTAGACTGAAACTTTTTTTATTTTTCGTTATATTGGCCACCATTCTTAAAATACTATGTGAAATTTTAATTGTTAGATATTCCTTTCCTAGACTTCAAAGCCTTTACATTATTTGAACGAGTGCAGTGAGTTTTTCATTTCAGAGACTTAGGATTTGAAAAGTTTTTTTGTGTGTTTATGGGTTTGTTTGTCTAACGATAACTGGAGTAATAATTGATCAATTTCAACGAAATTTGGTACACATATATGCATCTCAGCATTTGTGAGAAGTGAATAGTTTTTGGAAATTTCGCACTAAATATTTTCAAGATGGCGGCCAATATGGCAGACAACTAGAAAAAAAAGTTTTAGTCAGCATAAAGTGTTATGCGTCTTTTTAAAGGTTTTTAAGAGAACAAAAATAGTATGTAAATAATAAAATTTCACAGTTAATATTTTCAAGATGGTGGCCAATATGGCGGACGACTAAAAAAATAATTTTATTCAGCATAATGTGTTACACATAGTTTTAAAGGTCTTTAGAGAAGGAAAAGAATATGTAACTAATAAAAGTTTACACTTCATATTTTCTAAATGACTAAACAAAAAGTATTTAGTCAGTATGACATGTTCATCAATTTAAAACTCTTGAAGTCTAGGAAAGTAATATCTAACTATTATAATTTCACACATAATATTTTCAAAATAACGGCTAATATAACGAAAACTAAGAAAGTTTTAGTCTGTATGACATATTATAAATCGTTTAAAGGTATTTTAAGGCTAAAGATTATGTACAAATACTGTATAAAAAGGCGAGCACAGTGAGTATGTATGAATTTTATTAAATAATATTAATTCACAAGTATATATAAACAGGCGAGAGTAGCGAGCCTGCATCTATTTATTATATAATTATGATGTACAAATTTACAATAGCTTTTACAATAGGTGAGCGTAGTGAGGCTAGAATTATTTTGTTAAATAAAATATTTACTACAAATGCCGTATAAACAGGCGAGCGTCTCGAGCCTGCAGTAACTTTATGCAATAAATATTATGTACAAATGCTGTATAAACAGGCAGGCGTAGCGAGCCTGCATTAATATTATTAAATAAATATTATGATTTAAATAAAATTATAATTATTATTAACTACGGGAAACAGACAGTGAAAAATACACTCCTGTGCCGGGATTTTTTATAAATATTATGGACAAATACTTTTACAACAGGCGAGCGTAGCGAGCCTGCAATCATTTTATTAAATAAAGATTATGTAGAAATGCTGTACAAACAAGCGAGCATAGCGAGCCTGCAATCATTTTATTAAATAAAGATTTATGTAGGTAAAAACAGGCGAGCGCGGTGAGCCTGCAAAAACTTTATTAAATAAGGATTATGTTCGGATGAAAGGAAAACTTTATACAAAATTAAATACGGCTTACAGCATCTCGGCTTCGTTTGGCAATTTTAAATTTAAGATTGGGGCCAATATTAAAGACGATTAAAGTGGAAGATTGTAGTCAGCATGTCATGCCATATAGTACATTGTTTTAAAGGGCTTTATGAGTAGCTAATGAATATGTAACTATTGTTACAAAAGTTTTGCAATACATGTGACAGAAATGGGGGTGTTAAAAAGTAAGCTCATTATTATAAGGTGTGTTACGTAATAGTACATTACGTGTCGATTGCGGAAAGTAGCATCTTGCATGCGAGTGTGGAGTTTGCACCAGAGCGATAGCGAGGGTAGTAAAACCACACGAGCAATGCAAAATACCGTTTTCCCACGAGTTGCGTACCGTACTTTATCTACCATTGTTAGATTTAAATAATAAATACAGAAAAAAATAAACTTGCTGTAAGTTCGTATCTCTTCTCTTGATAAAGATGGCATTAATCTTGAGTTGAATTTTTTGCCGAATTAATTATTCTCTACATTTTCGTCAAAGCCACGTGATTCATTCATTGTTTTTCACTAAAAACTCGATATAAACAGTTACTCTAATAAAATAATAGCAAATTAGTTTTGTTAAATGTAAACAAACTCGCTAATTGTGCGTAAAGCTGAAGAATTCCTCTTCTTTACCGCCCTAGCGTGGTAAAGAATGCGCAAATGAATACAAGTACGTAAATAATCGAATTCTACGCATCTAAACAGAGATATAATGTTTATATTTCGTATCAATTGTAGATAAAATAATTTTAAAGCTCTTTTCAGGTTGAATAAGAATATGTCAGGTTTTCACCGAAAAATTATCCTGGTAGTAATATCGAGAACATAGTATGGCTGATTTAGAGCACAAACGTTCACATAATCTATAGTCCGATTCAAACGGTGTAGGTGTAGGAGCTATAGCTAGGAGCTAAAGGAGCTTCATTCTTTTCTTTACCTGCATAAGTTTTACGTCCTGTCAAGTATTTCCATAGCTTCTTCACTGCCCTGCGGCTTTTTAGTTAACTACATATATAAACTAAGTTTAAAATCCAATTAATTTTTACTTTTGAAAGTTGTTAGACAATACTGTAGGGATATCTATTGATTGTGTGAATTATTATTGAGGTTTACGTGTTTGAGTGGGCTTACTTGCTATTCCTGTTGAATAGACCATGGCTTTCCACTGACCGCCGCATCTCTGTCGTCGGTTACCTGTGCACGGCTTGTTGCAGCCCTCCACCAGCGGAGACGTCCTTCGCACCAAACCGCAGAAACATTCAGACCTGAAATGTTTCCGTAAAAACTAAACATAATCATTCTTTATACATATTTTCAGCATTATTTATTATAGGTTTATTTTAAATTGTATCGACCGGTACATTAGATGGCCAGAGGCAATTCCGATACATGGCATTACAGCTGAAACTGTTGCGCACGCTTTCTACGCGAACTGGGTTGCTCGATTTGGAACCCCAACCACCATCATCAGAGACCAGGGAAGACAGTTCGAGTCCGAACTTTTCCACGCACTGGCAAAGCTTTTAGGAATCAAGAAAGCGAGGACTACCGCATATCACCCTGAAGCTAACGGGATGATAGAGAGGGTTCTCAGACAGCTGAAAGCCGCCATTAAGTGTCACGAAGACAAGAATTAGCTCGAAGCCCTTCCCACAGTCCTGTTTGGGATTCGAGCTGCTCTGAAAGAAAACCTGCAGTCTAGCTTAGCAGAATTGGTGTACGGTAGCGTACTCCAACTACTCGGAGACCTAATAACCAAAACAGTCCAAGACATTCCGTCCAACGAATACGTTCGCTAACTTTGTGACCCGATGGAAAACATCAGACCAACATTTCCTCCGTTCTAAAACCACTCCAGCAGGCCCACACCCAGGGCCCCGACGATGCCCACACAACTCTGGAGCTATACCATATCAAGAAGATCAGATATAGGGCTTATCAGAGGCACATAGGAGCTGTTTAAACATCTTATTGATTTATTGTCGGATGTTGAAACAGTTCCTATGTGCCACGCGTGAGTGGCACATCCCTTGGTGTCTCTCACTCATACAATTGTTGTGTATGTATATATATATATATATATATATATATGTTTATAGCTAGATTCCCATTATTCACTGCGAAGTGTTAATTTTAATGATTTTTTATTTTTTTAATTTTTGTTGGCTTATAAACTACCATCAAGAAGTATTAATATAATTTTACTAAGCGAAGAATATCTTGATACCACAGGATTCCCTTGCCTTTTTACAATAATCCAAAATAATCTATTATTAGCAAAAATCTCTTTCTACTAATTGATTTAGTAAAAAGACGACTACTTTGGGATGTTTTTACTGATTTTATTGAAATTCCTTTTATATTTTGTTGGTTTGCTGTTTGTCTGAAATCATATAATGTAAATTTAACGCACTACCTTGAAAACTGATATACAGATTATGTATTGCCGATGAAGATTTAATAATAATCAGTCATTAGTTTTAAAAAGCCGATAAATCAGAATATTTCCGAACAATTTAGAAACATAATTGTGACTCACGCATATTGGAGAGCAGCGTGTGGAAAGCCCAGAGATTTGCAGTATGCTACACACCGTACAGGGGTATTAGTTTTAACTAAGTCTACTTTGTGTTCTTCTAACAGTCTACGTTCGTCTCTCTCCTGAATGCAGCCTATCTCTAGTTCCTCTACGTCTCCAATTTCATCTTCTGAAACAGAATCCATATAATATTATTATTATGATGTTTGTTTATTTTGCTAAAAATGGGATTAGTATAGGAAAAGTATTGTTTTCACACAATCTGAAAGCAAGATTTCAACGGAATCATCCGTTTTGGGTATTTTTAAGATCATATTTGAGTGGTATTTAGCAGGAAGTTTTTCTATCTATCTGTGACGCATAACTCCTACAGTTTTTGAATGAGAGAGTTTAAACTTAATAAATTTTTGCTTTCATTAACTCATTCTGATTCTGCTTAGTCAGCAAACATTCAAAAATTTCGTAAAATAAAAAATTAAAAAAATCTGACTGCGCTAAAAATTTGCACCAATTATACCTCTTTATAAGACAACCATTTCTACTGCAACATTCATTGTATTGGTACCTGCCGCCATTTAAAAAATATTGACTTTTAAAATTTCAAACTTTGGCGCTAATTAATTTCTATTTCACCAATTTGGACTACGAAATTTGTATAAGTATAGGAAAGAGTTTGTTAAGTTGTTTTGAAATATTTAATATTATTTTTTTATCTGCTGTCTTGTTTAGTTGGTTTTCAATTATATGTATTTATGTTAGGTGAGAAAAACTTCTGAGTCGCCCCACGCCAATTTTATTTTTTTATGTTTCCAAATTCTAAAATTTCTAAACAGAAATCCGTTTCAGAGATTAGGAAACATTTTTGATTCGTGTCTGCCTGTCCACCCATCAACATATTTTGGACCACAATATATATCTTGAAAACTTCGTGACCGATTTTAACTAATACTGCAGAGTGACAGACCGACAGATTGAGCGACAGACACACGGAACAAAAAATGTTCCCTGATGTCTGAAACGGATTTCTGTCTTGGAATTTTTGAAATCCGAGACATAAAATATTTTCGTGGTTCAGAACAATCTACCATAGCTTCCGTTACCTTTGGTAAGCTTAGAAGCAAAATTTCCGGTTGAAAGTTTCCGTGTTATTAATTTCAGACGAAAAACAACGCAATTGTTAGTAAGGTTTCATTTAAGTTTAGGTTTCCATTATCCTTGAAGAACTTCAGAGATACGGCTTCGCTTCCTTCCGCTACAATTACGGATTTTAATTGCTTCGATACTTATTCTAACAGCTACATTAGACTCGTACGAATCAACTTTAGCTAAATCTAAATATATCGAAGAGCGACCGCTAATTTTACTGATGCCGGGATGTCTTCATGGTAGTGTGTAACTTTTTAGAGATTTTAGGAGCTACCAAATGAAGAAGTTCTTCGAAGTCAGTTTTTGTAAGTCCTACGAAATTGTGAAACGAGCTACCACCGTTGAAAAATTAATTCAGACATTAAGTTAAAGATTCTCCAATTTTTTTAAAAAAAATCTCTCTTCCACCATCTTCTTTTTTTTAGCGAATTTTCGAAGAAAATTAAGCTATTGCAATGGCTTCAAAATTTTTGTAATGCGAATTTTTGAAAAAAATGTCCATGGAAATCCGTTTTAGACCATTCTGAATCGATTCCTAAAATTGAACACTTTTTTTATGTATGTATATATGTATATATGTATGTATATATGTATGTATATATGTATATATATATGTATGTATATATGTATGTATGTATATATGCGTCACTCCAGACGATATCTCCCCTTAGGATGCACTTAAAAATTTCAAACAAGTTTTAAAATGTCAATAATATCAAAAGAAAGGATGAGTTCGTTGGCCAGAATTTTTGGTGTTCATTTAGGGGTCAAATTTTGACAATTTAGGGTCACAAATAGCATAAAAACTTTTTTGTTTTTTTTCATTTTACCCCCTCTTATATGAAAATTTGATAAAAGTGTACATAACAACAATTTCTGAACTTTTAAAGAGCTTTACAACGACATGCATCTTGAAGGGTAAATACTATTTTGAATTTTGTACCCCGTAGCCGTGTGTACCAACTTTTTTTATTTTTCACCCATCCAAATTCTAAACCAAAATTTCCCTATATTATCATAAGCCAATAATACGCAGCTTTCTTTGAAAATTCGCTCATTAAGTCATGGTACATGACTGGACTTTTTTGTTTATTGAAATGAGCCGCTTTTAAGACAAAAGGTGTACTAACAACAACAGCAAAGTCTACGTCCATAATCTCACATTTCAGAGCTTGACTTTGTTCGGTTTGGACGCGCCACATTGATGACAACATTGTATCTAGATAATTGTTCTTCTATCTCAACAAAATGTTGGCAACACTTTGTTTGCCGGTGTATTCAAGGCTGCCGTAAAACAGTTTATTATTCTTCTTTTATTCTTGTTGCCCTTGAGTGAAGCCGCATTTACAAATCTTCCCGATTCAAAGACGACAAATATTATTGAAGCGAGCATCTTACATTCAAGAAAATATGTATCTCGTCTGTCTGTCAGTAAAACTTAGTACACACAAGACGTCAAAATGTTGGCAACAAGACGCTTTCATGTATCCCTTAATAGTCCAGGAGATAGCGTGCAAAAAAGTGTCTGACTAACATCAAGCTAGAATTTTGTATACAAGATAATCTTTTAGCGCCTTTTAAGAATATGAGGTCGGCTAAGTTTGCCTGCAGGACATAGCTTGGCAATAGGCATTTGAAAAAAACAAACCAGTGGAGAGTGGCCATGTCTCACCAATTATGGTGGACAATGTGATTTTCATGATCCTGAGTACAAAATTAGTTAGTAGACCAAAAATTAAGTCGATGTTATATTCACACTTGATAGGTTTATTGTAATATTACAAAAATTCGGTACTTATTTACTTGGGTACATACCACTAAGTATGTACCCAAGTAAATAAGGTGCCATAGGGAAAGAGTTTACCTGGGTACATACCATTTATATATATTTAAAAATATGGGGAAATGAAAAAAATAAATTAATAGACAAACTTAATAGGGATGTTGAAAAGCACTGGGGCTTTTGTATGGGGTTAAGAAGGGGGAAGAAAAGAAAAGAAAAAAGGAAGAACCCAAGTAAATAAGGCGATATAGGGGCAGGAGTTTAGTTGGGTACATACCTAGGGCAAGTGTTTTTATTGACAGAAATGACAATGATATGTCAAAGAAATAATTTTTAATGACATAATTCATTCTTGAGTAAAATAAAATCTGGAAAAAAGTACAATTACAATGAGAAAGACATGAATAAACTCAGAATTAAGGCATTAATCATACTGACCGAATATCATACGACGAATGTCATATTACTGACTGAAAGGATAACGAAGTGGAAGATGTTTCAATGGTTCTAGCGTAAGTAAAATTATACATATTTCAGAAATTGTAGCAATAAAGAAAGATCTAAAATTTCGAAATTTTCAATATCACACTTTTGTAATTTTAAGTGACAATATCTGTTAGCCTAACAAGGACATTAAATCTAATGTATTTTAGGACAAAGGAACATCACACTTATGTAACAAAAAGTGACAAAATCCATTAGTCCTATGGAAAAAATACAATTTTTTTTTTATGGCACAAACCATTATTAATCCATCCAAGTTGACCAATATGTCATCCTGGATGGATTAAAAAACAAATTCACCTAATTTTTGAGGTGAATTGGAGGTATGTAAACAAGTGCCCTCAGGATCATGAAAATCACATTGTCCACCATAATTGGTGAGGCATGGTCGCTCTCCACCGGTTTGTTTTGTTCAAAGGCCTATTGCCAAGCTATGTCCCGCAGACGAACTTAGCCGACTAAATATTCTTAAAAGGCGCTAAAATATTGACTTGTATACAAAATTCTAGCTTTAGGTTAGTCAGACACTTTTTTGCAAGCTATCTCCTGGACAATAACGTTATAATATTAATCAAAATTCATATTATATGTTATAAAAATTATGTTATACCAACATTAACAGATAAAACCGGTCCGAAAATTCAAAAAGTCGGACCGACAAACCCGACTGAAAAGTTTACATTTACTACATTTATTATTTCAACATGTGATTCTAGGCCCTTTTAAGTTCGTTTTTGATTTTCACCTAAATTATATTATTTCGCATTAATATATCGGTAACTAGATTTTTCTCAGGAAAACGATTTATTTGGTGATTCGTATTTTAGTGGACTACAAAATAGTTTTTACTTTTCCTCACTACCAGTAGGAAAGGTACTGTTTTCACAAACTTTTTTTTTTTTCGAGATTTCAACGGAATTATCCGTTTTGGGTGTTTTTAAGACCTCATGAGTGGTTTTTAGCATGACGTCTGTATGTGTGTATGTGTGTTATCATCGTAGCGCCCAAGGCATTTAACCTAGAGAGTTGAAACTTGGCAGAAAAATCAGTCCTAACCTGTAGTTGTGCCGCCCGGAAAATCAATCTTTTTCTGCCGTCTTGAACCCAGTTTGCTGAGTCAGCAAAAATTTTAAAAAATCGTAATAAATCGAAAATGGTCCTAATCGAGTTGAAATTCGGCTCGAATGTACCTCTCTGTATGATAAACAAGCCCACTAAATTTCATTTTGATTTTGGCCGCCATTTTGAAGTTATAAATTTTTGAATGTTTTAACTTTGACGGTTAATAATACTGAAAGTTTAAATAGGTTTCCTTCTAGTATATGGTCTCTAGGGATTATAATAATTAAAAAACCCAATTTTTTAATTATATTTATTCATTTTTGGCTATATTTCGCCCAAACCTGGGCATCTTCAGGCCTAAAAATAACAATAACAAATAATACTATTTATTTTAACAAATTTTTACTTATTGCTAATTTTCTATTTGGTTAAAAACAATTAATAAAAAAATTGTCATCTATAAATCACCAAACAAAACTATAATTTATTTCTTTTTAAACCAAAATCAACACTTAATAAAATTTTAAAAATAAAAATTAAATTATTAAAAAGTTTACCTTAGCTGAATATTTCATGTGATGTGGTTGTGATAAATATATTACAAAGAATGTAGACTTTAACAAACTTTGAGAAACTATCTCACTCAATGTTCAATAGTTACTAAATACTCTATAATAGGGTTTTTTTTTTTTTGGCTATCTAATCATATGTTTATATGCTTATCACAAACATTCATTATTATTGCAGAGATAAAGGTCAGTTTTCAGATCTTTTATTATTATTATTTAAATCACTACAAATCTTCTATTTTATTAAAACCGTGCATATTCTTATCTATTCTATTATATTTATTTTTTATTTTATTTATTTTTTTTTTTTATTTATAATTTTTATTTATTTATTTTTATAATATATATAATCTAAATATAATTGTTGTTATTTATTTTCTTTTATTTAAAGAATTGTCTTAAAATTTATTTAACTTGTCATATTATTTATTAAAAATATTTTCAAATTATATATTTATAATTTTATTCATTATTATAAATTTATTTATTTATATTATATTATTATTGTATATCGAGATATATGATGCCTCCAGATATTCCCATTTTCTAGTTACAAATTCTTTATCCAGTATTGCTGTATTATCAAAATTTATCTGGTGATTTTTTTTTTTTTTTTCAATTTTTTTTTTTTCTTTAAATAGGTTTTTGACATAATATAGCATATCCTTGGAACAGGAAAAAAGTAAGGAACAAATATAAAAAAAAAAACCGATGAAATTCCATTAATTAGTTTAAAAGTTATAAGCGAATATAATTATTTATTAGTGCAATAATTTTGATGACGTCAAAGTTTGTTTACATCTGTCAAAATACCGCCAAACTTCAAATAATTAAATAAAATATAGGTATTAAAAATGAGGTTTTTTTGAAGAATGATAATAAATCAGTTAGTTCAGAACGGTCACCCATCCAAGTTCTGACCACGTCCAATGCTGCTTCTTCCTGCTGCGAAGCAGCAGGAGAGGCCACTTTAGTGGCCTCTGAAGTGAGGAAAAGTTTCGAGGTACCCCGTACCCCTATTTTTTTTTAATCATAATCGTCGGAACTGATTTTGAGAAATATAACTTTTTGTTCGATTTTTCAGGGATTTGAGGGCTGCTCGAGAGTTTTTTTTTTTTATCGACCTCGGGTTATGGATCTTCTGATCTTCTGAACATATATACCGAATTTCGTCAAAATCGATCCATTAGTTTAGGCTCCACGTATCTGCATAGATGACAGATATAAATTTAAAAAAAAAACTTTTTTGGACTACGGGGACCTCACAATTTGTAAATTCATCCAAACTGCATTTGCACGCCATCACAAAACTACCTTTTTATGTTATAAAATACTTTTATTATGAAAAAGTAGGAAGTATTCAGTGCTCCAAAAATAATTATGTATTATCGAATATTGGTCCGCAGTCATATAATATTTGTAATTATTAAATAACAAAAAAATAAATAAAATAAAAAAATGACATTTTATCGATGCAATTATGGTTAAAGGCTATTTTTTTAAAAAATTATGATTTGCTTACACTTCTTTATCTCTTCATTGTGAATGAAGGGATCAACAATCTAACATCTTGTTCAAAACAAACTGAAATGACTGCTGGAAATTTCACACACAGGTTGGTTATTTATAAAATACCGGTTTAAATTGAATTTAACCTTTTAGTCCAGTTGTATAAATCGTATAGGCGTCTTTGCCTCCACATTTCTCTTGGTCGTTGATGCAGTTGGAATTACATAACGATTCTTGGTCCGGTTCTGGTACAACATCCAGATCTCCACAGCGACATTCTTTCCTGTAAAATAATATAAGTTAACTCAGGACAAGAATCTGTTCCAATATTATACCGAATCAAATTATTATTACTTTATCGATACCTTAGCTCACAGATGTGTTAAGTGACAATATTCTGATTTCTCAGAAAACGAACTTGAATATTCAGTGCTCCATAATAGTGATCCCAAAGCTATTTCGAGTTATTTACAGTTATATTCTTGTTATGTAAACATCACTTGTTGGAATTAAAGAGGTTAAGAAAATTTCAAACTCCAATTGTCACTCCCAGGGCCTTAATAATAGTACATTACGCGTCGAGTGCGGAAAGTAGCATTTTGCATGCGAGTGTGGAGTTTGCACCCGAGCGACAGCGAGGGTGGTAAAACCACACGAGCAATGCAAAATGCCGTTTTCGCACGAGTTGCGTACCGTACTTTATCTACGATTGTTAGATTTAAATAATAAATACGGAAACAAAAAACTTGCTGTATGTAAGTTCGTATCTCTCTCTTGATAAGGATGGCATTAATTCATTAGTTGTATTTTTTGCCGAATTAATTATTTCTGGAGGATTATTATTCTCCACATTTTCGTCAAAGTCACTTGATTCACTCATTGTTTTTCACTAAAAACTCGATATAAACCGTTACTTTAATAAAAGAACACTAAATTTGTTTTGTTAAATGTAAACAAACTCACTAATCGTGCGTAAAGCTAAAGAATTCCTCTTCTTTACCGCACTAGTGTGGTAAAGAAGAGGAATTATTCAGAACTATGAGACGCGCATGCGCAATGAATACAAGTACGTAAAGAATCACTTTCTACGCATCTAAACAAAGATATAATGTTTATATTTCGTATCAATCGTAGATAAAATTAATAATAACAACAAAATGGTCACTTAACGCAAGTGGCAACACCCCACATGTACTTATCACATTGGGTCTTTTATCATTGTTAGACAAACAAACCAAGATACCACATTGTTATACCCCTACAAATCAACAGTTTAAAAAATAAAATGTATACATTTTTAAAAGAATGTTTATTTATTTACATTATATAAAAAATATATTAACATTAAAAGCCAAGTGGCAAATGTTGTAACTGATAACCGAACACCCCTGACTTGAGCACAGTTGTGACAAGTGATCACTTACCACATTTGACTTTTAAACTGTCTCCTCTCATAGAGGCCTTTGGTTGTAAAAGCCCTTATCACATCTGCGTATTCCAGTTCAGAAAAGTGACTGTATTTACTTCATTCGGCATTAATATAAACCACCATTAGAGCAATGCTACACTTACCACATCTGTGCATTTGATAATATAAGTCATATAGGGTCAGATTATCACTTAACCCTCATTTTACAAAAAATGTCACTTAACGCATCTGTGAGCTAAGGTATCGATATATCGACGGCTTGGAAGAAGACTGTCACAAAACCGTGTTTTCAAACTTTACAGGAGAAGCAAAAGAAAAAGTGACTATTTTTTTATGTCGAATTTATTGACCTTATGGTTGTTGTATTTGCTTTATATTATAATAACTTCTTCTCTATACTTCAGAAAACCTAGCCACACTAATAATTTTTACATATTAAGCTCAGTGCTTAATTTTTAGGCAATTTTTCAATTAAAATCAGTACTTGTGACGATTTTCCATAAAAAAAAATACGCAAATTGCATATTAGTACATTAGGGTTTATTATAATTTGGTAAAACATTTTACAAATTAACATAATTTATTTACTAAAATTAAAAGGATAAAAATCAACATCATACATAAACTATATAACATGTCAAATATAACGAGATCAGGCACAATTCTATTTGTTGATATAAATTGTTGAATATTATTGTTATTACTATTATTGTTGAAATAAATAGGATATGTAGGAAATAAATTGGTTTCTTCTTGAATAAATAAAGACAAAAATAATAATACTGAAAATCAATTGACTTAGGTTCTTAGTCTATAATAGATACTATTCTAGTGCCCATAAAAATAATATTACTTTTCCATATTTATATAATAATGACATTTAGATTTTTCCAAATAAACTTGGACTCTATGGCACACAATCTTTTAAGTTGTTACGCATTAAATTAAAGAAATAGATAGGAAAATATAATTACTGATTTCTATAATTTATTCAAATTAAATGAAGAAATATTGATTGAATAAAATAAAACGAGATCATAAAATGCCATGACAATGAAAAGTAAAAACAGTCTAATTGAAATAAGTTGAGACACAAATAAAACATTTAAAAAAATAAAAACAGTTTTGAGTCTTTATTTAGGAATCGATAAATAATTATACAATCATTGCTGCAATGAACATTAAAATGCATAAACAGTATATCATGAATAGGTATTATAGGCTATACTTGTATTTTTCTTACTTATTAAAAAAAATAGATATAGCATAAAACATAATATCAGGTGGTATAAAAAGTTAAATAAAATAAAAATATATAATATATATATTATGATTGTTGAAATTCAAACACAAATAAAACAAGTTATAAATTTTTAAGTCTTCATAAAATGAAGGAATAATTTCTTTATTTATTAATTGAACTAAAGCGTCCTGTTTTTTACCATTGAGTCAAGTTTTTGTTTATAAGATAATGTTAGTTTAACCTTCTTTATTTCGGTGGATTTCCTTCTTGCTGCTAAACGTTTGTCTTCCAAACGACTTAAATGAATAATATCGACACCATCACAAGACCTGGAGTCCAGGTATCCCACTGAACAATCTACTACTTCCAATTAATTGACTAGATTAGAGGATGCTCAACTCCACCTCATTGCTGATAAGAAAGTTATAATCAAATTAACATTCAAATGAATGACAATAGTCACTAGTCACCCGCGCGACCACTGCAAGGTTAAAAATCCGATTGGTATATAAATATAGGGAATACGACGGAGAACACATAGATAAGAAGTAGTAGGGTAAACGATTTCGTGATAATGACGAAAGGTTACTAATCTACGGTTGAAAAGTCTAAAAAATAATTGTCATAAAATTATATTTATTAATTTAAATAAAGCTTTTTTTTAGTGGAAAACTGTTATAAAATAATAATATTGTTACAAAATACTTCCAAAATGATATAAATGTAGATAACATTTTATGCAAGAGGGTCACTTTTTAAAAAATAATTGTTTTTAAATTAATAAAAAAAGAATTGTTTTGATCAAAATTGTCATAATATCACATATATGACATTTTGATCAATTCATTTAATAAATATTTTATGGGTTAAATAGTCATAAAAGCATTTGTGTCGTTATTGAACAAAAATTAGGTATAAATGTCTTCTTACCTTATAATGAAGACTGCAAGAAACACTTTTGTTACAGTTTACTATAAAAAAACGCGACGTTTCCACTTAGATGCCAAGTTGAACACTGATTTGTTACAGTTTAGACCATAATACTAATACAATCCTCTCTACTGCCAGACTGACACTTCACTCATTCTGGCGTTCTGTGTTTGTAGTAGAAATATGACAATATTCTACATAAAAGTACTACTCCTTAGGAGTGTTTTGGTACAAAAAAAGGGTTTTCTCAAAAAATCGGTTTTGTGACGGTCTTCTTCCAAACCGTCGTATAAGTATTATAATTTAAAATTTGATTATTATAATTTGATTTAAATTAAAATTTAAACGTTCCGTAGTATGAATACTACCAAAAACTTAAAAAAAAAAAATGTATTATACCAAGGTAAAATTGTGTTGTATGTTTGTAGGAGGTAATCTTTATAACTAATGATATAATTGTGAACATTTTTTTACTGCTAGAAAGCTACACTATTCCCGAGTGACACAGACTATGTTTTATTTAATTATTATTATAATTATTATTATCGATATTTTTGTATACTTGTAGGAGGTAATATCTAGAACTACTGGTCCGATTCTGAAAAATATTTCACTCACAGAAGGAAAAATCCTTAGCTTTTCTCAAAACATTAACTTTTAAAACTGCTTTTATCTCCAGTAGAGAGAAAAAGTTATGATTTTGGATTAGTTCAGAGGGACAAAAGTAAGTATTTTCTTCCCTGAACTCAAAAGTAGGGAGAAAAAGTAAAAGTAGGGAGAAAAAGAAGGATTACAAACTTAATTATTTTATAATGAATAGTAGAGAATGAATAGCTAATGTAGTGAAGTTGTTAAAATCAGGTTGGCGACACTGCTTTTTCGGCTATGTTTATCATTGTTTAAACATGCATCTAAATAACCCATTTGAGTTTAATTGCAATTCTTATTTGTTTTTAATTTTGAATCTCTTATATCTGCTATTAAAAGTGCTAACAATTGTTCTTATTTATTAAAATAAATAAAAACTATGCAATCTCAGGAACCTAGATATTCTCGCTTAGTAAAATAACTTTAATGTTTTATTGACATTGAAGTTTATAAACCATCAAATTAAAAAAAAATCATTAAAGATACTCCGCTGCGGAGCACGAGAATCCCGTTAGTTGTGGAATAAAGGAACTGAAATTAATTATAAGGCGGCCAACCTTTCTTATTATGCTCATTATATCCGAGGGGGGAAAATAAACAAACAAATGCGCAATAAAATATTATGGTAAATGTTCCTTGTTTGCCAAAAAAAGTTTATGGGCTTTTTTTTATTTATTAATATTTATTTTTTCGAAATAAAATAAATAAATTAAAAAACAAAACAATTCAATTAGCATATTTGTAGAAGGTAATGGGAAGCTTTTTAAATTCATTTATTTAACTTAAGTTTTTTACATTATGCAACAGAATGTACTTAACATTTGATTTTGAAGCTTGGTTCACATAATGTACTAGTAATATATATTATATATATATATATATATATATATATATATATATATATATATATATATATATATATATATATGTATTATATATATATAATGATTATGTTACTGACCCGTCTCTTACTGCTGCATGTAAGTATGCTTTAGTAAAGCAGAAGGCGTTGCAATGACTGGTCGTTATATTTGTAGACGTTACTTGGTTGCCGTTCAGCCTGATATCGTCTCTGCCGTCTTTATAACATCCTACATACTCCGGAACAACTTGGCAATCTACTCTCTCTGCAAAACAAATCAAATAAAAACTCATTATTAATAAATCTATAGATCCTCTAATATTCTATCATATTTATGATCCTCTCATAAATGAGTAGCTGAATTCCAAAAGCAGCTATATCCACTTGAAATTTTTTTTTGGCAAAGCACGAAAAACGTCTAGTAATTCACTAATTTGTGTTATCAGGTTAATTTTTTTTTAAAAAAGAAATCAATAGTCAATAACTAATAATTTATTTAGTGGACAAAAGCCCTATAATCTCAGGCTATTATTTTCTTTTTAATAAACAAAAGAAATAATCACATAGCTGGTTTTGTCACAGATTTTTGTTTATAGCTACTTTTGCAACCAAACCAACCGCCATGTTGGATAGGTGTGCTGCAGCAAAAGCAGTTATAAACTATTATTTTAACTATTTAAACTATTATTTATTCAGTGTAGCTACTATAATATTTTTTTCTCATCTATCATGTTTTTTTCTGTTTAAAAGAAGATAGAAATGTGTAAAGAAGGAGATGATTTTGCGGCCTTACTCAGAGTAACTCTACAATGTGTACATAGGATATAGCTGTTTTTGGATCAGTTATAGATATAGCTGCTTTTGTATCCGCACTCATATTTAAATTTAGATTTTAATAGGTTTATCATTTTTTTGGAACTGTTTGACTGCAGAACCTTGTAGAGCTTTAAAAAACAAATCCAGGGGTACCAATATCTCATTTTTTCATTTTTTTTGGATATAGCTGCTTTTGGAATTCGGCTACACAAATGCAGTATGTATGTACGCAGTTAGGACCCCATTAATCCGAACGAATTCAGGCATAGAGTCGTCCGGATTAGCGGAATTTTCGGATTAGAGAGGTGTTTAAAAAATTGTATGTACAATGTACAGATAAATTATATGTGCAACATGAACATTAAATTATGTAATTACAAATGTTTGTGAATGAGCATACTTATGTTCATTCCTCTCAGTTTCCAACAGATATAGCTATACTGAACACAACAATTTTTAAATTTAAAATTTTCAGCGCATTTTCCAAGAGGCATTTTGTACAGGGTCAGCAAGAATGTTCGTAAGAAGACATTTGCGATATAATATTCTATAACTTGCATTCTCCATGGAGGACTGTCCGGATTACTGAGGGTTCCCGATTATCACGTGTCCGGATTAACGAAGACCTATTGTAAAAAGGAAGAAAGTACTCGTATTATCATGGTACGAAAATTCGATTTTGATGGATTTACAAGTTTTGAGGTAAAAAAAGTGATTTTTTAAAATAAAATCTGTCTGTCTGTTTGTCTGTGCAGATGCGTGGAGCTTAAACTACGGACTGATTGTGATGGAATTTGGTATAAGGGTTCAGAAAAATTATATCCCGTGGCGAAATCGAGAAATTAAATTTTGTGCCTAATTTGGGGGTGCTACCCCTCAAAACTCTTGAAAATAGTGAAAAAAAGGTTGCCACAATTTTGATTAAAATATTTCAAAATTTAGTGCATTTAAATACGAACCTAACTTGTCGTTTGCCGGGGAAAATCTAGTTCTTAAGAATATAGCTTTTTTAACGAGGATGGAGAGAGGCCGGGTTCGATTCCTCGCCGAGAAGAAGTTATTTTTATGATACATTTTGATGAAACGTCAAAATTATAAATAAATTTACCTACGAAAACTCGAAAACTAATAAATGAAAAACACTGGGCTATGTAATTATGAACTCGTATATAAAGAAGTTTGTCTGAGCTGTCTCAGACCAATTTTTTTTTCCTCCACTCCAAGCACCCTTAAGCTAGATTCAACTCTTTTGTCTGTCTACTCCAAACCAGTTATTTCAAACACATTTTTGTAACTTCGTACAAGAGTGTTAATAATAATAATCTAATGATAGTCCGGGAGATAGCGTGCAAAAATATCAAGCTAGAACTGGCTAATATCAAGTTCTGACTAATTATATCAAGCTAGAATTTTGTGTATAAGTAAATCTTTTGGTATCTTTAAAAAATTTGTGGTCGGCTAAGATCGTCTGCGGGACATAGCTTGGTTATAGGTATTTGAAAAAAAAAAAAAAAAAAAAAAAACGATTGAGAGCGGCCATGTCCCGCCAATTATGGTGGACAATATGATTTTCAATATTCTGAAAATAAAATTAGTTAGTAGACCGAAAATCAAGTTGATGTTAGTTTGTCACTTGATAGGTTGATTATTCAAATATTACTCCAAATCAAGATGTTGACCTATCAGACAATTTTTTGCACGCTATCTCCTGGTATGATTTTTTAGTTGTATTTTGTTATTTTACACGGAATTTGTGCACGAGTTTTCTCTTGTGTAATTATGTAATGAGGTTTAATATTTATGCCGAGAGCCGCTTGCTATTTGGCATGTCGACATTCCAACCCATAATGCAACCATACTAAATCTCGGTTTTCATCTGCAGTTTCAGTCGAGCATAAATAATTCTTAACTACTTCTCAATAAATAAATCGGTCTCATATACAATTCCTGCTAAACTTTCAGATATAATAATAATAATAATAATAAAGACTTTATTACTTCTTGCTTGATACATAATAAACAATAATAGTTATTTATGCTCCTAGGGAGTAAAGAAAGCCATTATTCCCTGAGCGAAAAAGTGACCATGGTCCCTAAATCCCGAGGCGAAGCCGAGGGAATTACACTTTTTAATTCCCGAGGCGCAGCCGAGGGAGATAATTATCGCGAGGGGAATAATGGCACTTTACTCACGAGGTACATACAATATTTTATCTCCAGTAGGAAGAAAATACACATTTTCATCCATTGCACAGTTTTTATTTATTATTTTAATAAATAACAATAATTATTAGCACTTATAATAGCAGATGTAAGAGATTCAAAATTAAAAAAAAAAGAATTAAATGAAACTCAAATAGAAGGTTTTTTAGATGCAGGTTATAAACAATGATAAACAAGGTTGAAAAAGCTTTGTCGCCAACCTGATGTCAACAACTTCATTACATTTGCCATTCATTCTACTATTTATAAAATAATTAAGTTAGCAATCCTTCTTTTTCTCCCTACTTTTGAGTTTAGGGAAGAAAAGACTTTCTTTAGTCCTTTAGTCCCTCTAAACTTATCCAAATTCGTAATTTTTTCTCCCTAATGGAGATAAATAATATATATTCCAAAATTAATTAAAACACTAACTTCTTAACAAAAATAAACAGGTTAAGTGAGTGCTAGTCAACATAAAGCGAGAATCCGTAAGCAACGCAGTATTGTTTAAGTTTAAGTAGTACCCATTGATGTTGCTTTTTAAAATGCTAAAAAGCTTACTTTAAACTATCAACAATCCTATGGATGTGGTATTCTTAAAACACACAAACATGTTAATTTTGTCAGTGAATCAGACTATAAATATATAAATACATCAAAAAGTGTTTAAAAAAAACCGTATTTTGTCGAAAGAAATCGAAATTTCCAAAAAGTGGTATATTTACTTTTGTACTTTACATAAGCGATATAGTGGGGGGGGGGGGGGGGGCACTTTTCATACGAAACTCGCCTACGCTCACCTTATGAAAGCTTATAACCAAAAAATTATATTTTTTTGGTATCAGCTCGACGTACCCTTTCATGTGATACCCATACGATCTCAAATATTTGTATCCCTTACTTTAAGTCGCTAATTTTTTTAAATGTGTGGGTAGATACTATATAAATATATGCCAAATTTGAAGCAAAAGGTGTAGCCGTGAGAACAGGCGAGTGGCGGACAGACGGACAGAGACAGATACACGTAGGAAAATATAAAGGTCATTGGTTTTGCCTTCGGACCCTATATAGAAAACGTTTATCTTATGATTTGACATAGTATTTATACAGATATTATGTATGTACACATATGAAGTATACCGCATGTCGTGGACCAGATATATTATTAGTTAATTTAGTTATTTTTATATTTTCATTAACTTGTTTATTTATTATGAGTGTCGATATAAAGTGAAAATAAATGGAAAATCGCACACTTGATATAGAGAGAACAGAAATGTTTTGATTTTTTTTTATTATTACTTGACAGACAGTGCTTTGACAAGACAGTGACTTGACAAGACAGTGCTTTGACAAGACAGTGACTTGACAAGACAGTGACTTGACAAGACAGTGCTTTGCACGTCTAAATATTAAGGGTACATGGGTACAAACATCGAAATACCCAAAAAAGCAATCATGATGTATATCGTTATTGCATGTGTATTGTGCGTTATTGTGTCTTCTTGAATGTGAAAAGCTCTTAAAGAATAAAATAAATCTTGTTATGAGCAATTCTGTCATATTTTTATTTTTTAGGGGGTAAGATCGGAGAAAAAAGTATTTATGAATTTGCTTCTAAGATTTTAAATTTAACTAAAATGGAAAACTTAATAATTTTATAGTATTTTTATTGAGACCTTTACCGCGATACCTAATTTACATATTTTTTATAACTTAGATTATTTTTAACTTTTTCGACTTATTATTTCACAGGGGGTTTGGCAAGGTTAAATATTTTGAAATAAATAAAAAAAATACGTCATCACAACGCTGTATTCTAGATTGGGGAAACAGTTTTGTTTCAACGGCGGCATTTTTTTAATACTGGTTTCCGTGTGCTGAATCTGAAGTATTCCGTTAGTCTCAGCTCGAGTCATATCGAGCTCCGTATTATCCTTTCATTTCAAATACAGTAAAACCAGGCTTTTAAATGAGATTTATGGTGGCAAGGTTTCGGTCCGATCAAACATTTTCAAGGCTAGAACTAAAACGTTATTTAGAAGAGCGTCATAATACATTTCTTTAACAAGTTTACTTGACTAGTATTCACAAAGTACCCGTAATAAGATTTAGTGAGGATCCTTATGATTGTGAATAATAATAGTGTCATATACATATAACATACATCATTCCTTCGTAAAACAGTTCCCATAAAATTAACATCTCCTCACTCGCGGTCTGAACAGGTTGTTCGCAAAATTACCATACATTAAAACTTAATAAAATATGATTAGAAAACGAATTATAACATATTATATATTAGCCTTAAGGATTAGTTATACTATCCTTTAGGATCCACACTATAGGTTGACAAATTATTTAATGTTTGAGAATGCCATTTGATCCATATTATTCCATTCTTTAAAAAGAACCAAAAACTAAATTAATTAATAATTATTAAATTAATTTGTTGACAGAATCTAACAAGTCTGCAGCCTCGCTTGTACCTCTTTAATTACTTGGTCCAGAATTTTCCATTTGTTTGTCGCTTCAAATTTTTTTGATCGCATTTACTAATAGCTTATTAAACATATATCAAAATTTACTTTAAGAATAACTCCATCCCGGTGAGGAATCGAACCCAGTCTCTTTCGTGTGAGAAAAGTATTTTCTCTGAAATTACATTTTTCCCCCGGAAAACGACTTATATGGTTTGCTTCACCTTTAAATGGACTGGATTTTAGAATCGTCGGAAGTGTTTTTACGTTTCTTCAGAGTTTTTTTTGGGGTTAGTACACTTAAATTTTCATTTTAATTTTATTATCACTATTTCACCTCGGGCAGTGATTTGTTAAATATTATCAAAATAGGTTCGGTAATTTAGGCTCTCCGTATCTACACAGACTACTTACTAAACAGAGTGTCCACGGATTGAGTACATGTGTGAGATTTAAATGACAGTCGCGTGTTTCATTTTCTTAGGGGTCCAAATTCAGAATTAATTAAGCTAAGTTTTTCCAAAAATCATTGTTTTTCTCCAAATTTCAAACCTTTTATAATTATTGGAAAAGTGGAAGTGGAAGAATTAGTAATGATCGATTTAAGACTTCAACTATTAAATTTAAATGTTTCTTTAAGTACATAGAATCTGCCTTAATTTGAAAGAGAAATAAAATCTTAATATACTCGTAAAAAAGAAGGAACATTAATTTGTACCTTTTACTAAATATTATGAAATATCGAGTGTACATATAACTAAACGATAATTAATGTAAGAATCACTCACCTTTAATTAAATATGATAAAATTACCAAGATAACACTAAAAGATTTTAACATTGCACAAAATAACTTATCAGTTTCTTCATTATACAATTTCATAATAGAAAATGTTGATTTAGTGTTTTCCTGACGAAGAACCGAGTATGATTCATTGTTTTTTGTTTTTTTGTAAATTTAAATGTCCTCTGTTTATTATATTTAATAATTAAAAAAGAATTTAAAAGGAACTCAACTTCCGGCAATTTTATTTTCAAGACTAGAAGCTGAACGTATATAAGTGGAGTTGTGGTTTTAGCGGAGTTACTTGGATACTGGACGGTAAAGTTGTTTTAGCGAGAAACAAGTTATCGCCCCCCCACCTTGCTGTCTGACTCCGGTTTGTTACCACCGCTAGATATTTACTGTCACCCTCTTGTTTATAATTCTAAACATGCCACGAGTTGTAATGAGGAAGAGAATCCTGTTTCCTTGCTTAATATCACGTCCATTTATTGGTAAACATTATATCGAAATCAGAATAAAAATAACTGATTACCACTATTTTCTCAAAAACAATAGATTTGGATTGATTCCATGGACTGTATATAAACAAATATTAGTACTATGTTAAGAGAGTATTTGTCACAATCATTTGGAGTTTTTGGGGGGCAGCACCCCAAAATTTATAATTAAAATTTTATTTCTGAAATTCCTTTATAAATATGTAAATAAGGAAGTCTTTTTTTTTTGGCTTGGACTAATTTTTACTTTTTCATATAAAGAGAGATGTGTGCAGGCGCAAAAAGTCGATTTTGATGGAATTACACGTTTTGAGGTCCCCTGAGTCCAAAAAAGTGGTTTTTAAAAAATGTCTATATGTTGACTATCGTCTGGCTGTGCAGACGCCTGGAGCCTAAACAACTTGGCCGATTTTGACGAAGTTTGGCATATACATGTTCAGAAAAATCATTCCCCGAGGTAAAGTCGAGAAATTAATTTTAGCTCCACATTTGGGAGCGCTACCCTCGAAAAACTATGAACAAACATGAAAAAAATCATTTCTCCAAAACGGTTCCGTCGATTTTGATTAAAAAAATTCTAAAATGTAGTCTATTTAAATACGAATCGAACGATATAAGCTGTTTTCCCGGGAGAAATCGAGTTCCTGAGAAAATATTTTTTAGGTCCCCTGAGTCCAAAAAAGTGTTTTTTTTTTTAAAAAATGTTTATCTTTCGTCTGTCGTTTGTCGTATGTGCTAACGCCTGGAGCCGAAACTACTAGGCCGATTTTGACGAAATTTGGCTTACACGTTTAGAGAATTTTAGTTTAAAATTGGGGGGCGCAACCCCCCAGAATTCAGAGTTTCTGAAACGTGAAAAAAAATTATTTCTCGAAAACGTTTTCGACGATTTTGATTAAAAAATTCTAACATATAATCCACTTACATAAGCTTTAACGGTATAAGCCCTTTTTCGTGGGAAAAATCTAGTTCCTGAGAAAATAGCTTTAAACGGGGCCTGAGAGAGGCCGGGTTCGATTACCCACCGAGGAGAAGTTATTTTTATGATGCATTTTCATAAAATTTTCAATAATAATTTAATTTACCTAAAAAAACTAATAAATGGAAAACACTGGGCTAAGTAATTATAAAATCATACAGGGAAAAGGTTGTCTGAGTTGTCTCAGACCGATTTTTATTTTTAGTATTAATTTATTTAAATGTATAAAAATGTTAACATGTATTATAATATAAGTGTGCGCTTACCTTGGGTCTAGTTTGTTGGTCTATGTTTAATGTGAAAATATGTTATATTTCAAAGTAAACGTGTTTTTAACTAGTTTATTTAAATAATAATATTTTTGTAATCTTTATTCTATTTATAGAATTTTTATTATATAATCATTTAAATTATTAATTAGTTAGTTCCGGGTCCAATATGTTGATTCCGATCTGAAGTGGATTCCGATCCGGACAAAATATCTCAATTCAATTCTATGTTCTATTTCCAATATAACCTTCAGAATAGATCAAGTATACAAACATAGTTTTGAATTTCCGGTTCCAAAAAGTTGAATCTATTTTTATTTATTTATTAATTTATTTATTTTTTACAATTTATTGGGTAATATGGCTAGACTGTTAATTGCATAATATAAGAAGGAAATGGGAAATGGTTTTAGTTTATATGCGAAATAGGTTATTTTTAATAGTTAAGACCTTCGATACAAGATGAAAATACAAAATACCCGCCGTCTTTACTGCTTGCTTGGTGTACAGTAAGACTTTATTAGCCATCGGGCGGGTGCGCGGGCGGCATTTACACCGCCATTTCGGAAGAACACGCCCCCTGTGATTTTACAGTATTCCAGCTTTTCAGCTCTTTTAGGTATTCTCCAATTACTATTTCCATTTCCTAGGTTTAATAAAATCATCGGTATACCTGGAACATGAGCGGGTCGCCCTCACTTTAATTTGAACATCGACAAGCTCTACTACAAATGCGTCAGTACGGTATAAATATTAGAGATTTTTTTTTGTTTACTGTATTCTTATGCAAAAGAATTTGATCATTTTAAAAGAGTTACGTTTTCTAATTACATATATATATATACGTATTTAATAAAATATCAGGATAGGAGGGAATGTGTTAAGGGTGCGTTTTTATTTTTTTTTATGACAATTCTGAAAAAAATGTTTAGTTATGTGTATACGTCTAATTTGTTTTAATAAAAAATGTTTTTTATAAAACTTTTTTTAATTCAAAATGAATGTTTTATTATTATTACCTATTGAGAAAACTAATTTCCACAAAAACAAGGACATACAAGCTTCAAATATGGAAGAAAACAAAAGCGGTGTAAATGCCGTCGCGCGCCCGCCCGAAGGTTAAATGTCTGTCGAAAACCTCAAATAATAAATAAAGTTATTATTTTAGAGTAACACAAAATTTTAGAATATATAATTCTGCTGAAACTACTGTTTCCCATCCAAACATATCTACGTGTTTGGTTGCGACTTCTCAGGTGAACTCCACCACATTTGTGTTGTCACATAAATAATGAATTTATATCTTTGTATTCTATTTTACCACGTTTTTATTAGCTTGCTTTCTTGTTTGTTTGTTTGTCCTTTGCAAATTTCTTGTTTGTTTGATTTTTAACTAACTTCCCGAGTAGCTAAACATTTGAAACTTTTAGAATAGCTTAGAGCACGATGACAATGCATTATTTTAATATTTAGCCATCTTTCAGCAGAATTTAACAAGTTTTCAGGAAATTTTGCTGTATTGAAAGTTAGTTTGGAAAAAATCCGCAAGTTATTTTTTTTTTTTGACATATCCCATAGTATTTACTATCTTCATTTTGACGGGTTTCAAATTTGTGATTTTATCTAAGAATAATACTATATATAGAAGGAGCATAGAATCGGAATCCTAAGCAATTACTGATAAGAGACTGAAGCCAACTTTTGCCGAGAGGTTGTGTCCTTAAGACCAGGCTGCCAACATAATAACACTAATTTTTTTCATTTAAACAGGAGAAGGTTGGACATACTTTTGTAACTATACAAAGCCCGCTCACAAACATCAAGAAGACTATAAGATACCAGAAAGTAAGCAACTATAAAACATTATATTATAACACAATCTGACAAGCTGTCAACAAAGACTAATATTATTCTACAAAGACAAACCCTGCCATTGGTTATTGTTTACGTTTCACTCTGACGTCATTTTTTTCACCTCGCACGGCACGATATAATAAACATTATTTTCAGCCATATTTTAAGCTAAAAATAAGATAAAACACAATAAAAATATTACAATAAACGAAACTAACTATCAATAATTAAAATTTACTAAAAATTAAATTAAAAAACCGAAGGCAAATAATTTTAGAATTATGACGTCACAAATTTCAAAAATGAATTTTTAGAACGCGGATAGGGACACAACCAAAATTGGCTTCAATGTTATCAGTGATCCTCCTTCTATATATTGTATTATTCTAAGGATTTTATATTAAGAGGTAAACATTGAATGACAGCACAAATTAAACAAAGAAATAAATTAATTGACGTGTGACTCCCAGGTTTGTTTACACTTGTGGGAAATTGCCCAAGGACACGGGTTTCCAGGGGCAGCCCTGTTTTATTACAACCAAAAATCAAGAAGCAAGAAGGGAGCCCCGGTGCTAGGGACCAAATAAAAAAAAAAAAAAAAAAAAAAAAAATGAAACAACTATCTTTGTACCAATGTCGATGGAGGCCCCTTTAGAGCATAAATAACATCTAACTTATGGAATTATACTTCTATACCATTGTCAGGGGGCCCCATTCAGTTCTGAAAGCAAATGGGTTTTAAGGGGCCCCAAATGCCCTAGCTACGCCACTGATTGTGACGAACTTACAAATTATTCCTAATGTGAAATGAGTGCGAACGTTTGAATTCTTGTGTTTTATATTTAGTTACTTAGATTTTTATGATGTTTTCATGTTATTTAATATGGTCAATGTTAATTTACAGGAGAGAAACTGACAGACGGACTGATGGAGGAGAACGACTGGCGACTGGGTTTGATTCCCTGCCCAGGAGAAGTTATTTTTATGATACATTTTGATCAAATGTTTTATAACAATTAAATGTACCAACGAAAACTAATAAATAGAAAACACTGGGCTATGTAATTATGAACTCGTATATGAGAAAGTTTGTTTGAGTTGTCTCGGACCGATTTTTTTTTTAAATCTAATAGTTTGTTTTTGTTGAAGGTCTTGTTTCTTTTCCCTCCAGATTATTATTTTGTTACCCAAGTGACTAAGTTCACTGACTTAATGTTCAAGTCCTTGGAAGATTGTTGCACAAGCGAAACAAATTCTCTCTTGGTATTCACATTTTAATACTTCTTAAAGCTGTTTTTATTACTAACAAAATCAAGGAGTGGTTAAATCCTTTGTAATTTCTGTTTCAATACAATGAGCTATTAATGACTTTAAATACTAATATTGGCTTTGCAATACTAATTACTTTAAAGTCCATTGTTATAAAACACTTGAAAAAATAAAGTTATATGTTTTATAAGTTAAATTATGTTTTTAAGCAACGAAGAGATTATAATTGTTTTAAAAGATCTCAAAGATTAAAACGTCTGGGATATTTTGAAAGGATAGACGAAAGAACACGAAGAAATTCTACCTTACGGGAAAATGTGTGGACCATCTGTGTGACCATCGGTGAGGATGGCCCAGGAAAAAATAAGTTCAGGGTGTGGTAGAAGATATAAGCCTGGTTTGCACGATGACAATAATTGTCAAGAAAATTGTTAGAAGACAGTTAGTTCACTGTCATTATATTATTAGCTACGTGTGAACACTTTTGATTATTGCACACCCTGATTATTACTGAGGACAACAAACTGCTCCCAGCTGCCCCCTACCACCCGGATCACACTATTGCTGCGACAAATTGGCACCGTGCGTGAGCGTGGTCGGAGAGTAACGTTGTCTTTGTTTATGCCAATCTGATTTTGGTAACCGAGAGGATACTGCTCTCCACGTCCCCATTTCCATTTCTCGACATCTACTGTAAAGCCAATTTGTATCCTTGTTCAGCATGGGTTTAGTTCAACTGGACTGGCAGCGATATTGTCTCGTAACCAGTTGAAGACAATTGTCAAATCAACTGGCATCGTATGTACACATGGCTTAAGGGTGCTTGGAGTGGAGGAAAAGAAGTCCAATCATGCACCATGACTTAATAAGAGAATTTTCAAAGAAAGCTGCGTATTATTGGCTTAGGAAAATTTTGGTTTAGAATTTGGATGGGTGAAAAATAAAAAAAATTGGTACACACGGGTACGGGGTACAAAAGTCAAAATAGTAGTCACCCATCAAGATGCACATCGTTGGAAAGCTCTTTAAGAGTACAGTAATTGTTGTTATGTACACTTTTATCATATTTTTATATAAAGGGGGGGGGGGGTAAAATGGAAGAAACACGTTTTTATGCTATTTTAGACCTTAAATTGTCAAAATTTGACCCCTAAATGAACTCAAAAAATTCTGGCCAACGACCTCATCCTTTCTTTTGATATTATTGACATTTTAAAATTTGTTTGAAATTATTAAGTGCATCCTAAGGGGAGATATCGTCTGGAGTGACACATATAATATACATATACACATACATACTTAAAAAGAAGTGTTAAAATTTAGGAATCGATTCAGAATGGTCTAAAACGGATTTCCATGGAAAAAATGTTCAAAAATTCGAATTACAAAAATTTTGAAGCCATTGCAATAGCTTATGTTTTCGTTGAAAATTCGCTATAAGTTAATATTTTTTGGAGATTTGTCTTTAGGGTAGCCAAAACGTGTGAAAGCACTGCAAAAAGTTAATTAAGTTTTCTTCCAGCGGATAGTGGATCTGCAAGGTTTCGGTAATTTAATTTTTTCCCAGTGTCAAGATTTGATTTCCAAGTCGGTCTGGATGGCCGCTTGCAAACTCAAGGGTTTTGGAATTAGCAATTAAACCTTCTATTTAAATTGTATTTTTATTATCTTAGAATTAAGATGATTGATCTTAGAATTATTAGAATCCCAACCTTTTTACAAGCTTTTATGTAAGTCGCAATGTTTGGTTGTATGTTCGGGTAAAATCTTGCAACTGAATTTTAAAGCAATTATCCTCAATCGATTGCATTGAATTTTTACATACATGTTTTGTTTGGATGAAAAAGCATGGTTAGCTAAGTGACGTAATTCAAAATCCAATATGGTGGACGGCCCAAGATGGCGGACTAGTTATTTTTTAAGTACACCATAATATGGGTATCAAATGAAAGTGTTTTGAGAAGAATACGAATAAAAGATTGTTTTTAAAAATATTGTTTTAATAAGTGTCTATTAATTTATTTCCTTTTTTATGAATATTATCCATAGTTTATCTACTCTATAAAACTCGCATATAAACCGAGAAATTTATATTTTAATTCCCATCGACAGTGTTTTTATTTATTTATATATTTTTTTCATCCATCTTCTTTAATATTAATTCGTTAGGGTAATCTTCCTTTAATTAAAATTTAACTAATTTTCAAATTATAATAATAAAAACAAAATAATAACAATAATAACCTATTATTTATAATCACAAAGAGACAAATATTTATTCACTTTACTTTATAAAAACATTGTATTTACAAACATTCTTTATCTTACAAAATTGTTTAATAAACAGTTTATTATATTACATTTATAAAAATGATATAGTTTTGTTAGTCAAATAGTTAAAGAAGTTCGCTCCTATTACCCGTTTATTATCTGCTTACTGTGAATGCGTTAAGAAAATATATTATCGACTTTGAACTTAATCAAAGATTACCAGATAACTAACGGCGTGACACAGCATCCCGTTGAGCAACTGGACCAGACAAATGGCTCATACCAGTTTATATGTAATGGTAGACACGTGGTTGGATTACTGAATAATAATACTATATATATATATATATATATATATATATATATATATATATACTACGTTCACATATCGTTTTGGAAACGGTTTTGAAAACGATCCGCTAGTTCAAAACGCTGTATGAACGGAGATCGACGGATCGTATCGGTTTAGATCCGCTTCACCAAAAATACGTGATCGGAACGGGGGATCAAATTCAAAACGCTCGTATGAACAGGTCGTGGAGGGAATCGAGATTATTTTACTCTTTTCCACTTTTTAAGTTCTTTGTTTTCGTGAGCTTCCGTTTCTTTTTATTAAACTGAAAAAACGTTTTTAAACAAAAGTTAACACTATAAAGAACCTGTAAAAACTTTTAATAACTTGTAAATGAAATGTAAAAATTCGCGGACATATTAGGTAACAAGAAAGAAGGTTTTACTCGTGACGTCACCGTTATGAAATATCGAAAACAAACATTTCGACCACCTGAATTTGTTTGTTGTATGAACGCGAATCGTTTTGAAAACGAATTGGATCCGAAACTCTTTCCAAACGATGTGTGAACGTAGTAAATGTTAGTTGATAAAGTGGAGGGAGAGAATAACATTTTATAACACATCTTTAAAATTCGAGTCTAAAAAAACAGCGATAATGATTCTACATTTTTAACTGAGTAAAAGAACAGTAAAAGTCATTACATAAAAAGATAATTAAAACAAATTTTTCCAATTATTGCATTATTATATTAAGCATATCTTGGTTTTATACATGGCCCAGCTAAGTATTAGTATATATTTAAACTTATATAAATGGAAACAATCGCAAGTATGTAATACTGAATACAATAATTTATTTTTCATTTTACATATTTATTGACATTAAAATAAGTTAAATCTAATATAAAAAATAATTATCATTTAATTAATCATATCATATAATAATAAGAGATATAATCATTTGTTGCCCTAATTTTTCTTTTTATCTAAATCAGATGTAAACACGATATTTTAACGCATTCTAAAATAGCTCAGATAATCTTTTAAGTATATGATAGCACTAGTGTCGATCACTTGTTGATTGCATTGAGTATTTCTGAATGCATCAGAAATTGTTTACAATTATAGGCTCTCCTCTCTGCTGCATAAGTTATAGTTATAGTTTATGTTTTGTTTTCCACGAAAGAGTAATTATAATTTTTCGTAGATCTAATAAGCAGTTATTTTAATACTGTCCACTTCCAATTTAGTGTCTTCTGACCATGTAGACGCCCATTGCTGTTTGTTCAAGTAGAATTTAAGACGATTCTGAAACATAAAATACAAATATTGTTAATATTAAATAATACTATAAACAAATATTAAATGTTTACTACTACAAAAATGTTTGTTATTAGAGTTTCGTAGATGATGCTGGAATCCCTGATGCCGAGGGTGATGTGTCTGTCTGTCCGTCGTGCTTTGGTTATTATCCCCAGAACCGTTCACGATAAAGATGTGAAATTTGAAATACAGGCGTAACTTCTTGACCCACACATAGAAAAAAAATATTGAAGATAGAAGTCAAACACTTTTTACGTGCATGCCTAATGCGCAAAAATTTGCATTGCTCAAATTTGTTTTTTATTTTTATTTTCGTGATGGGTATCTAATAAAAGCTACTGATGGGTAGATTACAAACATATATAACATTTTATCTCCAATAGGGACGAAAAGTAACTTTTCAGGGCTAGTTTATAGGTAATAATGTTGGTCTTTTCATCCCCGTTCTTAAAAATGGGGAAATAATGTGAAAACAGGGAAATAATGTAAAAACGGGATTATAATCCACGTTCGCCAACCTAATCATTTTGTAAATAGTAGAGAATGAATGGCAAATATAGTGAATTGATTGAAATCAGGTTGGCAACACTGCTTTAAAACTCCCAGCTGATTGCGAGTCATTCTACGATGCTTTGTTTACTTTTGCTTAGTTTTCATTGAACTTTATTTTTTCTTTTACTTTAAAAGTGATTATTAATTGTTTTAAACCATTTAAATAATTTTATTTCTGTATTAAATTCGGTAATTAAAGAAATCCTATACAGCGCTTTTTGTGGAGATAAAATTTTGTATGTACCTCGAGAATAATGCATTATTATTCCCTTGTTATAATTATCTCCCTCGACTACGCCTCGGGAGCTAATTGACATTAATCCCTCGGCTTCGCCTCGGGAATTAAGATACCTAATACCCTCGGCTTCGCCTCGGGATTTAGTTGCCTTGATTCCTTCGGCTTTGCCTCAGGAATCAACTCAGTCATGCGGGAAATAATATCTTACATTATTCCCTAGGTGCATAAATAACTATTATGACTATTGTGCAATGAACCGCCAATATTGCGTTTTTAGCGCCAAAAGGTCACCCAAATATAACGGCTACTCCTTAAATTATGAAATATTTCGTGCTAATGCCTTATGATAGGGCGATGAAAATTGCCAGATTAATTTAACTTTTTCTATTACCGATGAATAATTAATATAAAAATACCATTTTTAAAAACTGGTCTAATTTTCAAAATTTCTTTTTTTTGGTTTCTGTATTCTTCACCTAAATTGTTTCTATGTGCAAAATTTGAAGATTGAAAGACGGGAAGTGGTTCAAAATTGGGTTAATAGGTGTGCGATGAAACTTACAAAGCAAAGTAATATAAGACCAGTAAAAACATTGTGATCCCCTGGGGAATCGAACCAGGGACATATCCTACTCTAAACTATTTTCTTCTTTTCTTTTTGTTTTTATAGGGCCATTCGTAAAAATTTGTTTATATTTTTTGTTTACTTTCTTATAGGACAGGATGGGGAAATACTAAAATACAAAATACAGTATAGGCAAGAAAATATGTTATGTACTAAGGAATCTAATAAAAAGTTTATTTATAATTATTAATGTTATATAAAATGACTAATTTACCTTTATGTCCTTATTCTCCCAAGGTTTAGGGATTCCGTTTGACGTTGAACCATCCGGGAAGTTTCTCATTCCTCCAACAGAAACTCCGACGCATAAATAAAACTGTGGAAAAATTAAAAAATCTGTAAATCTCTCTATAGAAAATTTATGTTTTCATTGATCATAATAGGAAAATGATTGGATACTTTTCCAGTTCATTCATTACGGAAAACCGAGTCCGGTTTTGAATCCGTTCATATCCGTAAGTCGGCAATCAGACATTAAAGGCGCAAAATTGACTCAGTGAAATCGATTTATTTTTACGCAGTGGTGTACCCAAGATGTTGCGCAACCCCCTCATTTCATATACATATTGCCTTCGCGTTTCAAACCCCTTTTTCCAAACAATTATTATTATTCCCCATTACTATTTTTTCTCAATTATTTACGTTCATTTTCTTTCTTTATCTTCCAATAATATCTTGCATTCATTATTATTTTATTATTGGAACCAAGTTTCTTATGGAACGTTACAACGTCTGGAGCACGTTGTAACGTTCTGAACCGGGAGTGAATCCAAAAAAAACACCGTCACAAAATCCACCGATGACGATAACTCGTGTAAAAAATGACCGATTTAGTTGAAATTTGGTACACATGTTCACTTTACCAATGCCCAAGACGAGTTTGCTGGACAACGCGTTATCCGCCTAAGCAGCGTAGCGCTAGCGTAGCTAAGCGCAACGTAAGCTTCAAATGAAAAATAGGAATTTTAGGAAGGGAAAAAATTCTAACTTCATCTATTCAATAAGGGTGGTAAAAATGAAAAAAATGTATATTATATAGAAAAATCAAAAACGTATTTTTTTCAATAAATGGCTATTATTATTATTATATTATTCAATAAGACAAACAACTGTTTTTAAATATTTTGTTTTAGTAAAACCCACACCGTCACCGCTATGAAGTGTTAAAGATCGCTAAATTTATTAAAGCGGAACTATACACGTTTAAAATAGAGAAAACAACGTTTTTACCGATATTATTATCTTACGTTCTAACGCAACGATATTCATAAAACTTCATACACATAGTCTAAAGTACAATTGAAACAGGCATGTAAAATTTCAACCTGATACAAGCAGAAGTTTTTGAGAAGTAAAGAGATATATTTTTAAATATTTTAAATTGACGAGGCCATTCGAGAGGTTTAGGGAACAGTCATGAAGAAAAGATTAAATTTACTTTAAATCAAATTATAATTATCATTAACTATGGGAGACATACAGAGAAAAATAGACCCCCGCACCGGGACTTGAAACGCGGGTCTCCTATATATCCGTTATTGATAATTATAATTTGATTTAAAGTATATATATTTATTGCAAGACGCTCGCTTCAATGATGAAAAAAGGCTTTTCTTTTAATTTTGCCTTAACTTCGCTAAGTACAAATAGTTATCTAATAGTGCATCTGCATCATTAATGCTGTAGAAATGTAAAGTATAAGTGTTATACTTACGTCGGCATCAAAAGGAGCAACTATGGATCCGTTTCGCCAGTGTGGTTCTTTCTTTAGGCCTACTTCATCTAGGAGAGTCCTGTCTGAGATTCTGTACAGGGTTTTTAGACCACTTAGAACATTTCCGTCTACGTAAAAGAGAAGAGTATCTAAAAAAAGAACAACAAAAAAATTATAATACTTTTTATCTACGATTGATACGAAATATAAGCATTTTATCTCTGTTTAGATGCGTGGAAAGTGATTTTTCTTTTCGTAGCTGTATTCATTGCACATGCGTGTTTCATAATGGTGCGTTAAGGTAAAGAATTCTTCACCTTAACGCACGATTAGCGTGTTTGTTTACATTTAACAAAACTAATTTGCTGTTTGTTTAGTTAAAGTAACTGTTTATATTTGGTTTATAGAGAATAACCATAAGTGATTTAAGTGATTATGACGAAAATGAGGAGAATAATACGCCTTTCGAAATAATTAATTCAATGAATTAATGTCATCTTAATCAAAGAGAAATACGAACTTACATACAGGAAGTTTATTACATTTTGTTCTGTATTTATTATTAAAATCCACAATCGTAGATAAAGTACGGTACGCAACAAGTGGGAAAACTGCATTTTGCTTGCTCGCTCGGGTGCAAACTCTACACTCGCATGCAAAATGCTATTTTCTGCACTAGACGCGTAATGAACTATTTTACATTGATTTTTTTTTATGTAGAAGTTGGTATTTATATTTAAGGTGTCATTAAAATCTGGGTTTCTCGGTAAAACCAGAAGATTTATAGAAGAATGTGAAGTTTGGGTTTTGGCTTCCTCTACTGGAGCATCTTTACTCAGACATTAACTTGATATAACCACATGAAGCTGTACAACCCTTAACACTTAACACATTTTCATAGTGATAACGAAACTTTAAATTTCTAATATCAAAATGCTGAATTAAAATAAACCTATAATTTTATCATTATTTCAATATTCCTTCTGCAGTGCTGACATTGTACATTTTTAAAACACAATTCTTCAGATAAAACGATTGCTAGGGTGGAGTGAGTTTTGCTTTACTTAATAGATTGGACCTGCGAGCTTGGTCCCATCTTTGCATATCTTCTTGTAAGTCTTAAGTCAATGCATGCCTCTGCAACTAAACTACTTTTTTTTATATACTTTTAGCCTTGTTTTAAATCTTGGCATTAGTAAATGTACTCAGGGAAAAAATGTTTGGTCAATTTTCAAACCTTAATAAAAAATGTAGACTCTGTTTAATCCAGCAATCTATAGTTCTGTACATTCTGTAATCCGGCACCAATTGTGCTACTCGGACTCAGACTATTTCAGGTATATTCATTAACCTTAACCGACACAGTTACCAGAGAGATAAAAAATATGTGTTCTTTGTCAAATATTTATATCGCCTGCACAGGTTTAGAATGAGCGTGTACACAAAAAAGCGTTTTTTAATCTCATAATTTGAGTGAGTGAGCTTCTTGCAGTGTGCAAGAAGCAACACGGTATTACATTGCTGATACATTTTTTTTTCTTATCTATAGAGTGACTTATCTTCGATATTCCTGTTAAAACTTTTGACGTTGGATAATCCTGCCAAATGGCTAATCCAGCAAGGTCATGGTCCCAAGGAACATGGCGGATTAAAGAGTACCTACTGTAT
Organism: Gerris lacustris; assembly: GCA_951217055.1. Lineage (NCBI taxonomy): Eukaryota > Metazoa > Arthropoda > Insecta > Hemiptera > Gerridae > Gerris > Gerris lacustris. The sequence goes on from OX578282.1 coordinate 1,711,081, forward strand.
TATAATTAATTCTGATTTAACGTGGTCGGAACTAGAAGTATTGTTATCAAAATAACTAAATAATCCTTTGTGGCACGGCTATACTGGACAAACAAAGAGGCACGGGCGGCGCACTTTATGCGCCAATGCATTTTTCAAACCATAAATTGGTTAAATCCAGATTATCTAGATTGCGTTTTGGAAATGTTGCACTAAAAAGTCAATTGATGTATTACATATTTATTTTTCAATGATATCTTTAATTATAAACATTAAAATGAGTAATTACTCCTTCAGCGTTCTGACTTAGTATCGGGCTTTCAACCTTAATTATCAACCCTATTTATTATTATTAGTTGTCAAAGTCCTAAGATAACTCCTCACAACCATCATCCTAATCTGACAACTCATGCAAATCCGAAAAATATTAATCGGATGCCATATTTTTTCTATACCGGACATGGTGGCACGGGCGGCGAATACAGCACACCAAGACAAATAAACACGGCAAAACAATGCAGAACGAAGCAATAATCAAAGCAGACAGTTTCATCTGTTTTAGGGGTCTCTAGTGGTAGGGTAAAGTGAGGGTTTATTATTCTCGCATCGTCAATCTGTGATTTGCAGAAACTTTTTTACTCGTGGCGCACTTCATGCGCCAGCCCGTGTCTCGAAGGGTTAGAACAATGAAAGTAACTGAAACACATAGCTATAAATTATAAATTTTGTTTTTGTATTATAACTATCTTTTCATTATATTCTATTCTCTAAATCTCTTTGGAAACGACTAATCTAAAAAGAATTGTTACTAACCAGGTGTCCAGGTGAAGGTATAATCGTGGAAGGCGTTGTACCAAGGTTCTGAACCGGTCAATGTTTCGGTTCTCTGTAGTATATTCCAGTACGGTTCCGTGGACACTTGGAAACCGGATTCCACTATTTTAGCACCGATATCGTTTCCTTCCGGTCCCATTAAATCCGCGTTTCCTCTTGAAGATACCAGCAATATCTTTCCCGAGATGTAACCTTTTCCGTATACTTCTTTCACAGGTTTCAACCAAATTTCTGCAACAAAATATGTAAATATATCATAAACAATACTTTTCATTTAAGTTATGGAAAAGAAGAAAAAAAGGTATAAATCAATAACGAAACAACGTCATTACACAAAATCTATTGTATTTGAAACAATTTGACCGGTTTCGGCTGTTCTAACGCAGCCTCCCTGAAATAACCTATACAAACTTGTAAGTGTATAAGCAGGTAAAATTAGATTGTAAAACAAGTAAACATAAAATTATAATTAAAAATTGAGTGAAATTTAAAACTGAAATATATTTACATAAAATGCAAAATTGATATTGCTTACTATACAAAATACCTGATCTGGCTATCGGGTGACTTTAAAATTACAAATGAAAAGAAATTGGTCCGAGACAACTAACAACTCTGACAAACTTTCTCGTATATCCTAGTTCATTATTATTTAACCCAGTTTTTTTCCATTTATTAGTTTTCATAGCTACATTTAATTATTATTGAATATTTCATCGAAATTTATCATAAAAATAACTTCTCCTCGGCGGGGAATCGAATCCGGTCACTCTCTATCCGCGTTTAAAGCTATTGTCTCAGGAACTAGATTTTTCCCGGAAAAACGGCTTATATCGTTAGATTTGTATTTAAATGGACTACATTTTCGAATTTTTTAATCAAAATCGTCGGAACCGTTTTTGAGAAATAATTTTTTTCACGTTTTTTCAGAATTTTTGGGGGCTAGCGCCTTGAGCTAGCCCCCAAAAGCCCAAGCTAGCGCCTTGAGCTTAAATATAGAGCTAAAACTCATTTCTCGATTTCGCTTTGGGGTATAATATTTCTGAACATGTATGCCAAATTTCATCAAAATCGGCTCAGTAGTTTAGGCTCCAGTCGTTTGCACAGCCAGACGACAGACAGAAATTTTTTAAAAACCACTTTTTTGGACTCAGGAGACCTCAAAATGTGTAAATCTATAAAAATCTCAAAATAAAATTTTCGCGCCATCACAATACTTTCGCTCTATATGAAAAAGTTAAAAGGTGGCATGAGTTGAAGGATGTGAGATTTACAAATATAACAATTTTAATCAAATTATAATTATTATTAACTACGGGAAACAGATAGAGAAAAATAGACTCCAGCGCGGGGATTTGAACCACCGGCCTCTATATTTCCAGTATAGCGCTCTAACCAACTAAGCTACGCAGGAGAATGAATTTCTCTGACGTTAATGATACCTTGACCCGAATTTCCGTAGTATGAATACTACCAAAATCGTAAAATAGGAAATATAACAATTATAAAATCTTACGTGGTTCAACCCAATCTCCTTTTGGGAATTTGGCTCTGACAGTTATAATTCCGTATCTGAAGTTAAAGGTGTTGGTGGTGCAGATTTGACCGCTCTCTACCGGCGGCAGGATTTGATAAGAATTAGCTTCCAGAACGCATTCACCTTCACCTCCAGTGCATCTGAAATTTACAAAGCAATAAATAAATACATTGTCAAGTTTTAAAAATGTATGTATTGTTTTACGTGAAATAGTTTGGGATAAACTTAAACAGTCTGAAAGCAAAATAAAATCTAATAATTGCATCAAATCTCAAAATCTAAATGAAATAGAGATATTGGGCAAAAGGGACAATTTTTAAGAGCATAAAAAAACCTTTCAGAATGACCGCATTGATTTTCAACTTATTAGCTGCTATGCATCTTTTAAGTCCTGTTACATTTCAAAATGTTGATTGTTTAAAAGTTTATACTCTTAATTGAGGGATATTAGAAGTGTGTCGAGTTCAGAATAAACTTCTGCTTTTCATAAGCTTTCGAATGGTATAATTAAAGTTTAAGATCAACGGACTAGTTTTTAATTATGGTGGATTGAATGTTACCAGGCGTGAAATTATTCGAACAGGATCCCAACCAATTTTTGCACAAATGCAGGAAAGGTGTCTAAAAAGTTCCTATAAACATGCATGCGGAACAGCTTCGTATTCCAGATATACATCAAATGAATGTTTAATTTTAAAGTTCTCAAATACTACACGCTTCTTATCAAAATACACCTTGATGCAAATCTTGATACAATCGGATTAGACTAATTCTAGCTTTCTCCATCAAAATCCTTAAGGAATTAGAGCGTTGATAGAGATCATTTTAATGGATTGACTAATAAAGTAACAGGGACGTAGAACTTTGAAATTTGCTGAAAATCAGGAGTTTATTGTACAGAGCTGGGATTAGTAACATTCACTAGGACACCTTAGCGTGGCCCGCTCATAGACGTCCGTTTTAGAGGCTTTTTCGGGGGCGTGTATCTTTTTTCCTATTCACTTTAAAAAAAACAACAATTATTTCCGTTTACGCAAGGCCTACAAAAAAGGTCCTTTGCGTCGGATCGCTGCGGTCGACCGTATTCGAGTTATGCGGAAAAAACTGTTTCTTTTTCCCCGAAAAACCGTTTTTTTTTCCGCATAACTCGAATACGGTCGACCGCAGCGGTCCGACGCAAAGGACCTTTTTTGTAGGCCTTGCGTAAGGGGAAAAAATAGTTTTTTGTTTTTTTTTAAAGTGAATAGGAAAAAAGATACACGCCCCTTTAGACTGCACACGTCTGCTCGGTCTACAGAAACCCGACAGACAGACCGGAATTATTTAAAAAACATTATTTAGGACCCAGGGGGATTTTAAAACGTGTAACTCGATCTAAATTACACAATCGAGTTTTCTTGCCATCACAATATTATACAAAACATATGAGAAAGTAAAAAACAATGTATAAGTAAGTATAAATAAGGAAATACTATAATATAATGAACCATATTTTATTGCAATGGTCGGTCTCAGGCTAGATCACGTGGTGTTTAGTTTGCCAACCCTCTACTAGAGTGCACTGCAAGACAACTCTCAACTTCTTCAACACACAAAACTAATAATTATTAATTTACTTCTAAATAAAATTTTAATAATTAAAGTATAATATTTATTTCTATATGAGTAAGCTATATTACATGAGAAATAAGTACATAAGCTTGATTTTATTTTTACAATTAAACGTAAAATGTTGCGTAAGTTATGAATGTTCTCGGTTAAATAGCTGAGGGAAATTTCCTACACTATATTTTACTGGCTATGATTTATTTGTCATTCGTAGGTAAGAAACTTACCAACATGACCGTGATGACTGCCATTCATGATCATGTATATGATTAATTTGGCGAACTTTGCGGCACTTGCAATGAGCTGCTCTGTTCCTTGTCTGATATATTGCTATTATTGCCCTCAATTAGCAATTAAATCCTATGATAACTGATTGAGTCTTGAATCTATGGCAATAACTATATATAAGTCTAGAATTTTATCCTCTTCTAAAATATAAAAAGCGAAGAAGGTATTGAGGTATGGGTTACTATTAAATCTAAGTACTAGGCGACTCTATTCCAGCTCCAAACTGATAATAGGTTCCTGTACCTATTATTTTAATAGAAAAGAAGGTGACTCAATCATGTATATTTATGATTAATGATTAAATTGGCAAACTCTGTGAAACTTGCAATGCATTATTCCATGTCAGATTATATTTTACTAATTCCCTCTCTGTACACTATTCTCTATCAAATCCTATGTTTATTGTCAATGGATATGGCAATAAAATGCGTTACCTGCTCTAAATTAAGTAAAGCGACGTAGAGGTGGGCTAAACTACTTACTACCTAAAAAATCAGAGTAATAGGTGACCTTGCAGACATCGTTCCAGCTCCGATCTAATACTAGGATTAGGTTCCAATACTTATTATTTTAGTAGTAAGTGATTGAGTCACTTGTAACGGAAAGAAAGAGCTGCTATCTGGAACTCAGTTTTTCGAGGAAACCGTGACTAGACAAGGGACAATATATATATTATATATATATATTGTCATTAACCCATTTCGCTGAGTGAAAATTATAATTCTCGTAGCGAAAATTTGCACCAACTATACTTCTATATAGGAGAAAAAAAGTCTGCTAAATTTAGTATTGATAACTCTGCCGTTTTGAAAATGGAGGAGTATATTTAACAATTACAACATGGAATAAATTATGTTGAGGTTTTAATAAAAAATAAAATAATTGAGATAAGTATAAGTAACGGACAAGTCGAGTTGAGAAAAGAGTTAAATCAGCACGGGGGAAAAAAAATCGGGTACAGGGTACCTCGGAACTTTTCCTCACTTCAGAGGCCACTAAAGTGGCCTCTCCTGCTGCGAAGCAGCAGGAGGAAGCAGCATTGGACGTGGTCAGTACTTGGATGGGTGACCGTTCTGAACAAACTGATTTATTATCATTCTTCAAAAAACCTTATTTTTAATACTTATATTTTATTTAATTATTTGAAGTTTGGCGGTATTTTGACAGATGTGAACAAACTTTGACGTCATCAAAATTATCGCACTAATAAATAATTATATTCGCTTATAATTTTTAAACTAATTAATGGAATTTCAACGGTTTTTTTTATATTTGTTCCTTAATTTTTTCCGGTTCCAACGATATGCTATACGTCAAGAACCTATTTATACTTTCGGTATTATTAACTGTCAAAGTTTAATAATTTTTTAAAAATAAAAAATTGATAACTTCAAAATGGCGGCCAATATCGAAATGAAATATGGTGGGCTTGTTTGTCATACAGAAAGATATATTCGGGCTAAATTTCAACTCGATCAGAACCATTGTAGATTTATTACGATTTTTTAAAATTTTTGCTGACTCAACAAACTGGGTTCAAGATAGCGGAAAAATTTGATTTTTCGGACGGCACCACTACGGGTAAGGACTGAATTTTCTGCCTAGTTTCAACTCTCTAGGTTAAATAACTTGGGCGCTACGATGATAACACACACACATACATACAGACGTCATGCTTAAAACCACACAGGAGGTCTTAAAAACACCCAAAACGGATAATTCCGTTGAAATCTCGAAAAAAAAAAATGTTTGTGAAAACAGTGCTTTTCCTGTTATAGATAGTGAGAAAAAGTAAAAAATGGTAACCGATGAGCACCATTTCGAGGTCGTAATATGTTTAAATTTCTGCTAAATTTAGTATTATTAAATGTTGTCACTTGTATGGGTCACGGTTTCCTCGAGGAACAGAGTACCTGGTCAGGTAGCAGCGCTTTTTTCCGTGACAAGTGACCCAGTCACAGTCACAGTCACTAACTAACCTTCCTACTATATTAATAATAGGTATTGGAACCAAGTATTGGAGTAATCAAACCATGTACTAAGTGTAAATGTATTACATTATTACATTATTAATGATATTAAATGTGAATAGGGGGCAAATTGTATGTAATCAGACAAGGAACAGAGCAACTCATTGCAAGTGCCGCTAAGTTCGCCAATTGAATCATATACATGATCATGAATGGCAGTCATCACGGTCATGTTGGTAAGTTTCTTACCTACGAATGACAAATAAATCATAGCCAGTAAAATATAGTGTAGGAAATTTCCCTCAGCTATTTAACCGAGAACATTCATAACTTACGCAACATTTTACGTTTAATTGTAAAAATAAAATCAAGCTCATACTATTATTTCTCATGTAATATAATTTACTCATATAGAAATAAATATTATACTTTAATTATTAAGTTTATTTAGAAGTAAATTAATAATTATTAGGTTTGTGTGTTGAAGAAGTTGAGAGTTGTCTTGCAGTGCACTCTAGTAGAGGGTTGGCAAACTAAACACCACGTGATCTAGCCTGAGACCGGCCATTTAAACAAAATATGGTTCATAATATTATATTATTTCCTTATTTATACTTACTTACATATCATTTTTTACTTTCTCGTATGTTTGTTATATATTAATATATACTTTGTTATATACTCGATAACGAAATTTGAGGTACACGTTTTGAGTCCCCTGTGTCCTAAAAAGTGTTTTTTAAATAATGCCTGTCTGTCTGTGTGCCAGTAGACTGAGCAGACGTGTACAGTCTAAACTACTGGACCGATTTCGATCACATTTGACATTCATGTTGAATGGCACATTGTTACTCGACATTTTTTGTTGTAGCATTTGACTCATAAAATCCACCAGTTTTGTTAGTTATGACATTTTATCGTGGGTCACCCGAACAGTGTTAGAAATCAGAAGATACAATAAAAACTAAATTCTAGTTTTTAATGAGAACAATTAAAAAGGTTAAATTGTAAAACGTATTAATAATTTATTTTTGAGATTTTTATAGATTTACACGGTTTGAGGTCCCCTGAGGCGAAAAAGTGGTTTTAAAAAATATGCCTATCTGTCGACTGTCTATGCAGATTCCTAGGGCCTAAACTAATGGACCGATTTTGACGAAATATGACATATACATGTTCAGAAAAATCATACCACGAGGAAAAATCGAGAAATGAATTTTAGCTCCAAATTTGAGGGCGTTACCCCCCAAAAACCAGAAAAAAATTGGAAATAATTATTATTTCTCGTAAACGGTTCCGATGATTTTGATTAAAAAATTCTCAAATATAGTCCATTTAAATACAAGCCTAACGATATAAGCCATTTTCCCGGGGAAAATCTAGTTCCCGAGGAAATAGCTTTAAAAGCGGATGGAGAGAGGTCGGGTTCAATTCCCCGTCGCCCCGTCGAGTAGTTATTTTTAAGATACATTTTGTTACATAATAATTAAATATACCTACGAAAACTAACAAATGGAAAACACTGGGCTAAGTAATTATGAACTCGTGTATGAGAAAGTTTGTCTGAGTTGTCTCGGACCGATTTTTTTTTTAATGTGCTTATTATAGTGAACACGAAACTGTATGAAGTATGATGACAAAAAAAGTTCTAACTACGCGGTTTAAGGTCTCCAAAATTCAAAATACGTACAGTGGTTTTAAAAAAATGACAGTCAGTAGTCTGTGCTGGAGCGTGGAGTCATAACAAATGGGCTAAATTCGATTAAAATTTGAATTCATCATTTCAAAAATCGTATCCCCGAGTCCCGAGGCGTAATCGTGAAAAGATTCTTAGCTCTAAATTTAGGGAAGCTACGTCTCGAAAACTGTGAAACTTAATCGTGCAAAAATAATTCTTTAAAACGCAGTTTCAACGATTTTAATGAAAAAATAGTTATTTATGGACCTAGGGAGTAAAGTAAGCCATTATTTCCTGAGCGAAAAAGTTGGTTCTTGAGACGAAGCCGAGGGAGTTAGACTCTTTAATTCCCGAGGCGCAGCCGAGGGAATAACCCTAATTAGCTCCCGAGGCGTAGCCGAGGAAAATAATTATTTATTTAGGAAGAAAATACACATTTTCGTCCATTGCACAGCTTTTATTTATTATTTTAATAAATAACAATAATTATTAGCACTTTTAATAGCAGATATAAGAGATTCAATATTAAAAACAAATAAGAATTGGAATTAAACTCAAAAAGAAGGTTATTTAAATGCAGGTTATAAACAAAGATAAACATGGTCGAAAAACTCAGTGCCGCCAACCTGATTTCAACAACTTCATTACATTAGCCATTCATTTTCCCTACTGGAGATAAAATGTATTTAGTAATATACCCAATAATAATCCCTATAATATACCTGTTTTACAATAAACAAACAAATATACCTGATTTAGCTGAAAAAACGCAAACTATCACTTGTTGAATACTTTTCAAATCGGTTGAATAATAAATTTAAGTTTATAAAGTTCTATTTGAGTTGTTTTCGGAGTGAATTATTTGAAAGCAATTTGATCAAGTAGAAAGGAATACATAGGGGACGAGTATTGATTATTTAGATATTTCTAGTTTAGTTACCCTTTGAGATCAAGACGGCCGTGCTTGATGAAGTTATCTTGACTGATAATGGTCGGTTGAATCACAAGTTTGTCATCCTTTATATACACGTTCTTCTTCTTCTTCGTGTAAATAACAAACTCACCATCCTGAAATAATCACCACAACAAAACTAATTAATCACCACTAACTTTACTAACTTCATTAATAATTATCCATTGAAAGCATCATCTATTGAAACGGACCGTGGAAGTTCTAGGTCCTGCATAAGGTCTTATAGTACTAAATACGTAATATATGACTCAGGAATGGTGGGTCGGTCCATGATATGTATATACCGTATGTTTGACAATCGCAGCCAAAATTTACTAAATTCTATAACTTGATGACATTATTATTATCATATTTACAGATTGTCTTGTCTTGCATTCTCTTTCCAGTCTTATTTGAAAATTATAAGACTAATGATATGGCGCATAAAGAACTCGCGTAGATAAATTTTCATTTTAGTCTTTATAGATTTTCAATATGACAATGACAACTGGGAAACGTTTTTCGGGGAAAAACTTAGATATCTTATACAATAATATAACGTCAATAGTCAATAGATAGATCATTTAAAAGGAATAACATGAATTGTCTGTCCACGTGAATATATTTATATTATAAATATAAAGGTACTTCTTCAGATTGTTACTCGCTATGTTTTTTTTTAGAATATAAATGATTTTGTCTAAATAACTAGATAATAAAGGGATGTTTAGTCCAATGTAGGTACTTTGGGACATAGAAATATCACACTACTGTTTTTATAAGGGGAGTAACAGTCTAAAGAAGAACATTCCGTACACTTTCTTTAGATTGTTCTATTCGACTATTCTCCCCTCTGCATTTTTACAAGGATAAGGGGAGTAACATTCTAAAGAAGCACCAATATACATATATTTATATGGAGAGAAAATTCATATTATTCCTTTTTAGGTATCTTAATTTAAAATTATATGTAACATGCCTTTCGGGAATATTTGTTTTTTTGTAATTATGGTTACATATTCTTTTATTATTGTTGAAGACCTTTAAAACTATGTATAACATATCAAGCTGACTAAAACCTTTTATTTTAATTTACCTCCATATTAGCCGCCATATTAAAAATATTAAGTGTGAAATTAATAATAAGTGTTATAAATGCTGAGATACAACTGTGTGCCGAATTTCGTTCGAATCGGTTAGTTATTACTTCAGTTATTATTCGGCAAACAAACACGCAAACTTGAATCTCTGAAATGAAGAACTCACTACTATCAAACTATTCTATAAGAATAAAATGTAATGAATAAAGAATGGTACTTACTTCTCCTGAGATCCTGACGTTGTGCTTCCATCTCTCAGTGTCCAAAGTTTTAAATTCATCTATAAACAAGGTTTGTCCTCCGCAAGCCACTTTATTGTTAACTCTGCTTAATGAACTCGGACACGACGTACCCTCTGATTAAACATCAAATTATCAATTAATTATTGTGACATTTACACAATTTTTTTTTCATTTTACATAACAAATGTCAAGGGTTTGGGTGAACTTTGTTTCCTTCAGTTATATTTGACGACGAAATCATCGAGATAAAAGTTCTCTTTTTTGTGGATTTAAACTTCCTAAGTATAGAAAAAACATAATTTCGTTTTAAAGCTTTATCGAAGTGAAACTTTATATTAATCACATCTAAGGTGTTTGCGTCTATATTAGAAATGAGACTAATTTATTTTAATAAAAACGACTTAACCCTTTGATTAGGGTCGCGTATAAAGCTTGGTATTATACAGAAAAGCGTTTCAGACTTCATCGGGCAACATTTTTGGTCACATATCTGTTCGTCAAAAAAAAAGGAATTTTAACTCAAACAACTGTCTCTAATATAAAATATTTATAAATTAATTTATTGAAATTCTATGTGTAATTTATTGTAATGCTATGTTTTTATGTTATTTTGTGTGGGGATCTTTAAATTTTATAAGTCATTGTTATCGTTTTATTTATATTTATTTATTGCAAACATCGCTAACATTTATTATAAATACTTCATATTTATTGTATCTTATTACTCTAAACATAATTAATTGAAATTTTGATATTAAACTAATTAATTAAAAAGAAATTAATAAACTAACTAATAATTAAAAAAAAAAGAAAACACGAACTCAAAAAACCTTTAGAGGTCACCACAGCCTCGGCTGAGTTAAATGTAAAAAACGAAGGAAAATATCTACTTATATTTGTACTAAATATCTACTTAAATAATGTACTTATGTAGTTTTTACATTTAATAAATGGTTTATTATTATTATCTGTTCGTCAAATTTTTCTATCACTCATATTACATACCTCTGACAGGCTCTCATATTACATATACATAGCTCTGACAGGCTCTCATATTACATTATACATAGCTCTGACAGGCTCTCATATTACATCTCTCTTACATAGCTCTGACAGGCTTTCATATTACATAGCTCTGACAGGCTCTTATTACATTTCTCATATTACATAGCTCTGACTGGCTCTCATATTACATCTCTCATATTACATAGCTCTGACAGGCTCTCATATTACATAGCTCTGACTGGCTCTCATATTACATCTCTCATATTACATAGCTCTGACAGGCTCTCATATTACATTTCTCATATTACATAGCTCTGACTGGCTCTCATATTACATTTCTCATATTACATAGCTCTGACTGGCTCTCATATTACATCTCTCATATTACATAGCTCTGACAGGCTCTCATATTACATCTCTCTTTTGTTCTTTACATGTTATTTACTGATTTTACTACGTTTTTATTAGCTTGCTTTCTTGTTTGTTTGTTTGTTTGTCCAGTACAAATCTTGCAATCGATTTTTAGCTAACTTCCCGAGTAGCTAGACATTTGAAACTTTTAGAATAGCTTAGAACACGATAACAATGCATTATTTTAATACTTTTAGCAGAATTTAATTCGTTTTCAGCAAATTTTGCTGTATAGAACGTTAGTTCGGAAAAAATCCACAAGTTATTTTATTTGTTTTGACATACCTCATATTTATGATCTTCATATCGACGGGTTTCAAATTTATGATTTATGACAGAAAATTTTAAAACGTAGTATTTAAAAAGTTCTTTTTATCGTGTAATTATTAATTGTTATTTTTTTAAGTTTTATTGTTTTTACTTAGTTCTTAATTTCTTGTTTGGTCTTAGGAACTGTAAATTTCATATATTTATTATAAACTAGCTTACTTGTGGATGGTATTAATCCCGTCCTGTGTACGGCAGTGAAGAGTGGAGCTCCACAGGTTTCCAGATTATTCATGGGGCAAGGACTCGAGCATTCGTAATCAGGTACGATTAATACAGGTTCTCGTTTCGGAATCGTCTGGCTGCATTGACACTCATTTCTATACACACAAAAATACATTCATTTATTATTTACAATGATATAAATGACGGCGTGAAGCAATTATATAAATTCTCTTATATTTATCTGAAAGAGACAATTTAGAAATATTCCCGCCAAATATTAAGTTATAATCTACGGTCATTTAATAATAGAAAAGTTATAACAATTTATTGAAAATTAAATTGAAATAAATTATCGTAATTTATCAGAAATAAAGTTACCTCTACACTTGCTAAATACGTAGTATGGCTCGAAAATTCGGTTTTGAGGTTCACTGAGTTTAAAACAAAGTTTTTAAAAAATGTCTGCTTTTCGTACGTTGTCAATGCATATGTTGACGCGCACGGAGCCTATAATACTAGGATAATTTGATAAACTTTTGCTTTCAGATTCAGATAAATCAAATCCCAGTCTAATTACAGCCCAAATCCAATCAAATTACAGGCGAAATCTAGAAGTGCAAGTTCTGCTAGTAATGAACTTTAGTTTTAAATGTGGGGGAGCTATCCTTAAAAATATAAATAACAAATTTTGAAAACAGTTCTGACGATTTTGATAAAAAAAAAAAAAATTTAAATGTAATTTATTTAAATACAAATCTAACCATATTACAAGTCGTTTTACCGGGAAAAATCTAGTTTCCCGTTGGGGGAGCAGTTTTTTATGGTAAATTTTGAAAAAATATTTAATAATAATTACATGTAACGATGAAAACTCGAAACAACTGATAAATATAAAGCACTGGACCTTGCAATTATGTCAATGCAATTATGAAAACGTGAGTCTTAGTTGTCTCTCACACTGATTTTTACTTTTCCTTACTCAGGGAAAGGATTGTTTTAAATACTGTTTAAGTTTACAACTATTTTTCGTTAAAAAAACAATACAGGGTGCGGAGAATTTACACGAATTATTTACGAAGTTGCGTAATCTGCAAGGTTTTAATAATCAGCTCTAAGAGGATTAAGGATATCTAGAAGTAAGTCTCCAAACTGATAACTTTCTCTCTGATAAAGAATTAGTGACCACTCAGTTTAGATATTATTGTTTGTTCGATAGTTATTTACAGTTTATACTTTTCAATAAATTCCACCGATTTGATTATTAACGGTGAGCTACATATTCAATCACATTTTACTTTTATTTTAAGCCACGTACAGTCTTAAACTAATAACCAATAGTAAACAAAATCATGAGCCCTACTATCACTGCCAAGATAAATATACAGTAGAGCGTCGATTATCCGAACGTCAGTTATCCGAACGTTCAATTATCCGAACTGGCTTCATGGAAAAAAAAAATCAAAAGCCACCACCTAATTAATCCCTAGAAAGGGCGGTGTTAGCAGTATAAAGGGACAATAGATTTCCATGAATTCTGTTTGATGGGGCAGACATTAAGATTTGTTTACTAACTACTAACTTTTGTTTGTCTATGTAATTTTTTGAATCATTTGCTGCATTTTCCACTTAATACCTGTCCATTCTGTCGGTCATTTATCAGGGTGTCCAGCAATATTAAAATGTAAAATTCAAGCATATTTAAAGGCTTTCAAGGCTCAATTTTATAAAATTCAAGGCTGGGTTTATTAACATTAGTTATTAAAATAGTGATTTATTCACAATTTCTTAGAATTATAGAAAAAGAAAAAATATGAGAAAAATAGTATGAGTTCAGCAAAATAATATAAATTACTTTTATAATAGAAGAGATTTTATTTATTGGACATGTAGAATATTATAGTAGGCTGGGTTTATTTGGAATGAAAGTCCTGCGACTATATATTTTTATTTCATCAAAGCTTTCACCATGGGAACCTGAGCTTCTTCAGGATCACTAAGCTCTGATGAAATAAAAATAAATATCATTCGAAGGACTTTCATTCCAAATAAACCCTCCAGCCTACTATAATATTAATATTATTAATTCAACCTAATTACAGCAGTAGTACCCCAGAGAAGTGAAATACAATATACAGTAGCGCATCGATTATCCGAACTAATGTTGTTTAGGGTGGTTCGGATAAAAAATTCAAAATGTATTGGTAGGTACTTCTAGACAACCTAGGGTCTTTAAAATTCCCGATTTTTTAAAAATTCAAGCATATTTTAAGTTTTTCTGCTATTTTTTCAAAAATCAAGCATATTTCAAGGTTTTTTCAAGCATCCTAAAAATTCAAGCATAATTCCAGGAGTTCAAGGAATTCAAGGCTGCAGGACACCCTGTTTATGTCAATACTCTCAGTTTCAAATCATTCATTGTGAGGTATACATTGAATTAGTTAGTGGTCAGATATTTTAAGTAAAACTTACATGTCGACAAAAAGGAACGAGTAGTGCTTTCATTAAAAGATAAAATTGAAAGCATTACACGGCTGAAGAAAGGTGAAAGGGGTCAGGTATTAGCTATCAAGTTCGGTGTTGGTAAATCAACGATTACGGGAATAAAAAATAATCCTGATTCAATCACTAGGTTAACACTTGTTGACATTGAGGATGAGGAGGGCAGTTTATATCGTAAAACTATGAAAAATTCTAAATCCAAATCGATGGAAGATGCTGCATTTACTTAGTTTTATACAACTTTCTTTATGCCAAATTAATCTATAAGGTGATACAACTTACATTTCTTTTTCACTATGTACTAGATAAATAGATAAATAAAACAAAGGTGCTTTTTGTATAAACGTGGTTGATTATATTTACATCTTACCTTTTAATATTTTAGTGAATTTCGATTATCCGAACCATCCCAAAAAACATTAGTTCGGATAATCGACGCTCTACTGTAATTAAAACCCTTAGTTGGTAACATCCGTCTCCTAGACGGATAGGATTTGTATTTTGACGCTTGAGTGCGTCAGTAATTGCGTGAGTGGTCTGTGCTGCGAGATATGCTTTAGTCGAAACTCAAACGTTAACCTGGTAAATGTTCCTATTTCGTTTTTGACATACGTAGTGCAATATTGTTTGTTCAAAGTAAAGTCACCCCGTCTATTAGACGGATATGGTAAAATCGGATTGTACATGCCCCCACTTTGAGGTTATGTGATAAAATCCCGTATATTATATTAAAAACCTTAATTTTGTGTACCCTTTTCTGTACTCCAACATATTTTTAGACAAAGGGATATAAACTCTCCTATGAACAAATCATACATATATAATTTCTCTAAAATCAAGTAGGAAAAAGTACGAAAAATTTCTGGGGCATGTACAATCCGATTTAGCCGACGGATATTACTGTATGTGTTTGAAAACATACCAGCCTCAGAAACGGATGTAATTCCAAACATGCCTCAGAACGATGTACTTATATACGTTCTGTATGTATATACATATACGTACATATATATAAAAATGTTATGCGCATATATATATAAATTTACATCCATAAATTACTTATGTAAGTTACGCGTACATATATAAATTTTATTAGATTGATATTTTTCTCTAATAAGTCTGACTATATGATATTTTTAATTATTATTTTGTGATTATACTATTAATCTTAAATTTGAAGTATATTCAAATGTTTGAATAATAGACA
This sequence comes from Gerris lacustris, assembly GCA_951217055.1. Lineage (NCBI taxonomy): Eukaryota > Metazoa > Arthropoda > Insecta > Hemiptera > Gerridae > Gerris > Gerris lacustris. Next base: position 1,726,883 of record OX578282.1, read on the forward strand.
TTTCTTTCTATAATTCTATTCATTTTGTAGGTTTATCCTTAGAATCTGAAATGTTCAAAGAAATATACATACACCTCTAAAAATCAGGGTCATCCGAGGCATTTTTAAAAATAAAAACAAAAAATATTGAACACTAATCTGAGAATGCAATTGTTTTCATTTTTAAGAGATTTGAGGGGGAAAACAAGAAAAAATATTGTGTCCGTCTATCAGACGGATATTACCATAAATGGTGAAAAAAATCATGTTACCAACTGAGGGTTAAGAATCTGTATAAAGCAGTTACTGTAATTTGTAATTATTATTAAATTGAACGCACGTATTTCTTAATCCTGCGTATGCGAATCCCTCTTCGATGCATCTCGATATACATAGAACAATTGTATTGAGTTGACCCAGATTCATCTTCCTCCCTGTCATCAAATCGTTCTTCTCATCCTTATAGCATCCTACAAGCTTCCCGAGGCTTGGATTACCTGAGAAAAAACATTAACAATTAACAATATAAATGCTTTGAAAATTTGTGTGCCACATAGCTTCCTCGCAACCTGTGGTGAACACTCAAATGATTTTATGCATTTATAATCTATTATTGTCAAATTTATTTAATTTTCCCCTCGTTTTTTAAATCTGTCAAAATTGTTTTGGCATTTTACATTAATAAAAGTATAAATTTAGTAAAATTGAAAGAGCGCAGACAGTTGAAATTAATGTGGGGCTATCTGCGGGCTACTTTCGACACACCATCCAAATTTCATAAAAATCAGATAAGTGCTTTTGAAGTTATAGGTGTAAAAAAAATGTATGTTTGTGCGCATGTGGAAGAGAAACTAATGGGCACAGAAGATTGAAACTTATATGGCTCCAACAATGGGATAATTTTGACCTACCAAACAAATTTCATTGAAATCGGACGAGTTTTTAAGATATGTTGGTTCACAGGTTGAGCGACAGACACGAAACCTATGTCTGAAACGGATTTTTGTCTAAGAATTTTCGAAATCAGAGACATAAAATATTTTCGTTCTTCAGAATGATCGAGTAGCTTCCGTTACCTTCGGTAAGCTCGGAAGCAAAAAAATTTGGTCTTCTGTCTAGAGTCTAAAATAATGAGTAGGTATGTAAGTTAGTTACTTCATGGATTTTATCGATTGCGACTGCATAAGGGATAATGCCTAAAAATAAGCAAATCTGAGAAATAAAATGACCGAAGTAAAATGTTATTTCAGTTAATTGGGATATCAAAAGAAAATATCGATATTTTCGATATATCGACATCGAGTGGTTCAACATCGATATTAGTGAAAATATCGAAAGACAATATCGATATTTCCGATGTATCGAAAACCTCGATATATCGGAGTTTTTTCTACTGATAAACAAAAAAAAAATAGGTCGCCCGGCCAATTTTTACCCTGCTGAACAATAGAAAAGAGAAGAAAAGGTCACCGCCTTCCGATTTTCGATATTTTAAAAAATATCGATGTTGCCGATATATCGAAAGATCAATATCGATATTTTTTGGTCGATATTTTCGACATATCGATATTTTTTGGTCCGATATATCGATATTTTCGATATATCGGAATCGAAGTCCCAACCCTACTGTTGATTCTGCAGACTGAAAAGAGTTTACTGTCTATTCCGCATAGTAGTAATAATATTGTTAATATAAATGATGTAGAAAATTTAAATTAAATTTCTGGGCATAAATTGCGGTTTAGTTTTGAGTCCGATATTATAAATTTGACAACTCAACTCCAGAATTTATTCTGCATAAGAATCATGAGGGATAATTCATCTTTAATTTTTTTTAGTTGGTAAGAGCGCTATACTGGAAATATAGAGGCCCGTGGTTCGAGTCCCGGCACTGGAGTCTATTTTTCTCAGTCTGTCTCCCGTTGTTAATAATATTTATAACTTGATTTAAGGCATAAATGTTTATGATAAATTTCTTTATGATGCTTTATTAAATTTTAAAATTTCTGATGTTTAAAATGACTCAAAATTAAAATTTCTGATGACTGATGACTTGATGACACTTACCGACCACACCGGTGCTTAAAGCTGTCATATAACCGGCTCCTCCACAAGTCAAGCTCGCGTCATTGGGACAGGGCACGTCACATTGTCGAGTATTTGCATTCAATTTAGTGGCCGGCATTTTAGTTCCACACAAACATTCGAACCTGTAAATTACACTTTTATTAGACTAAATTAAAACTAAAATTTATTTTCGATGGTGCGTTTTATTTCTTCCAACAGATTTGTAATATGTATAACTTAAATCAAATTATAAGTATTATTAACATCGGGAGACAGACAGAGAAAAATAGGCCCCAGCGCGGGGATTCGAACCATTGGCCTCCTGTATCAGAGCATCTGTACTGGAAATACAGGACGCCCGTGGTTCGAATCCCGGCGCTGGGGTCTATTTTTCTCTGTCTGTCTCCCGTTGTTAATAATAATTATAATTTGATTGAAATTAAAATTTAAACTTTCCCCGTAGTATTAGTACTACCAAAAACTTAAAAATTAAATTTCTTATATGTATAACGTTAATCACAAACTGTACCTAATTGTTCTGGAGACAAATTTTCAAATTTTTTATTGAAAAAGATCAGGATATTACGTGTTTGTATGACAAGTAAACTATCTGGCTATTTATTTTATTGTGAGAGTGAACCCATCTAGATGGAGTTCCAGATCTTGCACTATAAATCATTGAGACTGAGTAACTTAGATGAAATACTGGGACGTTTCGCCTCCTTTGCTAGAAGCTTTTTCAGGGGTCTAAATGTTTCTCGACGAAAGTAATAACGTGAACTGGAGATATCCGTCCATTTAGACGAAATTTATTTAATTAATTAAATTATTTTTTACCGTTAAGATTTCATTCACCGGACGGTTAATAATTTCTCTATTTGCTAAAGTAAGAAACGTTGAATTTAATCAAACAGAATTTAATCGAGGTTATTAAAAATAAATATGTAAATGTAAAGCCGAGCTGTCCTCGATTCTAATTATGCGATTTTAAACTTTTCATTTATGCAAAAAATTCTTATTTTTACGAATAGATACGAAATATATCAATTTTGTTTCTTTTTAACGAAAATATTTGAGTCTTTCATTGTTATGGACATATTGTGGGCTACTAAATGCTGATTTCCAACCTTTGCTGAAGCAGCGTTAAGGAGCATTTGGATTCCAACAGCCTAGACGCTGAACGTTTCTTTAGTATTCATAATGTCGTTACTGGCAAAGAACGACTCTAAAAGAGTCAAATGTTGAAATTACAACAATATTAGCTTTTTTAACATTAAATATAAATTTTAAATGTATACAAAAAGTTATTTCATTACTTATATGCAAATATCATGAAAATTTCGAACTTTCACATTTTGATTTTTTACGAAACTTCTGTTTTTTATGAGCGAAAATTCCGTACTTTTATTAATTATAGATAAAATAAAAACCAGTTACCCATTATGTATGAATGCGAAAGCCAATCCTTGCGTAAAGCAGTGTGCCACACATCTATTATGATCCATTTTAGCGATAGTCTTTCTAGTCGAAATCAATTCTTTGGTGTAGTTGAAACATCCCCTAAGTGCGATTCTCTGAGCCGCCTCTGAAATGATACATAATACTCTCGTAAGAATAATCTCCGATAAATTTTCCGAACGATTTTTCGAAGTGTGTACGATAAAGTAAAAAGAAGACTTACTCGTGAATCCGGTGGTGTATACGTTGGCCTTCCAATCTCCTCCGCATACGTAGTCACTATCACCGCTGCACGCCTTATCACAGCCTTCGTCCAGTGGATACGTCTTCCGAGCCATACCGCAGTAACATTCAATTCTGAAAAGTCAATATATCTCCTCATTACCATAATCTTAATAATACGTACAAGAGAAATTTCAAAAAGAGTAAAAAAAAAAAAAACTCTTATAAACATTGCGATATGGTTAAACCAGCAAAAATTAAGAAAACAAAAAAAAAGAAAATCATATCATAAGTTCATATATTTATGTAATTATTAAAATTTAACCGATTTGTATGACTGTAATTTTAGGTTTGGAATTGAAGTATTGTCCTTCATGATATAGTCATGATTAGGAGACTTAAGTGCATAAGCATTTTAAAAATTGACGTTTTTTGTTTCAAAACAAAATGATTAGATCTTAGCAAATGTAAATGATAAGAATTGTGATTTTCCAAAATGTCTTCCATTTTATTATAATTATGGAAAAGAGAAGTTGCAGAGATTTACTCAGAGAAATAAAAAGGTTGTTATTATTGTGGTAATTAGGTAATGTTGTTATGGATGCTCGATAAGGCTAGGCGCCCACTTGCCATTTCTTGTCGCTGCGACTTAAAAATCGCTGTCGCTAAGATTTATGACGTGCGCACACTACGACTAATAAATCGCTTGTTTTATTTTAGTTTCACAATGGATTTTGTTGAAACCACTTGTGTGATAGCTCTTTTGCTCCGAGTGAAAACCAAACGACGCAAATAACGTTACTGGGTTCATCCTCTTTCCAGCCAAAGATAAATGAAGGGACAGTTCTATAAGTTGCATGAAGACCTATGTAATCATCCCCGTGATTTTTTCCAGTTTTATAGAATGAGTGTAAATAGTTTTGAGTATTTACTTAATGTAATTGAACCAAAAATCACCTAACGTGACACAAAATGGAGAAAGTCAATACCCGCTAAAAAGCGTTTATCGCAGTAGCCTTGAAGTAAGTACGGTTTTTAATTCATCATTACAGTCAAAACTGCGACTAAACAGTCGCAAGTGCGTGCTATATCATGCCTGTCAGTGTGTCTCATTCCAAAAGAGCGACAATCGCGTCACCTCAAATATAGGTCTGGTTGCGTTTTTTTTAATCGCCGCGATTTTTTAGTCGCTTATGGGTGCATTCCAATTTAAAACCATGTGTTCTATTAACGCGACTAAACAATCGCGCCGTTAGAAATTGCAAGTGGGCGCCTAGCCTAATGGCTTAAGAATGAGTCGAAATTTAGCAAACAAAATGAGATAGGAGAGTTTGTTTTTTACATATATAATAAATAATAATATATACAATACATCCCTAATCCCTAATGACCCAATCAGCAACTACACAGTAATTATTATAGGGATCACCTTACATCTACAACAATAGTTATTTATGTTGCTATAGGCAGCAAAATGGAATTTTGCTGACAAGTTTTTAAGTTTTAGTTTCGAGCAGAATGCGAGGATAGGCTAAACAAATTTACTGCAGAGGCGAAGCCGAGGCCAGAAAATTATTATTTTATAGACGAGTTGAAGCCGAGTCAGAAAAATTACATTTTGACTGACGAGGCGACAATGAGGCAAAAAGGTGTAACCGAAGCAGGAAATCTTTAAACGAGTCAGGAATGTTTCCTTTGCTGCAAAGTTACATATGCAATATTTTATCTACTAACAGCAGAAAAATTACACTAATTATTATATTCCTTCTTTAATATGTAAAAGATTAAAATAAATTAAAGTTAAAAAAATATGAAAGTTTGAGTCAACAAGTTACATCAAAACAACATCAGTGTTGTCATTTTTTTTTATTAACAGCTGTTTTTTTATCTCAATTTTTAGCGATTTTTTTTAATAATCTCAGTAAAATAATAAAATTTGTTTTATTATTATAATTTTTAAAGGTATTTTTAAAAATATATAAATATTTAGCAGAATATTACGCTTAAATATATAAAAATGAACAATGTGGGAGTGTTTATAACCTGCGAAATAGTAACCTTTTCTTAAAATTTTGTAGCCTGTTTGTCAAGCCTGTTTGTCATTTTGATAACACTTTATCATTTAGCTGCTAGTTATAAGGCATGTTACAAAAGAATCAAGAAAAAAAATGGCATTTTGCAGATTGACAACAGTACAGCCATGCTTAATTTTTTTGCCGTGAGTAGATAAAATTAATTTTAAAAAACTTACGAATATTGTACTCCAGCGTGGATATATCCCAAAGCTCGGCAGTATGCAATACATCTCTTAGGACTGTTGTTTATAGTAAGATCGACCTTGTGTTCAGGTATAAGTCTTATATCTTCATTGTCAAGTAAACATCCTATTTCATAGTCTTCTAGGTTATCGAGGTCATCTTCTGTGAATTGTAAAGTTAATTCATTGGTTAATATTATACAATTTAGCGAAAGTTAATTCAAATATAATCATGGGTATGCATGCATAGATATGTATGGAAGTTCCAGGAAGTATCAACAATGTTCCTTTTAATATAGATATTTGTTGTCATTTTCATGTCTTGGCTATGCTACTACATAACTCGGAAAGTGTTACTAAAAATCTAAGCCAAAAACGTTACCCGGTGTAACAAGGAGTTAGAAAGATATAGGAGGTACGCACAGTCTGTCTCTAGCTGTAGGGCCTCCCTCTACCGCGATTCGTAGGGCCGAAGAAAGTCGAAAAGATTTATACGTATAATAGGGAGTTAGGAAAATATAGTTTGTTTTTTTTTAATTAAAATTAATTGGTAAGAAATGGTTGATTTTACCACCGGTGGATCATGTTATGATAATAATATTTATTAAGACCATTAAAAGAAAAGGGTCTTTAATAATAATAACAATAATTATATAATGTTTATATTTCGTATTTAGTAAAAGGCCTTCAGCCTTCCCCCCGCGGGCTCGCCATCTTAGGGGCTAAATCTTCACCTTGCGCGGTAACTGGCTCTACGCCTCCACTTCTTCTCTCTACCATCAGCGCCCCTGCCCCCCCCCCCCCCCAACTTCTGTTCTTTCTTCGTGCTCAACATAATGTTCGATTTAATTCCTAATATACAAACGTAAAAATCTGCACGCTCAAATTTTTTTTGACTTTTTCTTTACTTAGACATATTAACTCGAAAAGCGTTACCGAAAAACGACACCAAAAAGCGTTACTTGAAAATGTCTCACTGTCTTGCAGACTCGTATGCAAGCAATTTTATTTTATCTTTCTCCGAGGGGGGGGGGGGATAAAATTTACGTCACGCAAATCAAAAATGTGACGCTTTAAAAAATTGTGCCAGGAAGTTAGGATTTAACAGGAAAACGTTAGGTTCTCTTTACTTATAGTACAATATTTTGACCATAGGTGGGCTGAATTTGCAATAAAATACATCAAAATATGACTCTTAAATATCGGGCCAGGAAGTTAAAATGTCATACGAGGTAGATTGGTTTTCACTTGTATGCATTGTAGTTCTATATTTCGCCGTTAGAAATTCTACATTTTATATAAAACGACATCAGAACTCCTGGCGGACCAAATAGTAATCAAAATGGATGAATGTTTCATAATTTCACAGCTTAAGATCCATCTACTGCATCAATTAGACAAAGGCTTATTACACTTCATGGAAAAACATTCAAATGTCGATATGTAGATTCAACGTCATAAAAACATACCCATGATTCAATGTTTTTATCTACGATTGATACGAAATATAAACATTGTATCTCTGTTTAGATGCGTAGAAAGTGATTCTTTACGTACTTGTATTCATTGTGCATGCGCGTTCATAATGAGGAGAAAAGAATTCCTCTTCTTTTCCGCCTAGGTCGGAAAAAAAAGAATTCTTCACTTTAACACACGATTAGCGAGTTTGTTCACATTCTAATTTGCTGTTTGTTTAATTAAAGTAACTGTTTATATCGAGTTTGTAGAGAAACAACGAGTGATTTAAGTGATTATGAAGAAAATGAGGAGAATTATACGCCTCCCGAAATAATTAATTCGGCACAAAATACTACTAATGAATTAATGTCATCTTAATCAAAAGAGAAGTACGAACTTACATACAGGAAGTTTTTTTGTTTTTTTTTCTGTATTTATTATTAAAATCCCCAATCGTAGATAAAGTACGGTACGCAACTCGTGCGAAAACTGCATTTTGCTTAGCTCGTGTGGTTTTACCGGCACTTTTTTACTTTGTTACCCACCATTTATATTTTGAAATTATTGAAGCGAGCGTAGCGAGCTTCCTACATTCAACGAAATATGCTCCGTGTCTGTCTGTCTGTCTGTCTGTCTGTCAGTAACGTTCACGCGTGTGACGATAACTTGAGTAAAAGTTGACTGATTTAGTTGAAATTTGGTATACATGATCCTCTTACTAATACTCAGGCTAAGTTCGTTGGACAGCGTGATCCGTCCAAGAGTTCGCGCGCAACGCTCGCGTAAACGAGAGGTTCAAAAATTAAATTGGAATTTCAGGACGGGAAAAAATTCTATCATCATCTATTCGATGTTACAAACATTTCTTTCAAATAACATTTTTTACTAAAACCAACAGCGACACCGCTATGGATTAATAAAGATCGCTAAAACTATTAAGCTGACCTAAACGTTTAAAATAGAGAAAACAACCTTTTTACCGATATCTTACGTTCTAACGTAACGATTTTAATAAAACTTCATAGACACCATTTGATGCACAATTGAAACAGGCATGCAAAATTTCAATTTGATACATGCAGTAGTTTGTTTGTAGTAAAGAGATACAAATTATAAATATTGAAATAGAGATGTGTGGTTAGAGGAATAGTAAGAATGCGAGGTGGTTCCCTTACTACTAGCCGCTGCACTACTACCAGACCCATTATCTATCAACTCATCATGATTCACGATAATCTTTTTTTTCAATATTCAATACATATTTATTACTATACGCTCGCTTCAATGATAGAGCCACGCGATGCCTAGTATATACAAAAGTGTGATATTCCTTTGTCCTAAAGTACATTGGACTAGACATCCCTTTGTCTTAATAGTTATTAACTTAGTTAGTTACCCATCCTACTTTCCAACATTTTATGGATATCAACGTAGGTGGGTAACAAAGTAAAAGAGGCGTATGGGGGCGCCTCTTTTAGTTTGTTACCACTTTATTTTTGTTATGGTGGGTAACAAAGTAAAAGAGTACCGTTTTACTACCCTCGCTGTCGCTCGGGTGAAAACTCCACACTCACATGCACAATGTTACTTTCCGCCCTAGACGCGTAATGTACTATTCCATGAAATAGAGAAAATTTGTATTTTTCGATCGCTTACTAAGCCGTAATTACTTTCGGAATTATAAAAGCAGCATTGTATAAGCTTGTTATTTATCTGTGAATAGTAAGAGTTATTGGTTGTTATTAAAGGAGAAGTTACCGTTGATTCCTGTGGAGTATATGGAGTACGCATCTCTTCCTCCACACCTCGCTGTGATGTCGCTGCTACACTGCACATTGCACAGGCTTTCCTCGTCTGCCTTAGGAATCTCTCCCTCTATATCTCCACAGTAGCATTCCTTCCTGTATTGACATAACATATATAATAACATTACTTATAAGTATCAAATGTTAGTTTTAAAGGTATACTCTTATGATTAATGACCATAGATAAACAAGCCGTAATAAAATAATAAATACCTTTTAAAAATAATCTACCAATTAGTGTGGCACATAGCTTGCTCGCGCCCTATACTGTAATTATGTTTTGCTTTTACGATCTATTATTATAATTGTCTGATACCAATTAGTGTAGCACATAGCTTGCTCACGCCCTATACTGTAATTATCTTTTGCTTTTACGATATATTATTATAATTGTCTAATACCAATTAGTGTGGAACATAGCTTGCTCACGCCCTATACTGTAATTATGTTTTGCTTTTACGATCTATGATTATAATTGTCTAATACCAATTAGTGTGGCACATAGCTTGCTCGCGCCCTATACTGTAATCATGTTTTGCTTTTACGATCTATTATTATAATTGTTTAATTATTCTTATTTTTCACCCACTTTTTAAAAAATAAAAAATCAGTCAAAATTGTTTCTTCACAGTATTTCCTATACTTTCTTTTTATATGAGAAAGTAGAAAAAGTTACTGCGCATGTGGATGAAAAAACAAGGGGCGCAGGGGGACGAAATTAATGTGATTAATTAATGGACTAACAATGGGCTAATTATGATCTACCATTTAAATTTCATTAAAATCAGACGAGTAGGTTTTACGATATGTTAGATCACAGAAATGTTGACAGACAGATTCTGACTTAACATCCGAATTTCATAAATATCAAACGATTAGTTTTCCAATAAATATTTACCGAGAAATGGTCATAGTGGTAAATTATAATATAAATACAATTTCTTTTAAAAATGATAATTTGTTTTGTTGATAAATCAAGATTTAATTTATTTGTAGGATCAGAATCTGTGTGCAGTTGAATTACAACAAGTTGATTTCTATGGGGAAATCCATTGAAGCTGTGCAACGGGATTCCCCGTTCTTATTATTATTGCTGTTGTTTTGCTGGGAATGTTTAGAAAGCTTTAGTTTAGTCAGATCTATTGCATTGTGGGATTTCCATTGGTCATCGGTCAACCAAATTATTGAAAATCTTGAAATGTTGTTTGGGTACATTCGAGATGTGATACGTTTTCCACAATAATGATAGCGCAAGATGTCTGAAGTGACCGATATAGTTGTGTAACGACTGAATACTAAATACTGATCTCCATGACCTGAAATCAAGGAATCTACACCAATCTTAGCCGACGCTTCTGTCTTGAAAAATCCGTAGTTTATAAGCATCGTTAGTTATTATAAATGTATTTATGTTTTATACATTTTAATGCAATCTGAAGAAACAATAACAAATAATTGCGTCTTACAAATGACGAGTAACTAACTAATCTGTTAGAATGACGTGTAATTGTTAATACTGTTTTTATGCTGTCAGGGGTTAAAATAAATAACAAGTATCGGTACCATCGTAAAGCATTCTACATACGTGAGACTTTCATTATACAAATGGAAAAAATAAAAGTAACCAATGATCTAGCGCTTGTCACGACTATGCAATATAATTAGAAGTGCTATATTCAGCATTATTCTATTAAAGTAAAAAGAATCATTGTAAATAGTAAAGTTATTTCTGATATACAGAGTGGGCAAAAAAAACGCACTTTTTTGAACACTTATAGCCCGGCCCGCCCAGAGGGGGGGGGGGGGGGGGGGGGGGGGGGGGGGGGCAAGGGGGGCAAATGCCCAGGGGCCCGGGCCCCCCGGGGGCCCGGCTCAGGCCAAAAACTCAGGCCACCGTAACAAAGTATTGCAAGTAAGAGAAGTGACTCTACAATATTCTCACAACTAGAATTAGTGCGCTGAGATCGCGGGAAAAACTAGCAAATGGGGTGACGAGCCAATGAGAGCTCGAGATTTTCCCGGACAAAAGGTCGGGCCAACTAGGCAAAGATAAATGTCTCTAGTGGAAGGTAGAGGCCCTCTGGATAACCGTATAAGAAGGCTTCGTAGTGGCTTTATTTTTTCCCCCAGAGAGGTTGGCCAATCTGTGTGTCACTCAATTTCCCGCGCTGTCAACGCACTAATTCTAGTTGTGAGAATACTGTAGACAAGGAAGTTTCTAATATTGATTCATGGAAGAAATGATTAGTTAAAGAAACAAATTTATTTCCATAATTGAAGAAGCTAAACTTGTAGCCAACGCGTTGGCTAGCCAAATGCCAACAAAAACAGAGTTTTTGTTGGCATAGGAGTTTTCTGAGAATAGGAAGACGATAAGAATACGTTTTCACGAAGAGACTTCTGATATAAAGAATATGCATGACCCTCAGAACAGTAGCTCAGAGTCAAAACAAGGGCGATTTAATAATTCTTCAAATAAATTATTATTTAATATTTATACGTTTTTTTCAATTCTGAACCACTTTTATGAATAATATTTTTCGATACCATCAAAAATAAGGGTTGTTTGCTCTTGGTCATATTTTTAAGTCATATATTTAAGTGTTTAAGGATGTTGGTTTTTAAAAAACCAACATCCTGTACAAAAAATCAAGAAAATTTTGTCATTATTAGAGGTTTAAGAATAAGCAGGAGTTTTTTTTTATAAAGAATGCCTTTTTTTCGAAAACCCAAAAATAAAAAAAAATTCATTTCGGATACTCTATCTTGGGACACACTGTATATGTTTAACGACAGCAGTCTTCTTGTATATTCATGTAAATAGATTCAAAGTAAAAAAAAAACACTCAAAAGAAGGTGATATGGTTAAGTCAAACACTCACTATTTGGGATTGACGGGGAGGGGGGGGGGTATTGTTGAACCCGAAAGGGGCCCTCACAAAATATTTGCCTAGGGGCCCGGAATTCGTTTGGGCGGGCCTGCTTATAGCTCAGCTTCTGTAATAAATAGAGATATGGGATTTGCGGGATCTGAAAACTACATTCTTCTACTTTAAATTTCATATCTAGAACTTTAAAAATTATTGGGAGAAAATCATGCAATGACGGTTTGAAATAGAGTCATAAAAAAAGTCGTTGTCTGGTATTATAGTTTTGATAGAATAAATTACCATATGACGGAGGGGGGGGGGGGGTCCTTTGTAGGTAAGTGGGAGGAGTCCCTCAGTGTATAATAACAAACATTGAAGATGTGTTAAGCACAATGTTGCCTGAAGTCTGGGCAATTCTCTTGCAAGGAGCGATGGAACGGGGCACCATCTTGCATAAACGTGTAATTTGGCATTTGATCTTCAATTTCAGGCAACATTGTGCTTAACACATCTTCAATGTTTGTTATAACACTGAGGGACTCCTACCACTTACCTACAAAGAAACCATTTGCCCACCATTTGGAAATTAATTCCATCAAAACTATAATACCTGACAACGACTTTTTTTTAGACCCTATTTTAAACCGTAAACCAGAATGTAGTTTTCAAACCCCATATATCTTTCTATTACAGAAGCTGAGCTATAAGGTTTTTCGCCCACCCTGTATATAATTTGTTGTTCAAGGTTTGCTTACTTATTTTCTATTCTTTGTCAACCTAGCTGCTGCTCCACTGACAGAATATTTGGCATGTTAGCTCGGTAATTACATTGTTTATCCCTTTTCCACGCCCATATAAGGGTTCCACACCGACTAGCACTATTTATGACAAGTCCCTCTATCACATCCAAAAACTGTCATTCCCTAGTGTATGGATCGCTATCAATGTGCATTTATAAATTTATATGGTTCAAGAAACGGAAACAATCTTTCGAGGGATTAAGAAATGATTGACAATCCTTATATCTATTAATTAATAGTTGAAAATTCATAGAGAAATTTGTAGCATGGAAATTTTTGTTGCTCATCCATAAACTGACAAAATTTTAAGTTTTACTTATTACTACTATATTTCTTGTAAGGTCCTATTTTTGGTTCTCTATTAACAAAGGTATTTGGCAATCGAACTTAGAGCATTATTGCGAATTTTACTAAGGTTGTTAGTCCAAATGTGAGGTTTTTTAAAAAAGTTTTTCCCCAAGTTGCTAGCCTATTGCACCTAAGTGGTTAAACCTTTTCCTTGTTAATAGAGACTTTTCAAAAAATAGGTTTCTTTTGGATATTTGGAGTATAATTTACCCATTTCTGGTAGCCGCGTGTTTGAAACCCTGTTTGAAGCATCTGGTATTACAGGCTGCAGCTGTAAGTCCCCTCACTGTGGCTTGATCTCCGCTTAATCTTACTTCAGCCCTGCTGTCTTTATAACAACCTATATATCCGGGTATCACTTCAGCAAACGACGTGTCCACTAAAAACAAACAAACAAAAGCATATTTAATATGTATAAGCAAGAAAATCATCAAAAAATACGTGAGGTGTCGCGGGACACCCGTTAAATATAAATTATTAAATCACACTACTAAGTATACGATGATAACTACTTATACATGGTGGAGATAGAAAAAGCGTAATTAGCGTGGTTAAGGCAAAATTTAAAGAAAAACTTTTTTTATCATTGAAGTGAACATCTTGCAATACATACGAATTGAATATTAAGAAAAAAAGTTAATAGTTAAAAAGTATGGTTGTAGTACAGTCCTGTTCCCTACCTACCAAACACTCTATTTGAAATATTATAAAATATATCACTTCACAACTCAAAAACTTGTATCAAGTTGCTTCTCAAAACTTGTATCAAGTTGCTCAAACTGCTTGTATCAGGTTGAAATTTTACATGTCTGTTTCAACTGAAGTTTAGACAATGTGTATGAAGTTTCATTAAAATCGTTACGTTAGAACGTAAGTAATCGTTATAAAAGTTGTTTTTCTCTATTTTAAACGTTTAGGTCCACTTTAATAATTTTAGCGATTGTTTGTCTTATTCAATAGATGAATTTAGAATTTTTCCCTTCGAAAAATTCCAATTTTATATTTGAAGCTTACGTTTAAGCAAGCGTTGCGCGCAAACGCTTGGACGAATGGCACTTTTTTACTTAAGCACCCCCTTGGTTCTAAATCTGCCCTACAAAAGTCTCAAAGGTTTGTGTGTTAGTCTCCCCAAGATATTGTGACTCCTAGGGCAGTTTTATATTTAATATCCCTTTATCTTAATAGTTGATTAGACTAAGGGATATGATCACAATTATAAACACAAGTGTGATATTCCTTTGTCCCAAGGTACATTGGAATAAATATCACTTCGTCTTAATATAAATTTAGACTAAGTAATATAATATGCTACTCTGTACATATTCCTTTGTCTAAATAACTATAAACACAAAGGGATACAGGGGGGCGCTAAAGTAAAAAAGTACCGGGCGGATAACGGTGTCCAACGAATTCGTCCTGGGCATTGGTAAAATGAACATGTATACCAAATTTCAACTAAATCGGTCAACTTTTACTCAAGTTATCGTCATCGGTGGATTTGGTGAGGTCGGTTTTGTGACGGTGGTTTTCTCGGATTCACTCCCGGGCTCCAGACGATGTAACGGGCCATAAGAAACTTCGTTCCAAAAATGTATACTATTTCTCCTTGAAGCCTTTATTAATTTGAGGGAGGAGTATTCTTGCACTTTAAGTTTAGTAGTTTTGACCATGAAAATTCCAAAGTGCTGGTCAATTTATTTGTTGATAAAATATCAAATAATGTTTGTTAGTCTTTTTGTAGAGCAATTACAGTAAAATTCCTAATAATGAAAGAAGGTCAAAAATTATCTTTGCTAGAATTTTGAGAGTATAAAAAAAAAATATATTACCATACAATGTAGAAACATAATGAATACTTTTATTGGCTAGGTTGTAATTTCATAAAACAATACAAAGCTTGATGAGTCTGTTAGATTTATTCTATCTATAATCTCTCTCCTGACCTTCCTCATTATTTATGGTTTATTATTCATTTGTTTCGTCTAAGGAAGAAAACAATCTTCGTTTCACTGTACCGAGCTAATATCAGTATACATTTTAAGTTCTTTTTTTCTTTTATAAAATGTTTTGTTATAATGGCTTCCGAGCTTACTGAAGGTAACGAAAGCATTGAGATCTTTCTGTAGAATACGTCTCTGAATTGACTAATTCCAAAACCGAAATTTGTTCCAGACATGAGGCAACATTTTTGGTCTCGTATCAATTTTGTAGGTCTACACTATTTTGAAACAACATATTTTAAAAATTACTTGTCCCAGTTTCATGACGCTTGGATGGTAGGTTATAACAGAGATAAGGGTTATAATTAGCCCATATAATTTTCAACCTTCTACGTTTATTGGTTTCTCCTACGCATGCGCACTGACGTTTGTAACACCTGTATCTTAGGAAGCTCGGATTTTTTTTTTAATCAGAAAAAATATGACTCTATGTTTACTAACGCGTTTAGACATTTTTATATATCATCTTCAGTGAATCACATACTATGCTAAGCACTGAAGATGAACGAAACACGTTTGTGCTACTTTTATTAAACTTTTTTATTTCACCTAAAGTGTGATTAGTATTCTCGTCACTACTAAACTATTCATTATCCCTCCATTACCACTAAACATAGATTTGTTTATTCGAAGAGATTATCTTTATTTGTTTTTGATTCATGTAACTTTGATAAGGAGATAAGGCATCTCTCTCCCTTATCTTTTCTGGGTATTCTATTGATAAATAATTTCCTCCTTCTATTGATAATAATTTAAGCTCTGGGATACAGAAAAGATTTCCTTCTCGCAAAAAAACGACATGAAAAATATGGCGCTCTTAAATATCGTGCCAGAAAGTTAAATTATTATAGTAGGTATAGATTGGTTTTCACTTTGTATTCATTGTAGTTCTATATTTCGCCGATAGAAGTTCTAAATTTTATATAAAATGATATCAGAGATCCTAGCGGACCAATATGGTAATCGAATTAGATTAATGTTTGATAATTTCACAGCTTAAGATCCATCTACTATATCAATTAGACAAATGTATACTGGTTTTTCCCACTTCATGGAAAACTACTGAAATGTCGATATATGGATTCAATGCCCAATAAACACATCCATGAATCAATGGTGATTCATAAATGGAGGAAATGAGTTCTTTTATGTGTAAGCCTTTTACAGTTTGTCGAATAAAACTGTGTATACGGGGTGGTGCAAAAATTCCCCCCTCCTCTTTACTTTTGAATGGTTTGAGAAAAATTAAAGAAACTTGGGGGATCCGTACCATGTAAAGGGTAGTTTGTCTTCATGCAATAACGCAATAAGGGCAACCACTACTTTGCCCCCAGGCCACCCAACTTCAAAATTTCAAATTGAAGTGTATATTTGTGATAGCATATTTGGATTCTACAGTGAAAAATAATAAACTTTTACTTGTAACTTTTTTTTCTATCTCCAATATTTTGCCCCCTATAGGGGGACAAAGAAAGCAAAGTAACCCTTCCGAAAATTGTAAAAAATAACACTTATATCGTTGTAAAATCTAAATGGTTTGAAATAAATTAATGGAACTAGGAGATCTACATGTAAAGGGAAGTGTGTATTCATAAGCTCGCGTACTAGGGGCAACCACCCATTTTGCCCCCAGCCACTGAAATCTACCATTATTATACTTTTGCCCCATATAGGGGGCAAAATACTAGAGATAGAAAAAAAAAGTTTCAAATAAAATATTTTTATTTTTCACCGTAGAATCCAAATCTGCTATCAAAAATATACCCTCCAATTTGAAATTTCGAAGTTGGGTGGCCTGGGGGAAAAGTGGATGGTTGCCTCACCTCTACTGGGCAATTGCATGAAAACAAACTTCCCATTACATGGTACGGAACCCCCAAGTTTCATTAATCTAAAACCATTCAAAATTTAAGAGGGGGGGGGGGGGGGGGACCATTCAAAATTTAAAAATAAATTAATATTGAAGGGTTGTGGAGCATCTTCGTAAGTTATATTGACTGTTGCTTCGACTTGATATCACGATGTGGAGACCCCCTCAAGATTTTAGAAACAAGTTTCATGAAACGAAAAACTTTAGTATCATGAAAACACTTGATTTAAAACATAGAGAAAGGAGCACACTGCGTTTCTTGAAACTAAAGTTTCATGAAACATGTTTTACGCAATCAAAAATTTAGGACGAAACCAAATTGCACGTCATGTTTATTATTTTGTTTATTATTTCAGTTTTGATTATTGCGTTTTGTTTGGTGTTGAGTTGTTTGTGTCGTTGATTATTTAAAATGAGTGAATTAAGAAACATTTAATTAAGTAATTGAATGTGATACATACATTGAATTAATACATCTTCGTCATAGGACAAGATGAAACTGTAAGAAAAAGGGTTTCCTCTTTGTGCACTGAAACGTCAAACTGGTTATATGAAATTGGTTTCATGAAACCAGTTTCTTGAGTGTGCACAGCGCCTTCGTGACGCGGATTTCATCAAGTTATTCATTTGGTACTTAGTTTAATAGTTAATATTGTTGTCTTTGGCCCTATTCTCTCCTATCTTTGTGCTCTTTAATATCTGACATAAAGCCGGCCGTACAAGTTGCAATATACCCGACAGGTAAACCTGTACATGTTGCCCGGAGCGTGTGTGCTATTATAACTGTGCAGTTATATCATAACTTGATAGCACGCACGCTCCGGTTTATCTGCGCAGGTATATTTCAAAGTATATGGCCTGCTTAAGATGTTTCCCAGGAAGAAGCGACTTAAAATTCCATTTTTATTTGAATTAAGTTCCAACGTTTACATATTTTAAAATCATCAAACCTGTTTTTGGACGGCAATGCCCCCAAAATTTAGTAAAGAAAGTCTCGTTTCCCTCAAAGCTCTTAAATAATTGAAATACTAATATTTAAATAAAACTATTTAATTTTTTATTTAAATTCAGTAGACGTTGCTTAATGTAATACGGTAAATATTTATAGAAAACAATGCCAATAACAAATAACAATGTAATGAGTTAGTCAGTCAGCTTGAGAATGATCCAAGGAGGGATCGAAATATCACAAATGTTAGACGTTTGAATTTTTCTTAATAGACCCAACTAATCAAGAATCACGATCACGGTTAATGTTATCAAACGCTTAGTGTGACCAAAATAGCTTGCAACGGGTCCATTAATTATTAATGCATTCAAAATTTTCCGTTTATTGGTGTTGATATTTCGTTTAGTGTGATCGAAACCGAGTTTGATGTTTTTTTTTAAATTATTTTTGGGGAAAAAACTAGAACTGTGGCACTGGTGTATCGGTGAACATTCATTTTTCTCAGAAAGAAAATCTCACCTCACCTCTCCCCTCCCCCCCATTACTATGAAGGACCGCAGTCAGATCGAACACAATGTTTAATGATTCGTATTCTTTCATCAACTAATTTACAGAAGCTCCAAAATTAAGTGTTTGGGTCCCAAAGTGGTCACCACTAACCTCTAACCACCTCTAACCACCTCTAACCACCTCTAACTACCTCTAACCACCTCTAACCACCTCTAACCACCTCTAACCACCTCTAACTACCTCTAACCACCTCTAACCACCTCTAAGCGGCGTCTTCTATTTTTTTTTTTTTAAATATTCTCATTTTACTAAGCCATTAAGCCGGTGAATAACTGATGATAGTTGTAATTTTACAATAATCTTGGGGATTTCAAATTATAAATAAAACTTTTTCTTTTTTTTTTAGTAAGCTATAATTTAACATCTCTTATGATTATAAGCTTGTACAAGACTGTGCCTGAGATTTTATGAAATTTATAACATTTCAACCATATTTAAGAGATTTTAAATATCTTTAAACACAACGAAAATCAACTAGTTTATGTCATAATTACTTTTGCATGAATTGTATTTCCACGATTACTGAAGACACCCTGAGCAAAAGCTCTGGAAATTACAAATCATAAGGTCAACAACAGTTCGACGAACTTGGATACAACTTTCTCAAGTAATTTATTCCTAATTAAATCCCAAAAGATATTATTTAGTTAATTTACAGTGTAATATTTAAAAAAAAAAAAAATTAATGACAGGTGTTTGAGTTTCATGATGGAAGTTCCATTTCCATCAATGTCATATTTATTTTTATTAAATACCCAGGAAACAAGGGTTTTCCCAGGAAAGCGGCTTAAGACAAAATCTGTTTTTAAAGAAATTTCACTGAAATCGATTCACTTGTTTTGCAATAGGCTTTACGTGTCTACTCAAACAGGTGTATTTTATTTTATTTTTTTTTTACTTTTCCTCACCTATTGTAGGAAAAGTATTGTTTTTACCAATTTTGTATTCAATATTTCAACTTAATTATCCGTATTGGGTGTTTTTTATGATCCCCTGAGTGGTTTTCGGACGTCTGAAAGTGTGGATGAATGATGAATGTATTTATGTGTGTTATCATCGTAGCGCCCAGGATATTTAACCTAGAGAGTTGAAACTTGGCAGAAAAACGTAGTAAAATCAGTCCTATTACTTCTAGTTGTGCCACCCGGAAAAATCAACTTTTCCGCCATCTTGAACCAAGTTTGCTGAGTCAGCAAAAATTGTAAAAAAAAACTTTAAAAATCGAAAAGTCTCTGTATGACAAATAAATCTATCAAATTTAATTTTGACATTGGCCGTCATTTTGAAGTTATTGATTATTGAATTTTGAAACTTTGACGGTAAATAATACCGAAAGTACAAATACCATTTTGACATATAGCATATCGTTGGAACCGGTAAAAAATAAGAAACAAACATTAAAAGAACCCATGAAATTGCATTAATTAGTTTAAAAGTTATAAGCGAACATAATTATTAATTAGTGCGATACTTTAATTAAACGTCAAAGTTTGTTTTCATCTGTCAAAATACCGCCAACATTCAAATAATTAAATAATGTATATTTAAAAAAAAAAACAATGATCATAAAATATAATTTAGTTCAAAACGGTCATCTAACCAAGTAGTGACCACGCCCAATGCTATATACTTCCTTCAGCTGCGAAGGAGCAGGAGAGGCCACTTTAGTAGCCTACGAAGTGAGGAAAAGTTCCGAGGTGTACCCTGTACCCGATTTTTATTTTTATTTCAAATAAAGGCCTTAGCAAAACGTGAAAATACATCAAAATCACCTCTAACCACCTCATACGCAAGTTTCCCACGCAATCAGATTACTCTCTTTGTGAACACTACGTATTTGAAACAATAATAATTCGAAAATGTAAAACTCCTAAATCTTATTACTGACTTAACTAACAAAGAATAAACTTACAATAATAATAATATTATGTTGTTGTGAAAAATAAAAACTAATCAAATCAAATACCATCAGACCTTTGACTAATTAAAGCGACCTTTTGAACGTTTTCTCGGTTGAATTTAAATTCTTACTCAGAATTATAGTTACTATTAGTGAACAAAGATCTTATCACCGTCCTTGAATGTTATTTATCTCAGTAATTATTTTAAGAATGTACGATATTTTTAAATGAGTCCATTAAATTCGAACAACAAAATTTAACTGTCTATGAATCGAAATGTCTTTTTAAAGAATTGATCATTACTGACATTATGACGGCTTTAATTAAATGCAGACAAAAAAAAAAAAAAATAAAAAAATAACACACAAAAAAATATCAATACATATTTCAATTTTCTAGCTACATATTTACATTTTTGAGTATTACATTTAAATTTGCTCCTTTCTACTTTCCCATTTACGTAGTATGTATAAAAAGAAAGAATTGTGATAGCGTGAAAATTCGATTTTGGCGGATTTACACGTTTCGAGGTCTCCTGAGTCCAAAAAGTTTTTTTTTTTTTTTGTTGGTCTGTTGTCTGTGACAGCGGGTGGGGCCTAAACTACTTAGCTGATTTGTATGAAATTTGGCAAACATGTTTAGAAAAACCATTCCTATATTAAAGGCGAAATCACCCAATAAATTTTAGTTCTAAATTTGGTGCACTACCCCCCCCCCCCCCAAAAAAATACTTTGACAAGACAATTCTTTTTCGAAAAGGATTTCGAAGTTTTGGATTAAAAATTTCTAAAATGTAGTCCATGGTCAGTTTGTGGTATCTGCAAGGTCACACTAACTGAACTGTATCGAACCGATATCGAGAAAATTTAATATAAATGTTTAGAATTATCTTTTGAGGAAAAAGAGGAATTTTAACGATATTTTTGGGGGCAATGCTAAAAAAGAAGAAAAAATATCTTGAAAACAGTTCCGACGATTTTGATAAACAATTAATTATTAATTTGTCCATTTGAATTTCTATTCAACCAAATAAGTTATTTTCTCGGGAAAAATTTAGTTCCCAAAATGTAAAATGAAGAGAAGATGCTCTGAGGTTACTATATTTTATTAAACTAAACATAGTAAAATTACTATACACAGTTGTCAATGTGACATAGTAATAAGCAGAGACGGGAAAAAGTCATAAACGTCATAATCATATGATTTTGTCATAAAATAGCCATTTTTCGAATAAACGTCATAAAATGGGGTTTTCTTGGGATAAACGTCATAGAATGGCCTTTTTTGTAAAATGTTTAGCAAAAAGTTTTTCTTTTTTTTTTCGTTTTTTTTTTTTTGTTAAAGCAAATTTTTATATTGAACATTCGTGGTCCGGTTCCAGGTAAAAGTGCAGTTCAAACAAAAAACCCTTACACCAGCTTAGTGAAAGAAAGGCCTGGGCTCTTAATTCCCTGACCACTTTCGGACTTAACTAATGCGCTTATGCATACCTGCAACTAGAGAGGCACCGAGGGTCATCCCTAATTCCAAACTAGGGCTCCTGATCGGCTCCTTCTTGGAACAAATCTTCCAATTAGAATCCAGGAAGGTCAAGATAGATTCTCCAATCAGCCAATAGTAAACCCATTGGGTTGGGAAGTTTCCTGATTAGCTGTTCCAGTTTGTATATATTCATGGAAGGGAGTAGAATGTTTAATTGCTCATTTGATTTCTTACTCGTGTTACTTGTTTTTTTTTTACTTTTCTTTTACTTGGGTTTCGTTAGTAAAACCAAAAAAGGAATCCCTTATAGTTTCTTTCATGTGTCTGTCTATCTGTCAGTCGGTACAGTTCCAATAACTTTTGAATCAAAAGAGATAGAAACATGAAACATTCCAATATTAAAGATCGTTTTGACGCACTCACAGGAAAAATATTGCGAACTAAAAATAATCAGCGGTTCAAATTCAAAATGGCGGATAACTCACGTCACGCGATTTTTTTTTTTTTTTTTTTTTAAATTTTGAGTGGGGTATCAAATGAAAGGTATTGAAGAGTAGATACAAAACTATGTAACACTTGTGTAGAGCGTTTAATTTTCAACGCCATTTTGTCAAAAACATCAAAATTTTGCGTGTGTCCCCTTAAAATTATATTTCCGCTGGTCTAAAAATATGAAAAAATGCAAAATGTGCTTTCTGCTGGGCCATAGAATAGCAATAAAAAATAAGAATAGCAATTCGATATGAATTACTGGGAATCCAAGATGGCGGCTAATTCCTGTCACGGGGGAATTTTTTTTTTTTTAATTTTGAATGAGGTATATAATGAAAGGTATTGAGGAGTAGATTACAAAAATATATAACAAGTGTGGAAAGTGTATAATTTTTCATTCCATTTTGTTAAAAAAAACATCAAAATTAGAATAATGGGTGGGAACACGCCCAGGCCATAGCTGTCCGACTAAAGGGCAAAGAAGTTCGGGAATTGGCAGAAGGGCGAAAAGCAAATGAAGTGTCATGCATGAAATTTGCTCTCAGCTCATCTGCCGACGTCGAATGGTCTTTTTCCAAGTTTAAAATTCTACTGACAGACAAAAGAGCCAATTTATCGCTGGATAATATAGAACAACATATGATTATTTTTTACAACGTTGAAGCATTCTGCTAATTATTATTATTTATTATATATTGTAAATATAATTCTATATTTATGAAATATTGAAATATTTCTTTTGAACTGTTACCCTCCAAAATAACGCTAAATTTTCGCTAAAAAAGGCTAAATTTTCACAGTGAAAATAAACGTCATACTTTTTGCTAAAACGTCATAAAACAACCGATTTTCTAAAATAGAGGTCATAAAACAGGATAATAAAAGTCATAAAAGTCATAGAATAAAGGTCATGAAATGAAAAAAGAAAAGTCATAAACGTCCCGTCTCTGGTAATAAGTAAACGCATAAAATACAAAAATTAACGTCGCTGGATGATATCGAAATACAACGACCAATTATTAAAAAAAAAAAAAAAAAATTAAACATTGATAGAAATGAGATACATTGAAATTAAATTCTATATCACTGTATATTGTATATTGTGCATGTGAAAAAGTTTTTTATTATCAAGTTTTTTTAAAAAAATGATACTATTATTGTTTGTCACTAAATTTCAACGTTATTTATTTAAAAGACGATTTGCCAGGAGTGAAGAGAGTTGTGTGACTCGGTAAAGATGCTAATCCCCAACATCAAGTCTCAGAAATTAAATAAGTTAATCATTTAATAATTTCAAGATAAAATAACTGTTTATATACTACGTTTTTAAATTTTCTGTTGAATCGTATGTAATGTTGATAACATAATTGTTATTGTTATATAATATATTATAATATTAGTGAAAAAAAAAAATAGTTCCGAATTTATTTACTTCATATAAATGACAACCATCTAGGGAGCTGATCTTAAACCTATAAAAGGACAAATCTTTGTACAAAGGATATCCCAACACCAAATCTAAAGCATGCCATCGATATATTTGAAATAATATAATCGATAAATTATAATATAATCGATATTTCCTGTTTTGCTGTCATTCAATGTTTATCTATCACAAATTTGAGACCCGTCAAAATGAAGATTGCGTAAATATGGGATATGGCAAAACAAATAAAATAACTTTGCTGAAAACCAATTAAATTCTGCTGAAAGATGGCTAAAAGTATTAAAATAATACATTGTCATCGTGTTCTGAGCTATGCTTTAAGTTTTAAATGTCTAGCTATTCGGGAAGTTAGTTAGAAACCGATTGCCAGATTTGTACCGGACAAACAAACAAACAAACAAACAAGAAAGCAAGCTAATACATCGTGTTCTGAGCTATGCTTAAAGTTTCAAATGTCTAGCTATTCGGGAAGTTAGTTAGAAACCGATTGCCAGATTTGTACCGGACAAACAAACAAACAAACAAACAAGAAAGCAAGCTAATAAAAACGTAGTAAAAATTTAATGTAAACGCTGTATTTTAAATAAGTAATAATAATAAAATAATTAACAATAATAACAAACCGGTCAACACTATGAGAGTTACTGCCAGTATTCTTTGATTAAAAAACATTATAACTATATTATATAAATATATTTCAGTCTTATTGTTACTATATTCCGGTTTATTTAAATAATTAATAATTAAACACGATAAGATTATTAAACTAATTTATTACGTGGAAATATTAAACTGATAATGTGATATCACTGTAACTGAACGTTTCTTGTGTACCTCCTTGAGGAGGACATCTATAAGACTGGTTTCACATTACAACAGTTCAAACATTTTATTCTATTCCCCCACTCTTGTATATCTCTTTAAAATTATTCTTTTTTTTCTCTATAACTCAAAAAAAAAAAAAAAAATCTTACAATTTTAAATTGTTTGGATTTTTAGTTGTACTCTGGTTTTACCCTTATGATTTGCTTATATCGTGGTACTAGAATAAATGTACGTTGCATGCACACTATTAATACCCATATTTATTTTCTTCACCTTCCTACGAAGGATCAAGAAGTTGTGACCTAAAAACAGGGGGTTTCCCAGATTTTTAATACAGTTTTAATGTTGAATTTTTTTTATATCCAACTTTATTTGTCATTGATTGTTAAAGGTAATACAGTTAATTTAGAAAATTTCTCTACCCCAATGGTAATTTAATTTTTTTTATTCATACTTTTTTCCCCACAATGTAGTATAGCAGCAAAAGATATTCTAAAAAGCCGGGCACGCTGAATAATAGACGCGGAAAGTTTAATTTTAAGAGAAGATTGTGTTCATGTTCTGTTTATAGTCCAGGAGGAAGAAGAAACTGTTATCAAATTGAGTGTCCATATTGAACGTTTGGAGCAGCTTCCCCACATAAAATCTATATTATATAAAACTTAGAGTGACAGTGACTGACTGATAAAAAATTCTCCTACTTCCCATTGACATAGAGATTTGAAATTTAGTAAATAGATAGAGTGTGCCATGAATAGAAAAGTGCGGCCATTTTGATTTCTATATATGCCCACCATATTGAATTATAGCCGCCATTTTGGATTTATTCACATTCTATTATCTCAGCTTCCAGTGGACCTAGAGATCTAAAATTTGGTACATAGACTTGTGGTAGCTAAAGAAGAAAATTAAAGGTACTTTCACTTCATCATATGGTCGCCATATTGAATTACAACCACCATCTTGGATTTAATAACTCTCTATTATCTCAGCTTCCAGTGGATCTAGGGATCTGAAATTTGGTACATAGACCTATGGTAGCTAAAGAAGAAAATTAAAAAGGTACTTTCACTTCAACATATGGCCGCCATCTTGGATTTAATCAGATATTATTATCTTAGCTTCCAGTGGATTTACAGATCTTAAATTTGTTGCATAGACTTATTGTAACTCAAATTGAAATTGAATGTAGAATAAAATAGAATAATTGAAAATGCACAAAAAAATTATAAAACAAACTTTTACTAAAATACGAAATTATGTAACAATAAAGATATATTAATTATTATTTTCACACAGCGCCAACTTCTAGACGCTTCGCGCACCTTATCCGTCTAGTTGAATATAAAGTAATTCAAAATATTAATTCAAAACAAGGCTTTAGCTTTTTTTGGACATGTTTATAATACAACTATGAGATTTCTTTACTATGTGAGTAAATAACTCAACAGTTCAGAGAGATCCAACAGTATCGTCTTGTAATAGCTACATAATATGCAGCGACTACACTAATCACTTATTTTTGTTGTGTTTTTATTGCTATCGAATAA
This sequence comes from Gerris lacustris, assembly GCA_951217055.1. Taxonomy (NCBI): domain Eukaryota; kingdom Metazoa; phylum Arthropoda; class Insecta; order Hemiptera; family Gerridae; genus Gerris; species Gerris lacustris. Next base: position 1,753,233 of record OX578282.1, read on the forward strand.
ATGAGAACGTCTTTACTACGAATTTCCATGTCTTCTATTTGTATAGTTTCTGTTAAAAAGCATGGCATGCTAGTCAAGATATAATTAAAGGATGTATGACTTCAATTTTTAAGTTTTTGGTAGTATTGATACTACGGAAAGTTTAAATTTTAATTTAAATCAAATTATAATTATTATTAACAACGGGAGACAGATAGAGAAAAATAGATTCCAGCGCCTGGATTCGAACCACGGGCCTCCTATACTATCGTAAATGTGGATTCCTAGACTTGTGGAAAAATTGAATGCTTAATTCGAGACTTGGTATCGTTAACGACAAAGGAAATTATTCTCGAGTGTAGCTTAGTTGGCAAGAGAACTATACTGGAAATATAGGAGCAGGACATATGAGGTTAATTTAACGATAATAATAAATTGGAAAAAGTATTTTGAACTAAAGAGGAAAAGTGATGGCAAAGATAAACGAAGCAATTACCTGAGATGAATCAATCCGTTAACTCAATGACTAACACGGCTAATGACTGATTCTTGGCATAAAACTTGGTTAATGAGTCACAGGATTACATTCACTATTTTATAAGTCGTATTTACAAACAAGGAAAAGAGAGATGGTTCAAGTTCATACTGCTGGTAGTCATAGGTTTTAGTTTAAAATAGCGTGCATGTCACTAAGATACAAGGTAAATTTCACCTTGAAATTTTTGAATTTTTCGGCTTCCTTTAAAATTCTACTTTTTTACCTCAAAGTTAGTCAGAAAAAAACCCTGTTTGTTTAGTGACCGATAGAATTTGAGGTATTTTTTTTTATATTGTTACTTTCTCACATAAAGAGAGTGTATTGTGATTACGCAAAAATTCGATTTTAATTGATTCACACGTTTTGAGGTCCCCTGAGTCCCATTTGTAAAATAGTTTGTTATATGCTTCGATGCTTACAGAATACAGAAAGTAACGTAAGCTATGTGATCGTTCTAAAGAATGAAAAGTTTTCATGTCTCCAAATGAAAATATTTTAAGACAGAAATCAGTTTCAGACATCAGGAGATATTTTTGAACCTGTGAGTGTCTGTTTTATAAACTAAACTTATTGTTATTGTTAGTAAAGTTTATTCTAGGCACCTGCTTACCTATAGATTATAAACTAGTGATGCGGTGCATAAAGAACTCGCATAGATTGAGGTCTTATGAGTACATCACCCATACTATGTTCTCAATATTGCTACCAGGATAAGTTTTCGGTGAAAACCCTTACATATTCTTATTCAACCTCAAAACAGGTTTAAAATCATTTTACGAAAAACAGCAATAAGAATAAGCTTACTTTTTAACACCCTCATCTCGGTCACATTTGTTGATAACGTTGCTACTCATAAAGCCTTTTAAAACAATGTATGGTCATTCTGACTACAATCTTCCTCTTTAATCGTCATATTATAGGACCAAGATGATGTGAGCCGAATTAAATTTCGTATAAATTCGCAAGTTCTCAGGAGCTAAAATGTTTTCCATTCATCCATACATAATCCATATTTAATAAAGTCATTGCAGGCTCACCACGCTCACCAGTTTTTACCTATATAATCTTTATTTAATAATATTAATGCAGGCTCGCTACGCTCGCCTGGTTATATAGCGCTTGTAACTAATATTTATTTAATAATAGTAATACATGCTCGCTACGCTCGCCAATTTATACCGCATTTCTATATAATATTTATTTAATAAAAATTATTGCAGGCTCGCTGCGCTCGCCTGGTTATACAACATTTGTACGTAATATTTATTTAATAATATAAATACAGGCTCGCTACGCTCGCCGGTTTATACAACATTTCACATAATCATAATTTAATAACGTTAATGCAGGCTCGCTACGCTCGCCTGCTTATATAGCATGCATTTGTAGTAAATATTTTATTTAATAAAATGATTGCAGGCTCACTACGCTCGCCTGTTATAAATGTAACATTAATGCAGGCTCGCTACGCTCGCCTGTTTATACAGTATTTCTACATAATCTTTATATAATAATATTATTGCAGGCTCGCTGCGCTCGCCTGTTATAAAAGTAATATTAATGCAGGCTCGCTACGCTCGCCTGTTTATACAGTATTTCTACATAATCTTTATTTAATAATATTATTGCAGGCTCGCTGCGCTCGCCTGATCATACAGCATACATTTATAGTAAATATTTTATTTAATAAAATGATTGCAGGCTCACTACGCTCGCCTGTTATAAAAGTAATATTAATACAGCATTTCTACATAATCTTTATTTAATAATATTAATGCAGGCTCGCTACGCTCGCCTGTTATAAAAGCATTTCTGCATAATCTTTATTTAATAATATTATTGCAGGCTCGCCTGTTTATACAGCATTTGTAGTAAATATTTTATTTAATAAAATTATTGCAGGCTCACTACGCTCACCTGTTGTAAAAGTATTTGTACATAATAATTATATAATAAAATGAATGCCAGCTCGCTGTGCTCGCCTTTTTATACAGTATAAGTACATAATCTGTAGCCTTTAAAATTCCTTTAAACGAATTATAACATGTTATGCAGATATGTAAAACTTTTTTTGTTTTCTTTATATTGGCCGCCATTTTAAAAATATTATGTGTGAAATTTGAATAGTTGGATATTCCTTTTCTAGACTTCAAGAGCTTTAAATTGATGTATAACATGTCATACTGACTAAAAACTGTTTGTTTAGTCTTCCGCCATATTGACCGCCATCTTGAAAATATTAAGTGTAACATTTTATTAGTTAAATATTCTTATCCTCCTCTTAAAGGCCTTTAAAACGATGTATAACACATTATGCTGGATAAAACTTTTTATTTTAGTCGTCCGCCATATTGGCCGCCATCTTGAAAATATGAACTGAGAAATTTTATTAGTTACATATTCTTTTTCATCTCTTAAAGACCTTTAAAACTATGTATAACACATTATGCTGGCTAAAACTTTTTTTTATAGTCGTCCGCCATATTGGCCGCCATCTTGAAAATATTAAATGTGAAAATTTATTAGTTACATATTCTTTTCCTCCTCTTAAAGATCTTTAAAACGATGTATAACACATAATGCTGACTAAAACTTTCTTTTTTTGTCGTCCGCCATATTGGGCGCCATCTTGAAAATATTGAGTGTGGAATTTCCAAAAACTATACACTTCTCACAAATGCTGAGATGCATATATGTGCCAAATTTCGTTGAAATTTATCAATTTTTACTCCAGTTATCGTTAGACAAACAAACAAACACACAAACAAACAAACACACAAACTTTTCAAATCCCAAGTCTCTGTAATGAAGAACTCACTGCGCTCGTTCAATTATACGTTTACTGAAGTGGATCAATAAGGATTATAATTTGACGCTAAAGTTACATAGGTTTATTAAAAAAGTTTATAACGATGGTTGTAAAACGCAGAAGTTTATACAGATAATTATTTTAAACTGCCATCAAGAAACATTAAATTTTTTTTACTGTGCAAGAATATCTAGATTCTATCCCTCCCACTTATTTCTATTATACCCTATTATATAATTATATTTCTATTCTATTATACCATCCACTTAGATATGATAATTTGCAAATATCCCAAATTCACCCCGCTCTTAAATGAAAATATGACGAAACGGTACATAACAACAATTACTGTACTACTGTACTCAAAGAACTTTTCAATTATATGCATCATGAAGGGTATTCATTACTTTGACCCCGTATTCATTACTTGTACCCCGTACCCCTGTGTACCAAAATTTAAATGTCGAAAATTCATGTAGACAGTGATTTTCCCCTTGCTTTGAAGGTCAAATGCGCAAATTTTCATTGAGATCGGACTAAAACTGTAGATTTGTATAAAGAACATTACACACATACGTTGAATTTTATGTATATATATATATTTTTTTTTTTTCCTACGCCGGATTCGGAGGAATCTTGTTCATCTCTTTCCTGGCAGCCCAATATATTGCAGCCTTCTGCTGCTTTGTCATCTGTAGTTTTGGAGTGTTTGGCAATCTAAGACGATGTGGTCTGCGTCCATTATTTCAGTCTCACATAGAGGGCAGCTACGGGTTTCCTTTATGCCTATTTTATGCAGGTGGTTTTGTAAGTGGTCATAGCCAGTGACCATTCTGAAGTTTGCGGTGAACACTCCCCTGGGTAACGAAGCTGGTATCTCCGTCGTTAAAAGGCAATGCCACGTTTTTCCTGATGACTTTTATGTATATAGATATATAACTTTAATCAAATTCTCTCTTTCTAAATTCGTCTATAGAGACACATACAGTAGCATAATAATAATTGTTTATAAGTATAAGAATGATAATATTTTAATATGGTTACCATTATTAGGAACGATTCCAGTTCTGTAGAGAGCCAAGTACACGGCACCCCCACAGTTCTGAAGTTCTACTCTAGGACAGGGTGCGTCGCAGTATTCGTTTGAAACCATTTTCCTGAGAGATCTACTTGGAGTCTTGTGACTGCACTGACACTCCTTCCTGAAACGTAAGTAAGTAATCCACAGTTGAGTTTGTATTCCTAATTATATTTGTCAATATAAGAAAACTACCAATCCTTAAAATTCAGCAATTTATTTAGTAGAAATTTGAATGAAACTGTGAAATAGGTAATATTTATTTACCTGGATTTTTAATTACTGCTTCCTTTTTTTATAATGAACCCTTAGGTTCTTGTTAAATCGTCTTGACAACGTTAGTTATTGGCCACAGTAGTCTAAAGTCAATACCGTTTCTACTTAACTTATTTTGCTTCCCAGCTTTTTTTTTTTTTTTTTTTTTTATCCCGGGGGGGCTTTTTACACCCGAAGATGCAGGCCACTTAGGTGGGCACATTCATCGAGCCCGGGTTAGGGACCGAAATCTTCACACGACTGTGTGAATAATAATATGGTCGTCAACCATGACTCCCCTCCTAGTTGTATTATAACCAGGAGTGTCATCGTCATGGTTTCCAGGCCGAAACCTGGTGGCGCCACTCTTTCGGGGACCTTCCCACTTGTTTAAACAGTGCTGGGTGGACATTGAGCGGGGGCCTTGGTCCGGGAATCGAACCCAGAGCTGCGGTCACCTTCTGACCCGGCTCGATGCTGCTTAACTTGCCTTATCGCAAGGCGAGCGCTCTAGCCTCCGAGCCACCCAGGCCCCCTGCTTCCGAGCTTAACCGAGTTAACGGAAGCTATGTGATTGTCCTGAATGCTTTGTCTCCAATTTCAAAAATTCCAAGAAAGAAATCCGTTTCAGACACCAGTGAACATTTATGGTTCCGTGTCAGTCTGTCGGTCAATGGTGAATAGGCCTGCTGCGATTCAGAGCCACAAGTTCCCAGAGCGCATTGCGGGACTACGTGATACAAGATTCTTTAGTCTAAGCTTAGTCCATACCTGTGAATGTTAGTGGGGGGGGGGGGGGGGGGGCTGAGTCTGCGCCCATTCAGCCCCGCAACAAAATCCGGCCTGATTGTCATTCCATTGACCATCAACGTGTTCAAACTACGTGTAAGGTCCACTTTAGGGGAATTCTTTAGGGGATACATCTCCACAATATCATTAAGAGGCACAAATTTACTGGAGTTACTGACAATACATACGGACATACATTACTGACATACATACTGACATACATACGGTTTATTTCCAGTAGGGAATAAAAGTTATGATTTTGAATTAGTTTAGAGGGACTAAAACAGGTCTTTTCATCCCTGAACTCAAGTGCCCATTATTCGCGATAATTATCTCCCTCGGCTGCGCCTCGGGAGCTAATTAGAGTTATTCCCTGCTCGGCTGCGCCTCGGGAATTAAAGAACCAACTTTTTCGCTCAGGGAATAATGGCTTACTTTACTCCCTAGGTGCATAAATATGACTATTTCAGCTTGTGGATGACCCAAAGAGGGGTCGAAATATTGCAAAAGAGAGCTGTTAATTTTTTCCTGCAGGCCCTCCTATTAATAAGAATAACATACAAGGAAACAAACCTCACTACCCACCATTAACATTAAGAGGATTATTGGAGTTCCACGCAAACGTTTTTGCCCATAAGATGATGGGACAAGAGAAATATTAATGAAACCATGAGTATTATATTTTAATATTCCAAACTCTTTCAGTCTTAATAAAATACACTTACGTGTTTCTGAGGCCTGCAAACGGATATCCTTCTTCGATGCAACGTGAAATGCAAAATTCTATGCTGTTTTCCATTCCCAAGTCGTATTTAGTTCCGTTTAGTAAATCATTGTTGTCATCTCTGTAGCAACTCTCTTCTCTTCCCAGGATTGGATTTCCTATCAGGCAGAATAAAATATCCATAATTTGATTAAATTTTGGAACACGATTTAAAGTTTTTCTTTTCTAAAATAGTTTTTTATTCGCTTCTGAACTTATCTAAGGAAACGAAAGCAATGTGATTCCAAGACAGAAATCAGTTTCAGACATTAGGCGACATTTTTTGATCCTGTGTTAGTCTGTTTTATAAAATAAACTAATTGTTAGTACTTAGTACAATATCTTAAAAAAAGAGATAAAAGCTTATATATGAGAAATGTATAGAATACTATAAGGAAAAAATTCGAGAATTTCACGGTGATAGAATTTTCAAGTTCACGGACTTTGGTTTGAGGCTAGAGGCACAATACCAATGACAAACTGGGCACCGATCGAAACTTTTTAAGACACCTAAATAGCTGAAAATATAATAATTTTAAATTCTCTTTTTAATATAAATATCCACATATATTATTGAAAATATAAGGATATACAATTTATTTTTATAGTATACTAGCATTCGCCCCGCTCTTCACCCGGGGTTCATGCTAGGAATCAGTGGCTGTATTATTACTATTATACGAGTAATACCTATTGTAATCATATTTGATTATTAAGTAGGCCATTTCATCAAATAAAATACTTTTTACTTTATTAATTGATAAACTCAAGATGGCGACCATTTGTTAAAGTGATAGTACCTTTATTTTTCTTCTTTAGCTACCATTAGTCTATGTACCAAATTTAAGATCTGTATATTCACTGGGGGCTAAGATAATAGTGTGTGATTAAATCCAACATGGTGGTTATAATTCAGTATGGCGACCATATTTTGAAGTTGAAGTATATTTAATTTTATTTTTTAGCTACCCTTAGTCTATGTACCAAATTTCAGATCTCTAGGTCCACTGGAAGCTAAGATAATAGAGTGTTATTTAATCCAAGATGGCGGTTATAATTCAATATGGCGGCCTTATATTGAAGTCAAAGTACCTTTAATTTTAAGTTTTAGCTACCATAAGTTTATGTACCAAATTTCAGATCTCTAAGTCCACTTGAGGCTGACATAATAGAATGTGAATAAATTCAAGATGGCGGCTATAATTCAATATGGTGACCATATATCAAAATCAGAATGACCGCACTTTTCTATTTATGGTATATTCTATCTATGTACCAAATTTCAAATCTCTATGTCAATGGAAGGTAGGAGAATTAGTGATCAGTCAGTCAGTCAGTCACTCTTAGTTTTATATACATATATAGATTATTAGCGTTAACTAAGTTTTAAATATCTGTTTATAAATATTGTTTTTCTTTCATTAACTATACGAATGTATTTACCCCATATTGTAATTATTTAAAATATTGTGTAACTTAAATGAAAATGTAATATTCTTGTAATTGTTTAAATAAAAATAATTAATTAATTAAATTAAATTAATTTTATTTTATTTATTTAATTATTGTCTCTTGATTGGTTAGTATGCTGTGTTTATAACAATACTTTAATTAAGGACAGCTTCATTCTGTAGTTTTTTTTTTTTTTTTTTTTTTTTTAAATAAAGTGTTTCTCTCAAGTAAGTTTTAACGCTTAGTGTTAACTGATGTGTTTGCTGATAGGCAATGATGATGACTTTATAAAAGCCGAAAGCTGCTTTGATAAATAAACAAGTATTATTTTACACGGGGAGACAGTTTATTTGTATTCCTTGCAGCTTGCAGCTTGCAGCTAGCAGCTTGCAGCTTGCAGCTTGCAGCTTGCAGCTTCATGTCATTGGTCGTTGGACAGTAATATCGAGTACGAGTGATGTTAATAGATTACAATTATTCCACTGACATACAGAATTGCAGACGGACGAGATAAGATGCAAATTGTATTAGCATAATTTGTAAATATTAGGTTTGCAAACTGAATATTTACCGTTGATTCCTGTTGTATAACTAAGCATGTGAGTTACTCCCCCACAGATGCTGCTCTCGTCGCCTTGGCAAGTCATGTTGCACTTGGCCACGGTCACTCTCAGCTTCAGAGAGGGCCCTAGTTTACCACACAGGCATTCAACTCTGCAAACAAAAATCACTTTATACAATAAATATGTAATAATAAAACGATTCATCTTAAAGATGCTACAGACATCGTATAAATTCTACGAGACAACTTTTACTTTCTCATGCAAACAGAAAGTATTGTGATGGCTCGAGATTTTGATGGATTTACACGTTTTGAGTTAAAAAAAATATTTTTTGAACGAGCGCAGTGAGTTCTTCATTACAGAGACTTGGGATTTGAAAAGTTTGTGTGTTTGTTTGTCTAACGATAACTGGAGTAAAAATTGATAAATTTCAACGAAATTTGGCACATATATGCATCTCAGCATTTGTGAGAAGTGTATAGTTTTTGGAAATTCCTCACTCAATATTTTCAAGATATGGCGGACCAATATGGCGGACGACAAAAAAAGAAAGTTTTAGTCAGCATAATGTGTTATACATAGTTTTAAAGGTCTTTAAGAGATGAAAAAGAATATGTAACTAATAAAATTTCTCAGTTCATATTTTCAAGATGGCGGCCAATATGGCGGACGACTAAAATAAAAAGTTATATCCAGCATAATGTGTTATACATCGTTTTAAAGGCCTTTAAGAGGAGGATAAGAATATGTAACTAATAAAATTTTACACTTAATATTTTCAAGATGGCGGTCAATATGGCGGAAGACTAAACAAACAGTTTTTAGTCAGTATGACATGTTATACATCAATTTAAAGCTCTTGAAGTCTAGAAAAGGAATATCCAACTATTCAAATTTCACACATAATATTTTTAAAATGGCGGCCAATATAAAGAAAACAAAAAAAAGTTTTACATATCTGCATAACATGTTATAATTCGTTTAAAGGAATTTTAAAGGCTAAAGATTATGTACTAATACTGTATAAAAAGGCGAGCACAGCGAGCTGGCATTCATTTTATTATATAATTATTATGTACAAATACTTTTACAACAGGTGAGCGTAGTGAGCCTGCAATAATTTTATTAAATTAAATATTTACTACAAATGCTGTATAAACAGGCGAGCCTGCAATAATATTATTAAATAAAGATTATGCAGAAATGCTTTTATAACAGGCGAGCGTAGCGAGCCTGCATTAATATTATTAAATAAAGATTATGCAGAAATGCTTTTATAACAGGCGAGCGCAGCGAGCCTGCAATAATATTATTAAATAAAGATTATGCAGTAATGCTTTTATAACAGGCGAGCGTAGCGAGCCTGCATTAATATTATTAAATAAAGATTATGTAGAAATGCTGTATTAATATTACTTTTATAACAGGCGAGCGTAGTGAGCCTGCAATCATTTTATTAAATAAAATATTTACTACAAATGTATGCTGTATGATCAGGCGAGCGCAGCGAGCCTGCAATAATGTTATTAAATAAAGATTATGTAGAAATACTGTATAAACAGGCGAGCGTAGCGAGCCTGCATTAATATTACTTTTATAACAGGCGAGCGCAGCGAGCCTGCAATAATATTATTAAATAAAGATTATGTAGAAATACTGTATAAACAGGCGAGCGTAGCGAGCCTGCATTAATATTACATTTATAACAGGCGAGCGTAGTGAGCCTGCAATCATTTTATTAAATAAAATATTTACTACAAATGCATGCTATATAAGCAGGCGAGCGAAGCGAGCCTGCATTAACGTTATTAAATTAAGATTATGTGAAATGTTGTATAAACCGGCGAGCGTAGCGAGCCTGCATTTATATTATTAAATAAATATTACGTACAAATGTTGTATAACCAGGCGAGCGCAGCGAGCCTGCAATAATTTTTATTAAATAAAGATAATGTAAAAATGCTATATAAACAGGCGAGCGCAGCGAACCCGCAATATTTTTATTAAATAAATATTATATAGAAATGCGGTATAAATTGGCGAGCGTAGCGAGCATGCATTACTATTATTAAATAAATATTAGTTACAAGCGCTATATAACCAGGCGAGCGTAGCGAGCCTGCATTAATATTATTAAATAAAGATTATATAGGTAAAAACTGGTGAGCGTGGTGAGCCTGCAATGACTTTATTAAATATGGATTATGTATGGATGAATGGAAAACATTTTAGCTCCTGAGAACTTGCGAATTTATACGAAATTTAATTCGGCTCACATTATCTTGGTCCTATAATATGACGATTAAAGAGGAAGATTGTAGTCAGAATGATATACCATACATTGTTTGAAAAGGCTTTATGAGTAGCAACGTTATCAACAAATGTGACCGAGATGAGGGTGTTAAAAAGTAAGCTTATTCTTATTGCTGTTTTTCGTAAAATGATTTTAAACCTGTTTTGAGGTTGAATAAGAATATGTTAGGTTTTCACCGAAAAATTATCCTGGTAGCAATATTGAGAACATAGTATGGGTGATGTACTCATAAGACCTCAATCTATGCGAGTTCTTTATGCACCGCATCACTAGTTTAAAGAAATGTCGGTCTGTCGTCTCTCGTCTATGCAGATGCGTAGCGCCAAAACTACAGGGCGAATTTTGACGAAATTTGGATACATGATCAGAAGAATCATTTTCCCGTGGCGATATCTAGAAATGAATTTTAGCCCCAAATGTGGGGCGCTACCCCCCGAAAACGATTTTGATTAAAAAATTCTAAAATGTAGTCCATTTAAATAGAATCTAACGTTATTAAGCCGTTTCCCTGGGAAAAATATTGTTCCTGAGAAAATAGAGTTAAACGCGGACGGAGAGAGGCCCTGTTCGATTCCCCGAGGATAATTTATTTTCATGATACATTTTGATAGAATGTTCAATAATAATTAAATGTACCTAGAAAAAATCATAAAAGGAAAACAATGGGCTAAGTAATTATCAAGTCATATGAGAAAGTTTGTCTGAGTTGCCTCGAACCGGTTTTTTAGGGGTTGTTATGTTGATACCAGTGGCGCTTCCATCTACGGAGGTTACATTTGTTATTGCTAAGATAAGGCAACCACATTTATTCCAATAAAAATAAAGTATGGTTTTGATTGGTTGGTCTTCAAATAGATGTAATAACTTATCTAAATTAATTTACTTGTTTTTACTTTTTTTCTAAATGTAATATTAAGCTTTAAGGGTTTAATGGCTCGTTTAATATCAAGTAAATAATGAGATTATTTAAATGTTTCACATTATTGGTTTTAGCATTGTAAAAATATGTTATAGTATTTTTTTTATTATAATATGACCTTTAAAACAAACAAAATTCTTTGTTATTTTTCTCTCTCTCTTTAAATTGCTATTATTCTTATATACGTGTGAGTGACTCCGGGGGATTCCCTATCGATTCTAGGCAAACATTTTCAGACGTTTTACTGATATCTTGGGTTATTTATAGATGACCTTGATGAGGTCAGGGGTCAGATTAGATCTGGACCCGTATCGGCCATTTTATGAAATAGGCAGTTATTCATGAACTAATCATTTGGCATAGGTTTTAGTACTGTAATGTAAACTACATAACTCTGGCTCAGTAACGAAAAAGGCCATTGCAAAAGGGGGGGGGGGGGGGGGGGTAGATTTAGAGTAAATTAATTTTATCGTTTGTCGTTCTTACTTACACACCCACACCCCGCGAGGCGGATCCAGACGGTATTAGCTCCATTTTATAAATGTATATTATACGATAAATTTGAAAGGCGATCCACATTTCCACCTCCCCCCCCCCCCCCCCCCCCCCCCCCCCCCCCCCCCTTTTGTTTATCACCCAGTGAAACACAAATTCGTGAAAATCATTAATTAAACACTAGGCATCACATGGCTCTATCATTGAAGCGAGCGTAATGCAATACATTTTATATATTAAGAAAATAGTTAATAGTTAATCACGATGAGTTGTTAGATAAAGAGGATGATTGTAATAGAGAGCCGTGTAGTGGGGGATGAGTTCCTATCTACATATTCCTTCACTTACATGTTCCCACCACATTAATTTTAATTATTATAAAATGTATCACTTCACCAATTAATAATTAATTATTATTCTGTCAAGTTGAAATGTTACATGCCTGTTTCAATTGAGTAGCTGAAGTCCAAAAGCAACTATATCCACTTGAAATTTTTTTTTGGCAAAGCACGAAAAACGTCTAGCAATTCACTAAATTGTGTTATCAGGTTAATTTAAAAAAAATTAATAACTAATAATTCATTTAGTGAACAAAAGCCCTATAATCTCAGGCTATTATTTTCTTTTTAATAAACAAAAGAAATAATCACATAGCTGGTTTTGTCACAGTTTTTTGTTTATAGCTACTTTTGCAACCAAACCCACCGCCATGTTGGATTGGTGTGCTGCAGCAAAAGCAGTTATATCCAATAAATTAAGCAGTTATAAACTATTATTTTAACTATTTAAACTATTATTTATTCAGTGAAGCCACTATAATACTTTTTTCTCTTCTATCATATTATTTTCTGTTTAAAAGAAGATAGCAATGTGTAATGAAGGATATAGATGATTTTGCAGCCTTACTCAGAGTAACTCTATAATGTGTACATAGGATATAGCTGTTTTTGGATCAGTTATGGATATAGCTCCATTTGAGTCCGAGTACAGTGGGGATATAGCTGCTTTTGTAACCGCACTCATATTTCAATCTCGATTTTAATAGGTTTATAATTTAACACTTACTGAGGGTCCTCACCTTTGCACTTTGTATGAAATGTAAATTTACTTATTGTTATAAATGGTGGAAATAAAGATTTATTTATTTATTTATTTATTAATTTTGTTTGGAACTATTTGACTGCAGAACCTTGTATAGCTTTAAAAAAAAATCCAGGGGTACCAATATCTCATTTTTTTGGATATAGCTGCTTTTGTAACCAAACTCATATTTCAATCTAGATTTTAATAGGTTTATAATTTTGTTTGGAACTATTTGACTGCAGAACCTTGTATAGATTTAAAAAAAATCCAGGGGTACCAATATCTCATTTCTTTGGATATAGATGCTTTTGGAATTCGTCTACTCAATTGTACTTTAGATGATATTTATGAATTTTTATAAAAATCGTTACGTTAGATCTTAAGATGTTGGTAGGTGTTTTCTCTATTTTAAACGTGTAGGTCCGTTTTAATAGTTTTAGCGATCTTTATCACTTTAAAACAATGTCGCTGTTGGTTTTACTAAAAAAAAATGTTAGTTTCATCGATTAGGTGATGTTAGAATGTTTTCCCGTCCTGAAGTTCCAATTTTACGGTTGAAGCTCACGCTTAAGCGAGCTTTGCGCCTGAACTATTTGATGGATAACGCATTCCAACGAACTTAACTTGAGCATTAGTAAAAGGAACAATTGCACACAAAATTTCAACAAAATCGGTCACCTTTTACTTAAGTTATCGTCGGACACGTAATTGTTACTGACATAGAGGCGAAAAGGATGCATATTATTATGTTGAATGGAAGAAGCTTCCTTACGCTCGCTTTAATTAAATAGCATTGGCAGGTTGAAATTGGTTCTAAGGTTCCGGTTTCTTCTAGATTCCTGTTACTAACTGCGTTTTTACAAGGAAGAATATTATAATATTTACACATACCCGTTGTAAAGGTGGGCGTAGGGTAGTCCTTGTTGGTAACAGTTGGCGATGCATTTATTGGGTGTCATTTTGTCGATTGCTTTCCTTGTTATAGCGGCGTCTTCGTTATACACGTAGCAACCGTCAAGTGTTATGTCTGTTGTCCCGTCTATAACAACGAAAAACTAAAATGAAAATACAGTAAAAAGAAATGGAATAAATTACAAGATAAAAAGAACTTTTTATATACTACGTTTTTAATTTTTTTTATGAATCATATGTAATGTTGATAATATAATTGTCATTGTTATATACAGGGTGTTTCAAAAGTCAGTTTACCAGTTTACTAACAAATACACTTACTCGGTAAACTGACTTTTGAAACACCCTGTATAATGTTAGTGAAAAAAAATACGTAGTTCCGAAATTATTTACTTCACATAATAATGACAACCATCTAGAGAGCTGATCTTAAACCTATAAAAGGACAAATCTTTGTACAACGGATCTCACCAACACGGAATCTAAACCATGCTATTGATATGCCCCCGTTTAAGAGAGAAGAATGCCCTGTTTAGTAAGAGAAGAAAAATGTGTACAAGTAAAGAAGTACAGATGCACAAAAATTAAACCTATACCTAGGACTCAAGTGTAAACAAACCTGGGTGTCACACGTCAATTAATTTATTTCTTTGTTTACTTTTCGCTGTCATTCAATGTTAACCTCTTAATAAAAAATAACAAATGTGAAACCCGTCAAAATGAAGATTGTAAATACTATGGGATATGTCAAAACAAATAAAATAACGCGGATTTTTCCGAACTAACTTTCCATACAGCAAAATTTGCTGAAGACTATTTAAATTCTGCTGAAAAATGGCTAAAAGTATTAAAATATTGCATTGTCATCGTGTTCTGAGCTATTCTAAAAGTTTCAAATGTTTGGCTACTCGAGAAATTAGTTAAAAGTCGATTGCAAGATTTGTACTGGACAAACAAACAAACAAGAAAGTAAGCTAATAAAAACGTAGTAAAATTACAAGATAAAAAGAACTTTTTATATACTACGTTTTTTAATTTTCATTTGAATCATAATATGTAATGTTGATAATATAATTTTTATTGTTATATAAAATATTAGTGAAATATAAATAGTTCCGAATTTATTTACTTCACACAAATGACAACCATCTAGAGAGCTGATCTTAAACCTATAAAAGGACAAATCTTTGAATAATGGATCTCACCAACACCGAATTTTAACCGTGGCCATCGATATGGCCCCGTGTAGGGGAGGGTAAGAGAAGAAAAATAAGTACAAGTAAAGAAGTACAGATGTAGAAAATACGAACCGATATCTAGTACACAAGTGTGGACAAACCTGGTTGTCATACGTCAATTAATTTATTTCTTTATTTCTTTATTTACTTACTCTTTTTAGGTGTCATTCAATGTTTAGCTCTTAATAAAAAATCACTAATTTGAAACCCGTCATAATGAAGATCGTAAAAATATGGGACACGTCAAAACAAATAAAATAACTTGCGGATTTTTTCCGAACTAACTTTCCATACACAGGCCCGGTGACAGGATTCTCGGGCCCCTGGGCAAATGAGAGGTCCGGGCCCTCTACCCCCCCCCCCCCTCGCAACTACACATATCTGTAGAGGGGGGGGGGGGTTGAAAGTGATAGGGGGAAAGTTTAAGTAATAAAAAAAAAAATTCTGTTAGAAAATTTTAGTTTATTATAGTTTTTATCGTTGATCGATTGACCCCTATTATTTTTTTTCATTACGCTGAAACTTCTTTTCCCTTCACTTACTGATACAGGACTGCAGCAGAACAATCTGATGGCTGTCGGCTATAAATATATTTGGGAACAGGCAATCCAACTTTTGTTTTCCTCAGTAAATTCAAAAGTTGTAGAGGTTATAATGGTGTCTCCCGAGTTGGTCTTCTGAATTGATTTTAAGTGCTTGATCTCATTAAAAATGTCAGTTAATATCGTCTGTGTACGTTTAACAAAAAGTTAAAAACTTCTATTTAATTTCATTGCTAAGCTATTTTCTCAGTCTATTTTTTCCCGGGAAAACGGCTATATCGTTGGATTCGTATTTAAATGAAATAATTTTTTTTCATAGTTTTTGGGGAGTAGCGCCCCCAAATTTGGAGCTAAAATTCATTTCTCGACTTCGCCTCGGAATTTTTCTAAACTTGTATGCCAAATCTTGTATAAATCGGCCCAGTAGTTTAGGCTCTAGCCGTCTGCAAGATACACTTTTTTGACTCAAGGGACCTTAAAACGTGTAAATCCATGAAAATCTAATTTTCGTGCCATCCCAATACTTCCTCTTTATATGAGAAAGTAAAAAACGATTTGAAAAATTAATATTTTCTACATCTGACAAAATGTTTTGTCAGGTTCAATATATTGTCATGACCTCCCTAAACTTCTTAAATAATAATTATTTTAATTTCTCCTAGTCATAGTGTATGTTTTAACTAATTTTAAGTTTTATCGTTAATTGTGTGCTTGATCTCATGTAAATTATTTTAAGTGTTATTTTAAGGATAATTTGTGTCAAGTGGTGTATGTTTGTGAGTTTTTAGTTTTTTCTTTTATAGTTTATTTTGTTATTTATGGTGATTTCATGTTACCTTTTTCTCTTGCAATATAACTTTGTCCTTCTCTTTAAGCCGTTACCATGATAACAGTCAATAACTTTATTAATTTTAGCCGTGTTATTTCCTCCTCTATTTCGCGTATTCCTCCTCAATCCTTTTCCTAATCTCTCCTTCAGCCCTAAATTGTTGTCCAATTACATAATATTCTAAGCACTTTATATTTATATTATATTTTATTTCATTTTATATTACTCATGTATTTTTGTTTTGTGCCTCACTTGTGGCCTGTGTTTGGCTGTTGAGAGCACTGTAAAATAAATAAATACATAAATAAAATAAATA
The DNA here is from genome assembly GCA_951217055.1 of Gerris lacustris. Taxonomy (NCBI): domain Eukaryota; kingdom Metazoa; phylum Arthropoda; class Insecta; order Hemiptera; family Gerridae; genus Gerris; species Gerris lacustris. The sequence goes on from OX578282.1 coordinate 1,770,107, forward strand.
TCAAGGTCTGTCCAAAGACATTGAGAGGTCACTAACTTTTCGGGAAAATTTAAATCTTGTAGTTAGGCTTCCGATAATGGAATCTAGGAGCTTATATAATACACCAATTCTGAAATTCCCCTCCTCGTGTTTTACGTTAGGATCATTTCTTGATAAGGTTTCACAATTTCTAGTTTTGTATTAATAAATGTATGTTTGTGCGCATGTGGAAGAGAAAGAAATGGGCGCAGAAGTTTTAAACGTATATATGATATTAACAATGGACTAATCATGTCCTACCATCTAAATTTCATTAAAATCGGTCAAGTAGTTTTTAAGATTGTTGGTTCGCAAAAATTGAGCGACTGACTGACAGACACGTAACCAAAAATGTTTCCTGATCTCTGAAACGGATTTTTCTGTTTTGAAATTTTTAAAATCGGAGCATAATAATTAAAACGATGACATATTTTCCGAGCTTACTGAAGGTATTTCGAATTTAAGTGGACTACATTTTAGAATTCTCGGAACTATTACCGAGAATAAATTTTTTTTTGGGGGGGGGGGGAGAAAAAATGTACAACAAATGACACGACCACCTCAGACGAGAGATAACTGTACAGAATTGAGCTTTATCTCATACTTTTATTAGATTAATAGATAACAATTCAAAAATAAGGGGAATGGTAGAAAAGATAACAACTCTAAAGGGAGGTAAAATTAGCTAGGTAAGAAAAGAGTTAGAAATTAAATTAAAAGAGGTTGTGATAGGGGAACACAAATAAGGGGGATTAAGACAGAAAGAGAAATACATATATTTATTATTATATAGCAAAAACAATCGACAGAGATAAAAATGAAAGTATGACTAGTTAAGTTCGGAACAGACTCCCTTATCTAGTACAGCTAAAACCAGATCAGATAAGATAACTTTTAATTGTAATCTCCTTCCAGTCCAAAATGAAGAACTCTGAGGTCTAAACAATAACATATATCTTATGACATTCTCACCCTGATTTAAACTCTATTGGTTTTATCTCCTTTATTCATTCTTATCTCCCAAAAATAATTTTATTAAAATAATTATTAAGTTTTTATTATAACATTTTTCACACTCCCGGGCCGGGCCCCCTGATAGCCCGGGCCCCTGGGCAATTGACCCACTTGCCCCCCCCCCTGTCGCCGGCCCTGTCCATACAGCAAAATTTGCTGAAAACGAATTAAATTCTGCTGAAAGATGGCTAAAAGTATTAAAATAATGCATTGTCATCGTGTTCTGAGCTATTCTAAAAGTTTCAAGTGCCTAGCTATTCGGGAAGTTAGTCAAAAATCGTTTGCAAGATTTGTACCGGACAAACAAGAAAGTAAGCTAATAAAAACGTAGTAAAAATAATGTGGACTTCTATTTTCATCTGCAGTCAAGTTTTTGTGGACTTATTATGTGCTGTTTCCCCGAAAACTCGCAAAGTATTATTATTATTATCTGAGGATAATATAGTCAAGTTAAACTACTTACTGTTGGTGCCAGTAGCGTAAACCTCGAGTCTCCAATGTCCACCGCAGTTAATGTTTGGGTTCCCTGCACAGGGTACGTCACATCCGTCAACTAACGGCCTCGATCTTTGAGACAATCCGCAGAAACATTCGATTCTAAACAGAAAAAAGTTTATCCTTTTAATTAAAACGTAATAACATATATATTTAAACGTATAGGTTTCTTTCTGCAACTGGAATGCTGGAGTATTGATAACGCAGTTAAAGCTTTTAGACGAAGGTTCCGTATTTAAAGTAAATTCTTTCAAAAGAATCTTTGTAGTAAATTATGAGCTGCGATGTTCCGAAGCTAAACTTTTTACATCGGATGAACGTATTTGAAAAAAAAAAAAAAACATAGATAAGGAATAAATTGGAATATATAATTTATAATTAATGCATCATTATAATTTTAAGCCTGAAGATGTCCAGGAATGGACAAAAGCTAGTCACAATTAAAAAGTTGTAAAAAAAATCTATTGATATTGTTTTTTAATTCATCCCTTAAGTCTAAGAAGACTGTGAAAAAAAACAAAAACCATGTTTTTGTTGGAATTTTAAAACTCCAGTCTAGAAATCGTAAGTGCAAACACGTACGTCATACTGTCATTCCCTTTTACAACTTATTACTTTTCAATTCGAATGATATACACCGCAAAACACCTGACATTAGTTACAATTCAATGTTAATTTTGCGAATTTATGTGATTTTGAACATTTGCAAATTTTATAGTTGTAATTGTGCAAAACAACTTATTTTTAGTCCCCTTTGGATCAATTTTCAGTCGAATTGGAACCTATATTTTGTCACTTTAAATCCTATTTAGGGTTTCGTTGGAAAAACCAAAGAAATCCCCTTATTGTTTCGTTCCTGTGTTTATCTGTCTGAGACTCTAAAAGGTTGCAATAAAGGTGGAAACACACATGCTAGTAAAAAAGCATGCTAGTGGCGAGGTACCAGCACGTCAGTAGCTGGCATGCTGCAGACGCTGTGTACATTTGCCAGTGAAACAGCATGCTAGTATCATCCAGATGATCGGTCTTGTACGAGCTACTAGCACATGACAATACACATTCCAGTCACAGTTCTAGTTTTGAAACGGGCAATCGTTTCTTGCCTTCTTTTAGCCGGAATAAATTATGAAATAATTGTATTTGATTTAATTAATTTTGATAGTTTTATTAATTGTTTCAATGTACCTTATGAATGTATCGGTGCGGAATGAAATTAACCAGATTGTTCTGTTACTTGCAAAGAACTGTGTTTTAAAACATTTTTGAAAAATAATAAAAAGACACGAACATGGAGCGAGTCAGTGCCTACTAAATGAAATGCGGTTCGGGGACGTTAATGGTTTTATGAATCAATTGCGAATGCTTCCGGAGAAAGTTGATGAGTTGTTGTCAGATACCGGCGTAAGGAAGGAACGCAACTGAAAGGCTGAGGGAGACTCGTGCTATCTACTAGCATGCTTGCGCTGGCAGGCCTGTTTACACGTGCCTTATCAGTTCCCCCACCCCTAGACTTGTGCCACTGGCAAGACAAAAATCAAACCTCGTGCGATTTACTCGCATGCTTTTCACTCGCATGCTATTTGACGTATACACATGCCAGTAGCTCTCCTCTGCGAGCAACTCGTATGTTTTTGTGCGAGTAACTAGCATGTGTATTTCCGCCTTTACTTTTGAATCAAAAGAGATAATAACATGAAACTTTGCAGTATTAAAGATCGTTTTGACGCGCACACAGGAAAAATACAGCCAACTCAAAATTATCAGCTGTTTAGATTCAAAATGGCGGATAATTCATGTCACGCGAAAAAAAAAAAATTGTTTAACATTTTGAGTGGGGTATCAAATGAAAGGTATTGAAGAGTAGATTACAAAAATATATAACATTTGTGGAAAGTGTTCATGCCATTTTTACAAAAAAAATCAAAAATTTGCGTGTCCTGATAATAAGCCAAAGTCTATTATCTCAAAAGTTTTTTCTTCAAGTCTTGTTGACAAATTTGTCTGCTTAGCACGGCAGTATAGTTTCCTCTTTAAAATTATAATATATACAGCAGTCGATCTGACTCTTAACGAATTAATGTGTCAAGCCCTCAAAGAAGTCATTAACACATAAGTCGTTATATAATATCATTTACTTACCCGTATTGAAGTCCGGCGTGAGGATATCCTAAAGCTTTACAGTAAGCGACACAGCGCTGTGGAGTGTTAGTCTTGGTCAGGTCAGCTTTGTGCTCCTCTATGAGCCTGGTTTCATCTGTGTCACTCAGGCAACCCACCCTAAGCTTGTTCAGGTCTCCCACATCATTTTCTGCAAAGTAACAATAACCAATCAATGTACAGTTTACTTCGATAGTGTGATTACCTCTCTTATCATTATTGACATGGTATAATTTGACTGACCTTTAATTCCTGTAGAATAAATGGTGTATGCTTTAGATCCTCCACACATGGTGGTTTCGTCACTGAGACAGGGTTTGTCACACAGTCTGTCTTCATCAGGTTTTGGTAAATTGTCTTCAGAAAGGTCTCCACACGAGCATTGTGTCCTTAAACAAAATATAAAGGTGCGTTTACACCTGACACTTCTCTCCGGCAATAAATGTCAAGTGTCAGACAGAAATGACTTTGAGTGTTTACATCTGAGAGAGATTGCTTGAGATTTATGTAGGAGATATATGTCTGACACTTCTAGCAATGCTTAAATTTGCAATAAATGTACGAAGAGGAGTTTGAATTTTCAAATAATCGGTGTTTACATCGGTTGGTATAGAAGTGTCGACACTTATAGCTCAAAGTAGAAACATAAATCTCAGACATAAATTTTTCGGTGTTTACACTACTCAGATTTCTGTCTGACATAAATATCATGCAATAAATGTCAGGTGTAAACGCACCTGTATATATCAGATATATTTTTTTATGATACAAAAAAAATTTAAAATATTAAGGAAGGCCTTTCCCATCAAAATATTTATACATGATATCAGACTCAAATCCACTCATTGCTCGAGATGTTTTTTCTATAAATTTTAATGCTTCAACTTAATGTTGAAATGTTTAGAATTTTATCTTTAATTTGAGATATAAGAGCGTTGATGGAGGTCATCACAATAAATAAAAAGAAACCTTACTTATATAATGTAACTCTATAGTTCTACCGAAATCGGCACTGATGATGGCTTTATAAAAGCCGAAAGCTGCTTTGATAAATAAAAAATTAAAAGATAAAAAGAACTTTTTCTATACAATGTTTTTAAATTTTCTGTCATAAATTATAAATTTGAAACCCGTCAAAATGAAGATCGTAAATATGGGATATGTCAAAACAAATAAAATTATATTTTATCCGAACTAACTTTCCATACAGCAAAATTTGCTGAAAACGAAGTACATTCTGCTGAAAGATGGCTAAAAGTATTTAAATAATGCATTGTCATCGTGTTCTGAACTATTCTAGAAGTTTCTAATGTCTAGCTACTCGGGAAGTTAGTTAAATCTCGATTGCAAGATTTGTACTGGACAAACAATCAAACAAACAAGAAAGCAAGCTAATAAAAACGTAGTAAAAAATAATTATCTTCCGTGGAGAGACTGTTTCTTTGTATTTATTTTATCTTTAATGTTTTAATTTATTTATTAAGAGGAACTAGTAATACATATAATTTACAGGCGGAACTCTTTTCAACTTTTCATTTTTGTAAACCATGTTACTACGTTTTTATTAGCTTGCTTTCTTGTTTGTTTGTCCAGTACAAATCTGGCAATCGATTTCTAACTAACTTCCCGAATAGCTAGACATTTGAAACTCTTACCATAGCTCAGAACACGATGACAATGCATTATTTTAATACTTTTAGCCATCTTTCAGCAGAATTTAGATGGTTTTCAGCAAATTTTGCTGTATGGAAAGTTAGTTCAGAATAAATCCGCAAGTTATTTTATTTGTTTTGCCATGTCCCATATTTACGCAATCTTCATTTTGACGGGTTTCAAATTTGTGATTTTTATAAATAAGAGATAAACATTGAATGACAGCAAAACAGGAAATATATCGATTATATTATTTATATTATTTCAAATATATCGATGGCACGGTTTAGATTTGGTGTTGAGGAGATCCGTTGTACAAAGATTTGTCCTTTTATAGGTTTAAGATCAGCTCTCTAGATGGTTGTCATTATTATGTGAAGTAAATAAATTTGGAACTATTTTGTTTTTCACTAACATTATATATTATATAACAATAACAATTATATTATCAACATTACATACGATTCAACAGAAAATTTAAAAACGTAGTTTATAAAAAGTTCTTTTTATCTTGAAATTATTATCTTTAATGTTTTAGTTTATTTATTAAGAGGAACTAGTAATACATATAATTTACAGGCGGTACTCTTTTAATTTTTGTTACCATGTTTCTATTCCTCAGTATCAGGGAAAATTATGTTAAAAATAACCAACGTGGCCCTCAAAATAACTTAATTTGAAATGCGTGCGGTCAAATATTTCTAATGTTTACAAGCAAGAACATTTTAAGCCTATTTTAAAATAACGGCATTATTTCAAGGCAGATACTTTAAAGTATAAAGGAAATAAATAACTAGATACACTTTTATTGTAGCTGTAGTGTAGGGCTCGATAATCTAATTTTACATTTCTTTAAACCTAAAATGGCTTTAATGGTGGAAGGTACCGGTAATCCGTACTTGGCCCACTCACATTAGAATCAATGTTATCAACTTTAATGTTATCATGAATTTCCATGGCGGCCAACCGTCTGTGTCGTGCTGCCCTAGTGCGCGCGAGGCTTTATTCGGAAAAACAATTGCCGTTTGATGTTAAGCATAAGTAAACATATGTTTGGGTAAACTGAATTAGCCTCTATTTCGAAGGCGCCCAGATCGGTTCTTTTTAGCTTATTTCTTACAAATACTAAGGAAGTAAAAAGCTGGTACGAAATAATACTGACCTTGAGATTAGCCTGGCAGGTAAAAGATACTCGGATCTTTTCCTTCTTCTAAGGCCGGCTAGTTTGCAAATTACAGGCTTATTGAAGCGAGCGTAGCGAGCTTCCTACATTCAACGAAATATGCTCCGTGCCTGTCTGTCTGTCTGTCTGTCAGTAACGTTTACGCGTGTGACGATAACTTGAGTAAAAGTTGACCGATTTAGTTGAAATTTGGTATACATGTTCCTCTTACTAATACTCAGGCTAAGTTCGTTGGACAGCGTGATCCGTCCATGAGTTCGCGCGCAACGCTCGCGTAAACGAGAGGTACAACAATTAAATTGGAATTTCAGGACGGGAAAAGATTCTATCATCATCTACTCGATGAGACGAACATTTTTTTCAAATAACATTTTTTACTAAAACCAACAGCGACACCGCTATGACTTAATAAAGATCGCTAAAACTATTAAAGCGGACCTAAACGTTTATAATAGAGAAAACAACCTTTTTACCGATATCTTACGTTCCAACGAAACGATTTTAATAAAACTTCATATACACCATCTAATGCACAATTGAAACAGGTATGCAAAATTTCAACTTGATACAAGCAAAATTCTTTGCGTAGTGACGAGATACATTTATAATAATTGTTTAAAAGCTACCGCGGGTGGTGAAGATTGTTATAGTCGTATAGTGTATGGTTTGTTTAGGAAGTAAAGCTTTGTACCGAGTACCCCCACTCTTTCCTACACTACCCTCTTCCTAATTATTAATAAATTATTAATAAATTTCAATATTCAGTATTTCATTGCAATACGCTCGCTTCAATGATAGAGCCACGCGATGCCTAGTATAAATGATGACCGACTAACGTGGTCAAAACCGATACAAACCATTCTATCAGTTATCAGTTTACACAAACAAAAATTCAACACGCAAGAATTTGTAGCTAAGATAGAAGCTAGAGATTAATTTTCTGCTGTGAAAATAATATGAGAATTTTGTTTATCGCCAATTTGTTAGACAACCAGGTATATGCTACAATAATTGCAGCTTCCAAGATGGTGTTTTAACATCTATATCTATTCGAGATACATGTATCCATACTTACATATGTTTACAATACGTATATATACACATATATACATGCATACGATATGTACATCTCTAGATCTGTTAAGCTAAAAATATTTGCATACTTTAAACGTTATATTTAATATTAAAATGTTTGAATTAATACCCGTTCCTGGTAGCAGTAAACTTATATCCCTTTTGGAAGCAGTAGTTGCTGCACTGTTGAATTGTCAGTGTTCTTTCTGTCATCCTCAGTTCGGCTGCTATTCTAATGTCTCCTCGATCATCTCGATAACATCCTACGTACCCAGCAAACTTCCTAGTCGGTGTTACTGCAAACAAATAATTCACAATCAATAAAATAAATTAATAATTCAATAAACGATGGAATTTGGATATTAGAAAGACGGAAACTATGTTATCGTATGTGATCGTTGTGAAGAACGAAAATATTTTGTGTCTCCGATTTCAAAAATTCCAAGATATAATCCTTTTCAGACATAAGGAAACATTTTTGGTTCTGGGTCTGTCACTCAATTTTTAAAAACTACAGGTTCGATTTTAATGAAATTTGTATGGTACGTCATTATTAGCTCATTGTTGGTCCCATATATAAGTTTCAACCTTCTGTGTCCACTTGTTTCTCTGCCACATGCGAGAAACATACATTTATTTACACTTATAGCTTCAAAAGTACTTAACTGATTTATATGAAACTTATATTACAGAGTAATATAAGGGTATTATTTACAGAGTTTGATCCTTAACCTTATACGCTCATATGCGATGTTGATGGGTACCCCATCCTTCTGCAGTGCTTGCACTGGTTAGTAACACACCTGCTAGTGTAGCGGTAGTAGTCCTTTTGAGCATACACTCGTTTTCTGGCAAATTCCCGACAAAACTACTTCGTCGATTCGACTGACGTTTAGTAATTCGACTAACGTAGTAAGTAGGGCTTTTGGCATGGGGCATGGGACCTGGTGCATCAATGTTCACTCAATTTCAGATTCTTCTGATGTTCCTACTTATTAAGTTATTTTTCATCAAATGTTTATATATATATCTCACTAAGAGATTTAATAATGAGTTCCTAATAGTTTTCACTTTATAAAAGTGTAGTTTCAACCCAAAAAATGTATTTTCTGCATATGTTAGTCGAATAGACGAAGGTTTAGTAATACCAGCCATCCAATTACCATTAGCATTTAAGGGTGATGATAGATTTAAAAAAACGGGGAAAACAGTTAATAGCCCAGGCAAATAAAACATATGCTTCCCGAAAAATCGCCCAAAGCTGGAAAGTGTTTTAATACCTTTCGGGGGTCCCAAATAAGAGTCCTGTGAGTTTGCGACGGATTCTGACTGCTGCTTAAGTTTTGGGAGTCAATAAACCACGAAATGTTCGCACTTTTTTCAGTGTTTCGCTCATAACTCCTAAACGTCGCATTCTACAGAAAATATTACTTTTAGCTTCTTAATTAAGTATTAAATTCTGCGTCGAATGGTTTTTAGTCCGTCAAAATCATTCTAGCCGTTTAGCCGCAATCGGTTTTCAATGTTGGGCTAATTTTACCGACTTGGCAAAAAAGTTGATTCTTTGTTAGTTTTTCGCTTACAACTCCTAAACAACGAATCCTACAGAAAATGTTACTCTTAGCTACTTTAATGAGTATTAAATTCAACGCCGAATGGTGTTTAGTCTGTCAAAATCGACCCAGCCATTTAGCCGCAATTGATTTTTGAAGTTGGGCCATTTATACCAAACTCATGTGGCCTGGTTCCGCCTCTTGGCCTTGATAACAAGCTACATTTTCCTTTTTTCTCGCACCCTCTCTATTCCATCTTGTAGGGAGGGGGGGGGGGAGATTTTTGAAGTCTAATCCTTTTTTGTAATTAAATATTAATTAACTTAGTACGTAGGCTTCCGCGGGTTGAATCGTAATGAATAACTGGGTTTACAGGTGAAATCTGCGCCACGAAGGGTTTGGAGTCAAACGCTTCACTTCCACTGCTGGAAGCATCTTCAGGGGTGGGGTGCATCATATGGTATTTCCTGTTGTTGCTTCGAGTAAACATCACAATGGCTCGCTACGCTCGCCTGTATTAATATTATTAAACAAAGATTGTGGACAAATGCTTTCACAACAGGAAAGCGTAGCTAGCCTTCAATGATTTTATTAAAGAAAATATTTACTACAAATGCTACGGAAACAGGCGAGCGTAGCGAGCCTGCAATAATTTTTTTTAAAGAAAATATTTACTACAAATGCTGTAGAAACATAGTGCGTTATAGCGAGCCTGTATTAATGTTATTAAGCAAAGATTGTGGACAAATGCATTTACAACAGGCGAGCGTCTAGCCTGTAATAATTTTATTAAATTAGGATTATGTACGGATGAAAGGATAACAGTTTTAGCTACCGAGAATGTGCGAGTATACTAAATTGAGCTCACAGCATCTCGGCTTCTTTTGACAACTTTAAATTTAAGATTGGGGCCAAGTCTTCAATCTAAAGAAGAAGATTTTAGTCTGCATTACTTGCCATACATTGTTTTAAAGGGCTTGATGAGTAGTAAATGAATATGTAACTATTGTTACAAAAGTTTTGTAACAATTGTGACCGAGATGAGGGTGTTAAAAAGTATAAGTTCACACTTAAATGGTGTGTTACGTAAAATAATTTTAAAGCTCTTTGGTAGAATAAATCACTGGTTTTCACGTATAAATTATGCTGGTCGCAATATTGAGAACAGTATAGTAGTACGGCTGATATATGACCACAACTCTACGCGAGTTCTTTATGCACCGCATCACTAGTTAATACTCATCTCTAAAGATGATATAAATATCGAAAGGCGTTTGTTTATAATTAATATGAACTGTGGTGACAGTACAGTGGTGATACATCCTATTAACCTCTCCAGTCATAATATTTATCGTTCTTCATAAAGATCAGATAACCTCCGTCACCTTGAGTAAGCTTGGAAGCAATATGAAAATTAAAGATTTATTATGGGCTTTAATTACAGTATCAATATCTTTATGAGAATGTTTTATTTGTTTTATCGGACTAATTTTTCTGTTCTGTGGTTTTGATAATGTAAAATAATCATTGATTTTGTCTATAATTTCTCAAGCTAGAACGTTTGACAGTATTGGCTGACGGGTAAGTAGTTGATTCTGGTCTGTTGTGCAAGACCATGTGTAATCAGACAAGTCTCTCTCCTTACCCCTTCCCCTTTCTAAGTACAACTTTAAAACTAAGTCTCTTTTAATAATCTATATATATTAGGGTGGCCCTTAGCTATAGGGGTGAAAAAAAAATGTCAAAAATGTTGAGCTCCCAACCCCTAATTTTGTTCGAATACATGAAAAACATATTCCATGAAAATTTTAGACCGATTGGAGGCGATTAACCCGTGCCGCCGGGCCTTTAAAGTTTTATAATGGTCAAAATTGCCAATTTTGGTTACATCACTATACTTTTTTAACATTAGGGTGTGGTAAAATAACATATAAAGGTAAATACATACATGTTTTGTAAACTAGACATATTAAACTTATTATCCTGACCTAGAACAAACCTATTATTGGCTTGGTTCGAAATTTAATGATTGACATACATAACTTTTTTCTTTTTTTTCGTATTTTCTAAACAAAATGGTGTACTTATTTAATTTTTTTTTTTTTTTTTTTTTTTTTTTTTATTATTTCAATAATATATTGTGTATTCTAATTGAAAAGACAAATAGTTATTAATAACTTCTAATTATTAGCAATCTATTACTTGGCATACAAAATCACCCTATCTTGCAGTAGGTGAGAGTTAATATTGGCATTAGTAAATAAACTAATTTAATTTTATGGTAATTCCTGTTCATCTGCATAGTGTTTATTGCATAAGTAGTTGTAGTATCAGCTCATTTTATTTATGAGATGATGTGCTTTTTTTTATCATGATGATTAAATTGAAATTAAAAATTTAGGAATATTAAATAAAAATAATTTTACTATTCAATATAATATATATTTTATTTGAATTTTATAATTACTACTTTTATCAAAATAATAAAATTAAGTATGTATATATCGTATTACTAAATTATAAAATTAAAATCATTAAATATAAAAATATAAATATAAATATATTATTAAAATTAGTCCTTAATTGTATTTCTCTAATAAAGTGCTTTTTGAACTGCTGGGATATTGTTGTCGATAATCTTTTACAACTTGTAGAATAAATTGTTTTTCGTCATCATTTATTGTTAAAATGTTGTTGTATTCCTGAATCAACTGAATGCCTCTCTCTGCAACATCGTTGACAACCTCAACTTTCCTCATAATATTTAATCCTTCTAAATATTCTTTATTTTGACACCACGTTGTGGGAGGAGTTTGTAAGAAATCCTTCTTAATGATGAAGCGACTAAACAGTTTTAGTGAAGCAGGTGTTATGAAATCTGAGAGATCTTTAAGAAGGATGTTTGATGCTTCTCTAGGTCTTAGAAAAAATTTATTTTCTCTTTCTTGCTCTTCTTCAATAATTTCATGTAGTCTTTCAACCATTTTAACTTTCGTTTCAATTGTAACTCTTTCGTCAAAAAAACCAAATGCTGCCGTTTCTGGGGCTAAATACCACAAACGGTTGGAAAATTTCTTGATCACAGCGTTACTAATACTTAAATTTATTTCCACATAATTAACTAATTTTTTAATGAAGTTCAGATCTGATAATGGAGCCTTAATGGCATTTGTAGCTTCATACCAAGCAGGTAAATAGATTCTTACAAGAAACATACACATATGTTTTAGAGAAGACCTCTCTTTGTCCGATAATCGAAACTCATCTCTAAATAAAAAAAATTTAATGCAGTAGATAGCTTTGGCCATCTTGCATGGCTTATAGCGCCTGGTTTCCTAAAAGATATTCCACGAGGTGGAGTTTCTCCAAGAAAAATTACTGCAAGTTCCAAATGTTCCCTATAATCTTCTCTGAACTGCTTTTCTTGTAACTTATTGAAGAAAAAATCGATAAGCTCTTTTTTTAACACCTCTGAAATGGCCTTGTTTACATCATTGTCTTCAATACCAGAAGATTTTTTTTTTGTGTTGATATCACTCCACTTATTTTTAAATCTAGAAAAGATTGGAACTTCAGGACCAGAAGTAGGTCCCATTAGCTCATCAAACACTCCTTTTAGTACCACCTCAAAAATGTGATGCCTACAAGGAAGATCTAGCAATTCTTTTTCCAATATTCCTGCAAGCACCATTAATTCTTCCCGTATTTGACGCAGTTGTGTCAAAACACATTGCCTGGACTGAGTCCAAAAGACCCCATTCTTCTAAACTTCTGAACACTGCATTTGCTTGCTCTAGACCACTAGCTTGATTTATACTTGGAGCACCTATCAGCTGTTCCTTCCCATCAAAAGTAAAAAAAATTGCCAATCTCTCAATTTTGTCATCGCCACTAATAGCAGGTAGAAGTTTTCCGTCCCAATGAACGACAACTACTTGGTTTTCGTCTATATTGAAGTTCTTTAACATTTCTTTATATCTCAGGGTTCTAAACCGAGAGCGCTTTCGACTAATAGAATTTCTATTGATTACTAAATTCTTTGTTTCATGCCCCAACGCCTCTGCAGTAGCCATTAAAATGTGTACTGCATCTCGATCACTAATTTTACATCTGTCTAATGCTGCTGCTAAGCGATCATTAAAAAAGTCATGGGTACCTCTTAGACCTGATGTTGTAGGGAGTGTTCCTTCAGCAGCAACTGCGTCGAGAATTCCTTCACTTTCTCCTGTACTGCTACTGCTACTAGTACTCGGTAACAACTCAGCCACCAGACTCGATTGTTCCATTTGTTCCAAGCAACGGGTTTTCCTGGCTACCTCTTCTTGTTTACGATCTACATAACTCTTTTCTGCCCGGTGTAAGTTATTATCGACACCCAGCATTATACCAGGTCTCCCTTTCATTCGCTGCATTCGTAAAAATTCAATATCTTCCTGGATTCGCATTTGCTCTTCGGCATCCTTATGAGCAATGTCAAATAAATCGTCTAACTTCTCAGTAAAAGTGGATCGACTATTTTTAGCTGATTCTAATGTCTTATTAGCACTTTTTTTAAGTCCTCTCCACTCATCGTGTAATTTGATAAGCATTTCACAGCTATGATCGCTCCTTTTCATCGGTATCCTAGCTTTTTCCCAAAAAACACTAACCTCTTTTATCACTAAAGCAGCACTAATTTTCACATCTAACTTAATAGTCCTAAGATTATAAAAAAAAAACACTCAAGACTTGTCTGTTTGAGGGAAGTTTGCATCCTGTAATCTGATGGGACACAGGACCAATCAAAAAGGGTTGATTTGAGCGAAGACTAACTTTCTCACTAGACATTGTTATTATAAGCACTAAGCACAAATAAGAAAAAGCACTAATGATCACTATTTGATGTCTGAACCAAGACTAAGACTGTCTCTAGGTATCAATCATCTCATCGGTCTGTTCTTCAAGCTAAAATGAGTCACTCATTGCAATCCAATTGTTTAATACAAAATCTTAGGGGGTTTTCCTTGACTCATTCTTAATACTTTAATCCTTAAGTATGTGTCTAGATAAAACTTTTACCTGAAGGTATCTAAGTTAATGTGACTTTTTTTATCTTTTCAACTTATTAAGGTTCCCTTAACCCTTCAAATCCCTTCATACAAATCCAGTGAGTAATGATACTACTGATGGTGTTTTATATGTCAAGCAATAGATGACTAATAATTGGAAGTTATTAATAAATATTTGTCTTTTAAATTAGATTACATAATATACAATAACATAATATATTATTGAAATAAAAAAAATAAAAAAATAAAAAAAGTTTTTTTTTTTAATACACTATTTTATTAAGAAAATACGAAAAAAAATGAAAAAAGTTATGTATGTCAATCATTAAATTTCGAACCAAGCCAATAATAGGTTTGTTCTAGGTCAGGATAATAAGTTTAATATGTCTAGTTTACAAAACATGTATGTATTAACCTTTATATGTTATTTTACCACACCCTAATGTTAAAAAAGTATAGTGATGTAACCAAAATTGGCAATTTTGACCATTATAAAACTTTAAAGGCCCGGCGGCACGGGTTAATCGCCTCCAATCGGTCTAAAATTTTCATGGAATATGTTTTTCATGTATTTGAACAAAATTAGGGGTTGGGAGCAAAGAAAAAAAAAAGTTAATAATTAAGGGCCACCCTAATATATATATTATATATATATATATATATATATATATATATATATATATATATATATATATATATATATATATATATATAAGAAGTCAAAGTATGTGTGTGTGTGTGTGTTTTTATACAAATCTAAGAGTCAGTTTTAGTCCGTTCTTGATAAAAATTTGCACACTTGACCTTCAAAGTAAGGGGAAAATCGCTGTCTACATGAATTTTCGAAATTTAAATTTCGGTACACAGGGGTGCGGGGTACAAGTAATATACGAGGTCAAATTAATGAATACCCTTCGTTATGCATATCGTTCAAAAGCATTTAAAGAGTACAGTTTTGTCATATTTTCTTTTAGAAGGGGGGTTAATTTGGGATATTTGCAAATTATCATATCAAAGAGGGGGGCGTATAGAAATAAGTGGGTGGGATAGAATCTAGATATTCTCGCGTAGTAAAATAATTTAAATGTTTCTTTATGGTTGTGTATAAACTTATCAAATTTAAATAACACTCCGTAGCGAAGCACTGGTATCCAGCTAGTAAAAAATAAAAATAGTCTTACAACTAAGAATTACAGTCTCCCGTTGATAAACTGCATTAAAATGATGTAACTTTATTAGAATGGAATTTAAATGAACTGACCTTTTACTACCGATATCGAAAGAAACGTGATAATACATAGTTGAAAATTCATGTTAAAATATATTTTTAAAACTAATAGGTTTGATATGCAGAATTAAATCTGCATCTAATTCAAACTATTCACGTATTCATGAATATATATTGTTTTTTAGTTCCGGTTTTTTAGTTATTGTGCGGTGGAAACGAATCGAAACTGAGTGTTTGTAGCCGGGCGCGGGAGGTAGGTGACTGGAATAATATCAGCTTTCTGAGATATGCTGGGATTGGCTCAATGTATCCCCAGTTTGGGCCCCCTCTACGAAATAACAATGTCTACTAAAGTATTCTCCCACTAGTTTTTATCCTTTAACTTACAATTTGTAATACAAGCTTCAGCTTCAATTTTATTAATTAAAATATTATGTCACATCCATATTATATTATCAGACATGAATTTAGTGGTAATTTGAAATAAATTTAATATAAAGTTATGAAGTTGCCAATGAAGAAATAGTTATTTATGCACCTAGGGAGTAAAGTAAGCCATTATTCCCTGAGCGAAATAGTTGGTTTTTGAGACGAAGCCGAAGGAACCATGGTCCCTAAATCCCGAGGCGAAGCCGAGGGAATTAGACTTTTTAATTCCCGAGGCGCAGCCGAAGGAGATAATTATCGCGAGGGGAATAATGACACTTTACTCACGAGGTACATACAATATTTTATCTCCAGTAGAAAGAAAATACACATTTTCGTCCATTGCACAGTTTTTATTTATTATTTTAATAAATAACAATAATTATTAGCACTTTTAATAGCAGATATAAGAGATTCAATATTAATAATTTCAAGATAAAAAGAACTTTTTATATACTACGTTTTTAAATATTCAAATATTACAATCGTATGTAATGTTGATAATATAATTGTTATTGTTATATAATATATAATGTTAGTGAAAAATAAAATAGTTCCAAATTTATTTACTTCACATAAATGACAACCATCTAGAGAGCTGATCTTAAACCTATAAAAGGACAAATCTTTGTACAACGGATCTCCCCAACACCAAATCTAAAGCTTGTCATCGATATATTTGAAATAACATAAATAATATAATCGATATTTCCTGTTTTGCTGTCATTCAATGTTTATCTATCACAAATTTTAAACTTGTCAAAATGAAGATTGCGTAAATATTGGACATGGCAAAACAAATAAAATAACTTTCTGTAAAGCAAAATTTGCTGAAAACTAATTAAATTCTGCTGAAAGATGGCTAAAAGTATTAAAATAATGCATTGTCATCGTGTTCTGAGCTATGCTAAAAGGTTCAAATGTCTTGCTATTCGGGAAATTAGTTAGAAATCGATTGCCAGATTTGTACCGGACAAACAAACAAACAAGAAAGCAAGCTAATAAAAACGTAGTAAAAACAAATAAGAATTGGAATTAAACTCAAACAGAAGGCTATTTATATGCAGGTTACAATTATAAACAAAGATAAACATGGTCAAAAAAGCGCAGTGCCGCCAACCTGATTTCTAAACTTCATTACATTAGCCATTCATTTTCTACTATTTATAAAATAATTAAGTTGCAATCTTTACTTTTTTGCCCTACTTTACTTTTTCGCCCTAGTTTTACTTTTTCTCCCAACTTTATGAGTTCAGGGATGAAAAGACCTGTTTTAGTCCCTCTAAATTAATTCAAAATCATAACTTTTTTTCCCTAAAGGAGATAAAAAAAAACTTGTTTATCTAGGAAGTATAAAGTTGTTAGTGTCTAGAAAAAACAAAAAAATAAAAGTCTTGTTTCTTCTTTATTTTAAAAAGTAACAGTTTTGATTATCAACTAATTCTACCTTATTAATTGTTGATGGTATTTTCTCAAGGCCAAATCCCATCAAGTAAAGCCAGATCAGGATTTACGAGCCCATGCTACGACAGCATACACTGCGACTAAGCGCACTTCAACTTTGAAAGTTGTCCGACCAGGGCCGATTTAACTATAGGGGCCCGATGGGCACGTGCCCAGGGGCGCAAGAGGTTTGGGGGCGCAACTCAAAAGGTTAGAGAAGAGACACTGCTAAACTTTGAACAATGGATATAATAAGGAACCCAGACAGGGAGGGGGTGAGGATCTTCAGGGGGCGGCCCTGGTTTTTTTACAACCAAAAAGTTAGAAGGATATTGTGATCAGCGGCGTAACTATGGGCTTGAATTGCGGGCGGACCCCCAATGCCAGGGGGCCCCAAATAACAAAAACATGAAAATACTATCTTTGTACCAATGTCGATAGGGGCCCCTCTAGTGCATAGTAAAATCTAACGCAATTTTTTTTTTTTGCTCATTAATTTATTTTGGCGAAGGGCCTCCAATGCCCTAGCTACGCCACTGATTGTGATGAACTTAAAATTATTCTTAAAAACTGTTTGTCTCATTAAATAGATGACGTTAGATTTTTTTCCCGACCTAAAATTCCAATTTTAAATTTGAAGTTCACGTTTACGCGAGCGTTGCTCGTGATCGCTTGGACGGATAACGTTGTCCAACGAACTCGTCCTGGGCATTGGTAAAACGAACATGTATACCAAATGTCATCAAAATCGGTCGACATTTACTCAAGTTATCTTCGCACGTTTTATAATTCGCGGACACACAGACCGACAGACAGACAGACAGACAGACACGGAACCAAAAATGTTCCCTGATGTCTGAAACGGATTTCTGTTTTGGAATTTTTAAAATCGGAGGCATAAAACTTTTTTGTTCTCAAAAGTGAACACAATGCTTCCATTACCTTCGGTAAGCTCGGAAGCAAAATTATATATGAAATTTAAATTTAGTATCAATATGTTTTTAAAAAAGAGGTTTGGTCGAGTTTCTAGAACAGATTTTTTCCTGTAATATTTGTTTTAAAATTGATTTTTTGGCATTATAAAACTTTTGATTTATTTTATTTAAATTATTTTGCTGTTGTTCTGAATGACATTAATATAATAATATAATACACTTGTTTCTACTTAAGATATAAGCAGTAATATGAACCAGTCTCTAACTCTGTTTCTCTATACAGCAAACATATTTGTCTTCACTTTTCTCCTGTAATGCTGTATATTACCTCACTCTGTCACTCCCCCCTATATCTCACTTATCTGCTTAGCAGTCCAGTCCTAACCATACGGAGTAAATTAGTTTGTTTTTTTAAATGGTCACGTTTAAGAAAAAGTTGTTGGGGATTCCCCCCTAATAACATGGATTTCCGAGGAATCCAATCTAACGCAAAATGCTTTTATCCTCATGGATACGAAAAAAGAACCTGTTTTTATATTAAAAAAAAAAATTGTTAACCAATAATTTTATTATTAGGATTATGAATTGTTGTTAAAAAGGTGTTGTCTTGATGTAAAATATTTAATATTTACAATTTCCTTATATTATTTATTCCAAATTGAATTAGATTAATTATTAGTAATATTATAACAATCACCTTTATTATATATTAGCTATTTCGTTGTCTTTAGCCATAAAATGTACTCGTTCTGTTTCTACACAACTGTATTTATGTCACTCATATTGCTGCAGTACCACCTTCAAACTCTGTACTAGATACAACTGTGTTAACTATTAAAATTTAAATTTCCAATAATATCTGTGATATTAATAGATAGAATTGTTAATCTTATTAGGGCGTTATTATCCAAGGATTATCCTAACAAAAGAAGTTGATTAAACCCAATATAATTTTGATGATAGTATTTACCGCACTTGAGCTTTCTTATCAACGAGCTGTCCTAAAAAATAAAAATATTCATTGACCTCGAAAAGTTTTTGATTCCACATTCCAGAATAAAAATTAATGAAAACAAAAAAATCCATGGGACGTTTAGTTTAAGACATGACATAATGTGAACCAATATTTCTTAACCAAATTCCTATCCCTCACTCCAGTTCTGTTCGCTACCTTGGTTTACACCTAGACCGCCGTTTGACCTGGGCACACCACACAAAACTTAAACGACAAGACTGCAACCGACGCAACAAACTTTTACATAGACTTCTACAACATACATCTAAACTCAGCACACATAACAAATAACTCATACATAACACTATAATTAAGCCCATATGGTCATACGGTATTGAACTCTGGGGTTGCACCAAGCGTTCCAACTCCTATCGTATCCAATCCCTACAGTCCAAAATCCTAAGAAGAATAGTCAACGCTCCTTTTTATGTTTCTAACATCACCCTTCTCAATGACCTTAAAGTCCCTTTTGTCCACGACCTAGCCATATCCCGATACAAATCCTTCCATGTCTCCATATCCCAATATCCCAATCCTTTAATCCACAATCTATCATTACCATTCATTCCTGGAAATCCTCCTAGACGTCTAAAGAGGCAGTGGCCACGCGATTCATTGAACAGTACTTAACCATTTTTTTTAATTTATGTATTATCTCAAGTCTTCAATACTTCATGTCAATCATGTCATTGTAACAACAAGCATCAAATTTGTATATAACATGAGTATTATGTAGTTGCAATTTTTTAAAAATAAAATTTAAAAAAAAAAAAAAAAAAAACATTCCACAAGCATTATAATTACTTTGTATAGTAATTAGGTTTTGTCCCTTCTTCTAATCTTCGTTTTTTATGTGGGTCGATCAAGGGTAGTAAATAAGTATTTCAACTAAGGTGAAATCGTTCTTAAACTTGGCTATATTTCGCCCCACTCCGGGGCATATTCATGCCTAAAAACATCGAAAAAACTTCATTACAAATTAATGTTCTTTAAATAACTATTTTACATGATTTAAAATACAATAAATTATTACAAAAATAAAGGTAAGGACTTATTTCTTACCTTATCTTAAGAAATATGGATCATTAAGTTAAAACAATTGAAAAAAATGTTTCTTTTGATAAAACTTCTTAAGATAAGGTAAGAAATAAGTCCTTACCTTTATTTTTGTAATAATTTATTGTATTTTAAATCATGTAAAATAGTTATTTAAAGAACATTAATTTGTAAATGAAGTTTTTTCGATGTTTTTAGGCATGAAGATGCCCCGGAGTGGGGCGAAATATAGCCAAGTTTAAGAACGATTTCAACTAAGTTGAAATACTTATTTACTACCCTTGATCGACCCACATAAAAAACGAACATTATAATTACCTTACTTGACGTTCTTATCAAAGATACTGCCTTACAAAAAATGGATAGTTTCTTCAAAAATTATTTTAAATAATAATATTTACCGTTCTAGGGCATTTTTGGGAAAGTGGGAACATTGAAACATCCCATCCTTTAAGACTTTATTATATTTTTTTTATTCTAAATAATATTTGATATTTCTATTATATATTTACGAAGCAGTAGTATTTGGGCTTCGTTAGCATAGTTGTATCCTGTAAATGCCCACTTTATATTTTGGGCTGCCTCAAATAAGAGAACTTCTAGTTCCCTCTAGTATTCATAACTAAAAATAGACTGTGAATTAGTGTGGCACATAGCTTCCTCGCATTCTATCATGTACTTTGTTGATTTTATGCTTTTACAAGCCAATTATTGTCTAACTTGTTTAATTGTTTCCCCCGTTTTTTTTTAATACGTCAAAATTGTTTTGATTTTTTACAAGAATTAATGTATTTATTATACAAAAGTTAAAGAGCGCAGCCGGTTGAAATTAATCTGGTGCTATATGGCTGGTGGTCTACTTTCGACAAACCATCCAAATTTCATATAAATCAGATCAGTACTTTTGAAGCTATAGGTGTAAATAAATGTATGTTTGTGAGCTTGTTGAGGAGAAAGAAATTAGAGCAGAAGGTTGAAACTTATATGGGACGAACAATGGGAAAATTATGACAAATTTAATAAAATCGGACGAGTAGTTTTTAAGATATGTTGATTCGCAAAAATTGAGCGACAGACCGACAAACAGACACGGAACCAAAATTATTTCCTGATTTCAGTCTAGCAATTTTTGAGATCGGAGACAACAATTTTCGTTCTTTAGAACGATCACATAGCTTCCGTTACCTTCGGTAAGCTCGGAACCAAAAAATAAATCATATTGGCAACACTGTGCTAATCTGCTTTTAACAACTTCATTACATTAGCCATTTATTCTCTACTCTTTACAAAATAATAAAATTGGTAATGCTTCTTTTCCTTCCTGTTTTACTTTTTCTGCCTGGTTTTATGAGTATTTATTTGTTGACAGAAGAAAAGTGTTATATCCTTGTTGACCGTTGTAACCGTTATAACCAGATTGAACCTATCAGTGCTGAACCATCTATATGCTCTTTAACTTTTGTGTAGCTAATACTTTAATTAATGTAAAAAATCAAAACAATTTTGTCAATAAAAGAACGGAGGAAGCAAATTAAATAAGTTAGACAATAATTGGGCTTGTAAAAGCATAAATTCAATAAAGTACGTGATGAAGCTATGTGCCACACTAATTGGCAGTCTATTTTAGGCAAAACCAAGGACCCTTATATTTTCCTGCGTGTGTCTTTCCGTCTGTCCGGTCGCCTGCTCTCACGGCTACACCTTTTGTCCGATCACTTTGAAATTTGACATATATATGTGTATAGTACCTACCCATACATTTTAAAAATATAGCGACTTAAAAAAAAAAAAAAAATCAAAAAATTAGGGTAAAAAAACCGTGTTGGGTATCATATTATGTGGGCTGACTAGCACACTTGACCTGTTTATTCGTTATGAACACTAGAAGGAACTGGAAGTTTTCATATTTGAGGCAGCCCAAAATATAAAGTGGGCATTTACTAAATTAAACTGAAAACATAAATTTTTCTCCCTTGTAGAGATAAAGTCTATTTTTACTACGTTTTTATTTGCTTGCATTCTTGTTTGTTTGTTTGTTTGTTTGTTTGTTTGTCCGGTACAAATCTGGCAATCGATTTCTAACTAACTTCCCGAATAGCTAGACATTTGAAACTTTTAGCATAGCTCAAACACGATGACAATGCATTTTTTTAATACTTTTAGCCATCTTTCAGCAGAATTTAATTAGTTTTCAGCAAATTTTGCTGTGCGGAAAGTTAGTTCGGAAAAAATCCGCAAGTTATTTTATTTGTTTTACCATATCCAATATTTTCGCAATCTTCATTTTGACGGGTCTCAAATTTGTGATAGATAAACATTGAATGACAGCAAAACAGGAAATATCGATTATATTATTTATCGATTATATTATTTCAAATATATCGATGACATGCTTTAGATTTGGTGTTGGGGAGATCCGTTGTAAGATTTATCCTTTTATAGGTTTAAGATCAGCTCTCTGGATGGTTGTCATTTATGTGAAGTAAATAAATTCGGAACTATTTTTTTTTCACTAACATTATATATTATATAACAATAACAATTATATTATCAAAATTACATACGATTCAGCAGAAAATTTAAAAACGTAGTATATAAAAAGTTCTTTTTATCTTGAAATTATTCAATATTGACACCACAATAGGAATGTTTATTTTTTATATCCTTACAACTAATTTAAGGTTTTAATTTGTAAACAAAAACAATTTTGAAATTTTTCTGTACACCTCACTCCTCATAGAGTCTCATAGCTGATTAAAACTTAACTTTAATTATCTTAAAGATTAAGA
Source organism: Gerris lacustris (assembly GCA_951217055.1). Classification (NCBI taxonomy): domain Eukaryota; kingdom Metazoa; phylum Arthropoda; class Insecta; order Hemiptera; family Gerridae; genus Gerris; species Gerris lacustris. Next base: position 1,793,194 of record OX578282.1, read on the forward strand.
TTAAGATTACTTTGAGTAATTAGTTTTATTTTATATATTTAAGAAATTTACTCACCAAGGTTGTCCTGATCATTTGGTCCTCGAACTTGTGTGAAGTCAGTAACGGATTCTACATGGAAACAAAATTAATATAATATTAATATAAAACATCATTAATTTAAATATTGTGTAAAATATTGTATTAAATATATTGTAGCTACACCTACACGCCACAAGTCGGCCTCTCTGACGGTTGCCTTGCAGACGGCCGATATTTAACTAGTTATCTTTGCTGATTCTAATATATGATCCAGATTCTCTTCTAAAAACCCTGCCCATCCTGAACATTCCCAACTCGTATTTTATATATATAAATATATTTGTGTATATGTAGAGCTTGTCTATACACCTTTTAGTGAATTTTCGAAGAAAGTTAAGCTATTACAATAGCTTCAAAAAAAAGAAGATAATTTTTAATGCGAATTTTTGAAAATTTTCTCCATGGCAATCCGTTTTAGACCATTCTTAATCGATTCCTGAAATTTAACACTTTTTTATGTATGTATGTGTATGTATGTGACACTGTGACACTCCAGACGATATCTCACCCTAGGATACACTTAAAATCCAAACAAATTTTAAAATGTCAATTATATCAAAAGAAAGGATGAGTTCGTTGGCCAGAATTTTCCATTTAGGGGTCAAATTTTGACAATTTAGGGTCAAAAATAGCATAAAAACGTGATTTTTCCAAATGACCCCCTCTTATTTGAAAATATGACCAAAGTGTACACAACAACAATTACTGTACTCTTAAAGAGCTTTCCAACGACATGCATCTTGCAGGGTTTATTATACTATTTTGATTTTTGTACCCCATACCCCTGTCTACCAAATTGTTCTTTTTACTCATCCAAATTCTAAACCAATAATTTCCTATACAACCATAAGCCAATACGCAGATTTCATTGAAACATTGCTCATTAAGTCATGGTGCATGAATGGATTTTTTTTTTTTTTTATTCATTTATTTTAACAAATAAAATCCTGTAGTTTAAAAATATGTCTTGATTTAAAATTAAATAATTGTTTACTGAATGTTGCTTCTAATGCCACTGATAATATAATTACCGCCTCTGGCAGTTACTGGCTAACGCCGTCGTAAAAATAAACATATGTCATTAGATTATTAATTATAAAATTATCTTCTGAAGGAGAATAGACCGAACTGAATTCTGGGTACTATTAGTTTACTTTTTAATTATATATTAAGAGAAAATTATGGCGTTTCTTGAAATTTCATTATAAATTTCCCTTTAAATATTTATCCTCGATTTCAATAACTTTGATAGTGTAGTTTCGTCTACAAATTTCTTCACGCACGACAGACCGTCATGGATTTACTTTTACTCACCAGATATTCGTGTAGAGAAAACATCGAGACGCCATTGACCACCACATTTCTGTCTATCATTTCCAGCGCAAGGCATGTCACATCCGTCTACAGTTGGCGAAGTTCTCGACACCATCCCACAAAAGCACTCGAATCTAGGTAAACATAACAAAAGTCTCATTGGAAACAACATTAGCAGAAAGCAAATGCAGAAACTTACAGTAATAACGGTTTCAATTATTCGACGTATATTTTGTTATCAATTTTATTTTCCTTCTCTTTTACTATATCGGGTATTGGGTTTTCTATATTTTCCCCTTATTTATACCTTCTAATGAAAACTAAATCGTCGTTGAAATTACCCAACAATGCCAGATGCTTTCTTAGATTAATGTGTATTTTGTCTCTGAAACAGCTTTTTTTACTTTCTCTTATAAAGAGAAAATATTGTGGTGACGCGAAAATATATATATTTAGATTTTGAAGGATTAACTCGCTTTGAGGTCCCCTAATTCCAAAAAAGTGGTTTTAATGTATAGTTGGGCATACATATTTAGAAAAATCATACCCCAAAGCGAAATTGAGAAATGAATTTAAGCTCCAAATTTGGGTGCGCTACCCCCCAAAAACTCCGAAAAACGTGAAAAAAATTATTTCTCGAAAAAGGTTAATTTGGATTAATAAATTCTAAAATGTCCATTTAAATATGAATCTAACGATATAACTCGTTTTCCTGGGAAAAAAAACTAGTTCCTGAGAAAATAGCATTGAACAGGGACGGAGAGAGGCCGGGTTCGATTCCTCGACGAGAAGAAGTTAATTTTATGATAAATTTCGATGAAATGTTCAATAATAATTAAATTTACCTACGAAAATTTATAAATGGAAAACTGGGCTAAGTAATTATGAATTCGAATATGAGAAAGTTTGTCTGAGTTGTATCGGCAGATGTTACTATAAAGAATACTAGTTTTGGGTGGAGAATCTTTGCCTAAAACAAGTCGTCGATGTTTTATGTCTCTCTGCCTGAATTGAAATTAAATTGCAATGCTAATTAATCGTACTGCACCACTATCTTACTATTTAACTTTATCAAAGGCAACAGTGTAGATTGTAGATCTGTATTTACCCGTATTGAACACCTGCATTAGCATAACCTTGCGTTGTGCAGTAAGCAATACAGCGCTGGGGTGTATTTGTTCTGGTCAGTTCGGTCTTGTGCTCCTTGATCAGTCTTTGATTTATCGAATCTTCAAGGCATCCTATTCTCAACTCGTCGATATCGCCAATTTCGTTTTCTGAAAACCGAATAAAATAATTTAAATTGTATATTACAATACTCATGAAATAGTCCAGGAGATAGTGTGCAAAATAGTGTGTGACTAACATCAAGCTAGAATTTTGCGTAGAAGTAAATCTTTTGGTGCCTTTTAAGAATATGTGGTCGGCTAAGTTCGTCTGCGAGACAGAGCTTGGCAATTGGAGTAATATTTGACTAATATATATAGGATATTCATTTTAAAATAGAGATTACATACATTCGAACCTCAAGTGCCAGATTATAATAGTATTATAATACATAATACTGAGTAGTATAGAATACATCAGAGACTGATTCTAGGCATACAAACCATGAATTCCTGTAGAGTAAATGGAGAGTGCGCTCGCTCCTCCGCAATTGGTTAATTTATCACTAAGACATTGACTGTTGCAGAGCTGTTCATTATCCGGTGCAAGTATATCTTCACTGAGGTCTGTGCAGGTGCATTCATTTCTTAAACCAACATAATATAAAGCTAATATTAAACTAATCGTAATGATAAGGGCAATTTTTATTAATTTTATTCTCTGATAAAATATAACTTTGAACAGTAAATGCATCTCAATAATTAAAAGAATTGCTTATTAATATTTTTTTCATTTGAGGCTTTGAATAAATTGCTTTTATTACTGATTAGCTAGTATAGAGGCCATATTAATTTATGACAACATTCTAAATCTTTTTCGGATTTTTAAATAATTGATTATTAAAGTAAAATACCTCTCGAGAAAACAAAGCATAAAAATTATGGATCAAAAAAACCTAACATTTCTTTATTAGAACTGATTCCTCTTACTTTCGGGAAAATTAAATTCTGCACATGGTTAATTGGTTATTATGAAAATATTCGGAAAAATTTAAGTAGTTTAAGTTACGTGTTCATTTCTCAACAGTATCTGTTTATTTATGATAGTTTCCCTTTATTTGGGAATACTTTCAGATTAAAAATTGCTTCCGAGCTTACCGAAGGTAACGGAAGCTATGTAATTGTTCTCAAGAACTAAAATATTTTATGTCTCCGATGTCAAAAATTCCAAGATAAAAATCCGTTTCAGACGTCTGGGAATATTTTTGGTTCCGTGTCTGTCTCATATCGTTCTGTCGCTCAATTTTTGCGAACCAACTTATCTTAAAAACTACACGTTAGATTTTAATGAAATTTGTAAGGAAGGCCATAATTAGCTCACTGTTGTTCCCATATAAGTTTCAACTCATTTGTTTTTTTCCACATGCGCACATACATACATTTTTTTAAACGTATAGCTTCAAAAGTACGTATCTTATTTGTATGAAACTTTTATAGTTTATCGAAAGATACACCCGCAGATACCCCCAGATTAATTTGAACCGTCTGCGCTCTTTAAATTTTGCTAAATTGATACTTTAATTTATGAAAAAAAAAATTGGTTGTAAAAAAAGGAGTTCGTTGGTATTGTGATCATAAAATTAGTATAAGGGGGATGCTTTTTGACAAAAAGCGTGGAAAATTTACCATTTTCCACCACTGTTATATATTTTTGTAATCTACTCTTTAATACCTTTCAATTGATACCCCACTCAAAATTAAAAGAAACATATTTTTTTCGCGTGACGTGAAATATCCGCCATTTTGGATTTGAACAGCTGATAATTTTGAGTTCGCTATATTTTACCTGTGTGCGCGTCCAAACGACCAAAGTTTCATATTTTTATTCAAAAGTTATTGGAACCGTACAGAGAGACAAACAGACAGGCACAAGAACGAAACAATAAGGGGTTTTTTTGGTTTTACCAACGAAACCCTAAAAAAAAAAAAACAATTTTGTCAGATTAAAAAAAATAAGGAATGCAACATTTATAAATTGGTAAGGCGTGAAGTCTCACGTAAAAAGGGTTTCGTTGGTATTGTGAACACAAAATTAGAAGAGGGGAGGGGGGGGGGGGGGGGGGAGAGAAAAGTTTTTTTGACAAAATGGCGCCGAAAATTAAACACTATCCATAAGTGGTATATATATTTGTAATCTACTCTTGAATACCTTTCATTTGATACCCCACTCAAAATTTTAAAAAAATATATTTTTTCGAGTAACGTGAATTATCCGCCATCTTGGATTTCCAGTAGATCAGATCAAATTGCTAATCTTATTTTTTCTATGGCCCAGCAGACCACACATTTTGCATATTTTTCTATATTTTTAGTAACAGCGGAAATACGATTTTAGGGGGGGGGACACGAAACATTTCGAGGTTTTTTGATAAAATGGCGCCGAAAATTAAACACAACCCCTAAGTGGTATATATATTTCTATTCTCCTCTTCAATACCTTTCATTTGATACCCCACTCAAAATTTAAAAAAAAAATTTTTTTTCGAGTGACATGAATTATCCGCCATCTTGAATTTCCAGTAAATCAGATCAGATTGCTAATCTTATTTTTTCTATGGCCCAGCAGACCACACATTTTGCATATTTTTCTATATTTTTAGTAATAGCGGAAATACGATTTTAGGGGGGGGGGACACGCAAAATTTCGATGTTTTTTGACAAAATGGAGCTGAAAATTAACCACTATACCTAAGTGGTATATATATTTCTATTCTACTCTTCAATACCTTTCATTTGATACCCCACTCAAAATTTAAAAAAAATATTTTTTTTCGAGTGACATGAATTATCCGCCATCTTGAATTTCTAGTAAATCAGATCAGATTGCTAATCTTATTTTTTCTATGGCCCAGCAGACCACACATTTTGCATATTATTCTATATTTTTAGTAATAGCGGAAATACGATTTTAGGGGGGGGGGGGACACGCAAAATTTCGATGTTTTTTGACAAAATGGCGCTGAAAATTAACCACTATCCCTAAGTGGTATATATATTTCTATTCTACTCTTCAGTACCTTTCATTTGATACCCCACTCAAAATTTAAAAAAAATATATTTTTTTCGCGACGTGAATTATCCGCCATTTTGAATTTGAACAGCTGATAATATTGAGTTCACTATATTTTTCCTGTGTGCGCGTCAAAACGATCTTTTATACTGGAAAGTTTCACGTTTTTATCTTTTTTGGTTCAAAAGTTATTGGAACCGTACAGAGTGACAGACGGACACAGGAACGAAACTATAAGGGTTTCTTTTTTTTGGTTTTACTAACGAAACCCTAAAAACGAAGAAAACAATTAAACAAATTAGACGATTATGTCTTGTAAAAGTATAAAATCAATAAAGTACGTGGATAGGATGCGAGGAAGCTATGTGCCACTCTAATTGGCAGTCTATTATATTATTAATTCTGATCAAGGAAATTAATTCTGATAATAGAATCTAATCTTAGCTGGTTATCAAATTTGAGGAATCTACTTGTGTGGTGTGATTGAAAGTGATCGAATCCACCCAGTTGGTTTGTTTTGCTCTTAAATAACTCCTACGTTGATATATCCAAGTGATTTAATTTAATTTATTTACCCATTTTTGAGTGCGGAATATTTAAATCCCTCGTGGAAGCAAAACACGTTACACTGCTGGATGGACATCCATCTTCCTGTGGTGTTGTAGTCGGACATTATCACGTCATTTCTGCCTTCAGTAAAACATCCTACATAGCCAGGGAACGGTCTTCCTCGGGACCCTGTAAACAAATTACAATCAAATATAATATAAATCAAATTATTCTCAGCACTAAATAAAAACACATTTCTAATTAATATTGCTAAGACAATATCTACCGTGATTGAATATAATATATGCTGAGAGGGTACGTTAGCGAGATGCTGTCAAATAAAACACAGCGAGAAAGTATATGCATGTTTCGCTAAATTTATTAGCATCATCAGACCAAGAAATAGATTACAAAATAAAAATTATACAAAAAAGGTCGAGGTTGACTCTACGACATGTTACATAAGGCCCAATTCACACACGAGTGGCGTATGGCCCTGAAGTGGCAATGGCGTAGCTCTGGCGTGGCACTGGTTTGTGCCACCTCTATGTTAACTTATGGCCTAATGTACACTGGTATGGCGTGGCACTGGCGTGGCAGAGGGGGTCCACCATGACCGATCCTCGCTAGTCCCACGCCAGAGCCACGCCATCGCCACGCCAGTGCCATACACCACTCGTGTGTGAATTGGGCCTAAAAAGGAGTGTGGTTGAAAATTCAGAAACTAGAAAATTGTAAGGTATGTCAGGTAGGCCGATTAGCGGAACAAGATTTACTTCGAATACTAACTATAGCTAGCAATACAATGATGAAAAACATAGAAACAAAAATATAATGAAAATAACAAAAACATAATATATTGTACTAGAAATTATTAATTAAATTTATATCAATGTTGCTTAGATTGTTGGTGTCGGTTCTAAAATTTATGGTATCTGGATTTTTGGAAATGTAGTACATTTCAAGGATATTACGTTTGAACTTGTTAGGATCTTGGGCAAAAATCATAGTACCTTCAACTTCAAAGTCAAAATTATGTTTAGTATTGGAGTAATGATTAGTTAAAGCTGTTGGATCTAAAATTCTCTCTGCAATAATTTAGATTAGAAATCTTTCCGAAAAAACAAATCTTGCTAACATACCCTCTATTTATACTTGACCTGTCACGAGCCACCTCCATTATTTAATATTAATTTATGCACAAAAAAATGCCTTTCTAGGAGTATTGAAAAGCAAAATATGTGTAATTTATTTTTCCTTACTTTAATTAAAAGAAATAATTCATATTTTACGATTTTGGTAGTATTCATACTACGAAAAGATTAAATCAAATTAATATAGAGGCCCGTGGTTCAAATCCCGGTGCTGGAGTGTATTTTTCTCTGTCTATTTCCTGTAGTTAATAATAATTATAATATGATTTAAATTAAAAATTAAAAGTAATAAATAAAATATAAATCAAGTAAAACATTTTTTAAACGCTAATCGATTATTACTTTTAGGGACACCAGTAGAATACAGGTCGAGCCTCCAGTTGCCACCGCAATCTTGGTTTGGATCGCCAGAACAAGGTGTATTACATCCATCTATATCTGGTGAGTTCCTCTCAGTCATTCCACAAAAACATTCTGTCCTAAATAGTCAACATGATAAGTATAATATGCATAATACCTTAACATAAAGCGTATAAAAAAGATATATTATGTTAACACAACATAAATGACAGATTGATGGACTCATAAGTAAGAAGAGCTTATGATCTGTGAAAGAAAGTTTGTTTTATTTTACTCAGGGATTTGATATTTAAGATCCTTCTCTAAAAATGGAACTGTTTGCCCATTTCTGGTGTAAAATTTTATGGCACTTCTTTAGATAGTAACTTCCCATGTAAAAAACCGAAGGGAATAACAATCTAAAGAATGTGTACAAAATGCTCTTCTTTAGACTGTTACTCCCCTTATATAAACAAAAATGTGATAATCCTCTGTCCCAAAGTACATTGGACTAAACATCCTTTTATCTTAATAGTTATTGAGACAAAGGAATGTATAAATAATTATATCAATTTATATTCTAAAAAACAAAGGGGAGTAACAATCTAAAGAAGTACCATTATTATTTACATTCCCACTTTAATTATTATTAATTACCCCCGATTTTGTCACTTTATCTTGATATTGATTATTTTAATTTTTAATTAAGTCAATGATAAATGATAGTTACCCAAATTGAAGTCCTGCGTTGGGATATCCCAGTGATTTACAGTAGGCAATGCATCGTGTCGGCGTGTTGGTGTTTCTTAGTTCTGCTTTATGCTCTCTGATAAGTCTCGAATCTCCTCGATCGATCAAACAACCTATTCTTAATTTGTTTGCATCGATTCCCCTTTCTAAAAAAAAGAAAAAAAGAAATATATTTATATTTTCTAATAATTTTTTTCACGCCAAACTTTGCTTATTTATTTAAATTGATACTCAATGTCCTGTCTTTTCTTTTTAGGCGGCTTTCACACCGAAGTAGCAAGTCCCAGGTTGGATGCGTCCTAGTAACACCGGATTATCTAAGGAGTCGAGGTAATTGAACGAGCCTACACACCGAAGATGCACGTCGCACTTGCATCTTCGGTGTGTAGGTTCTTGTTCAATTTCCTCAACTCCTTAGATAATCCGGTGTTACTAGGACGCATGCAACCTGCGACTTGCTAGTTCGGTGTGATGGCCGCCTTAGTGTCTGATATTTCTTAAAGTTGCTTCCTAGAATAAGCTAATATTACTTTCTTGCAACATGCTAACTTTTTTCCGAAATACTACTAAAGCACTTATTTTCACTGCTAGACTCTTTCAAGTATATATCCTAGTCTCCCAGGATGATCCGCGCCTGAGATAGAGTGAATCTTTACACTATAAGTTTGTTCCAACCAAGTAGTGTCCATGGGATCGTCACGAGTATGCGCGATGGATAAAATCCGTTCCAACCCGACTTGTGAAAGTGTATCGTACCGTCCTCACAACTGTTCCTACCCACGCAGGGATCGTTTGCGAACCGTTTACTGTACGGTCCCAACGATCATCTGACAATACCAACTACTGGTTTATATGACATGCGCAGTTATCAATCGTCACACATGTCAACAGGAAGGTTCTCTAACTGTTAGGTTTCCATGACTGTTTTTAATACAGTGCAAATTATAGTCCTAAACCCGTTCCAACCTGACATGATTTTATACAGTACAATGTTAGCACATGTGTATAAAATCTGTCCCAAACAATGCTCGAACGATCCGCGGGGCGGGCTAAATCGGATTGTACGTGCCCTGGAAATTTCTTCGAGTTGGACCTCTACCTGGTTTATACACAGGAGGGTTGTTTTTCTTCAGAAAATGAGCGGAGCACCGCGAAGCGGTGCGGAGCGGCTATAGAAAATTCAAGGGTACACAAAATTAAGGTTTTTAATTTAATATGCGTGATTTTATCACCTAACCTCAAAGTGGGGGCACGTACAATCCGATTTTACCCGCGGGGCGATACAAAGGACCTAATATCTCTCAGAGGTGCCCAACGCTGAAATTGTTCGATATTTGGTTCCTAATAGTTCCCTACTACCATGACGTGGATTTGACTCTTTTTCTCAGTGATACTTCTTCAGAATCCCACCTCAGCCCTAAAACTAGGCCGTACAAAAAAAGGCTTATTTTTGGCCCAATGTCGCGAATGCTGGACTGAAACGAAATGGAACACCTCTTAGGTATAGGTGCGTTCTGACAGTTCAATGTCATTACTCCATGAGATTGAACCAAGACTGAATAAAATAAATTGAAACATGTAAACAGCAATTTATTAAAATTGCTTAATGCCATTGCCGATGAAAAAGGATTTGAACTAGTTTAACTTCTTAAGCAATCTGATTAATATGAGGTTTGTTCCAACCCCTTTATTTGTACCGACCTTTGTATCGTCCCGGGAATCGTTCGGGAAAAGTTTAGGACTGTTTATATACGCATGCGCAAACATTGTACTATAATAAAGTCATGTCAGGTAGGAACGGTTTAGGAAAATAATTCGCACCGTATTAAAAACATTCAAGGAAACCTAACTGTTAGAGAACCTGCCTGTAGACATGTGTTACGATTGAAATAACTTCGCATGTCATATAAATCAGTACTTGGTATTGTAGAGGAACGTTTGAACCGCAAGAAAAATAGGTTCGCAAAGCAAACGAACACTGCGCGGGTTGGAACAGTTTGGAGGACGGTACGAAACACAGTCACAAGTCGGGTTAGAAAGGATTTTATCTATTGCGTATGCCCGTGACAATACCGTGGTTGGTACACTGCTTGGTTGGAACAAACCTATGGAAACTTCAAATTGAACAGTGTAAACAGCTCGTTTTCTTTTTTGTAAAATGGAAGGTTTCAGCGGCATAGGTTATGTTTATGTTTTAGCTAGTTTTTTTCTACTAGCGATTCAATAAGTGTGTTCCAACCAAAACCAAGCAGTGTACCGACCGCGAGATCGTCACGGGCACGTGCTATGGATAAAAGCGGATCCAAGCCGACTTTTGACAGTGTTTCGTACAGTCCTCTAAACTGTTCCAACCCGGGCAGGGTCGTTTGGGAACCGTTTACTGTACCGTCCCAACGATCATCTGACAATACCAAGTACTGGTTTGTATGACATGCGCAGTTATGTCAATCGTCGCACATGTCAACAGGAAGGTTCCCTTAGGTTTCCTTGTATGTTTTAAATACGGTGCGGATTATAGTCCTAATCCCTTTCCAACCTGATATGATTTAATACAGTAAAATATTAGTGCATACGGTTGAACTGAGATACACGGTGTGGTCGAGAATCACTTGCGGCAGCATTATATCCCATTGTCAAGCAGTACATTTGTATGATTTATATATTTGAGTGATTATATATGCATGATTTGTACATACGAGAGTTGATATCCCTATGTCAAAATAATACATTCCAGTAAGGCCTGCACACTTTTCTAACCTCTTCCCTCAAAGTACCGTATTCCTCAGTATAAAATCTGTCCCAAACGATTCCTAAACGCTCCACGGGACAAAGGACGGTAAAAATGGGGAAGTTGGAAGAAATCTATAGAAACATCAAATTGAACTGTGTAAGCAGCTTGTGTTCTTTGTGATGGAATGGAAGGTTTCAGCTGCCTAGGTTATGTTTATGTATTTAGTGAATTGTTTTGTAATCTTCATCTAAACAGTATGAAGGCGTTCAATTAAGGTGGTCACAGAGGTCGTTCTTTTTTTGGCAGTTTTAACCGAACGGGGTAAAATGGTCGGTGTGTGGCTAAAAACCGTCCTTCTTTCCGGCGTTCAAAAATATCTGCTGCAGCTTGATTTTAACCGTCCGTTTTGAACGTGTCGTTCAAATTGGCTCATGTGTGGGACGATGCAGTTAAAAAGGACGGGTTTTATCAGTGTCGACTTGTTTGTGTTTACCCGTACAGTTTTACCCGTACGATTAAAACTGCCAAAAATGAACGACGCCTGTGGCCACCTTAAGATTGAAAGTGTGTCGTTCATTCATATTGAGCAATTAAATTAAACCCTCTATAATCTCAACTTAAATAAACGAAACTCTGTGTAATGTCGCGTCTGCAATCGCGATACTCAAGTAAGGCGGGTCAAAGCCTTGCGACTCAAAGCCTTCTCGCCAAGTGTTCTAGCTGCAACAGCAATTTCTGTCTTTTTCCAAACAAAACAAATAGATGACGCAAAACTAATCGAGTGAGTGTGGGAGCACCTTTCTCTTTAACCCTCAACACTCTTTTCTATTTTGTTCTTCGTATTTTATGTATCTATAACAAAATTGAAAAAATTGATTTGTACTTTTTTTGAAAGCATATTAAGAAATATTATTACGATTAAATTGCTTATTTTAAGTTTTAGTGCCAATTTTTCAGGAGGGCTGATAGGCTGCACTACTTTACCACAAGACAGTGTTCTTAGTTCAGTTTTAAAGAGTGGCGAAACGTAATTGAACCAATAATTACCATAAGCGACTCGGGTGGTACAGCTCAAGCCGCGTGGCTCAATTCGTACGGCTCTAGCCGCGCGGCTTGGGTTATAATACGGCTGCAGCAACGCGGCTGCAGCTGTACGGCAATAGTTGTTTCAGTCCTATTGCGAGACAATTCTCCTACCAGTGTTACGAATGATCCTTGGAATTTGGGTTTAAAGCTTTAGTTATTACCATAACCATAACCTCAGATGTAGTCTCAAGCGGAACAAACAGGGAACTTATGTGCATTTATTACTCGTAAAACGCAATAAAGTCGGACATACCTTGAATTCCAGTGGAGTAGACAGTAAATGCAGATTGACCTCCACAGTTGACTTTAGGATCGCTAAGGCAAGGACGGTCACATAGCTCGTCTTTATCAGGTACTATAATATTATCTTCCGACAAGTCGCCGCAGAAGCATTCACTCCTTCAAAAAACAACAAAACAAAAATGTATTTGCAATAATACGCAATACAATATAAAATGCAGTAAAATATTAACTTATAAATACCTAGTGTATTATACCTTCGGAATATTAAATTTACACGTAGATCGTGCGTATTAAGTTAAAACATTTTAAAAAACATTTTGTATACATGGTTTTTACTGGAAAAAAAAAAAACCAAACAAGCTTAATGGCCCCCATACACGGTCAAACATTTTGCGCAAACCTGATGTCGGGTATATTATTCTGGTGTCAAGTTTAATGATTTAGATGTATCATTTATTGTTTCAATATGAACGTAAATATTGTTCCAGAATGTTGCTTTTCTTGTTCAAAATAATAACTACGTTTTCATGGGTTTTCAAAAAAAAATTGTTGTAATAAAACTCTTTTGAGAAAAATAGTTTGAAAACGGGTGTTGAATTAAAAATAGAATTGAGACATGCGCAGCAGGATGTGCGGAGATATGATGAGTTTTCAAAACAGTTTTGGTATTCCTTGAGTTGAGTTCAAAATAGAAATTTTTGTAATTCTTGTTAAATTCAAAATACATTAAGTTTATTTACCCTCTTCTCGTGGCTGAGAATTTATATGCTTTAAGGAAGCAGAAAATATTGCACTGCTGTATGGACATGGATGACTCACTAGATCTGCGCTCAGCTGATAACTGTACATCGGACCTGCTGTCAAGGTAACATCCTAAGTAACCGAAGAATCCTTTGCTGGTTGATTCTAGAATAAAAAAAGAAAAAAATATAAACAAATATAAGGAAACAAAATGTTATAGTATAACACGTTTACCTTGTGATTAAAAGTAGTTTTAAATTCTCGTCTATTAAGTTGTTTTAAGATTCACTTAAAAAATTATTATTTTTGTTAAAGTACAAGATTGTATTGCGGTGTGATGCTTCCACCTTGTAAGCTGAAACTTTCAAACATTATGCAACTTATTGTTTTCAGCAAATACATAAAAATAACCATCTTTGCACCGCAAAGCTCGCTTGAGAAATTTAACAATCACCTATCGATTACTTTTTAAATAGGTTTAATAATCGATAACAGTGGCGTATCTAGGGGGGGGGGGGGCACAGGGGGCACGTGCCCCCCAGACCCAATAGACTAAAAAAAAAATTCCACGCTGTTTTGAGAGGACATATTTTCAAAATTTTCCGGGGGTGGGCCACCAGACCCCCCGCCATAAATCCCCCCTCCCCAATAATTAACTACAGACAACGCCCAAGACTTAAGATATTGTACTGCAGTAAGCATTAGCATAACATTTTATAACGAAACGTTCTAAAACAGTTGTTGTTACTTGGGCGCGGAGAGTTTTTTTGTTTATTAGTTGTACATTTTTGGAGAGATCCACAACGAATACCCCCCCCCCCCCCCCCCCCATCTAAACTGATTTTGAATGTGCCCCTCCCAGACCTAGCCATCGAGAGATGTGAGACATCATTTACCGACCGTAACATCTCACAAATTTGAACAGTTTGGTCATCCATTCCGAGTCTGTTAAAATATAGAAAAATCGGTCCGAGACAACTCAGACAAACTTTCTCATATACGAATTTATAATTACTTTGCCTAGTGTTTTCCTTTAACTAGTTTTCGTATGTACATTTAATTATTATTGAAAATTTTATTAAAATAGATCATAAAAATAACATCTCCTCGGCATGGAATTGAACCCGGGCTCTTTCCGTCTACGTTTTAAGCTTTTTTCTCAGGTTCTAGATTTTTCCCGCGAAAACGGCATACACCGTTTGATTTGTATTTAAACGGACTACATTTTAGAATTTTTTAATTAAAATCGTCGCATCCGTTTTTGAGAAATAATTTTTTTTTCACGTTTATTAGAGTTATTGAGGGGTAGCACCCCCAAATTTGGAGCTAAAATTAATTTCTCGATTTCGCCTCGGGGTATGATTTTTCTGAACATGTATGCCAAATTTCGTCAAAATCGGTCCAGTAGTTTAGACTCCAGGCGTCTGCTCAGAGGACAGACAGACAGACAGACATTTTTTAAAAACCCCTTTTTTTGGACTCAAGGGACCTCAAAACGTTTAAATCAAATCCATCGAAATCTCAAAATTGAATTTTCGCGCCATCACAATACTTTCTCTTTATATGAGAAAGTAAAGAGAAGTGTAGTATCGCGGGACAATGGAGTAGTATGTTTTTGGTGATACTGGCCAGTCCAGTACTGGCCCATTTTTATATACGGGAAAATACTGGCCCAGCCTTAGCGTGGTGCGCATGCGCAGAACGACGGCGCCACTCGAGGGCAAGCTCGGGCCCGCCCGCGATGTCGCCCCCCGCCCGCGCCCCGCGATGTCGATATCGCCCCCGCCCTCGTCCCGCGATGTAGGTATCGCCCCCCGCCCCCAGTTATATTTTTGAGCCTCTATACGAGGATTCTGGCCCAGATATGTCAGGGGATTCTAGCCCAGATCAGCACTAGCCCAATTTTATACACGGGAATTCTAGCCCAGATATGTCCGGGGTTTCTAGCCCAGATCAGTACTGGCCCAATTTTATATACGGGAGATTCTAGCTCAACACCTGGCCCCCCACTACTTAGTTTAACTTTTGAAGATATGTCCGGGGAACCAGCCCCGTCCTCTGTCTTACGAACACCTGGCCCCCTTTCGTCGACAGATCTTAATTTAAAAATAAGTAAACATTATATTTTAAAAAACGCATTACATTAATATTATTTTAAATCAAAAAGATATAGTCCTCTTAAAGTCTTCTAATTAACCATCTTATATATAAATAAGGAAATTATTACTACTCAATTAGTTTAACTTTTGAATGGGAGTTTCTAGCCTAAGATATGTCCGGGGAACTAGCCCTGTCCTCTGTCCCGCCAAGCCCCTGGCCTTAGAGCTTGCAGCCAATAATATACTTTATTAACAGTAACAAGTTCAACAAATCAATACCTAGACCGCATACCAACTTTAATAAATAAATTAAAAAATAAATAAACAAGGATTTATTAATAACATTTTTAATTATTTCTTATTAAACATAGATTTATTAGTAACATTTTTAGTTATTTCTTTTTAAACATTGTATTAAGATAAGAGATTGATGATTATGTTGGGTATGATCACAGTATCACTATTTTATTATTAGCGGTATATGTAAATATTTTAGTAACATTTCATATCGGATTAGAGCTTGCAGCCAATAATATACTTTATTAACAGTAACAACTTTAACAAATCAATACCTAGACCGCATACCAACTTTAATAAATAAATTAATAAATAAATTAAAAAATAAATAATCAAGGATTTATTAATAACATTTTTAATTATTTCTTATTAAACATAGATTTATTAGTAACATTTTTAGTTATTTCTTTTTAAACCATGTATTAAGATAAGAGATTGATGATTATGTTGGGTATAAGTAAACATTATATTTTAAAAACGCATTACATTAATATTATTTTAAATAAAAAAGATATAGTCCTCTTAAAGTCTTCTAATTAGCCATCTTATATATAAATAAGGAAATTATTACTACTCAATTAGTTTAACGTATGCAGTCTCATGGGACGCAAAGGTTACTTTCGGATCTGATTAAAACTAGGTACAATTTGAACGGGAGTTTCTAGCTCTTCTAATTAACCATCTTATATATAAATAAGGAAATTATTACTACTCAATTAGTTTAACGTATGCAGTCTCATGGGACGCAAAGGTATACTTTCGGATCTGATTAAAACTAGGTACAATTTGAACGGGAGTTTCTAGCTCTTCTAATTAACCATCTTATATATAAATAAGGAAATTATTACTACTCAATTAGTTTAACGTAGGCAGTCTCATGGGACGCAAAGGTTTACTTTCGGATCTGATTAAAACTAGATACAATTTGAACGGGAGTTTCTAGCTCTTCTAATTAACCATCTTATATATAAATAAGGAAATTATTACTACTCAATTAGTTTAACGTATGCAGTCTCATGGGACGCAAAGGTATACTTTCGGATCTGATTAAAACTAGGTACAATTTGAACGGGAGTTTCTAGCTCTTCTAATTAACCATCTTATATATAAATAAGGAAATTATTACTACTCAATTAGTTTAACGTAGGCAGTCTCATGGGACGCAAAGGTTTACTTTCGGATCTGATTAAAACTAGATACAATTTGAACGGGAGTTTCTAGCTCTTCTAATTAACCATCTTATATATAAATAAGGAAATTATTACTACTCAATTAGTTTAACGTAGGCAGTCTCATGGGACGCAAAGGTTTACTTTCGGATCTGATTAAAACTAGATACAATTTGAA
The DNA here is from genome assembly GCA_951217055.1 of Gerris lacustris. Lineage (NCBI taxonomy): Eukaryota > Metazoa > Arthropoda > Insecta > Hemiptera > Gerridae > Gerris > Gerris lacustris. The sequence goes on from OX578282.1 coordinate 1,810,099, forward strand.
CGGGAGTTTCTAGCTCTTCTAATTAACCATCTTATATATAAATAAGGAAATTATTACTACTCAATTAGTTTAACGTAGGCAGTCTCATGGGACGCAAAGGTTTAAAAAAAGACCCCCCCCTAAGACCGTAAATCCGGCACTGGTTCCACCAGCTCCTTATAGTTACAAATGGACATTACTTGGAGAATTATTTAAAATTAAATGTTAAAATAAAGTAAATTAAATGTATATGTTTAGCTAAATTTTAATGTAAGATTAATTAAGAAGATTATTTGTGTATTGAACGAAATATTGAATATCCCATAATATTATTATACTAATTGTATTGGGTGTTAAAATAATAAATATATGGTTTCAATTGTAATTGAGAATTGAGTAGAGATAAAAAACAAGACTTTATTAGCCTACATGGAAGACCTGTATTAATTGAACTGGTTTAAACAGCTGTGGGCCTTGAAGGTCGAGACCGCTAAACAGGTTTGGTCTTAATAACATAATATATATTCTTATTCTTATTATTTTTTCTGCCAGTCCAGAGGTCCTGGGTTCAAACACGGTCACTCTATTTTTTATACCATCCGACGGCCGCAAACAATAATCAATTTCGAAGAGCACAGGCCCGTACCACTTGGCGCATGACCTCAGAGTCATTTGGCGTATGACCCCAGAGAATCTATTTAAATGGTTTTGACAAATTTTAAGAGTCGTTATTTATCAATTTTACTTAAATTTATTATATTTTTTGGGAGGTCTCCGGATGGAATTACATAACTATTATTTATTGGTAAAGATAGTACAAACTATTTATTAACTGCTACTTTCACTTACTATCCACCTCCGATATATTTTCGATATCTAGCCTTAGCTTCTTTATAATAAGTGTAAAGGTTAGAGGGGAAGTATGGAACATAAAAATAATAATAATAATAATAGATTTTAATTTTATATTTATACAAAACAAATGTACAATAATAAACTCTGAAATAAAGAAGAATATAAAAAATTATAGGAAGATTTACAATTTATTCTGTGATTACATTTATATAACGAAATTAATAATATCAGTCAGTAATAACTTACATTTTTTTTTTTTTTTTTTTTTTTTTTTATTTATTTTTTTTTTTATTTTTTTTTTTTTTATTTATTTATTTTTTTTTTTTATTAATATATTACACCCAGACTCCTTAAAGAATTAATTATATGTTCCACCTCTTTTGTATGAAGGTTGCCCGTTTTTTCTTCATCATCCCAATAAAGTTCAAGCCTGTATATCATGTTAAGAATATCGCTTAAACATGATTCATTTCCTGCAGAGGGATCGAAACACCTATTTGGATTAAGTGCGTTATCATATCTACCTTTTTTATACTTATAGTCATATGTAGAATTAATAAGGTTTAAATATTTGTTTGAGTATATATTTCCCACATCATTTTCGGAAGAATCAGAATCATTATTTAGATATGGCTTTCTTGATTTTACTGCCTCCATATCATTTTCCATATCATTATCCGAAAGCGATGAATCTGAGTCCGCTATGTGTAGACATGGTTCTCCTGGATGTCTCTCTATGTCTTTAGAAGAGCCAACGGTCGATCTCCTTACTGCCTCCATTTCATTTTCCATATTATTATCCGAAAGCGATGAATCTGAGTCCGCTATGTGTAGACATGGTTCTCCTGGATGTCTCTCTATGTCTTTAGAAGAGCCAACGGTCGATCTCCTTACTGCCTCCATATCATTATCCAAGAGCGATGAATGTGAGTCCCCGATATGTAGAGCTGGTTCTCCTGCATCTCTCTTTATGTCTTTAGAAGAAGCAGCGATCGATTCCTTTTCTGACTCTCCTTTTTTCCCTTTATCATGATTAATTAGTTTACCATGCGACTTCATTGTTTCCAATGGATGATAGAGTTTAACACGTTTGGATACAAATTCAATTGGTTTAGTATCCATTATTTCTTTTTCACTGATTTTGTTTACTGTAACATGATCTCTTGAAATAACATCTGTGCTCCTCTTTAGTATATCCGGATGTCTTTTAATATATAGTTTGAACCATTTGGCTCCGGGGCTGTTATTTGCAAATACGTTTTTCTTGGGAAATTCACTAAGGACCATTTTAATAGCATCTTTAACATCTTTTGGACGTAACAATGAGCCTGGTTTAATTTTTTGAAGTAACTTATTTTTCATTTCTCGTTCTTCGCTCTTCGTCAAGCTTGTTTCACGTCCCATTTTTCTTTCCAACGGCACTTTATTATTTATTTTGTTGTGTAGTGTGCTTTTAGGTATTGAAAATAATTTTGATGCCTTATTTAAAGACATCCCGTTTTTTATTTCTTGCAATGAATTTCTTAAATCTTCTTCGGAGTATAAAAATCGTTTGTATACCTTTCGAGACATTGTGTGACAAAATGATGGTAATAGGCGATTCTTCGCCGATCGCTACGTGCATACTAAGCGCCCTTTCGCTATAGATTGGAGTACTAACTGTCACCTATCACATGTAGCGAAAACACCATCGAATGAACACAAAAGTGTTGGATTTGGCGCATAGCCTGTTAGATGAGCCTTGTAATCTTGATGTTACCTACTACCGCATTACACAGGGTTTTATTGTTTTTACATATCTTAATTACATTTAAATACAAATAGCTTTATAATCTAACAAAAGTACAATCAAATAAAGACCCCACTGTAGTACATAAAGCAAGGGGGGGAGGGAAGCCTCAGTTTACAATTTGTTTCCTCTAATATACATTTATTATTATCCAATTTATTCTCTTGTCATAATAAATACTTCCATTTTGAACTCATTCAATTAAAAAATCAGTAAATAATATTATATAAGCGTTATCCTCAGTCGTGAGCCTTCCCTCCAGTGTATTTTTAACAGTATACATAATGATTGCTTATTATAAAGCAAGAGGAGTAGACCTAACCATTAGACAATGTAACCAAGGGGTAGTGACATTTTTTTTTTTTCTTTAGGTTGGCCAATCTGACTGCCAACACTGAAGGGTACCTAAGAATGAACACTTTTAGGTACCTAAGATTGATCACTGTTGGGTACCTAAGATTGAACATTGTTAGGTACCTAAGACTGAAAACTTTTAGGTACCTAAGATTGGACACATTTAGGTACCTAAGATTGAACACTTTTAGGTACCTAAGATTGAACACTGTTGGGTACCTAAGATTAAACACTTTTAGGTACCTAAGATTGAACACTTTTAGGTACCTAAATACCTAAGATTGAACACATTTAGGTACCTAAGATTGAACACATTTAGGTACCTAAGAATAAACACTTTTAGGTACCTAAGATTGAACACATTTAGGTACCTAAGATTGAACACTTTTAGGTACCTAAGATTGATCACTGTTGGGTACCTAAGATTGAACACTTTTAGGTACCTAAGAATAAACACTTTTAGGTACCTAAGATTAAACACATTTAGGTACCTAAGATTGAACACTTTTAGGTACCTAAGATTGAACACTGTTGGGTACCTAAGATTGAACATTGTTGGGTACCTAAGATTGAACACTTTTAGGTACCTAAGAATAAACACTTTTAGGTACCTAAGATTAAACACATTTAGGTACCTAAGATTGAACACTTTTAGGTACCTAAGATTTAACACTGTTGGGTACCTAAGAATAAACACTTTTAGGTACCTAAGATTGAACACTGTTGGGTACCTAAGATTGAACACTGTTGGGTACCTAAGATTGATCACTGTTGGGTACCTAAGATTGAACATTGTTAGGTACCTAAGACTGAACACTTTCAGGTACCTAAGATTGAACACATTTAGGTACCTAAGATTGAACACTTTTAGGTACCTAAGATTGAACACTGTTGGGTACCTAAGATTGAACATTGTTGGGTACCTAAGATTGAACACTTTTAGGTACCTAAGAATAAACACTTTTAGGTACCTAAGATTAAACACATTTAGGTACCTAAGATTGAACACTTTTAGGTACCTAAGATTTAACACTGTTGGGTACCTAAGAATAAACACTTTTAGGTACCTAAGATTGAACACTGTTGGGTAATTGAACACTGTTGGGTACCTAAGATTGAACATTGTTAGGTACCTAAGACTGAACACTTTTAGGTACCTAAGATTGAACACATTTAGGTACCTAAGATTGAACACTTTTAGGTACCTAAGATTGAACACTGTTGGGTACCTAAGATTGAACATTGTTGGGTACCTAAGATTGAACACTTTTAGGTGTCTAAGAATAAACACTTTTAGGTACCTAAGATTGAACACATTTAGGTACCTAAGATTGAACACTTTTAGGTACCTAAGATTGAACACTGTTGGGTACCTAAGAATAAACACTTTTAGGTACCTAAGATTGAACACTGTTGGGTAATTGAACACTGTTGGGGTACCTAAGATTGAACACTGTTGGGTACCTAAGATTGAACACTTTTAGGTACTAAGATTGAACACTTTTAGGTACCTAAATACCTAAGATTGAACACATTTAGGTACCTAAGATTGAACACTTTTAGGTACCTAAGATTGAACACTGTTGGGTACCTAAGATTGAACATTGTTGGGTACCTAAGATTGAACACTTTTAGGTACCTAAGAATAAACACTTTTAGGTACCTAAGATTGAACACATTTAGGTACCTAAGATTGAACACTTTTAGGTACCTAAGATTGAACACTGTTGGGTACCTAAGAATAAACACTTTTAGGTACCTAAGATTGAACACTGTTGGGTAATTGAACACTGTTAGGGTACCTAAGATTGAACACTGTTGGGTACCTAAGATTGAACACTTTTAGGTACCTAAGATTGAACACTTTTAGGTACCTAAGATTGAACACTTTTAGGGCAAATCCCACCGTTAATGAAACATAATAAAATACATGTTTATAATTAAGCATAATAAAATATATGTTTATAATTAAATATAAACTTATTGATATGTAATTATTCTCTTTCTGAAAATATCTACAGTCTTTGCATTTAAAGTTTTGACTGTGGGGTAGTGATATGACTGAGTGTCACAAATCAAAACTTTAAAAACGTAGACTTTAACTCCCATTTCAATATTTATTTATACTGATCAACTTTATACTGGTTATTTATACTACTCAACTATTTATTTATCCTAAAAATGCAATGGATTTATACTGTTAAAATTACAATGGAGGGGAGGAGATAGTTGCCCAACCTCAGGCACCTAACAGTGATTAATTACCTAAAAGTGATTAATCTTAGGTAACAAACAGGTTTGAAATCAAGGGGAAGCTCCCGACTGAGATTATGCTTATTTTTTAATTGAATAAAATCAAAATGGAAGTCTTTATAATGAAAACTCCATGATATCAAACAGATATGAAATCAAGGGGAAGCTCCCGACTGAGATTATACTGAGTTTATACTTATTTTTTAATTGAATAAGTTCAAAATGAAAGTCTTTAATAATGATGATGAGTCCAGGATAACAAACAGGTTTGAAATCAATTTAATTACTTCAAATAGTAAACACTTATTTATTTCGTTTAATGGCGAAAAAGGTGACAGACCCGTCCCAAATAAGTTCAAAATTATAGTCTTCCATGACAACAGATACTCTCTTCTGTACGAAATGTATACACAATTTCAAGTTTCCTACTACCACAAGGACAATTCAGAACCACTGTTAAACATGGAAGAGTTTAAGAAATTGGCTCCGATAATAGTGATCGACTGCAGTAAGCAAAGAGATGCGATAAAATCGTCTGCGGTAGACGTACATCTCGAGTTTTCGGCGAGAGAGAATTTTCCCGCAATCACAAGTGCCTACTGTTTAATTCTACACGACAGACTCATACAGTACACACCCTCTGACGGAATGATCCATCGAGTGGTATAAATGGTCACAGACGGAGGGACAGGCAATCAGTTTATGTCAAGGGTTTATTTAAGAAACATGTCGTCTTCATACTCTATTCCAACCGAAAATAATAACTGCACGAGTGAAAGTTGCGCCGCCGTATTGGATATTCAGTTTTATCATGGTACCAAATATGTACGTGAGATTGCCATAGTAGACGTGAACGAATTGAAAATCGTATACCAAAATTTCTTTACGAGTGGACAACAGATCAGATTACCCGAAATTCGTTATCGCTGGTCTCCTTGCACATATAATCAAGAATATATGAAGAATCTCCTCTATCAATTAGTGGATATTTTCCTTTCGCGATACGATTTCATTTTCATGAAAGGTTTCGCCAAAGGATCATATATAAAACAACTGTATACATCGCATCAAATTTACCTGTTGGATGAGTTAAGATGTCCTCCTATCACCAGTTTGATCAAGAAATATAATATCAGTCAAAATAAATCAGCCGTGTCCAGAGCTATGGTACTCAGTTACTGGTGTAAAGACAACAGTTTAAGTCTACATGATTATACCACTAGACTCTTGACTTTTAGAAATTGGACCGTACAAAATACAGACCCGGAGAAAATGGCGGAATTTGGACTGACCCATTGGCATGCAGGATATACAAGGTGTATTTTTTGTAATACCCTCATCAATGACTGGGAAAATTGTGATAATATTTCATCTCATCACTCATGGTCTTCTTCGAGCTGCCCCTTAAATAATTTCGAAAATTAGTGTATAAGTGATTGAACTTTGTATAATGCTTTAAAAAAAGTAACGAAAGAATGATTATTAATTTTTTTTTAAATAATTTTTTTTTTTTTTTTTTAACATATGCATTATATTTTATAGTAAATTTTATTTTATTTAAAATGTAGAATGTAATTAATTTATTATTTATGAATGTAATTATAGGTATAAATAAACACATTCTATTATATTAATTTATTCTTTTGAGTCTATTTCCTTTACTATAAAATAAGGGATCAGGTGGATGAAAAAATGTATTCAGAGCTGATTAGAGAGGGTCATCGGAATATCAGTTAATTCTCCCGTCCGTTTTTAACTTGGAACAGGTGCAAAATAAAACAGGATAGGATCAAGGTTGACTTAATTATAGGAGTCCATTTTTTATAAGAGGGATAGCAAACAGGTTTGAAATCATTAACGGACTTCCGATATGAAATTACAACCTCCCGTATATAAAATTGGGCCAGTACTGATCTGGGCTAGAAACCCCGGACATATCTGGGCTAGAATTCCCGTGTATAAAATTGGGCTAGTGCTGATCTGGGCTAGAATCCCCTGACATATCTGGGCCAGAATCCTCGTATAGAGGCTCAAAAATATAACTGGGGGCGGGGGGCGATACCTACATCGCGGGACGAGGGCGGGGGCGATATCGACATCGCGGGGCGCGGGCGGGGGGCGACATCGCGGGCGGGCCCGAGCTTGCCCTCGAGTGGCGCCGTCGTTCTGCGCATGCGCACCACGCTAAGGCTGGGCCAGTATTTTCCCGTATATAAAAATGGGCCAGTACTGGACTGGCCAGTATCACCAAAAACATACTACTCAATGGGTAGGAACGAAGTTGTTAATCGTGATGAGTTGATAGTTAAAGAGGATGATTGTAGTACACAGCCGAGTAGTGAGGGAAAAAGGATTATTCCCTAATCCTCACGTCCCAGCCTACTCCATTTAAAATATTACATAAAATATATCCCTTTATTACACAAAATATTCTGCTTGTATCAGGTTGAAATTTTACATGCCTGTTTCAATTTTACTTTATACGATGTGTATATGAAGTTTTATTAAAATCGTTACTTTAGAACGTAGGATATCGATAAAAACGTTTTTTTTTTCTCTATTTTAAACGTTTAGGTCCGTTTTAATAGTTTTAACGATCTTTAACACTTCATAGCGATGTCAGTGTTTTTGTCATTGAATAGATGAAGTTAAAAATTTTTCCCGTCATAAAATCCAATTTTTTTCATTTGAAGCTTACGTTTTTTACACGAGCTTTGCACGCGAACGCTTGAGTGGATAACGTTGACCAACTCGTTCTAAGCATTGGTAAAATAAACATGTGTACCAAATTTAAACTAAATCGGACATCTTTTACTCAAGTTATCGTCGGTCGATTTCGTTACCGGTCGTTTATTTCGGGTTCACTCGCCCCCGCGAGAGAACTCCAGTCGCTGGAATAAGGAACTTAGTTCCGATTCTTATCGATTTTATCGGGCTGTCGATAGTATCAAACAAATAATTATCGATGACTAAATTTAATTTATTTATTATCATTTTTAAAAATAAATTGATTAGTTTTTTTGTATGGATGCTATAGATTGCAAGCATTGAGGATATGGTTTCATTTCGATTTCTAGTTGTAATGTGTTAACTATTTGCGTACAGTGGGGAATCCCACAAAACACCATCATTTGTATTTTTATATTATTTAGTTATTTTCCCTTGATTTTTTAAAATTTATTTTTGTACTATAAATTAAAAACAATTTATTAGAAATTACTTGGACTAACTGATTACTGAAATTACTGGAACTAAACTAAACTGTTAGAAGAAGAAGCTCAAATGTGATTAGGGTTTTTTAAATATGAATTATTTAAAATTCCACATGTCTGGAATCACTAAGAAATTTTCGTTTTAATTACAGTTCATGTGTAAATTATTCAATCTCATTTGGTTTTTGGCACTTCTTTAGATTGTTACTCCCCTGTTTAAAAAAAGAAAAAAAAAACATGAAATGTAGAAAAAGAATAAGCAACTGTTAAAATTTCACACCTAATATTTTTAAGATGGCGGCCAATATGGTGGGCGAATAAAAAATGTTTTTAGTCACCATGACATTTTAAGATCGAATTTAAAGATCGAAGTGTAGAAATAGTTATTTATGCATCTAGGGAGTAAAGTAAGCCATTATTCCCTGAGCGAAAAAAGTTGGTTCTTGAGGCGAAGCCGAAGGAACCATGGTCCCTAATAACTCTAATTAGCTCCCGAGGCTCAGCCGAAGGAGATAATTATCGCGAGGGGAATAATGGCACTTTACTCACGAGGTACATACAATATTTTATCTCCAGTAGGAAGAAAATTCACATTTTCGTCCATAGCACAGTTTTTATTTATTATTTTAATAAATAACAATAATTATTAGCACTTTTAACAGCAGATAAAAGAGATTCAATATTAAAAACTTATAAGAATTGGAATTAAACTCAAATAGAAGGTTATTTAGATGCAGGTTATAATGTTGTAAACAAAGATAAACATGGTCAAAAAAGCGCAGTGCCGCCAACCTGATTTCAACAACTTCATTACATTACACTGCCATACATTTTCTACTATTTATAAAATAATTAAGCTGCAATCTTTACTTTTTTGCCCTACTTTTACTTTTTCTCCCTACTTTTTGAGTTCAGGGATGAAAAGACCTGTTTTAGTCCCTCTAAACTAATTCAAAATCATAACTTTTTTTCCCTACTGGAGATAAAAGAATATGCACTACCTAACTATTAAAATTGTACACTTAATAATTTTAACTTAAACGTACAGAAACCGGCGATTATCTCCTCACGTACTTACGTGAAGCGCGCCTTACTTGTTTACCTTCAATTTTCGGTGTTACCTTCGGTAAGTACGGAAGCTTTTACTCTTCTGTGCATTCTGGAAGTGGGTGAACATTAGTATCAAGCGTTTACTTTTCTGTTCACCTGGTTAATTATTCCGAATGCATCCTAATTTAGGGTTAATGAAACCAATCTCAGCTATGTTCAACTAACCACTGATTTTCAGCAAAATTCTTGGTTCCTTTTACTTTACCTCGAATTTCAAATCAGAATTTTGATATTCAGACCTGAAATTGTCCTTATTAGACGCAAAACTAGGTATATTTTTTTAATATTTTGTAGTAAGAAGCGAAGTTTTGGAGAATTTAAAAGGGAACGTCAAATCTGATTATGTATAATCTTGTTTGTGCGAATTTATCGAAAACAATACTGTTTTTCGTTCGGGCAAATTTACTATAAGATGCTGAAGTGGTGTGACTTCCTTCTGGGACACCCTTTTTGCATGTCTGTGAGAAGCGGTGGAGATCTTGACCGAATAATTTCACGGCTCGTTACATTCGATCCACCATAAGTATTAAAAGAAACTAGTCCGTTGACCCTGAACTTTAATTATAACATTCGAAAGCTTATGAAAAGTAGATTTTTTTCCGAATTTGCCACTCATCTATAGCTTCCTTCTATGTATTGACTATAGAGGGATCTGTAATTTCGGGGTCAAATTTATTAATATTTATGCTCCTTAAAATTGTTTCTAAGAAATTTTCTCTATAACAAATTTTTAAGATATTACACATAATTATTTGACAATGTAATTTTCATGATCCAGAGTTGGCGCTTCATGAGATTGTTACTCCCCTTATAAATAAAGGTACTTCTTTAGATTGTTACTCCCCTATGTATTTTTAGACTATAAATAACTTTTACTAAATAACTATTAAGACAAAGGGATGTTTAGTCTAATGTACTTTGGGACAAAGGAATATCATTCTTTCGTTTTTATAAGGGGAGTAACAGTCTAAAGAAGAACATTCTATACACCTTCTTTAGATTGTTACTCCCCTCTAAGGGGAGTAATAATCTAATGAAGTGCCAAAAAACAATGGGGAGTAACAATCTAAGGAAGATTGACAGAATGTTCTTCTTTAGACTGCTATACTCCCCTTATAAAAACAGAAGTGAGATATTCCTTTGTCCCAGAGTACATTAGACTAAACATCCTTTTATCTTAATAGTAATTTAGTCAAAGTCATTTCTATTCTAAAAAAAACATAGGGGAGTAACAATCTAAAGAAGTACTCCTGAGTTCAACATTAGTTAGTGGACCAAATATCAAGTTGATGTTAGTTTGTTACTTGATAAGTTATAGTTATTCAAATATTTCGTCAAATCAAAGTGGTTACCTCTATCACTGACAAGTTAACCTCAACTTTGACTTTAGCTCGACTAACAAATTTCATAATCAGGATCATGAAAATCAAATTGTCCTCTAAAATTTATATGACTGCTCTCTTATAAACACAAAATTCTAGTTTGATATTAGTGACAGTGAGTTTCATGCAGCTATCTCCTGGACTATAATGAATAACAATGTATATTGTAGGTATAAATATTATAGTATGGTAATTTTGAATTGCAAGCCTGACTGTCTGACGTGGAGAGTCGTGATCAGAGACTAATTATATCTTCTACATTAGTTTTTAGCAGTTGGAAAAATGTCTGTCTGTAGGTGATTCATAAATAATAACCCATAATTAGCTTGAGACGTTCACAGGCATTCTACAAGGAAATTCAAATACAGGCTTGTTTTCCTCTTCGAATTAACATCATACTTCTAAAGAAATAATCTAGAATTTAAACAAATCCAATTTTATTCGGATGTTATTCCAACTTTTTTTTATTAAATGTTTCTTATTATTATTATTCTAACTTTCTCATAATATAATACGTGATAAAAAGTAGTTTAACCTTATTAATTATATTTTCTTATTTATATAAAAAAATTTAATATAATATTTTAAAAAAAATAAATTTATTTTAATATGGAGTTAGTTGTTATTTGGAATGAAAGTCCTTTTTTCTTTTCTTATTATATGTTATTGAACAAGCTTTCGTCCAGGGAACCTGGGCTTCTTCAGGTTTTGAATGTTAGAAATACTGTAAATTTAGAGAAAAATGGTCAAAATGAAAAAAGTAAAAACGAATTTTGGAAATAAAAGTCTTACCAAGTTAATAAGTTAATTTTGATTGTTTTTATATGTTTTTTTTGAAAAGAATTAAATTTATTTTTTTAACGAACTCCATATAAGAAACCTCAAGTCCACAAAAGAAAAACTTCAATTTATTTTAATATTTAAATAAACAGGTAAAGTGTGTGCTAGTCAGCACACAGCGAGGGTCCGTAGGCCACACTATATAGTGTTCAACTGTAAAGTGTGTTAACAGTGTTTTTTTAATATGCTAAAAAGCTTACATTGAACCATTCTAAGGGTCTGATATTCTCAAAACACACTCTGATAAAGTATTTTTTTGCCACTGAACCGGCCACCAACCATATAAATACATCGAAAAGACCATAATTATAAAAAAAAAAAAGTATTTTGTCAATAAAAAATAAAATAATATTTTTTTCGAAATTTCCAAAAAGTGGTATCTTTACTTTTGGTCGAAGAATGTTCAGGAATTTTTTCAGATTTTTTGCACTTTACATAAGCGAGATAGAGGGGGGGGGGGGGGTGACACGTTTCACACCCACTTCAAACTCGCCTACGCTCGCCCTATCAAAGTTATATCTAAAGAATTATATATTTTTGTAATCAGCTCGACGGATTCTTTCATATGATACCCCTCACGGTGTCGAAAAAAAATAAAAAAATTTTAACCCTTAAGTTCTTTTACCCTAATTTTTTGAAAAATATTTTTTTTAAGTCGCTATATTTTTAAAATATGTATGTGGGTAGGTACAAGACACATACATGCCAAATTTCAAAGTGATCGGACGAAAGGTGTAGCCGTGAGAGCACGCGAGAGGACGGACGGATAGACACACGCAGGAAAATATAAGGGTCCTTGGTTTTGCCTACGGACCCTAAAAAAATAATAGTTTACATTTTTGTCATGTAATTTGAGGGCATAGAAATTAATATTTCACTTTTCTTGTAAGACTTTTTGTCAGTTTAACATCGAGACCAAAAAGTTTGCTTTAGCTTTTATACTTTTGGAGCAATACGTGTATTTATGAGAAAAGGTATGTGATCTTAAAAAAATCATAAAATTTGAACTTTTTGGGAAAACGGTTGAGAATAGACCCATGGTATATATGACGTTTTTTGTAGCCAATAAGGTTTAGAATCACCCTATTTACTTTTGTACATATATTGCCAATCACCCTGTATAGGTCATATATTTTAGAATCTCTCTATATTGCTGTAAAAGACAACAATTATGTTGTTTTGTCGATTAGATTATTATTGAAGTTTAAGGAAAAGGTTAAATTTGTTTAAGACTGAGGTATTATTAGCATTAGCACATAGAGTGTTAACAAAGTAAGAGGGAATCTCAACAAGCACTTAACTATAATAAAATGTCACTTTACCTTGAAACAAAACAACTTCATATAATTATCTTATTCCCATCTTATTGTTAGCGAAGAAAGATTGCAATTGTAGAAGTGACATTGAGTATTGTCATTGAGAAAAATACACGATGGTCTCACATATATGTATTCCAGCGAGCACAGAAATGTCGAAGCTAGGGCGAGGATGGCAGGTATATTTTTTTTATATATATCTATTGCTTCCAAGCATACCGAAGATAACGAAATTTTTTTAAGTCTCCCAATTCAAAAACTCCAGGACAGAAATTCGTTCGAGACATCAAGAAAGATTTTTTTGTTCCTTCTTTATCTAGCGCTCAATGTTTGCAAAGCAAAATATTTTTAAAACTTGATTGATTTTAGTAATAATAATAATAATAAAATAATAATAATATATTTGCTTGAGATAAAAGTTCTCTTACAAAGGATTTTAGTAAAATTTGGATGGTAGGTCATAATTAGCCCATTGTTTGTAACATATAAGTTCCAACCTTCTGCGCCCATTTGTTTCTCTTCTACATGCGCACAAACATTTACCTATATCTTCAAAAGTACTTATCTGATTTTTATAAAATTCGGATGGTTTGTCGAAAGTAGCGCACAGATATACCCAGATTAATGTGAACCATCTGCGCTCTTTAAATTTTGCTAAATTGATAAGTTTATTCTCATAAAAAATCAAATCAATTTTAAAAAACGCGGGGAAATTACATAAATTTGACGGTACTATTATCGTCAACAACTCAACAACTATGTTGTAAAACCATAAAATCATTAAAGTATTCGAAATATGGCACGAGGAAGCTATGCGCCACATTAATTTGCAGACTATTTTTTAATTGATTTTTATAATTTAATTAGTAAAGCTAGGTTATTATTATGAATATGTTCGACCTAGACATAGATTTAATACCAAAATAGATGATTTATATTTTTTTTAACATTATCCTTCAAAAATAATATAATATGTGAGATAAGGACTAATCAATATTAATATGTAATAACAGATAGTTAATGATAAGAACGGTTGAATTATTGTTATGCATACCAGTTATGTATATTATTATCCGTCTATATTTATTGTTCTGACAATGATTGTATTAGTTGTCCGTTTTTATTTTGTTTACGGTTAGCCTCCCGTTACAGTGAATAACAATTTCTCTCAACTATTTATTCAATTTATTGCATCTATTTATTTTTATGTATAGAAAACTATATTCATCTATATTTTTGTTTCGTCGTTTTGAAGGTTTAAAAAATAAATCACTTTATTCCTTCTCTTTTTTTAAAACAGGTATATTTCATCAGTTCTTAGAGCTTCTTCTGGCTGGGAGCATTCTTCATAATATTTCCAATTTAGAAATATAAGATGTATCCATTTTATTTTTGTTTTAATAGAAAAAAAAACTTCGTCATTTTTAACACAAACTTTCCATATATGGATTTTTTAAAATAAAAAAATATTATTATAAGTTATTGGTAGTATTCATACTACGGAACGTTTAAATTTTAATTTAAATCAAATTATAATTACTATTTATGAAGGGAGACAGACAGAGACAAATAGAGGACTCCAACCATAAACCTCCCCCTCATATCCAGTGTGCGGGAGCTCTAACCAATTAAGCTACCCTGAAGAATAATTTCCTCTGACGATATCGATACCTAATCCCGAATTAAGCTTGCAAATGTTTCTACAAGTCTTAGAAGCCAACAAACAACAATATAACTAGACTGAGAAATACGCTTGTAATTATAAAGTATTCAATTAGTACCTGTACTTAGTACAATCAATTAGAAATTCAATTTTTACAAGTTATCAGTAGTATTCAAATACGATAATCTCTGAATACTACTAATAACTTGTAAAAATTGAATTTCTAATTGATTGTACTAAGTACAGGTACTAATTGAGTACTTTATAATTACAAGCGTATTTCTCAGTCTAGTTATATTGTTGTTTGTTGACTTCTAAGACTTGTAGAAACATTTCTTAATTCGGGATTAGGTATCGATATCGTCAGAGGAAATTATTCTTCAGTGTAGCTTAATTGGTTAGAGCTCCCGCACACTGGATATGAGGGGGTGGTCCGTGGTTCGAGTCCTCTATTTGTCTCTGTCTGTCTCCCTTTATAAATAGTAATTATAATGGCCCTCCCTCTAGGTGTACAAACACTTACTGAGGGTCCTTACCTTTGCACTGTATGAAATGTAAATTTACTTATTGTTATAAATGGTGGAAATAAAGATTTATTATTATTAATTTGATTTAAAATAAAAAAAGGATACTATTTGAAAAAAAAACAAATAATCCGAATCCTCCCTGTGTAACTCACAGGGAGGGACTCTCGTTATCTATTTATTTAAATGTACTTACTGAATACATAATAAATTTTTTATTATGTATTCAGTAAGTAGGTACAGATATTTATAATCAATAATTACAAAACATAGGTCAAGGATGATGCAATGGGTTAAAGTTTGTTTTACACTGTCGGTCAAGAGACGTATAATTACGTAGCGTTCATGGGTTTTCACACTTGTATGTATGTTCGAGTCAAATCTTGCAACTGAATTTTAAAGCAGTTATCCTCAACCGATTGAATTGGAATTTTGCATACACGTTTAGTTTGGATGACAATGCATGGTTAGCTAAGGGTGCGTTCGGAAACACTAACCGGTCAACCTCTCGGTCGACCGGCGGTTTGTTGTGGTTAGTGTCATGGCGGCATGAAATCATTTTTGTTTCCGAACGGGCAGCGGTCGACCGAAAAGGATATAAACAAAGAGAGGTTACAAATATAAATTCGTTTTTCTTTGGTGTGAGATAGAAGTGAAGCTGTGACGATTCCTCAAGTGAATAAACTATTGCAGCGGCACCCCTTTAGGTTAAATCTGTATATAGCAATCATCCCTTTCCTTTTTCCTTCTACTAAATTCTCAGATTACACGACGTTCAGCAGCATCTTCCTCCTGAAACCTTGAACTTCACTGTTTACATCGATAATATCAACTCTTCTGTGTACAAATGATACATTTATAATCTCTTAAATGTATAAAATATGCAAACGGACAGTTTAACAAATGTATAATATAATCTCTCATGAATGAATCAAGCAAAATTATGCCACCAAGCGATCCTCGACCGCACAGTCTCCTTCAACTCAGGCAGGGGTTCTATTTTAGATTGTCTAATAAAATAACAACTATATCGGTATCCATAAAATGTTGAAAACTAGGATTGGTAACAAAGTAAATAATTATTAGGACAAAAGTAGGTCTATAATGACCTGTGGTACAAAGGAATATCACACTTTTCATCTTTCAGTTTTGATATATTGTTATTATTAGTCAAAAAAATTACCCACCAAATTAATTTTAATTTTAAAATAAAAAAGGTGAATAACAAAGTAAAAGAGTGCCGAGAAAGGTCCATGTTTCACAAAAACTAAATATTAATAAAGAATTTTAAAAATTAGCAAAAAAAGACGACAATGTATTCAATGTTTAATAAAAACGTATTCAAATGTTTACAAAATAACAATGACATTTCGCCAAAAAGGTAACATGATGGTTACTAACCGGACTCACCGTATTTCGATTTCGGTCGAAGCGGTCGCGACCGAAGCGGTCGACCGCTAAAACAACCGGAGCTTTACGAACGCGGTCGGTTGTTTAGGTTGGTGTTTCCGGACACACCGGTTACTTCTCGGTCGACCTGGTTAGTGTTTCCGAACGCACCCTAAGTGAAGTCATTCTAAATCCAATATGGCGGGCAGTTCAAGATAGCGGACTAGTAATTTTTTAAGCACGCCTATGATATGAGTATCAAATGAAAGGGTTTGCTGAGAAGAATACAAATAAAAGCTTGTTTATAAAATATTTTTTTACTATTATTTTTTTCTTACTCTCCCTGCCGATCTTTAGCCAAGTATTGTTTTAAGAACACCGTCGCAGCATTATTTTTGTGAAGGGGAAAGATCGTTTAGTTCGGCATACCGAACCCAACCGACTCAACACCAATCCTTCGTTACTGCAGGAAAAATCGGTCAGATAAATCGTACACAACTCTCTCAAGTAGAAATTCATTAGACAGATTTATTTTCATAAGTTTTCTTGGAATGTCACCTTGCAAATTACATTATTTGATGCATTTCATGTATTACATATTATATCTACCCCGTATTAATCTTTCCTGAATCTCCAATAAAGTCTTTTTATAAAAATCACTAAAAAGTTCAATCGGAAACTATCAAGAAAATAAAAAGATTGTATAAATATGTAGTGTATCTATATAGATGCTAATGAAATCTACAAAGTTGTTTTTCTCGGGAAATCCCAGTTTCCTTGCTTAAAGATAAAGGAAAATAACAATATCCGTGTACAATTTAAATACACAGGGGAAACTGGTTTTGCACCTATTAAGGACTTTAGACTAAAGTCAAAGTAATAAAATAAATCAAAGGAATTCGTTTTCTTATTGATATTTAATGATTTACTGATTTATTTTTAAATTTCTTACTTTTATCATCAGAGATCCTGTTCTTTTAACAGTTTGATACATTATAAATTTTGTTGAATTTTATTATTAATTTCGAATAAAACTTATAATTTCGCAAAATTGATTACTTTAAAGTCAAGGAATGCATCAACAAAATGTAAATACAATTTTATTAAAAGGGAAAATAAAAGTTTGTTATTTCTAACCGACATTTTATATTATTTTTTAACGTAGTAAATACAGTAGAACCTTGACCTTGCTTACACGACCCTCAATAACACGACAACCTCAATTACAAGTGCAATTTTCAAATCCTCATGAGATTGCCGTAACACATAATGTTAATTAACCTCTATAACGCGACTATTATTTGGGATGTTTTATTTGTCCCTTTTTCATGTAAATCGTAGGATTTTGTGGGTCGTTGAAGGGTTTTTGAATAAAATTTTTCTTTCACACTTTTGTCATTTGGCTATATTTCTTGTTACAATTGTAATATTAGCCTTTACTTATATAATCAATGTTTAATGTTACCAAACTATCTGAAAAAAATGTATAAATTGATGTTTTCAGGCACGTCTATGCCTCGGAAAGGGGCGAAATATAGCCAAATGACAAAAGTGTGAAAGAAAAATTTTATTCAAAAACCCTTTAACGACCCACAAAAATCCTATGACTATTATTATCCAAACAACCTCAATAACACGGATTTTTCCAATTCACAACGTAACTCAGAACCTCTATAACAAGTCGTTTTGAGGGGTCAACCTCTATAACACGTATCTATACAGGAATGGGTTGACCTTCAACAAGTCTAGACTTGAAAACCCCGTTCATTAACCTCGATAACACGACTGATAGCAAAATAACCTTGATAACACGACCCTCAACAAAAAGAGCACCTCGATAACAAGACTACCTAATCCCTTGAGACACTTCTTATCGAGGTTCTACTGTAATATGAAAAAATGATTTATTAGGTAACTCTAGATAATTCTTCTAAATCCTAAATTTTGTATTTCTTAAAACCTAGAAACTTTTGTGATTATTGATTATTTAATCATTAGTACACTGATCAAACAGAATAATGTGTCTTGATCAATTAATTATCTGTGGACTGATCAAAAAGGATTTAAAAGACCCCGTTGACACTTAAAACTTATTGTCTAACATGTTGTAGTTAAAGTTAGACTGTATATGGGCAGGTTGAGCGAATCACAAGTGGAACAACATGTTGAACACATTTTAATATTTTTGTGTAAGTATGATGTTATGTCAACCTGCCAGAGTGTGCATGGGCAAGTTGTTTACCCAGGTTGAAAGACGCAGGAGAACAACAATTCTTTGAGGCCCATTTTGTTTTATTATTTACCAGTAGTTTATAAATATTTAAACTTTTATAAATTTATAGTCAATCATCATTAAATTTAAACGTCATAGGACCAAAGTTGTAGATCTTTTAAAATCCGTTACAGCTGGTACAATTTGCTTTTCAATATGACTTACCGTTTGGCCGCAATAAGCCTAACAAAAAAAACTTTAAAATTACGACCGCCATATTTAATTTTTTAAGGGGGGGGGGGGGGGGTAAAAATAAAACAAGTTAACTTTTCGGATTTTTCCAGTCGGTTTAGGCCCATTTCCGATCAAACGCAAAAAAACGTGAGTCTCAAGGTGGTCTAGAAGTACCCAAACATTTTGATTAGCGAGTCAGAGGGTTTTGTCACTTATATACATTTTTATATACTCAACCTAATTTTTTTATTGGTTATTTTCTTCTTATAAAAATTGTTAATAACTTTAGTTCTTCTCAATATTTTTCGATGAAACCAAGCCAGCAACGTGAGCTACGGCATGTTTGCTCTTACCTCTAAAAATAAATTATTCGTTTTCGTCTAAATTAGCCAGTTTTGCACCTATAAAGTCGGATTGGTGGCGACAGACACACATACACGAAACAATTTATGGCCGGATTCGGTTTTCGGAGTGTATGAAATGAAAAAGTATTCAACAAATTTTCAATTTTGACCAATGTAAAGAAAAAACTTGAATATTATACATATAGATAAATGTATAGTAAATTTAAACATTTATTAAAACATAATATGATATTTACAAAATAAAATTTATTTATATCTATATTATCTAACCTTTTATCAATGTTACAGACAGTAGAATGATAAACCAAAGAACTCGGTTCATTGTTTTCTTCATTTTTTTTAAACACAGATTAGATATTTTGTTTAAACTCTCTTAATTATTAAATTTTAAACTGATTTTAAATTAAAAAAAAACACAAACACGTATTTCAATAAGCAAGTTTGCTGCAGATGGAAACATGCGAGATGTAACGACCGGGTTACATGCTGGAAGGATACTGAAGACGAAGACAGAAGACAGGTCATATCTAGTTTGTTTATAACATTTTACCCCTTCCATGCCAAGTGTCTGGATTTTTCTCTTTCTTACCATGGCCAGTTCTATCAGTAGGCGTGGCTAAACGTAATTTCAAAAACACGCTACGGAATATTGTACTTAATATTTAAATATCCTCTCTTATTCTAAGGGTTTATCTTCTCACATACATACATATATATATATATATATATATATATATATATATATATATATATATATATATATATATATATATATATAATGTTTACAATCTTGCATGAGATGTGGGGTTTTTCCTGAACCAGAGGCTATATACATTTAAAAGAAGAAAGCTGATTACTTTAAATCAACTAAGGATGAGTGGGAAAGGCCCGCTCATTAAATAAAAAACAAGAGATATATGTCACTGATTCTGTTATTCTATCTAAATTAAATTATTTTTAGTCTTGACAAAAATAAGCTTTTAGATTATAGATACGGCAGTCAGCAGTACGCTACATTTTGAAGCAAACAGCTAAATTTAAATGAATGTTTGTAAATTTCGAAATTATACGTTCAATAAACTGGCACTTCTTTAGATTGTTACTCCCCTTATAAAAAAAAAAAAAACAGAAGGGAGTGACAATCGAAAGAAGGCGTACGGAATGTTCTTCTTTAGACTGTTACTCCCCTTATAAAAACAGATGGGTGATATTCCTTTGTCAAAGTACATTGGACTAAATATCCCTTTTTCCTAATAGTTATTTCGTCCAAGTCATTTATATTCTAAAACAACAGGAGTATAGAAGAGTAACAATCTAAAGAAGTACCTGTAGAAATTTCAAGAAATAGTTAAATTTAGTCTTGTATTATTGGCTAACCTGTAAATTAAAAATTTAACCTGCTCTTCGTGTAACCCTAACTCTCTCTCTCCTTTGCATGTGATACGAAATATAAAGTTGAGCTTCTGTTGGCGACTGGCCATATCCTGCCGTTTTTGGTGGACAATGTGATTTTCATGATCCTGAGTACTTAGTTAGTAGACCAAAAATCAAGTTGATGATAGTTTGTATCATGAAAGTCACATTGTCCACCAAAAAGGGCAGGACATGGCCGCTCGCCACCGGTTTGTTTTTTTCAAATGCCTATTGCCAAGCTATGTCCCGCAGACGAGCTTAGCCTACCACATATTTTCTTAAAAGGCACCAAAAGATTTACTTATCCACAAAATTTTAGCTTGATGTTAGTCAGACACTTTTTTGCACGCTATCTCCTGGACTATTAGAAATATTTTAACAGAGGCTAATATTTTTCTCTGAGAAAAATCATTCTCTATGTGTAGGTTATATTACTACTACGTTCACACATCGTTTTAAAAACGATCCACTAGTGATGGAGAACGATGGGTTGTATCGGTTCAAATCTGCTCCACCAAAACTAGGAGATCGGAACGGGGGATCGTATTCATAACGCTCGTATGAACAGGTCGTGGAGGGGATCGAGATATCGAGTTAGTTTACTCTTTTCCACTTTTTTAGTTGTTTGTTTTCGTGAGTTTTGTTTAACTGCAAAAACGTTTTGAAACAAAAGGTAAGACTATATAAAGAAGTTGTAAAAAGTTTTAATAACTTGTAAATAAGAAATGTAAAAATTCGCGGATGTATCAGATAACATTAAAGAAGGGGTTTTACTCGTGACGTCACCGTTATAATATATCGAAAGAATATAATTCGATAATCTTTATTTTTTGTTGTTTGAACATGTATCGTTTTAAAAACGAATCAGATCAAAAACGCTTTCATAACGATGTGTGAACGTAGTATATTATTGGTAGAGCTTTGGATGCAAAATCCAAAGGTTCGGGTTCAAGCCCCGGCGGTGGAATACATTTTTCTCATGTGGAAGCTCCAATAAGTTTAAAAAAAAATCAATAAGATAATGGTGGTTTGCAAACAACATTCTTTGAACGACAGACACAAGACCAAAATAATGTTCCCTGACGTCTGAAACGGATTTCTGTCGTGGATTATTCTTTTTAATTCGGAGACATAAAAATTTAATTTTTCAGAACGATCACGATACTTCCGTTATTGTCAGTAAGCTCGTAAGAAAAATAATTGAATTAGATTACATCTTTTATTAAATGGATCAAACTTACCAATGTTTTCAGCTGAGTCAGTTGTGTTGTCTCTTACATCACTGAATTCAACATCTGAAAATAAGAGGAGGGGGGGGGGGTTAGATATCATTAAATGAATTTATAATAAATAAATATCTTTGTATTAAATAATAGTTCATATATAAAATAAGATTCTATTAAAACTTTACCGTGTTATGTAAATTCAATATTTAAACATTCAAGTGTATTAAAAATTAATTATTCTATAATTATTTTATTATAAATCAATTATTTTAAAAAAATAAAAAATATATTATAGAAACAACAATTTTGCTCAAAAACTAGAATAATAAATTATTGGGCCTCCTCAATAAACACAGATTTGAGCCGAGAGACCTGTCGGTCACTAATTTTATAGTTTTACCATATAAATTCATGATAATCGTATATATATATATTTATATTTAAAGTATAGTTGATTATTTAGTAATTAAATTATAATCTTACCGTCATAATTATTGAAAGCATGATTGTACAGTTCTCCCTCCTCTTCTTTAGTTGAATTCACTGCAAAAAAAAAAAATATATATATATATATTTTGGTCAAGTGATAAAATTGAAATTTTAATGTTAATTTTATTTTTTTCTAGCCCCTTGGTGGAGAGTTGCAGCCACTTTACACATCATACGCCTCTGTACATTGCACCACCGAAGCTGGTATGGTGCGATCATTAGTGAACCATATAAAACAGAGTATCATGGCGAGGGATCGAACCCATGAGGTACGAGCTTCAAGCTTCATCAGATAAATCGTCATAGTAATTTTGTAAATGTTTATTGGTGCAGTAAAAATAGGCACAAAAACAGCCCAACCTCAAAAAAAAATTAGTACAAGCAAGAAACTTGGTGGATATGTTGGGTTCAGCTTCCTTTTGAATATACTAAAAGTCTCCTAAAATCCAAGTTGTACTACGGCCGCCATATTGAAAAATGGTGACCCATTTTCGGTTTTTTGCTTGTAATTCCTTAAATATTGCAGATAGAAAAATAAGTTTCAAATAACAAATGTAGAGGACTATAAAATAAACAAATTTTGTTCTTATAACTTTTTCTCTAAACCTAACCGGTTTTTTGGGGGGAAAATAAACATTAGATTAAATGTTTATTGAATAAATTGGTACATATTTAATTTACATTGGAAAATAATTGAATAAACACAGCACAGCTTGGCCTTGGCCGTGAGCTGGGAGTTGTTACAAAGTTTAACAGTTTTTTACTAGTAACATCGTATAGATAATATGAACTAATAATAACATGCATAGATAATGTAATAATATACCAAACTGAATATAATTATTGGTTTTGTTTATTTACATATAAAATAGACTGTCAATTGGTGTGGCACATAGCTTCCTCGCATCCTATCCACGTAATTTATTGATTTCATGCTTTTACAAGCCATTATTGTCTAATTGGTTTAATTGTTTCCCCCGTTTTTTTTTTTTTAATCTGTCAAACTTGTTTTGATTTTTTACACGAATTAAAGTATCAATTTAGAAAAAAATAAAGAGCGATGGTTCGTATTAATCTGGGGCTATCTGCGGGTAACTTTCGATATACTATAAAAGTTTTATTCAAATCGAATAAGTACTTTTGAAGCTATAGGTGTAAATAAATAATATGTTTTTGCGAATGTGGTGGAGCAACAAATAGGCGCAGAAGGTTGAAACTTATATGGGACCAACAATGGGAAAATTATGACCTACCACCAAAATTTCATTAAAATTGGACGTGCAGTTATTAGTATATGTTGGTTCGCAAAAATTGAATGACAGACCGACAGACAGACACGGAACCGAAAATGATCCCTGATGACTGAAACGGATTTCTGTCTTGGAATTTTTGAAATCGGAGACCAAAAATGTTTTCGTTCTTCAGAACGAACACATAGCTTCTGTTACCTTCGGTAACCTCGGAAACAAAATTTAAACTCATATATATTCAATTTAGAAAATAAATGTATATTCAGAAAGAAGAAAATTTGCAACAACAACTATTTTATGGCATTTTTGCGTAGGACAAATGGGGTGGCGGTGGCATTTCTCAGAAAATGTGCCTCGGTGCTCCAAACACGGGAGAGCGAATGAAAACGACGCGACGAGGGCTTATGGGGAGTCGCGTAGTACAAGCAGCGCCGCCGCACCGAGGCATATTTTCCAAGACGCGCCAGCGCCACCACGTTCACCCTACGCAAAAATATCATAGAATAGTTTTTGTTGGAAATTTTCTCTTATTTTGAATGTATAATTTTTTCCCCCTAAAACACCTGTTAGGTTTAGAAAAAAAGTTATAAGAACAAAATTTGTTTTATTTTATAGTCCTCTAGATTTGTTACGTCCAGTGGTGACCGTATTTCGAAACAAGGTTCTGACCCGCGAAAGACAACGTATTAGTGTAAAATTTTAGTACCTCATTAGATTAAATTATTTAATTTGTCGTCTTACCAAAGTTTTCAGCTGAGTTGGTATCATTAAAGTTTTGATCTAAAAATAAAAATAAATATTTCAATTTAACAATAAATATGTATGCACTACATAATACTATAATGCAGTCAGTTGCCTGCGAGCTCTATGACTCAACGCCAGGATTTAGTTCCTGATTTTTTTTATTTTTAATGGTAATAAACGAATCTCTTTTTAGTAAATTATTTAAAATTTTATTTAACATATTTGATTTTCAAAAACAACATGCCCAGTCAATAAGGTTTGAGAATATCCTGAATAGAGGGACAAAGTATTACAGCTTCATTGAACGAGCTTAATGAGTTCTTCATTTCAGAGACTTGGACTAAATATCTGTTGGTCTTAATGCTTAGAAAGGCACTTAACTAAAGTTTTGCCTCATGGCCCTCATGTTTACTATTTTACTTTAGTATCCCCTTTTAGGGGGACACTAAAGTAAAATTGTACCCAATAATAAACATATGTTAAAATAGAATCTTACTTTCGTAGGAGAAACTATTTGAACCGTCGGGGGCTCCAAGTCCTGTTAAATTCTCTGAAAAAAAAAAAAAAAAAAAAAAAAAAAAAGAACAGTTATTAATTTTAGTTTTCTGTACTAAGTACGAAAAAATCCTAATAAACGGCTCTGTCTTTCTGTTGGCATGTTTCAATTCATAAACTACTATAGCTAGAAACATGAAATTCGGCACACAGGTTACGGGTGCATCTCGGCATTTGTGACAGTGATAAATGTACCCTTTTTGGAGTTTTACACTTAATATTTCTAAGATGGCGGCCAATATGGTGGGCGACTAAAAAAAGATTTTAGTCACCATGACTTGTTATAAACAAATTTAAAGGTTTTGAAGTGTAGAAAATGAATATACAACTATTAAAATTTTACACTTAATAATTGTAACTTAATCGTACAGAAACCGGCGATTATCGCCTCACGTACTTAAGTGATGCGCGCCTTACTTGTTATTTAATCAATATCCTCGTGGTTAACTATTGCTTTAAAAATAAGTGATTTTATCCCTTAGTTTCCCCCTTCTTGACATAATCAGCTGTGTTGTAGGATAAAAATTAATCTTTATTTTGTGGGAATGTTATCGACTGTAAGTGGTGGCCGTCTTTTTGGCTTTAACGTTTTATTAATAAATCAAGTTATTTTTTCCTAACTAAGTAAAGTATTATGTCCAATTATGTCCGATTTTTACTTTCTCATATAAAGAGAAAGTATTGTGATGGCGCAAAAATTCGATTTTGAGATTTTGATGGATTTACACGTTTTGAGGTCCCCTGAGTCCAAAAAAGTGGTTTTTACTTTCTCATATAAAGAGAAAGTATTGTGATGGCGCGAAAATTCGATTTTGAGATTTTGATGGATTTACACGTTTTGAGGTCCCCTGAGTCCAAAAAAGTGGTTTTTAAAAAATGTCTGTCTGTCGTCTGTCGTCTGTCGTCTGTCTGTCGTCTGTGCAGACGCCTGGAGCCAAAACTACTGGGCCGATTTTGACGAAATTTGGCATACAAGTTCAGAAAAATCATACCCCGAGGCGAAATCGAGAAATGAATTTTAGCTCTAAATTTGGGGGCGCTACCCCCCAAAAACTCTGAAAAAACATGAAAAAAAATTATTTCTCGAAAACGGTTCCGACGATTTTGATTAAAAAATTCTAAAATGTAGTCCATTTGAATACGAATCCAACGATATAAGCCGTTTTCCCGGGAAAAATCTAGTTCCTGAGATATTAGCTTAAAACGCGGACGGAGAGAGCCCGGGTTCGATTCCCCGACCAGGAGAAGTTATTTTTATGATAAATTTTGATGAAATGTTCAATAATATTTAAATGTACATCTGAAAACTAATAAATGGAAACACTGGGCTAAGTAATTATAAACTCATATATGAGAAAGTTTGTCTGAGTTGTCTCGGACCGATTTTTAAAAAATGTCTGTCTGTCTGTCGTCTGTCGTCTGTGCAGACGCCTGGAGCCTAAACTACTGGGCCGATTTTGACGAAATTTGGCATACATGTTCAGAAAAATCATACCCCGAGGCGAAATCGAGAAATGAATTTTAGCTCTAATTTTGGGGGCGCTACCCCCCAAAAACTCTGAAAAAACCTGAAAAAAAATTATTTCTCGAAAACGGTTCCGACGATTTTGATTAAAAAATTCTAAAATGTAGTCCATTTGAATACGAATTCAACGATATAAGCCGTTCTCCCGGGAAAAATCTAGTTCCTGAGAAATTAGCTTAAAACGCGGATGGAGAGAGCCCGGGTTCGATTCCCCGCCGAGGAGAAGTTATTTTTATGATAAATTTTGATGAAATGTTCAATAATATTTAAATGTACATTTGAAAACTAATAAGTGGAAACACTGGGCTAAGTAATTATGAACTCATATATGAGAAAGTTTGTCTGAGTTGTCTCGGACCGATTTTTACTTTCTCATATAAAGAGAAAGTATTGTGATGGCGCGAAAATTCGATTTTGAGATTTTGATGGATTTACACGTTTTGAGGTCCCCTGAGTCCAAAAAAGTGGTTTTTAAAAAATGTCTGTCTGTCGTCTGTCGTCTGTGCAGACGCCTGGAGCCTAAACTACTGGGCCGATTTTGACGAAATTTGGCATACATGTTCAGAAAAATCATACCCCGAGGCGAAATCGAGAAATGAATTTTAGCTCCAAATTTTGGGGCGCTACCCCACAAAAACTCTGAAAAAACGTGAAAAAAAATTATTTCTCGAAAACGGTTCCGACGATTTTGATTAAAAAATTCTAAAAGATAGTCCATTTAAATACGAATCCAACGATATAAGCTGTTTTCCCGGGAAAAATCTAGTTCCTGAGAAAAAAGCTTAAAACGCGGACCGAGAAAGCCCGGGTTCGATTCCCCGCCTGGGAGAAGTTATTTTTATGATAAATTTTAATGAAATGCTCAATAATAATTAAATTTACATACGAAATCTAATAAATGGAAAACACTGGGCTCGGACCGATTTTTTGATAATAAGTTCAGAGACCGTAATTCATATTAGCTTTCTTGAGATATCAAAACACTACTTAGTGTTAGTTTAATTTTATTTATCAACGGGAGATTGGTTTAGATTAAATTCAAGGGAAAAACAAAAATGTCTCTCTCTCCCCCCCCCCCCCCCACTCTTACTCTTTGTATAACTATCATGTTTAAATTTGTCAAGCTTTTCCATAACTATTTCTTTAAATTTACTCATTGGTGTGAAATTCCTCAAGTAAACGTCACGGAAAGACCTCCTAATATTAATTTGTTTAATATTAATAAATAATAAATAATTAATTTTTCTTTCTGTTAGATCAAAATATGATATCAGGCAACCATATCGCAAATTTTTTTTTTTTTAAAAATGACATGGTACTCCAAAATCAACCTAATTTTGAACTCTTAATTTCATTAGTATTTATTATTTTTAATACAAACCGGCCTCAACATTTTTCTGTCTGTATGTATGTCGACACGTCGCAGTTCCAACTTTATAAACGAATTTGCTTAAATTGATTAATAAGTAAACAGTGGTGTGCTAGTATGTTGTGCATGATGAAAGCTTTGATTGATCGAAGCATTGTGTTATTAAATAACAAATAAGTAAAGTTTATAAATCTAAAACATAAAACATGATTTGAACATTTTTATAATAAGCCCGTTTTTTGATTCTTTTACACTTAAAACAATTTTTTTTAAAAAATCGTTCTTTGTTGAAGATTTTAGCCTCCTAGGTAGGCAGTTAGAAAGTAAGTTAAAAATGTGTTACAAAATTTGTACCTCGCATAACATTTCCTGAATTTAGTGCCACATTGTCTCATGATGGAAGAAGCTAAATCGGGTCTTTTCTGTTAATCCCCCCCCCCCCCACTCCTACATATACAGGGTTGCTCCTTTCAACTTTCATGGGGCGTTCGTATTTTCCACAACTGTCTAGTGCACAATAAGCTAAAACACTACCCATTAGGTTGATCCCCTCATTATTTATTAGTATATATATATATATATATATATATATATATATATATATATATATATATATATATATATATATATATATATATATATATATATATATATATATATATATATATATATATATATATATATATATATATATATATATATACTTTGTTATATATATATGTCAATAAATAATGTGATCAACCCAAAGCGTGGTTTCTTAGCTTTTTGTAAATTAGATAATTGTGGAAAATATTGTCCCATAAAATGTGAAGACTACAACCCCTATGCGAAAAAGCGCCCGGTAGGAGGGGGGGGGGGGGATTAACAGAAAAGACCCGCTAATTCAATTTATTGGGGGCGTTAATCAAAATAAAATGGTTAGTACAAAGTAGAATTATTGTTAGTATGAAATGCTGACCGTTGGTTGGTGGAAGTCCGGTTCTATAGACTGATGTGTATCCGTCTCCTCCGCAGTTCTGTAACTCATTCTTATAGCAGGGTAACGAACAAGAAGTATCTGGCTTGCTCCTTCTCAGTGATGAAGGAAATGTATGACTGCATTTACACTCCGCTCTGCAATACAGATCATTCAAAACATTCAGTTACTTGTGACAACTAAAATTAATTAATAAATAATCTATAGTTTGTTTTACATCTTCCGAAGGAGACCGCGTCACAGATTTTGTACATCCCGAAGTTTCGAACCCATAACAGCGATCTTTCTCAAGTGAACTGCTCGTGAGGAGAGTTCTTACCACTAATGGGGAAAAATAACAAATTACCTATTTAAGCTCTACCGTAGACACCTGAGCTAGATATCTAAAAATCAAATATAATGTATTTAATATATCAGGGAGGGCAAGCATAAGGCCAATGAGAGGCACATTCCGGTTTTTCGTAAATTATAAAGAACCACGCCATAGTTACGTTGAAGTAGGATTACCAACGATTTATACACTTCATTAACCGATTCAACTGAAGACATTCAAACATACATAAAACTATTTTACAGAAATTAACAATGTTGATTATTTTGAAGATTATTACCGCTACATCAATAAGTTTTTCATAATAACTTAATTAAGAAAACAGTTAACGTTGTTAATTTCTAGAATAACAAATCCATATTTTAATCAGGTACTAAAGTAAAGAGGAGGTCGTACATCTCCCAGACAGATAAATGAAGTTAACATAAGGACTTGGACTGTTGGGAAATGTTAAAGTTCCTAAGATAAGAAGAACTTTGTAGAATTACCTGTTTCTCAATCCTGCGAAAGCATATCCTGACTGAAGACACCTTGATATGCAGAACGAGACACTGTTTTCATTGCCCAAGCTAAGTTCTTCTCCGCTCAGAATATCATTGTCTTCATCTTTGAAGCAACTCACCAGCTTTCCTAGGCTAGCATCACCTGAAAACAGTTTAGTAGTAGTAAATCACTGTATTTATTTAAAACATACAGGGAGTTCAGTTAATATGTACAGTAAATCAATAATATGATAACTAATTTTAGAGCTAATATTATGTAAGTGCAATAAATCATTAATACTATAAAAATAATTTTAAGCTAATTACATAAAAATAAGATGATTGTTAATACTTCTGGATTACTTTGGTTAATACGTGCATACAATTTACAATTTACATAAACAATAACTAATTCAATTTTTAAGTTTTTGGTAATTTAAATAAAATTATAATTACTATTTACTACGGGAAACAGACAGTGAAAAATACACTCCCGCGCCGGGACTGTCTGTTTCCGTAGTAAATAGTAATTATAATTTGATTTAAAATAAACAATAACTTAATTAATTACTAAAACATAAATAATAATATTTTTAATAGCTAATTATTTTCTATTTGATATTATATATACATATATATATTTTTTCTTAATTTTAACATCTGTATAACTAAAATTTAAATTACCTCCATAAAAAATACAAATTGGTTGACCACCTCGTTTTTATATTTGACCTTAAACATTTCATTATTATTACGTATTATTTTCCTAATTAGTTGAAGAGTAACCATAAACGCAAAGAAGTGCAGCAACAGTGACATATTTCAATAGAGATATCGTATACGTATAACTAGTAACAACTATTTCCTTTCCATATTATTATTATTATCAAAAATAATATTTCTAATTCTACGTTTCAATTGTGAAAAATAACTTCTTTTTTTTCCTTCAATTATATTCATATTTTAATTATTACTTTTAATTGTGTTTATATTTAACCTTAATTATTATTATTATATAGAAAACAGTTTATACATAATAATTATATATATCCATCTTTCTGTTTCTGTTCTCTTAACAAAAATTATTATAATTTTAATACAAAGTTTACAGTTTAACATTATATTTTCTAATATTTAAGGTAAGGACCCTGAGTAGTTGAAATAAAAGCCGATAAAGGGCCGTCTCTTTACCTATCAAGTGAAATATAACATCAACGTGATTCTTGGTCTATTATTAATTTTGTACTCAGTATCATGAAACTCACATGGTCGGCCAACATGAAGGCTCTACGGTCTGATTTTTTAACAGCTGTTGGTCAAGCTGTCTCTAGAAAAACTTTGCCGACCGCATATTCTTAGAAGAATCAAAATAAAAAATAGACTGCCAATTAGTGTGGCACATAGCTTCCTCGCATCATATCATGTACTTTATTGTTATATTAACATTAAAATTATTGTTATATTACTTTATTGTTATATTGTTTATTGTGTAAAAACAATCAATATAGTTTTAGCGATCTTTTACTCTTCATAGTGGTATCGCTGTTGGCTTTACTAAAAAATTGTATTTGAAAAAAATGTTTGTCTCATTGAATAGATGAAGTTAGATTTTTTCCCGACATAAAATTCCAATTTTAAATTTGAAGTTCACGTTTACGCGAGCGGTGCTCGTGAACTCTTGAACGGATAATGTCCTGGGCATTGGTAAAATGAACATGTCTACCAAATTTCATCAAAATCGGTCGACATTTACTCAAGTTATCGTCGCACGTTTCATAATTCGCGGACACACAGACCGACAGACAGACAGACAGACACGAGACCAAAAAGCTCGGAAGCAATAATTAATAGGTACACAAAATTCTAGCTTGATGTCGGTCAGAGCATTTCTATTTTTGCATGCTATATTCTGGATTATTAAAAAAATAAATTGGGAATTTAGTCCACTGTTTGAAGAGGAATCTTTCAATCCAGGGGTAAATTTAAATGTGCTCAAAACTCAAAATCAAGCGGAATCGTTTCTAAATTTTTATTAATTGTGTCTTAATTGTACTGTTACTGATCTCAGATTCCTTAAGTGAAAAGACAAACAAATTATTATTATTTATTTTTACCCACAAGACTCAGGCCAGTTAGGTGGGCCCATCGAACAAACCCGGGTTAGGGACCGAGATCTTCACACATTTGTGAAGATGTCGACGGTAACCATGACTCCCCTCCTGGGAGGGAGTCATGGTCTCCTGGGGAGTCATCATGGTTTCCAGGCCGAAACCTGGTGGCGCCACTCTTTCGAGGAGCTTCCCATTTATTTAAACAATTCTGGGTTGACATTGAGCGGGGGCCCCGGTCCGGGAATCAAACCCAGAGCTGTGGTCAGAAGCGTTCACCCATCCATCTACTGACCCTACTTGAGGCTGCTTAACTTGCGTTATCACACGGCAAGCGCGCTAGCCTCTGAGCCACACAGGACCCAGGCCCCCAACAAATTATTTAGTAAAAGGATTATTGTTATATTAATGATCATTCCAATTCTGAAAATGAATCTATAACTTATTAAATGGTTATCAATAACGTATGATAACTTTAATCAGTTTCTTACAACGTACTGTTGGTTATAGTGTACCATATAATATAGCTATATAAATATATAATATATACTGATTACCTCTTGTTCCAGTTCTATAAAAGATCATGTGATTCTCTCCACCGCAAGTCATATTTAGCTGTCCTACACAGGGTTCGTTACACTTGTCTTTAGAAGTCCTTGTTTTCATATGTGGAGCTGCTTTGCTACACAGACATTCTGTCCTGAAAAATAAAATCATTATGTAACTTAAGTGCATGAAAAAAATATCTTAGATTGAAAATATGACATAAAGAGTGTAAGGAATTAAGGATTTTGTGGTTAACCCATTAATGGTCAAAAATATAATTAATAAATCTAAAATTCAATTTCTGATTGCATTGCACTTATGTGCTCTCTAAAACTGTTCTAGCTAGTGCCAGAGTTATTCTGCGTGGCACTGATGTTGGAAGAATTAGCTACTTCTACTATTTTTTCAGTCAGTTTCTCAATTGGCCTGCATACTAGCAAAATCGCTTGATTAGAACCTGGGAGTTCTTATATGCAAAGTTTTATGACGCTATCTGATAAATTAATTCCAGCCCAAGATTGCATTTCTGGTATTGTACTCGTATATGTATGGGTAGATTTATGGTGGTGTCTTATACTATATAGGACAAGTACATAAAACCTTCTTTTTTTTTTTTTTTTTTTTTTTTTTTTTTCATCTAAATGAAAAACCTATATTAGGGTACAGTAAATGAATTAAAACCAATCATGTGGAAATAAATATCATTGTATGTTTTGTGAAATATTAATTCACGAGTCTCTAAATTAAAGAACATTTTAGTCAAATTTCAAAAAATGAGAAAAACATATTTTTAATTACGATTGATACGAAATATAAACATTTTACCTCTGTTTAGATGGGTAGAGTGATTCATTTCGTAGTTTCATTCATTGCGCATACGCGTTTCATAATTCTTCACCTTATCGCACAATTAGCGTGTTTGTTTACATTTAACAAAACTAATTTGCTGTTTGTTTAATTAAATTAACGGTTTTTTTCTGTATTTATTATTAAAATCCAACAATCGTAGATAAAGTACGGTACGCAACTCGTGCGAAAATTGCATTTTGCTTTGCTTGTGTGGTTTTACTACCCTCACACACTCATGCATTACACATTCACATGCAAAATGCTACTTTCTGCACTAGACGTGTAATTTAATATTTGATTCTTTTGCCGTTTTATACGTATTTGGCTTGAAATCAGAGATAAGAAAAGGGAATTTGAAGCAAAGCGCCAAAACAGTAGCTTCCCATTTTTAGGTAGCAATCAGGTTGTACAGTGACAAAATTACCACCCTAACATTATCCAAAGACAAACTTTTTAGTTTTTTAATGATGTTGAATATACTTTTCACCATGTTGTTATTATTTAGTTGGAGAGATCAATTCTGTGCTTATAAGAATTAGAATTTAGTTTTGTAAATATGTCCTGGGGGGCCTGGGTGGCTCAGAGGCTAGAGCGCTTGCCTTGCGATAAGGCAAGTTAAGCAGCCTCGAGCAGGGTCAGAGGATGGATGGATGACCGCTTCTGACCACCGCTCTGGGTTTGATCTCCGGACCGCTCAATGTCCACCCAGCAATGTTTAAACAATTGTGAAGCTCCTCGAAAGAATGGCGCCACCAGGTTTCGGTCTGGAAACCATGATGATGACACTCCTGGTTGAAATACAACTAGGGGAGTCATGGATAACGACCATACTTCACACTAGTGTGTGAAAATTTTCGGTCCCTAACCAGGGTTTAATGAACGGGCCCACCTAAGTGGCCTGCGTCCGGAATAAAAAAAAGCCCTCCGGAATAAAAAAAAAAAAAAAAAAAAAAAAATATGCTCTGTTGATTATGTTGGATTTATCGAATTTTTAACTTGTTTTAGAAAATACAGATTTAGGCAGATCCAAGCCTTCCTTCGACTGAGTTGCGCCACGGATTGTTATAGATAAAAACATCTTCTTTACAATAGGGGAGATTTCTTTGTATTTTAAAGTTAAATAATCAGATAAAGTAAAGTTTTAATTAAAGTTTTAAGGAGAAGTGTCATACTTATGGATATAAGCGAATGGGAGACCCTGATTGACACAGAAGGCGACACATCTATCTGGCGTCATCTGGGCTATATTGGTACTAGTTATACCAATTTCTTCGTTATATTGGCAACACCCGCCCTCTTCTACATCAGCTGATATACCTGAAAACATTTCAACAAAAATTATGCAATATTCTTTATAGGTAAAGAGTTTTATTTAGAATTCTTAATGACCAGTTACCTAAAAAAAAATTGAAATAAGATGTGCTATATGGTTTTTTAAAGGGTCCGATATTATTAATATTCAACATGTTTTTTTTCCTAACTATTAGATCTACATTTAGAAATAATGATTTCTCATTTAACTTTTAGTTTGTTTTACTGATTAGTCATCATGACAAACGTCGTGAAGGTTATGTGTGAAGATGACATTATAGATTTAGATATTAAACAATAGTTAATAAATGAAATGTGTATTAGCACCAAGCTTGTTTACTTGTGCTTATCACTTGGGCAACACTGGAGGAAATCATGATTCCCTCCTTTCTCATTACTCCCTGTTGAGTCCGACCGGGTGGAATGAGCTACTTTCCTCCCTGTAAACTAGGGAGGAAAGTTCACTTTTTCTCCCCGCTGGAGGTAAAAACTATTACAGTATAGAATAAAACATTTTTACCTCCGAACTTACCGTAGGTAATGGAAGCTGTGTGGTCGTTCTGAAGAACAAAATATTTTTATGTCTCCGATTTTAAAAATTCCAAGACAGAAATCCTTTTCAGACATCAGGGACATTTTTGATTCGGTGTCTGTCTGTCTGTCTGTCGGTCTGTAATTTAATTTTTGCGAACCAACATATTTTAAAAACTACACGTCCGATTTTAATGAAATTGGAATGGTAAGTCATAATTAGCCCATTGTTGGTCCCATATAAGATTCAACCTTCTGCGCCTATTTGTTTCCACTTGCTAGCCACACTATAGCTTCAAAAGAACGTATCTGATTTGTATGAAACTTTTATAGTTTATCGCAGACAGCACTAGATTCATTTGAACCGTCTGTGGTCTTTACCTTTTGTTAAATTGAAACTTTAATTCATGTAAAAATTCAAACCAATTACAAGATTTAAAAAAAAAAAACGAAGAAAACAATTAAACAGATCAGACAATAATTGCTTGTGAAAGCATAAAATCAAAAAAGTACGTAATAGGATGCGAGGAAGCTATGTGCCACATCAATTGGCAGTCTATTTTAAAATGGCTCTAGAAATGAAATGATATATAATAAATTAAAAATATATTGCCTAGTAAAGTACATATGTGTTACCATTGTTTAACTATGCAATACTGATGAATATAGAAAATCAAATAAACAAATTTAATATTTAAAATAATAAAAAAAGCTAATAATTAATACAAGTCGATAAATTTTAATAAAGAACACAGCAGAAGGAGTCAGGTTATTCACTAAAAGAAGTTAGTTGAAGAAACATTTTTCAGTTTTAATTTGAACCTGTAATGGATGCCCGCAAACCATTCATGAATCGCAGGTTTTGCATATTTTCCTTAAATAAGGCGAATATAGATGATTCGGTGTCTTTTATGACGCTGATGATATTATTTATTAATTTATTTCGAGTTTATAGGAATTAATATACTTGCTTTAAACTAAAATAAATGTCATTATTTCTTTATATTTACCAAAATTTTGAGTTGAGTAAACCATTATTCTCCAGTTACCACCACAATTGATTTGTGGATCAGCGGCGCAAGGTTTATCGCAGCCATCAGCAATGGGTAAATTCAGTTTTGCGATACCGCAGTGACATTCCACCCTAGAAAATGCATATATATACACATATTAGACATTTATACTTAATTTTTAAATATCGATTAAAGTATTACTGCAATATAAGAGTTTATAACGGTCTTTGTACCTTAAAAATATGAAATATCTAAAATAGCAGTCATTAAAGTTAACTAGCATCCTTAAAGTTTCAGTTTAAAGAAAATATGAATGGAATAAGGACATATTGACTTTTATCGCTTTGAAGTTTCTTGCTCTAACCCTTTAAGGATCAGGCAAAAATAAAAAAATAAATGTTACAGTGGATTGGTGGTTTCCGCGGTTTACCAGCTGACCATCTCTACACGTGTGTTTTGGATGACATGTCTCCAGTTTTTATTTTATTGTGGCTCATAGAAGCAATTTCTTAGAGCGAATTTTTGTCAAAATACTTATTATACTACCAGTTTTGATTTAATATTGAGTTTTTATAAGAAATAATTAG
The DNA here is from genome assembly GCA_951217055.1 of Gerris lacustris. Classification (NCBI taxonomy): domain Eukaryota; kingdom Metazoa; phylum Arthropoda; class Insecta; order Hemiptera; family Gerridae; genus Gerris; species Gerris lacustris. The sequence goes on from OX578282.1 coordinate 1,846,881, forward strand.
CGCTCTTGAGTTATTTGCAGATTTTTAGCTTGAGTAGTGAAAATTTAATAAATTACGTTGTCTTAGAGGTTTGGTGGTTCATTCCGTAAACCATCTACTTTAAGGTGGTTAAGGATGTAAACCACCAAACCTTACAGGCAATATAATTTTTGTCAAGGTCATCAGAAGTACAAATCCCAAATTGATTGGAGGCATCTCCTAGAAACCACCTAAAAACATTGATTTTTCTAATGGGAGGGGGGGCTAGAATTTTTTCAAAAATCATTTTCTGGGGCCATTCTCGATCCCAGAGATGAGATTTGCAACTCTAATTTTAGAAATTATAAAAAAAACAGTAGTGCGCCATTCGGAGCAAAAGGGGGTGGTTTTCCAGGCAAACCACCAATCCTTAAAGGGCTAAAACTAAGATTTAAAATATTTATAATACTATACTGCTTACTTGTATTCTACTCCGGCAAACGGATAGCCCAGAGCCTTGCAGTAAGCTATGCATCGTACTGGAGAGTTGGTTCTGATGAAATCAACTTTATGATGCCATAAAAATCTCTGAGGGCCGCTGTCTTCAAAACATCCGAACTGCCATCTTCTGGTGTCACTAACCCTCAATTCTCGTTCTGCAATAAAAAAGTAAAAATACAAATATATAATATTTATCTGTGGTAATAATTAAATAGATGAAACGTCTAAATTACTAATAGTGAACTAATATGTACCTACTTGTGATTTAATTGTCTGACTAATTTGTAAAATGATTAAATTGATAATTCCTGCGATATTATACATGGTGCATTTGGTAAAAGGCGTATTCTCCAACTCGGTTAAAACATTAAATATCAGATAAAACATAATATAGATAACTTAGCCAAGAAGGTAGCAATATGAGTATATAGTCAAGCAGCACTTTAAACACTCAAGCGCGGCTTAAGCTCTGGTTATGGAGAGTTAAAAGGCACTAGAGCTGCTTGCTGAGAGAAAGGAGGTTACACTGCTTTTGGTAGCAGGACATATAGGGTCTGAGAATGAGAAAGCAGCCGAAGTAGCGAAGAACGGACCGGAACCCGCAATTAAATGGTCAAGAGGATAGACGAAGTAAGCCATCAAGATGTGGATATGGGAAGAAGCAGAAAGGGCAAGGATAAGGACGGAGGGATGCAGACACTCGAAAATGCTGCTGCCAGACCTAGAGAAATGGAAACCAAATGGCAAACAGGACTGAGTAGATCCTACATGAGAAACATGGTTGGAGTCTTAAATGGACATGATCAACTTAAAAGACATCTGGCACTATTAAAAATCGAAGATGACCCAACCCGTCCAGTGTGTGAAGAAGAGACAGAGCTTACCATGGGAGTGTGTGTAAGGATATGGGTGACTGCGCTTTCACACATTTGGAACAGGAGAAATTAGGGAGAGAAACTTGTTAAATTTAAGTGGTGAGACATTCTAACAAGATTAAATTAGAACAGGGTTTTAACTAAAAATTATATTATCTGAATGCGATCATTTTCCGGGTAGCACAAATACATGTAAGGACTGATTTTTTATTACTTTAAGTCTCTAGCTTGAAAACTGTGGTGGAGTTATGCGTGACACAGATAGATTTACAGACAGACAACCAGCTAAAAATCATTCAAAACGTCTTAAAATCACCCAAAACAAATGATTCCATTGGAATCTCGGTTTCGGATTTTTTTGGGGTGAAAACAATACTTTTTCTTTAAGGTAAGGAAAAGAAAAAATTGTGCTGATCATTCCAATCCGGAATTCATTCTATCTGGGAATCTAATAAATGTTTGATGCTATGACTCACTATTCATTCTATCCACATCATGGCATGCAAATGAAGTTTAAAGATGTTTAAAAGAATATTATTTGCACATGAAGGGTAAAAATAAATATTATAACTTACTTTAATTCGGATTTCTTTTTAAATTCCCTAATAAAAAATATATAAAATAATTGATTCAAACCTATTATGCCAGTTGAAAATAGAGTCACGGCATTTTGGCCACCACACATAATGCTCATGTCACCGACGCATGGTACATTACAGAGACTTTCATCGTCTTGAATCAAATTGAGAGATTCGTCTGCTCTTTCCGGTAGATCTCCGCAGTGACATTCCGTTCTAGAATAAATAAAATATATATAATTACATGATAAAAATAACTTTTTATATACTACGTTTTTAAATTTTCTGTTGAATCGTGTGTAATGTTGATAATAATATAATTGTTATTGTTGTATAATATATAATGTTAGTGAAAAAAAAATCGTCCCGAATTTATTTACTTCACATAAATGATAACCGATAACCATCTAGAGAGCTGATCTTAAACATATAAAAGGACAAATCTTTGTACAACGGATCTCCCCAACACCAAATCTAAACCGTGCCATCGATATATTTGAAATAATATAAGTAATATAATCGATGTATTTACTGTTTTGCTGTCATTCAATGTTTATCTCTTATTTATAAAAATCACAAATTTGAAACCTGTCAAAATGAAGATTGTAAATATGGGATATGGCAAAACAAATAAAATAACTGGCGAATTTTTTCCGAACTAACTTTCCATAAAGCAAAATTTGCTAAAAAACCAATTAAATTCTGCTGAAAGATGTCTAAAATTATAAAAATAATACATTGACGTTGTGTTCTGAGCTATGCTAAAAGTTTCAAATGTCTAGCTATTCGGGAAGTTAGTTAGAAATCGATTGCCAGATTTGTACCGGACAAACAAACAAACAAACAAGAAAGCAAGTTAATAAAAACGTAGTAAAATGTATTTCCTCTCCGGCATTCCAAGTCACTAGATATGTCGGTTGTCGGTGCTTTGATATTACTAATATTACTCAGAATTTAGGAGGGGTCTCTGGCAGCTCATTGCTAACATATTTTGCTTTTGATTCTGAACGTTCCGGGTTCGATTCTCCGCCAAGGGTCCAAATCAATGAATAGGTGCTTATATTACGTATTATGCAGCTAATGGAGCTACACACGAACCCCCATATCTTCCATTACATATATTGCGGGGGTTGGTAAATAACACTGAGACTGGTCTTGGAGATTGATTATCACTGAGCTTTCTAATAACCATATGACTCCAATAAAACCCACCAGAATGCGCATAGCTATATCTCAAACATAAGTTGGTGGGCAGCTATTTAATCACGTGGTAGTGTCTCGTCGTCTCCAATGCCTTAACTGCGACCAGTTCGGTATCAAAAGAACGTCTTTTTAGATCTTTTTAGCTGTAGGTTATAAAAAGAAGTCGCCGGGGATGAGATATAAACTGTACAGAGAGTGGGGACAACTCGAATTCTTTGGTGAGCCAGAAATTGTGACATTGTGTTCGCAACATGAGGCCTTGTGTTGTCATGGTGGACTTTTCACTTCCCCACTAGCTCCGGTGGTTTTCGAAAGAAGCTTCCTCATTAACGTCTACAAAATGTTTGTGAGACCCAGCATTGACTGTCTGCCTTTGACAAATTGAGGGAGTGTCCGTGTACATCATTTCTTTGTAGTTGAGAACGGAGATGACTATTGATTTGTTGGCCGATTTTTGAGCCCAGTAAAGAAGCCGTAGTGATAGCTGACAGTTTTTACTGCAGGCGATGCAACAATGCCACTTGTTTAAACAGATGCCGACAGCCCTTTGTTTGAGATACAGCGATGAGCTTCCTGGTGGAAGCTTTTTTTGGGGCCATATGGTTACCAGAAAACTCAGGTAGATGTGTTAGTGAGTGCTCAGTCTTAATCAAGACCAGTCTCTCATTATTTATCATCCCTGGTTGAATAGTTATATAGTTGTAAATGTCCTTTCACACGCCTATAATGCCTTTCACAGGCTACCGCACCACGGAATATAGATACATTTTGTTACCGTAATCTGATGATTATTACCGTTATCGTAATAATTAAGTTTAAGATTTAAGTTTGTTTAAGTTAAGGTCAATTAAGACGAAATTTTCATTTACACAAACATAATAATCTCCTTGACCAAATTTCCTTCTAAATAATATTTGTGTAAAACAACTTCTTCATTGCTATACTTATTTATTATAATATAGGTTTTAAAATATGTATAACAAATCCTACCGCGGGTTTCCGCAAGCCAAGCGAATTTCCATTGGAAATTTGTACTTCAATGTCGTGTAGTTCCTTCATAACTACTACCATTATGTGTGTTATTTTTAGTTTTAAAAGAAATATTTTAGTTGGATTAGGGTTTTTAGAATATTGCTTAGTTAAACATAATCGTAGTAGTTTGAGAGATGTTTAAACTGCACAGCATTGAACTACAAATTTCCAATGGAAATTCGCTTGCAATGGAAACCCGTGGTAGGATTATTTTGAATATTTGCTGACTCATCAGGAGGGGTTCATGACGTCATATAGATCCCATTTTCAATAGGGATCCTCACCTCAACGAGCTTGATTTTTCGGTGCAAGTTTCATTTTGATACGTCAATTCGTTCGAGAGTTATCGTGCTCACAAGAAATCCGCAAGAAATACATATACCTATATACAGAAACAAACAAAACTCAGGTTTCGGTCACAAAAATCGTCACTATGTTACAATCCCGACGTTTCGGTTTTTATTTTAAACCTTCTTCAGGGGCCGTAAAAAATCTAAAGAACGACTGCAGGCTTTTGCATATAAAGTTTTGTAAAACCTATTTTTTCATGATCAGGGACCCATGAAACATATTTTGGCCACAGTCCCGGCTCCAACTCCGGCCATGCCAGTGGCTCCATTAGCGATTTTTTTCCAATGGAAATTCGCTAAAAATTATAATAATAAGTTATGTATAACTTTCACAATAAAAAGTTACTCAAACATTATATTTTTTTTTATAATGATCAAGGTTATTCCAAATTTGATAGCCCAGCACTAGTTTTACAGTCTGATGATTAATAAATTAATAGAATAAAGAGTTTTATAATTAACTTTTTAAAATGCTTGTTACCCGTTTTTAGTTGCTGCATACTTGTAGCCGTTGCTGAAGCAGAAGACAGTACACTTGAGAGAAGTCAAAGTGCTGTTGGCATGTTTATAAAGAGTCGTAGTGTTGACAATGCGTTTCTCATCGCTGAAGCATCCTTTATACTTACCATTCAGTATTGCTTGGGATCCTGAAACATAAAATACCATATTGTTACATGGCTGTACAGACATGATAGACAAGGAGACCAGGAAAAAAGTGTCTTCCATTAAGCTAGAATTTTGTATACAAATAAATCTTTTAATTTACTTTTGGTGCCTTTTAAGAATATGTGGTCGGCAAAGATCAACTGCGAGACATAGCTCGGCAATAGGCATTTGAAAAAAACAAAACAAAACAAAAAAAATCCGGTAAAGTGCGGCCATGTCCCGCCATCCCGGTCATGATCCTGAGAACGAACTTAGTTAATTGACCAAAAATCGGGGCCTGGGTGGCTCGGAGGCTAGAGCGCTCGCCTTGCGATAAGGCTAGTTAAGCAGTCTCGAGCAGGATCAGAAGATGGATAGATGACCACAGCTCTGGGTTCGATTCCCGGACCGGGCCTCCGCTCTATGTCCACCCAGCATTGTTTAAATAAGTGGGAAGCTCCTCGAAAGAGTGGCACTACCAGGGTTCGGCCTGGAAACCATGATGATGACACTCTTGGTTGTAATACAACTAGGAGGGAAGTCATGGTTAACGACCATATCGCACGAGTCACACGAGTACGTGAAGATTTCGGTCCCTAACCCGGGTTTGTTCATTGGGCCCACCTAAGTGGCCTGCGTCTTTGGGTGTAAAAGCCCCCCGGAATAAAAAAACAAAAAAAATACACCAAAAATCGAGTTGATAGTAGTTAGTCACTTAATGGGTTAGTTAGTCAAATATTACTCCAAATCAAAGAGGTCACCTATTAAGTGACAAACTACCATCAACTTGATTTTTGCTCCACTAACTAATTTCGTACTCAGGATCATGAAAATCACATTGTCCACCAAAAAGGGACATGACCGATCTCCACCGGTTTGTTTTTTTCAAATGCCTATTGCCAAAGCTGTGTCCCGCAAACGAACTTAGTCGACGACATAGTATATTCGTAAAAGGCACCAAAACATTTACTCAAACACGAAATTCTAGTTTGATGTTAATAGACACTGTTTTCACACTATCTCCTCGACTATGAGAGCCTTCGATCAAGTTTCTCGACGTCCGCACAAATGAATACTATATAGCAAGTTATAATTTATTTGAATTTGTAAAAATCAATGATTGGGAGAAAGAGGAAAGTAAAGTGAAATATCTTGTCCACCACATGACACTAGTCTAATTAGTCTAAGACTAATAGTTTTAAATTATTAAGGAAACACGATATAGACCTTTTCATTACGGTTCACATTTCTGTGCTGGTACCCGTATGTTTCGGTGTGACTTTAAAGACGTTTCAGGTCAAATGCTGAGATGTACCTTTGTGCAGAATTTTGTTCAAATCGACTGATTTATACGCCAGTTATTGTTAGACAAACAAATAAACACTCAAAATTTTAATATCCTAAGTTACAAGACTCTGAAAAGAAGAACTCGGTAAGCTAGTACAGCTACGGCCTTCCCGGGCACACTCTATAAGTAAACATCATCGTGCCTATTTGCTTATATTCGTTTTGTATTATGTAGTCTTAAAAATATATATAATCCATCAAACATTCAGGGTTAATTTTTTCTCATTCATTCGTAGTAAGAATTCATTAATTTACAAAAAAAGAAACTCACAACAAGATATTTTCGATCAATTTAAAAGGTCAATATGTATTTTAATTTATGCGTATTTGTTTAACGGAATATTATTTCAGAACGAGTATACTATTCAAACCAAAAGTACACAGTATGTGTGAAACATGGGAATTCCTAACTTTTAATTTATTTACTCTATTCAAAACTAATTTCTTATTTACTTCTTTCATCAATAAAGTTTGTATTTGTAATGTTATTTCTTGTGAATCCACTTAAGTGAGGTGCTCAAGTCAAGCCTTGTTGGTCAATACAAATAAAGACCGGATTTATCATTGTCCTGGAATTACCAGATGTACGCCTTGACCTAAAGGTAACGTACTTGTTAAGAAGCAAGTTTTAATTAATTAATATACTTACAGAAAAATACACTTAAACTTTACCTTACTTAAAAAGTATATCATATTACTTATTTTGATATTAGTTTATCAGTTTCTTCCACTTTTCTGCTCAAATGATAAGTGAAAAACCAAAAACACTTTTTAAAAAAATAACTTTATTGGGGTTTTAGGCAAGATTAAAATGGGGTAAAAAGTTATAAAATAAGAATTATATATATTTGTAATCAGCTGGACGTACCCTTTCATATGATACCCCTCACGGTGTCGAAAAAAAAAAAAATCGGTCCGAGACAACTCAGACAAACTTTCTCATATATGAGTTCATAATTACTTAGCCCAGTGTTTCCATTTATTAGTTTTCAAATGTACATTTAAATATTATTGAACATTTCATCAAAATTTATCATAAAAATAACTTCTCCTGGGCGGGGAATCGAAACCGGGCTCTCTCCATCCGCGTTTTAAGCTAATATCTCAGGAACTAGATTTTTCCCGGAAAAACGGCTTATATCGTTGGATTCGTATTCAAATGGACTACATTTTAGAATTTTTTAATCAAAATCGTCGGAACCGTTTTCGAGAAATAATTTTTTTTCAGGGTTTTTCAGAGTTTTTGGGGGGTAGCGCCCCCAAATTTAGAGCTAAAATTCATTTCTCGATTTCGCCTCGGGGTATGATTTTTTTTGAAGATGTGTGCCAAATTTCGTCAAAATCGGCCCAGTAGTTTAGGCTCCAGGCGTCTGCACAGACGACAGACGACAGACGACAGACAGACGACAGACAGACAGACATTTTTTAAAAACCACTTTTTTGGACTCAGTAGACCTCAAAACGTGTAAATCCATCAAAATCTCAAAATCGAATTTTCGCGCCATCACAATACTTTCTCTTTATATGAGAAAGTAAAAATTAGCCCTTAAGTTTTTTTACAATAATTCTTTTTTAAAAATATTTTTTTTAAGTCGATATATTTTTAATATATGTGGGTAGGTACAAGACACATACATGCCAAATTTAAAATTGATTGGACGAAAGGTGTAGCCGTGAGAGCAGGCGACAGGACGGACGGACAGACACACGCAGGAAAATATAAGGGTCCTTGGGTTTGCCTACGGACCCTAAAAACTGTGTGCGCAAGTAAAAGAGAAACTTTTGGTGCAAATGTTAAAATTACCATAAGACCAACAATGAGCTAGTTTTGTTGTTTCCTAGCGTCAAAATTTAATTAAAATTGGAAAAGTAGTTAGATGTGGTGGGGCCCAAAAATGTTGACATACAAACACCACAATAGATAGACTAAAAACCAAAAATGTTCCCCAATGTCTAAAACGAATTTCTGTTTTAAAATGTCAGACAAAACAATTCCCACATCCATTGCCTTTGGTAAGCTCGGAAACAAACATGGTTAAACATATCTAATTCTTTTTCCAAATAAATTATACTAGAAAGTTTCCAATATTAGGGTGTAGAGGTAATCACAATAACAGTATATGACGTTGAGACACGATGGTAGGGGGAATATTGGTTTTGAAACTGTGTGAGAAAAGGTTTCAAAATAATTGTGCACCAAGATACGAACATCTTTACTCTATTTATAGCTTTTAAATAATAATTTTGCAAAATCAAACTCTATATTATAATGTACTCGTAAATGCTTTTACTCAAATAAAAAAATTTATAATTTAGATTGAAGGTGGGGTACTTCTTTAGATTGTTACTCCCCTATGTGTTTTTAGAATATAAATGAACTATCAAGGCAAAGTGATGTTTAGACCAATGTACTTTGGGACAAAGGAATATCACACTTCTGTTCATATAAAGGGAGTAACAATCTGAAGAAGAACATTCCGTACACCTTCTTTAGATTGTTACTCCCTCTATTTTCTTTATAAGGAGAGTAACAATCTCAATCAAAGAAGTGCCGAAGGTGGTTTAGCCTGTATTATTTAATATTTTTTTTATCAAACTTTAATTTCATTGTGTAGTTGAAATAATAGGTAAATAAGTTAGAAATAATACACAAGTCATTATGAAGTGTACATTTACCTATAGTCCTTGGGAAATAGTCCATTGTTGTAGCAATTTTCCATAACTTTTTATTTCACTATGAAGAAAATCAACACTTCAAAATCACAATTCCTTCCAAAACATTGTCATTTCCGTCATTAGCTTGTTCACATTGTTATATGTGTCCGCTAAACAATTATTGCTCTAATTGGTCATATAATGTATATATATTTCCTCTCGTGATATAATTGGTGTTTTGGAAACTACATTATATACATATATATACACTCATATGACCTATGGCAGTTTTATTAGTATAGGTAGATCAAGAGGGAAAAGGCAAACTTAGCAACATTATGACTGCCCCTCGCATATATGAGCGGGCATCCATAAAGAAGTTGTATCGTTACGTCTCGTAATATCTTTCATTAGGGCAAAGCTGTATTATGTTCTTTTTTTTAGGGTCCGTAGGCAAAACCAAGGACCCTTATATTTTCCTGCGTGTGTCTGTCTGTCCGTCCGTTGTCGCTGGCTCTCACGGCTACACCTTTCGTCCGATCACTTTGAAATTTGGCATGTATGTGTCTTGTACCTACCCACATATTTTAAACATATAGCGACTTGTAATAGTATATTATGTTACAAGGCTGTGAAGTGAGTTTTTTCTTTACCGCGGCAATTACATTTACTGTCGAGCGAAGCGAGACAGTAAATATTGCCAAGGTAAAGAAAAAACACTTCACAGTCGCGTAGCATATGCTATTTTTTCCGAGGTAGCAGACAATGAAAAAACATTAAATATTAATCACCAATCAATATATAATAATAACAAATATTAGTACATACTTAAGACTTAAAAAAAGAAACCTTAAAAAGAGGTTACACTATAAGAAAAGATAAATAAAACGCATTGACATCTAGCGGATTTTAATCGTACTAGAAGCACTTCTACAAAGACTGCAGCGGTACTAACGGAAGTTTTGACAACTACCCGCCGGATATAAAAAATCTTTTAGTTCCTAGGACGTAAAAGATTTTTTCTTTACAGCTAGGAGTAATGAAAAGATTTTTTAAGTCCACGTAATGAAAAAATGGTTTTTAGCTATGTCTTTTAGGCTCTAAAGTTACTATTTCACAGCCTACCACGGAAAAAAGTATTTTTCGATAAAATTTGGGTAAAAAAACTTAAGGGCTAAAAAATAATTGTTTTTTCTGGAGACCGTGTGGGGTATAATAAGAAAGGGTACGTCGAGATGATTACAAATATATATAATTTTTAGGTTATAACTTTGATAGGGCGAGCGCAGACGAGTTTGAAGTTGGTGTGAAAAGTGTCCCCCCTTCTACCTCGCTTAAGTAAAGTGCAAATAATCTAAGTTAATGCAAACATTTTTTGACCAAATGTAAAGATACCAATTTTTGAAAATTTTGAAAACAAAATAAAAATTGTTTTTATTGATAAAATACTTTCTTTTTTTTTATAATTATGCTCTTTTGAATGTATAAATTTAATGCGCAACTCGAGCTTAAAGTGTCTTTGCTGCACTCGAGAAACCTTTCCGCCCTCGCCTGCGGCTCGTGCGTAAATATTTCTCTCGAGAGCAGCAAAGTGCCGCTTTGCGCACTAGTTGCACAAATGACTATTATCTACTTGCGGCAGCAAAATGAGGACTTATTGAACTGCTTTCGGGCAGAGAAATGTAATTTTACTGTCAAGGCGGTAAAATTCAATCTAGAATGACTTCAATAATAATAATAATAATAATATGGATTTTTGATGTTTACATGAAGTTGCAGTGTAGCCAGTGACTCCGCTATTTTTGTAATTATATCTATCTTATAACATCATATATTATATTTCAATAACTAATATTTTTAATAAATAAACGTTTTAATAATAAAATAATTTGTTTGTATTTCTTAATTCTGTTAAATAAGTTCAATGAATAGTAGATCTTTAATTAAAAAAATAGCGGAGTCACTGGCTACACTGCAGCGTCATGTAAACATCAAACATCCAAATAATATTATTATTGAAGTCATTCTAGATTAGACTAGTTACTTTTCTTGATTTATCCTAGTTACTTCATTTCTTCTAAGCAATAGAAGATATCTTTAATACTTTTAGTAATTTGTTAGTAAAAATATAAATCAATACTTTATATTGCGTGCATTATTCATTCAGAAGTTATGTGTGTTAGAAACGTGTGTTTTGTATTTTGTTGTTATAGCTTCAGTTTGCTAGTCACTTATAGTTACTATTCCCAAGCTTCTTATTTGATTCTTTATGAACATTAATTTTACTTATAAAATATGTTATTATCTTATTAATATAACATAGTAATTAACTATGTTATATTAATAAAGATGGTATTTTAGCAGTTTCATTTTTCTGCCGCCTGTAGATAAAATATTGTATTATGCAACAAGGCAGCAAAGGGAACATTTCTGCCTCGTTTATTCATTGACTGCCTCGGCTTCGCCTTGGCAGTCGAATAGGTAAATTACCTGTAAATTGCCTCGGCAGTTAATTATCATAGCCTATTCTCGCCTTCGGCTCGGAGGCTAATCTAATCACTCGTCAGTAAAATTCCATTTTGCTGCCTAGTTACATAAATTCTTTCTTTAAGGTTCAATACAAAAATGGTTCTTAAATACCATTTGGTGTTCAAGACCATTTTAAGCAACTTGTGGTGCTTAAGAACTTCTAAAACACCAAGTGCAGTGTTTGCGAACTGTTTACAAAAAGTAAAATAGCAACATACTCAGAACGTAGCATTTTGCATGCAAGTGTGGAGTTTGCACCCGAGCGACAGCGAGAGTAGTAAAACCACACGAGCAAAGCAAAATGCAGTTTTCGCACGAGTTGCGTACCGTACTTTATCTACGATTGTGGATTTTAATAATAAATATAGAAAACAATTTAATAAACTTCCTGTATGTAAGTTCGTATTTCTCTTTTGATTAAGATGATATTAATTCATTGCATTAATTATTCCGGGAGGCGTATTATTCTCCTCATTTTCCTCATAATCACTTAAATCACTTATGGTTTTTCACTAACAACTCGATATAAACAGTTACTTTAATTAAACAAACAGTAAATTAGTTTTGTTAAATGTAAACAGACTCGCCAATCATGCGTTATATTGAAGAATTCTTCACCTTATCACACGATTATGAAACGCGCATGCGCAAGGAATACAGCTACGAAAAGAATCACTTTCCACGCATCTAAACAGATATAATGTTTATATTTCGTATCAATCGTAAACAAACTATCATACAGTATTATACACAAGTAAAACAATTTTATAAGAAGCTATATAAAATCGATTAACTAACCTGTAATTAGGAGAAATGATGTCACAGCTATAATTATTTTCATCCTGCCTCACAATGTTTTAAAATTGTTTTCCTCCAATTTATTTATATTTAAATTTTATTACATTAAAGGAAATATTAATCAGACTAAAAAGAAACACTGTTGAACTCTAATTTTAAAGATAACTGCTCACTTATCACTGTTACACATTTATTATTTGATAAATGTTCATTGATACTGATTTTTAATGCAGCCTGCTAATCAACAAAACAATATTTAATGATTACTAAACAGTTAATACTTTTCTTTTGGTGCATCAAAAAATAATATTTAATATTTCAATTTTTAAATATGGAATATTTATACAGGGTGGTCCAAAAGTCTCTCCCCCCCTCTTAACTTTTGAACGGTTTGAGATAAATTAATGAAAACTTGGGGGATCTCTACCATGCAAAGGGAAGTTTGTTTTCATGCAATCACCCACTAGTGGCAACCACCCACTTTGCCCCCAGGCCACCCAACTTCAAAATTTAAAATTGGAGTGTATATTTTTGATATCATATTTGGATTCTACGGTGAAAAATAATAAACTTTTACTTGAAACTATTTTTTCTATATCCAATATTTTGCCCCCTATAGGTAGGCAAAGATAGCAAAATAACCCTTCCGAAATAGTAAAAAAAAACACTTAGATCGTTATAAAATCTAAACGGTTTGAAATAAAGTAATGGAACTTGGGGGGATCTGTACCATGTAAAGGGATGTTTGTTTTCATCCACTCGCGTACTAGGTTCAACCACCATTTTGCCCCCAGGCGCTGAAATATACGATTATTATACCTTTGCCCCCCCTATAGGGGGCAAAAATATTGGAGATATAAAAAAAAAGTTAGAAGTAAAATATTTTTATTTTTTGCCATAGAATCTAAATCTGCTATCAAAAATATACATTCCAGGTCAAAATTTTGAAGTTAGGTGGTCTGGGGGCAAAATGGGAGGTTGCCCCTAGTGGGTGATAGCATGAAAACAAACTTCCCTTTGCATGGTAGAGATCCCCCAAGTTTCATTAATTTATCTCTAACCGTTTAGATTATACAAAGTATTATCGGAAGGGTAATTTTGCTTACTTTGCCTACCTATAGGGGGCAAAATATTGAAAATAGAAAAAAAAGTTTCAAGTAAAAGTTTATTATTTTTCACTGTAGAATCCAAATATGCTATCAAAAATATACCCTCCAATTTGAAATTTTGAAGTTAGGTGGCCTGGGGGCAAAGTAGGGTGATTGCATGAAAACAAACTTCCCTTTGCATGGTAGAGATCCCCCAAGTTTCATTAATTTATCTCAATCCGTTCAAAATTTAAGAGGGGGGGGGGGGAGACTTTTGGACCACCCTGTATATTAATTTAGTGTGGGTGTATTATAATAATTGATATTTATTTAATTTAAGCTTAGTATATTGAATTTTTCTTAGATTTTATTGTTCTATCGGCCTAATTTGTTCCTTAATAATAAATAATATCGTTGACTTCAATCAAAACGACCAATAAAAAATATTTTAAAAAATTTGGCAATATAGTATGGTACATGACTTCCTCGCATTCTATTATTTACATTATTCATGTAATGAAGTTACAACCGATTGCTGTCTAAATTAAGTAATTCCATCTTTCTTTCCCGTCTTTCCACCCCACCCGATAAAATTATCAATTTAGCAATATGTAAAGTCCACAGGTGGTTGACATTTATTTGTGACAATCTACAGGGCTGTGGTTTTAACAAACCGTCCAAATTTCATAAAAATATAAGATAAAGTACTCATCTTCATCAAAAGATATTATAGTCCAGGCAAATTAGTAAAAAAAACAGCAAATGGAGAAAATAATTTATAAAGTTTTGAAACTTTGTGAAAACACTTTTAAGGGGTGTAGTAGTAAGAAACAGTAAAGTTCCCCCCTCTTGAGGGGGCGCCCCCCCCCCCCTCCCCCTTCCTTAAAGTCCAAAATTAACTTATTTTTCACTTTTTACGCAAAACGGTTTAATTTTTGAAAAGAAGTGTATTTACCAAAATTATTTCTCACATAATTCTGCACAAAAAAGGTCCTATGCTTGTTTGAAGTGGGACATACCGTTTTCGAGATATTGTAGTTGGATAGAGATAAAACGCATTTTTGCGAACCAAGATAGCTTAATAACAACATATCCGATTTTAATGAAACTGGGATGGTAGGTTATACTTAGCCCATTGTTGATCCCATAAAAGTTTCAACCTTTTGCGCCCATTATTTTATCCTCCACATGCGCACAAACATACATTTATTTAGACCAATATCTTCAAAAGTACTCAACAGATTGTTATGAAATTTGGATAGTTTGTCGAAAGTAGCCCGCAGATAGCCTCACATTAATTAAAACCGTCTGCGCTCTTTAGATTTTGATAAATTGATACTTTAATTCATAACAGACACACAAAAAATTGATCAACAGACAGACAAAAAGGGAACCAATTTAGAAAATGTAAAGAGCGCAGAAGGTTGAAACTTTTAGGGGATCAACAATGGGCTAAGTATAACCTACCATCCCAGTTTCATTAAAATCGGATATGTTGTTATTAAGATATCTTGGTTCGCAAAAATGCGTTTTATCTCTATCCAGCTAGCTACAATATCTCGAAAACGGTGTGTCCCACTTCAAACATACATAGGACCTTTTTTGTGCAGAATTATGTGAGAAATAATTTTGGTAATAACACTTCTTTTCAAAAATTAAACCGTTTTGCGTAAAAAGTGAAAAATAAGTTAATTTTGGACTTTAAGGAGGGGAGAGGGGGGGACGCACCCCCTCAAGGGGGGAGAACTTTGCTGTTTCTTACTACTACACCCCTTAAAAGTGTTTTCACAAAGTTTCAAAACTTTATAAATTATTTCCCCTATTATTCCTTATTTTCCTGGACTATTAGTGTAAATAAATGTTTTATTTGTGCTCATGTAGAAAAAAGACCAGTCATGTACCATGACTTAATCAGCGAATTTTCAAAGAAATCTGTGTATTATTGGCTTATGATAATATAGGAAAATTTTGGTTTAGAATTAAGATGGGTGAAAAAAAAATTAGGTACATAGGGGTAAGGGATACTAAAGTCAAAATAGTATTTACCCTTCAAGATGCATGTCGTTGGAAAGCTCTTTAAGAGTACAGTAATTGTTGTTATTTACACTTGTGTAAAAATTTCATATAAGAGGGGGAGTAAAATGGAAAAAAACAAGTTATTATTCTATTTTTGACCCTAAATTGTCAAAATTTAACCCCTAAATGGACTCCAGAAATTTTGGCCAACGAACTCATCCTTTCTTTTAATATTATTGACATTTCAAAATTAGTTATGTTATTTTAAGTGCATCCTATGGGGAGATATCGTCTGGAGTGACACATATGTATATACAATATACATACATATATAAATATATACATACATAAAAAAGTGTTAAATTTCAGGAATCGATTAAGAATGGTCTAAAACCGATTTTCATGGAGAAAATTTTCAAAATTTTTGAAGCCATTGCAATAGCTTTATTTTCTTCGAAAATTCGCTAGAAACAAATGGGCGCAAGAAAGTTGAAACTTATATGGGACCGACAACGGCCTTATTTAAATACAAGCTTTTAAATTGCATTAAAATCGGACGAGCAGTTTTTAAGATTTGTTGGTTTGCAAATATTTAACGACCGACAAATACACCGAAAATGTTCCCTGATGATTGAAACGGATTTCTATCCTAAGAGTTTTTAAATCGGAAAGATTTAAAAATTTTGGTTCTTCCGGAACGATCACATAGCTTTTGTTACCTTGGTTAAGCTCGGAAGCAATATAATCAAAGGAAGAGTGTAATCTAAAAAGGTTATTATATTATATCAATAATCAATGCTCATATGAGTAATTTATGGGTAAATTTCTGAATAATAAAATCAATTTATTAAGTGTCGCCATGGTGAAAAAGAAAAAACGGCCCAAGACAACTCAGACAAACTTACTTCATATTATCTCAGAGTTCATAATTACTTAGCCCAGTGTTTTCCATTTATTAATTTTCGTATGTATATTTAATTATTATTGAACATTTCATCAAAATTTATCATAAAAATAACTTCTCCTGGGTGGGGAATCGAACCCGGGCTCTCTCCGTCTGCGTTTTAAAGTTTTTCTCAGGAAATAGATTTTTCCCGGGAAAATGGATTGTATCGTTAGATTCGTATTTAAATGGACTACATTTTAGATTTTTTTTAATCAAAATCGTCGGAACCGATTTATTTTCGAGAAACAATTTTTTTTGGGGGTAAAGCCCTAAAATTTGGTGGTAAAATTCATTTCTCGATTTTGCCTCGGGGTATGATTTTTGAACATGTATGCCAAATTTCGTCAAAATCGGCCCAGTAGTTTCGGCTCCAGGCGTCTGCACAGACCACAGACACACATTTTTTAAAAACCACTTTTTTGGACTCAGGGGACCTCAAAACGTGTAAATCCATCAAAATCTCAAAATCGAATTTTCGAGCCATCAAAATACTTTCTCTTTTATATGAGAAAGTAAAAATGATATTTTATTTTGCTTCGTATGGGGTGAGTTATATAAGAGGTTCTAATTTTGTATCCTGATAATTTCCTGATATCGAATTACATAATGAGAACGTTTGGCCTCCATTAGTCCAATTTAGAGATATGTAGAGAGAAATTATAGCGATTTGTCATGGTAAGGCCCCAAAATTTGATTTTTCGATTAGAGTGGATTTACACAGTTTTAAAGTCCTACTAATATAAAAAGTGTTTTTTTTTTTTTAAATTGTTTTTAATTTGTCTGTAGTCTGCACAGACGCGTGGAGCCTAAATTATCGGACCGATTTCGATGAAATTGGCATACATGTTGAGAATGATCTCCCCCAAACAAGAAATAAATAAATCTAAATATGGCGGCGAATATCTTCAAAAACTGGTTATTATTTAAAAAAATATATATTTTTCTAAATTAAATAAAATTCTTCTAATTATTTTAAGATTAAAAAAAAATTATATTGTACTACACTAAAATACTAATCTAACCGAAGTGACTTTCCGGGAAGAATCTAGATGCTGAGATATCGATACAAATAAATTTAATTTCAAAGGGTGAGAGGTCGGATTCGATTACTGGCCGGGAAGAGATTATTTTGATTGTTTTTTTTTTTAAGTAATGTATGTTCAATAATAATTAAATATCTAAAATAACTAAGAAATATAAAAAACTGGATGAAATAATTATGATAATAATGTATGCTGCCGTCATACGGTCATAACTCCAATTTTTTTCTAAATTCATTTTTTCAGCGTTTCCGAATCAGTCTAAAAAAATACACATATTTATGTTAAAACCAATATAGTGATGAGTTAATATTAAAATTTATATTGTCCCTAACTCCAGTTTGAGATTGTTTTCGATATAAGAAGGCCCTTTGTAACAAATAAATACTAAAACCCCTAAATCCACAAAGATTTGTTGTATGCAATGCAATTATTTAAAGTTTGTAAACGTGATAATTATGAAGATAAAAAGCCCCAACTCATATTATAAGAGTTAGTTTACTGCAGCAAACTTTTTTTTTTAAAAAAAAACCTACATTAATTTTTCAATAAAACAATTAAAAATCAATTATATTAACATTACGACAAAGTTGTGTTCATTAAAACGACAAGATATACTCAATGAAAGCCTTTAAAAGTATCAAAACTTTGATCCAGGTGAAGAAATTTGATTTCCTTATTTCCTGTAAAATGTTGTTCTTTGGAGATTGGGCTTTCTATGTTATGGGGCCAGTATGATACTCGTATATGAAAAAATGTAGCCCGAGTTTGTATTTGTTTGAATATGAATTGATTCTACGTTAAGCCTAATCTTAGATTTTTTTTTTTTAAAAAAAGAAGCAGCAAAGTGCGTCCTTTTTAAGTGTGTGTAATTTAACAGCATATTTGAAATTGTCAAAGTAGACACGAGGAACAAGGAAGAACTAAATTCTACATAATTTAAAAGCTTTCTGAATTCAAAACCGAAAGTAAACCTTCACCCTGTTGAAATATTTATAAATATGCTTAATTTTATATATATATATAAAATATGCTACTATGTACGGTCATTGACATGAATTTATAAAATAATGATTTTACTATCTTTTTTTTAAGTGTAAGGTACTTTTTAATAGTTCAATTATTAACTGAATTCTAACTGATTAATGTTATAATAATTAATTTTTACTTACTATTTTTTTTTAACAAAAATAGTGAAGAAAAAGTAATAAAAATATTGAACAACTTATTGCGTTTAATTATTTTATATGATTTAAACTATTATTTATCATATTTTATCATGGAGAATAATAAGATAAAACTGATACCGTTTATTTACGTTTTATTACTTTTAATATTGTTCGTATAAAACAAACACATTATTTTTATTGAGGATCCAGATGAATTTAATAATTTAGAGTGATTATATTAAATGAAAATGAAAATGATAAATGCCATATAAATTAATTACTAGAAATTATAGTTTTATGAACACTTAATAGTAAACAAAATTATATTTTGTTAATTTCTAATAATAATTATTTTATTTAAACACTTGTAATTTATTGATATCCGACACCATTTATACGATTTAATTCATTTAATAAATTTTATCCCGATAATTAAAATTAAATTTTAACGTTTTGATCGTATTTGGTGGGTTAATTAAAGAGTTGTAATGCGTACTAACTTATCGAAATCTGTGAAGATACTAGTTGGAGACTCTGTTTTGTAGAGACCTTCACCCTGAATCACCCCCACTCCTGTGCTGTGGAGATAGTTGGGTCATTACGTCTCTCCCACTTCACACCCAAGTCCTGTCTTATTGTTAATACTTGAACTTCTTTTATGTTGGATAGTGCTTTGTCGATGGAACAGGTTTAATGGGTGGAGAAAAATAAATAAAGAAATATGTATTTGCGCATGTCAAAAAAAAACCGTGACGACAGTATGTAATTATTAAACACTTTGAACAAATGTTTACTGTGTAAAATACAGAATAAACTTGCCTTTATATATAATTGCTATCAGCAGAGATTGTTCTAAGGGTAACTTTACAAGTTGCCTTATAAGGAAAACCTCTAGTACAGCAATTATTTTTTTTTTGTGTGTAAAAAATAGAAAAACCTCTTATATGAAGATTTTTCTTATTGCTTGTATAGTAAGAACAGATGTTTAAGAATCTTAAAAAAAGGGTAGTAAAACCACACGAGCAATGCAAAATGCCGTTTTCGTACGAGTTGCGTACCGTACTTTATCTACGATTGTTAGATTAAAATAATAAATATAGAAAAAATAAACTTGCTGTATGTAAGTTCGTATCTCTCTCTTGATAAAAATAGCATTAATTCTTGAGTTGTATGTTTTGCCGAAGAAATTATTTCTGGAGGAGTATTATTCTCTACATTTTCGTCAAAGTCACTTGATTCACTCATTGTTTTTCACTAAAAACTCGATATAAACAGTTACTTTAATAAAAGAACAGCAAATTAGTTTTGTTAAATGTAAACAAACTCGGTAATCGTGCGTAAAGCTGAAGAATTCCTCTTCTTTACCGCCCTAGGGTGGTAAAGAAGAGGAATTCTTCAGAACTATGAGACACGCATGCGCAAAGAATACAGCTACGAAAAAGAATCACTTTCCACGCATCTAAACAGAGATATAATGTTTATATTTCGTATCAATCGTAGATAAAAGTCACTTAAAAAAACATATTTTTTCTACCGCAGATATAAAGTTGTCAAAGAGCATCCATGATTTTTTCGGACCATTCTTTAGATTGTTACTCCCCTTATGAATAAAACAAAGGTAAGTAACAATCTAAAGAAGGTTGACGGAATGTTCTTCTTTAGACTGTTACTCCCCTATAAAAACAGAAGTGTGATTCCTTTGTCCCAAAGTACATTGGACTAAACATCCCTTTGTCTTAATAGTTATTTAGTCAGTCATTTATATTCTAAAAACTCATAGGGGAGTAACAATCTAAAGAATTACCGTTTTTTCTAATGACTTTTATACTGATTTTTAAGATACTTTTGTATTTTTATTTTTAGCAGTAAGGCCTTAATTCAAAATTTAAGTAGGTACATATAACATATGCAATATCAGATTGTATAAAAGATAATAAAATAGGCTATTTTTAAACTAATCTAACACATTGGTTGACTATAAGAATAAGGCAGATATGGAAGACTATCCCTATTCTTAATCAATCAATTCGTTTCGTATAGGCTATGGCTATATATCACCTCCTTTGATGCATCTTCAGGCCTAAAAGATTTTAAAATTTTAATTTCTTATATCTACAATAACTTACACCTTTATATAACATGTTGATATAACTTTTAAATCAAAACAAACATGATTTTTAACAATTGAGCCAAGATAAAGGAAGATGCATGGAAACAACAAAAGTTATATAGAATAGACTACTATTGTGTGACAGTAGTAATTATTGCACTGGAGGGTTTTCTTTAGTTTGGCGTATTAAGTTTCAATTTTTCCACCGCGCAGCAGTGCATTCTGTATGAGGGCTACTTTTCTACACAACTACAATACAAACTCGTAACTTGTATAACTTTTTTAACTCAATAATTATTTTTTCATTTATATTTGCAGTACATACACTCAATAATTATTATTAATATAATAATTGATCCCTTTCTCAGCAGGTACTTAGGAACTTGCCTCTTATCAGGACCAGTCCATCATCTGCATATGCCTGCAAATAGATATCCTCCTCGGTAATTTTCCTCAGAAGTCCATCCATCACCTGGCACCACAAATGTGGTGAGAGGCAGCTGCCCTGGGAGCAACCTCCCGTCACCATCCTGGATGCTTTAGTGCCGGTCATTGGTGAACTAACTTTCCTCCCTTTTAGGGAGGACATTATCCAATTGACGTTGACCTGGGGGGTATTCCTCTGCGTTCCATCTTTATATTACTAGACTTTGCCTTATCGAAGGCTCCTTCTACATCAAAGAAGAAGGCTATAAAGTGTAGTCTCCTTTGTGCATTGCCTTTTCTATCCTAGAAGTGGCAGCGTGGAGAGCTGTCTCTGTCGATTTCCCCTTTGAGTATGCATGCTGGTTAGCATGCAGTGGCTTTCTAGGCAGAATTTCCTCTATTATGTATTTATCTACTATCCTTTCAAGGGTCTTTAGCATGAAGGACGTGAGGCTTATAGGTCGGAAGGATTTGGCCTGTGTATAGTCCTTCATGCCGGGCTTGGGGATAAAGACTACCCTAGCCGCTTTCCAAACTTCCGGTACTACGCCCATAGCTATGCTACCCCTGAAAGTTGCCTCTATGCTAAATAATAGACGACCCATCCCCTCTGTAGTAGGGATGGGAATATTTCATCTTGTCCAGGTGCCTTAAATGGATGAAATTTGTCGACAACACATTTTATGGACTCTCTGGTTACTAGGCGGGTCGCCAGGTCCCAGTTCATCTCTACATCTGGAGCCTTTCCTTGGGTATCTCGACCTATTTTCCTTTTCCTGGGAAGTGGGGGAGTAGGAGGTACTCTAATGTCTCTTCCACGCTGAGAGTCCAGGTACCGTCTAGCCTTTTGATTGAGCCTAAAGTTCTTCCATTACCTTCGCCACTTAAAATTCTCGCCAGTCTGGTTGCCTCTGGTAGGGACTCAATTCCCTTGCAGAAGTCTCTCCAGCCAGCTCTCTTACGATTCCTTATTTCTTTTTTGAATTCCCTTCTGGCCTCTCTGAAGCTATCCCATAGCTCCTCTCTTTGTTCTTTATTCTTGAAGGCCTTGTTAAAGCCGCTTCTAGCTTTCCTTCGGAGCTTAATCCTTTGTTCCACCAAGTGGCTACCTTTTGGAAGTTAGTTTTGGGGGGACAAGCTTCTTGGTAGGCCTCCCTTATATTTGAGCTCAGTTCCGTTGCCATCATTTCCACAGCTTCGGGATCAATTAACACCTCTTGGGTCACTCCTTGGAGATTTCCGAGTTCCCTGTCAAAGGTGTCCCAGTCTGTCCTCCTAGGGTGCCTCAGCGGAGTTTCCTCTACTTCATCTATCTGGATGCAGAAGCTGACCATGAGATGATCAGACAGCAGAATTTCTGATGACACATGCCAGCCCTCAATGTTTCCAGATATTTTCCTTGATGCCATTGTGACATCTATTACCTGTAAACGGAATTCCGTTTATAAAAGTTGGTTCCGTTCCCCTATTCATTACCTTTAAATCTGTGGATGCTTAAGAACTCCAACAGCGCATCACCTCTGCTGTTACAGTCGGTGCTGCCCCAGGCATAATGATGCACGTGATCCGATTATTATTGGAATAAAATTATCAATAGGTATTTAATAATTTTATATTGTTATAATAATGCATGTGAAATTAAGATTTTTCTTTGCGTTTCGATACCCCTATGTACCTGCTAAGATTTGAATTTATAATTTGTCCAATCAAAAGACATTTTTATGTCAAAGTTTATTTGTACGTCATTGGTTTTTACCTTAAATAAATATGGGGAAACATTATGTGCGTCAACAGTTTGTTTTTATTACTTCGGACAAAAAGGGAAGGGCCTGCTTTAATGTTTAATCTGAATATTTTAATTTATCTTTTATACAATCAATAAATATAACATAGTTAATGACATACAAGCTAGTTTATAAAGTTGATCCTGGCAATACTCTTGGAAGATTTTAAGCGTTGGAACTTAGAAGCAAATAAAAATATATTTATACATCTTAGATAACATATTAATAAATGAAGTTGATTTTAATTATTCAAGTTGTTTCATATTTTTCAGATTTAAACGTATTTTTTTTTTTTTTTTTTTTTTTTTTTCAATTAATTATTTTTACTTTTTTTATAATACTAAAATATAATAATTATTAACATCATTATTATGTACTCTAATAAAACCAAATACACATGTCTTAATATAAATCGATTTCAACCACTTTAAATTATAAGATTATCTGTTATTTTGCATATAATAAATACATCTCTATATTATATTTCTCTGTTACGTAACAGCGGCGGACTGGTTTGTCGATAAAGCCATTATATCTAATAATTTGCGAAGAATTTTTTCCGAGGTTATTATAGTTTTTATTGCTTTATATTTTATGCATTTCACATATATGAATAAATGTGCTTCTATCACACACAAAGAGACCGTAGCCAATTTAGCAAATAAGACGAGTTCGTTAACCAGCAAATTCGACCCAGCCTTTTTTTAATGGCGGCATTAAAAGTCTTTGTTAGCTATAACTTTTAAAACTTTTAAACTATTTATTATTTTTGTGTGAGACAAACGCCTTTATATGCATTTTTATTGTGCTAAATTCAATGAAGTGCCTAGCACAATCTGTTGCTAACATAATACATTTTTTAGATTTTAATATAGGGACCCATTTTCTTAAAAAATATTGGAGTATGAAAATTCCTAAAAATAGACTGCCAATTAGTGTGGCACATAGCTTCCTCGCATCCTATCATGTACTTTATTGATTTTATGCTTTTACAAGCCATTATTTTCTAATTTGTTTAATTGAGGCGTTCCGAATACAGAGGGCGAACTCAACAAATGGTGATTTTGAGAAAAATTGAAATTAATGTTGGGCGAACTCAACAAAAAAGCATATTAACAGTCATAGCATTTTTATAAGAGAAGTGGGGGACTTGGGGAGTTAGATGTGGAGTTCGCCCTTCGTATCCGCCTAGTTATAGACGATTCAAACCTCTCCTACAAGTTTAAACCAGTAATTTTAAGTGGAATTAAAGGCGAACTCAACAAAAAACTTTACAGGCTAAATCTTAGACCCTAAACGATGGTAAGGAAAAAAAAAAAAAAAAAAATGTTGTATGTTAAGTTCGCCCTTCGTATTCGGAACGCCTCAATTGTTCTCCCCGTATTTATAATCTATCAAAATTGTTTTGATATTTTACATGAATTAAATATCAATGTAGCAAAAGTTAAAATGCGCAGACGGTTCAAATTAATTGGGGCTATCTGCGGGCTACTTTCGATAAACTATAAACGTTTCATACAAATCGCAGATAAGTACTTTTGAAGCTATAGGTGTAAATAAATAAATGTATGTTTGTGCGAATGAAAAAGAGAGAAACAAATAGGCGCAGAAGGTTGAAATTTGTATGGGCCCACAATGGGATAATTATGACCTACCATCTACCATCCAACTTTCATTAAAATTGGACGTGTAGTTTTTAAGATATGTTGGTTCGCAAAAATTTTGAAGACAAACATACTGACAGACAGACACGGAACCAAAAATGTTCCCTGATGTCTGAAACGGATTTCTGTCTTGGAATTTTTTGAAATCGAAACACCGCTTTCACAGACATAGCTTCCGTTACCTTCGGTTAGCTCGCAAGCAAAAAGGGAAAAATTAAACAAATTAGACAATAATGCCTCGCAAAAGCATAAAATCAATGATGTACGTGATAGGATGCGAGGAAGCTATGTGCCACACCAACCGGCAGTCTTTGTTTTTTTTTTTTTAAAGAATATTGATTTGGGAAATTTTTTAAAAATTAGATGGGGGGACTCGTAAAACACTATTTCCAAGGTGGTGCAAACATTAATTAACCCCCCCCCCCCCCCCCCCCCCTCCTTAGGGGGGCCTCCCCTTCCCTAAGTGACGCATTTCCGTTAAAAAACTGTTCAATGCCTTGTTTTTAAGGGGGATTTTTTGGGGCTTGCCTATATAATTTTAGTGTGCGTTTGATTTATTACACATAACATTAAATGAAAAATTTAATTTTTTTGTAACGGGTACTTTCGGAGTCATGGTGTTTCAGTTTGTTTAGGAATGTATGAGGGTCCTCGTTCATTTCATACCTAGGTCTTTAGAACTAGCTAATACCATCCAGAAACAATGTTTCAGATATGTTTAGTTTGAGAAAATGAATAAAAGGCTAATTTTAATATTTGCAAAAATTCAATTTCTAGCTTTTACTTTGAAATATTTTTACTTTCTCATATAAAGAGAAAGAATATTGATGGTGCGAAAAATTCGATTTTCAGATTTTGATGGATTTACACGTTTTGAGGTTCCAAGAGTCCAAAAAAGTGGTTTTTAAAAATTGTCTGTCATCTGTGCAGATGCGTGGAGTCTAAACTATTGGGCCGATTTTGACGGAATGTGGCATACATGTTCAGAAAAATCATAGCCCGAGGTGAAGTCGAAAAATGAAGTTTAGTTTTAAATTTGGGGGCGCTACCCCCTGAGAACTCTGAAAAAATGTTATTCTCGAAAATAGTTATGACGACCTTGATTAAAAAGTCTTAAATGTAGCCAATTTAAATACGAATCTAACGATATAAGCCGTTTTCCCAGGAAAAATCTATTTCCTGAGAAAATAGCTTAAAACACGGACGGAAAGAGGCCGGGTTCGAATCTCCACCTAGGAGGTTATTTTTATGATTAATTTTGATAAAATTTTTAATAATAATTATATGTACCTACGAATACTAATAAATGGAAAACACTGGGCTAAGTAATTATGAACTCTGAGTTAATTATGAAGTAAGTTTGTCTTAGTTGTATCGGACAGGTTTTTTTTTTTTTTCATTTCAATTTTTTTTTTTATAATAAATAGTAGTCATGGCGCGTGAACCCCTTGATGGCGGCCGCTACTTTAGATCGGATTCACTAGTGGGGGAGCTGTACTCCATAATCTTGATGAGTCAGTCTGTGGCATTTGAATTTAATATATATTATATAGATTATGAAATAATAATTCTTATTTATTTAATTCCTTTAAACATAGTTAAGAAATTTGGGTTGTAAGCCGATCTTAGCCTACACATGGTCCCATATTAATTTCATTAGTTTTTAACAATTTTTGACCATGTGTAGAACCCGCTGCACTCACAATGTAGTATATTGGATGTAGTGTATAGATAAACTACTAACTGAGTAATACTCTTAATCGAGTTATATGTATACATATATTTTAAATGAATTAGTCCAGGCTGGATCTCTTAGCTTCGCTGTAATTAACATGTTTGAGGTTATCTTATTATCATTATTAAAAACAGAAATTATCATTATCTCTTTGAATTCAACAACTATCTTTTAGTTCCCATTCCTCTAATCTTAATCGGCTAATTTTAATCAGCTAATTTTAAACGTATTAAACTAAGAATTTCCCGTTAAATATGTATTTTGAAATATACCGGGGATGTATCTATTATAATTTTGAATCAAGAAGTGTAAAAACCAAAATAAAGCTTTCAGAGAAAACAATTGTGTAAAATCAAATGTATTTGCATCATTTGTTGTATCTTCATTGCGTTGGTTTTTTAATAGCAACCTTCTTTTCTGCTTACTTCATTTACTTGTAATAGTAAAGCAATAGTATATTATGTTACTAGGCTGTGAAGTGAGTTTTTTCTTTACCGCGGCAATTACATTTACTGTCGAGCGAAGCGAGACAGTAAATATTGTTAAGACATAATAAAGACGAACACGAGGTAGAAACGAGCATATTTTAGCAAAAAAAAAGGTTATGACATGTCTTAGAAGTAGTCTTGCCTATAAGATAAACAACATAAAAAATTCTGAAATCAACCCTTAATACAGGTACTCAATAATAGTAAACAATTATTATTAACTTGTAACCTCACAACTTCATCTACAACCTCGTCCAGGCGTGGTAACTCGGCCCTGACAACATGCAATCGCTGGGCACTGAGCGCAAGAAAATTACGCGCGCTGAGATATAAATGGTCATTTTGTGCCTCTACGGTTGGTCAGAGAGAAAAAACTATGAGGGTCAAATTTATAGATAATTACATAATAAAAAATTTTTACTTGAACTTTTTGAAACGGAGTTCCTTATGGCATGATCAACTTTTTTCTTATATTTAATATATATTTATAGTAAGACGCTTGCTTTAATTATACAAATAATGATTTTCTTTTAATTTAATTAATTTTGCCTTAACTCTTGCTAGGTACAAACAGTTCGTTACTTTTAATTTTGTCTCTTTTCTAACTCCGCCATGTATAAGTAGTTAGCAATGAATACGTACTTAGCAGTGTGGTTTTAAAATTTATATTTAATGAAAAATGTAAGGAACTTCGTTTCTACCGGGTGTCCCGCGACACCACGCGTATTTTTTTTTCTAAACCTAATAATTAAGCTAGTAGAAGCAAAAAATTGAATTTTGGCCGCTATTTTCCAAGATGGCGGCTTGAGCACAACTTTTTTTTTTTCGGGGACTTTATAGGATTTCAATGAGGGTGCCCCAGAGATAATTTGTACTAAGTCTCTTGCTTGTATGACACATTTTTTTTCAAAAACCTAAAATGACTGGTCTATAACGTCAAGTTTGAATATTAGAGTATGAGTTAAAATATTTTGGTGTCATCCAACAATATCAAAAGTTTTTGGTTTTCTTTCATCTTGGAAATCTCTTGCTGGAATCGGAATACTTGATTTATACTTTTACGAGACGTTCAGCCCGTGGCAACAAGCTTAATTTTATAATCAGGAAAAACGTAAAATTAAGTAAATTAATCTAGACATCCGTTTGAAGACCAACAAATCAAAACAAACAGTTATTTTTATTGGAAAAAATGTGGTTGCCTAAGCTTAGCAATAACAAATCATTTCGAGGTGAGTCGTCGCCGTCAACAGGAAACTACTCGATTATATAAATTAAATTTTTATGTTTAATTTCTCGACTCGTTTACTGGCAAATTAATTTTTAATAACTAATCCGATGAGTTTCTCATACGACTATCTCTTTTAATTATCTATAATTAATCTATGACGTCATCTCTGCGTCGACTCAATTAAATTCTATTTCCATCATATTTACAGTTCAATAAAACAAATAACATCCTCGCTATTTCATTTGATCACAGTTTTAAAATAGTCTGCCAAATATTATGGCACTTACCTTCTAACGTACTCAAATCATTTTATGCTTTTACATAATATATGTACCATTATTGTCTATTTAATCTTTTTTTCTATAAATTTGTCAAAATTGTTTTGATATTTACATGAATAAATGCACCGAGTATAGAGACTAAATAGAAGTGTCATAATTCATAATATAGGCCGTTGGGTGTATATGACTACACGTTGCAGACATCAGGGAACATTTTTGATCTCTTGCTTGTCTGTCGGTTTGTCCGCAATTTATGAGAATCAACATATCTTAAAAACAACACGTCCCATTTTAATAATTTGGATGGTAGGTTATAATTAGCCCATTGCAAGACCTATATAAGTTTCAACCTTTTGTGCCCATTAGTTTCTCTTCCGCACATGCGCGCAAACCTAAATAATTTAAACCTAAAACATTTGCACCTAAATTTATACCTTTATTAATACTTAATCGATATTTAAGAAATTTGGGTGATATGCTGAACCTACAGACGGCCCCATATTAATTAATCAACCGCACAATTTAAATGTTGCTAAATTAGTACAGTCAAATGGTGCTCAAAAAGGGCTCGAAGTGAAAAGTTCTGGTGTAATTGTTTTCAGTGACTTATTTGATGTTTTTTGGGGTGCTGAACAAGAATCTAAAGTTGTCCAACTAAATTCCTCCCCCCCCCACAAATATTAGAAATCATCAAAAAAACCACTAAAAATATTATTTTTAGTGGTTTTCAGCTTATAACTTGCCAAGCAATCTATTCACTCAAAAAGTGGTCCAGTAGTAAAATATAAAGAAGAAAATATCCTTCAATTTATGTCTATAATATTTTTCTGTACGTCGTATGGTTTTCACGTAAATGGGAGTTGAAATATCAGGAAAATCGGTAATTTTTGAAAAAATACAGTAATGCACCATGACTTAATGAGCGAATTTTCAAAGAAATCTGCGTATTATTGGCTTATGATAATATAGGAAAATTTTGGTATAGAAGAAACATGTTGTTATGTTATTTTTATTTATTTTGTTTTTCCCCATTTTACCTCCTCCTATATGAAAATATGACAAAAGTGTACATTACAACAATTACTGTACTCTTAAAGAGCTTTCCAATGACATGCATCTTGAAGGGTATATATTTATACTATTTTGAGTTCTGTACCCCTAGTTTGGGACTCCTGTGTACCAAATTTGTTTTTTCTCCCATCCAAATTCTAAACTAAAATTTTTGTATATTATCATAAGACAATAATACGCAAATTTCTTTCTCAAAATTCTTCTAAATTCTCATTTAGTCATGGTGCATGACTGTTTTTTTTTTTCAAATATTACCGATTTTCCCGATATTTCGACTCCCATTTGCGTGAAAACCATACGACATATAAAACAATGTTATAGACATAAATTGAAGGTTATTTTCTCCTTTTTATTTTACTACTATTGTAAACTAGTGTATGAGAGCTTGAGATTTTGGCGGGTAATAGGTCGGGCAATGGCCTATTACCCGCCAAAATCTCAAGCTCTCATTCACTCTCCTCCCATTTTATTTCTTGATTTTCCCAAACTGTCAGAGTTAAAAAGTATAATCTGTTTACTATAGACCACTTTTTGCGTAAATAGATTGCTTTGCAAGTTATAAGCTAAAAACCACTAAAAAATATTGTTATTAGTGGTTTTTTTTTATGATTTCTCATATTTGTGGGGGGAAATTTTGTTGGACAACTTCAAATTCGTGTTCAGCACCCCAAAAAACATAAAATAAACCACTAAAAACAATTACACCAGAACTTTCCACTTCAAACTACCATTTGACTGGACTAAATTAATACTTTTATTAAAAATGTACCAACAAAAAATAATAAAACACTGGGCTAAGAAATTATGAACTCGTATATGAGAAAGTTTGTCTGAGTTGTCTCGAACCGATGTTATATTGTAACATTTTGTGCTGCATCAACAAATCTTGGTTGAAGCTTTTAATTATTAGTTGCTAGTTCTAACGCTAGATGGTGTCAGCTGTCATAGATTGCATATATTCTCACAACTATCCTACTAAAGCTTAAATAACTTCATTTATAACTAAATATATTTAAAAATATTTGAAGTCGGCATTTTAATAACAACTTACGTGTAGGATTGCATTGTTTTGTTAAGGGAAAATATTCAAAATTAATGGTAAATTTAGTTAATATTTGTTGGTAAAAGCAACAAATACCTGATATTTTTAATATAGTCAATATCAGAAATGCACATCTGTATTGCTTGTTTAGTATGGTTAAAAGTTTAAACTGGATTCTTTTATGTTTTTTGCTTCCGAGTCTAAAGTTCATTACCAATATTAACGTAAGCATTGTGTTCACTTTTTACTTTCTCATATAAAGAGAAAGTGTTGCGATGGCGCAAAAATTAGAGTTTGATAGATTTAAACGTTTTGATGTCCCATGAGTCCAAAGAAGTGGATTTTAATAATTGTCTGTCAGTCGTCTGTCTGTGCAGATACCTGGAGTCTAAAGTACTGGGCCGATTTTTACGAAATTTAGCATAAAGAAAAATCATACCCCGAGGCAAAATCTAGAAATGAATTTTAACTCCAAATTTGTGGGCGCTACCCCCAAAAAACTCTGAAAAAAACGTGAGAAAAAAAAATTATTCTTGAAAACGGTTCCGACGATTTTTATTAAAAAATTCTAAAATATAGTCCATTTAAATACGAATCTAATGATATAAGCCGTTTTCCCGAGAAAAATCTAGTTCCTGAGAAAATAGCTTATAACGTGGACGGAGAAAGCCCGGGTTCGATTCCCCACCGAGAAGAAGTTATTTTTATGATAAATGTTGATGAAATATTTAATAATAATTAAATGTAGCTATGAAAACTAATATATGAAAAAAAAACTGGGTTAAGTAATAATGAACTCGTATATGAGAATGTTTGTCAGAGTTGTCTCGGACCGATTTTTTTGCTTTCTTATATAGTAGTCTGCACATTGAGCAAATTTTTTTTAAAATTGTAATACCAAAATTTAAATGATAGATTTATTATTTTGGAAGTTTTTAACATTAATAATTTGTCTGGTGCAATTGCGATAATGTATTGTCATTCCTTTGTTAGTTGAGAGGAAGAATTGATAAAATAATATAAATGTTGTATATTTAAATAAAGACTGTTTTCCAATAAAGCTCGCTTGTAATTACGGAAATGTAAGCTGTGATATTAATGTGTGATAAAATGTTTTTTAAAATCATTTAACCATTTAGATTGTTACTCCCTTTTAAAAAAAATGAGGGGAGTAGCAATCTAAAAAAGGTGTACCGAATGTTCTTTTTCAGACTGTCACTCCACTTATAAAACAGAAGTATGATATTCCTTTGTCCAAAAGGACATTGAACTAAATATCTCTTGGTCTTAATAGTTATTTGATCTATCATTTATTTTCTAGAAACAAACATAGGGGAGTAACGATAACGATCTATAGAAGTCCCTTATTGCTCTCATGCCTGTGGATTGTTTTAATCAAGTTCATTACAGTTTGTTCATTATGCAATATAAAATTAAATTAAATAAATGGTGATATTAATTTGATAAAGGAGACCAGCTTTTCAAAAATTCATTTTTATCTCAAAAGTATAATTGAATTACGTAGTTTTTTTTTTTTATTTTGCTGCATAGTGAGCGAGTGATTTAGAAGTAGAATAGTAGTGCTATTATATTTATGGTGTACAGTGGTGACTGTGGTCAGGTGAGGTGGGCAGCGGTAGGTCGAGCGGACAGTACAGTCAAGTGTAGTCGAGGTCCTGGGTATAACAGAGTCTGCTGGATATTACCATATAATAGTGGTGCTGGACCAAGCCGGGAGTCTGCCCCAACTGATTTATTCGTCCTAATGATAGGCCCACCCCTTAACTCGAATGGCAATGACTTTAGGCCAAAGATTGTTTTCAAAAACTCTGCACTACATTTTCTTACTATACTTCTTTTAGCTTTATAACCTTTCCGTGAAACCTTTACTTCAAATTAATATTATTTCTCTTCATAAAAATTGAATTTGTAGCCTTCCTGCTCGTAGAACACGAATTAGTATTATTCTTGTCCTAAACGATGAATTGGTCTTACTCCTATTCACAGAGGACGATTTACTATATTATTCTTATACTAGAGGACGATTTTCTATATTATTCTTATACTAGAGAACGATTTACTATATTATTCTTATACTAGAGGACGATTTACTGTATTATTCTTAACTAGAGGACGATTTACTATATTATTCTTATACTAGAGGACGATTTAGTATTACTCATATTCGTAGAAGACAAATTAGTATAATTCCATTTCGAAAAAAGACGAATGACTATTAATCCTGGGCATAGAGGATGAATTAGTATTATTCCTGTAAGTAGAGGATGAATTAGTATTATTACTGTAAGTAGAGGATGAATTAGTATAATCCTGTTAGTAGAGGATAGATTTGTATTATTCCTATTAGTAGAGGATGAATTAGTATTATTCCTGTTAGTAGAGGATGAATTAGTATTATTCCCGGGCATAGAGGATGAATTAGAATTATTCCTGTTAGTAGAGGATGAATTAGTATTATTCCTGTAAGTAGAGGATGAATTAGTATTATTCCTTTTAGTAGAGGATGAAATGGGATTATTCCTGTTAGTAGAGGATGAATTAGTATTATTCCCGTTATTAGAGGATGAATTAGTATTATTCCAGTTAGTATTGGATGAATTAGTATTATTGCTGTTAGTAGAGGATGAAATGGTATTATATTCTATTCGTAGGGATTGAATTAGTTGGGTTTTTAAAGGATGTATTATTTTAATAATAAATTGAATAATTCAAGACAGCTGATCACATCATAACTCGAAACTTAGAGAACAAGCTGCACTAAAAAAATAAAATTCAAAACTGCCTCTTCTTAAACCTCTAAAAATTGCATTTTCTTTATTTTTTGTACAGTTTCTTTTAAACTTTAAAAAATGTCAGAATAAACTGCCCTTATTTTTGGTAAAATCGAACAAATATAATTTAGAAAAACGGTTCAGAATTGCAAAAAGGGGTGTAAATTGTAAGTTAGGAGTGTATACGGGAAGTGTGTCAAATATAAGTTTCATATCTCGGACAGTCAAGTCAGGGTAATATAGAACGTGTAAAACTTACTAAGTTCTTGTTTAGCCAGTAATTAATTATCACCAGTAATTAATTATTTCATTGTTTACATTTAATTAAAAAACAAGTGTCACAAAAACGTTAACAGTGTTGAATAAATATTTACTGTAAACATCATTCATTACTATTGTATTTCCGCTACTTCTGCACTTTATAAATTATCTACAAATATTTTGAACTTGGTCAAGGGGAAATATTATAAATGTCCTGAGTATGAGTAATTCTTTCCTTTAGCTTATCCACGCTAATAATAACCAGGCGTTCACCATCAACTTTTTCTTTATTATTCAAATGCAGTATGGACTATTTGTTGTTATTGTTAGCTTTTTCTTTATTTTCAGAAAACAAACTGAAATTTAATTCAATTACAAATTTCAGTAAATTAATTTAATTAGTATTTTCCTGTTTATTCAATTCTGAAACTAATGTGTAGTTTTTACTTTCTCATATAAAGAGAAAGTATTGTGATGGCGCGAAAATTCACATTTGAGATTTTGATGGATTTACACGTTTTGAGGTCCCCTGAGTCCCAAAAAGTGGTTTTTAAGAAATGTCTGTCGTCTGTGCAGACGCCTGGAGCCCAAACTACTGGGCCGATTTTGACGAAATTTGGCAAACATGTTCAGAAAAATCATACCCCGAGGCGAAATCGAGAAATGAATTTTAGCTCTAAATTTGGAGACGCTACCCCCCAAAAACATTGAAAAACAATTATTTCTCGAAAACGGTCCCGACGATTTTGATTAAAAAATTCTAAAATGTAGTCCATTTGAATATGAATCCAACGATATAAACCGTTTTCCCGGAAAAAATTCTAGTTCCTGTGAAATTAGCTTAAAACGCGGGCGGAGAGAGCCCGGGTTCGATTCCCCACCCCGGAGAAGTTATTTTTATGATAAATGTTGATGAAATTTTTAATAATATTTAAATGTACATTTGAAAATTAATAAATGGAAAACACTTGGCTAAGTAATTATAAATTCGTATATGAGAAAGTTTGTCTGAGTTGTCTTGGATCGATTTTTTATATAAAGGATTACATTTATTAGAAAAACCAAAATAAAAATATATTACCACTTGGATACTCTCTCTTTAGACTCACTCAATGTGGAAAAATTACGACTTATTTTACGAATTAAATGGTATTGTTTAGTTGCTTTTATTAGTTCAACCATGTAAAATAATTTATTAAATAACCTGATAATTCACTTGTACTTGTGAGAAAAATATACTTCTGGAGGATTGTGGTTCGTAATAAACGATTAGGTTCTGTAAGAGTTTGATGAATTTGTGGATCCACAATCCACCATACCATCCAAATAGATTTATTAGGAAATTAAAAATTATTATTTTATTATCAATTTTTTGACCAGACCAGTCCTGTTTACTAACTAGATATAGGTCAGGTCAAATAATTACTTTTCCCTTGAATTAGGTGCGTCAATCTCTAGATTACTCTCTTACTACACTCTAGATTAACGCCTGTTAATCTCCAGATTAACATCTGGAGATTAACGCCTGTTAGTCTCCAGATTAATATCTAGAGAATAACGCCTGTTAATCTCCAGATTAACATCTGGAGATTAACGCCTGTTAGTCTCCAGATTAATATCTAGAGATTAACGCCTTCTAGTCTCCAGATTAATATCTAGAGATTAACGCCTTCTAGTCTCCAGATTAATATCTAGAGAATAACGCCTGTTAATCTCCAGATTAACATCTGGAGATTAACGCCTGTTAATATCCAGATTAACATCTGGAGATTAACGCCTGTTAATCTCCAGATTAACATCTGGAGATTAACGCCTGTTAATATCCAGATTAATATCTAGAAATTGACCCCTGTAACTCTCTTATTACACTCTAGATTGACACATGTTAGTTAATCTCCAGATTTATATCTGGAGATTAATGCCTGTTAGTCTCCAGATAACTATCTATAGATCGCCTGTTAGTGTCCAGATTAATATCTGGCGATTAATAACGCCTGTTAGTCTCTGGATTACTATCTAGAGAATAACGCCTGTTAATCTCCAGATTAACATCTGGAGATTAACGCCTGTTAGTCTCCAGATTAATATCTAGAGATTAACGCCTTCTAGTCTCCAGATTAATATCTAGAGATTAACGCCTTCTAGTCTCCAGATTAATATCTAGAGAATAACGCCTGTTAATCTCCAGATTAACATCTGGAGATTAACGCCTGTTAATATCCAGATTAATATCTAGAAATTGACCCCTGTAACTCTCTTATTACACTCTAGATTGACACATGTTAGTTAATCTCCAGATTTATATCTGGAGATTAATGCCTGTTAGTCTCCAGATAACTATCTATAGATCGCCTGTTAGTGTCCAGATTAATATCTGGCGATTAATAACGCCTGTTAGTCTCTGGATTACTATCTAGAGATTAACACCTGTTAATCTCCAGATAAATATCTAGAGATTGACGCTTGTTAGTCTTCAGATTAATATCTGGAGATTAATAACATTGTTTGTCTCCAGATTAATATCTGGAGATTAGGCCTGATAGTCTCCTGCCTTTATTGTTTATTGTGTGCGTGTTTATTGAGTGATCGTGGTTTAAGAAAAATGATGTATACTATCATTTATATAGATTAAAAATGCATGTAACATATTATTACGGATTATTAATTTGAAGCTTGCATTTGATAAACCATCTAGAGATGAGAAGGATGCGCACTTGAAGATAACGATGGTTGGACGGGGACGAAGTGACGAGTATGCGCTTTAACGATTAATTGTTTATAGGTTTTTCTGGTTTCATTTATAGCGGTGCGATATGTATTTCGGTTGTTTTTACTGGCATATTCTCGACATGACCTCTGCTCATTTGATTCGACCACAAACTAAGTCATAAATCATCGAGTTGGAATGCTTTAAAAGGCTGACGAGCTGACGAGCCTTGCGGTCTAACCGAGCAGCGCTGCAAATTACCAACTTCTTCGGCAGGCCATTGTTTAGATTCTTTTTTTTTTTTTCTTCATCGTCGTATTTCTTTTTTTTTTTTCTCTGTTCCTTTCGCGTTGATAAATGCTTCGTATGAAAGTTGTTTATTTTACGACATGGATTTTCCACTGGGTGCTGGGATAGACGGTGATTTTGTGGTTTCGAATTCTTTATACGGGATTGGAAAATATAATAAAGCAAAGACATTATATGCACTTGTCGAGTTATGTTTGTTTTACATTTATTATTTGAAAAAGGAAATATATAATAATCTTATATCTTATCGTATATTTTTTGCCGACAAATATATTTATATAAAATAATAATTTTCTTGAATGCCTCTTATTATCAAAAACAGGACGAATTAATGAAAAGTTTTGTTAATAGGTATATCTATAGATTGATCTTCAAATAGCTCAAAAATAGGATAATAACATAATATAAAATGTTAAAATATTATTTTGCTTCCGAGCTTACCGAAGGTAACGGAAGCTACGTGATCGTTCTGAAGAAGGAAAATATGTTTTGTCTCCAATTTAAAAGATCCCAAGACAGAAATCTGTTTCAGACATCAGGGAACATTTTTGGTTTCGTGTGTGACTGTCGGTCTGTCGCTCAACCAACATATCTTAAAAACTACTCTTCCGATTTTAATGAATTTTTATTGTAGGTCATAATTAGTTCACACAAGTTTCAACCTTCTGCTCTCATTTCTTTCTCTTCCGCACATGCGCACAAACAATTAAAATAAAAATTTATTTATACTTATAGCTCCAAAAGTACTTATCTGATTCGTATGAAACTTTTATACTCGTAGTTTATCGAAAGTAGCCAGCAGATAGCCACAGATTAATTTCAAACCCTCTGTACTCTTAACCTTTTGCTAAATTGATACTTTAATTCATGTAAAAAATTAAAACAATTTTTATAGGATTCGAGGAAGCAATGTGACACACCAATTGGCAGTCCATTTAAGAGTGTAACAATAATAACCTCATAGAGAATGAAGTATTTTTTTAAAATAATCTATCCATTTATCCACATAAACATAAAACCAATGTTTCTATTACATAATATATACTATTTCAAAAGCGACATGTTAGCATGTTGCAGAATAAGATGTTAGCAAACATCTTATTCCAATTTCACTGTTATACCAAATGATCATCTCAAATTTTATATATACTATTTCAAAAGCGACATGTTAGCATGTTGCAGAATAAGATGTTAGCAAACATCTTATTCCAATTTCACTGTTATACCAAATGATCATCTCAAATTTTAGACACGTGAACTTTCGACACCCGGAATTACCTATTAAATATTTATAATATCCGTTGGCAAGGTTATTACAGGAAGGTGGGAGATCACGGGACGATGGGATCAGGTGAACGGGACCAATGGGATCAGGTGAACGGGACGATGGGATCAGGTGAACGGGACGATGGGATCAGGTGAACGGGACGATGAGATCAGGTGAACGGGACGATGGAATCAGGTGAACGGGACGATGGGATCAGGTGATCGGGACGATGGGATCAGGTGGTGGGATAAGGTGAATCAAATGGATTTAATCCTGATGTGTCAGTTTTGGAGAGATTGTCCATGATGGGTCATGGGACGGCGGGATCAGGTGAAACGTCTAAAAGCTTTGATACTGATGTCTGTTATAAAAATTGTTTTCATTTGAGTGTAACTTGTATAAGTAAGTTTTTTTTAATTATAGTAGTATTGTGACATTCCGAAAATTATAATTACAATCAATTTGATTAGTTAAATATTAAGTTAACAACTTATGAAATTAGTTTTACTTAGGTCTTAGGTTGAAATTATTTATGATCTTATCGTGCTAAAATTCTTGCTTTTTAGAAAGTGACAAATGCATTACTGCAAATTTACAGGTATTATTTGATGCAGACACTCTGATGGAATGCGCTTGTTTAATGTTATTACGGGTGCTTGTTTGTTTGTAATGTTCGCTTATTTACTTAGTTGAAATACTTTAGGACCCGTGTTGGATTATTGTGTACATTAATATTTGTCAGGTGACACTGGGTTTGTTATCTAAGGATGCACTGTGTGTACTCTGTATGTTCAGGAGGGAATCTGCGGATTTCTTTTCACGTTGTTTTTGTCGGGCGTTCCTTTACTTATCCGTTTCTTAAGAGAGGGTCTGGTGATGCTGAAGAAACTCCTGAATGGAGAGGTTTTTTGTTTTTCGGCGTCTGTTATTTTACGCGCGTGTGTTTGTAGATGCCTGTAGGTGTCGGCCTATAATAAATGCTAATGTATTTGCCTTCTGTTAAGGACTCCTTCTCTCCAACTTGGTCTAACGTAAACGAGAAACGAGTCAAACCAAATACATCTCCACCTTTTTTTTTTTTTCTTCTTTTTCTTTTTTTTACCTTCTTCCAAGTTCCTTTTAAAAGAATCTTCTTTAAAGTGCGCAAGAGATAAAAGAAACGGAGAAGAAAGAGTAGATGTGAAGAAGAAGAAGCTACGGTGTCTACATTCCTGCCTTGCTATGGGACCCCATGCCTCCCGACGTCCTCTCTTATGCCTAGCCGTCTTCGGGCCTTCTCCTATACTTCGTTACTCGGCCTTCATTTCCTAATGTTAACATTACCGCGATTCCACCGTGGATAAATGCGTGGATATATATTACTTCCCCATTCCTAAACCAGCAGTGAGAAAGTTTATCCTGGAAATAAGTTCGAGTCAATTGTTTATCACAATTGTATTCCAGACTCCGGACTTATCACTTACAATTTAGAGTTAACATAATATTTCTCGTTTATCTTGTCTTTTAGTTGTCAAACTACACTGATAATAGTATACTTGAGTAATAGGTTTTAATTATCAATCTTGTAACATAAAGGGTTTTACAATTAATAATTAATTAATTTAATTTGTGGTTAGATCTCCACTGTAATTAAGTATTATCTGTATTAGTTTAATCAGCCAGTAGTCAAAACTATTTTATATTCATTTTTTAATTATCCAATCAAATAATAGACGGTTCCTCCCAGAAGGTAGAGTATCTATTAAGTTTATTTATTTTCAAAATAACTCTGCTTGCATAGGGCTTACTTTTCCGCATACTTGGTGTTTTACTGGCAGTGGCCTCGGTTCCCACAACAAATATCCTGAGATTGAACACTCGGAATTTTTCAAGGAACCCCATTTTTTTTGACACGTATTGAGCTGTAATTAAAATTTTGAAACGTATTGAAGTAATTTACCTTATTTTTTACCGAAATTTTGTAGAATTCATTCACCTACACAATCAATAATGTCTAACCTCATCATGAAACTGATTGTTCTTACTTCAGAGTTTTATTTTGGGTTGCTAAGTTACACAAAATCTTGGTCGGAACACCGACGCGGTGTCGCAACACGAGTTAGTGTGTATGTGCTTTTTTAGTCGATATAAAAGTTTTTTAGCGAACCATTCTATTACCAAATGAAGAATGAACATGGACTATATATTAGAAAATTACAAGATAAAAAGAACTTTTTATATACTACGTTTTTAAATTTTCTGTCATAAATCATAAGTTTGAAACCCGTCAAAATGAAGATCGAAAATATGGGATATGTCAAAACAAATAAAATTACTTGCGGATTTTTTCTGATCTAACTTTCCATACAGCACAATTTGCTGAAAACAAATTAAATTCTGCCGAAAGATGGCTAAAAGTATTAAAATAATGAATTGTCATCGTGTCCTGAGCTATTCTAAAAGTTTCAAATCTCTAGCTACTCGGGAAGTTAATTAAAAATCGATTGCAAGATTTGTACTGGACAAACAAACAAACATACAAACAAGAAATCAAGCTAATAAAAACGTAGTAATAAATCGTTTGTATGACAGCTGTAAAAATGTGATCTTTTCAAAAATAATATGCTATGTGCTATTTGAAGCTAAGTATAGAGTTTGGACGACACTTCACTTCATAGTGGTGAGGAAAGATATGAATTTTGCTTCAGGGAGAATCGTATCAAGGATTGGTTCTGAGGAACTGTCGTGCGTTACAGTCAGACCTAATTTTGTTGTCTTTAAAAGTGAGACGGGAATGTTTCGCGGGCTAATTATGGTTAATAGAATTAGGTAGCTGGATGGAAGTAATAATGTGTGTGGCGTGGCGAGGCGTGGCGTGGCGTAGTAAGGCGGCAGCAGCGGATGCAAGTTGTCGGCTTGAGATCCGCTAGTTGACTCCTCTTCATGTGTTCACAAACCAGAAAATTATAATTCTTTCTCCGTCGTATAATATCTGACAAATTACCATCATGTTCCTCATCCAGGCCCGTCTCGAGCCTTCCAAAACAAGTCTCAGTTTCACTGTCTTAGATGGTTTAGTAGGTTCAACCATCACTCCGCCTCTCATTAGATGATTTAGTAGGTTTAAACATCATTCCACCTCTCATTAGATGGTTTTTGGTTCAACCATCACTCCGCCTCTCATTAGATGGTTTTGTAGGTTCAACCATCACTCCGCCTCTCATTAGATGGTTTTGTAGGTTCAACCATCACTCCGCCTCTCATTAGATGGTTTTGTAGGTTCAACCATCACTCCGCCTCTCATTAGATGGTTTTGTAGGTTCAACCATCACTCCGCCTCTCATTAGATGGTTTTGTAGGTTCAACCATCACTCCGCCTCTCATTAGATGGTTTTGTAGGTTCAACCATCACTCCGCCTCTCATTAGATGGTTTTGTAGGTTCAACCATCACTCCGCCTCTCAATTAGAGTTTTCCTCATCCAAGGGTTTCCATTTTTTTTTATTTTTTTTTCTTTTTTTTTAAAGAAAAGAAGGCTTAGCGCTGAATATGATATCTGTGCTTTTACAACTATAATTACTTGATATCATAAAAATTCACGAAAGGGACCATAAATAATGTAGAGAGAAAAGGTAATCATGATAGTTAAAGCAGACGATTGTAGTGACGGAACACGATTGTTCCCTCAGACTCCACCGGCATATTACTCCATTTAATAAATATTATAAAATATATCACTTTACTACACAAGAACGTTTGTTTGTATCAGGTTGAAAATTTACTTGCCTGTTTCAATTGTACTTTAGACGATGTGTATGAATTTATATTAAAATCATTACGTTAGAACGTAAGATATTGGTAAAAACGTGGTTTTCAATAATTAGGTGGGATATTTCTTTTTACAACTCTGGATTTGGGAGATATGGAGACATGAAGACACGGAGACAGAAGTTTCGAGTGAATATACGAGGCTGTTTGGGCCAGTGTTGTTGTCGAGTGGCATTCTTCGCCTCGGGCTACGAGAAGAGGTTAAAAGATTTTCTGTCTGTTAGACAGAGTGCAAGCGTGCCATAGTCTGTCCGTTAGACAGAGTGCAAGCGTGCCATAGACTGTCCGTTAGACAGAGTGCAAGTGTGCCATAGTCTCTCCCAACTCCCTCCCCTCTTTCGACTAGACTCAAATCAATCCCTGTTTTTTTTAAAGACCCCACAACAAAAAAAGGACACCGGGCCTAAAAAAAAATGGCCATCCAGGATGGATTTGCTTACTACGAGACAGGTATGAATGGGGAAGATTTAGAGGAGATGGAGTCTCGGATTAGGCTGAATTAAGAGAGACCACGTGTTTTTGGAATTACATTCATGGAAAAAAGGCTCCTTTTAAAAGTATTTCTTAATCTTTCAAAAATATCTACGTATTTGTCATCCTAAGTTAAGATTAAATATAATCACCCAGATACCTTTCTCCTCAAATAAATTAACGGAAAATAAACTTTATTCACCTCTATCTTTCCTGCCTATTTAAATTTGAAGGCTTTTACTTGTACGTAATGTTTTACTTACATTTATAAGATTAGAACGTGCTCCACTGAACACTGATCGATACGATTATTACTTTTCCCGGTATGCTTTTAATTTCATTGTTGCAAATATTCGACGATTCCTCAAAAAATATAATTTCTTGTTTCTGATATTAATGTACCGTCTAAAGGTAAGTTTTCCTAGACGCAACTCCAACGATAGTCGCCCAGCGACTATTCGCGGAGCTGAGTTTAAATGTTAAGAGTCGCTCAGCTAGGAATAGTACCTTATGCGTTGAGTGCGGAAAGTAGCATTTTGTATGCGAGTGTGGAGTTGGCACCTGAGCGATTGCGAGGGTAGTAAAACCACACGAGCAAAGCAAAATGCCGTTTTCACACGAGTTTCGTACCGTACTTTATCTACGATTGTTGGATTTTAATAATAAATACAGAAGAAAATAAACTTTCTGCATTAAAGTTCGTAATTCTCTTTTGATAAAGATGACATTAATTCATTAGTTGTATTTTGTGCCTAATTAATTATTTCAGGAGGCTTATTATTCTCCTCATTATCGTCATCACTTAAATCACTCATTGTTTTTCACTAAAAACTCGATATAAACAGTAACTTTCATTAAACAAACAGCAAATTAGTTTTGTTAGGTGTAAACAAACTCGCTAATCGTGCGTAAAGGTTAATAATTCTTCTTTTTTATCGCCCTAGGGCGGAAAAAAAGAGGAATTATAAAAACGCGCATGCGTAATGAATTCAAGTTCGTAAAGAATCACTTTCCACGCATCTAAACAGAGATACAATGTTTATATTTTGTATCAATCGTA
This sequence comes from Gerris lacustris, assembly GCA_951217055.1. Classification (NCBI taxonomy): domain Eukaryota; kingdom Metazoa; phylum Arthropoda; class Insecta; order Hemiptera; family Gerridae; genus Gerris; species Gerris lacustris. The sequence continues at coordinate 1,890,113 of OX578282.1, forward strand.
GATATAAACAGTAACATGCAAACTCAGAAGAGGAGTCCTCAGCGATAGTCGCTGGACGACTATCGCTGAAGTCGAAACTTAAGTGCGCCATGCAGTTTAATGCAACTGATTTTCGAGGTTAGAAAATTGTTAAAGGGGTAGGATAGGGTTCGATTATACCCTCCAAATAGGATTATTTAAAATAAATTAAGTGTTTCAGTTTCAAATTTGAAATGCTTAAATTAATAAATATTATAGATTACTATTATAGTTATTATATAACAAGATCGTCGTTTAGAAGCGATTAGTCAATTTCAATATTTTTTAAGCGTTATACATTAATATTTTACTACGTCTTTATTAGCTTGCTTTCTTGTTTGTTTGTTTGTTTGTCTGTTCAGTACAAATCTTGCATTCGATTTTTAACTAACTTCCCGACTAGCTAGACATTTGAAACTTAAAGAATAGCTCAGAACACGATGACAATGCAATATTTTAATACTTTTAGCCATCTTTCAGCAGAATATAATTTGTTTTCAGCAAATTTTGCTTCATGGAAAATTAGTTCGGAAAAAATCCGCAAGTTATTTTATTTATTTTGACATGTCCCATATTCACAACCATCATTTTGACGGGTTTCAACTTAGTGATTTTTTATTATAGAGATAAACATTGAATGACAGCAAAAAAAGAAAAATAAACAAAGAAATAAATTAATTGACATGTGACAACCAGCTTTGTTTACACTTGTGTCCTAGGTATAGGTTTAATTTTTCTGCATCTGTACTTCTTTACTTGTACACATTTTTCTTTTTCTTCTCTTTCTGTCCCTACACGGGGGCATATCAATGGCACGGTTTAAGATTCGGTGTGGGCGAGATTCGTTGTACAAAGATTTGTCATTTCATAGGTTTAAGATCAGCTCTCTAGATGGTTGTCATTTATGTGAAGTAAATAAATTCGGAACTATTTTTTTCACTAACATAATATTATAACAATGACAATTATATTATCAACATTACATAATATCATTCAACAGAAAATTTAAAAACGTTGTATATAAAAAGTTCTTTTTATCTTGTAATTATTTTAACTTTAATTCAAATAAATGAGTCTAAAATAATCAATATAATCAGCTAATAATAAATTAAGTATAATAGACGGAAAAGGCTTGGAAACATAGTACGAGCAGGTTGTCAAAATTCGAATGTAGAGCCGCTTAGTAATTAATAATAAATTATAAACGCAAATTTACATTTTGTAAAGAAACATCCATTAGAATCGGTGCGACACACTCGCTCATCACATTGTCACAGTGAGACTGGAAACCTCACAAACAAATTCTTCCCAGAAAAGCCACTTATATGCTTAAATTTACCTTTAAAAGGGCTAAAAGAAAATATATTTTATCCCCAGTAGAGAGAAAAAGTTATGAATTGGAATTAGTTTAGAGGGACTAATGTAAGTCTTTTCATCCCTGAACTCAAAAAGTAGGGAGAAAAAGTAAAAGTAGGGCGAAAAAGTAAAGTAGGGCGAATAAGTAAAGATTGCAACTTAATTATTTTATAAATAGTAGAAAACGAATGGCTAATGTAATGAAGTTGTTGAAATCGGGTTGGCGGCACTGCGCTTTTTTTGAACCTGCATCCTAATAACCTTCTATTTGAGTTTCATTCAAATTCTTATTTGTTTTTATTATTGAATCTCTTATATTTGCTATTAAAAGTGCTAATAATTATTGTTATTTATTAATATAATAAATAGCACTGTGCAATGGACGAAAATGTGTATTCTCTCCCTACTGGAGATAAAATATTGTATGTACTTCGTGAGTAAAGCGCCATTATTCCCCTCGCGATAATTAGCTAATTAGCGTTATTCCATCGGCTGCGCCTCGGGAATTACAGAGTCTAATTCCCTCGGCTTCGCCTCGGGATTTAGGGACCATGGTTCCTTCGGTTTCACCTCAAGAACCAACTTTTTCGCTCAGGGAATAATGGCTTACTTTACTTCCTAGGTGCATAAATAACTATTGTGAATCAAACTCGTCGGAACAGTTCTCGAGAAATTTTCGAGAGTTTCTGGGGCAGATTTCCCGAATTGAAAGCAGTTAATTTCTCTATTTCGCATTGGAGTTGGTACGGTTTTTTTTTAAAAAAACATTTACGCCAAATTTAACTGAAATTTTCCCAGCAGTTTGACCACTTTTTGGGCTCGTGGGATTCGAAGCATGTAAATCCATCGAAATCTCAAAATCGAATTTTTACGACCCACACAACGCATAAGTAAACCAAAAAACGTGACACTTTTCGGTAGTTAGGTCCAAGGCTAAAGCATGTTCCAAGCTAAAAAGTCCAGTCATGCACCATGACTTAAAGAGCGAATTTAAAAAAAAAAGAAATATGCTTTTCAATTTTGGATATCCCAAGAAATATGCTTATTATTGGCCTATGATAATATAGGAAATTTTTAAATTAGAACTTTGAAGGGTGAAAAAACAAATTTGGTACACGGGGGTACGGGGTACAATAGTCAAAATAGTATTTACCCTTCAAGATGCATGTCGTTGGAAAGCTCTTTCAGAGTACATTAACTGTTGTAATGTACACTTTTGTCATAATTCCATGTAAGATGGGGGTAAAATGGAAAAAACCAAGTTTTTATGCTATTTAAGACCCTAAATTGTCAAAATTTGACCCCTAAATAAACTCCAAATATTCTGATCAACGAACTCGTCCTTTCGTTTGATATTTTAAAATTTGTTTGGATTTTTTAAGTGCATCCTGGGTGAGATATCGTCTGGAGTGACACATATGTATACATATACATACATACATAAACAAAGTATTAAATTTCAGGAATTGATTAAATCTAAAACCGATTTCCATGGAGAAAATTTTCTAAAATTCGCTAAAAGAAATTAAACCAATAGAATGTAAGTATTCTGAAAACAATTATTGTCACACCAACATTGGATCTGTTTTGTTCCGATGCGATATAGAACGATTGTCTGATCCGATGTGGTCCGACGCTAGCCTACTCTGGGTGCAGTTACACCGGATCTGGAAGCGGAAGTAGTAGTGTTGTGGCTGTACTACAAGGATGTTAAATAAAGAGGATGGAAAGTTAGGTAGGGTTTAAAGGCAAAAGAGTGACCCCATGGAGACAAGAGAAATTGGAGAAAAAATCGTTCTGCGCATGCTCACAACTTTAGACTGGGACAAATTACCTTCCTTATCAGGTTATAAGCTGATTTAACTATAACAAAATTCTTGGTAACCTATAACCAAGACGAAGGTAATGGTAATTTGTCCCATTGGAGCTCCAATTATACATATCTTCATGGGATCACTTTTTTTCTACAACCCTTCATTCCCTTTATTTAACATCCTTGGTGTACTATGAGTGACTTCAGATGAGTTTACTACGTTTTTATTAGCTTGCTTTCTTGTTTGGTTGTTTGTCCGGTACAAATCTGGCAATCGATTTCTAACTAACTTCCCGAATAGCTAGACATTTGAAACTTTTAGCATAGCTCAGAACACGATGACAATGCATTATTTTAATACTTTTAGCCATCATTCAGCAGAATTTAATTGGTTTTCAGCAAATTTTGCTGTATAGAAAGTTAGTTCGAAAAAAATCTGCAAGTTATTTTATTTGTTTTGCCATGCCCCATATTTACGCAATCTTCATTTTGACGGGTTTCAAATTTGTGATTATTTTAAATAAGAGATAAACATTGAATGACAGCAAAACAGGAAATATATCGATTATATTATTTATCAATTATATTATTTGAATTATATCGATGGCACGGTTTAGATTTGGTGTTGGGGAGATCCGTTGTACAAAGATCGGTCCTTTTATAGGTTTAAGATCAGCTCTCTAGATGGTTGTCATTTAAGTGAAGTAAATAAATTCGGAACTTTTTTTATTTTTTCACTAACATTGTATATTATATAACAATAACATTTATGTTATCAACATTACATACGATTACAGTCAGAAAATTTATAAACGTAGTATATCAAAAGTTCTTTTTATCTTGAAATTATTTGTGTTACACTTGTGTTGGAGAACAAAGTTCTCCTTAATAAGAGACGTAGAAAACGAATATTGGTGCATCAGTTTGATGAAGGCAGACCTTCTGGGGAATATTTGAAAATAACGTAAATACCCTCGTAAAATTCGAGGACCACCCTCGTATAGACGCATTTAATTAAATTCTTAAAGGCATAAAAGACGACATAACTGGCCAATATAACTTCCGGTTTAATTTTCCAGTTACGGTTGTTCCATGTTATGTTCGTTCCGCTGGTCCCCAACGGCGCGGCCAGGCTCATTCCTCTCAATTGACAACTTTCTGTGAATTACTACGTTTCCATGATGTTTCAATACAGGTTGAATACAGTTTTTGGATCTAAATTGTCCATGGAAATATGGATTCAATACCATTTAGATCCAGAAACGATACACTAAATTCATGGGTCGTATCTGGATCGAGTCTCATGGAAACACCTGAACTCGATCCTGACATGCGCAGAGTGCGCCTAGAGCGCCCCTAGCGGGATTTCTGGTGAAACTAGTCAAATCTGTAAAAACACCCTTAATCAACCAAAAAACATAACTTTTATTTGTCATTTTACTACGTTTTTATTAGCTTGCTTTCTTGTTTGTTTGTTTGTCCAGTACAAATCTTGCAATCGATTTTTAACTAACTTCCCGAGTAGCTAAACATTTGAAACTTTTAGTATAGCTCAGAACACGATGACAATGCATTATTTTAATACTTTTAGAAATCTTTCAGTAGAAATTATTTAGTTTTTGACCAAATTTTGCTGTATGGAAAGTTAGTTCGCAAAAAATCCGCAAGTTATATTATTTGTTTTGACACATCCCATAGTATTTACTATCTCCATTTTGACGGGTTTCAAATTTATGATTTATGACAGAAAATTTAAAAACGTAGTATATAAAAAGTTCTTTTTATCTTGAAAATATTTAGTTCTGTTTTTAAAAACCAACATAATAAACATGGTTATAAATAGTAAAGGAAACAAAATTATTTATAACCTTTATCAAAGTAACCTAGTATAGGTTTGGTGCATTGATAACGTACTGATTTAATACAACTCATGGAAACACCAGCTTACATCAGCTTGTTAAAACCCAAATTAGGATTCAATCCGTATTTAAACATCATAGAGACGTAGTAAATTTCCCCGTCATAAATTTTTGCCGTCGGATTGAGATATCGGACTGGAAACAAACATGCGTGATCGGCCAGTCATAAAACATCGTCAGTTTTCGTCATATCGGACTTCCTCCTTCGATGTAGCCTCCTAGCTTATAACCTTAGTGTTTTTCTTCCGACGTTGTCCGACGGTCGACCGACATAATAATATTGTAAGGAGAAATACTGATCCATCCAATACAGGTGAAGCTTGATGTAAACTCTAAAATTATTTACACGATAATTATTTTTGTAACAGCGTTGATAGTACTTTCCCTCATTGTCAATTTACTATACTTCCATACCGATAACGTGAAAGTTTGAAACCGATAAGAAAAAAACGAAAGATAATCCGTCGAAAAAAAAAAAAAATGAAGTCGGACGAAAGAAAGGGGAACGTAACAAAGAAAATAGTTAATAGAAGCGCAGGTATTTCTCAGTCGTAACAATGGAGGACAATCGACTTTAGACGACAGGTCGATAGGACGCTTTGAGGTACGTGGATCGTACGACGCTCCAAGCTACGTGGATCGTTCTACAGCTGTTATTAGGAGACACCGAGAAATTACGACTCAATGAAAACTATATCCACGAGCCCGTCTCGCTCAATTACGTCCTCAGTCTTGGACAAACACAGTAATCTAATAACACAATTATCTTTTAACAATTATTAATAGACGATCGTCCAACCTACATTAAGATTAGTAACTCGACTAATGGTCTACCTGTGCTAGTTACCGCTTATCCTTAAGCAATTTTATAAAAATAACAATGTTCCTATCTTATTACGATAAGTTTTTGAATAATAGCATTTCTATCATAATCTCTAATAATCTAGTCTATAATGTTTTATAATGACGAACAGTTAGAGAAGAGATAGGTTTATCGTAACGTTTTGTTAGTAGTAAATGATTGTAATGTTCTATTTGTTAGTATTGGATCTACTAACAAGCCCCAGACTGACGTTAGTATCAGGCTCGGTGCTCAAACTAACAGTTCTACTATGAGTTCTCTAAATAATCTCAAATTAAAATAACCGGATAATGTTTTTAGAAAACCTTAATTCGATAATAACATTTACCAACTAACAAATTGGCTTCTTAAAAAACCATTACAATAATCTTTAACATAACTATACACTAATAACATATAAATATGCTATTAAATTTCACTACAACGCATCCATCAATGTTCCAAATAATATCAAGATAGTTGACTTAATGTATCAGTAAATAAACAGGTCAAGTGTGTGCTAGTCAGAACACAGCGAGGGTCCGTAGGCAACCCTGTATAGTTTAAGTAGTACCCTATTGATGGTGTTATTTAAAATGCTAAAAAGCTTACTTTGAACTATCCTATGGGTCTGATATTCTCAAAACACATAAACAAACTTCTGATAAAGTTTTTTTTTTTTCCACTGAACCGGACTACAACCACATAAATACATCGAAAAGACCATATAGTCATACATCGAAAAGATAAAAAACGTATTTTGTCAATAAAAAATAAAATAATATTTTTTCGAAATTTCCAAAAAGTGATATCTTTACTTTTGGTTGAAGAATGTTGAGGAATTATTTCAGATTTTTTGCTCTTCACATAAGCGAGATAGAGGGGGGGGGGGGGGGGGGGGCACGTTTCACACCCCCTTCAAACTTGCCTACGCTCGCCCTATCAAAGTTATAACCAAAGAATTATATAATTTTGTAATCAGCTCGACTTACCCTATCATATGATACCCCTCACGGTATCGAAAAAAAACAAAAAAAAACTAACCCTTAAGAATTTTTTACCCTAATTTTTTTGAAAAATATTTTGTTTAAGTTGCTATATTTTTAAAATATATGGGTAGGTACAAGACACATACATGCCAAATTTCAAAGTGATCGGACGAAAGTTGTAGCCGTGAGAGCAGGCGACCGGACGGACGGACAGACACACGCAGGGAAATATAAGGTTTCTTGGTTTTGCCTAAGGACCCTAAAAAGACGACATGTCAGTATGAAATTTCCGATATACCTTTGTATGGTCTACAGTGGTTCTTATCCTTTTAGTAACCACGGCCCCTTAAATGTCCACCCTCTGTTACCTCTGACTCCGCCGGCATATTACTCCATTTATAAAATGATAAAATATTTCACTTTACTACAAAAAAAACCTGTGCTTGTATCAGGTTGAAATGTTACATGCCTGGTTTCAATTGTACTTTAGACGATGTGTAAGAAGTTTGAATAAAATCGTTGCGTTTGAACGTACGATATCGGTAAAAACGTTGCTTTCTCTATTTTAAACGTTTAGGCCAGCTTTAATAAATTTAGCGATCTTATAGTGGTGTCGCTGTTAGTTTTACTTTAAAAAAAAAAAATAATAATAATAATAATAATAATAATAATTAGAAAAGTTGTATGCCTCATTGAATAGATGAAGTAAGAATTTTTTTCCCGTCATATTTGACGTTCACGTTTACACGAGCGTTGCGCGCGAACACTCGAGCGGATAACGTTACATAACGAACTTGTCCTGGGCATTGGTAAAATGAATATGTTTACCAAATTTCAAAAATCTGTAAACTTTTACTCAAGTTATCGTCATCGGTAAATTTCGTGACGGTGGTTTCTTTCTTCCCGGGCTCCAGATGCCATAACGTGCCATAAGGAACTTCCTTCCAAAACTCAAATTTAAATTTCTAAATAGGTGAAATAATGTAAAATATAATGTAATTATAATATAAGAGAAACTATTTGTTTCGCAGCTCCCCGGTTAAGAAGGTACAGCTCTAGATTGAGCTAGAATCTAAAGAATACTCTAAATTTGGCAAGTTAATAAGCCTGGAAGTTTCCGACTTATGAAATTTTAAATTAATATTAAGAAGGGTCTTTGTGATCAAATATTTTTTAAACCTGAATTTAAATAAATTAATTATAAAAAAAATATTTTAAAAAACAAGCTTTTATTTGTATTCTTCTCAGCAAACCCTTTCATTTGATACCCATATCATGGGCGTGCTTAAAAAATAACTAGTCCGCCACTTGAACTGCCCGCCATATTGGATTTAGAATGACTTCACTTAGCTAACCACTAACCATCCATTGTCATCCAAACTAAACGTGTATGTAAAATTTCAATTCAATCGGTTGAGGATAACAGCTTCAAAATTCAGTTGCAAGATTTGACTCGAACATACATACATACATACATACACATACATACATACATACATACATACACACATTGCAAGTTCAATAAAAGCTTGTAAAAAGCGAAAGCATTTAGGTATTAAAGAAAATAATCTTATCACTAATTTCAAATGTATTATTTTTTTTTTTTTTTCCCCTTCTTTGGGTTTCGTTGGTAAAACCAAAAAAAAAGAAACCCTTATAGTTTCGTTCTTGTGTCTGTCTGGCCCTCTGTACGGTTCCAATAACTTCTGAATAAAAAAATATATAAATATAATATAAAACTTTGCATTATTAAAGATCGTTTTGACGCGCACACAGGAAAAATATAGAGAACTCAATATTATCGGCCGTTCAAATCCAAAATGGCGGATATTTAATGTCACGCAAAAAAAAAAAAAAAAAAAAAAAAAAAATTATAAAAATTTTGAGTGGGGTATCAAATGAAAGGTATTGAAGAGTAGATTACAAAAATATATACCACTTAGGGAAAGTATTTAATTTTCGGCGTATTTTGTCAAAAAGCATAGACATTTCGCATGTCTCCCCCCCCCCCCCCCCCCCAATATTCCAAAAATTTTGGGTATCAAATGAAAGAAATTGAAGAGTAGATTACACATATATATGTACCACTTAGGGAAAGTGTTTAATATTCCGTGCCATGTTTCAAAAAACATCGAAAATTTGCGGTCCACCCCCCCTAAAATAGTATTTATTTCAAATATGGTATTGGTATTAGGAAATTATAAAGTATTGGAGTGTGTAAAATAATATTTAAATTTTAGTCCAAATATACTGGAGAATAGAATTTAAGAAAAGAAAAATTGATTATAACTAATTTTTACAACAAATATTTATACATAGAAATGAGAAATAGGGTAAAAAATTAAAAAGAACTTTAAAAAAATATTGTTTTGTAAATATGTCTTGCATACCTCAAGGCGAAATCGAGAAATAAATTTTAGCTCCAAATTTGGGGGCGCTACCACCCAAAAACTCAAGAAAAACAGGTAGTCCACAGGCCACCATAAGAAGTGAGTCGCTGATTGATAAAGTTTTCTTACCTTATGGAATCGCTTATTTATGCCTTGTCCACCGATGAATTGGGTATATGGCAACTGGGCGCTGGGCCATTTCTTTTTTGTTGATATGCCAAACTTGCCCTTCTGCGGGAACATTGAAAAGAGATAGATAAAGTTTTGATTTTCATAGGATCGTTTAATTAAATTATTTAAAACACAGTGGTACACGTGGCCACCAATACGAGTGGGCCGTTTTCTTTTTAACGTCCCCGCAAAGCGATATGTTTGGGGCGGTGGACACCCCAAACGGCCCACTCTTATCGGTGGCCACCTTTACCACTGTTTTTTAAATAATTTAATTAAAAGATCCTGTGAAAATCAAAACTTTATCTATATCTTTTCAATGTTCCCGCAGAAGGGCAAGTTTGGCATATCAACAAAAAAGAAATGGCCCAGCGCCCAGTTGCCATATACCCAATTCATCGGTGGACAAGGCATAAATAAGCGATTCCATAAGGTAAGAAAACTTTATCAATCAGCGACTCACTTCTTATGGTGGCCTGTGGACTAAGGGGGAAAAAAACGATTTCTTAAAAACGGTTCCGACGATTTGAATGAACAAATTTTTTAAAACGTAGTCGAATTAATTACGAATCTAATGATATTGACCTTTCCCGGGAAAAAACTAAGCTTTAAACTTAGTTTTACAGACGTAGAGAGGCCGGGTTTGATTCCCCGCCAATGGGAGAAGATATTATTATGATAAATTGTTATGTTTATGTTTTATTTTGATATAATGTTATAATATGTTATGTGAATAATGTTATGTTTTGATATATAATTAAATGTATCTACGAAAACTCTAATGTATTTAACAAATAAATGGATAATGCTGGGCTAGGTAATTATGAACTCGTATATGAGAAAGTTTGTCTGAGTTGTCTCGGACCTATTTCTTAAACTTTTAAACTACCTCTCGTTACTAGTTTTCAGTTTAGTCAATTGAAACACTTATTCGTATTGAATTCTGAATATTTACTGTTGATTTTCTAACGGGTTTTATTCTAGTATTATTATATTTATTATTTTATTTCAGTAAGAGGAATGTTTTTAGTTTGTTTTTTTGAAAAAAAATTGTTAGATTGGAAAGTAAAGAGGTATTATTAGGGCGTCTAGGAATCCACTTGTGAATACATAAAGAGCCGAGTTTTCTTTGCATACCTCTCTGCAGGCTACAGTACCTGCTCGTGCCTTTACTAATAGTGGCCCATGTCTCGTCTCCGGTCTAGTTTTACTAAACGTTTTATGTCGCATACTCTAAAAAAAAACAGGTGAGTTGAAAGCGGCGTTCTTCTGTTTTTCGACTTGCAAACAGGATATAAAACGCCAGATGAAGATTTTTATCTGGACTTGTTCAGGAGCTTCTACTGCTGTCTTCTTATGAGATTGAATACTGGCGATTTTTTACGTTTTGTTTCTAAATGTCGATTATATTCTTGTATAACAAGCATGTTAACCCTTCTCTTAGTAATTCATCATGAAAATGTTTCCAACTTATTCACCGGCCATGTAAAAATATAAAGAGTAAATTAATAGTTTTTATTTTTTTTCCCGGGGCACTTACTAAGATAAAAACCTAATGAATTTATCGTCGAATTATGTTAAATACTACGTTTTAATAAAACTGGGATTTCTATCGTAATTAATGGAATGTTTCGAGTGAATAATTTCAACCTGCGGATTCTACTCAACTTACTCTACGAGATTACATCTGAATCTCAACTCATAATGAAGAGGAAAATAGTTAACTTAAATTATCTTATTGTCAAAGTACTGAAGCAAATGTTTAAATGGAGACCGATTTCATTTACCATACTAAATACCTACAAATGTCTAATGTTCGCATTTGTTCATTAAACATTTTTAACAGAGCAACATAATTTAAATTCATCGTTACATAATATGATATTGAAACTGTGCGAAAAGCACATGATTATTGAAGCAAGCCTCTCACGCTTAACAAACTTCTTATCCTGTTCGTGTGTCGATAACTTCGAGTTCGTTTGACATCGTTATCCGCTTCAAGAGTTAATGCCAACATTTTAAATTCGAATTTTAGGACGAGAAAAAACTCATATTTTCATTAATAGTCGAGGAGATAGCGTGCAAAAAAGTGTCTGACTAACATCAAGCTTGAATCTTGTATACAAGTTAATCTTTTAGAGCCTTTTAAGAATATGTGGTCGGCTAAGTTCGTCTGCGGGACAAAGCCTGGCAATAGGCGTTTGATAAAAACAAAGCGGTGGAGAGCGGCCATGTCTCACCAATTATGGTTGACAATGTGATTTTCATGATCCTGAGTACAGAATTAGTTAGTAGACCGAAAATCAAGTTGGTGTTAGTTTGTTTCTCGACAGGTGACCACGTTGATTTTTAGTAATATTTGAATAACTAACCTATCAAGTGTGAAAATAACATCGACTTGATTTTTGGTTAACTAACTAATTCTGTACTCAGGATCATGAAAATCGTACTAATGGCCGCTCTCAACCATTTTTTTTTTTTTTTTCAAATGCCTATTGCCAAGCTATTTCCCGCAGACGAATCTAGCCGACCACATATTCTTAAATGTCGCTAAAAGATTAACCTATATACAAAATTCTATCTTGATGTTAGTCAGACGCACTTATTTGCACGCTATTTCCTGGACTATAAGACAAACATTTTTTTTTTTAAATACATTTTTCTAGTGAAACAGCGACACCGGTATAAAGTGTTTAAAACTGTTGATAGTTATTTACGCACCAAGGAAGTAATGTTAGGCATAATTCCCTGAGCAATGAAGTTGATTCCTAAGACGAAAGCGAATTTTAGGTCTCGAAGCGAAGCCGAGAGTTAAATATTTGTTCCCGAGGTGAAGCCGAGGGAATTAAGTATTGCTCTGGGATTTATGCCTTTTTGCTTTCGTGGTGCGTACAAGATTTTACCTTCAGAAGGGAGAAAAAAAAAATCAAATTTATAACACAAGATATTTCTTATTTATCTATTTTACGTAACTTTATATTTAAATAAAAACGAGCAAATTTAAAAAAGAACTAATCAATTTAACTAAAAACAACACAATTAATAGAACATTTACTCAAAACACGGAGCGTTTTAAAACAAAACAAAAAAATATTTAAAAACAGCTGATAGCGAGTCATGTTTGTAATTAACAGTGCTGCTAACTTAAATCTTCGTAAAATCCGTTTAAACGCAGTTCTTTTACTAGAATTAAGTTGGATGCACTGAATTTACAGAGAGTTATGCCATAACTCCCTGTGGCTCGGCCAGGCACTTAAATCACTTAACATACTAAAAACCAGCCGGTTAAGTTAACTTCTTCTCCCGCCTGGAGGTTAAACTATTAAAGTGGACATAAACGTTTAAAATTGAGAAAACAACATTTTTACCAAATATCTTACGTTCTATCGTATCAATTTTTATAAAACTTCACTGGAAAGAGCCACGTGATGCCTAGTTTGAAGTAACTTTTAATGATTATAGTATTTATAATTTTTTAATTTGTTACAAGGTAGTGAAATAGGCTTGGCATTCTTGTAACTTCTGGACTCTTTGTTATGCTGGGGCAAGGTGGTCTTTCTTCAGGTATCATACTGTTTTACTCCTTATGCCACAGTAACCCACCCTAATGCCATGTGTGTGTGCTATGTCCATCCCCATAAACCCTTGTTTTTTTAGGTGTGTAAATTACCTTTGTCGTTTTTAGCATCTCCTTAGTATTTTGTTGTATTGAATCCGTACCATTGTTCCACGTCTTCTAACTTTGAACTCTGCAAGACCTTAGCTTAGCTTGCATTATTTTATCCTTTTTAATTTATTAATAGTAAGTATTCAGTAGTAAAATTTACTTTTCCACTACTAAATTTACTATTTTGCTTCCAAGCTTACCGAATGTAACGGAAGCTACGTGATCTTTCTGAAGACCGAAGAATTTATATGTCTCAGATTTCAAAAATTCCAAGACAGATATCCGTTTCAGACATTAAAGAAATATTTTCGGTTCTGTGTCTGTCTGTCTGTTTGTCGCTCAATTTTTTTCTAACCATCATATCTTAAAAGCTACACGTCCGATTTTAATGAAATTTGTATGGTAGGTTATAACTAGCCCATCGTTGGTCCCATGTAGGTTTCATCGTTGTGCGCAAATTTTGTTTCTCTCTAACATGCGCACAATCATACATTTATTTACACCTATATCTTTAAAAGTACTCATCTGATTTTTATGAAATTTGGTTGCTTTGTCGAAACTAGCCCGCAGATAGCACCAGATTAATTTCAAATGTCTGAGCTCTTTGAATTTTGCTTAATTGATACTTTAATTTATTAAAAAAATCAAAATTTTGACCGAATAAAAAAAACGGGAAAACAATTAAACAAATTAGATAATTATGGCTTTTAAAAGCATAAAATCAATGGAGTACGTTATAGGATGCGAGGAAGCTGTATGCCACACCAATTGGCAGTCTATTTTTACAGTTATTTTTGAATGTGTGAGAGCACATCGAAGTCGTATATTTTTTTTTTTTTGCTAGGAGCACGAAATAAGGAATTAATTTTATTAACATTTCTTCATTTTTGCTACGTTTTTATTAGCTTGCTTTCTTGTTTGTTTGTTTGTCCAGTACAAATCTTGCAATCGAATTTTAACTAACATCCCAAGTAGCTAGACATTTGAAACTTTTAGAATAGCTCAGAACACGATGACAATGCATTACTTTAATACTTTTAGCCATCTTTCGGCAGAATTTAACTTGTTTTCAGCAAATTTTGCTGTATAGAAAGTTAGTTCGAAAAAATCTTTATTTGTTTTGACATGACCCATATTTACAATCTTCATTTTGACGGGTTTAAAATTTATGGATTTTTTTATTTAGTCAACAGAAAATTTAAAAACGTAATATATATAAAAAGTTCTTTTTATCTTGTAATTATCCTTTTTTACGAACCATTTACGATCGTATAAGCTTCGGATGTCGTCCTTTAAATAAGGCTTAAACAATGTTAAACCTGTTTACCATATGTCATATGGTAAACAGGCCAAAGTAAATATTTTCAGCTCGAGAATGTGACCTCTGTTATTCTATTATTAGTCGACGGTTACATTTTTGTTTTGACGAATATCAAAAAATTTAAGGTTGCGTGTGTGGATCGGAAGTTCCGTATTTGGCGTTGTAGCTGAAGACCGAAAGCGAACCCTTAACGGCATTTCCGTGTACAAGTCGTTGCTCGGCACCTGACGTTTAGCTGATTTTTGCAGTAGGTTAGAATTTGGTGGAATCCGTGATGGGAGCCGGCAGACGGAGGTTACCCAGGTCCGAGGAAGTTTACGGAAGACGGCACGCTACTTCAACTCCGGGGCAGGTACTTGAGTCCGGAGGGGGGTGTCGGTGTCGCCGTGAAGGATTCTGCAACGGTCAATGACTTGGCCACTTGATTGATGACCGGCCCGAAGCCGCGACCCCTTCCACACTGTGCATTCTCCCGTCTGAGACATGTGAGGGACAGGTGGTAAGAGAAGGACACTCACCCCCCCTCGTCGTAGGACAGTTTTGTTTTCTTATGGTACTTGGGTAGCGTCCTTATGTGCCGCTCCCGCCACGACTCCCCCCACCCCGTCTATTCCATACCGAGTTTTTCACGTTTAAACATTTGGTTTGAGGAATTTCTATTCCTTCTTTATTATTTCTGTTACGTCCCCACCTCCTCTTATCCTTATAATAATTACGGCTCGTTGTATTCCCCGCCCGTTCTCAGGAATGACGGATCCTTTCCCGGAGCCGTTCTCAAGTTCACCGTATCCCTTCTGAATCGGGCCTTATAACGTTCTCCTAGTCTGATTCAAAGGGAACGACCCTGCGCCGTTTAGTTAGCTTAGAGGAATGATAGTCCGCTATTTCGTCCCCATTTCCTTCGTATGTTGCTCTTATTTGCCGCAGTTCTCGTTTTTATTATAATTTGGTGGAAATACTTGTTTTGCTTTCGAGATTAACAAAGGAAAGGGAAGCTTTATGCTCGTTCCAAAAGACGAACATTTATGTCTCCGATTTTAAAATTTCGACAGCTTTATAAAAAGGGGTGACAATAAAATTTTAAAAAAAAGTCATGTAAGTTGGCTTACATGGCTTAATTTAAATAAATAAATAACTGTAATTTGATGAATTTTATTGCATTTTTTATCTGTGATATCCTCTTTTTAAAAAAAACGTATAATGTTACCTACTGTTATTTATTTATTTAAATGTATGTTATTGTTTTTAAGTGTGTTATGTTATCCTGTTTTCCGACGACTTTGTGGAATTATTAGTCGTTCCGTTGGCTGAAGAGTTCCTGCACACTTTTAACGTATTGTATTAAAAAATTAACAGGTCAAGTGTGTGCTAGTTAGCACACAGCGAGGGTCCGTAGGCAACCCTGTATAGTTTAAGTAGTATACCCTATTGATGGTGTTTTTTAAAATGCTAAAAAGCTTACTTTGAACTATCCTATGGGTCTGATATTCTCAAAATACATAAACAAACTTCTAATAAGGTATTTTTTGCCACTTAACCGGACTACAACCATATAAATACATCGAAAAGACCATAGTTATAGAAAAACGTATTTTGTCAATAAAAAATAAAATAATATTTTTTTCGAAATTTCCAAAAAGTGGTATCTTTACTTGTGGTCGAAGAATGTTCAGGAATTTTTTCAGATTTTTTGCACTTCACATATATATATAGCGAGATAGAGGGGGGGGGGGGGGGACACGTTTCACACCCACTTCAAACTTGCCTACGCTCGCCCTCTCAAAGTTATAACCAAAGAATTATATATTTTTGTAACCAGCTCGACGTACCCTTTCATATGATACCCCTCACGGTGTCGAAAAAAAAAAAAAAAAAATGTAACCCTTTTTTAACCCGTTTTTACTTTTCCTCACTACTAATAGTAGGAAAAGTATTGTTTTCACCAAAAAAATTTTTTTCGAGATTTCAACGGAATTATCCGTTTTAGGTGTTTTAAGACCTCCTGGGTGGTTTTCAGCATGACGTACGTATGTGTGTGTGTATGTGTGTTATCATCGCAGCGCCCAAGGTATTTACCCTAGAGAGTTGAAACTTGGCAGAAAAATCAGTCCTAACCTGTAGTTGTGCCGCCCGGAAAATCAACTTTTTCCGCCATCTTGAACCCAGTTTGCTGAGTCAGCAAATATTTTAAAAAATCGTAATAAATCGAAAATGGTCCTGATCGAGTTGAAATTTTGCTTGAATGTACCTCTCTGTATGACAAACAAGCCCACAAAATTTCATTTTGATTTTGGCCGCCATTTTGAAGTTATAAATTTTTGAATTTTTAAACTTTGACGGTTAATAATACTGAAAGTATAAATTGGTTTTTGACATATAGCATATCGTTGGAACCGGAAAAAATTAAGGAACAAATATAAAAAAAAAACGAGGAAATTCCATTATTAGTTTAAAAGTTATAAGCGAATATAATTATTTATTAGTGCAATTTGGGGGCCCCTTGCCCCCAAATTGATGAAAAAAAATGCTCGTGGTGTTCAGATCTGAATGGTATAGAGATAGAGGTATGAATCCCAGGTAGTTTGCTTCATGGGGGCCCCAGTCAGCATTGGTACATTGGATTTGGGGCCCCTGACACCGTTAATTAAAGTATGTAATTGTTTTTTTCTGTATTTATTATTAAAATTTAACAGTTGTAGATAAAGTAAGGTATAATGCAACTCGTGGGAAAACGACATTTTGCATTGCTCGTGTGGTTTTACTACCCTCGTTGTCGGGTGAAAACTCCACACTAGCCTGCAAAATGCTACATTCCGCACTAGACGCGTAATGTATATAATGTATTTTATCTACGATTGATACGAAATATAAACATTATATCTTTGTTTAGATGCGTAGAAAGTGATTATTTACGTACTTGTATTCATTGCGCATGCGCGGCTCATAGTTCTGAATAATTCCTCTTCTTTACCGCACTATTGCGGTAAAGAAGAGAAATTTTTCAGCTTTACGCACGATTAGTGAGTTTGTTTACATTTAACAAAACTAATTTGGTGTTCTTTTATTAAAGTAACTGTTTATATCGAGTTTTTAGTGAAAAACAATGAGTGAATCAAGTGACTTTGACGAAAATGTGAAGAATAATAATCCTCCAGAAATAATTAATTCGGCAAAAAATACAACTAATGAATTAATGCCATCTTTATCAAGAGAGAGATACGAACTTACATACAGCAAATTTATTTGTGTCTGTATTTATTATTTAAATCTAACAATCGTAGATAAAGTACGGTACGCAACTCGTGCGAAAACGGCATTTTGCATTGCTCGTGTGGTTTTACTACCCTCGCTGTTGTTCGGGTGAAAACTTCACTCTAGCCTGCAAAATGCTACTTTCCGCACTCGACGCGTAATGTACTATTACATTAGTTAGTATTGTTAAAATATTGAATTAATTGCAGTTTGTTTCCTGGAATTACAAGATATCTAAAAATACCCCCTTTTTCTAATATGTTTAAGAAAATAAAGAAAATAGTTCAAATTAAACACGACATGTAGTTGGTTTTATAATGGCCGATTCCTAGAAGTCTATAAATCTCTACATTGAAATGTTTCGACATATTTCTCCTTCTTTTTTTTTTTTTACTAGAGAATTTATTGTCAACTACCATATTGCTTTATTTGTTTTGATTTTTTAACTAAGTAAGTTTTTTTTTTTTTTTCTTTAACGCTTTTCTAGAATCCTTCCATTTCTCATGAAAAAAGTGGAAGGGGGAACCAGGAGGGGAGACAGATGTATTTTTTTAAAAACAAGCTAATTGAATTAAAGACAAGACTTTAGTCTTCCGTCGATGTTTCTTTTGGAAAGATCGTTCTAACGCTTCCGGTTCTAATCTTATAATTATTCTTTCATTGTAAAAATCTCGATTCACACAATGTTTTTTATTGGTGATAATCAAAAGTTATATTAAATTATTTCCGGAAAATTTCACCACCCCACCATAAGGTAGTATGAATTATTTCATAATTTTAGGACTAACCGTTATAGGGTGGTTGGGTGGGGTGGGGGAGCATTTTTTGGGTGAAACTTTGGGGAAAACTCAATAATGGCGGAAAAAATCATAATAGTCAAAAAAATGGTTTATATTATGTTTGTAATTTATTTTTCATTAACTTTCGTTTGATACCCCTCTCGGAAGTTATGAAGAATAAAAAATGTTATGCTTAGCACATTTTTGGGCATTGCGCATACGCATATTAAATTTTAAACTCCTTTAAATTTTTCCCATGTGTAGGGCAAAAAGTTACACCAGTATTTCAAATTTCAACTCTCTAGCGTGAACGGTTTGGGGAATATGAATTAAAGTACGACGGACGGACAGACACATCACCCTCGGCATAAGGGTTGCGAGGATGATCAGTGAAATCCTATAATGGGAGAAAAAAAGGATAATAAGAAAACAAAATTAATTCGGGCTAGATGTCATTATAGAGGATAGACCAATTTACATTCCATTATAAGCGTTAATTAGTGCGGACCATATCTCTTGTTATATTCGAACCAGACAATAATATGTACACCTACCTATATGATCTATAAGTCGAGTGCCTTAACCACTGGTTAACGCACTCGACTCAAACCACGGAGAATATTTAAATTTGGTAACGTTTAGATATCCACACGCTCACATGCAGTGGCATAGCTAGGGCATTTGAGGCCCCCCCTCCGCAAACACTTTTTTGGGGCCCCTCACCAAAAAAAATTTATGAGAAAAGAAACCTCCCTCTTGCGTTTAGAACTGGGGACCCCCCTCGTCGTTGATTTTGGCCCCCCCCCCCCTGGCGGTGGGGGCCCTCCCGCAGTTACGCCGCTGCCCACATGTTAGTTTTAACCATGAATCATGTATGGCGACTCGTGACTTCATGCAGCTCATTGATCCATTACCTTGTTGGTTATTTTATTTCTTGTTCAAAGCTTAGCAATTGATTGTATGATCAAGTTGTAGTTGTTTTCTTTAAATTCATGACATTTCTGTCCCTGATAAAACATGTTGTTCATAATTAAATTATTATAATAATAGACTGCCAATTGGTGTGGCACATAGCTTCCTCGCATCCTATCACGTACTTGTTAATTTTATGCTTTTACAAGCCATTATTGTCTAATTTGTTTAAATGTTTCCCCTATTTTTTTTAATCTGTCAAAATTGTTTTGATTTTTTACTTGAATTGAAGTATCAAAGCAAAAGTTAAAGAGCGCAGACGGTTCAAAGTAATCTGGGGATATCTGTGGGCTACTTTCGATAAACTATAAAAGTTTCATACAAATCAGATAAGTACTTTTGAAGCTATAGGTGTAAATCAATGTATGTTTGTGCTCATGTGAAAGAGATACAAATGAGCGTAGAAAGTTGAAACTTATATGGGACCAACAATGGGCTACTCTTTACTTACCACCCAAATTTCATTAAAATTGGAAGTGTAGTTTTTAAGATATGTTGGTTCGCAAAAATTGAACGACAGATAGACCGTCAGACAGACACGGAACCGTCAATGGTCCCTGATGTCTGAAACGGATTTCTGTCTTGGAATTTTTGAAATGGGAGACCTAAAAAGTTTCGTTCTTCAGAACGGTCGCATAGCTTCCGTTACCTTCGGTAAGCTCGGAAGCAATAATGCATCATGAACGTTTATTATTGTTCTGACCCTCAAAAAAGAGGGGGAAAAATACTGTGTTAATCTGCTTTTAATTAAAATATATGAATTTAAATAAAGTAAAATCGTCGTTAAATAAACGAAGTGATCGTTTTAGAATAATGGCTTTTTTACGGAAATTACACTTTCTTATATTAAATTACAAAAAATCAAATAATCAATTAATATTGACCACATAACTACACAATTTACAAGAATTTTTGAAAATCAATCCCCACTCCCCTTTCTCACAACCTAATGTAGAATTTTCGTACTCCTAGGTGAAATTTTGCACACTTGACGTTGTTCAAAATAAGACGAAAATCACTTTTTACGTTTGATTTTCAAAGTTAATACTGTTTCTTGACTAATAAAATTGATCGAACTTTTTTAACATCGAACTTTTGACAAATGTGAAAAAGAAATTAAGCTTCTTTTCACTGCTTAAAGATCCGAGTAACGCCGGCTACTTGAGCTAGTTATTAAATAAATAAAGTCTACTAAAATAAATAGAAACTAATTTTCATTGGATAGACTTTAGATAATTTAACTTTTTTAAAAAAAATGATTTGCTTACCTCTGATATTTTGATATCCTCGAACATCCTTTTACTTGTACGTACGTTTGAAGAAACAAAATGATGGTGATCTTTAATCTAAACAATTTCACTTGCTTAAACAAAAACATGAAGAGAACTATGAATTAAAATAAAGTATTTATAGACCAAGTTGTCGTTTTAGAGTAAAAACTTTCCAAAAAATATAAACCATTAAATTACCTGTTTTAATAATCTAATACAATGAATAAAAGAAAAATCCGAAAGTTAACTTTTTTAAAACGAAGTTGATGACGTGGTAGATTCGTCGAAAAATGAACAAAATGAAAAACAGCTGATCCAAAAGTAAGGGTAGACAACTCCTGCATGTGAAATATTTTATTTTCATCGATTATAATATTACGTATTTTTTTACAAAAAAAAAAAATATCAGTGTGTTAAAAATATTCTTTATTTTTTAGGAAAAGTATTTCAATTAAATAATGAAAAAGAAGAATTATTCTAGAAAATTTAATTTAATGGTTGGCAACAGTGATCTTATTGTAATGATTTTCATTCCTCAGTTTTCTTATCCGCCATTTTGTTAACATACTTAATTGTACAGTTTAAGTTATCGTTTTAAAGTTTTTGCATGTCATATTAGTTTGCTGTTGCCGTTACCTTTCCAGCTGAAATAATTTTTTTTTAATGTATATAATAATTCTAATACATAATAACGATGTCTAAGTAATATTTATTCAGTGCGGTAAAGCTAACTCAAACAAATTTTGCTTTAAAGGTACGTAGTAACTTTCGTATATTTTTTCACCATTTAGTTTGTAAGATGTTATTTCATGTTATAGTTATTTCATATCCATATTGTGACAAATTTTATGAATGTAGATTTGTTTAATGTGAACTCACATACTCGTGTGTTTGTAATCTATATTCAATAACTTCAACGTTACTGTCTCTTAAATTATTATCGATGTTAGATATTTACAAATATATTTCAATTATATTACAAATTATATTTCACAGCTGTTTCAATCGAATCAAGTCTAAACAACCGATATTTATTTGTGTACTTCATTTAAAAAATAAGAAAAATGATTTTGAAGGAAACATTAAATATCATGGAATAGGTGAAACCAAGTCATACTGTATGTTAAGTATTTTGCTGCCCAGCCGGCTCGTATCCAAGCATCCTAGCAATCATATTGCCTACAGCATCACTGTACTCTACACTACATTATCTAATAGATAAGGAAAGGATTAAATAAGTCATTCTAATAACATGTAGTGGAATCTGGGGGCAAAGTGGGTGGTAGCCCCTAGGCCGCGATTGCATGAAAACAAACTTCCCTTTACATGGTACGGATCCCCTAAGTTTCATTAATTTATCTCACACCCTTCAAAAGTTAAGAGGAGGGGGGGGGGGAGACTTTTAGACTTCCCTGTGTGTGTGTATGTTTGTTCTTTATACAAATCTACAGTTTTAGTCCGATCTCGATGAAAATTTGCACACTTGACCTTAAAACCAAGGTGAAGGTCATTGTCTACATACATTTCCGAAATTTAAATCTTGGTACACAGGGGTACGGGGTACAAATGTCAAAGTAATGAAAACCCTTCATGATGCATATCGTTGAAAAGCTCTTTAAGAGTACAGTAATTGTTGTTATGTACATTTAGGATGGTAAAATGGAAACATATATATGTATATCTAAAAGTCAACGTATGTGTGTGTGTAAGTTCTTTATACAAAGCTACAGTTTTTGTCCTATCTCCATGAAAATTTGCACACTTGACCTTTAAAGCAAGGGGAAAACCACTGTCTACATGAATTTTCGAAATTTAAATGTTGGTACACAGGGGTACGGGGTACAAGTAATGAATACGGGGTCAAAGTAATGAATACCCTTCATGATGCATATCGTTGAAAAGCTCTTTAAGAGTACAGTACTTGTTGTTTTGTACAGTTTTGTCATATATTTTCATTTAGGAGAGGGATAAATTTAGGATATTTGTAAATTATCTTATCAAAGAGGAGGGGGTATAGAAATATGTGGGAGGGATAGAATCTAGATATTCTCGCATAGTAAAATAATTTAATTGTTTCTTGATGGTAGTTTATACACTTATCAAATTAAAATAACACTGAGTATAGCGAAGCACGGGTATCCGCGCTTTATCAGCTAGTTGTGAATAAATCCAAAAAATTAAAATTTCTAAAAAAACCGTTAATTTCTTGTATATATTCCAAGCAGTGGCGTAGCTAGGGCATTGGGGCTCCCCACAAAAAACTTTTTGGGGGCCCCTCGCCAAACAAAATTGACGAACAAATTAAAAAACCTCTTGCGTTTAGAACTGGGGGCCCCCTCGACGTTGATTTTGGGGCCCCGCCAAAAATCGGGCCCATAGTTACGCCACTGAAAGTATACCATAAAACTTGAGGATGTTATGTGCCACACTAGTTGGGCGACTCTTTGACTTTGACGTCTTGAGTCAATACTGTACATTTTAGTAACCTTGGGAGTGAAAGAGTGTGAGAGCATCATTTTCACTCTTCTTCGAATGATCAATAATTTTAATATTTCATTTTTTTCTGCTTATTAAATTAATCAAGAACTTAATTTATTGCTTTGCTTGCCTTTTTTTTTTAAAAAAAAAAGAAAGAAACGAAAGGAAAGCTACGAATGAGAAGAAAATTGTAATGAGAGATAATGCAAGTGTTGAACACTTTTCTTGCTTCAGCAAGAGTTAGATTTCTTTTTGAACAATTAGTGTTGTTTTTGCTTTTATTGAGTGAAACCTGATATTTCAGGCATTTAACAGAGTTATTTTGTCGTTAAAGAGGTTGTGTTGCTTATTGTGTCTAGAGAAAGCAGCAAGTTAATCTTTGAGGTTTTCACAAACATTTCTAGCTTAAATTATAAAATTCGTGTTGTGATTAACCAGGAATGTTAATTAAAGAAGAGAAGGTGTAGCTTTCTTACACTAGACCAATTTTAGTGAGTTGAAATAATATATATTTTGGGTTTAGGTTTCTGTACGAAGTACGAAATGAAACTTTATATAACGGCTCTGTCTGTCTGTCTGTCCGTTGGCATGCGTTTCAATTCAAAAACTACCATAGCTATGAACATGAAATTCGGCACTCAGGTGCATCACGGCATTTGTGATAACAGTACACTTTTTGGAGTTTCCACACTTAATATTTTTAAGATGTTGGCCAATATGGCGGGCGACTAAAAAAAAGTTTTTAGTCACCATGACATGGTATACATCAATTAAAAGGTCTTGAAGTGTAGAAAAAGAATATGCAACCGTTAAAATTTTTAACTTAATATTTTCAAGATGGCGCCCAATATGGCGGGTGACTACATTGAAATCTCCTATATTCTGCCAACAACACAACATGGCTCAAAACAAGATGCTATTTTTTCCAACTTGGACGTAGGTCAAAGTGGTATTTACACTTCCATGAGAAGTGTTCACGAACCATTGTGGGCTCACATTTATGTCTGGGCAAAGGGACCTAATTCCTCGCCCTGGTCTCCGGACTGAAAGGAGAGCATAGCCAGGGCCGTTGGTGGCAGTTCCCGATGTCCGCTCAACTGTGATGATTTAATATTTTTAACAGTCTATTACATGTCGTAAATCACTCAAAATTGTAACTCAAATGGGTGAGAACACCGGAAAAAGAAGTTCATACTGCATAATCTCGGCTTTTATTCGATGTTTATCTTACTTTACGACACGGAAACAGTCTTTAATCAAATTTCAAGAAATTATGAAACTTATGTGTCACCGATAAGTAACAACAATACGATACAATTTTATTGAACATTTTTAGTATAAAATGTTGCAATTTTTCATAAAGAAAACGTTCGTACAGAAACCGGCGATTATCACCTCACGTATACTTATTACTTCAAAGTTAAAGCTCGCCTTACTTGTTTGATTTGCGTTCAAACTATTATGTCAATGTAATCTTAAGCCCCGTAAAAACCAAACGCGCATTCGCAAACAACCGCAAACACGACGCCCACACCGGACTCGCATTCTGGACAAACAGGTGTTTGCAAACGTTTGTCCTTGTTCCCATTCATCATCATCATTTTAGATTATTATTTCCACAAAAATAAAACGCTAAAACAAGAAATTCCATACAAAAAGAAATCTGTTCTTTTGGTGGAAAAAGATAAATATCAATGTAATATTTGGTCTTACGCGAACCCATAGCAGGCTCGGGCCCGTAGGCCTGTGCCTTTAGGAATAAGCTTGGAAGCAATATAATAATTATTTAAACAAATAGTATAACACATTTTTTAACTTTTATGTCATCTATATATTTATCTATTGAATATGGTGTTTTTAATCTTGGATTTATATATTTATATATCAACTCAACTCTTTTACTATCTATTCTCTTTAATTCATTTACATAAAACCAATAAAGGCTATACGGGAGTAAAACATTACGGAGAATATTAGTTTAATTACTATTTATTAATTAGTATATATTATTAGTTATTATATAGTTATTAGATCTTATAGTCATAAATAATACGAATGAAAAAAAATATACATTTCAAGTCAAACCACAGGCTGTTTGCGAATGCTCAAGGAGTTTGCTCAAAAAGCGTCCACACCAAACGCGCACAAACAGCAAACATCCTCTAATGTACCGACTCTACCCGGAGCGCCCGCGAACACAAACAAGCATTCGTTAGTGCGTCCGGTGTGAACACTGCTTTAGAAGTCAGGTTCCTCTTATTGTGTAATATCTGTAGCTTTAGTTTATCTGTATTTTGATTTTTTAAAGACTCGTTTGAACCGATTTTAGAGGAAAAGTGTATTTTTTAAGGTTTTCCCATTAAGGAAGAACGGCATACAGGACAGAACGTCATCTCCAGTTGAACCCACATCTAGTCCGTTTAACTGTATGTTACCACTCTCTCTCCGGTGGCCGCAGTATTCCTTTCCTTTAGCAGCCACTTCACATAATTGGTCATTTTTTAATTATTGTCTGGTGTAAAAAAAGGCGGGAATGGGAGGGAGTTTCGTTGGGCGGAATCAAGACCGGTAATTGGGTGGAAGGAAGCGGAGCGTGCTGGCGGGCCGCCGCCAACTAGAGCGTTGCGCCACACTGCCTCCTAAAACATAACAAATATTATAATCTTATTTTTATTATAAACTCCTCGAGATGACCGGCAAACTTTCAGTTGTCCTCTTCCTTCACAACTAACGTTTTTGTTCTAAAGAATAAAACTCTGATTTTAACCTACTCTCAATTCCTGCAATGCATTCGAAACTTCAAGATTCAAAGCCTAAATTCAGGGTCAGACTGGCTATAAGGGAGTCGCGAGTTTTTCCGGTGGGCCGGTCTGGTTAAGGCCTAAAATGGGCCGGTCCCTTGGCAAACTCAAGGCTTGGGTCTGATGGAGAAACTCCCGGGCCAAAATTTCTTCCCAGTCCGACCCTGCCTAAATTCAAAGCTCAATTAAATTTGGGGTTTAATTAGTGATGCAATTAATATAGGACAATCTGTGGGCTACCTTCGACATACCCAAATTTCTTTAAAAATAAAATCAGTACTTTTTAAAGATAGTCTGCGAAGTAGTGTGGCACATAGCTTCCTCGCGTCCTGTCACATACTTTAATATGATTTTAAGTTTAGGTATACAATCCATAATTGACTAATTTATCCCCTCCCCCCACCAATTTTTTAAATCCGTCAAAAGTGTATCCGTACTGCTCAATTTAGCATCACTATGAGCACAGACGATTGAAAATATTTTGGAACCAACTGCAGACTACATCCGACAAACTAACCAATTATTATATTTTAAATGTCAGATGAGTACTTTTAAAGTATAGGTATTTATATAAGAACGAGCCGTTAAGCCCGTGGCATCGGACCTAATTTTATAATTAGGGAAAAAAGTAAAATTATGAATAAACTAATTTAGATATCTATTTATAGATAAGTTATTATACCTATTTGAAGACCAACAAATCGAAACAAACATTTATTTTAATTGGAATAAATGTGGTTGCCTTAGCTTAGTAATAACCAATCATTTCGAGGTGCGTCGTCAAGACACTGCTGGATTATATTTTGTGCGCTAGTGGAAAATAAACAAATAGACGCAGAAGGTTGAGGTTGAAACTTATATGGAACCAACAATGAGCTAATTATGCGACCATTTAAATGTTATTAAAATGGAACGAGTAGTTTCAAAGATACATATATGTTGTTTTGCAAAAGATCTTGGACAGACTGACCGAGAGACAAACACGAGACAAAAAAATGTTCCCTGTTGTCTAAAACGGAACTGTCCAGGAATTTTTAAAATAAGAGTCAAGACATTTTTCGATTTCTAGAACAGTCACCCAGCTTATTTACATTTATTAAGACCCTGATCTTGGAAAAATCCAATGTGAATTCTTTCAATTTCAAGCATTCCTAACAACAATGGGTTTGGTTTGCGGAAGCGCCACTTTCTTCACTTGCACAATCTTAGCTTTGTCAATCTCTCTAACCGTGTCTTACCATTGACAGACTCTTTCTTGAAATCTTCTTTCATATAATTAGTTATGGGATACCTCTGCGATGCATCTTTATTGTAATATATTCTAAACTTTCTTTGGCACAACAGTGACAGATTTAAGCCACAAAAGAACACAGTTCACTTTCTTTAAAGTGAAATCCTACGGTCAACAATATTTTTCTTAAAAATAAATTAATTTTACTGAATTAAAAAAGTAAATTTTAAACCCAGCCTAATTATCGTAAACAATTAAAATGTTTTCCATATTTTAACAAAACATAATATTCCTTTTTCAGGTAGTCAAGTGAGTCAATATTTTACCTATCGTATATCTCTTACATAAAAACATGATTACTTTTTATTCTGAGCTAATGATCTTGAGCATTTTAACATTATATTTTTCGAATTCCTGGACATTTTAAATATTTTTTTTGAATTTTTAATTATATTTTAATAACTACTCTGGGGTTAATCATTAGCGGTGATTATTTTTATACATATATAATATAAAAGGCCAATACCACATACAAAAACGTTATTAGCTAGTAGCTGAAATTTTGCATAGAGGTTCCCCTTACTCCCTAGAAGCTCGCTAAGAAACACTATTTTGATTCAAGATGGCGGCTATTTATGCGGAAAGGTGGTGGACGTAAACTTAAAGTTTATTTTGGAGGCTTATTGTGGCTAAACGGTAAGTTGTATCGAAAAAAGAATGCGTCAGCAGTAACTGATTTTAAAAGATGTACAACTTCGTTCCTACGACTTTTGGTTGTACCTTAGGGTGGGTCGAAAAAAACTTTTTTTGGAAATCGAAAAACATGTAGTGACAAAAACTTGTTACTAAGCTAGAAACGAAAGATCCCAAAATTTGGGCTCATTTGAACAAGTGCTAGGTCGCGCCCCACCGCTTTGAAGTTTGATGTATGTGAAATTCTTATAAAATAGCGATGTTGTGGTGTTTCGTATTATTTTTTTGTGTTAAAATATATTCCGAGTGTAGTTTTACTGTTAAATATATTTTATAGACATTTAGTGTTTGTGGTAACTACATAGTTTAAATAATTAAATTGTTTAGTTTAGCCAGTAAGTGATGACATATATAATTTTTTCGAAAAAATTAGAAAAAAATAAATTCCGCAGAAGTTAAATTCCAAGTTTAGGTAAAGGAAACTTAATATTTTCTCCATTTTTAGTTTATTTCGTAATCGGCATATGTATAGCTTATAAAAAAAATTAAAAAATTTAGTTGAAATTGTGATATTAGTATTTTTTATGAAATTACATACATAGCCATTAAGTGGAAGAAAACAGTACGTAATAGACTGCCTTAATGCTAAACCACTACCAGTTTACTTATTATTTTAGTTATAGTTACTTATAGTTTTAGTTTTCACTAATAATCTTAAAGAGTGTATATTGTACCCCTCCCATCACCCTTTACGAGAATGGGGGGGGGGGGGGGGGGGGGGGTTGCAGCCATACTCAGTAAGGTGCCCAAATCTGATCTTGGGTAATTTTTTGTGATGAAGTTAAAAACAGCAAAACCTTTTCTATATTATTTCGCTTACCTCTGCATAATATGTTATTTGAAATATTATGTGCAGGTAGAATGAAAAACCGCTTAAATGAGAACTGCTAATGAATCCCCAAACTAAATTATGGTACCTTGAACCATACTATTGTCCCTTGCCCTGTCTACTATCTTACCCTTTAGCTTTTAGGAATTCTAAAGCAGTGAGCTCCACGTTTATGTAACTATGTATATTCAGAATTGATAAAAAAAATATTAATGTTAGATAAGAGCTGCCATAACTTGCAGCTCAATCGCTTATTATATTATTGTTTCTAATAAAAAAAAGATAATTTGGACGCCTTAGTGAATATGCTCCCCCCCATATTCTCAATAAGGGGGGAGGGGTATAAAATACACTCTTTTAAATTATTAGTTGAAAATATGTTATTAGTTTTTCTATAAAATCAAAATAATAAGTAAAATGGTATTGGTTTAGCATTGAGGCATTCTATTACGTACTGCCTTGCTTCCACTTAGTGACTATATATGTAATTTCATAAAAATACTTATATCACAATTTCAATTAAATGTTTTGAATTTTTTATAAGCTATACATATTGCGATTACAAAATAAACTAAACATAGGGGAAATATTATGTTGCTTTTACCTAAACTTGGCATGTAGCTTCGAAGGAATTTTAATTCTGTCGAATTTAATCTACACTCAGCGCCATTATTTTCTATTCTTCATTGGTTCCTTAACAAATTATAGTATTTAATTACATCACTAAAGGTTAGCAAAGCAATGTTTAACTCACTAAATACATAGAATGAGGACTACCCTAAACAGGACATTAAGCCGATGCTCTAGTATTTAGAATTTAGAAGCATCTTTCTTTCTCAACTTACAACACTTCCCATTAAAAAGCTATGGATTTAACTTAGTAATAGTATATTTCTTAACAAGAAAGGTCACAAAACAAAAGTGAATTATGGAAGTTAACACTGGCAACACATTGTTGATACTAAGTGAGAATATGACTATACGGTAAGATAGTAGAAAGGGCGAGGGACAATAGTATGGTTCAAGGTACCATAATTTAGTTTGGGAATTCATTAGCAGCTCTCATTTAAGCGGTTTTTCTTTCTACCTGCACATAATATTTCACATAATACCTATATTATGCAGAGGTAAGCGAAATAATATAGAAAAGGTTTTGCTGTTTTTAACTTCTTCACAAAACAGTACCCAAGAATAGATTTGGGCACCTTACTGAGTATGGTTCCAACCCCCCCCCCCCTATTCTCGTTAAGGGGGATGGGAGGGGAATAAAACACACTCTTTAAAATTATTAGTGAAAACATGTTACTAGTTTTTCTATAAAATAAAAATAATAAGTTAACTGGTATTGTTTCAGCATTAAGGCAGTCTATTACGTACTGCTTTCTTCCACTTAATAATTATGTATGTAATTTCATAAAAAATACTAATATCACAATTTCAACTAAATTTTTTAATTTTTTTATAAGCTATACATATGCCGATTACGAAATAAACTAAAAATGGAGAAAATATTAAGTTTTCTTTACCTAAATTTGGAATTTAACTTCTGCGGAATTTATTTTTTTCTAATTTTTTCGAAAAAATTATATATGTCATCACTTACTGGCTAAACTAAACAACTTAATTATTTAAACTATGTAGTTACCAAAAGCACTAAATGTCTATAAAATATATTTAACAGTAAAACTACACTCGGAATATATTTTAACACAAAAAATAATACGAAACACCACAACATCGCTATTTTATAAGAACTTCACATACATCAAACTTCAAAGCGGCGGGGCGCGACCTAGCGCTTGTTCAAATGAACCCAAATTTTGGGATCTTTCGTTTCTAGCATAGTAACAAGTTTTTATCACTACATGTTTTTCGATTTTCAAAAAAAGTTTTAAGACCCACCCTATTGTACCTTCATCTTTTCTACCTTAGATTAATAGTTATTTATGCACCTAGGGAGTAAAGTAAGCCATTAGTCTCTGAGCGAAAAAGTTGGTTCTTGAGGTGAAGCCGAAGAAACCATGGTCCCTAAATCCCGAGGCGCACCCTCGGGAATAACTCTAATTAGCTCCCGAGGCGCAGCCGAGTCAGATAATTTTCGCGAGGGGAATAATGGCACTTTACTCACAAGGTACATACAATATTTTATCTCCAGTAGGAAGAAAATACACATTTTGGTCCATTGCACAGTTTTATTTATTATTTTAATAAATAACAATAATTATTAGTAGCAGATATAAGAGATTTATTATTAAAAACAAATAAGAATTGGAATTAAACTCAAATTGAAGGTTATTTAGATGCAGGTTACAAACAAAGATAAACATGGTCAAAATAGTCAGTGTCGCCAACTTGATTTCAACAACTTCATTATATTAGCAATTCATTTTCTACTATTTATAAAATAATTAAGTTGCAATCTTTACTTTTTTGCCCTACTTTACTTTTTCACCCTACTTTTACTTTTTCTCTCTACTTTTTGAGTTCAGGGATGAAAAGACTTACTTTAGTCCCTCTAAACTAATTCAAAATCATAACTTTTTCTCCCTACTGGAAATAAAGTTAATTTTTAATTGGATTTAATTTGGAAATTTGGCTTTTAAGTTAAACTACCTTAACAAGTAGTTGGTTTAGCGCTGATATGTTCACAGGTGAATGGAGGTACGAGGCAGAGTATTGTCTAACTATAAGATTACCATATTAAGATCATAAGATAAACATGATAAGATCATAAGATAAACATGATCAGATCATAAGATAAACAAGATCAGATCATAAGATAAACATGATCAGATCATAAGATAAACATTCTAAGATCACAATATAACCATGCTAACGGAGGATACGTGGAATGTGTAAATTGATTTTTATAAATAATTTACATACTTGGTTATGTAAGTCTTAGAGCTAACAGTAATATCATAACTCCTCATCTTCCAGTAGTTACATTAACATTCCATACTTTCATTTCTTAAGTCCTAACATATAAATACATACATATATACATGTATATATATATATATATATATATATATATATATATATATATATATATATATATATATATATATATATATATATTCAGGTCTAATCATCAGATCTGAAGCTTAATACTTTTAAACTTATAATTCTACTAAGAATGCAAATCAAGTCAGAGTTTTTCATGTTGATGTTTATTTTCCGTTCAATTATAGAAAAGGCAGACTTTGTCAGTTAACAGGAAACACAACACAGAATCAAGTATAAATACAAAGTAGCAAAAACGAGCTTCAATTTATTAAGTTGATGGTTGACAAACTAAGCGTTGCGAAGTTTTGTTTATATTAGAACCTGAATTACTTGTCCTAACAATATTTTTTTCTTCGACTTAATTTGCTTAAAAACCTATTTACATGCGACAAAATCCCTATCTTTTCCTCTCCGTTCCACCCTATCTTTTCGCTAGTTGTATACTTAATTAGATAAGAAAGATATAGACGTCTTCATTATTTTTTCCTCTTTTTTGTACAAATAAACATATGGAAGTATTAACTACGAAGATAATCTTAATAAATAAACCGGATAAACATTTATTTATGTATGATTTTCTGTATTATTCTTTTTGCATTTGAATTCTGAGCCAATATTCTTAAAATTTAAAAAGAGAAAAGAAGAATAAGGGAAACGTCTTACACTACTTTAGTCGCATTAGTAACCATCTACAATCTACGGGGTGGTCCAAATGTATTTGGACTTTTTTTCCAAATGTATTTCCCTCTTAACTTTTGAACAGTTTGAGATAAATTAATAAAACTTGGAGGATCCGTACCATATAAAGGGAAGTTGGTTTTTCATACAATCGCCCACTAGGGGCAACCACCCACTTATCCCCCAGGCCACCCAACTTCAAAATTTCAAATTGAAGTGTATATTTTTGATAGCATATTTGGATACAGTGAAAACTAATAAACATTTTCTCGTAACTTTTTTTCTAACACAAATATTTTGACCCCTAAAGAGGAGCAATGATAGCAAAATAACCCTCCTAAAAATTGTAAAAAAATAATACTTATAATCTAACGCTCTAAACGCAATCTAAACGGTTTGAAATAAATTAATGAAACTTGGGGGATCTGTATCATGTAAAGGGAAGTCTGTATTCATCCACTCGCTTACAAGGGGCAACTACCCAGTTTGTCCCCTGGCACTGAAATCTATGCCATTTGTATACTTTTGCCCCATGTAGGGGGCCAAATATTGGAGAAAAAAAAGATTATTTTTGTAAAATTTTATTGTTTTTCACCGTAGAATTAAAACCTGTAATCAAAATTATACATTCCAATTTGTAATTTTAAAGGTGGGTGGCCTGATGGCAAGATAGAGGTTGCCCCTAAACAAATGAAAACAATCTTCACTTTACATGGTAGGGATTCCCTAAGTTTCATTTATTTATCTCAAAACCGTTTATATTTTACAATGATATAAATATGTGTTCTTTTTTACTATTTTCAGAAGGGTTATTTTGCTATCTTCCCCCCCCCCCTTAGAGGGAAAAATATTAGAGATAAAAAAAATATTACTAGTAAAATGGTATCCTCCTTGTATTTTTTCATTGTTTTATTTTTCATAGTAGAATCCAAATATGCTATCAAAAATATACATCCCAATGTGAAATTTTGAAGTTTGGTGGCTTGGGGGAAAAGTGGGTGGTTGCCCCTAGTGGAAAATTGCATGAAAAAAAGAACTTACTTTTCGGATCCCCCAAGTTTCATTAATTTATCTCAAATCGTACAAAAGTCAAGGGGGGGGGGAGAAGTTTGGACCACCCTGTATAATCATATTATAAAAATCTTTTTCCTGTTTCTTGAGAAAATATTTAGATACCATTTAAAAATTGTATTGAAATTGTTCTTACTCCTATCATTTACTTACTCTTATATTTTACTTCTTCTTTCAATTTCAATTATTTTACGAACTCTGCAATTTCATCAAACCTATATTAAAATCATATACATATATATATATATATATATATATATATATATATGTATATATATATATATATATATATATATATATATATATATATATATATATATCAGCAATGTAATACCGTGTTTTTGCACACTGCAATAAGGTACACAATTTGTGTAGTGAGAGACACCAAGGGATGTGCCACGAAATCGTGACACATAGGAACTGTTCCAACATTAGACTATACGTCACAAAGATGTTGGCTCGGCATTACGCCATGTCCTGCATCGTTTCGTCGCGTCCGACTCATCAGGGGCCCGACGATGCCCACCCAACTCTGGTGTCTCTCACTACACAAATTGTGTACCTTATTGCAGTGTGCAAAAACACGGTATTACATTGCTGATTTGTTTTGCCAGCCAAGCAAGAATGGCGGTGTGAGAGCACGCTCGTCTCTGATAAAGCCTATACCTGATCTTCTTGAGTTGGTATAGGTCCAGAGTTGGGTGGGCGTCGTCGGGCCCCTGATGAGTCGGAGGCGACGAAACGATGCAGGACATGGCGTAATGCCGAGCCAACATCTTTGTGACGTATAGTCTAATGTTGGAACAGTTCCTATGTGTCACGATTTCGTGGCACATCCCTTGGTGTCTCTCACTACACAAATTGTGTATATATATATATATATATATATATATATATATATATATATATATATATATATATATATATATATATATATATATATATATATATATATATATATATATATATATATATATATATATATATGTGTGTGTTTTAAGACCTCCTGAGTAGTTTTCAGCATGACATATGTATGTGTGTTATCATCGTAGCGCCCAAGGTATTTAACCTAGAGAGTTGAAACTTGGCAGAAAATCAGTCCTAACATGTAGTTGTGCCGCCCAGAAAATCAACTTTTTCCGCCATCTTGAACCCAGTTTGCTGAGTCAGCAAAAATTTAAAAAAATTGTAATAAATCGAAAATGGTCCTGATCGAGTTGAAATTTTGCTCGAATGTACCTCTTTGCATGACAAACAGGCCCACTAAATTTCATTTTGATTTTGGCCGCCATTTTGAAGTGATACATTTTTGAATTTTTAAACTTTGACGGTTAATAATACTGAAATTACTTATAGGTTTTTGACTTATAGCATATCGTTGGAACCGGAAAAAATTAAGGAACAAATATAAAAAAACCCGATGAAATTCCATTAATTAGTTTAAAAGTTATATGCGAATATAATTATTTATTAGTGCGATAATTTTGATTACGTCAAAGTTTGTTTAATCTGTCAAAATACCGCCAAACTTCAAATAATTAAATTAAATATAGGTATTAAAAATAAGGTTGTTTTTTTGTAAAAATGATAATAAATCAGTTAGTTAAGAACGGTCACCCATCCAAGTACTGACCACGTCCAATGCTGCTTCCTCCTGCTGCTTCGCAGCAGGAGAGGCCACTTTAGTGGGCTCTGAAGTGAGGAAAAGTTCCGAGGTACCCCGTACCCGATTTTTTTTCATTTTCTTATCTTTAATATCTGTCTCCATTATTTTAACGACTTTTGATTTTTATTTATGAAAACTTTTGTTAACATATTTAAATACCTCACTATAACAGATCTTTTTATACCGAACACTTTTAACGGACAAACAAAATTATTTTTTTATTAATTCACATAATATAAAAAATCCGTTGTCATTAATATAGGTTTATATTAGTTGTTAAGAAAAAGTTTTGAGATGTAGCATTTGTTTTTCTTGTATTCATTCATTTATGTGTTCGTGTTTATACTTGCAACACGTCTTCGTAATCAATAACCTTTTTTAAAATGAAATCTGCAGAGGGTTCTATAGAAAAGTAAAATTCCTTTAACGTTCTGCACATTTCCAGTATCAATTAGTTATAGTTTAATTTTTTCCGGCTCATTTTATAATGGGCAGTGAGTTCTTGTTACTACTTATCTCTTAGAATAAAAAAAACGGCTGCCAAAATTAGCCTTATTGGTCAGTTTGAAATAAGTCAACGTCTGGTCTCGTTTTGAAAGAATCGAGTTGATTCCGGTGTTAGCGGCCCGTCGCTAGGAACTCGGACGAGACTGCCGGAGGCGAGATTTAGTTACGCTGCCTCGCAGGTAAAGTCAGTGGAACCCGGTGCAGGGGAGAACGCCATTACTTAAAAAAGAAACAGAGAGAAATCCAAAAAGGTAATCACTTGGCGTTTCTTTACCCGTGAGCCAATAAACCACAAAGGTAGTTTATATAGCGGTTATAAAGCGACCGACAAAATACATTCAACTTTTCATCTCCGTATTCTCTCAATGGACGAATTATAATAAACAGTTTTTTATTTCTCTCGGCGAGCTCTCTCTCATTTAATAATAAACTAATCATACATATATATATATATATATATATATATATATATATATATATATATATATATATATATATATATATATATATATATATATATATATATATATATATATATATATATATATACATATAATATTTCATACAATTTGAAATGATAGTGTGTTGGCGTGGGTCAAAAGGAACGGAATTGGTTGATACGTTAGTTTTTGAAGTAAAAGGACTTGTTTCTCACTATGTGTTGTGCATAGAAATTATATCCCTAAGGGTATTTTTTAATCTTGAACTTGGAACTAATTGGATATTGCTAATTGTCATTTGTTTATATAAAGTAATACCCCGGACTTACGTATAATAGATGGGACTACGAAGTATTCAGTAAGTATAAAATTACATAAATCGAGGGATGTACATGGATAAATTCCGAACTGGGCACTTATTGTTATTACTGATAAAAAAAATTGACTAAATGTAAGTAACTTTTTTCCGTGGTAAGCTGTGAAATAGTAACTTTAGAGCCTAAAAGACATAGCTAAAATCCATTTTTTCATTACGTGGACTTAAAAAATCTTTTCATTACTCCTAGCTGTAAAGAAAAAATCTTTTACGTCCTAGGAACTAAAATATTTTTTATGTCCGGCGGGTAGTTGTCAAAACTTCCGTTAGTAGTGCTGCAGTCTTTGTAGAAATGCTTCTTAGTACGATTAAAATCCGCTAGATGTCAATGCGTTTTATTTATCATTTCTTATAGTATAACCTCTTTTTAAGGTTTCTTTTTTTAAATCTAAAGTATGTACTAATATTTGTTATTATTATATATTGATTATTGATTAATATTTAATGTTTATTCATTGTCTGCTACCTCGGAAAAAATAGCATATGCTACACGACTGTGAAGTGTTTTTTCTTTACCTTGGCAATATTTACTGTCTCGCTTCGCTCGACAGTAAATGTAATTGCCACGGTAAAGAAAAAACTCACATCACAGCCTAGTAACATAATATACTATTATTGGAAAACCTATTTAAAAATAGATTGCTAATTGGTGTGGCACATAGCTTCCTCGCTTCCTATCACGTACTTTATTGATGTTATGTTTTTACAAGCCATTATTGTCCAATTTGTTTAATTGTTTCCCCCGTTTTTTTTTAATCTGTAAAAACTATTTTGATTATTTACATGAATTAATGTATCAATTTAGCAAAAGTTAAAGAGCGCAGACGGATTTAAATTAGTCTGGGACTATCTGTGGATTACTTTCGGTAAACTAAAAAAGTGTCATACAAATCTGATAAGTACTTTTGAAATATGTTATGTTTGAATAAATGTATGTTTGTGAGCATGTGGAAGAGAAACAAATGGGCGCAGAAGGTTAACTTATATGGAACCAACAATGAGCTAATTATGACCTACCTTACAAATTTCATAAAAATCAGACGTGTAGTTTTTAAGGTATGTTCCTCTGTCATTTTGCTTCTGACCTCACCTAAGGTAACGGAAGCATTGTGTACATTCTGAACTACAATCTTTCTATTATCCCCGAATCAAAAAGGGAATCAGAGGTGTCATCTGAAAACATTTTTGGTCTCGTGTCTGCAATATGTGTGTATTTTTGCCTACTATCATAAACTAATTACTACTTGTTTAATTTAATAAAATTTAGATGGTAGGTCCGAATGAGCCAATTGTTGGTCATCTGTATAAGTTTCAACCTTCTGCGCTAATTTGTTATTTTTCCTCCTGCTCACAAACAAATATTATTTATATACACCCATATCTTCAAAAGCCCTTTGAGATTTTTTAATGGTTTTAAATAAAATCGGATGATTTGTCAAAAGTAGTTGGTAGATAGCCCCAAATTAATTTCAGCCACCGGCGCACCTTAAATATTGCTCGAGGCATACTTCCTTACTTTATACTTACTTCATACTTTCCTTTGCGTAAAAACCCCAAAAATTCAATAAATTGTACAATAACGAGGTTTTGTAACACTATGTAAAAGAGGAAGGTTCATATCACTTTGTAGAAGAGCAAGTTTTGTCAAGTTTCTCGGACCAATTTAATAGTATATTACGCGTCGAGTGCGGAAAATAGCACTTTGCATGCGAGTGTGGAGTTTGCACCCGAGCGACAGCGAGGGTAGTAAAACCACACAAGCAATGCAAAATGCTGTTTTCGCACGAGTTGCGTACCGTACTTTATCTACGTTTGTTAGATTTAAATAATAAATACAGAAAAAAAATAAACTTGCTGTACGTAAGTTCGTATCTCTCTCTTGATAAAGATGGCATTAATTCTTGAGTTGTATTTTTTGATGAATTAATTATTTCTGGAGGAGTATTATTCTACACATTTTCGTCAAAGTCACTTGATTCACTCATTGTTTTTCACTAAAATCTCGATATAAACAGTAACTTTAATAAAAGAACAGCAAATTAGTTTTGTTAAATGTAAACAAACTTGCTAATCGTGCGTAAAGCTGAAGAATTCCTCTTCTTTACCGCGCTAGCGTGGTAAAGAAGAGGAATTTTTCAGAACTATGATACGCGCATGCGCAAGGAATACAAGTACGTAAATAATCAATTTCTACGCATCTAAACAGAGATACAATTTTTATATTTCGTATCAATCGTAGATAAAAAAAAAATTGTATTTAACACTAAAAATATTCTTAGATGAGTCAGCTAGGCTGAAATTGTTAGATATTTAGAAAATGTTGAAGTTCTGTATAAGTAGGTTGAAAGATAAACAGACTCTGGTTGTGGAATTGTTTGTATCCTCTTGTGACACTCATCTATTGAATGTTTAAGTATAGTTTGTTGAGAATGGTAATGCTTATTGAATGCGTTGTTATGGTCGAGTCCAGAACAAGCCCAAGTCTCTCCGAGACTCTCGCCCAACCAATGCACTTTGGTATTCAGAACCTGATGTCTTGTGTCCATTGTCAGCGAGTTTCTAACGGAATACTTCCAAGTCCGTGGTTTCCTTTAAACCCGACTTGTGGGTCACGCTCGGTCCACCATTGTCCAAAAACTCTTTTACCTAAACAATGACCATTATGTTACTTTCTTTCAATCGGGAAAATACAAAATTGATCGATTGATCAGGACCTTTCTATCTAATTAAGCACTCTGTTTGTATCGGGCTGTAGCCTCGATCACTTTAAAGAAACCGTATCCCCTCCCTCACTCATTTCACCCTATTGATCAATTTGTATTTATATATATTTTTTTTTATAATAGCCAAAGATCCGCTCTTTTCAATTTACGACGGATAGAAAGTTTAAAGCTGTATAAGAAATAATTAATTCGTTAATTCATAATAACACAATATGTTGTGATATTTGAAAGAAAAAATATAAGTCTTTTCTCCCTTTTAGTAATGTTAGAGGACTAAAATTCCTTCATGATTGTCCACATACAAAAATTCCATCAAGTTTCCATTGAAAAACTATAATTACATCAAATGACGAACCTTTCATGAGCCCGCAAGCATCAAGAACAATACTTAGAAAGCCCTGTGAAAGACATGCCACTTTCTTTTACTATTTAGACGTTCAATATTTTGCAAAGAAAATATAAAATTGTATTTAAAAAATGACTGGTCAAATCGTATACTTGAATTTTAGATTACTCCAGGCAGTGCCTAAAAGATAAATCAGAAGAAACACCTATACAAGTAATACCACATATATACCATTTGTTTCTGTGTTTTTAAACAAATATAACAAAACATATTGTCCATTATAACATTAATTTCTTAACAGATACATACTCTACTAAAGGTTAGAATTAATGAATATAGGATGCATCCCAATTTTCAAACCAAAAATTTGGAAAAAAACATTAACGCATTGAATATAAGACGCACCCTTTTTCAAATTTGATTCTTTGTTTTAGATTGTATATCTTTACTTTTTTTTATATTTTAACATTTTAAATATTTGATATATATATATATATATATATATATAGCGTTTAAATCATGTAGTTAGTTAAAAAAATAATCATTAGTTGTCATTGTTATTATTATTATAATTTGGAATATTTAATCTTAGTTTAGATTTAAGTTCTTTATGTTCGTAAGTTGGAGCACTGGAGTGCGGTAAAGTAAAATGAGTGCGGTAAAGTAGATTTTTAATGGATTTACACGTTTTGAGATCCTCCAGAGAAAAGTGGTTTTTAAAAAAGTCTGTCGTCTGTGCCCTGTGAAGACGCGTGGAGCCAAAGATAATGGGCCGACATAGACGAAATTTGGCATTCATGTTCAGAAAAATCATACCTCGAGGTGAAATCGAGAAATTAATTTTGGCTTCAAGTTGGAGGGTGCTACGCGCTAACCCCCATGAACTCTCATAGGGGAAAATATTTCTCGAAAACGGTCCCCACGATTTTGATTAAAAAGAACTGTGACCTGCATTTTAGAATATAGTCCATTTAAAAACGAATCTAACGATAAAATTAGTTTTCCCGGGAAATAGCTAGCCTAAGAAAATAGCTTAAAGCACGGACGGAGAGAGGCCGGGTTCGATTCTTTGCCGAGGAGAAGTTTTTTTTATTATAAATTTTCATGAAATGTTCAATAATATTTAAATTTACTAACTAAAACTCGAAAACTAATAAATGGAAAACACTGGGCTAAGAAATTACAGACTCAAATATAGAACATTTTTGTCTGAGTTTTCTTGGACCGATTTTCTTTTTCTTCTCATACCATTTAAGATGACCGGTCTTGGAATATCTGTTCACTTTGGGTGAAAGAAATAAATGCGTGTCTAATTTTAGTTTTTTAGTGGATTGGTATATTTTGTGGAGAACAGTAAGCGTCGGATTACACGATTCGACCTTTAGCAGGTTGGTACGACTGTGCTTGCTCGAGTATTACACTGTGTTTAATATCACGACATCTATACGAGCTACTCACCCGATCGGAACGAAATTTAGCACGATTATATTTCTTTATCTTTTGGTACATCTGATTAAATTTTTTGAGATGGTTTTTCGCTTGAGAATGGTCCTGAGGTTCTAATATATGTGTATCAGTATTTTCTTTTCCTTCTTCATAATATTTCTAGCTGCAGTATTCTGGATTGTATCATGGTTATGGGCTCTTGTTCCCTTTACGAAAATGAAGTCCTTGATAAGATCGGCTTCGACATAAATTGACACCAAAACTGCATCCATGAATCTTAGAGTCACAGGGGCTGGGAAGAACGGTTTTTCGAACCT
Source organism: Gerris lacustris (assembly GCA_951217055.1). Taxonomy (NCBI): domain Eukaryota; kingdom Metazoa; phylum Arthropoda; class Insecta; order Hemiptera; family Gerridae; genus Gerris; species Gerris lacustris. Next base: position 1,931,543 of record OX578282.1, read on the forward strand.
AATATACGAAACCGCACTGACTTAAGACGCAGGGCAGGGCAGCACTATCCAACTCGCTGCCTACCCGACACTAAAGTGCATCTGACATCTCAATTTAGGTGGTCTTCTGTGTTGCCTCCGTCTGAATGCGCTCCCGGAATAATAGTTTAATTTAAAAAAAAAAAAAAAAAAGAGTTTGCAGGGGAAACAAATTATTTAAATTTACTTTCCTTTAATAAGGTGATACAGTCGGACCTCCATATAACGAACTTGATGGTTCCAGAACAAATAGACTGCTAATTAGTGTGGCACATAGCTTCCTCGCATCCTATCATGTACATTATTGTTATATTAACATTATTGTTATATTACTTTATTGTTTATTGTGTAAAAACTATTAATCTTAAAGGGATCTTTAACACTTCACAGCGATGTCGCTGTTGGTTTTACTAAAAAAAATTATTTGAACACAGTTGGCAACTGTGTTCAAATTTTTAGGGTCCGTAGGCAAAACCAAGGACCCTTATATTTTCCTGCGTGTGTCTGTCCGTCCGTCCTCTCGCGTGCTCTCACGGCTACACCTTTCGTCCGATCCTTCGTTAGTCACTAAAAAAAAATATTTTTCAAAAAAATTAGGATAAAAAAACTTAGGGTTAAATTTTTTTAATTTCGACACCGTGAGGGGTAAATTACCCCCCCCCACTTTTATTTTTAATTTTTTTGTGGTATCATATGAAAGGGTACGTCGAGCTGATTACAAAAATATATAATTCTTTGGTTATAACTTTGATAGGGCGAGCGTAGGCGAGTTTGAAGTGGGTTTGAAACGTGTCCCCCCCCCCCTTCTCTATTTCGCTTATGTGAAGTGAAAAAAATGTGAAACAATTCCTGAACATTCTTCGACCAAAAGAAAAGATACCACTTTTTGGAAATTTCGAAAAAAATATTATTTTATTTTTTATTGAAAAAATACGTTTTTTTTATAATTATGGTCTTTTCGATGTATTTATATAGTTTTAGTCCGGTTCAGTGGCAAAAAAATACTTTATTAGAGTGTGTTTTGAGAATATTAGACCCTTAGAATGGTAAAAAACACTGTTTATACACTTTAAAGTTGAACACTATATAGTGTGTCCTACGGACCCTCGCTGTGTGCTGACTAGCACACACTTGACCTGTTTATTAGTGTTGGGATGACCCCGCCACTTCTAATTTCGCTGCTAAGTTAATAATAAGTTGGGAATTTTCAGTAAAGTTCGGATAAAAGTGAAATTTAAAGCGAGTGGAATAAAAAGAAACAGGTTAGTTTCTAGAGGAAAGAAGAACAGACAATGAATGGTATTGTTAATGTGTTAGTAGGGTAGCCGGGAGACATGTAATGGCATGCAACCACTTAGTCGCGGTACTTTCACTATGCGCAAGTACTTGCACCAAGGATAAACTACACACATCTACATCCGAGGATAACTCTGTCAGCCTGTCACAATACTACAAACACTTAACTAATTCTACAGTTACATTCGACTGTCACAGTGTCACACAAATTAGAAATCCTATTAAATACAAGATTTCTCCTTTTGAACAACGGCTAATTGTTCACCGTAAAATACAGTGATACCGTTTAATTCCTTATTATTATTTTTAATTACTCTTTGATCGAATCTTCGCAGCGGTTTATAATTGTAACTGTTTTGTTGTTTATGTACGAGTAGATAAAAAATAACGTTTTTGTTTGCTTCTGCTAACAAAGTTAATTGAGGCCGGATTGAAGAAACCTAGTACATAATAGTAGTCAGCAACAAAACGTTATTTTATAGCAATTTATAAGGCCAAGAGTGTTAGCTCAAAAAATGCCATTAACGGGAAAAAATTCCGATAAAGCTGAATTTTGGATTATAGCTTTATTTTGGTCCCCTGATCAACATATTAATTTTTCCCCCTCGGAGGTCTGCTTTGGCCGCCATTTTGAAAAAAAGGGACCGAAATTCGGCTTTTGGCCAATATCTTCGTTCTCATCGATGATACGACAAAAATAGAAATAATCAAATTTGTAGGACTTTAAATTGTCAACAAAAAAGATTTAATGTCATTATACGCTAAAGTCAATAGTTTCGAAGCTATAGCTCTGCGAAGTGCGACACTTTTGATTTTCAGACGAAAAATACATTGACACTCGATAATAAATAATGTACCGTGGTTTGAATCTGCATAGAAACTTGATTTTACCGGTGTCGCGAGCAGGTCGTGGAGATGAAAAACTCCCATTTTATGCGGGTGCAGAAATATGTCGCACTTCGCAGAGCTATAGCTTCGAAACTATATAAAAACGGTATAAATAGTTAAACAAAAGAAGCATTGTCAACAAATTTATTATCAATCTTATTTTATTTTTTGTTTTTCCATTAATATTAAAGGGTAGTTTATATTTCCTCAAAAAACAAGCTATGTCCATGGACATTGGTTGTTTTTGAAGAACTACTCATTTTTTTAAAGTTATTTTTCTTTGGACACGGACAGTTTTTGCATGAATAGATTCGATGGGGGTTTAGTTTCTATTGTTAACAATAGAATGCAGCATTAAAACCAATTTTTCATTTTTTTGACAAAGGTTGTTTTTGTTATGAACCCTTCACTTGAGTCAAATCCCTCATTATAATTAAATTAGGCATCTTTGACTGAAATACTCGTGTTACGTGTATTTGATTTTATAATATGTAATATATTTGTAATATAATTAAGTAAAATTGCCCCACAGTTGAAATTTTATATAATTCGATTTCCTTTCTACATTTAATCTATTCCTTTTCTGGGGTTGTTTTTTTCGAAACGTTTAGTTTCCAAGTTGCAATGATCAGTTCTCTAGACATCTTGAGAGTTGAGGTTGTATTAATTTGTCCTTTTTATAAATTTAATTTGTTAAAATGCTTCAATTCTATTTCAAAAATACCTTGCCTGTATATAAGATCATCTTTTTGTTAAAAATGCTGAATGAAAGTTATATTTGAAAATAATTTATTAGTTGAGATAAGCAATTTATATATTTAGCAACAGTTTAGAACTAATTCGTTCAGTAAAATAATCTATATTAAGAGGTTTACATAGAATTGAAAAAATCTATATCTATAACAAAATTCTCACAAATTTAACATTTTTTAAAGAATAAAATGACCATTATTTAGCGTGAGAATTTTTATATTTACATTAAGTAGGATGTGTTAAACAGGTTTTTTTTGTTAATGGTCAACGATTTTGTGAAGGACCCTCAAGATTTGTAACGGTGTCGTTGGCAATCTCAAAGATTTATATTTTTTTTATTTAAAAAAAGATGTCCTTAATATTATTTATAAAACACAGTCATGAATACTCTCCAACAATTTAGCTTCCTTAAAAAATGTTAACAATTCAAAACAGTTTTAAAATTAACTGAAAGCAGTATTTTATATATTGTTGTATTATCATTATGATAAGGAGTCAAATAAATCAGCTGATTCGATGTTGAGGAAGGTAGGGAGAGTTTTGGTTTAATTCCCATGAATTAAGGACATCGTCATTCCGATTTTAGAAATTCCAAGACAGAAATCCATTTCAGGGAACATTTTTGGTCTCGTGTCTGTCTCTCTATCGGTCAGTGTGTCCGCAAATCCTAAAAACGTGTGACAATAACGTGAGTCAATGTCGACTGATTTTGATGAAATATGGTAGACATGTTCATTTTACCAATGCCCAGGACGAGTTCGTTGGACAACGTTATTCGTCCAAGCGTTCACGCGCAACGCTAGCGTAAACGTGAACTTCAAATTAAAATTAAAATTTTAGGTCAGGAAAAAAAATCAAACTTGATCTATTCAATGAGACAAACATTTTTTTCAAATACAATATTTTAATAAAACCAACAGCGACACCGCTATGAAGAGTTGAAGGTCGCTAAAACTATTAATAGCTTGTACACAATAAACAATATAACAATAAAGTAAGATAACAATAATGTTAATGTTGATATAACAATAAAGTACATGATAGGATGCGAGGAAGCTATGTGCCACACTAATTGGCAGTCTATTTTTTTCTGTATTTATTATTAAAATCTAACAATCGTAGATAAAGTACGGTACGCAACTCGTGCGAAAAACGGCATTTTGCATTGCTCGTGTGGTTTTACTACACTCGCTGTCGCTCGGGTGCAAACTCCACACTCGCATGCAAAATGCTACTTTCCGCACTCGACGCGTAATGTACTAATTTGTAAATTACCCTGTTATTATTTGTTCTGACTATACTTTATGACATTGTTTACTTTTAATTTAAAATGATAATTAATGAGCCCAACCAGATTCTGTCATTACCACATCCAATTTCTGTTGTCATTACATCATCCTGCGACACCACACGGATTGTTTAATTTTTTTTCAGATAAGGATGGCACTGGAGAGTATCGTAGGGCCGAGTTTTATCTTACTGTTTGATTCTTTTCTCACCTGATGGACCAGAATGATGACTGGCATCAGAGATAAATGGAAAGATTAGGTGACTCGGTGCTGTCACCCAACAAGGTTTAGAAGCTCCACTAAGACTCGAACATCAACGTCTGTAGTCACCAGTATACAACGACTAATGAATATACAGTGACCTCTCTCAACATTGTGTCAGGTCGCTTCAGAACGTACAAAAAACTTTTTCTTTTAATACCCACTTAGTAGATTTTGAAATGTTTACTTTTTGTTAGACATATTTTCAACAGATGCATATAAATCTTCCTGGATAGAATTAATACTTAAAGAATACTATTGCTGCTAAATTTTGTTGAAATTTCCATTCCATAGAAGAATTACATCTTTATGAGCAAATTTAGTCTGTGCAGACACGTGGTGCTATAACTTTTGAGCCAAATTTGTTGAAATTTGGCATATATAGCTTCAGAAAAAATCATACCACCAGGTGAAATCGAGAAATGAATTTTAGCTCTCAATATGACAAAAACCCTGAAAAACGAGAAATAAATTATTTCAAGAAAACGGTTCCGACAATAATGATTAAAACAATTTAATCCATTTTTAATACGAATCTAACAAATTAAAATCTAAATGATTAAAAAATTCTAGTTTCCGAGATATTGATGAAAATAATAACCGTTTTGAAAACGGTTTTGGAATTCAAACCCCCATGGAAATGGTGATTTCAAAACGTTTTGAGTTCAAGGTCACAGCAGAAAACTTTTTTTTGTTTTGTATTGAAACTGTTTTGGAAAAATAGCATGGAAACGGGTATTAAATTGAGACATGGGCAGTAAGTGGGATAAGCAGAGACATGATAACCTGATTTAGCTATTGGTAACTAGTCTGGGAGTTTATAGTTTTCAAAATTGTTGTGAAAACTATTTTGGAAACTACTCATGGAAACACGTTCGGTTTGAAACCAAAACAGTTTTCAAAACGGTTTTGAGAAATCATTATTTTTAAAATTAAATAAATTAAATGAGATATTATGGGATTTTAATACAGTACCAATAACTATATAAGAAAGTATTGTTCGATTTATCGGGACCGATTTTTTTTTGTTATTAATCCCAGCATAAATTTATTTCAAATTTGGTTAAAAACAATGTCGCTTTTTAACAACTAATTAAACTGTAACACCAACTTCATTTTTGTAAGCTCATGCTTGAGCTGATACATGGAGACTCATGCATCAGCTGATACATGGAGACTCATGCATGAGCTGATACATGGAGACTCATGCATGAGCTGATACATGGAGACTCATGCATGAGCTGATACATGGAGACTCATGCATGAGCTGATACATGGAGACTCATGCATGAGCTGATACATGGAGACTCATGCATTAGCTGATACATGGAGACTCATGAGCTTACAAGAATATACAAAATAGGTTCGAGACAACTCAGACAAACTTTCTCATATACGAGCTCATAATTACTTAGCCCAGTGTTTTCCATTTAGTAGTTTCCATAAGTAAATTTAATTATTGAACATTTCATAGAAATGTATCATAAAAAAAACTTCTCGGCGGGGAATCGAACCCGGCTTCTTTCAGCCCGCGTTTAAAGTTTTCTTCTCAGAATTAGAGTTTTCCCGGGGAAACGGCTTATATTGTTAGATTCGTATTTAAATGGACTACATTTTTGAATTTTTTAATCAAAGTCGTCAGAGAACCAAAAAACTACAGTATAAAATATAATACCTATTATAGTTTTTAATGCAGACTGTTTCAACCAGTTTATCACCAGTATAAAACATTAGCTATTGCCATCTAAATGATCAATTTTTTTCAAAGATTAAATGCCTTAGTAAACACATTATTAATTATACTTATTAATTTTTTATACTAAATTGAAATTGACATATTCAGTGTAAATAGTCTACTTAAAAGGATCTTGTGAAAAAAAAAAAAGTTTTTATTTCAAACAATAGTTACAGGTGCATTGTGCATCACAGTTTTCTTTTTTATACGCGTAGATACGCTAATTGATATAATACTAAAACAATTTTAATGCTATTACAATATTTACTATTAAAGTACGGAAGTTGTTTTACTGAGATGCAGGTTATGAACGTAACTTGCTTCATTGTTTTAGTTTTTTGTCATCGTTTGACTCGATGCTGTAATATGAATGCACGTTACAATTGTTTCCCACGGAACAATACTTTTGATGAGTTTGATTACACCGCTGTATAATTGCAGGCTTTTGTAAAGCACTGTTTTGTCTTACCGAGACATCTAAGTTGTTTTAATTACAACCTTTCACTTGTTCCTTTGTTATACTTAACGTCTTTCTTATATTCTATTGAACCTGATGGTGTATAAGTCATCTTTGACAGGTCAGAAAAATCTCGGATAATTTGTATTGGGTTTATATTAAAAAATCGGTCCGAGACAACTAGGACAAACTTTCTCATATACAAGTTCATAATTACTTAGCCAAGGTTTTCCATTTATTAGTTTTTTTAAGTACGTTTAATTATTATTGATAATTATATCAAAATTTACCATAAAAAAACTTCTCCAGGGCGGGGAATCGAACCCGGGATCTCTCCGTCCACGTTTTAAGCTATTTCCTCAGGAACTAGATTTTTCCCGGGAAAACGGCTTATATCGTTGGATCCGTTTTTAAGTGGACTACATTTTAGAATTTTTTAATCAAAATCGTCGGAACCGTTTTCGAGAAATAATTTTTTTTCACGTTTTTTCAGAGTTTTTGAGGGGTAGCACCCCCAAATTTGGAGCTAAAATTCATTTCTCGATTTTGCCTCGGGGTATGATTTTTCTGAACATGTATGCCAAATTTCGTCAAAATCGGTCCAGTAGTTTATTCTCCAGGCGTCTGCACAGACAGACGACAGACGACAGACGACGGACAGACTTTTTTGGACTCAGGGGACCTTAAAACGTGTAAATCCATCAAAATCTCAAAATCGAATTTTCGCGCCATCACAATACTTTCTCTTTATATGAGAATGTAAAAACAACGCATTGTGAATATTACTTCCGAGCTTACCGAAGGTAACGGAAGCTATAACGGTGATCGTTCCCAAGAACGAAACATTTTTAGGTCTCCGATTTAAAAAAATCCAAGACAGAAATCCGTTTCAGACGTCAGGGATCAATTTTGGTTCCGTGTCTGTCTGTCGGTCTGTCTCTCTGTCGTTCAATTTTTGCGAACCAACGTATCTTTAAAACTGCACGTCCAATTTTAATGAAATTTGGGTGGTAGGTCATGAGTAGCCCATTGTTGATCCCATATAAGTTTCAACTTTCTACGCTCATTTGTTTCTCTTTCACATGCGTACACACATACATTAATTTACACCTATAGCTTCAAAAGTACTTATCTGATTAAATATGAGACATTAAATATTTGTTTTCTTCAGAACGATCATATAGCATCCGTTACCTTCGGAAAGCTCGGAAGCAATCAAATAAATTTGACAAAAATTGCTTGTAATGGTACATTACGCGTCGAGTGCGGAAAGTAGTATTTTGCATGCGAGTGTGGAGTTTGCACCCTAGCGATAGCGAGGGCAGTAAAACCACACGAGCAATGCAAAATGCCGTTTTCGCACGAGTTGCGTACCGTACTTTATCTACGATTGTTAGATTTAAAGAATAAATACAGAAAAAATAAACTTGCTGTATGTAAGTTCGTATCTTTCTTTCTTGATAAAGATGGCATTAATTCTTGAGTTGTAGTTTTTGGCGAATTAATTATTTCTGGAGGATTATTATTCTCCACATTTTCGTCAAAGTCACTTGATTCACTCATTGATTTTGACTAATAACTCGATATATACAGTTACTTTAATAAAAGAACAGCAAATTAGTTTTGTTAAATGTAAACAAACTCACTAATCGTGCGTAAAGCTGAAGAATTCCTCTTCTTTACCGCGCTAGAGGTCGACCAAGAAGTCATGGAAATGAGAGGAGTGCGCTAGTGTCGACATGTACAGTCAGTTTTTGATATAATAGACCACGGTCAAAAAACACAGTGTTGTTCTTCTGTTATTAATAATTTTATTTTTGATAACTTCTATATTTTTTGCAACAGGCAACACTGTACCTGATAAGAAATCACTAATAATATACGATAATACCTTTATATTATTATTTATTGATTATTCATAATAATATTCTTTAAATCTAAATCGATATTCTTTTTCCTTAATCTATTTTTTTTCTTCCTCTTTATTTCTGAGTTTGATTTGGATTTAGAACAGTTGTGACTATAGTTCGTGTTGTATAAAAACAAACCAAACAGGAAACCTAACAGATTGGAAACCTTCCTGTTGTTATTCGTGAGATTTGACATAACTGGGCATGTCATACAAACTAGGAATGGTTATTGTCTTAGCACCCGACTGTACTGACTTCGGCACTACTCGGAAGTTCCGATTTTAAACGAAGTTAAGCTTTCCGTTTCTCCCGTGTTCATGACTTCTTGGTCGACCTCTAGCGTGGTAAAGAAGAGGAATTCTTCAGAACTATGAGACGCGCATGCGCAATAAATACAAGTACGTAAATAATTACTTTCAACGCATCTAAACAGAGATATAATGTTTATATTTCTTATCAATCGTAGATAAAAGTATAAAATCATTAAAGTATTGGCAGAATATGTATTTTCAATCAAATAATAATGTAACTCTATGGTTATGTTGAAACAGTGCGCAATATGAGATATTTAAGAAAGATTTATGTACGATGTGGTTGGTTCCAAGTTCGATGTCAGTATATTTGGCATTTGTAGTATGATTCTGTTTTTGTTTTACTTCCAAGTTACTGGTTAGTAGTGCTGCAGTGAATTTGCAACTTATTTGTCTTTGATAACTCAAGCATGTTTTCTGTTATCATCAGTATGATAGTGAGTGAGTGGATCTTAGTGTACGTGAGCGTTAAGGATTAACAAGCGCTCCTTATAACTGATGCCAAGCTAAACCGTATTCATCACGTAAAGCCGTATAACTTACCGTTTTTAAGTCACGTAAAGTTCTTACTAACATGCTAACTGAATAATGCTTTGATTCATTCGATTTAGGTCGCAACTGTTCAGTAGTGTCTCAGTGTATCTGAGAAGCTTAAGATATTGTTTGATTCAGGAAGGTAAATCTAAACACCGATTTAATTCCCGCAGAGTTGATTCATTCACATGCTCCATTCTATACTACGCTACAAAATCGTTAAAAGAGCAAAGTAGTTTGTCCCTCCCATCTAAAATTTATTGCTACTATCGGGAAAACATTATTCTCTCTTACACGTACTAAAACACTTACGAACTAAACTACTCGTACGTACTAAAACACTTACGTACTAAACTACTCGTACGTACTAAAACACTTACGTACTAAACTACTCGTACGTACTAAAACAAATTACAATATTTGATCGTATATTAATCTTTGTCTTAAATCAATACTCTAAAAGTATTGTTTATGTTTGTCAATTCAGGTACTGATTAATAATAATTCCCGCTACTCTTCTTTGAAAATAATATCAGTGTTAAGTTTAAAATTTAAGTATAAATTCTACCTCAGTTAAATTGTTTGGTTTTTTTTCAAATGAAATCTTCTCTTAGTGACTTGTCTTTTATGATCCGCGATTCAGTAGTTTCTTGTCTTTTAGGTTTATAATCAATGTCGTCCTCTTCATTTTATTTATTTTGAGCCACATGATATTATATCATTTAGTTATTTTCCATCAAAATTTGGCTTGAAAGAGATCACATGGTATTATTTTTTTCACATAAAGTAGAAGAGAAAGTATTGTGATAGCGTAAAAATTCTATTTTGATGGATTTACACGTTTTGAGGTCCCCTTAGACCAAAAAAGTGGTTGGAGGTGGTTAGAGGTGGTTAGAGTCCCCTTAGACCAAAAAAGTGGTTGGAGGTGGTTAGAGGTGGTTAGAGTCCCCTTAGACCAAAAAAGTGGTTTTTAAAAAAAGTCTGTCTATCGGCTATCGTCTGTAATCTGTCGGCTGTGGTTAGTACAGACGCGTGGAGCCTAAACTCAACTACTAAGCCGATTTTGACGAATTTTGGCATACAGGTTCAAAAAAATCATACCCAGAAACGAAATAAAGAAATTAATTTCAGCTCCAAATTTGGAGGCGCTACCCCCCCCCCCCCCCCCCATATACTTGAAACAAAAAATTGGTAGTGCGTGAAGTCTCACGTAAAAAGGGTTTCGTTGGTGTTGTAAACATAATATTAGTAGTATGGGAGGGGGGGGGGGGGGGGGGTGTGTGCAAAATTTGGATTTTTTTTGACAAAATGGCGTAGAAAATTAAACGCTTTCCACAAGTGTTATATATTTGTGTAATCTACTCTTCAATACCTTTCACTTGATACCCCACTCAAAATTTAGAAAAAATATTTCTTTCCCCGTGACAGCAATTAGCCGCCATCTTGGATTCCCAGTTAATCCGACCAAGTTGCTATTCTTATTTTTTCTTTGGCCTATCAGACCGCACATTTTGCATATTTTTTTATATTTTTAGTAAGTGCGGAAATATTAAACACTTTCCCTAAGTGTTATATATTTTTGTAATCTACTCTTCAATACCTTTCATTTGATACCCCACTCAAAATTTAAAAAATATATTTTTTTCGCATGACGTGAGTTATCCGCCATTTGGGATTTGAACAGCTGATAATTTTGAGTTCGCTATATTTTTCCTGTGTGCGCGTCAAAACGATCTTTAATATTGGAAAGTTTCACGTTTCTATCTCTTTTTATTCAAAAGTTATTGGAACCGTACAGAGTGACAGACAGACAGACACATGAACGAAACTATAAGGGTTTCTTTTTTTGGTTTTACCAACGAAACCCTAAAAAAGGTGAAAAAAACTATTTCTCGAAAAAGGTTCCTACGATTTTGATTAAACAATTTTAGAATGTAGTCCATTTAAATACGAATCTAACGATATAAGACGTTTTCCCGGGAAAAATCTAGTTCCTGAGAAAATAGCTTTAAACTTGGACGGAGAGAGCCCGGGTTCGATTTTCCGCCTAGGTTAAGATATATTTATAAAATGTTCACTAATAATTAAATGTACCTATGGAAACATGAAAACTAAAATAAATGGAAAACACTGGGCTACGTAATTATGAACTCGTATTTGAGAAGAGTTGTTAGTTTTCGAAGCGACTAGCTGTAGTTAGTGACTAACTTCCTAGTACATTGATTGCATTGTTTACTATTATAGCTATATTGTGTATCTTAAGTGAATATGTCGTGTCGGCTATATGACAAGTGTCAAAAGCAAGTGTAATATGGGTGGAAGGCGTAATGTATTGAATTAGGCTTTATCAGGCGGGCGTTAAGGTCGACATTGGCTTGTGATCCGGTTGTCATATTATAGTGTAGACTGTGACTGACCCGAGTTGACTTTCACTGTACCGTGTTGTTACAAGGTTAGTTCTGTCTCTGTTACACAGCCACCTTGCACAGCGCTGTCTTCTCGGAACTAACTGTAACGCTTACCTTGCCTTACCGACTGCATCTGACAGGTGTCACCGTACTAATCAACTCTTCACACAAACTAGACGCCCTCTTATTAAACAGCAGTCGTTGACATCAATCAGCACAAGGAAATAGTCATCGCTCAACTCTTTAACCTTTTCCCATCACTGTTCATTTTATAGGAGGCAAAATTAAAATTTCGTATTAACAATTTAATATGCCTGAATAAATCTATTTAGTCCAGGAGATAGCGTGCAAAAAACTGTCTGACTAACATCAAGCTAGAATTTTGTAAATAAGTAAATCTTTTGTTGCCATATAAAGAATAAATGGTCGGCTAAGTTCGGCTGCTGGACATAGCTTGCCGGTTGAACTAGTCTATATGGGACATCATGTATAGAAATAAAAAAGAACTGGCACATATAATTAAATTCTTTTCTATATATTGATAAAAAATGCACCAATTATGGATTCTTCTTCATTTAATAAGTTTTCTCTTAATACAATTTCCATCTTCAGTCCTCTATTTTTAGACACAGCTGTATACTATTCGATTTTGCGAATCTTGGGCGTATGTATCTGTTGTAGATTACCTGGGCTTCGATGTAGCATATCTGGTTTTTCAAGAGAGTATGAAATGAAAAAGAATACACAAATAATGCAATTTATATCAATATACAGGAAACACTTTAATTATGTGTGCATTATATTTGTTAGTTTTATCATTTCTATACATGATGCCCCAGATAGGCTAAATCAACTAGCTTGAGAATAGGCATTTGAAAAAAAAAAAAACCGGTGGAGAGCGGCCATGTCCCGCCCTTTTTGGTGGACAATGTGATTTTCATGGTTCTGAGTTCGATCTTAGTAAGTAGACCAAAAATCAAGTTGATGGTAGTTTGTCACTTAATGGGTGACCTCTTTGATTTGGAGTAATATTTGACTAACTAACCTATTAAGTATAACAAACTACCATCAACTTGATTTTTGGTCTACTAACTAAGTTCGTACTCAGGATCATGAAAATCACATTGTCCACCAAAAAGGGTGGGACATGACCGCTCTCCACCGGTTTGTTTTTAGGGTCCGTAGGCAAAACCAAGGATCCTTATATTTTTCTGCGTGTGTCTGTTCGTCCGTCGGGTCGCCTGTTCTCACGACTACACTTTTCGTCCGATCACTTTGAAATTTGGAATGTATGTGTCTTGTACCTGCCCTCATATTTTAAAAATATAGCGGCAAAAAAAAAATATTTTACCTCCAGCGGGGAGAAAAAGTGAACTTTCCTCTCTAGTTCACAGGGAGGGAAGTTATTCATTGCACCCGCTCGGCTTAAACAGCGGGAGTAATGAAAAATAAGGGAATCATGAACTTTCATGGTTCCCTCCAGTGTTGCCCTAGATGAAGCACACGTAAAAAAAGGTTGGTGCTGATACATACTTAATTTTCTAACTTTTGTTTAATGTCGAAATCTATAATGTAATCTTTACACATGTCATGTAACCTACACAATGGTTGCCATAGTGATTCATCAGTAAAAGAAACAAACAATTTAAAAGTGGAAACATAATTTCTAAATGTAGATTAACTAATCCATATTTAAATACATCAGTTGTCAACACCATTCAATACATGACTCAGCTTCCAGCTGATTCTCCCATTTAATTTTAGCATTGAAATTAAAATAATTATTATCTATCTATAATTTAATTTTAACGTGATTAAACTTATTTAGAGAATTGTTAATATTATATCTAACTATATTTTTTTAAAAGTAAATATAAACCTATGTATTTTTTGTTGAATAACGTAATTTAAAATTATAATCTTTCCATATTTTTTTCTCCCTTCTGGAGGTAAAATCTTGTACGTACCTTGGGAGTAAAAATCACTTGCACCCTCGCGATAATGTGTGAACGTTCAACTTCATCGCTCAGGGTGCAATCACTTACTTTCCTCCCTTGGTGCGTAAATTACTATTTCAAAAATAATTAGGGTAAAAAAACTTAAGGTTAAAATTTTTTTATTTTTTTTCCGACACCGTGAGGGATATTATATGAACGGGGACCTCGAGCTGATTACAAAAATATATAATTCGTTGGTTATAACTTTGATAGGGCGAGCGTAGGCAAGTTTGAAGTGGGTGTTAAACGCGCCCCCCCCCCCTCAATCTTGTTTATGTGAAGAGTAAAACATTCTTCGACCAAAAGTAAAGATAACACTTTTTGGAAATTTCGAAAAAAAATTATTTCATTTTTTATTGTCAAAATACGTTTTTATTATAATTATGGTCTTTTCGACTTATTTATATGGTTGTAGTCCGGTTCAGTGGCAAACAAATTTTATCAGAAGTTTGTTTATGTGTTTTGAGAATATCAGACCCATAGGATAGTTCAATGTAAGCTTTTTAGAATTTTTATAAAGCACCATTAATAGGGTACTACTTAAACTATACAGTGTGTCCTATACGGACCCTCGCTGTGTGCTGACTAGCACACACTTGACTACGGACCTTCGCTGTGTGCTGACTAGCACACACTTGACTACGGACCCTCGCTGTGTGCTGACCAGCACACACTTTACCTGTTTATTTTAACAATTTAAACTTTATGTTTTACAGTACAATTATGTAATACTTACAAGTTTACTTCAGTAGGAAGGAGTCGTGTAACATAAACTGTAGTCAAAGACTGCCTGCTCGATATCTCTGCAAGTCTATACTATTCGTCGATTTGCTGAAAATTATTCAAATCCCATTTTATTTTGTTTGTTGGTCTCTAATCATATTACAGAATTAAATGATTGGTAATAAATAAATAGATAGATAATTCAAAATAAATAGATAATTTGAAGTGGAGTAGAAGAAAGTATATTTTACGAGGTGATGAATTGATTTACTAATTATTATGGAGGTGTTGGTTTATCTGGGATCTGGCTTCACTGTTAATTCTTGTTATTAGACATGAGGTAGATTCAATTCAAATAATTTTCTTTGAACCTACTTCTCAACTAGCAAAGTGATTTCTTTCACAGATATGTTAGCGATCAGATTTGATTTAAGAAGTTAGTGCAGGTGTAGTTAATGCAATTCTAAATTGCACACTGCAGATCTAATTATAGTGTTGGGTTCTTTGCTGTTGGAGATCTAGGCGAGGATTGTTAGTAAGTGTAACAAGTATCGAGAAAAACCAATAATTATTTTAACGCTGATTGCTTTTGTAACAGATTTCTAACTAGATGTTATCCGTAGATTTGTTTGGCTCTTTTAGTCGTCAAACCCATCCAGGTTTCCAAATTGGTTCCGGCCGAAAAGGACCAAAAATTTTGAAGAGCATCGTCATTTACTTTTCAAACTGTGTTGACTGCAACAGCAACTGAGTCTGCCAATTAGTGTGGCACATAGCTTCCTCGCGTCTTATGTCATACATTTTAATGCTTTTATGCATTTATAACCTATTATTGTCAAATTTATTTAAATTTCCCCCGTTTTGTAAATCTGTCAAAATTTTATTGATTTTTTTACCTGAATTTAAATATAAATTTAGCAAAATTTAAAAAGCGCAGACAAAGTTGAATTTAATCTGGGGCTATCTGCGGGCTAGGTTTCACAAACCATCTAAATTTCATAAGAATCAGATGAGTACTTTTGAAGACATAGGTGTAAATAAATTTAATTTGTGCGCATGCTGAAGAACGAATAGGCGCAGAAGGTTGAAACTTATATGGGACCAACAATGGGCTAACTATGAAAGATACCACTAGAAAGTTTGTCTGTGTTGATTTAGATGTTTTTTACTTTCTCATATAAATTACTTTCTCATATAAAGAGAAAGTATTGTGATGGCGCAAAAATTCGATTTTGAGATTTTGATGGATTTACACGTTTTGAGGTCCCCTGAGTCCAAAAAAGTGGTTTTTAAAAAATGTCTGTCTGTCTGTCGTCTGTCTGTCGTCTGTCTGTCGTCTGTCGTCTGTCGTCTGTCGTCTGTCGTCTGTGCAGACGCCTGAAGCCTAAACTACTGGGCCGATTTTGACGAAATTTGGCATACATGTTCAGAAAAATCATACCCCGAGGCGAAATCGAGAAATGAATTTTAGCTCTAAATTTGGGGGCGCAACCCCCCAAAAACTCTGAAAAAACATGAAAAAAAATTATTTCTCGAAAACGGTTCCGACGATTTTGATTAAAAAATTCTAAAATGTAGTCCATTTGAATACGAATCCAACGATATAAGCCGTTTTCCCGGGAAAAATCTAGTTCCTGAGAAATTAGCTTAAAACGCGGACGGAGAGAGCCCGGGTTCGATTCCCCGCCCAGGAGAAGTTATTTTTATGATAAATTTTGATGAAATGTTCAATAATATTTAAATGTACATTTGAAAACTAATAAATGGAAAATACTGGGTTAAGTAATTATAAACTCGTATATGAGAAAGTTTGTCTGAGTTGTCTCGGACCGATTTTTTTTATTTTGGTAAATCTAAATGGTGTTAGTTATTTGTTCTGCGAGCTCAGGTCTAACATTATGAGTCATAATAACATTAAGGTTTATTTGTTTTTAAAATTCTCTTTTCTAAAAAAAATTCTAGGAAATCTAAATGTTTTAGAGGTGAACACTCTCTGAGTCCTAACTTCCTGCCTTCAATTGTGTTTCTTTTCGTTTTTTATTGCTTCCCTTTAAATTATATCCTGCTTCAACTTACAACAAATCGAATTTACTCAGAAAAAAAAGTAAATATTATTTAATTCTATATCACATGTTGACTCAGCTCGGAGAAAACCTACATTAATACGAGGATTGAGTGGGTTCGCAATGTTTCCGTTTAACGTATATATAACATGGATAGCTTTGATGAAAAACTTTATTTATTTCAAATTCTTGACGAAGAAACGAAACATAAAAAGAAAAAAAAGAAAGCGTATCATGTGGTGACTTAGTTCAACAAAATCTTTAATTTGATGTGCAACATGACATATTTTATGACTAAAAAGTTTTTGTTTTTTTGGTCATTTTTAACAATCATTTTATAAAGAATGTCATACTATATTATATATTTTATATCTCTACACACTAAGAACTTTCTAAAACTTGTTTATATTGGGCATCATTTTAAACATATTAAGTGTAAAATTTCCAACAAACAAATAATACAGTTGTTAGAAATGCTGGGACTCACGTGCGTGTTTAATTTCGTTCAAATTGGTCAATGTTTCACACAAACAAATTTTTAAAATCCTAAGTCTCTGAAATGAAGATGCGAAACCACCACGCTAGTTTAATTATCGATAAATTAAAAAAAAAAAATATTATTAATTATTCTGGAACTCCAAATCTGTGTTAATAAATAATTATATTTAATTTATCCAAAGTTTTTAAAATACAATTGTAACATTTGAATCATAAATAAATGTTTTTTTTATATATATATATATTGTTTGTGTATTGCATCAAATTAATAAATATAATTTAAAACATAATATTATACAGGATGGTCCAATAGTCCCTTCCCCCCCTTCTTAACTTTTGAACAGGTTGAGATAAATAAACAAAACTTGGGAGATCCGTACCATGTAAAGGTAAGTTTCTATTCATGCAATCGCGCACTAGCTGCAACCAGCCATTTTGCTCCCAGGCGAAACTTCAAAATTTCTAATTTTAGTGTATAATTTTGATATCAGATTTGGATTCTACGGTGAAAAAGAAGAACATTTTACTTCAACCTTTTTCTATCTCAAATATTTTGACCCCTATATGGGGCAAAAGTATAAATATGGTAGATTTCAGCGCTTGGGGGCAAAGTGGGGTTGACTACTAAACTACTTAATGCATTATTACTAGAAAAGACAAAGTTGTTTGAGAATCTGTTTACTTTCTATATTAAATCTCCTTTGTGGTTAAGTGCAGTATGGGTTTGTAGTAAGAATTGAATTCCATAAGTGTATATAAGTACCAAATTAGTTACTGAAAAATAGGTATATTTATGTACAGCGCTTAAACCCAAAAGAAGCAACACTGGCGAGCCGCTGCTATCTTGTAAAATTTTAAACAAATATACAGTTCTAGTTTGGCACTTAATCCTTTTAGTTCAGAGGTATGAAATGTGATGTGGCTGTACTATCTACCACAGGCTTGTAAAATTGGCTTAAAATATGGTCTAATTGGTAGGTTCCAACAGGTGGTTCGTCTATACCCGTCTAGTATTAGCACCATACTACCACTACTACTACTATTCCTTTTAGATTATTACTAAGTTGGTTCTTAAATCGTTTTGAAGCCGTTAACTCAAATTTATATTTTTTAGTACTTACGCCCTTATGAATTCAAGGTATAGACTTGGGAGTAGTTTTATAGCGTTTGAAGGATAAAAATGAATTTAATGGCGTTTTGTTTTATGTCAATATAATTAACGATATAAAAATTACAAGTTAAACCGACTTAAGAGGCAGCATCTTAAAACTGCTGGTTAAGCAAGGTTAAATTGCCTACTGACCCTTTCTGTGTACTTAAAGCACATATACATTATCCCATTACATTATCCCATTGGATTATTCCATTAGATTATCCCATTGGATTATCCCATTACATTATCCCATCAGATTATCCCATTACATTATCCAATTACATTATCCCATTGGATTATCCCATTACATTATCCCATTAGATTATGCCATTAGATTATCCCATTACATTATCCCATTACATTATCCCATTACATTATCTCATTACATTATCCCATTACATTATCTCATTACATTATCCCATTGGATTATCCCATTACATTATCCCATTTGATTATCCCATTACATTATCTCATTACATTATCCCATTGCATTATCCCATTACAGTATCCCATCAGATTATCCCATTACATTATCCAATTACATTATCCCATTGGATTATCCCATTACATTATCCCATTAGATTATCCCATTATATTATCTCATTACATTATCCCATTAGATTTTCCCATTATATTATCTCATTACACTATCCCATTAGATTATATCATTACATTATCCCATTGGATTATCACATTAGATTATCCCATTACATTATCACTATTACATTATATCTATTTTGTAAATGTATAATTTAACGCTTCAATATCTTAATTTTTGTTTGATCCATAATCAATAATTATACTTAATACAGTAATATCAGTTTAACTTGTTCGATTCTTTCATTTGAGTAGTTAACGTGAAGATATTTTATTTAGAATTATTCCCCTTGTCAAAATAACTACAATACTTATATTAACATAGACTGCAATTGGTGTGGCACATAGCTTCCTCGCACCCTATTACGAACTAAATTGATTTTATGCTTTTAAAACTTATTGGATAATTTTGCTTCCGAGCTTACCGAAGGTAACGGAAGCTATGTGATCGTTCTGAAGAACGAAAATATTTTATATCTCCGATTTCAAAAATTCCAAGACAGAAATCCGTTTCAGACATCAGGGAACATTTTTGGTCCCGTGTCTGTCTGTCGGTCTGTCGTTCAATTTTTGCGAACCACCATATCTTAAAAACTACACGTCCAATTTCAATGAAATTTGGGTGGTAGATCATAATTAGCCCATTGTTGGTCCCATATAAGTTTCAACCTTTTGCTCTTATTTGTTTATCTTCCACATGCTCACAAACATACATTTATTTACTGCCATATCTTTAAAAGTAATCATTTGATTTGTATGAAATTTTTATGGTTTTTGAAAGTAGCCTGCAGATAACACCTGCTTAATTTCAACTTTCTGCGCACTTTAAATCGTGCTAAATTAATATGTCTTATACTTAAAGCCGCGTGGCTAACTGACTCACTGACTGACATTAATGTTTACCCACTTCCAGAAGAGCTAGAGACTTGCGGTTTGCGCTATTCGACGCGCAACGTCCATATTGTGAACAAAAATAACTATAAAAAGTTCACTTTTCCCCCTTCTTCCCCCTTAAAAAAATAATAATGGGCGACTTGATTTTTAAGCTGGTTTAGGGGCTTATTGCGGCTAAACGGTATGTCGTATTAGAAAATGAATAGCACAAGTGGTAACTGATTTTAAAAGATCTACAACTTTAGACCTATAAGTTTTTGTCGTATCATCATCGGTTGTACCTTAGATGGTGATAATTTTGTTATTTTTTTCCATTTTTGTCTTTGAATGGCCATAGTTTCTATAATAGTTGGCCGACCTTATTTCTGATTGCGGCGATTGAATCTCACACTAATGCTCTTTAAATTGAGTATATTTTATTTCATTAGTTCATCCTACTTGGTGAGAACGTGAGAGTAAACATTTTCCCGTGTGCCGTGTCACGTGACCCCTTTTTTCGGTTTTTAATATTGTGTCGTATATCATTTTAAAGGTCTTGATATGTACATTAAAGCTATTTTATTTGTTGATTTTTTAAAAATGTTGTACATGTACTTTAGTACCGATTTATAATTTTGTTGTAGGTTAAAGGGTTTAAATACTTTTTTGATATTAGGTTTTTTACTTATATGAATTTATTAGTTAAATGAATGCCCTTCTGTATTGTTTGTTTTTAAAAAATATAATTTTGGTACCTCAGAGTACAGGGGTACAAATGTTAAAGTTAATCTTTTATAATATGATGTATATCGTTGAAAAGCTCTTGCATAGTAGATTAATTTTTTTTATATTCTATTTTGTGTTATGTTTAGTTTTGAGGGCGGTAAAATAAAACGATTTGGTTGCAGTTTTATATTTGTTTATTAAATTAATAATATGTGCGGTGCGCTAACTTTTGGTGCTTTGTTTCTCCAATATCCAACAAATGTTTACATTTCTTCAACTTTATTAAATATTTACTGGAACAGTGCCACACCGTTCCAACTTTTTGATTATTTTTATCGAGCTATTTTTCTTAATTCGGTATTTTCATTGCGAGGAAGCTATGTGCCACATTAATTGGCAGAGTATTTTAATTGTTTCCCCCGTTTTTTAAATCTGTCAAAATTGTATTGGTTTTTTACATGAATTGAAGTATCAATTTAGCAAACGTTAATAAGGGCAGACGGTTCAAATTAATCTGGGACTGTCTGCAGGTTACTTTCTATAAACTATAAAAGTTTCATACAAATCAGATATGTACTTTTGGAGCTATAAGTGTAAATAAATGTATGTATGTGCGCATGTGGAAGAGAAACAAAAGAGCGCAGAAGGTTGAAATTTACTTGGGACCAACAATGAGCTAATTATGAACTACCAAAAAAATTTCATTAAAATCGGACGTGTAGTTATTAGGATATGTAAGTTCGCAAAAGTTGAGTGACAGACCGTCAGACAGGGTACAAAAAAGTTCTTTGCTGTCTGAAACGGATTTCTGTCCTGGAATTTTTGAAATCGGACACATAAAATATTTTCGTTCTTCAGAGCGATCACATTGCTTCCGTTACCTTCGGTAAGCTCGGATGCAAAAATCTAATGGAGTAAAAAGTAAAAAGATCTTACTTAATATAAACAAGTAGCTTTATTATTGGGATTGGGTTTTGTGTATGTACATAAACACGAAACATCTGTTTACACATTATTGAGTATTTGCGTATAAATATCTCTTTATTTCAGTGTGTGTGAATTTAATATCAGTGGAGGTGTATGTACCAATTTTAAAAGATTGAATCATTTTTAGCTCTCTTGTATGTGATAAAATATGAATATATATATAGTAAGATGGCTTCATACTGAAGTGTGTGTAAATATATATATATGTATAATGCATACTAGTATATATATATATATATATATATATATATATATATATATATATATATATATATATATATATATAAATATATATATATATATATATATATATATATATATATATATATATATATATATATATATATATATATATTATATTTATATAATAGAAGGGATATGAAACAGAAAGAACAGGATAGGGGGTCCAGCTCAGTCCATCCTAACCTGTTAGTGACATCATCTTGAGCAAATACCTATATTTTACTCCATTTGCCTGCCTTGGATATTTTATACTAAAAAAAAACAAAAAACTAAAAATTAAATTTGCTTTTTAAAGTGTACGCATCCTTTTTCATTATTCCATCCTTCTCAATTTGTTTCAAGTAAATATAAATGGATCAGATAAATCAAAGAAAACTTTATCTTATAGATATTGATACTGCATTTAAAGCACTTAAGAACTCATTCAATTTATTTATTTTTTCAAAAATATTTAAATAGTCTTCAACAGGTGGTTTTCTACTTTTCGATTTTGATTTTCAACAGTATTAACTCTAGAACGACTTATTGGGGTCCCACAGACCCCATACAAACTAGAAATAAGTTTTTTTTTTTTGTTTGTATTTCTCTAAACCTAGACTCCCTTCTAATTTACCTTTGAACCTTTCTGTGTAAATACTGATAACAATATCTATGTTATTAGTTTTAGTTTTCTTTCAGTATTCATTAGAATTAGAGTTGGGGTCCCATAGACCCCTGTGTGGCATTTACGTAATAGTTTTATATACCACTGTTAACTGACTTATTTTTTTATTGTATTAGAAAAGTTATTTTATATTTTTTGGGGGGCTGCTAAAATGTTTAAGACTGTCAAAAGTTCCAAAATGAAACTTTTATTACTATTAGTAGACGTATATAACTTCATTTAAGTTAATGGTTTAGTCTATTGGATCACAGTAAGGATTTAAGGCCAAATATGCTTAACTTTGACAGAGTATGTAAGAAAATCTATAATTTTTATTATAGATTTTGTTCCTGTTTTCTGTAAAACAACTTTTAATATATTATATAAATAAAAATATTAACCCAATCTAACGAACTATAATATATATATTTTTTTTAAAGTACAAATTTTTCCAAAAAGAGGTTTGATGAAAATATTATATATGTATGCTATTTAATCTTAAAATCAGATTTTGTTTTGATCAAAATTAAATGGTATTTTTAGTATGACAAATTATATTTACAAAAATATATATATAATTGAAAAAGAAAATGATTAATTAATTAATTTAACCCATTAATTAATTGGGGTCTCACTGACCCCTGTGTGGAGTTTAGGTAAAAAAAAATATGTGGGTTGTTCTAGGGTTAAATTTATTGTCTTCGATATCTCGGGAACTACATTTTTTCTATAGGAAATTACTTATACGGTTAGATTCGCAGTTAAATTAATTACATTTTCGAATGTTTAAAAATAAAATATCGTCGAAACTTTTTTCGAGAAATAATTTTATTTCATGTATTTTCAGAATTCAACTCTTTTCCTATAAAGCCCTACACACGGCCCTTGGTTGGGCTTTAGCCACTGTTTCTGTCTCTTGGGACATAAAATATAACAATGCTTGGGCAGCGTCGAACATTGCTTCTTATTGGAATGAAGTTCTTTATGGCACGTTCTGGAGCCCGGGAGTGAATCCAGAAAAAAACCACCATCACAAAATCAAGCGTCACGAAATCTAATCTACCGATGACGATAACTTGAGTAAAAGATGATCGAGTTAGTTGAAATTTAGTACACATTATGCTCATTTTACCAATGCCCAGGCTGAGTTAGTTAGACAACGTTATCTGCCCAAGCGTTCACACGCAATGCTCGCGTAAACGTAAGCTTCAAATTTAAAATTGGAATTTTAGGACGGGAAACAATTCTAACTTCATTTCTTTCCCTCGGCTGCGCCTCAGGAATAACTCTAATTAGCTCCCGAGGCGCAGCCGAGGGAGATAATTATCGCGAGAGGAATAATGGCACTTTGCTCACGAGGTACATACAACATTTTATCTCCAGTAGAAAAAAGATACACATTTTCGTCCATAGCCCAGTTTTTATTTAATATTTTAATAAATAACAATAATTATTAGAACTTTTAATAGCAGATATAAGAGATTCAATATTAAAAACAAATAAGAATTGGAATTAAACTCAAATAGAAGGTTATTTAGATGCAGGTTATAATGTTGTAAACAAAGATAAATATGGTCAAAAAAGCGCAGGGCCGCCAACCTGATTTCGACAACTTCATTACATTAGCCATACATTTTCTACTATTCATAAAATAATTAAGTTGCAATGTTTACTTTTTGCCCTACTTTACTTTTTCGCCCTACTTTTACTTTTTCTCCCTACTTTTTGAGTTCAGGGATGAAAAGACCTGTTTCAGTCCCACTAAACTAATTCAAAATCATAACTTTTTCCCCCTACTGGAGATAAAAAGTTTTACTGATATCTTACGTTCTAACGTAACGATTAAATAATAGTACATTACGCGTCGAGTGCGGAAAGTAGTATTTTGCATGCGAGTGTGGAGTTTGCACCCGAGCGACAGCGAGGGTAGTAAAACCACACGAGCAATGCAAAATGCCGTTTTCGTACGAGTTGCGTACCGTACTTTATCTACGATTGTTAGATTTAAATAATAAATACAGAAAAAAATAAACTTGCTGTATGTAAGTTCGTATCTCTTCACTTGATAAAGATGGCATTAATCTTGAGTTGTATTTTTTGCCAAATTAATTATTTCTGGAGAAGTATTATTCTCTACATTTTCGTCAATGCCACTGGATTCATTCATTGTTTTTCACTAAAAACTCGATATAAACAGTTACTTTAATAAAAGAATAGCAAATTAGTTTTGTTAAATGTAAACAAACTCGCTAATCGTGCGTAAAGCTGAAGAATTCCTCTTCTTTACCGCGCTAGCGTGGTAAAGAAGAGAAATTCTTCGGAAATATGAGACCCGCATGCGCAATTAATACAAGTACGTAAATAATCACTCTCTACGCATCTAAACAGAGATATAATGTTTATATTTCGTATCAATCGTAGATAAAACTTATTACACATCGTCTAAAGTACAATTGAAACAGGCATGTAAAATTTCAACCTGATACAAGCAAAAGAATTTGAGTAGGGAAGAGATATATTTTAAAATATTTTAAATTAGTAGGCCGGGTAGGTAGTAAACAGTCCTATTTCCTACCAACTACAAACATACTCTTTAACTATAAACTCATCATGATAAACTTTGTTCTCAATATTCAATATATATTTATAGTAAGACGCTTGCTTTAATGATACAAATAATGATTTTCTTTTAATTTTTCCTTAACTTCGCTAGGTACAAACAGTTAGTTACTTTTAATTTTGTTTCTTTTCTAACTCCGCCATGTATAAGTAGTTAGCAATGTATACGTACTTAGCAGTGAGATTTTATAATTTATAATAATGAAAAATGTAGGGAACTTCGTTCCAACCGGGTGTCCCACGACACCACACGCATTTTTGATTTTTTTTTTTTTCGATACTACTTCGTAGTTTCTTATAATAAAAATTATGCCTCTGGGGAGACTTTCAATTTCAAATATTTAGCGAGTTAAAAAGAAAAAACAAAAACAGTTTGTTGGGAAATGTCTGTTTCTGTGGTTCGATTACGCTAATCGGACCGAAGCTTGGACCGATCGTGTCCTAGTTATCTTCCACGTCAAAAATTCCATCGATTTTGAGTTGTTTCGATAATTATTTAGTTGCAGCAATCTATTGGATGGGACACCTGAAACGACGACTCAAGCCATGCGGCTGCAGGCTCGCCAATTATTAATTGGAATCCTTATACAGGTACATGGATGGAACTCTTTCCAATGACACGACTATAGCCGCGCGACATAGCGGCTCAGAATCATACAATCCCATTGCCTACTCAAGCAGTCTAGCCGTAACAGTCGTCGCAGCAGAAAGTTTATTTTGTCTTATGCAGGATTAATCGAGAGCACCCAAGTCTCATTAACTTTTAACACGATATCTCTTCTATTTTGTTCTGTATAATTTATGTTTCTATGACGAATTAGAGGAAAAGAGAGCTTTGGTACTATTTTTTGAAAGTATATTACTAATTATTATTACGATTAAATAGCTTATCTGAGTGTTAAGGCCTCCATACACGGTCAAAATGTTTGCTCAAACATCATGTTTGCGCAAACATTTTGACCGTGTATGGGGCAGCTGGATGTTTGCGCAAACATGATGTTTGACGTGTATGGCCCAAATTTGTCCGTCATCAGGTTTGCGCAAAATGTTTGATCCTGTACGGGGGCAGTTTTTCAGCAGGGTTGATAATCTGCTTCACTTAACCAAAATACTGTTTACTTAGTTCACTTTCAGTAAGTGACAAAACGGAATTTAACTGGTTAATATTTAAACAGAAAAAATGTCGAAGCACAGAATCATCCTACAATAAATATTTCTGTAGAAGGATGTTTTGAAATGACTCTCTGCAGAGAGTCAATTTTTTCAGTGTGTCCTTCGCCATGTTCAATGGATGAGAATTACTTCTTTTAACTGCTCTAGTAGTACAATTATTAGCTCATCTTCCGCCTGTTCTTCAAGAAGAGACCATTATAACATTGATGTATCCTCCATAACGTTATTGAAGCTACTGAAAATCGAATTTGAAATGATACAAGCGGCTCAGACTCAGAGTCTAAGTTATAGGAGCCGCGCGGCCAGAGTCGTACGACTTGAGCTGCGGGATTGAAAGTTGATCAAGCTGCTGTATACGTACAATAGGAGTCTTTGCACTGAAACGCCACCTATTTGCCTCGCTGATTTGTCGTATAATTTATATAATCAGTAAGAAGGAATGGACACATTATTTTCACCTGTCTTGTGATAAGTCAGCTAAAGATATTTTGTTGCTTCAAGTCCAGCACTCGAAGTAAGTTGTATTTAACAGTCATGATCAAGCCGTATAAATTTGACTTAGATGTAATCCATTTTACGTCAATTTCCCTTCTCCTTGGATGAAAGGGACACGCTTCAACTATTGTAAATCAAAAATAACCGTGTTAAGCTGTGAAATATCGTTATATTGGTTTTTAAAATAAATCTACCGAATCTGTTGTTAGGTTTATATTGTTACCGGAGCATTTAGTCACTTATACAAAACGAGGTATAATTAGTTTGTATTTTATTAACAATTAAATTAAATTCTTTTTAGCGTTTACTTGTTCCTCTGTGTTTGTATTCTGTTTTACACGATAGAATCCACTAATTCAATAATTTAAGGGTTTTGAATATGGAATTAATAATGGTATCTAGTAGCTAAAGGGAATAGATGAGATGTTAAAATCTTCATTGAGCCATGTCGGCAGGTAACGGAATAGACGGCCGAGACTGGCTCTTGTAAAGTATTTTTTTACGGGGTGGATTGAGTGCCGGCCGCCCGTACTATTGGATTTCACTCGATTCGACGCTTCCCTAGGATTCGGTTACTTCGGACTTAAGATAAAAATTATCCAGGTCGTAAAATCCGTACCGCTATCGGCTCGACCGTAAGAACGCTATAAGAGTGCGTATTATGTATTAGGTAGACGTCCGTTTTTATCGGACACTAAAAACAGTTTTGAAAAAGCATTATTTTCCGGTTCTCGTAGTTACTTAAAAGGGTCTGTAATAGCGTCTAGGTGGCGTAGAGCTCGGCTCATAAGAAAGGCCGGGAGGGTGGAGTACCGGCGCGGTGCGTTTATGGACGGTACCGAGGTGAGAGCGGCAGAGTACCGTGGTGGGAGCAAGGTACCTCCAGATGGGAGGGGTTCCGGCCAAGGTGTGCCTTCCCTGGCCCACATTGTACCCGGCTGAAACCTTTCAGTCGCTCTATAACCTGCTTCAGCGTCAAGTGCATTTCTTTTATACCTTTCCCCCTCAAAGCCATCACGGACTATTTCTGACCGAGTCCGAGTCTAACATAAAGCCCACACGCCTCTTAACTCACCGTCTTCCTTTCATTTATTTATTTTTACACCGTAACGTTTTGTAAGTCCGTCAAAGTTTCGCGGTATTTCGCACATCCATCCTCCGGTCCGTTTCGTTGGAATACTTGTAGCAGCCGTCTTCCTTGCGAATCTTACACTTGGACCGGCCCTTCGAATCTCCGCCGCCGTATTCATTTCCTATCCGACCTTTCGAATCTCTCCGGAATCCTCGACTCTCGGATTTGTCTCGCTTGCCGGTTCTTGTGTTGGTTCCGGTAAGGTATTATTATCCGTCCTTCTGTGGTCGAAGGAAAGTTTGTGGACAATTCATCCGGGCCGGATTGTGGACCGACGTCCACGATCGCTTTTCCCCTCTCTTCCGATTTGGGATTTCGTCCGAATCATGCTGTATAAAGAGTGTTGATTCGATATTGCGGTGAGTCCACATATATTTTATTTATTTACTTGAGGTCGCATGCTTTTCATTTTATTTATTTCTTATCTATGTAGCCTCGAAAGCGTTATAATTTCTACCCTAGATAGAATAGATGTTATTTTAATATGGTTTGATAGCTGGGATGTATAGTTTTACGGCAGGTGTGTAGATTTACCGCGGTGGCTAGATATCCGCGGCTAGATATACAAGCTTTTATTACAGGAAACACAATTAAAGGCGGTATATACTTACCCTTCCAAGTCATGATTTATAGCCTTTAAAACGTTCAGAGAAAACTAAACAATCATTTAACTGAGCTTTTACTGAAATCCTATTTCATTTCCAATTTCATATTTACTTCTCTTTACACCGTCCTTATACATAAAAATATTATCCTCTTTTGTAATTATTATATTATATAATATAAAATAATGTTCACTGTATTTAAAATGAACTTTAACTGTAGTTATATTTATTGAAAATAAATTAATGATATCTATAGATTTTAAATTCAGAATTTTATTTATAAGATCATAATTTTATCCAATTTATTGTTAATTTTAGTTAAAATCTTGAAAGAAGATTGAAATCTGTCATTACTGGCAATAATTGTTTCCCCGATAACTATATTTGGTACTTCTTTGGATTGTTACTCCCTTATTTTTTTTTTTTTTATAATATAAATGACTGACTAAATCTATAGACTAGAACTATTAAGACAAATCGTTGTTTAGTCCAATGTACTTTGGGTCAAAGGAGTATTACACTATTTTCTACAAGGGGAGTAACAGTCTAAAGAAGAATATTCCATACACCTTCTTTAGATTGTTGACTAAAGTCTTGTTCTCTGTTTATTTTATAAGGGGAGTAACAATCTAAAGAAGTACCCTATACTTTTACAAAGTTATACATCGATAAAATAATGCAATAGCATTCTCTTCTCTCAAATAATAATTTAATTTAAAGTATAAATTTAATCTTTCCGTAGTATGAATACTACCAAAAACTTTGAATTCTCTTTAATGTTTTAATTCCTTCAAATTTGTAGTGAGCATTTGCTGCATATAAATTTGTAAATTAATAATCCATTTAATTATTTAAAGTGAAAATAATCATAAAATTATTTGTAGTTAATATAAGTAAACAATATTGCTTTTAATAGGTTATAAATAATTGATATTTTAATTGTGATTATAGTATGGTTATATTAATCATAATATAGTATCGAATTAATAATTTTACTAAGATTAACTTAAGAATTTTAATTTTACTAGTCGTATAATATATTTTTCCTGTAAGTATACAAATTTTATTAGGTAGATGTAAAATCAGTAGCGTAACTATGGGCCCGCACGGGCCTGCATTCCGGGAGGGCCCCCACCGTCAGGGGGGCCCGAATCAACGACGAAAGGGGCCCCCAAACGCGAGGTGTTTATTTTTTGCTCATCAATTTTGTTTGGCGAGGGGCCCCCTAAAAAGTTCTTACGGGGCCCCCAATGCCCTAGCTACGTCCCTGTGTAAAATTTCCTGGTGTAAAAATACAAAACCTGTGA
This sequence comes from Gerris lacustris, assembly GCA_951217055.1. Classification (NCBI taxonomy): domain Eukaryota; kingdom Metazoa; phylum Arthropoda; class Insecta; order Hemiptera; family Gerridae; genus Gerris; species Gerris lacustris. Next base: position 1,961,237 of record OX578282.1, read on the forward strand.
CATACGTTGTTAAAAGATAAGCTTTAAATTTCTTAGATAATTCGTTAGTTTAATACATTTCTAATTACCTTCGTGCCTCACAAGGAAATAAAATAATTAACTCGATTCTTTTCTTATTTTTTAATGATATCCGAATATCATGAGATGTGATAGTAGTTAGGAAAAGGTATTGATAATAACCATGATTTGGTATTTAAAAATATGTAATACCAGATAACTGTTTGGTAATCATAATGACAGAGATTTTGTGGTATTCTTAAAAAATTTAGTATATTAGATTTTTGATCTTATTCTTTTGTTTCCGAGCTTACCAAAGGTAATGGAAGCTATGTGATCCTTTTGAAGAATAAAAATATTTTATGTCTCCGATTTCAAAAATTCCAAAAAAGAAATACGTTTCTGACATCAGGGAACATTTTTGGTTCCGTGTCTGTCTGTCTGTTTATCGCTCAATTTTTGCGAACCAACATATCTTAAAAACCAAACACCCGATTTTAATTAAATTTGTATGGTAGGTGATAGTTAGCTCATTGTTGGTCCCATATAAGTTTCAACCTTCTGCGCCCATTTGTTTCTCTTCCACATGCGCACAAACATATATTTATATACACCTATAACTTCAAAAATACTTATCTGATTCGTATGAAAGTTTTATAGTTTATCGGTAAGTAACCCGCAAATAGCTCCTGATTAATTTGAACCGTCTGCGCTCTTTAACTTTTGCTAAATTGAAACTTTAATTCATGTAAAAAATCAAATCAATTTTGACTGAGAAAACGGGGGAAACAATTAACCGAATAGGACAATAATGGCTTGTAAAAGCAGAAAATCATTAAAGTATATGATTGGATGGGAGGAAACTTGTGCCACACCAATAGGCAGTCTATTTTATCTTTGATCTATTTCTATTGGACCAAGTTATTTAATTAATTGTATAAAATATTATTATTATTTAAAGTAATGTCTCACGATAGATGAGTTGGCTTTGTGTTTACCAACCCACTGTATTTGGGCTGTAAATAAAGTATATCTTCTATGTTGGGTCGTGAAGGGGTGATGGGTGATTAAAAATTACTTCATATTAGTAGTATTTTAGTATTTGGCTATATTTCATCCCTTAAGGGACATCTTCAGGCCTGTAAACAAGGTATTTCTACATTATTATCTATATAATTTTCAGCCATGTTAATAATTATGTATCTAAACAATAATTTTTCTCAATCTTACTTTCTATAATTATTTGTAACATTAATCCTTATTTCCTTATTACACATAACTATGAATTTAATTAACAAGAACAATAAATAAATTAAATAAAAGATAATAAGTATAAAAAGATAATAATAAAGTATCTCATAACTGATCAATTCGTATACTTCTCGATTACTTTTCTTTATACTTTAATATAATATATACATTACTGTTTCCACTTGTCCTCTTCAGTATTCAAATTGTACGTTCAAATTCTTACAAAAATTTCAAAGCCAAGAGTTTTGTGTCGACGTTGGACTACAATTGGGTCCAGATGCCTAGAAAGATCGGCTAATAATGGATTTTCACTGTCTGTGCACCTGGCAAAAAATCTCTGAGCCAACTTTACGATAGTTTCATTTAAACAGCTTATTTCAGCTTGAGCGTGTAAATTAGTTATATGGGTAGACCTAGGAGAATTCGTCGCCAAGCGTACATATTTATTTTGTGTACTTTGCAATTTATTTAAGTTTGTACGGCATGTGTTACTCCTCGAAGCGCAGGCATATGTTAGTATCGGTCGAATGGCAATTTTGTAAATAAGTAATTTATTCTTTACGTCTAACATTGACTTTTGGGAAAAGTAGTCTGGTTTTTGTTTTACATTTTTAGGTTATTGATATGACTAGTAAAAGTAAGTTTGGAATCCAACTGTACTCCCAAATATTTTGCGGAGTTGCTCTAGGGAATTACAACATTATTTATTTTAAAGATACGTCCGAATTCAAGCAATGTTTTCAAAACAATGACATTAGTCTATGATGACCCTTTTAATTATTGTTCTACAAATTACATCCACCATAAGCGTTTAGCCATCATTTAAATTATTGAAATCGGTTCATAATCATTATTAATCTAAATACATTCATATTTCATCATAATTTCACGATAGTTAATTAAAATTCGAGTGGTTTCCATACATTAAAAAAATTTACTTTTTTTAAAAAAGTGATTTATTTGTTTTAACGTCCCACTGATAACTAATATAGACTTCTATAAATCCTCATGGAATAATTATTGTTAAATTTTAAAATTTTTATTTAATTAATTTTCAACAGTCGCTGTATGTAATTAATTGGAACTTTTAAAAATACTCAACCAATTAGTGTGGCACATAGCTTTCTAGCGTCCTACTTCGTAAAATTTAATAATTTTATGTTTTTAAAACCTATTATATCCAATTTATTTCATTATTCCCCCGTTGTTTGAATCTTTCAAAATTGTTTTGATTTTTTACTTATGTATAAAAGTATCAATTTAGCAAAAGTTTAAGAGCGCAGATGGTTCAAATCAATCTGGGGCTATCTGCGGACCTTCGACTGGGTTACTTTCGACGGACCATAACAATTTCATAAAAAGACAGATCAACCGACATACACGGAACTAAAAATGTTCCCTGATGTCTGAAACGGATTTCTGTCTTGGAATTTTTGAAATCAAGGACGTAAAATATTTTCGTTCTTCAGAACGATCACAGCTTCTATTACCTTCGGTAAGCTCGGAAGCAAAATGTGTTATTAGTGGTAACTTTTCTTACTACTAAAAAATAGTTATTTATGCACCTAGGGAGTAAAGTAAGCCATTATTCCCTGAGCGAAAAAGATTTAGGGAACCATGGTCCCTAAATCCCGAGGCGAAGCCGAAGGAATTAGACTCTTTAATTCCCGAGGCGCAGCCGAGGGAGATAATTATCGCGAGGGGAATAATGGCACTTTACTCACGAGGTACATACAATATTTTATCTCCAGTAGGAAGTAAATACACATTTTCGTCCATTGCACACTTTTTTATTTATTATTTTAATAAATAACAGTAATTATTAGCACTTTTAATAGCAGATATAAAAGATTCAATATTAAAAACAAATAAGAATTGGAATTAAACTCAAATAGAAGGTTATTTAGATGCAGGTTATAAACAATGAATCTATGATAAACATGGTCAAAAAAGTGCAGTGCCGCCAACCTGATTTCGACAACTTCATTACATTTGCCATTCATTTTCTACTATTTATAAAATAATTAAGTTGCAATCTTTACTTTTTTGCCCTACTTTACTTTTTCTCCCTACTTTTTGAGTTCAGAGATGAAAAGACCTGTTTTAGTCCCTCTAAACTAATTCAAAATCATAACTTTTT